>CM033469.1:326325778-327813278 GCA_019447015.1 Hymenochirus boettgeri
TAACGGTGAGCGCCATTCCCGCGATATGTATCGCGGCCGCGATGTGCTGCGGTAATTTTAAGCCCCTTTGCGGCGATACTGTATAGTATCGCCGCGAAGGGACTTAAAATCCCTTCCCGACGCCTCTCCTAAGGGGGCGGGGCATATGCCAACCCCGCCCACACCCCCCCGCTTCCCAGCAGCCCCTCCCCAGCAGCCCCTCCCAACCCGTTCCCCGCTCGCGGCAATCTTGGAACGGGAGGCTAGGAGGGGCTGCCGGGAAGGGGCCGCAGCAGGTGGTCGCGACCCCCTCCCCGGCAACCTCTCTAACCCCCCCGCCCCGGCCGCTCCCGGGGAGGGGAAGGGAGGGAGCAGCTGGGAGGGGTGGAGGCTCCCTCCAGCGGGGCCCTTTTGGGGCTTAGGGGGTCCCGCAGCTCGAACCGGGACCCCCCCTCCCCGGCCCTTGTAAGGGCCTTTGCGGCACTTACAAGTGCCCTTGCGGCTCTGACAAGAGCCCTTTGGGGCTTAAGGGGTCCCGCAGCTCGAACCGGGACCCCCCTCCCCGGCCCTCATAAGGGCCCTTGCGGCACTGACAAGTGCCTTTGGCGGGGGTCCCGCAGCTCGAACCGGGACCCCCGGGACCCCCTCTTAAAAGAGCCCTTGGGCGCCAGGCAGGCTCACTGCGGCCGCCAGTGAGCCCGCTGGCACCGCCGGCCTCAGCGGAGCCGATGTTGCCAGCCGCTTCTTTCTTCTTTCTTCAGCCATCTACTGCGATGGCATCTGAGTTCCGCGGCGGAAAGCTCCTCTTTATATAGGTTTGCAGAAATCCATAATCCATTTCTGATTGGTCAATTTTTTAATACTTGCTTTACATTAACCAATCAGATTTCTGGAAAGTTCTGCCACTTAGTATGGGCTGCTAAGTGGCAGATGAAATTCAATGTTGATAAATGTAAGGTGATGCATTTTGGACTTAAAAATACTTGTGCTACTTATACTATAAATGGCTCTGTGTTAAGTGAATCCCTGTTGGAAAGGGATCTTGGAGTTTTGGTGGATAATAAACTTAAAGGTAGCAAGCAGTGCCAGGCGGTAACAGCCAGAGCCAGCATGGTATTGTCTTGTATAAAGCGAGGTATGGATTCAAGGGAGGAAAATGTAATTCTCCCTCTTTACAAAGCATTGGTAAGGCCTCATTTGGAATATGCAGTGCAATTTTGGAATCCTGTGTACAAAAAGGACATCTTTGAAATGGAAAGGGTTCAGAGAAGGGCAACTAAATTAATAAGGGGATTGGGGGAGCTTGAATATGAAGAGAGACTGGAAAAGTTACAATTATGTACGCTGGAGAAAAGGCGCTTGCGTGGGGATATGATTACTGTGTATAAATACATTAACGGGCCATACAATAAACTATCTGGGGCATTGTTCACCAAGAGAACATGTCAAAGGACACGAGGACATCCCTTAAGACTTGAAGAAAAAAGGTTTAGGCTTCAAGCTCGGAAAGGGTTTTTCACTGTGAGAACGGTAAGGCTATGGAACTGTCTTCCAGTGGACGTTGTAATGGCAGGTTCATTGGTCAGTTTCAATAAAAAGCTGGATGAGTTTCTGCAAACAAGGAATGTTGCAAGTTACTGGTATTGATACATAAAGTAGAGTTGATCCAGGGAAATTTCCGATTGCCACTTGGAGTCAGGAAGGAATTTTTTCCCCCTTCATAAATTTGGTGGGTTTTTTTTGCCTTCCTCTGGATCAACAGTTAGGCAGGAAATGAGGATATTGCTAGATGGGTTGGACTGGATGGACGTATGTCTTTATTCAACCTCAAATACTATACTATACTAGCATTTCGACTTGTGGTTTGTAATTTTTTTCCTGGTGCGCTCACAATGTCACCATTTAGACCACATAAATGTTTGCATATAAATGCACACTGACTTGCACCTGTGCATGTAGCTCTTCTGGGTGAAGTCACTATTTTAACCCTCCTAACATCTCTTGCTTTGTTGTTTCGGCAGATCAGCTTCCTGTTTGTCATCTAAGAGTTTCTGAGCCTTTGCCTAATTTCTGATTTAGCATTGCCAACTTTGCTTAACTGTACTTCCAAACCTTTCTGAACCTTTGCCACCTGCCTAGATTTTTGTGACAGTGGCATGAACAAACATTGCTACATTATAGTACATAGTAATAATTGTCTTTGAGGTTGAATAAAGACATATGTCCATCAAGTCCAAACTTTTCACCCACCTTTTTAACCATACCTAACAGTTGATCCAGATAAAGGCAAAAAAACCTGCTAAAAAAGAGGGGGGATTCTTTCTGAATCCAAATGGCAATCGGAAAGTATCCCTGTATTAACCAGAACTACAGTTTATGTATTAATACCAGTAATTCTCAATAGTTTTAGAAACGTATTTAACCCACTTTTAAAGATATTCAATGAACTTGCAATTACCACATCTGCTGGAAGACAGTTCCAAAGTTTCACCAAAGAAACCTTTCCTAACCTGATGATGAAACTTCTTTTCCTACAATCTTAAAATATGTCCACGAGTCCTCTGATATTACCTATTAGTGGACAATGCACCAGAGAGTTCATTGTATGGTCCATTGATATATTTGTATAAAGTGATCATATTCCCACGCAAACGTTGCTTCTTCACTGTAAATATCCCTAACTTGTCTAATCTGCCTGCATACCCTCCATTCCCTTTATTACTTTAGTTGCTCTTATCATTTGCTTAACAGAGTTATTACTCCCGTTTCTCTCCAGTCGCTTCCTCATATCCAGCATATCCTGGTACTGCATCCTAGTGACTGCCTCAGTTTTTTTTTCTAGGTATAAATTGCAGTCTCGCATTTTCTAAATGCGAATATAAATCAGATATGTATCTGTACTAAATGTCTGAAAATTATTTTTAATAGAGAACAAAAATAAAAAACAAAACTCTTGGCGAAAATAATGTAGCTTTTGTAGCTGGCTCTTCATTCCAGAGAATGAAGCAACCACTAGGAACATGTGCCACTATATCTGCCAAGTTCTTAAAGGGCATGTCCACCCCAAAATTTAACTTTTGATATGTGGTAGGGCATGCTCCCCCAGCCCCAACCGCATTAATATAATTGTTAGAATCTCTTGCAAATGCCTCGGTGCTGCCTGATAGTGATATATAGGGTTCCAGTGAGGGAGCACTCGTAGGTCTTGTAATAAAGGTAAATTAAATTGCTTTATTTATCAACGCATTTCGGCTGTGTTTGTGAGCCCTCCTCAGGATATCGTATCCTGAGGACGTATCCTGCATGTATCGTATCAACGCGTTTCAGCCTATCAACAGGCCGTCATCATGCCTGGTGCAACCAACCGTAACATACAAGTGACGTTTCAGTCTTATTACTGTGACCTTTTTCAAGCTTCATAGCTTGAAAAAGGTCACAGTAATAAGGCCGAAACGTCGATTGTAAACTATACCCAATAAAGGTTATAAAAGAAGTCCTTGGAGTGCACCAATTCTTCATTGAAATCTCTCTCTATATATATATATTATATAAATATAAAAGTAACTAGTAGAGGGGTGGCACTTTCGTCTGCGATATTACAACGGATCGGGTGCTAGTCCAAAGACAAAGGATAGATGCACAACCAAACGCAGCAACTTTATTTCTGTTCAATAAAAGTTTCTCAAAAGCCCCAGGAGTGCTTCCACTTTTTGGTTATGTATATATACTTTGAAAGTAATTATTTTCATTTTGAAAAAATATTCTATTTAACAGGTGGGTGGCACCGCCATGGCTCCAATCTTTATATGCAATGGTTCGAAGAAACTTGCATATTCCCCAAGTTTGGGGACCACATTGTCTTTTACAAAAGGTATATTGACGATGTGTTTATGATTTGGCACGGTGACCACGTTGGAGCCATGGTGGCTTTGGAACATTTGAATCATCTTCAGACACCAATTAAATTAAGCATGCATTGTGAAAAAGAGACCATGGACTTTTTGGATTTATGATTTTTTTAAAAAAATAATAAACTGGGCACAACACTGTTTCAAAAAGGGGCCGATCACAACACTATTTTGCACAGTGACAGTTACCATCCCAGACATCAAATTAACAGTATTCCATACTCTCAGTTCCTCAGGGTACTGCAGAACGATTCAGACCCCAGTAAGGCTGCCATCCAAATCATGGAAATGGAGGATAGATATTTGGCCAGGGGGTACAACAAAAATGTTTTGGATTCTCAGCTCACAAAAGCACAGTATCAATTCTCCAGAGCAGGTCTCGACACAACTCACAACACAGGCACATAGCATATACAAACATTGGGATTCTCTAGCCACAATGATCAGCTTAAGCTGCTTGTTTAAATAGTGTTTGTTATAAATCAAACTTTATTGTTCCTGTTTTTTAATTATAGAAAATTTGTAGCAAAAGAAGTGAAAACCACATCCAATCATTGTTACTGGCTAGCCAGCTGTTCAACATTCTTGGCACTATATTTCAATTTAGCAAAAATTGGGAGAATACAGAGAAAGAAAAATAATAAAGTTGACAACACGCCTATTAACAACGTAAATGGGCATTCGAAAGGCGAACGGACAGAATGAGTTGTTTTAACACTACCAAAAAGCAGAGCATAAAGCACACACCCTGAATGCTAACAATTGGCCTCGCATTGGAAATGCAAAAATGAGCCTACATTGCGACCGCTAAAAAGCCCCAAGAAAAAAGGGGGTGCGGGTGCTTTCACGTGAAAGACAAAATAGCAGACCTCATTTAAAGACCAAGCTAAAAATGTTAAGAAAAAGGTGATTAAATGTATACCAAACATGGTAAAAAGATGCCTTTTCGCTACCTTCAAGTTGGCGATAATATTCCGCTCCATTTAAGGCGAAAACACACTTTTCGCTTTTTATAAATTGCTTTATGCCTTTTCGCTCCCTTTTCGCTCAAATTACCGTTGCGATGTATAGCGAAGTATGGCGGAAAGGGGTTTAGCGATAGATAGCGGAAAAGTTTTCACCACTCGTTAATGCCACCTTTTTAAATCACGTTAACTAGCTTTTTGGCGAAAAACCATGCGGTAAGCAAAAGCGAAGACTTTTCGCCCTTTTAGAAATATGCCCCTATGTCAACTGGAAGTCCGTTGGATTAGGAGTTGGACACAATGTCACTCCTTGGCCTTAACGAGAGTTTATCATTGTCATGTTTCCTTTTAATAGGTATGCATTGTCTATGTGGTCTCCATGACTAGAGGCTCGGAGGCACTGAAAGCTGATATGATTGATGTGTTTGTCAGCGTTACTATTGGATTTGACACAGTGGAGTACATCCTCTATCTAATGGAACTCTAGGGGAGGTTAGCGGTCTTTGTCTGGGCACCTTTGTAAGTATGTTACAATTTGTGTTTCTCTGTTCTACTTTAAATGTGTTTCGGTGGATTGTGACAATGTTGCAGTGCTGCTTATTATGGAAGTCCAGTGAGACGCAATCAGGAGGTATTACGCTGTCAAAGTTAGTGGTTTAAAGCACAGCGAGACTCGGACAGGAGTCTCAGACTTGGTAAAGTTAGTAGATAAAGCCGACACCCCCCTGTTAATACTCCGACTTCAGCTTACAAATATGTATTCTGTAACCTTTTTTTGCTTCCTCTGACATGTTATGATGGTTTTTAATATATTATTTAATTAAGGTTGATGGTGCACGGTAAGGGTTAAGGTGTCCGGGATGTGTGTCCCCCTTTTTAAAGATGGTGAGAACAACAGGAACTGACGATCCTGATGACGGCTTCACCGATAGCCAAATGCATTGATCGAACAAGTTCCGACACATATTCAGCATGGTATTGTTCTTTGTGAAGTCCTATGAGTGCCCTTGTGGTGAGTTTTATATATATATATATATATATATATCCCTTATATTATACAAACATAGAAGAGATAATCAATTCACTTTCCTAGGTCCCATACAATATCATATTATCTGCACACTGGCATACTTTATAAACAAAGGGGTTTTAGTATACATTACTGTGATCACATGAATGAAAAGCCTTCCAACCACGTCAAGGTAACCCCAGTCTGGAAGGCCCTAACTTCTAACCTTTTTAAATTTATTTTACTTCAATTACGATTAGCAAACTTTGCATTTCTCATTCTGGATCCATATAACAGGCACTCTCACTCCCCCCCAGCCCTTTGGCTTTTTAAAATGAGGAAAGAGGCCATCCAGTGCTTTATGTTAAAGGCATAGGACCTCCCATAAAAGGGGCGTATCCCCTTGTATCCCTTATATTATAGAAATATATTTATATCTTCAAAGGAGATTGCATTGAGTTTTTAGGAGATATATGAGGTGGGGGGGTATAGGTTATTACATATAGGAAAGGTGTGTCTGTATGGGTGGAATTTCTCACTATTACCATTTAAATGACCATCAATAAATGTATATAAAGTATAGCACTGACTTATATTAGGCACAAGACAAAATATACAAAATAAATACACTTACTTACCCACTGAGTAACCCACTGTGTGCCATGCTACCCATAATCCTTCCATAAAGTGGTGATCTGGTACAAATTGGTGGCAGCAGATCTGGTAATACCATTTATTCTTCCTGTTTTCTCTGTATATTTGTTCTGTGTATTAAAGGGCATCTCCACCCTCGATATTAATTTTTGATATATTGCAGGGCATCCCCTCCCAGCCCCAACCACTATGTAAGATGGGTAAAAATAGAATCCAAACTCTACTTACAGCCCCTCGCTCCAGCATCGTTCTGATCTGGCTTCCTGCTTGCCGGAAATACAAGCAGGGGGCCGGACCAGGAGCCGTGGCTGTGTTATGGCCCATTAATGTATTTGTATAAAGTATAAAGTGATCATATCCACACACAAACGTTACATCTCTAATGTAAACAGCCCTAACTTGTCTAATCTGCCTGCATATTCAAGCCCCTCCATTCCCCTTATTAATTTAGTTGCCCTTCTCTGAACTGCTTCCATTTCCAAAACTGCACCACATATTCCAAATGAAGCCTTACCAGTGCCTTGTAAAGAGGGAGAATAATACTTTTCTCAAATCTATCCTACCCTTTATATAAGACAAAATCTTCCTAGCTCTAGTTGTTGCTGTCTGGCATTGTTTGCTACAGGTAATTCTGTTATCTACCAGAACCCCCCAATCTTTTTCCATTAGAGATTCAGTTAACAAAGAACAGCTTTTATACCCCTATAAGCCTGTTCTCTTCCCTCTGATTTCAAAATTTAGACTTTTCTTCCATTTTCCTTTTTACCTGGGCATTAAGCCAGGCAGGAGCAGACCTAATTTTTTTACATTTGTTCCCTAAAGGTATAAATTTAGAAATGTAATGGTTTAATATCCCTTTAAAAGCAGTCCACTTCTGCTCAATATCTTTACCTAGGAACAAATCAACCCAGTCTATGAGCAGGAGTGATTTCTTAAACAATGTAAAATTAGCTTTGCTAAAGTTAAAAGTGTGCTTATTCACTAAGCTTCCCTTTATCTCCAAAATGAGCTAAGTTTTATTAGATATCACCAGATCCAACAACACATCCTGTCTAGTACAAACTTCTACCATCTGTGAATGAAAATTGTCATATAGAATATTTAAGAACTTGATACATTTTGAGGTGCTGGCAATCTATGTCAGGGTAATTGAAATCCCCCATAACCAGAATATGCCCCATACCTGCAGCCTTAGCCAACTGTATATAGAGATTAATTTCCACATCCTCACTGGCATTTGGCGGCATATAACCCCAACAATTAATTGTTTCTGCCTTATCATTTATACCCCAATCTAGTTCATCTTTTAAATTTGGCTTCAATTCTTGTTTAACAAACATTCTCCCCTTCTTTCTTATTAACTTGTCTTAATAAAGAGTATCCTTTAATATTTACTGTCCAGTCATAATTTAGCCATATTTCTGCTATACCGATCACATCACATACCTTTAAAGCTATTAGTTCTAGTTCTCCAAATTGTCCAGCCAGACTTCTTACATTTGTAAACATACATTTTAGATTATCATTCAATCTACTTCCATATTTAAACGTACATGCCTCCTTATCCTCTATGCTCCACATCTCCTCCCTCCATTGTAATAAAAACAACCACACAAAACTCTTGTAACTTTAATTATCATTGTGTCCTTTCATTCAATAAAAAGAAGAAATTACATATGCTAGTAGGGTTCAAAGCACATGTTTTGTGATACAGTCAATAACACTGTATTAACATATTTAACACAACCACACAGTTTCTTATCCAGTTGTTTAATTTGCCTTTATTCAGTAGCAGTGAGAAATATTCTGTCTAGGTTAGACACGGCTTTAAGAATATGATAAAACAAGATACAAATAAAAATATTTGGTAGGTTTAACAGAATAGCAGATTGCTGTACATTAACAGAGGCCCTTTTCACTTCCAAAAGTGCAGTGTGAGAATATTATTAGGAACAGTCCTATGTTCTCACCTTGCAGACTGCCACATGAAAGGGAAAAAGACCTGAGTGATTGTAAAGCTATTCTTCTAATTTGTGCAAAATTAGGATGTATTCTGGGCATGCTCCACTAGGCAATGGTCAGGTATGAATTATCTGATAAAAAATAACGTCAAGAGGGAGGGTGTGGACTCAATTAAATGGCATATACACCACTCCTTTCACCCCCTTCTGGAGTCTACATATCCTGAAGGCCGATCCTTTTTTGAATTCATCCATCATGATGTTTGTTGCCCTCTTCACCTGGTTCTTCCAGTGGATACTGCCCTCCAAGCTGCCTCCTGCAAGCATGTGTTAAAGAGCTTTTAAAGCTTTAGGAGAATTTGACATTGAGCATCATAGTAACATAGTAACATAGTAATTGAGGTTGAATAAAGACATAGGTCCATCAAGTCCAACCTATTCACCCTCCTTTTTTTTAACCCTACCTAACAGTTGATCCAGAGGAAGGCAAAAAAAAAAGTTAAAAAGGGTGGAGGATTCCTTCCTGACTTACTTCCTGAAGTATTCCTGAATCAACCAGATCTTTATGTATTAATACCAGTAATTCTCAATATTTTTTAGTTTTAGAAACTTTTTTTTAAAACTAAAGCTATTTAATGAATTTGCCATTACCACATCTGCTGGAAGACACTTCCTAACCTGAAGATGAAACTTATTTTTTTCCAACCTTAAAGGATGTCCATGAGTCCTCTCATATGACCTTTTAGTGAACAATGCACCAGAGAGTTCATTGTATGGCCCATTAATATATTTGTATAAGGTTATCATATCCCCACGTAAACGTCGCTTCTCCAATGTAAACAGCCCTAACTTGTCTAATCTGCCTGCATATTCAAGCCCCTCCATTGCCCTTATTAATTTAGTTGCCCTTCTCTGAACTGCTTCCATTTCCAAGATGTCCCTTTTGTATATGGGATTCCAAAACTGCACTGCATATTCCAAATGAGGCCTTACCAGTGCCTTGTAAAGAGGGAGACTCTCTTGAATCTATTCCCCTCTTTATACAAGGCAATATCTTGCTAGCTCTAGCCATTGCTACCTGGCATTGTTTGCTACAGCTAAGTCTGTTATCTACCAGAACCCCCAAATCTTTTTCCATTACAGATTCACTTAACACAGAGTTATTTATGGTGTAGGTGGCACAGGGATTATTAAATCCCAAATGCATTACCTTACATTTATCAACAATGAATCTCATCTGCCATTCTGCTGCCCATTTTAATAATCTATCTAGGTCTGCTTGCAACACTTGCATATCATTTGAAGTTTCCGAAGCTCTACATAGTTTAGTGTCATCAGCAAACACTGAGACCTTGCTCTCAATGCTCCCTTCTAAGTCATTTATAAACAGATTAAACAAAAGTAGCCCCAGTACAGAACCCTAAGGCACTCCGCTTAGAACTTTAGCCCACATAGATGTAGCTACATTTACCACCACTCTCTGTTTGTGATCCAATAACCAATTCTCTATCCATGCACAAATGTTTTCTTCAAGGCCAACAGTCCTCAGTTTATACATTAGTCGCCTATGTGGCACAGTATCAAAATCTTTTGCAAAATCCAGGTATACCACATCCACTGCTGTGCCTGAATCTAAATTCTTACTCGCTTCTTCATAAAAAACAATTAAATTTGTCTGGCATGATCTATTTCTCATAAATCCATGCTGACTTCTACTTATAAGATGAGCTCTGGAGACAAAGTCATGGATATGATCCCGTAACAAAGTTTCCATCACCTTCCCTACCACTGATGTTAGGCTTACAGGTCTATAGTTATCAGGCTGTGAAAGACTACCTTTTTTGAATATTGGTATTATATTGGCTTTTTTTCCAATCCAGTGGCACATCCCGAGACCAAAGTGAATCTGAAAAGATGAGAAACAGTGGTCTAGATGGAACTGAACTAAGCTCTTTTAAAATCCGAGGATGCAATCCATCTGGTCCAGGGACTTTATTGATATTAACTTTGTCTAATTGTTTCCGTTTCATATCCTCCATCAGCCAATGTGAATACTCCTCATTTCTCACCTGCATATTATTACAATCCCTGCTGTAAGGACTAGGATTCTCTATAGTGAAAACTGATGTAAAAAAATGGTTTAGCAGATTAGCCTTTTCGGCATCCTCGACAACCAACTCAGCCCCATTATTTAATGGTCCCACATTCTCAGTCCTCGTCTTTTTACCATTTATATACTTAAAAAACATTTTGGGGTTGGACTTGCTTTGTTCGGCAATCCGTATTTCATTTTCTATTTTAGCTAATTTAATTGCTTTCTTGCACTCTTTATTACAGCTTTTGTACTCCCTGTAAGACTGTTCTGTTCCCTCTGATTTCAAGATTTTAAAAGCCTTTTAAAATTGACATATAAACGTAATTGATTTTAAAAGCCTCAGGATTGACTTATAAAAGTAATAAAAATAGTAAATGTTTCTGGGCTTATTTCAAACTTTATTTCAGGGTGGCCAACCCCTACATGGTGCATCCACACCTTGCATTCAGGTGGATGTCATATGATAATTAGGACTTTCAAGGGTACTTATATTGCCAACAGATTCCTGTACAAGTTATTCTGAATTGAAAAAGCCAGTCAGATGTCTTCAAGAACTAAACTTTAAGTCCAGTTGATCTAACTGAATACAACAGATATTCTTTACTAATGGGAGTTATAATATCAATGGCACAGAACAAAGAAACAGGAGGGAACAGGACAGTATTCAGAAAAGAAAATACCAAGTCCCTAGCGCACAGAGAAGCATAAAAACAGATAGCAATAGAGATGTAGCAATATTATGAATGAAATCAGATACATAAAAAGCCATAAAATCGCCACCTTGAGATTCCTATGGTTTGGGTGCATAACCTCCAGACCCCTTGCTAACAAATAACAGTAGATAAAATATATCACTTCATGAACTGAAAGATACTCACTCCTAACATCCTGTAACCCAGGAGCCCCGAGCCCATCACTTCAGCTCCGATTGAAGTATGTACACACAATCAAGAAGAGAAGCACTCAACCCGGTTTCATTAATCAGGATATGAACGGGAGCTCATCAGTCCAAACAGGTAAGTAAAATAATGCTTTATTTCTTCACATGTAACAAAAGGACCATGACATGTTTAGTGCAATCCTAGCACTTACTCATAGGTACTCCTATGAGTAAGTGCTAGGATTGCATGAAACACGTCAGGGTCCTTTTGTTAAAATTTTCAATGTCCATGCTTTTTAATGTGATTGAACAAAAAATAATCAAAATTTTCTTTTTTTTTCTTTGGTTAACCCAAAGCAAAAAATAATCTATTTTAAAAGAGATCGCTTTATAGAATCGAATTCTCTAAACGGTCATAAAGTGAAAACAACTCATGTATGGCTAGCGTTAGACCTTTAAATTGAGGTCCTAAGGTAACACTATATGGTGTTTTAATGTTCTTTGTATTTCATAGATGTGTATGACTGTGTATTTCTGCATTCAGCAGTTGCAGTCTTCATTCGTGTAAAAACAATATTATCCATAAAATATTTACCATTTTGTCAGTGCAGGTTGCTCACCGTATAATCAAAATGTGCCCAGAGTGAGAAAAATGTGGTACAGGTGTGATGGAGAATTGGTAATTTAACAAACTCTTGGACACTTTCAAGCTTCCTGATGTGTTTTATATGGGGCTCTATCAGGGGTAATATAAATAGTTTAAATATATTTTATGTGTTAACTGCCCTGGTATCTTTAATAACTGTAGAGACTTATTTTGGTACATTAGCCATGAAATTCTATTCTTTCTCTGCAGCAGATGCTCAACACTGCTGAGATACAGATGGGCCATGAAGTACTGCAATCAACTGCATGCCACATTGGAGGAAAGGATATGTTTACCGCTTCAGAAAACTCCTTAGACAGATACTATAATGATTGCCACAGTAGCAGATAAACAGAATATTAACACTGTTGTCACTGTAACACTGTCACAAAAAGCATGGCAGACATTGTGGTTCTGTAGTTGTAATCCTCGCTCACTGTTTATACATACAGCACAATATAAAATGTATATATTCATATACAAAATGTCAAATAATTCTTTAGTTCTAACTTGAACAATTTTTTTTATGGCTGCATCTGTGAGTTAATGTCTCGTTAATATCACTGCAGCAAGTAAGTAAAGTAACTTGAAAATAAACACACATAAGCTAAAAATTAGGTGGACCTGGAAGACTTTAATCATTTAACATTTTAGGCCCTCATTCTACCAAAAATAATTATAGGATAAAGTAGCTACTCACTGTGGTGAAATCAAGTATTTTATGGAAACTGCTTTAAAGGTTAACTGTGTCCACGCAACCCACTGCACTTTCTGGTTACAACCCACTGCACCTGGTTACTACGTAGTAGCGTGCCGATTATAAGGTACATACAATCCACCCCAGCAGGAGGGGTGGATTATATGTGTATTATGTATCCTTAGTTTTCTGTTAGGATTCGTATGGAAAGACAAGTAATACCTATATAGGTAATAAATATACACACATATATATATATATATATATATATATATATATATGTATATATATATATATAAAAAAACAACTTGAAACAGGCACTCGCTCCTCCAACCCTTTAGCTGCCTGGGTGCCACTGGAATATCTAGGATATATATTTAATAGAGCAAAAGCAATCCAATGCACTCACAGGTCTTGTTCAGTGTAAATATTTATTCAAACATCAGGTGCAGGCAACGTTTCGGTACCTTCCTAGGTCCCTTTCTCAAGTAGGTTATTTGGCTTCAGAGAGGGAGCTAGGAAGGTACCGAAATGTTGCCTGTAGTTCAAAGAAGTCACGGCACTCCACTGCATATATATAAATATTGCATGTATTATATGTTTCATACAATACAAGGATTGTGGAAGCACTCCAATTAGGCTAATTTACAACTACATTAAGCGGAAGTGCTACTGATCTGGTCAAACATTTATACAAACATAGAAAAGATAATTAATGCACATTCCTAGGCCCCATACAATATCATATTATCTGCACACTGGCATACTTTATAAACAAAGGGGTTTTAGTATACATTACTGTGATCACATGAATGAAAAGCCTTCCAACCACGTAAAGGTAACCCCAGTCTGGAAGGTCCTAACTTCTAACCTTTTTACATTTCTTTTGGATACATCCCGCTCGAATTAATACATCCCGTTTATTAAAGTCCACAAGTTGTAAGTCATGTTTGACCTGATTAATTAATGATTCCACACCGGAGAATGTTGTAGGTGGACAAAACTTGCTTTTAGGTGTCACAGTCTCTAGGAGAGAACAACTGTCATTCAGGTTCAACTCCATCCACAGTTTTCAAGGACCAGCGTACCTTTAAACATAGATATAGATATACATTCTGTGGAGAGTTATGGTACTTTGTCTTCATATACATAATATGGCAATCTCTGGTTCTGCTACCAGATGAACTTATTTTTCACTATATTTATAAAAAGGCAAATCTTCTTATCATTCATTCAAAAATCTGCTAAAAAACTTGCTAACTAGTTAAACAATCCCTGCAAAAATAGCCTAACACCAAAGGGTGAATTTCCATCAAATAGTCCAATAAATAGATTGTGCCGGATAGTCCCATATAAATCTGGAGTGCTCCTACTGAGGCTCACTGCAAAAGCCCTAAATATTCAACATTAGAACCAAAAATAGTACAGGATTCTCCAGTCATCAGTTCAGTGAAATAAAGTGAACGTTTATTACTCCATCAGAAACAGAATCAAAGGCAACGTTCGGGCTCACATCTAGCCCTTTCTCAAGCCTCCTTTCCAACAAATAGTGTAATGAGTCCAGCCCATGTTTTTTTGGGGGGGGGAAAGAAAGAATATTTATTTTTATATTAATTTAATAAATAAACATACCATGGAGAATTCCAAACAGATTTCTTCCAGCCAAGAAAAGACCCCCAGGAAATGCCTTCTTGTCTCTTCAGAATTTGATTGACCACATTTTTGCTAAAAATCCAATTTTTACCTATTTATAAATAACTATGACTTGCACAAGTTTTTTTGCCAAGTAAAAAGTATTTGTGGTATGTGGCGTACAATTTCAATATATCACCTTTTTATAAATTGCTGCTCTATGAATTTGCTCCCTTGGTGTGTGGTTAACACACCTTAAAACAACTGAATTCTGAAAAATTCTGATTCTCACCAGGATAAAGTTGCATCAGAGTTAAAATTCTTTTGAAAGACTTTCCAAATTCTGTATTCAGTGCAGTGCAAACAGAATTAATTATTAAATGTAATAATTATTAGATATGAAATATATCAAAATTTGGACTCATTTGTAGGAAATGATAAGACTTCAAACAAATATACATTGCTATTATTTTTGTCAGCAAGCAATTAACCAGAAACTCAGTAATCTTTTTAATGCCTAATATTCAATAGAGCAACATAATTATGACTATTCATTCATTGCAATAAAGATGGATAATGTCATCTGGTAAATCTTGGGTTTTAATTAAAAGTTCACAGCACAACAGGAAATTGATTTTAACGCCTTGCAGGACATGCACTTCAAATTTGGGTACTTGGATGTCAATAATGAATAATAGAATTTCTGAAAGCCACACTTATGATAGTCATTTAGTATAATAAAAAAGTTATTGGATACATTAATCAAACACAGTGTGAGGATATTCTACCTTGTTATTCATACAATTTTATTTTTATTTCTCTTCATTGAAAACCAAATAACCAGCTAGGTAAAAAAAAACTAGTATGTTACACTGGTAAAGGATCAGGTAAGACAATAATAAGGGCTCATCTTTTGCACTGATAAATAGGAACACTGCATTTCATCTATTTATAGTTGGCATGTTTCCATTAAAATTGTATTTCTCTGTCTCTAACCTGTGAGAAATTATATTGTGGATAATGTTCAAAGCTTTAGGTCAGTAGGGGGGGAGCAATGAATGCAAGCAGAAGCTGATCATATGACTAAAGCTGGTTACTTTGCTACAAGCTGCTGAAAACCTGAAAATGATTAGTGTTCAAGCAAGAGGTGCTCAGTAAATGATATTGCTGAACCTTTCCAGCAATAACTTCTTACAAATTATACCAACCTTATTCATAGTTCAATTTGTAGGTACAATGGAAGGCTTTTTATTTAGCCTAAGATGTTTGGAAACCACATTTCCCCTTTAAGTATCACCTTAGCCATTAGGCCTCAGAAAGGACGTAGCTGTAAGGTTTCATATAGTCTTGGGCCCTTTGAATCACTATGAATTTGTTTTTTTATGTTTTAATTGCTTATTTTTGCATAAAAATTGCTTTTTTAGGAATACTATAAAAACCAGTGTCACATGAAACGTTTAATAATTCCCAGATGACCACAATCAGTTTTGTACATAGTCATATAGCAAAACATAAAATTCTTACTGTAAAGAGAATGAGCCATGCAATACAGAACCTGTTCTTGTATAAACAATCATGTCTGTGCCTTACCATTACGTTCCTAGGGGGCATATCTACTTACCCACGTTAATATAAACCTCCAATAACACAGGTCTCTGTAAAGGTACAACCGCGGTTGTACATTTTTGACCATGTGGCTGTACAATAACGTGGTACTAGAGTATACGATTTGTAAAAATAGCGTCTATTTTGCGATAACGTGCCTCAAAATATGCTGCACATTTTTTCTTTTCTTCCAGACAGTAATTGAATTTATTATGCAAAACCATTTTAATGTTATATACAATCCTTAATGTTTTCAGTTTTGCCATATGGCTTATGCTGAAATGTTAATTCTGAATGGTAGAAAAATATGTCCATCTGTTCTTGTTATGTTTCTACAATACACACAATATTTCATAGTGGGTAATTTCTATAAATTTAACTTTGCAAAATATCACGTTTTTACCAAGAAAAAGATTTACAAATCATGTTATTTCCATAACAATTGTCCTAAAAATCTAAATAACTTTAATTTCCTTTTTGTGGAGATTCTCATTCATCCAGGTCTTGGTATATCTGTTATATTCAGTCATTCAATTGGCTTTTTCAATTTAGAATTACTTGAACAATCTATTGGCAATAATTAGTATAGTATTTTGAGGTTGAATAAAGACATAATTCCATCCAGTCCAACCCATCTAGCAATATCCTCATTTCCTGCCTAACTGTTGATCCAGAGGAAGGCAAAGGAAAAAAAACCCACCAAATTTATGAAGGGGGAAAAAGTGGCAATCGGAAATTCCCCTGGATCAACTCTACTTTATGTATCAATACCAGTAACTTGCAACATTCCTTGTTTGCAGAAACTTATCCAACTTTTTTTAAAGTGACCAATGAACCTGCCATAACAACGTCCACTGGAAGACAGTTCCATAGCTTTACTGTTCTCACAGTGAAAAACCCTTTCTGAACTTAAAGCCTAAACATTTTTTCTTCAAGTCTTAAGGGATGTTCATGTGTCCTCTGGCATGCTCTATTGGTGAACAATGCCCCAGATAGTTTATTGTATGGCCGTTAATGTATTTATACACAGTAATCATATCCCCACACAAGCGCCTTTTCTCCAGCATACATAATTGTAACTTTTCCAGTCTCTCTTCATATTCAAGCTCCCCCAATCCCCTTATTAATTTAGTTGCCCTTCTCTGAACCCTTTCCATTTCAAAGATGTCCTATTTGTACACAGGATTTCAAAATTGCACTGCATATTCCAAATGAGGCCTTACCAATGCTTTGTAAAGAGGGAGAATTACATTTTCCTCCCTTGAATCCATACCTCTCTTTATGCAAGACAATACCATGCTGGCTCTAGCTGTTGCCACCTGGCGCTGCTTGTTACCTTTAAGTTTGTTATCCACCAAAACTCCAAGATCCCTTTCCAACAGGGATTCACTTAACACGGCCATTTATAATATAAGCAGCACAAGGATTTTTAAGTCCAAAATGCATCACCTTACATTTATTAACATTGAATCTCATCTGCCACTTAGCAGCCCAATGTAAAAATCTATCTAGATCCCCCTGCAACAATTGATCATCCTATGAAGTTTTTACTGGTCGACAAAGTTTTGTGTCGTCAGCAAACACAGAAACCTTGCTGACAATACCCACTTCCAAATTATTAATAAATAGATTAAATAGAAGTGGCCCCAACACAGAACCCTGTGGCACCCCACTTAGCACTTTAGTCCATAATGATGAAGCCCCTTTAACCAAGCATAGAACCAGATCTCCTCTTCCAGACAATGTGGGGCCGAACCGTGTATCTGGAACTCTCTACAGCTAGGGGTCTGGTGGATACCTGAGAAGGTCACCTTAAGGGCAGCCATACATGTAAAATAAATTTATTTTGGATTGGAATATGTGAGATGGAAAGGTAGACCCATTAAAATGATATCCAACATGGAGGCCTTATTCCATTGCCAGGAGGAGTTATTAATATCTTGTGAAATATGTATTACACAAAGGTCATGTTTGGTATTGTAGGAATTGATAATTAAAACAGGAGAGGAATATGTGGTCTATATCCCAGTACAATGTACATATCTAAAGTTATATGGAATCTGCCTAACTGAGGGAGAATGAATGCTTTTGGCTAGTCATAAATCTGGACATTCCTAGATACCTCATGTATAGCTCTGGAGGGGGGGAGGTTCAACAAGGGGCTTAAAAATCCTTGTATCCCCTTTACTATGTTCATACTGAAGGGACATGCTAAATGTGTATGGATCATATTTCCTTCTCGCCCGGGACACAGGACTTCTTCTAGTGAGTAGGGTCTGTGAATAGTTTTATCCTTTTTATTTTATATAACTGTTGTATCTATTGTATGTCATTTTATTGTAACACCATTTTTCTTTAATTTTTGTATTATATGCACTGTCCACCTTTTGGAATATTAAATCTAAAATTTAAAATTTAATTTAATAAGTTTTGTCTTTTATGCTCTAAAAGAACTCAGTTAGCTAACTTTGTATGTGTTGGATAGAAGGTTTTGCTAGTGTAAATGCTAATTAACTCTGTGACTGCTTGTGAAGGACTGATGCTAATTAGCCGGTTAGTTGCTGGAGTGAATGGTATAGTGCCATTTAGCTGCCAGGACAGGGGTGGACATAGTCAGTGAGAGTCAAGATTGTTTTGGGGGCATCTTCAAGGCCATAACTTGGAGTAGTGGCGGCGTATTACCGATTAATTAGTCAGATCATGTGCCCAGCGAACTGGCGTTCAAGACAAACACTTTTCCTTTCGATAACATACTCGATAACAAACAACACTATTTCATGGTCACTATTCCCTAAGCCTCCAGTTATCTTTATATCTATATCGTTATCCGTGATGTTAGATATTGCCAGATCCAACAGAGCTCCTTTTCTAGTAGGAAGTTGAGAGAGAAAATTATCCTGCAGCACACTCAGGAACTCATCGCCCCTTTTCTGTGTTGGCAATTCCACTCCACCATTCAGTGTCAGGGTAATTAAAGTCCCCCATAATGAGCACACTCCCCAAACTTGCAGCCCTTGCTAACTGCATATGAACCTGACTCACTTCCTCCCTGCTAGCATTCGGCGGCTTATAGCAGACACCATCAATGATATTACCCCCTTTCCTGTTGCCTAATTCCACCCATATTGCCTCCACTTTAACATTCATATGGCCAGTTATCTCTTCTTTTAAATTTGGCTCTAATTCTTTTTTAACATATTCTTCCCCTTTCCTTTTTTCTCTGTCCTGCCTAAACAAGGCGTATCCTTCTAAATTTACAGCCCAGTTGTGAGAACTGTTCAACCACGTTTCTGCTATACCTATTACATCATAGTTTTTATTCAACACCATTATCTCCAATTCGCCCATTTTGTCGGCCAGGCTTCTTGCATTTGCAAACATTCATTTTAGATTATGATCCTGTAATTTATTCATAAACTTTAATACACATGCCTCCCTCCCCAATACAACCTGCTTTCTCCTGGGCTATCTATTCCAGTGAGACTGCTAATACCCTTTCCCCTAAACCTAGTTTCAAATCTCCAACCCTTTAGCCATCTTCTCCCCCAAAACAGCTGCACTGCCATCATTGAGGTGCACATAACTGAGACATATTCCAGGGTATTTATTACCTGTAATTCTGAATTGAGAAAGCTAATCGGATGACTAGCAAAATGTCTTCAAGATCTGCTATTAAACTTTAATACATTTGTATTAGTAATTTGTATAAAGTAAATCGCGTTACTATTTTGGTTTAGTAAAATGGCCTGTCAGTATGATCTGCTGTGATTTATGTTAAAATACACATTTTACAGGAGAATGAACCCTTAAGCAGTACTGATGAGGACCTAAAATGTTATGTTCTCATCCCTGGTAGAGATGTAATGGGGTTTCTAATAGAACCCAGTTTCAAATTGAATCTGAGGGTTTCGAAGTCCCAACAAAACTTTCGGAACTCTTATAATGTCCAAATAGTTCACAAAGGACATAGTTTGTATGCTATTGTCTAAACGACTCTAGGAAACAAATAAAGGCCAGTATTTGAGTATAAAATATTGTAGTATATAGTTTTCCTTTAAAGAGTCCTTTAAAGTACAGCAAAAGTAAGTTGCCAGGTATAGGGATGAAGGTCTAGCAAATGATCAGCAGAGGCCCCATTACTTTGCATTCCAGTCACATTGAATGGATGAACCAGAAGTCTCTTCAGCAGACAATGGTAACAAATGTCTTCTCCAACACAGTAGAGAGAATTCAGAGACTGACTGGTCACTGATTGATGACTTCACTAGGCACTGCTACTATACTTACCACATGGCAAACTGGTTTTGCCTGGCAGTCTGTTGATGTATTAAACTGATGCTGGACTTGCCTCATTTATGTTCTATAGATAAACTTAATAAACACTGTATGGTCTGGGCGACATGTTCATTCATGAGTGTGGCATAATGTAGAAGTTTGACCTAGAGAAACCACTGTCCAATGGTTGCTCTAAAGGCTACAATCTGATTGTACAATCAGATTGGCTGCAAATTTTACTTCAACTGGCCCTATAGAAAAAAAGATTTTATGATTGCCGGTCATTTGTCTGGCAATCATATGATAGTCAAATATAATCTTACAACATCTGTTTCCATGATTAATGACTGTTACTGATGTAATGCCTATCAAAAATGAAATGCTGTGAAGGTGTAAACTGTTCCACGTAAAATATAAAATATTAAATGTGTACAATAATTTGTCTATGATTAATGCGAAATAGAGGAGTATATTTCCGTTATATCCAACAGTGCAACAACCTCTATTGACAAGAGCCAGCAATTTTGGCTTTTGTGTGAGGAAACTGCATCTGTTGTTGCTGCTATGAATAACAAAGTAGCCTGGAACATTTCTGTGATCTTTTTCTTTCACCATGTAAGAAGGCTTTCAGTGAGATGTCATACACAAAAATAGAAATCTTGGCTGACAGCAGTAACAAGCTTTTTTCATGTTACAATTTCTTTCCCCATCCTAAATGATGATGATGTACTGTATAGGTGAAACCTACATTAAGTAAAACGCAGTATATTACATTGATACTGACAAGTTCTTATACATATGATTGCATGTGGATGAAAACACAGGCCTCCCTTTCATTTTCTTAAAAATATTTGCCCTTCCAATTTATCTTTTGTATCAGCTTACTGCACTTCAATGTTCACCTTTTATAGCATAGAAACACTCCATTCTGCTATTTTGTCTCTATCTGTTAAACTAAAAAGAAGTAAAACTGGATATATCTAGAGGGCTCTAGCAAAATGTTTTATTGATTTCCAACAGGTGAATATGTTGGTTGGGAATTACTAAGTGAGATAATTGATACAACACTTCAGTTTTTGGTCTATAAGTCAGATGAAAATGAAAATTTCCTTTAAACTAGAACTTAAATACTACCATTACACCATGCCAATATTATACAAATCCCCTTGGATTCAACCTAATATTGGCAAGGTTTGGCGGCTGAAAACAGCAGTCAGTTGGTACAGATGGAAAATTCCCATTTTCCCTATTTATTAAAGTACAACTCCACCCTCATAAGAACATCTTTTAGAAAGAATGGCCTCTTTATAATATGTTAATATATCACAGTTTGTACTATGAATTCATTACTGTATGCCTGCTATGCTTCTGGATGCCTCATGGAAACTGAGCAATTTAGAAACCTGTACTGAGCCTGTACTGAGCCTGGGCATGCTCAGAAGAGGCAGATAGGGGATTAACATTCAGTCATTGGCTGTGATGTCAACTGTCAAATCCATAACTGACAGTTGAAGAACCAGGAAGCAGAAACAGGGGAAACAAGACATTGTGCAGGATTTCACGTTAGACTTATATATTTCAGATTTCAAACTATTACCATTTAGGGTTTAGGGGGTGATTTACCTGTATGTAAGTTTTCATTTTGGGGCTGGACTTGCCATTTAAAGGTCTGAAAATGTACTCACCTTGCATGCAGGAAATACCCTTTAGGTAGGATTCAAATCCCTGGCATTTGAGAACATAAGACACATAAAAAGTGAATCCGTATAACAAGCCAAGCTGCATGGATAAGCAGTATTCACTTTACAGGTTACTGATCACACATAAGGTTAGAACAGGATTTTTTATAAGGGCTGACTCGTCTACTATAGTTTAAAAAATGATGCATTTTAGTATAGAGCTAAAGCAATAGAAATGTAATGACAAATGCATTTATACATAAATAAGGTGTAAATCCATCTAAAATGTGAAAATCACTACTGGAAGAATTAATATAGACAATAACACTTTGCATCAACCTTATTTGATTCTGCTTGTATAGATCTTTATTAACTTAGGGAATTTAAAATGCTTTACCTTTAACTTTTCACCTGCTTGCATTAAAACAATGCCATCTTTACTGATTAGAACTCTGGCTACAGCACGCTTGGGAAGGGTAGGAATGAATGTATTGCTTGTGGAGGTTTTCATTCATCCAGGTCATGGTATATCTGTTGTATTCAATTAGATCAACTGGACTTAAAGTTTAGTTCTTGAAGACATTTCGCTAGTCATCTGATGGGATGGGACGTGACTCATTTCATCTGAAATATGAGATATTCTCAGTTTTTTATATTGTATATATGTATAAGATGCTTAGAGTTTTTTAGTGTCTATATAGGTTACAAAACAAAAAACATGTTGCAAAACACAGCTCTTCCCTATATAAGGAAAAACTGTGGTAATCTTGATCTTATTTATTGTTAAGGGGAGGTCCCCGAAGCCCTTCAGATGAGTCTGACTGTGTGTCATGTTTTTATGCTGAACTAATAAAGTTGTGCAAAGGAGCTGGAAATGTGGCCAGTTTTCCTCTTTCCTGTATACCTCATAGAAATCCCAAGTACCCCAATTAATGTTACATACTCCAAAGTAACCTTCAATTAACAGCACATACCTCACAATTAATGCTAAACACCTCTCAAAGTACCTGCATTATAATGCTACACTCCTCACAGTACCTCCACATTAATGTTACAGTGCTTATAGACTTTCCACTTTTGCCTTTCTCAAGTAAATGTCTCAGCTAACATGCTTGTGAAGTTTCTCACTCCCAGGTCATGGTATATCTGTTGTATGCAGTTAGATCAATTCTGGACCAACACCTTGCATTCAGAAGGTCCCTAACACCTGGCTGTTATATGCTGATTGGGACCTTCCAGGGTATTTATTGTCAACAGATTCTTGTACAAGTCATTCTGAATTGAGAAAGCCAACAAAAGTCTTCAAGAACTAAACTTCAAGTAATTTGGTCTAACTGAATAGAACAGATTTGTCTCAGCTTACATTAATTCATAAAATGGTACAGTAAGTTGATTAAGTCTTTGGGGAATATTTTCAGGCATTTTGGGGAAATGTCATTTCTTCATTGTTCAAACAGCACAAAAAAAATATCTCTTGTATAAAATCTCATAAAGTTTACTAGTAGTTTGTAGTAATTGCTTTAGAAATGTCATTACAAATTTGTATTTCCGTACTGTCAGGAATGTGTAAAACAAGCAAAATATTAGTATTAATAGAATACATTTAGTTAATTTTTATTTGATCAGGATTTAAAAGAAAACATCTGAATACAAAGCATTTTACAAACTGTGCTATTCTGTCCCTAAAGATGGCAATGTTCACATAGTCAAGGACTGTTACAAGATTTTAGCCTTGACATTTAAATGCTAATTGCATGTTCTAACAGTACTGCAAGATGGTTTTGTTACTTGGGTATACACATCCTTCAAAAACTGTGATCCTGACCATAAACTTACCCGATCAAGTGGTTTGAGCAGTTTAACTCTGGAAAGTAATTGGGCAGAGAGTATAGAATACTTTCACTTTATATACCAGTTGGCGTTATTTTGCTGTAACAATACTGTTTTACTGGTAAATAAGATCAATTCCCAGATACAGATTCATACAACTTAAATCCACAGTACACTCCCAGTATGTTACTATTTTAAAACTGCTAGAAATGTAAAGGGGAATCAAAGTTTTCCATTACCCCTGCTTTTTCAGATATACCTGGAAAATGCTGTGTCTTCCACCTACAGATTATCTTTAGTAAACTTAAAGTGAAAACAGATCTCAGGTCCTGCCTCATTCCCGAATCTTAATTGTGTTCAATATCATGATGGTAAAATCTATTGCAAAATGATTGGGCCAGGCAGTTGTTGAAACATCACAGAAATGTTGGGGGGGAGGGGGGTGTATGGCCAGCTTTAGTTTATTGATGATCAGCTATGTCCCAGATATGAAGACTAGGTCAGATAGAAGGGGGTGGATAAAGATTTATTCCTAAGACAATTACTTTAATCCTAAAATGCAAGTGCACCTGATATACATTTGCCAGTTATTGCTTGTGACACAGTTGTATTGAAACCATTTGAAGCCATCTTTACTCCTAGAGACAATTTGTTATGCTGGTCAATGCCTACACACATTAACATATATCAATTGATTTCTTAAAGGTTGCTAGGACCTTTTATTCAACACTATTGTAAATATTGTTTGTTTAAGGCTGGTACACATAAGATATGCTACATATCTTGAGAGAGTTATATGTAAATATGATTAAACTAATGTAACTATTCACAAGAAAACATATCAGCCTATAATAGATTACCTGTTAGAGAGGCATCTTTGAGGTAAGTAAGGAGGTAGCAAGGATAAGGATAGGGGTGGGATGGGGGGGAGATAAGAGACTGCCGTAAGGGTCATCAAGTCTGGCCAGTAGTATCATGGTTGTCTATCCATTGTTTCCAGATGTTCATGAATTTATTAGGGCATCCTCTCTTACGGTAAAGTATCTTGAGATATGGTAATGCGGCATTAATTGGGCGTTTCCATTGTGTCAGTGTTGGGTACTCAGGAGCTATCCATTTAAGTATTATGGTTTTGCGAGCATAGAATAGAGTCTCTATTAGAAAAAGTCTGTGATATTTTGTCCATTGTTCCTCATCGAGCATACCCAATACACAGGTTTCACCTTTGAATGGGATAGATATTTCACTTATACTGCTGAGAAAGGTGATAACTTGTTTCCAGAATGTCCTTATCCGTGAGCATGTCCAGAAAAGGCGCCAGAAGTCAGCATGGTCTTGAAGACATTTTGGAGTGTGTGGTGAATTTTAGTTGGTGTTTCAGCCCATTTGCCATAATATCGAGCCAGGCTATCAACCAGGTTGAAATATGGGTCAGAGTTTACCGGCTCTTAAAGGACAACTCCACCCTCATAAGAACAACTTTTAGAAAGAATGGCCTCTTTAAAATATGTTGATATATCCTACTCTGTCCTATGAATTCATTACTGTATGTCTGCTATACTTCAGGATGCCTCATGGAAACTGAGAAATTTAGAAACCTGTACTGAGCCTGTACTGAGCCTGGGCATGCTCAGAAGAGGCAGACAGGGGATTAACATTCAGACATTGGCTGTGATGTCAACTGTGAAATCCATAACTGACAGTTGCTAACTGGAAGAACCAGGAAGCAGAAACAGGGGAAACAGGACATTGTGCAGGATTTCAGGTAAGACTTATATATTTCAGATTTCAAACTATTACCGTTTAGGGTTTTGGGGGGTGATTTACCTGTATATAAGTTTTCATTTTGGTGCTGGACTTGTCCTTTAAATACAGAATTCCTACCTCCATGAAACAGCAGGCATATCAGTATAATTAATTATACTTTTTCATTTTCTCAGTATACCTTTCAAGGCTTATCATGGATAGATTAGACATGTTTGTGTTGTCTGAATGAAATGTATACATTTCTATTAGCATAATATATGTATAAGAAAATAAAAGATTACAAACCAATGTAAATATTCAGAAATCCCATATCATGTTAGTTAACATTTTCTCGCAGAACTCTGTTACAAAGAATGTCTAACATACTATTGTTAATATTTCAGCTTCTTGCATTACCAAAGCAGAGAAAGTCTACCGGATTTCACTCACAGGAAAATGATTATGAATGCTAGACCCTGGGGAGGTTTTATGCATGCATATATATCTGCTTTTGTAAGACAGCTGTTTGAAAATGTCTGCTAAAGCACAAACTAAGTTATCCACATAAGTATTACAGATAAATACTTCACCCATCACTATACAAATGAAGCCATACATTGTATTGGAGGAACATTAATGCTTTTAAAAAGATAGATATTTCAGATGGTTCAAATTTTAACTTAGATGCCCTGTGATAGCTATTGGGAAGCAATTACCATGCCTTGCCTTTCTCTTTAATACAGAGATACAGGGATTTTAAGCCATTCCTAGATGAGAAGATAATGCTGTTACTGCGCTATTGACTATTGACATTTGAGCGCATAATTTAAATTGAAAAATGATTGTTAGTTTACTAAAGGCAAAGTTTATCATCATATACAGGGGATGATTTTCATAATGACATTTGAACCCATTTAGAATAAGCAATAACTGGTATATGCTAATATTGAGTTTAATGATATTTTTAGGAACTATTTTTTCTCTAGTTATTTATTACATGCTCAACTTGTGATTTTCTTTTTGTGGTGATTAAGATTTTTTTTTCCCTATAAGTCTACTCTATAATAAATTACCTGGTAATGTGCAGTCAGTTTTAGAGGCCGATCCCTGTCATTGCTATCACTTGGATTCTTGCCATACAGGCCCGCCTGCCCCACCTGGTACAGCATGCGCCTCTTACTAAATACTAAAGCGGCCCCACAGGAGCAGTAATAGACTGTCAGAAGAAATGGGGAAAACCAGCTGGCCAATGCCTAGGGCATTAAGCTGGCTAGAAACATCCCTGGTAAAGATAACTATTTTTGGTTGGAACCTAAACTGTCTTTATTATTTATCTTCTCATTCAGGCCTTTATTGTGAACATTGTCTAGTAGTTTGATCCAAAAGACTTTCTTTGTGAAAGTAACTTAGATCTATTGTCACATCTTCTTGGTTATGGCACATGGTCAATATATTTGAGAGTAATATGACCCATTTATGTAAATTGTTTGGCCATCACTTTGTTTGAGTTACCATTATTATTATTATTATCATTGTGGATTTATATAGCGCCAACATCTTCCGTGGCGCTTTACAGTTGCAATAAATTACATAAAGAAAACATACATGTTACATACAAGGGTAGTGCAAGTAATACAAAGTGCAAAAAATGTAAGTGCTGGTCCAGCAGCATTCAGTGTGGTAAGTTACAGCATTACTGTGGTACAATAGGATGGAGGGCCCTGCCAGAGAGTGCACAGTCTAGAGGAGATGGGGATGAGACATAAGGTGAAGCAGATCAGTAGCTGTAACTAAGTTGTCAGTGGAGTATAACTAGCGGGTCTAGTTATACTCCATGTACAACCAATGTTATCATGTAGATCACATTGGTTGTGGTAGATATTGTTACATGTTTGATTTGCATACTGCTGTTTGTATGTGCATGTTTATAAACCTTATCTGTACACATGTATTTATATGATTTTTTGACACCGTGTTTTTTTGGGGTAGAACAGCTGGTTTAGTATAGTATAGTATTTGAGGTTGATTAAAGACATACGTCCATCCAGTCCAACCCATCTAGCAATATCCTCATTTCCTGCCTAACTGTTGATCCAGAGCAGTGTTTCTCAACCAGGGGTCCGGGGACCCCTAGGGGTCCCTGAGAGGTTGCATGGGGGTCCTCAAAACATTGACAGAAATTGTATAGATCCACAATTTTGATGAATGCAGATATATGTTTCTACATATTCATCATATTCATATTCATGTTCTGTATAAAGTCTGTGTTTGGTGTATTGATGTCTGAGAGATAAATGAAAATAAGTAATGTTTTAATGTAAGGGTTCCCACCCTGGTGTGAATTAGAGTGCATTTTGTTCAATAGAGATGTATTTATAGATCTATCATTTATATTTGTATAGATTAGGTTTTTTGATGATTTGATGACTTACAAAGAAAAATAATGATACTGTATATAATCATAATTTTATGTAGAGGTCCCCAAGACATGAAAATTGTTTCAAGGGGTCCCCACAGATTAAAAGGTTGAGAATCACTGATCCAGAGGAAGGCAAAAAACCCCACCAAATTTATGAAGGGGAAAAAATTCCTTCCTGACTCCAAGTGGCAATCGGAAATTTCCCTGGATCAACTCTACTTTATGTATCAATTCCATTTCAAAGATGTCCTTTTTGTACACAGGATTCCAAAATTGCACTGCATATTCCAAATGAGGCCTT
The DNA here is from genome assembly GCA_019447015.1 of Hymenochirus boettgeri. Lineage (NCBI taxonomy): Eukaryota > Metazoa > Chordata > Amphibia > Anura > Pipidae > Hymenochirus > Hymenochirus boettgeri. The sequence goes on from CM033469.1 coordinate 326,354,060, forward strand.
ACCAATGCTTTGTAAAGAGGGAGAATTACATTTTCCTCCCTTGAATCCATACCTCTCTTTATACAAGACAATACCATGCTGGCTCTGGCTGTTGCTGCCTTGCACTGCTTGCTACCTTTAAGTTTGTTATCCACCAAAACTCCAAGATCCCTTTCCAACAGGGATTCACTTAACACAGAGCCATTTATAGTATAAGAATCACAAGGATTTTTAAGTCCATAATGCATCACCTTACATTTATCAACATTGAATCTCATCTGCCACTTAGCAGCCCAATGTGACAATCTATCTATATCCCCCTGCAACAATTGTACATCCTCTATATATATAGGGTATTGCCTTTAAGGGCATGTTCACCACTCAAATGAAAATTAACACTTTTACACAGCCTTAGCAATTCTTAGATACTCCATCTGCTGGCCTCTTTCTCCCACACACCAACCGATGCACATTTCTCACAGGCACCTCTGGGCCTTGTCAGGGCTCCATTTCAGGCTAGACTTACATCTCTCAGATTTCTTTTTGTTGTTTTCATGGGTAACTTACCCATATACATATTTTCATTTAAGGGGTGAACTTACCCTTTAGCACTACACACAATTTGGTTCACGTTGTGTTCTCCAGACATTGCAGGAGCAATCCTCAAAGAAACAAGTAACTATAGCTAAATAAATGAAGGATGATTACATATGATATGTTGTGCATTGACACAAGTGAGGGCCCTGCCTGAATAGCTTATAGTTTAAAGGTCCCAATATGCGACACACAATGTGTATGAACGTTCATTTTGGGCGATAAAGTGCCCATACACGGGACAATTATCGGCCGAAACGAACATTCGTACACATCGTGCGTCGTTACCCACTTAAGGTTCGTGTGTACAAACCTTAAGTGGGTAAATGTCATGCTACCTGTTAGGTCTTTAGAGCTTACATATGCAGGAGGAAATATTATAATGCCATAATAAAGATGAAGAGTGAAAAGAGTGAAGGGTCTGACCTGCACAGTGAAGTGCTATTCAGCTGAGGTTACGTAAGATGTGGAAGAATTGGATGGAGCCTGAAACTGTTTAATCATTTATATATTTTCTATTTTAATATTTTTCTTGATGTGTTTCACTGAGATGCATGTATTCCAGTTGGATGAACATCAATGGGCTATTAACAGGATATGTGTTAAAGAAATTAATTGCTTATAGGAGAGTAGAAATGTTGGGAGATGTAGGTACCTATGAGGAAAGCAAACAGTCTGTTAATTTTTGTGCTTTATAAATGAACTTTTTTTATTGCTGCAAATTCCAGCTTATGAAACCAAGTAATGGCAAATGGTGCTTCACAAGTGATTGACCTTTTATTGCACTATTTTTATTATCTATTTAGATATGAGCTGGTTTACAGCTGTACTGTAAGTACTACATACTGCTTGTGACCTGTGAATATTTTATTAAATTATAAATAAATATAGGTTGGAAGTTATCATTATTTATATCTGTTATTATTTATTATTGTAAAAATAATGCTTGTTTCGACTTAACGCTTTACATCTATCCACTTTTCCATATTTTACAGAGTTTCTTCTTTATACATGGAGCTCACCTTTAATAACTGCAGGAATATTCCAAAGTTCACGTCAAGGCAAGATCGATGTATCCAAGCTTTTACATTACTCTGTTTGTCTTTGGGGTTTAAGACTGAATCATTAATTGAATCTGACACATAATTTTAATTGGTGCAATAAACTGACATTCTAAGGGACCAAGGAAGCCTAATGAGTAATGTTTGCCTAGAGCCATTCAAACAAAGTGAATCAAATTAGAGTGGCCTTTACCTGTGTGTGTTATAACAAGAACAATTTCTAGTATATGGGTTGTTTTCTCAGGTTAAGACATTAGAAAACAAACACATCTAAATGCATCTTATTGCCATAATTGTATTTATTTTATTTCATCTGGGTAATCACAATCAAATTGATTGATTCCTTCTGCAATAATTTGAATGGACTGCCAGAGACTCTAAAGGAAAATCTACGGCAGATCAATTATAATTGACCAATTCCCCAGTTCTTGGCTGTTCAGAAGATGATTAAATGTGGTGTATTTGTTGATAAATCTCAAGCAAATACAATCCTAAGGTTGTATATAATAGATATAATTTCTATATAGGCTAATGTCAGTGTTTTAATATTGCTGACCAACAAATTACAGGTTGAGACATGAATATAACCTTTGCATAGGGATCTGCTTGTGTGTAGCCACATATAGGATTGGTAATTCCTACCTCCCAATATTGTTTGTGTGAGGAACACCAACACCAACAGAAAACTGATTCTGCCAGTCTTCCTCCTGGCTTCAGCACTATCTTTAATACAGGACTACTTAGATTGTAAGCTCTTAGGGGCAGGGATCACTTTCCTAACATGCCAAAGGCAAACCATACATATATATATATATGTGGCGTCCTTATAATTTCTTTTTGTGATAGTATGGATGTATGTATAAGGGGATATATATATATATAATAAAAAGATGATATGTATTTTTAACCTTTAAAACTTTATTTATGTAAATATAATTTATCCCCTTATACATACATCCATACTATCACAAAAAGAAATTATAAGGACGCCACGCAGTGTAGCTACTGCATCAACAAATGTTTTCTTGCGTCATGTTTCCAATAAAACCTTTGTTGATGCAGCAGCTACACTGCGTGGTGTCCCCCCCTTATAATTTCCTTTTGTGATATTGACCTGCTATACTGCTGGGTACGGAGCAGCGGGAAGGTGAGGACCCGAAAGAATCCTTAGGTGCCTTAGGTGAGACCCAAATATCAGATACATCCATACTAGTCCAGGACTAACCTGGCAAATGTAAACCGTTCATGCTTTAGCTACTCAACGAAACAATATTGTGAGGTAGGAATAATCTATCCTACATCCCTTCCCTACTTTCTATTTTTAAAAAGGATTTTTAAATTTTTAGACTACTCTGATAATGGGAAGAGAGCTTAGGGAACTCATTGTGAAGATTTGTGTCTGACAAGCTGAAAATGAAAATGCTTTCACTAAATATCTTGAACGGAATAGGGTAGTCTGCTTTATCATTTTGCCCTACAGTTCCTCATGTTAAAAAGCTTGGCGATAGAGGGATGCTAAGAACTTTCCTTTGTAAAGAGAGGCTGTCATTCCACAAGGAACAGACATAAACAGAAGAAAGAGAAACACAGAAACACACACATCAGTTATTTCTTTTCGAAAGTGACAATAAACCTTTTCATCAATTAACAAGGATTATATTAGGGACCATAGGTTTATCACTGATTTGGGCAATAGCACCTGATATATCTTCCCATCTGTCACTATGACATATTCCAGCATTTAAGTGACCTTGTTTCTAGATGACATATGCATGCTAGATTCATCTTGTACCTTTACTTAATACAAACCAGACTTAATGATTTGAAGGAAATACATCCATTACACAACAAGTTATGGAGAACACGGAGGGAGTTTTCAGGTGGAAATGATTTATTTGAAGATATTTGGTATCTTGGTTATAATAGTCCTCTAGAAATACACTGACCTTAAAGGACAACTCCACTCTCATAAGAACATCTTTTAGAAAGATTGGCCTCTTCAAAATATGTTTATATATCCTACTTTGTCCTATGAATTCATTACTGTATGCCTGCTATGCTTCTGGAGGCCTCATGGAAACTGAGCAATTTAGAAACCTGTACTGAGCCTGGGCATGCTCAGAAGAGTCAGACAGGGGATTAACATTCAGTCATTGGCTGTGATGTCAACTGTCAAATCCATAACTGACAGTTGTTAACTGGAAGCAGAAACAGGAGAAGACTTATATATTTCAGGTTTTAAACTATTACCGTTTAGGGTTTTGGGGGGTGATGTATGTAAGTTTTCATTTTGGGGCTGGACTTGCCCTTTAACCTTTATGTCAAACATTTTTAGTATATTTTTATAGCCATCATTTTGTGTGTATTAAAGGATAACTGTATTGCCTCAATGCATTTTTTTAAAAACTGCTTTAAAAGGAGTAAAGGTATGCAGCTCTATCAAAACATTTTCCTGATTTCGAGCCTCTCTCTGCCTTCAATTAACCCTGCTGTGAAGGGGGCGAAACAATTCTGTCTGCCTGGAACTGTCACTCAAAGCTAGCATGCAAAAAAACACTCCTGCACCCTCCCTTGATTAGCTCGATTATGTAGGCTGTATTCTAACAACCGAACAGTTCAAGTTTGTTTGACTGGCAGAGGGGGAGGAGAGAGGTTGTAACAGACATTCCCACCAGCCAATGACAAGTGATATGTTAAAGGGCATGTACACCCCCAAAACTCAAATTTAACCCCATACTGGCCCCACTCTGTAGTGTACAAAAATCATTACCTTACATCCCAGCTCCTTGTGGTTGCCATGCTGTGCCCCTCCAAAGCCAGGAAAATTGTAGTGTAGAAGCTCCCAGTGACTCATCCTGCGCTTGTCTCTGCCTCAACCTCGACAAGGTTGAGGCATGTGCAGGAGAGTCCCCCCCCCACCTCTCCCTCCCGTTTTCTTCTCCCTCCCCCTAGTGTAAATTCCCCACTATATAATATATATATTGATCCCCCAGCCCCAACCGCCGTAACAGATTTCATAGAAAGTGCCCCCGATAGTTACTTACCTTCCCTCAGCCAATCAGGGACGCGGCTGTCTGTCCCACCCCCTGCTTGCATTTCCGTGCAAGCAGAGGGCCTGGAGACTGCCGTGGAGGATAGAGGGAAGGTAAGTATATATAAGCACTTTTTAAGAATTTTATTCAGGCGGTTGGGGCTGGGGGATCAATATGTATAATATATGAAAAGTTGAAAAAGTGCTGGACATGCCCTTTAACGATGGCCCTGGGCCATCTAGGAGGCGGGCTTTTAGCACTCATTTTTGCTGTGTGATATCTAAGGGATGGCAGCACAGTTGTAAATGAGAGTAAGTGATTTCAGCTGCTGGAAGTGTGGACATGTAGTGGGGGAGATGTTGTTTTTTGCGTATTGTTGTCCTTTAATTCACTAAATGAATGTATAAGTACATTTTTAATAGATAAAAAACCACAGATTGTATGCTACGGACTCAGCAAAAGCCATTTACTTGAAAATAACTCTGGACCCAAGTGACTTTCACTGCTGGTAAAACTATTTCAAATTCGTACAATGCTTTGAAACCAGTTTTATTGTAAACCTTTTGATTGAGAATAATTTAAGGGCACGCTGTCAAAGTTTTAAAATAGTATTCTTACATCACTGCATTTATCCTGAGTGGTGAGATGTGTATTTAATGGTAAATTTAGAAAACTGATTCAGGCTCCTTCCATAGCATCAAAATTATTGACAAGCTGTGGTTTTCCACGCACATCTTCAAGGCTTCTATCAGCAGACTTATATACAGCAATAGTAGAGTGGAAGAGCTGTACACATTGAGACTAATGCCTTACAGTATTTAAAGGGTATCAAAAAAATAAAGTTGGGCTGTTTAGCTTTATTGAAGAACGTGAGTTAAAGGAGCTGTGTCTTACCTCCCGTTCTTCAATAAATCGATCATAAGCCAGGAGAGAAGGTAAAGAACTTACTCAATCGCTCGCTCCACCGGCGCGTAATCTGACAGGTCCTGGCAGCCTCTGTCTTCTACGTGCATGCACAAGTTTTTGCCTTATTTATAAACTACTTAATAAACTATAAACTACTTATCTGCTGTAGATCATTTTATGATGATATGCACCTGTAATATTGACATATTCATTGATTTAAGTCCAGTACCACGGTGAAATAGAGAAAAGGCACCATAATTTCTACCAATACCAGACCAGGACTATTACTGGGAAGAATTAGACAACATGACAGGGGGTATTTAGCAGTTAAAACACTCATGTGGAAATAAGACCCCTCATTTGACTTTCAAAAAGCAGACATCAGAAATTCAAAAAGCTGAAAAAATTGGAAATTCGATAATCGATGACAATATTACAGTGATTGATTGAAAATAGTCTAACCCCCCTATGGACCCCTACATGTATTGGCCAACACACAGTTATGTAATGACACTTTCCAGTGACCCATCAGGCTGTAAATATGGTCACTAATACATTTCCACCACCTTAGACTTGCCAGTTTTTGAAAGCTTGACTCAACGCTACATTTTCCGTTGCAATATAAATACGATTGAGCACTTTTTGGCACAATGTATAGTGATATGCGGTGTTATGAGTTTTCGCTGCCAGTTTTTGATGCTGTATGAATTGCACCAAGTCCAATTATGGTGAAAATGCCAGCACTAAAGGACAACTCCACCCTCAGAAGAACATCTTTTAGAAAGAATGGCCTCTTTAAAATATGTTGATATATCATACTTTGTCCTCTGAATTCATTTCATTACTGGTATGTCTGCTATGCTTCTGGATGTCTGATGGAAACTAAGCAATTTAGAAACCTGTAATGAGCCTGGGCATGCTCAGAAGAGGCAGATAGGAGATTAACATTGTCATTGGCTGTGATGTCAACTGTCAAATCCATAACTGACAGTTGCTAACTGGAAGAACCATGAAGCAGAAACAGGGGAAACAGGACATTGTGCAGGATTTCAGGTTAGACTTATATAGTTCACATTTTTAACTATTACCGTCTAGGATTTTGGGGGATGATTTACCTGTATGTAAGTTTTAGGGCTGGACTTGCCCTTTAACGGCTGTGAAAACCTAATGATCTGTTAAAAATATGCCCCTAAAACAAATTGGTGCCTAATTAATTAATCTTGTTAAGCAAGCAAAAATCCTTCTGTGATCAAAAACACCAGTTTTATTAATCCATAAACTTCACTGCAAGAATGAAACTAGCTTTGGGGTTGCTTACTAAACTGCATAGGTAACATAGCTGTAAGTTTTGATAACTACATATAAAGGATGATACAATCTGACTATAATAAAGACTCAGAGAATGGGGTTCATTTTTAAAGGCAACTATAGTTAAAACTATTTTTAAATATCAAAGTACATTTTTCAGGGAAGTAGGAATGTGTACATCTACCCCCTTGGGTGGTCTCTATCATCCGTGATGAGCTGTAAAAGACCTGCTCATGCCACAGCTCACTGCTCATCCTCTGCCTCCCAGGCCTGACTCCTTCACCCATTTCTAAAGTTAAAAGAAAGAAAACCTGCGCACACCAGGCTTGGTGCAACTGGTGTTTATTTATCGATACAAAGACCGTGTAACGTTTCGGTGCACAAACACCTTCCTCAGACACATAAAAAGATTAAAAACCGAAGGGCAGACCCTTATATAGACTAGAGACAGCACTTTAGTGCCACCTAGTGGTTCCTAGTAAACAAACAAACAAACAAACAAACAAACAGAAAAACACAATAATAAATACAAAAGACACAGTGTATCTAGCACAGAGGGCTAAACTAAAGAACTGACTTTACTTGGATAAAAACCCAAGGCACTCCATTAAGGTAATTTTACACAAGCAATCCTGAATGTAGTGGACTGAATGGTCAATAAAAAAGCTACACACTGGGGGTATCAAAAAAGTGCATGTCTCTATTGAAAAACATTCATAAAGTACAATATACAGTGCAAAAGAGAGAATACATAAATATAACACTAAAACCAAGATAGGCTGTCACTAAAAAGTCTGTGGGTCCTCAGACATGGCTTTTAAGTTCAGTGACCTTGAGTGGGAATCCGATGTACAGGAGGCATTTTCAGGTGAAACCTCAGATCATGACTTAGAAAATCCAGACAGAATGATTATTAGAGATTTCAATAATTACAGTAAAGAACTGAACAAAGTTATCTGCCGGAAATGGGAAATCTCGAGTCTGGATAATTATGTGAAATCAAAAATGATGCCGAGAGGTTTGCGCTGGAAAGTGAAACCTGGCAATAATTTGGTCCCTAAAATGTCCATGGACTTTGTTCAAAATTGGGAACAAATCTTAATTGAAGCTGCATTCAAATTGATGCAATTGATTATTGACGAAAATAAGACACAGCTTGCTATCTTTGAAATTGAAGTAAATAAATTTGCTGATAACTTGTCTAAATGGCAGGGACATAAAGATTACGAGAAATGGAATGATAGAATTAAGAACGAAACAGAAAAATTACAAACTACCATTAAGTTATGTAAGAGGAGAAAATTCTTGCGGGACTGTGAGGATTATAAACTTAATCAGGTATTCTCATTTGGTAGGGGAAGCAGTACTGATAGTCAATCAGACTCAGAGCGGGAGGATAGGATGTAGAACATCAGACCCCACTTTAGGAGAAATAGAAGGGCCCCCCCGCAATCAAAGGCTTTTTTAGACACAGAGCAAGGAGAGGGGGATGGAAACAAAGAGACAATGAATCCCAATCAACAAAGAAAAGTGGAGGGATACAATCTCAGGAACAACAAACAGAAGAAATTTATCTAAAGTTATTCGAAAACAAGAACATATTGACTTATTGTCAAAGGGTCTTAATTATGTACCAAGTAGAAATATGGATGTATTTACATTTGTCAAAGATCTGCATTTATTTGCTAGGAAAATCAGACTTCAAAAAATGTTTAGTAACAAAGATATGGATCGGCCTAGCTTAAATGAGGAAAATGTATCTATGTTTGATGCATTGAGTTTGGACACTTTACATGCCTTACAGGATATGAACAATGATGATGACATACAGATATGTGACCAATCAGAGATGACTCCACCGGTGGAGGTAAATCGTCCTGTTAATCTTGGTCTAAGAGCTAAATCTGAGTTCTTCCCTCCAATAGGTATGTTTCCAAAGGTGAAAACTTTTGTTTCCTTAATGGAAGCAAAAGTGTACAAGTTCATTAAATGCAAATTGCGACATAATTTAAGTAAAAAAGAGTTCCATGCATTACGGGAACTTAGTGTCAATTCAGACATTGTTATTAAGCCCGCGGATAAGGGGGACAATGTGGTTGTGCTTGATACTGAGTATTACCAGAAGGAGGCATTGCGCCAACTCAGGGACCCTGATCAATACACTAGGGTACCTGAAAACCCGTTGGTAGAGGTAAATGAGTGTATCAAACAATGCCTACAAGAAGCACTGGTTGGTGGAATCATTGATAAAAGGGATTTCAATTATCTATACAATCGATTTCCAGTGATTCCATGCTTCTATTGGCTACCTAAAAAACACAAAAACGCCACCTTGCCCCCCGGCCGCCCCATCATATCGGGGATTGGTAGTCTGACCGAACATTTATCTATATTTGATGACAAATCGTTAAGAAATTTTCTCTTTGGTTTACCCTCTTATTTACAGGACACCAGGGATGTGATGAAGCGTCTAAATTCTACACCAGTGAAACCAGACACCCTTCTAGTGAGCCTTGATGTCGAGGCCTTATATCCATCAATCCCCCATGAAAAGGGGCTCAGTGTGATACAAACTTACCTGGACCTGAGGGGAGAGAAATATAAGAGCCACTCGAATCTAATCATCTCCCTTTTAAAAATTATCTTAACAAAAAATGTTTTCACTTTTCAGGGAAAATTTTACTTCCAAAAAAGAGGGACTGCCATGGGAACGGCCTGCGCTCCTACATATGCAGGCCTATACCTGGGGGCATGGGAGAGGGATTTATTTGCCTCTGAAATCTTGAGTGTATTCACAGAGAAGGTTCTGGGGTCGTTTTATAGACAACATTTTTCTTTTATGGGAAGGATCCAAAAAGGACCTTCTAGAGTTTATCAAAACTATAAACATAAATGAATGGAATTTGAAGTTTACCAGCCAAATTGAAGAACACCACCTCCCATTTTTGGATCTTGTGATAAAGAAAGTAGGGAACAAGATCCATACTGAATCATATAGAAAGCCTACATCAGGTAACAGCTTGCTTAGAGCGCAGAGTATGCATCCGGCGTCCACAATTAAAGGGATACCGGTTGGACAGTATCTTCGTTTGAGAAGAAACTGCTCATCCCTAGGGGATTTTGAGAATGCAGCACAAGACCTGCACTCTAGATTTCTCAACCGGGGATACTCGGAAAAATGGATTGTGAGAGCTTATAAATGAGCGAAATCCTCAGATAGGGACAAACTTATCTTTGGGACTAAAAAATCAGAATCCCACTCAAAGATTACTTTTGTGACCCAGTATAATGTGGATTGGCATTGGATGGTAAAATCTATCAATAAACATTGGCCAGTCCTCTTAACTAATAATACCCTGAAAAAATGTCTCCCAAAAAGACCGCAATTAATACCACGGAAAGCACCATCAATTGAACAGAGGTTGGTGCATAGCCATTTCGAACCTAGAGCCTCTACTACATGGCTTAATAAATCCATCCCGAATGGCAATTTTAAGTGCGGGTCATGCTCAATCTGTAAATATATAGCTAAGATTACCTCATTTATATCAGGAGAGGGTAACACATAAAATTAACTCCTTCATCAATTGCAAGACGGAGGGTGTTGTTTACGCTCCAAAGTGTTCTTGCTCAAAGCTGTACATTTGGAAAACTAAAAGGAAATTAAGTGATCGAGTGAAGGAGCATATTAGAAATATCAAAAAGGGGGATGATACTAGTAGCGTGGCTAGACACTTTTGTGAGTGTCATAATAAAGATCATACGGATCTTCAAGTTTGGGGGATTGAAAAGGTCCCAAAACCTGGGGGTGGAGACTGGAATAAAAAGATCCTCCAACGGGAGTCCTGGTGGATCTTTACACCTAAAACATTGACACGCCTAAATGAGGAGTTGTTGTTTAACATGTTCTTGTAAATTTGTATTATAGCTGGACTTGAATAGCCATGTCTGAGAGATAATATGATTGTTAACCATGTTCTTTAAAGAATAGGTAGTTTATTTTGTACAAGAAGGGAATTACTTTAAACAGGGTCTTGTTGCACCTCGGATCTCTTTATTGTATGCAGCACCCGGCTATTTAAGGATTGGCTTAGGTCCGATCAGGTGACCCGGAAGAAGGGAAGGATGTTCCCGAAACGCGCGTCGGTCTAGAAGTTGGGACTGGTCATGAGCCATGGATTAGTGTACTTTACTCCCCCTTATTGCATCAACATAGAACCGCTTTATAACCACAAGTCTATTACCATGATCGCCGCTGGATTCAAATACTATTGAAGCGAAGCTTGGACTGCATTTTCCATACTTGCGGTGGGACAAATTAATGTTCCAGCTTTGGATAAAGTGGAGTGACTTACACATCAGGGGTGAGATCTACCCAGTTCTATCCTTATATATGTATATCTGTGCTTAAAGTGGAACTCTATCCTTGCTCTACATTTGTGGGACTGTGTGTATAGAGACTGACGCCTTTGGAAGGCGGGGACACAGATGTCGATGGATGGTGCTGGACTGAATTTTAGGGGGCTCTTTCAGTGGCATTATAACACTAAACAAACACAAAATAAATAGGTGCTACACCCCTAATAACTGTGTTATTAGATCCAGACTAGGTGAGTATGAAAACATAATTTTACACTCACTTATCCAAAGGGGTGGTCCGGGTGCGTCTTAGCCCCGAACCCCTCGCCACATCAATTAACGCGTCCCTCACGCCCCTCACGTCCCTCAGAGAGCCCAATTTGGTCACGTTTTGTGGGGCCCCAAACACGATATTAAAACATATAACTCACCGCGTCTTCCAAGTGGTCCAGGTGCAAGCAGCCCTGGACCCGTCGCTAGTGCGTATCACGTAACAGCAAGTAAGTAAGTAAGTTGTCCGCTGCACAAACTGGAACACACAATAGCCAGAGCACCGTTCCAATATAAAAAAAAATTTACTTCCGAATTCTCCTATTATTCCTGTATTTTACCACCTTCCTAAAGTACATAAGGAGGGGATTCCACCTAAGGGAAGACCTATTATAGCAGGGATCGGGTCTCTAAATGAAGGCCTCTCCTCTCTTATTGATTTGTTATTACAGCCACTTGTGTTAAGATTGGAATCATTTATAAGAGATGCAACACATATGTTACAAAAATTGGATCAATTAGTATGGCTCCCATATTATAGCCTGGCCACCATCGATGTGACATCCTTATATTCAAGCATACCACACCAGTTGGGATTAGAAGCTGTACGTTACCACCTAGATCGCTATAGCAATACTCTAAGGAATGGAAAATATTTATTCTTGATTCCATAAGTATCTCCTCACACATAACTATTTTATCTCTAAAGAGATTGTTCATTACCTTGTTGAGGTAATGATTGTTGATGGGCAGATATGCACGACTCTCTTCACAAAACCGACAGACAGGAATACCCTACTTCATGGGAAAAGTTTTCACCCAAAACATGTCTTTAAGGGTTTACCCAAGTCCCAGTTCATGAGGGTAAATAGGATCTGTTCAGATCCAGTTGATAGGTCACATCAGATGGGACTTATGGCCAATAAATTTAAGGAGTGACACTATCCTACATTAGTGCTAAAGCAGGCACTGGAGAATGTAAAAATACCTCCAGTGGTCAGAAAATGTAAATTTGGAGTCCCCTTCATACAGCGATATGATATGGTCAGACAAAATCTGGCAAGGTTTTGGCCCGCTATTAAAGGAGATTCCACACTCAGCTCGGATATGCGGTGTAAGCCACTTTGTGTATACAGGAAGGGTCTTCCCTTTATATAACACTTATTCAGGCTGATCCTGTTGACAAGTACAGAAAAAATATGTTTATTTTTTCAGAGTGTAAAGGCTGCTACAGGTGTGGCAATTGTAATGTGTGCAATGCACTGATTGTCGGGGAACAATTCACACATCCCTATTCAGGACATGTATTTCAATTGCCATCATACTTCAACTGTAACACAAAATTCTGTGTTTACATGTTGAAGTGCCCTTGTTCCCACATATATGTGGGAAAGACAGAAGGTCCATTTAAGCGCAGATTCCAGCGCCACCGGAGTGACATTAAACCGACACTGGCAAAATCTGATGCTGGTTCTCAGAAACATGATGATCCACAGAGAGACATACTGGATTTTTACATTGGATGCATTCCAACCAAGGGGCCTGAATGTAAATCTGGATTTGTCTTGCTTCTTGCCAATTAGGTGAATATTCAAAATAATTTATTGGACCTATGCTATTTTAGACACAATATTTATGATAAGCTGTGTTTTCCATTTACTTATAGTAACATTGTATTTATTATTGTGTGCTTTTCTGATTTGTTTACTAGGTACCACTAGATGGCACTAAAGTGCTGTCTCTAGTCTATATAACGGTCCGCCCTTCGGTTTCTAATCTTTGTATGTGTCTGAGGAAGGTGCTTGTGCACTGAAATGTTACTCAGCGTTAGTATAGATAAATAAACAACAGTTTCACCAAGCCTGGTGTTCGCAGTTTTTCTTTCTTTTTGTGATATGCCTGCCAGCTTTCTGCAGCACCCAGCATATTAGTTCTCTATGACAGGAGTCATGAGTGTGCAGGATCCTGAGGAGTCATGAGTGTGCAAGGTATAAAGTTCTTAAATTTCCTATATGACCATTTTCTTTCACAGATGGTAGAAGTTCCTACTAGACAGAATGCGTTGTTGGATCTGGTGATATCTAATAACCCTGAGCTCATTTTGGAGATGAGGGTAATGGGAAGCTTAGGGAATAGTGACCATGATATAGTGTCATTTAATATAGGTTGCAAAAAACTAAAGTGCACTGGGTTAACAAAAACTTTTAACTTTAGGAAAGCTAATTTTATGTTGTTAAAGGAATCACTCCTGCTCATAGACTGGGGGGAACTGTTTCTAGGTAAAGATACTGAGCAGATGTGGACCACTTTTAAAGGGATATTAAACTATTACATATCTAAATCGGTACCTTTAGGGAACAAGTGTAAAAAAATGAGGTCCACTCCTGCATGGCTTAATGCTCAGGTAAAAAGGGAAATGGAAAAAAAGGAAAAGGCTTTTAAAATTTTGAAAACAGAGGGAACAGAACAGGCTTATAGGGAGTACAAAAGCTGTAATAAAGAGTGCAAGAAAGCAATTAAACTAGCTAAAATAGAAAATGAAATATGGATTGCCGAACAAAGCAAGTCCAACCCCAAAATGTTTTTTAAGTATATAAATGGTAAAAAGATGAGGACTGAGAATGTGGGACCATTAAATAATGGAGCTGAGGTGGTTGTAGAGGATGCCGAAAAGGCTAATCTGCTAAACCGTTTTTTTACATCGGTTTTTACTGTTGAGAATCCTTGTCCTTACAGTAGGGATTGTAGCAATATGCAGGGAAGAAATGAAGAGTTTTCACATTGGATAACAGAGGATATGGTACGGAAACAATTAGACAAGGTTAATATCAATAAAGCGCCAGGACCAGATGGATTGCATCCTCGGATTTTAAAGGAGCTTAGTTCAGTTCTATCTAGACCACTGTTTCTCATCTTTTCAGATTCGCTTTTGTCTGGGGATGTGCCGCTGGATTGGAAAAAAGCCAATGTAATACCAATATTCAAAAAAGGTAGTCGTTCACAGCCTGGAAACTATAGACCTGTAAGCCTAACATCAGTGGTAGGGAAGGTGATGGAAACCTTGTTAAGGGATCATATCCTTGACTTTGTTTCCAGAGATCATCTTATTAGTAGTAGTCAGCATGGATTTATGAGAAATAGATCATGCCAGACAAATTTATGAAGAAGTGAGTAAGAAGCTAGATCCAGGCACAGCAGTGGATGTGGTTTATTTTGATTTTGCAAAAGCTTTTGATACTGTGCCACATAAGCGACTAATGTATAAACTGAGGACTGTTGGCCTTAAAGAAAACATTTGTTCATGGATAGAGAACTGGTTATTGGACCGCAAACAGAGAGTGGTGGTTAATAGAGCTACATCTATGTGGGCTAAAGTTCTAAGCGGAGTGCCTCAGGGTTCTGTACTGGGGCCGCTTCTGTTTAATCTGTTTATAAATGACTTAGAAGAGGGCATTAAGAGCAAGGTCTCAGTATTTGCTGATGACACTAAACTATGCAGAGCTTTGGAAACTTCCAATGATGTGCAAGTGCTGCAAGCAGACCTAGATAGATTATCAAAATGGGCAGCAGAATGGCAGATGAGATTCAATGTTGATAAATGTAAGGTGATGCATTTGGGATTTAATAATTCCTGTGCCACCTACACCATAAATAACTCTGTGTTAAGTGCATCTGTAATGGAAAAAGATTTGGGGGTTCTGGTAGATAACAGACTTAGCCATAGAAAACAATGCCAGGTAGCAACGGCTAGAGCTAGCAAGATATTGTCTTGTATAAAAGGGGGAATAGATTCAAGAGAGAAAAATATTATTCTCCCTCTTTACAAGGCACTGGTAAGGCCTCATTTGGAATATGCGGTGCAGTTTTGGAATCCCATATACAAAAGGGACATCTTGGAAATTGAGGCAGTTCAGAGAAGGGCAACTAAATTAATAAGGGGAATGGAGGGGCGGGGCTCACTATGCAGGCAGATTAGACAAGTTAGGGCTGTTTACATTGGAGAAGCGACGTTTGTGGGGACATGATAACCTTATACAAATATATTAATGGGCCATACAATGAACTCTCTGGTGCATTGTTCACTAATAGGTCATACAGAGGACACGTGGACATCCTCTAAGGTTGGAAGAAAAGAAGTTTCATCTTCAGGTTAGGAAGGGTTTCTTAACAGTGAGAACGGTGAAATTGTGGAACTGTCTTCCGGCAGATGTGGTAATGGCAAGTTCATTAAATAGCTTTAGAAATGGGCCTGGATAAGTTTCTAAAACTAAAAAATATTGAGAATTACTGGTATTAATGCATATAGATCTGGTTGATCCAGGGATACATTCCGATTGCCGTTTGGAGTCAGGAAGGAATTTTTTCCCCCTTTTTAGCTGGTGTTTTTTGCCTTTCTCTGGATCAACTGTTAGGTAGGGTTAAAAAAAAAAATATATAAAGTGGGTGAATAGGTTGGACTTGATGGACGTATGTCTTTATTCAACCTTAATTACTATGTTACTATGTTACTATGTTCTTTTTCCTTTCTAAGGTTAGGTACAGTTACATATGTAGAAAAAGTGGTCAGCTGTCAGCTGCAGAATGAGCAGATATATGATATCTTACCACTCATAATAGGGACCACCTAAAGGGGTAGGAGTAAGTACAGAAGATTGGGAGGTTGGAATATTCACTCCTTCCTCCCATAGTATTTAAACATCTTGGTACTGTATATCGGGTGTTTGTTGTGGTACTTTATTTTGGCTATTGACATATACATTGAGAAAATACAGTGTCAATGAATTGCTTCCCTTATCACTTATTATTTTTATCTGTGTTATTTTATGGAGAGTGCTGCTATATGTTTATATATTTCTATGATTGTATTCTAATGGTAATAAAAGGACTGTACATTTTAAATATGGGAAATCTTTCTTCTTCTGGTCTAGGTGAAATATCAGTTTTCTCTTTCCTTTCTATTCTTTTCTTTTAGTTAAAAGTGGAACTGGTTGAACTTGTTTGACCTGAACCTTTTTTTTTTGACTTGCACTTTCTACTTGTATTTTTGGTTTAATTTGGCATTAAATCGCACTTTATCATTAAGTCCTATTTGAACAAGCTAATTAGAATTGAAAATGTGTTTGCGCACAATTTGTCTGTGTCTGGTTCTAATAATATTCTCAATCAGTATTTTGCTTCAAAAGCATAATTCCATTTCTGCCAAACATTTCAGTTGATTAATGTGGTATTATGGCGTTCTTTTATTACTGGCCAAAAGCTTACTGATTTTTCATCTATTCCATTTTGGAATGAAATTAATAAACCTATTCACATGATTGAATGGGAGGTTTATGACCTAACAACGTTGGAACACAAGATACAGTAGAAAATATCTTGTCAAAAATCAGTATTGCTTCAAAGAGCAGCTTGTTAATTCGTTTATTTGTTTGCAAAACTTCCTTCCAATCAGATTTGATTTGCAAAAACACGTGTATTTTTGAAAAAATGTGGATTGTAGTATTATAATGTACAATCATGACGGAAAAATATTTGTTGCCATACAACAGGGTTGCCCTTCAGATACTGTCAAAACTACAACTCCTGCAGTCTGGATATCCCTCATTGTCAGTGGTAATGAGGTCATGATCTCCATTAAGTCTTTAGCTGGGTAAACACCATCGAATTTCTTCGTTCCGACCATCCATCTGCCACTCTGTAGAGGACCACACAATCGTGCGTAATTGTTTAAATGTTGGTCATGGTTAGCCAAAACAAAATCCAATATTTATAGCCGATCGACAGATATCGGTTGGTCCTCCTCGAAAAATAGTGGATGGTGTGTACCCAGCCTTAAACAAACTTTGGCAGGCATGCACGGGCAGATATAAGAATCCCCTCACGAGAATGGAAATATCAGCAGATTTTAATGTAAAAGGTAATTACTGATGTCTATTTTCTCTATTTTTTCTTATTAAAATTAAAATTCCATTTTAACTACGCATTTTTTAAAAATATTTTTCACAGTTTGTTTTGCATTTAAATAGCTATTGTTTTGGAAATCCATTGCCTACTTAAACAGCTATATGAGAACAATGTCTTTCATATCTTTAATTTAATTTGACTTTAAATAAATATTTAATATAACATACAGGACTAAATGTTCTTAAACTAGAGAACAAACGTTATGTTAGCATTCCATTTGTGCATAATAGTATTTTATCTGTATGAATAAACATTGCATGCATGAGCTGGTTTTTTGTTGTAGAGAATATTCTCTAATATACTAACAAGCCAATGCCATATGTTTATATATCATCAAGTACAGTATGCATTGTCTTTTATCAAGGGAATCTATATCCTTATATAAAGTCAATTTGGTAAGTTTTGCAGATTTTGTAATCAATTGTTTTAAAGAAGAGGACAGAAACCATCTGCCACTTTGACTTATGTAATTAAATGGGAGGACAGTTGTTTAAGGTCTCTGTGGATTCTACATGTTAAGGCATTTTATTGATGTTTTGTTTGCATGCAGGACAGTTCCACAATACAGTAAAGCAGGAACACAAAGATACAGTTTCACCCAAGACATAGAGCAGACTCTCCTATTGGGAGATATTTTTTTACACCCCCAAATCATGTCTCTTAATTACAAATCTTGAAACATAGCATAATCTCAGGATTTCATGGATTGAGCACTTAAAATTCAAATATGATTGGTTAATTTGTGATCATATGATTGCAAGCATTAAAATATTGACTAATAGCAATCATATGATCACACATTAACCAATCATATTTTTATAAAATAGTAAAAGTATGATTGGTTAATGTGTGAAGGAATGAAATCTTAACCAATCACAATTGGATTTGGTCCTTCAGCAAACCTATATAAGTGGTGCAAACCCCACGGAGCTCAGAAGTCATAACAGTGATGGCAGAAAAAAGAAGACGTAGGCCACACTGGCTATGTTGATGTCGCCAGCGGCAGCAGTGTCACTGGCAGCCGCAATGACATCGCCCAGTGTCTGGGTAAAAAGAAGACACACGCCCCCAAGGGCATAATCCTCGAATGTCTGAACTCAGGAATCCTCGAAAACAGCCCCTGTATGCGCTACTTCCATTTTTTTGCTGTTCTGTCCGCAGGGATGTGTTCCGCTGACCATTTCCCAGGTCTTAGAGCCATTTACAGTTACCACTGCTATTTAAACCGTTATTTTAGGCAAAAAAATTATTTTTTTCATTCCCATTGACTTAAATGGCAAGTTCATGGATTTTCGAATTTTCAGATTCTTCAAAAATCCGCGAATCCTCAAGCTGAAAGGATTTTCAGAAGTTCTGAAATCTCTAGTTGTCAGTATGGATTTATGAGAATATATGTATGTAGTACAGATTTTGATACTGTGCCTCATTTGTACATGGATAGAGAACTGGCTGTTGGATCGCGTACAGATGGTCAATAGAGCTACATCTGTGGGCAAATGTTCCAAAAGGGGCCACTTCTTTTTGATCTGTTTATAAATGACTTATATTGAGAGCAAGTTCTTCCTAAGTGTTAACTGATTTTTGTGAGACTGATCTGTCTTTTTTACCAAATGAGTGCTGTAGTGTATGCCAGACTAACGGCATTGTTTTGGTCATGATTTTGGGAGATATACTTCTCTCTTCCTCAGATCAAGCAGTAAAAAAAACCCCAAAGGTTACAGCACATTATTAAAGCTTTAAAGTACTTGTCTATAAAAATGAACAATGACAAGTTATCACCATACAACAGTATATTTCAGTATATTCTGCTTGACTAAAACTAGCCATACATGGATTGTTTTGTTCAACTTGATCGGTTTGATCTAT
Organism: Hymenochirus boettgeri; assembly: GCA_019447015.1. Taxonomy (NCBI): domain Eukaryota; kingdom Metazoa; phylum Chordata; class Amphibia; order Anura; family Pipidae; genus Hymenochirus; species Hymenochirus boettgeri. The sequence continues at coordinate 326,373,396 of CM033469.1, forward strand.
GCATGACTTTATGTTTGGTAATATTAGCAGAAGGGGGTTGGACCTGTTGGAACATTTTTGGCAATCCCATCAGTGGCTGCAATATATTGCAAGATAAAATCTGCTCAAGATAGATGACATAAGGTGATGAAATTTGAGCGGTAGTTCCCTATGGAGTTACGATCGTGAATTAGCAATTGGCTGCTCCATCATGCAGTCATCAACAGTGTATGACCACTAAAACTTATGCCACAAAAATATTTTTAACAGTAAAGATTTGCCATATTTTTATAGAGGAATTTATAGAGGAAATTATCGTATTTTTCTCTACACAGCATTTCAAATTGCACCAAGCAATGCCTAATGTTTTCATAATCAGCAAGGAGCTTAAGATAAAACTATCTCTAACCCACGTCATCAGTTGGTGACACCACAAACTGTTCACTATGCAGATCGGAGGCCTACGCTGTACTTATGATGGCACACTAAAACCATAACGGTTTTACAACTGGCACTCAGTTTTGCACTCAGATTGTAGAACTACTTTGTAGAAGGTATAGTATTTACTTTATAGCAAGGGATTTAATGGAAACACAGCAATTAACCAGAAGTTTCTTCTCCACTTATTTGCATAACAAAAACAGGAGCTCTAGCCAAAACTCTTTCTGGCCCACTTAATCCCTTGGTAGTTTCTAAAGATAAACACTTGCCATATTGCTATTACCTCATCCCAGGGCCACTTCTACCATTAGGCAGAGTGAGACATTTGTCTCAGGCGGCACCCCTGCACTAAAGAACAAAGGCGTATTGTATGTATTTATTGGGAGGCTTCGTCAAGCCTCCATGTGGTAATAGTACCCCCAACACGCCCCTTTTATGGGAGGTTCCATAAAGAGGATGCGCAGGGAGTGGCTACTGAATTACTTATTGGACTTATTTGGGCTTATTTTGAGACCTACATAGGCATATATCCGTTTGCCCACTCTCCCTTTGTACCTAAACTTTCGGCTATGTTATAACTGTGATTTTAATATGTACAGTGTGTGTTTTTTCTCTTTTTTAATCTATATCTAATTAAAATGTAAAGCCTGAATGCCTAATGTAAAATGTAAAGCCTGAAAACCTCTGTTTGTACTCAAGTATATACGGTAATCTATAAAATTTGGTGTCTAATAAAATGAATGGTAAAACTATTAATCCTGCATTATTAATGCAGTGCCAGTAATGTAATAACGGTTGTCCATGTATTGTACATTTTATAAATCATATGAAACACTCAACTATATTATGTTACTTTATAATGCAAGTGACAACCCCCCAAAAGACAATTTATAGGTACAAAGGCCCAGTATTGCAGAAACTTGATTAATTTGTTGAAATAATCATATAATACATGAGGCTATGGAAAATGAATGGGAGCAACAGTGGAATATTTCCTTATCAAAAATCACTCAGCCATGTTAGTTACGGACATAAGAAATGGAGACATTTGCTTCTTTCAAAGTTTACTTAATTGTTTGTGTGCTTAGAAAAGCTAGATAGATATTTTTAGGGCTAAGCCCCACTAGGTAGCGCACAAGAATTGCGAAACACAGCTCAATCACAATGTCCCGTGATTCATGTGTGCTACCCTGCACATGTGCTGCGATTCCTTTGATGTGCGATGCGCACCAAAAATGGTGTCATAATATCCTTATATTACACCTAAGGGGTGAATTATCCCTTATAGATTTCAGCCACATGAGTACATTAGATGGACACATATTAATTAACAGTGCTTTAACATAGAGTGTAATGCAAATATGTTCAAATATTTCTCTCTTTTCATCACTCCTCCCCCTCTCCATTCCGAACTTTCTTTCCATGAAGCCATTTAAATTATACAAACTAATGAGATTATTCTTCTCTTTTAGATCTGTCATAACTGATCATGATTAATGAAAACATTATAATTGCTTTTAGTGAATTAATTATGAAGAAAGAATTTAAAACTATTACTGAAAATGTAAGTAATGAATGTCGATGGGTCACCTGCTTTCCCCCTTGCCACTAAAGCCGTTTTAAGGTCATCCCTATTAAGGAGGAGAATATCATTTCAGCCTTCATTTCTCCCTCTCCTTTTACTGTGAGTACATATTTATAAACATTATCTCCTTTACATGTATTTTCACTATTAGTAGCAGGTGTACAATAGCACATTTTAAATTGCAAGCTTAATCATTTTATTTTGAAAAAACAACTTTCTGTTCTTCCTTCTTCTCTTTTGTTCTTCCAATTTTTTTGAACCACAGGTTTTGATCTAGAGGCGCAGAATGTGATGTGGACACATCATTGAAGTGTGCTACAGTATCTTTTAGCTAATGAATCTTTTCTGACAATCCCATCTGTTGCTGCAATATTTTGGGTAGATTTCAAGCTGAAGATAGATGGTGCAAGGTGTTGAAATGCGAATACTTTCCCATCCAAACGTATCGCCTGCACCATAATGCAGTCATCTACAGTATAGGAAACAGCCATAATTACAGATTGAATTCTAACTACGATTGGGCAAGTCTGACAAGGTCAGACAAACAAACCAAGACATTATTTTTGCTAGTGCATTCTCTAGATTTCTGTAAATGTTCTTTTTTTGAACCTGAATGATAAATTAAATAGTTTTAGGCTGTATTACATGTTATAATGCCAGCATTTCTGGACATATAGAGTGGACACAGATATATAAAGGAGAAGCTTTGCGTGTCTCTGCACACTTCTCTGGAAATGCAGGGAGTTGTGAATCATTTATTATATCTTGGATTACCTCTGCATTTTATAGAATGAGACAGTGAGGTACCTTCTGATTAAAGAATGCTCTGCTGTATTTTATAGTCTGGGGATGTTTTTTTTTTTAAAGCCCACATGACCTTAAACTGCATACTTTAGCTATTTGGTTAATGGTGAATCAACACATTTCAGCCATCTTGTGCCATTGTCGTGACTCCGAGACACACAATATCAGCACCATAAAACATGTAAAACTTGCATAATTTAAATACTTTTCTAAATAAAGACCCTCAAAAATAAGTTTAAAAAAAAGTGTAATGGTCTTTCCTCGTATTTTATTACCATCAGAAGCAGGTAGTACCTTACATGGCATGAGTGCAGCCAGGCACATATTGAATTTATATTAAACTATGGTGTTTAAACTGGAAAGTTGTCATACATTGCCACTTCATGGCCTTTGTTATTAAGATTATTAAAAAAATCATCTTAAAAACAGCTATGCCGGCGATACCGACATAACTGATGTTGCCACCGAATCTTGATCTAGACATCTTCTTTCTTCTGCCATCACTGTGATGACTTCTGAGCTCCACGGGGTTTGCACCTCTTTATATAGGTTTGCTGAAGGACCAAATCCAATTGTGATTGGTTAATATTTCATTCACACCATCCTACTGTACCACAGTAATGCTGTAACTTACCACACTGAGGGCCATATTTATAACGATAGGTATTGTAAATTTACGATCGTTAATCCGATTGGAGATTAACGATCGAATTATCGATCGTAAATTTACGATACTGATTGTAAATTTACGATACCAAATGTAAATCTACGATAGCGAAATTGTAGATTTAGGATCCCCATAGAATACCATTGCGGTACTTACTGCTGCACGGTATTCTACAATCGAATGTTCGTTAATTAACAAACGTTTGGTCCTATACTGCTGGACTAACGTGTCTTGACTAATGACCCAGCGCCTGGGTTGATTCATTTGCTCAGTAGAGATCTGAGCATTTTGGACCCATCTAACAGCCAATCAGTAGAAATTACTGTTAGGAACATCCCATGTTAGTGCGCATTTTGGGAAGAAGAAGGACCATTACAGAACCTGAAATGTCAGCTCATCAATATCAACAGCAGAGAATAGCAAGGGGTATAAATTTGACTCATTTTTCAAAATGGAAGAGAATATGTTGAATAACTAGGTATTCATTATACAAACTAACAATTTTAAAAATAGTGATATTTTCCACTGAACTTTCCCTTTAAAGACAGATTTTTTAAAAATGTTTTTTCATTTTTACCCCTTTTTTTGAGGTATGCAACAAGGAATCATTGCCACTCCATGCTGGGCAGGATTCCTCTTGTATAATAATAAACACCCTTTTTTAAGAGATTCAGAGACAGATTCTAGAAGCATTGAACTTCTAATTTTTGGGAAATTTAGGGGCATATTTATAAAGGGCCGAAAACAGTGGGCAAAAATTACCGCCACATTTTGCAGCCATGAATATAGCGCTATCGCCGTATTTATAATGCTGAGCGCCATCGCCGCAATGTGTATCGCGGCCGCTATGTCCGGCGCAATGCGCTAAGTACAATATTGCTGCAAAGGGACTTAAAATGCCTTCCCGGCGATCCTGGGGCAGCCACATCTGCCACTTCAGGGGCAGGCATACGCCCACTGAGCGCCATCGCCGCAATGTGTATCGCGGCCGCTATGTCCGGCGCAATGCGCTAAGTACAATATTGCTGCAAAGGGACTTAAAATGCCTTCCCGGCGATCCTGGGGCAGCCACATCTGCCACTTCAGGGGCAGGCATACGCCCACCCCGCCCTTGCCCCCCACGGCGGCGACCACCCACCGCGCACCCCCTTTCCCGCCAAGCCCCCTAAAGCCCCCTGCTCCGGGAAGGGCCTGCTGGGAGGGGTGGAGGCACCCTCTCTTTCTTCTCTATTCAGCCATCTACTGCAATGGCATCTGAGGTCCGCGGTGGAGTGCACCTCTTTATATAGGTTTGCAGAAAACCCTAATCCGTTTCTGATTGGTCAATTTTTTAATGCTTGGTTTACATGGTTTACATTAACCAATTAGATTTCAGAAATTTTATGAAGTTTTCGAACTTTTGAAAGTTCAGAAGTACAAAAACAAACCCATTAAAGTCATTGGGGAGAAATAGTTTCAAAAGTTTGGATTAAATACAGAAACAATAACAATTGTAATTTACTGTAAATGGCTGTGGCACCTGGAAAATGTTCTGGGGAACATGTCCATATCACCAAAATTTATTTAAATACTTCTTTTACCGCGATCGGCAATTGACGGGTTTCTGCATGATACATTCGAACGTTATGGCCAATTCGAGGGTTACCGAATGCTACATTCGAGGGTTACTGAATGATACATTTGAGGGTTAGCAAAAACAAAGGCTACATTTGAGAGTTACCAAAATCAATTGCTACATTTGAGGGTTACTAAACAATACAGTCAACAGAGTTACCGACATGAAGGCTACATTCGAGGGTTACCAGAATTGAACACTACAACATTTGAGGGTTACTGAAATTGAAGGCTACATTCGAGGGTTACCAATTCAAAAATTCAATAATTATCAAATTTTCGATAATTATTGAAAATAAGTCCACGAGTTCGAAATAACAGTACTAGTTCAGATAGTTTCGTTAGTTCGGATTTTGTACGAACTAATAAATTTCAACCCAAACTCAGGTTTGGGTTCAAGTTCGGATCCATTCCTACTAGAAAGAAGCGTGCATGAGAAGGAAGTGACTTTGTTTTGGATATTTGTACGTGTTCCCCAGACCATTCCCCAGGTCCCAGAGCCATGCACAGTAAGTTACCATTGCTATTTTGACCTTATTTTTTAACTATTTAAACAAATAGTCGCAATTGACTATAATTGTTCCATTTTTGAGCTTTCAAACTTTTACAGACATTCGAAAGTTCGAAATCGGACCAGATTTTTGGAAGTTTAGCCATCTTTAGAACTCTATTTTTTACTGTATACATTGGATTAATACAGCATACCAATCATTTTGTGTCATAGGATGTTTCCTGTGCTCATTACAGGACAATCTCCTGTTTAAACCCCCTTATCACACTGGTTCCTCCTGTGTTAAACCTTTCTCTCTTATTGCCCCCTCTCTGGGATTCTATTCCTCTCTCTCTGCATCAGTTAATTTGAATCGGCATGTTTCAATCTAATCTTTCATCTCTCAGAGAACCAGTAATTATTTAAAGAACTTTGATGGAATCTGACTGTAGCTCATTTTACCCCTTTGTAGCAGTATGTTATCCACCCATCAAGATTGCATGGGGGGGGACTTTTCCACGTGTCTTAAGGGTTTTGAACACTTTTATTACTTTATCTGTATATTTATTGATGTATTTATTACTTATATCATTTACATTATGTTCCCTCTTGAGTTTAATGTATTGTAATATTGTTTTCTATGTGCTACTATATAATAATGTTACAAATGGATACAGAAACTTAAGTATTTTGGCAAAGCTGTAGTACAGCTGTAAGACATGCCTTGGATAAAGATGGAAGCTCTTGGCACATATGGTTGGGACACCATTAAAAGCTGAATCAAACCACCTATAACACGAAAAGGATAAGCAAGTGAACTCTTTTTCCTTGTATGTATGTTGTATGATTTTATTGTAAGGTGTGTGCGTGTGTGTGTAGGTGTATCTGGTTTTAAAGGTAAATAGAATCTGTGTGTTGAATAGGTACAATGTTTAAAAAGACTATGGTGCTACTGATAGCTAATTATCACATTTATTAATAAAGAGATGTTATCATTAACAATTCACTTCATACCAAATAGTCTATGGTTAGTACTCCAATTATAGCCTTCTCGGTTGTCTAGGATAATATTATATTCCCTGGCATTCATGGGATCATTTAAAAGAATTAGCAAAATTCTTTTTCTTAGCTGGTTGGCTGACTTTTGACATCGGCGTTGCTAAGCAGCTGAGTCCATGACGCTCATTATGTTCATTCACATTATTAATTTTCATCGTCGGTAATATCAAAATGACAAGCATACAATTTCTAAGGAATCTAACCACATCTATGTTTTATTAAATGGCACGAAAAAATCTAAATGTATGACCAGCTTTCCATTTGTTTTTCTTCTGATTAATCTAATTAAACTAACATTAAACAGTATATCTTTATATCATGATATAGTAACATAGTAGTAACATAGTAATTGAGGTTGAGTCCAACCTTTTCACCCTCCTTTTTAACCCTACCTAACAGTTGATCCAGAGGAAGGCAAAAAAAAAAAACCAGCTAAAAAGGGAGGGAAATTCCTTGCTTTCTCCTAATGGCAATCTCAAAGTATCTGTATAGTTATATGTATATTGATCTATAAATGAACAGTAAAGAGTTTTTTTATTGTGTTACACAGAACATAGATTATATAACCGTTCCTCTATCAAAAGTCATTTTGTATGTATTCATCTATGTATTTATGAAGCATGGCATTTATACAACACCCAAATAGAGCATTAAAGATATCTTAATTACCTTTGGGAATCAAACATTCTATACAATGTACCTATCCATGGTACTTCCTAATGTGGCTTGTGGTAGATTAACCAGTTATATTTAGGAAAATTAACCACCGAATTTGCATTATTTTATTTCCCCACTCAAATCAATTCTTCCATTTTTTCTCGGCTTGGTTCAGACAAATCAATATATGATATCTGGAGATGGTTGGCCACTAGAGGTAGAAATCATTTACAACCCCTCCTTTGTTTTAAGGTGCCTTAAAGCAAGCAATTCTCATTTAGAAGATATTAACTATACTGCAATAAAATAAATCTTTATGCTGTGTACACACCACCAATTTTTTTGGCCTGACCGACCATTGGCCACAAGCGAGTAGCCAGGGCAAATCACAGCCGACAGTTCGCCATGACCGATTGTGTTTTCCATAGAGGACTGCGCAATTTCCAGTGATTTTATGACATGCCTGATCTTTCATTTGCCTGATCGGGACAAACGGGAACCCGAGACCAGTCAAGGACACCCACAATACACATACCAATACACTGAAAAATTTGATGATGTGTACCCAGCCTTAGGTCATACCACATTTTACCTTACTTAAAGCCCCAAAACTTCTGATTCAAATAATACTCAATTATAGAGACATGCAAATTTTTACTAAACAGTTAAAGGGCATGTCCACCCCCAAAACTGAAATTTAACCCCATATGACCCCACTCTGTAGTGTAATAAAATCCTTACCTACATCCCGCTCCTTATGGTTGCCATGCTATGCCCTCCAAAGTCCAGGAAAGATAGTGTAGGAAGCTCTGTGTGACATCATCCGCACCTGTCTCAGCTACCTCAAAGGTTTGAGGCATGCGCAGGAGAGTCCTCCCCCTCCCTCTCCCTCCCGTTTTCTTTCCCTCCCCCTAGCGCAAAAACCCTGGTGATATTATAGTTATTGGTTCCCCCAGCCCCAACCACCGTAATAGAACTGTTAGAAAGTCCCCGATAGTTACTTACCTTCCCTCTATCCTCCCGCGTTCGAGCAGCCGCGCAGCTGAGTCCCTGATTGGTGTTGGCTGGTTGGGTCTGGGGGACCAATAACTATAATATATAAAAACTTCAAAAAAGGGGTGGACATGCCCTTTAAAGCATTTTTTAACTTCCACCTTCCCCATCTTACTACAGAGGGCAGGGTTCAAAGAAATAATTTTAAGGCCTGGTACACAACTACAATATTGTACCTTTCTTCCAGAATGACAGTCTACCAATCAATATTCAGATTGGAGGTTGACTGGTCAGAAGAAAAAATACTGCAGGTGTCCACATTTGTGGATATGTCAGATAGAACTTTTAAGTGATTTGGACAAAATTTAAATTGAGATCTGTTGGTTGTGGTGAATATTTTGACCCATTTAACCAAAATATTTTGGTCAATCAGGCCGAAAATATCACAAGGCTGAAAATAGTACAAGGATATAATTCTTATCCATGTCCATATAAACTCCATGTAGGTCCCCTATACTTATAATACTAAAAGTGGATTTACAATCAGTGAACTCCTTTAATAATAATAAACATTGCTTCCTGTTTAGTGTAAACAAAATTAGAAATGATCTGTTACTTTCTATTAGCTTGTCTGGCTCCAAAATAAGATTCCTGCTCCCAATTGCTTAATTTTTTTATTTAAAAATAATTTATTATTTGCTTTACTTTTCATTCATCTATAGATTTTTAATTTTAAATGTCGCTTGCCTTGTTGCATTTCATGCCTTTTTGTACTGTACATAATAAAATATTTAGTTGGCCCAGTCAACTTGCACACATATTGTTACCCATTTTAGCACTAACATTTTTCTTATACCAGAGAGCCTATGCCTTGCGCAACTTTTGCTTTAACATTCATAGACTCTCCGCAATATGGATATTTTTTTATGTGAGGCATAAAATGTTCAGTTTTTTCATTCCTCTATCTACCCAACTAAATTTATCTATGCCAGTTAAGTCTTAATACTGATTTTATTCTTAGTACTGGTCTTTACATAATCTTACTTTTTTTTTTTAAGTTTTGTACATGGCAGACATTTAATCAGAGTGGGTGGTTATCCAGAAAATGAATAGCAAGTTCCACTGTCTGGCTTTGGGCAGTTTGCAGAATTCTTAAAATGTTGCAGAATGCAAATGCAATTAATAAAGGGACAATTTTTTTACTTTTCACAGTATAATACGTTTTTGGTAAAAATTCTTTTTCCTGCACTTTGGTATGTTATTCTTTTGTAAAAAAAAAAAAAAAAACATGGTGAAAAGTCTGTAAGTTATAAAGAAGAAAAAGTAAAGATTTCCACAAAAAATATCCAAATAAATTTGCCAATTCCAAAATGGATAAAAAATGCATTTTGGGGACTTTCTGAAGTGTTAATATGTATGTTGGACATAGAGAGTGCTATTAACATAGCTATTGCTGAAAAATCACTTAAGTCTGTTACTCTATTAATATAATTAGGCTTAATTAGCCATGCTGAAAATTAGCTATAATGAAAATTAGCCATTCTGATATAATTGTAAACATGTAATTGTAAAGCAATATGAAAGATGTGGGCACTATATAAATCCACAATAGAGATGACTGAAGTTCCTAAAGTTTCGGGGGGGGGGGGGGGGTTAACTCAGGAAAAGTCAAAATTCAAAAGTTCAAAAACTGACCTATTTAAATCAATGGGGACAAATGGTTTGAAACGTTTGGCTTAAATACGGTTAAAAAAGCAATGGTAACTTCCTGTACATGTCTCTGGGACCTGGAAACTGGTCTGTGGTACACATACAAATATCCAGAACTTGAAATAAAGTTGCTTCCACGCACGCTATTTTTGAACTTCTGCATACGACATTTGATAATTATCCCGGAAACACAAGAATTTTCGAAAATTAGAAATTCGAAATTTCTCTGGATCTCTTAATAAGGTGGGTGTGTTCATTATTATAGCAAACAAACATGTGTACCCAGGCAGCAGGTCTTTAAGTCTATTGAACAGGCTCAGATTGTGTGGAGGGTTCACCACTCCCTTAGAGACTTATAAATAGCAACAAATTGTCACACAAGAGCCAAAGTAGCAGTGCTAACCGTGATTTATTGGAGATGACAGCTCGACATGTTTCAGACCAGTGTGGTCTTTCCTCAGGTGCATAATGCAGGAAAGACCACACTGGGAAAGACCACACTGGTCTGAAACATGTCGTGCTGGCATCTCCAATAAATCACGGTTAGCACTGCTACTTTGGTTCTTGTGTGACAATTTGTGTTCATTATTATACAAGAGGAATCATGCCCAGCATGAAGTGTTAACCATTCCTTGTTGCATACCTCAAAAAAAGGGGTTAGGGAAAAAAAGGAAAGTTTAGTGGAAAATGTCATTATTTTTAAAATTCTTCATTTATATTATGTATACCTAATTATTCTAAATATTCTCATCCATTTAAAAAACACCAGTTGAATTTATACCCCTTGCTAGTTCCTGCTGTTAACATTAGTGACCTGACTTTTTAGGTTCTGTAATGGTCCTTCTTCTTCCCAGAATGCATAGTTCCTTGGAATATTACACAGAAAAAATGCTGAATGGGCAGGTTAAGGTCATTAGAATGGAAAAATACTGATTTTTTCTTAAAAGTATATGTGTTCGCACTGAACTTCCCTGTTAATCTTTATTTTTGTAATTTGCATCATATTTGCATATAGGGAAAAGCGGTCAAAAGAATAATGCTTCACAGAAGCAGAACCATTGAGTTAAAGTAGGCTAACTGCAGTTTGCCACCATTGTTGGGGAGGAAGGCAAGCATGGCCCCTCTGGTCATACCCAACACCACATTGGCATCTCTTCCTCGCTTTCCCCTATATGTTGCAAATATGATGCAAATTACAAAAATAAAGATTAAAGGGAAAGTTTAGTGAAAATAAATATACTTTTAATAAAAAAAGTGCAGTATTTTTTCATCCTAATGACCTTGACCTTCAGCATTTTGTCTGTGTATAAATAAATGCTTCCGAAATACTGATTTCCTGTTTACAGGACCCCTAATAGAAACAGTTATAATCTTGCCCTTTACTCAGTGCCTGGGTTGATTCAGTTGTGTTTATTGAGCATTCTGGGAAGAAGAAAGACTGTTACAGAAACTGAAATATGTTTATATCTGTTGTACTTCAGTTATATGCTTGTAAAGGTTCTCATTCATCCAGGTCATGGTATATCTGTTGTATTTAGTTAGATCAACTGACTTAAAGTTTAGTTCTTGAAGACTTTTCACTAGTCAATTGAGAAAGCCAACTTTAGGTCTAGTTGAACAGATAGAACCTGAAATATCAGCTCATTAATGTTAACAGCAGAAAATAGCAAAGGGTATAAATTGAAACTGATTTATTGAAAATGCATGAGAATGTACAAACATACATGTATAATATTAACTGACAGGGAGATTTAATAAAAGTTCTTATCATTAAAAATGGTGCTCATTTTGCCCCAACCAATCAGATGTTAGCTTTCAAATGTTAAATAAAATCTGATTGGTTGGGGCAAAATGAGCACCATTTTAAAGATTTTTTTTAAAAAAAAAACATGTTCTTTTTTTAAAAGAACTTTTATTAAACCTCCCTGTAAGAATTTTAAAAATAATGATATTTTCCACTGAACTTTCCACTTCATGATTCCTCCTGTATAATAATTAGCACTCTTTTTTAAGAAATTCAGAGACAGAAACAGATAATCATGGAATGTCAAATGCAGAATCTTGAAAGTAGCGTGCGTGTGAAGGAAGTGACTTTATTTCAAGTTCTGGATGTTTGTACGTGTTTTTCCCCAGACCATTCCCCAGGTCCCAGAGCCATGTATATACAGTTAAGTTTCCATTGCTATTTTAATTCAGAGACAGACTTTAAAAATATCGATAATAGAATCTTCAAAAATTCAAAAGTTCTCGAAAGTTCAGAAAGTTCGAAATCCAAGAAGTTCGGGTTCGTTCTGACTATTAAAGTTTGATTCAAACTCAGATTCTAGTTCGAGTTCTAGTCCATCTCTAATCCACAATAATTATAATATATAATTTATGGAATGTTTTTAATAAAACAAATTTTTTTGGTGAGTGTTTAAATATATTACTTTTTTTGAAAAACACCAGGTATGTTACAGTATTATGCATAACAAAGATGAGTTTTGTTCAAGAAATTAATATTTTAGGCAGGTGAATGTCATGGGAATGTCTGCAGGTATGACTGACCAACATTCACAACAGTTAAAAGACAACAGAACAACACTGAACCAGAAGGCTGAACACCTTGATATAAAACTAGTAATCTGTGTCTTACCTCTCATTTTGATATGGGCTCTGGGGAATTTACCCAAACAACATATGGTTTGTGCTTTACGTCACAGCATTCTAACATCACACAGTTTGGTCAATGACCATTATGTTCTGCACATGCTCAGTCCTTATCTATGGCAGAAACTTGTTACAGTTGGTCACACCCATTAATAATCTCTAGGGGGATATTTCCAGATTCTGGAGTATAAAAAAAATTAAAGGTAAAATCTGCTTGTCTAAATAGTTCTGAAAGTTCAGAAAAATGTAACTATAAAATGTCTTTTTTGTTTTATATAACTAGAAGCCACTGGGTACTATAGGGTAGTAGATTCTATTAAAAACACCATTTGGACAAAGATGGTAAGATATAAGATATTATTTTCTTTTTCTAAATCTCTTTATTTTCTTTGTGTATTATTTCTCCTTTACTGCCACAAAAAGGTTTGATCTATATTTAAAATATATGTGTATTTAACTATAAATAGTATTTCGCTAAGATATCGCTCTAAGGATGTCTTCTCAGCAGCCATGAAACCATTGGGAAATATAAGCAAGATGTAGATGTATTGCTACGCAGGAAGCTGGAGGCAAAGGATTTTGTGCCCAATTATTAGTCCTAACAATCTAGGATGGATTTGGATAACATAAAGGGCCGTATTTATAAACCAGCGGTATCGCTTTTTAGCGGGTTAGTTAATTTACAATAGCGGTCGTAAATATGCGATTGTACATTTACGACCGAATGTTCGGTCGTAGAATACCATGCGGTAGTAAAATACCGTAGTAGTATTCTATGGGGATCGTAAATCTATGATTTCGTTATCATAGATTTACGAACGGTATCGGTAATTTACAGTAACGATTGTACTGTGAACTATCGGTTTAACAATCATTTTAACGATCGTTAAAGGCGTGGTATCGCTAAAAAGCGATACCGTGGCTTTATAAATATGGCCCAAACTCTCTACTGCAGGAGACATACATACATGTCTCAGAATGCAGCCTGAAAAGTATTAATCTACTTTTTTAAAAAAAGGTTTTGTAGTAGAGTCTTAAAAAGGTTAAATACAAAAAAAACAATGTTGTGCTTTGATCATTTTTAACTTTCATTCCTGCTTGTGGCATAACCTTCCTAGATCAGAGTATTGGTACTGTACTTTAAATCATTTGACTCTATGGTTACCATAGCACACCACAGCACACATTTGCTGTGATATTTGGCATAAATGGGTTAAGCACCCTTGAATCCAAATTTAAATCCTTGAATTTAAATTTCAAGATGTTTTCATGTGCTGTCCCACTTTAATTTTATATTGCACATTGGAGATGTGTCCAGGTGTCCAGGACCTACATTGCAGTGATATCTACACATACAGTGTTGTGAGTGCAGCTAATATTTTCTTTTCTCTACCATTGCATTAGGTAACATTGCTAGAAGACTGTACCATAGGGTGTGCTGGTTTGTACTCATCTAAGTGTTAAATAGGAAGCCCATGTATATTTTTAACATGAAAATTCTTACTAATTACCAAATCTTTTATATAATGCAACAGGAAGATCAGCCACCTCTTCTGGATTAAATATAAACATTTACCAAGATGTTAAACTGCTGTCACAAAGGGAAGCACTGCATGATTTAAGGCCCATATGTGTGATATAAATAGATATAGGATGTATGTAGACTAAAGCCAAGTACAAATGTGCGATGTAGGCTGACCGAAGCAGCTGGTGCATGATAGACAAACGGTTGTTTTGGAAGAAAAACACACGTGTTTGACTGCTCGGTCAGGCATCATTCATAGATATGCTGGATTAACAATGCCAACCAACAGAGCAGCCATACATGTGCCATTGTCAGCCACAGCAGACATTTGTTCTACGTTTGTCAGCCATTTTGGTCAACACACACCGCATGTGTTTACTTTTTACATACATTTTATGTCTTGCTATTTATATTAGTCATGGCTTGTCTGTTAGAAGGGTGGACTATTTTATATGTAGGCTATTTGTAATAAAATGAGTTAAATTTATGGAATTCATTTGAGCTATATGATAGTGATATTGGTTATTTTTACGCAGTATGTACAATGTCCCTAAATGAGTAAACAGCCTCTGTATACACGTGCAATTGCAGGCTTGACACACAATAGGCAGACGTATGTCGTACTGCTAAAGAGAGAGAGGAAAGGAGGACAATTAGCTTCTATTTGTATTGAGTGAATGGAAGAGGGCAACTGGTTTCAGTATACACTGGGGAGGGGAAAACTGAAGGAAACACCACGTCTTATCTTCCTTGTGCTCCCGCGCTGCTCCTTTATCTGGTCGCAGGTCTTGGTGTCACTCAGCTCTTTCCAGCGATTCTCTTGGGCTCTCTTTGCTGCATGTTTGCCCCCTTTTGGTGATTACCAAATCTCAATCTCACGTTCAATGATCCTCAGATATACCCAGTTATTCAACACATTTGCATATTGCCAGGTCCTCTTTGCCGGCAGGTGCAGCCAAAATTAATTCACTAGTGTAAACTAGCCTGTCGTCTTTCTTCCTCTCTTTCTCCACATTGGTTGGTGGACCCTTTTGTTTCTTTTCCAGCTATTCTGTCTGTTGCCCATTAAAGCGTTTAGCTTTTTCTCATAGTTAACTCACAGTGTTCTCATTTCTGTTTTCTCTAACCCAATTATTCTCTCTGTTTACTGCCTGGACCAAAATTTGAATCTGACCTTCCCTGATCCCTTTTTACAGTGCCAGTGCTGCTTGACTTGGGTTCTGGCCTGTCTAGTTCTGACTACATTCTTGTCTGACACTCTGTACCTCGCTAGTACTGCTTGACCTTTGGTCTTGACCTGGTTAATTCTGACTAGCTCTTGACTGACCTTGTTGCTCTGCTGGCCAGCCAGACGGGTTCCTATCGACCCTCTGATTCATTCAGTTACCCTATCTATATTAGTCTATTCTCATTTTCCACTTGCCTGCTAGTCTGTTCTTGTCCTCCTCTCCCATGCCTGATTTGCTCCTGTTCCACCACACTTTCCAGGTTTTCCAGGCCTCAGTGCGGATTCCTTGCGCACTGGTTCCTGCGCAAGTCCTGGGGGAAACCGTGCTTGTCTAGATGCTAATTGCCTTGCGACAAATGGGGGCTTGGCTAAAGGTAAAGACAGCAGTGAAGATTGGGGAATTAGCACAGAAAGAAAGCCTGGGATCTGATGGTGCATCACAGCCTCATATAAAATTTTCCTATGGTGTCCACTGAATTTTAGCTGCATACATATCCACACATTGCACATACTGTAAACACATAAAATACCACTGTACGCCAAAGGGCACACTTTTGCATTACTTAACATTAACATAGATTCCTTGTTCCATATTTATATTCATTAGCTAATTAATGTGTTTATTTCTAAAGTGCTACAATTATAATGTCATTATAAACCTTTTAGTGTTACCCGAGGGATGTTCTTCTAATGAATCTGTTAATGGAGGGGAAATAAGGATCAACTAGACTTGCTTGTTTTAACGCTAGCCAACTGAACGCTTGAAATATTATTTCCAATGTATGAGCTGTAAAATGATACATCATTTCATAATTCTTGAAAGATTGGAAAACTGACTTATGATTCATTACAAGTTGCAGTTCATAAAGAATGTTGGGTATTAAGTATCAAAATATTCAATGTATCAATATACGGTAAAACATACATTTTTTTTCTTGGTCAAAATGGCTCAAAGCAACTCACACTCTTGGCTTTAAACTAATACACGTATTAATGTAATTTACTTTAATGTACAGTATTACACTCAATTTGGGAACAAAGGAAAGAAATAATGGAAAAGACGTAAAATATATTTTTCTTGTTTTCAAGGGTATATTATAGTTACATATAAAACAATCACCTAGGGCACATAAGTATTGGTAATTTGCTCGGAAAGTTAATCACCAGAACAGATTTTATATAGAGGAATGATTAAACTGTCAACTGCATAATCTCATCATTCTGACAGTCTGTCTGCTTTTCTAACTATAAAAGAAGATGAATCCCTCGAGATACAGATACTGCTTTTAATTCTTTCAAGATACTTAAAAGGTACATCCAACCTTAAAACAAAAATCTGGTGATTTGTCAATTATGCCTGCAAACCCAACTGCTATTTTTACCAGGGTATTTCATGCATTTATGAACCGATAACTAATGATCAGTTATTTTCCATTCTGTTAAAATTATCTGCCTCCTCCCTCTGTTCAGTGAGCTTTTTAAAAGCTTGAGCATGTGCAGAGGAGACAGGAGAGAAATCAATGGTTATGATGCCAGCAGTCACAGCTTTTGATTGACTGCATGGAGGGAGGAGTCAGTATACACTCCCAGAATGGGGACAATAATAATCCTTAAATACCTGGTTAATAGTGCATCTAATGCATGTCCTTTAACATCTACATTATTTGGGGTTCCTGCAATCTTGATTAATTATTGGGGAAATGTTTTAACTATATTCAATCTGCTCTATTCATTAATAACATTTCATTGAGTATTCAAAAATTATAAATGATTTTCCAAATAATCTTTTTTTAATGATATTTTTTAGCCAAGATACCTACAGTATTAGCTGAAATATTTTAGGGGTTTAAGGTACGGACTATTAATTATACCAAAAGAACAACTGCATCCAGTAAACAATTTAGAAATACTTAATGGAGGTACCAAATAAAGGCCAAAGTATTACTACAATAAATATTTAGAGAAGACATTGCCCTAATATATAATAATAACATATACAGGCCTTTCTTTGTTTGTTGAGGAAATGTAAAACCAGCAAATAATTTAAAAACTGCCCTTTATCATGCCTAGATCATAACATTTTAACATCTCCCCTGACTTTAAAGGACTACTAAACTCCCAAATGACCTGTTTTCCCTTTGAATCTATATACCTTTTATAATGCAGCAATGAAGTAGCGACACTGCAGTATACTACTGATGCCAGACTGTCATTTATAATGTAAATAATGTCCAGTAAATAGGCTCAATAGATCTGCATACTGGACACTGTACAATTATGAAGCAAGAACACAGTCCATAGTTTTTCAAAAGCGTTTGCCAAGTCATTAGAAATCAAATCTAGTCCCACTAGAATGTGATCCTATTTCTGTGCTGTGTGTAAATATGATCAAGTATCTCAGTGTTCTCATCTGCATATTGGAGAGTGACAGTTAATGTTCCCAAAATCAAATGTTTAGATCATTTATGTCAAAATTCAATATAAAATATAATAAGAAATGCAACAAGTTCAACCAGTGTCATCTTTACATTTCTTCAATCAGTTTTTCCAACTGTCAGTAAATTTACAGTCAGTAATAATGATGGAAAATTATTATTAATCATAAAATGCAAGATAAGCAAAATACTTATGGTCATGTCATTAATTGCAGCTATTCCTGGGTTGTGTGTTACATATAATCTATAAGCTCCCTGTGTGTTACATGGAATCTATAAGCCCCCTGTGTGCTACATGGAATCTATAAGCCCCTTGTGTGTTACATGGAATCTATAAGCCCCTGTGTGCTCATGGATCTATAAGCCCCCCTGTGTGTTACATGGAATCTATAAGCCCCTTGTGTGTTACATGGAATCTATAAGCCCCCTGTGTGCTACATGGAATCTATAAGCCCCTTGTGTGTTACATGGAATCTATAAGCCCCCTGTGTGCTACATGGAATCTATAAGCCCCTTGTGTGTTACATGGAATCTATAAGCCCCTTGTGTGTTACATGGAATCTTAGCGCCCTTGTGTGTTACATGGAATATAAAGCCCCTTGTGTGTACATGGAATCTATAAGCCCTGTGTGTACATGGAATATTAAGCCCCTTGTGTGTTTACATGGAATCTATAAGCCCCTTGTGTGTTACATGGAGAATATAAGCCCCTGGGTGCTACATGGAATCTATAAGCCCTTGTGTGTTACATGGAATATTAAGCCCCCTGTGTGCTACATGGAATCTATAAGCCCCTTGTGGGGTTTAAATGGAATCTATAAGCCCCTGTGGTGTACATGGAATCTATAAGCCCTTGTTGTGTTACATGGAATCATATAAGCCCCCTGTGGCTACATGGGAATCTATAAGCCCCTTGTGTGTTACATGGAATCTATAAGCCCCCTGTGTGTTACATGGAATCTATAAGCCCCCTGTGTGCTACATGGAATCTATAAGCCCCTTGTGTGTTACATGGAATCTATAAGCCCCTTGTGTGTTACATGGAATCTATAAGCCCTCTGTGTGCTACATGGAATCTATAAGCCCCTTGTGTGTTACATGGAATCTGTGTGTTACATGGAATATATAAGCCCCCGTGTGCTACATGGAATCTATATGTCCCTGTGTGTTTACTTGGAATCTAGAAGCCCTTGTGTGTTACATGGAATCTATAAGCCCCTTGTGTGTTACATGGAATATATAAGCCCCCTGTGTGCTACATGGAATCTATATGTCCCTTGTGTGTTACATGGAATCTAGAAGCCCCTTGTGTGTTACATTAATTGCAGGTGGACACACAAATAGGCAGACGTATGTCGTAATGCTAAAAGAGGAGAGGAAAGGAGGACAATTAGCTTCTATTTGTATTGAGTGAATGGAAGAGGGCAACTGGTTTCAGATACACTGGGGAGGGGAAAACTGAAGGAAACACACGTCTTATCTCTTGTGCTCCGCGCTGCTCCTTTATCTGGTCGCAGGTCTTGGTGTCACTCAGCTCTTTCCAGCGATTCTCTTGGGCTCTCTTTGCTGCATGTTTGCCCCCTTTTGGTGATTACCAAATCTCAATCTCACGTTCAATGATCCCCGATATACCCAGTTATTCAACACATTTGCATATTGCCAGGTCCTCTTGCCGGCAGGTGCCGCCAAAATTAATTCACTAGTGTAAACTAGCTGGTGTCTTTCTTCCTCTCTTTCTCCACATTGGTTGGTGGACCCTTTGTTGCTTTTCCAGCATCTGTCTGTGCCCATTAAAGCGTTTAGCTTTTTCTCATAGTTTAACTCACAGTGTTCTCATTTCTGTTTTCTCTAACCAATATTCTCTCTGTTTACTGCCTGGACCAAAATTGAATCTGACCTCCCTGATCCCTTTTTACAGTGCCAGTGCTGCTTGACTTGGGTTCTGGCCTGTTAGTTCTGACTACATTCTTGTCTGACACTCTGTACCTCGCTAGTATGCTGACCTTTGGTCTGACCTGGTTAATTCTGACTAGCTCTTGATGACCTTGTTGCTCTGCTGGCCAGCCAGACGGGTT
This sequence comes from Hymenochirus boettgeri, assembly GCA_019447015.1. Lineage (NCBI taxonomy): Eukaryota > Metazoa > Chordata > Amphibia > Anura > Pipidae > Hymenochirus > Hymenochirus boettgeri. Next base: position 326,393,307 of record CM033469.1, read on the forward strand.
CCTATCGACCTCTGATTCATTCAGTTTACCCTATCATTATTAGTCTATATCTCATTTTCCACTTGCCTGCTAGTCTGTTCTTGTCCTCTCTCCCATGCCTGTTTGCTCTGTTCCGCCACACTTTCCAGGTTTTCCAGGCTCAGTGCGGATTCCTTGCGCACTGGTTCTGCGCAAGTCTGGGGGAAAACCGTGCTTGTCTAGATGCTAATTGCCTTGCGACAAATGGGGGCTTGGCTAAAGGTAAAGACCGCGTGAAGATTGGGGAATTAGCACAGAAAGAAAGCCTGGGATCTAGAGTGGCTGCACAGCCTCATAAATTTTCCTAGTGGTTCCACTGAATTTAGCTGCATACATATCCACACATTGCACACTTGTAAACACATAAAATACCACTGTACGCCAAGGGCCACACTTTTATTACTTAACATTAACATAGATTCCTGTGTTCCATATTTATATTCATTAGCTAATTATGTGTTATTTCTAAGTGCTTAGTGTTATATGTCATTATAAACCTTTTAGTGTTACCGCGGGAATGTCTCTAATGAATCTGTTAATGGAGGGAATAAGGATCAACTAGACTTGCTTGTTTTAACGCTAGCCAACTGAACGCTTGAAATATTATTTCCAATGTATGAGCTGTTAAATGATAATCATTCATAATTCTTGAAAGATTGGAAAACTGACTTATGATTCATTACAAGTTGCAGTTCATAAGATGTTGGGTATTAAGTATCAAAATATTCAATGTATCCAATATACGGTTAAAACATACATTTTTTCTGGTCAAAATGGCTCAAAGCAACTCACACTCTTGGCTTTAAAATAATACACGTATTAATGTAATTACTTAATGTACAGTATTACACTCAATTTGGGAACAAAGGAAAGAAATATGGAAAGACGTAAAATATATTTTTTGTTTTCAAGGGTTATATATGTTACATATAAAACAATCACTAGGGCACATAAGTATTTGTAATTTGCTCGGAAAGTTAATCACCAGAACAGATTTTATTAGAGGAATGATTAAACTGTCAACTGCATAATCTCATCATTCTGACAGTCTGTCTGCTTTTCTAACTAATAAAAGAAGATGAATCCTCGAGATACAGATACTGGCTTTTAATTCTTTCAAGATACTTAAAAGGTACATCCACCTTAAAACAAAATCTGGTGATTGTCCATTATGCCGCAAACCCAACTGCTATTTTTACCGGGTATTTTCTGCATTTATGAACCGATACTAATGATCAGTTATTTTCCATTCTGTTAAAATTATACTGCCTCCTCCCTCTGTTCAGATGAGCTTTTTAAAAAGCTTGACATGTGCCAGAGAGACAGGAGAGAAATTCAATGGTTATGTGATGCCAACGTCACAGCTTTTGATTGACTGCATGAGGGAGGAGTCAGTATTATACTCCCAGAATGGGGACAATAATAATCCTAAAATACCTGGTTAATAGTGAATCTAACTGACTGTCCGTTAACATCTACATTTATTTGGGGTTCCTTGCCAATCTTGATTATTTATGGGGGGTGTTTTTACATATATTCAATCTGCTCTATCATTAATAACATTTCATTGAGTATTCAAAAATTATTAAATGATTTTCAAATAATCTTTTTTAATGATATTTTTTAGCCAAGATATCCTACAGTATTTACTGAGAAATATTTTAGGGGTTTAAGGTACGGACATTAATTATACCAAAACAACAAACTGCATCCAGTACAAAAAATTAGAAATACTTAATGGAGGTACCAAATAGAGGCCAGTATTACTCAATAAATATTTAGAGAAGAATGTTCCTCATATAATAATAACACTATACAGGCCTTTCTTGTTGTTGAGGAAATGTAAAACCAGCAAATATTATTAAAAATACTGCCCTTTATCATGCCTAGTCATCCAAATGACCTGTTTTCCCTTTGAAATCTATATACCTTTATAATGCAGCCATAGAAGTAGCGACACTGCAGTATACTACTGATGCACAGACTGTCATTATAATGTAAATATGTCCAGTAAATAGGCTCAATAGACTGCATACTGGAACTGTACAATTATGAAGCAAGAACACCGTCCTAGTTTTTCAAAAGCGTTTGCCAGTCATTAGAAATCAAATCTAGTCCCACTAGAATGTGATCCATTTCTGTGCTGTGTGTAAATATGTTAATGTATCTCAGTGTTCTCATATGCATATTGGAGAGTGACAGTTAATGTTCCAAAATCAAATGTTTAGATCATTTATGTCAAAATTCAATTATAAATATAATAAGAAATGCAACAAGTTCAACCAGTGTCATCTTTACATTTCTTCAATCAGTTTTTCCAACTGTCAGTAAATTTACAGTCAGTAATATGATGGAAAATTATTATTATATCATAAAATGCAGATAAGCAAAATACTATGGTCATGTCATTAATGCAGCTATTCTGGGTTGTGTGTTACATATAATCTATAAGCTCCCTGTGTGTTACATGGAATCTATAAGCCCCCTGTGTGCTACATGGAATCTTAAGCCCCTTGTGTTACATGGAATCTATAAGCCCCTGTGTGCTACTGGAATCTATAAGCCCCTTGTGTGTTACTGGAATCATAAGCCCCGTGTGGTACATGGAATATATAGCCCCCTGTGGCTACATGGAATCTATAGTCCCTTGTGTGTTGATTGAATCTAAAGCCCCTTGTGTGTTACATGGAATCTATAAGCCCCTGTGTGCTACATGGAATCTATAAGCCCCTTGTGTGTTACATGGAATCATAGAAGCCCCTTGTGTGTTACATGGAATCTATACCCTGTGGCTACATGGAATATAAGCCCCTTGTGTGTACATGGAATCTATAAGCCCCCTGTGTGCTACATGGAATCTATAAGCCCTTGTGTGTTACATGGAATCTATAAGCCCCCTGTGTGCTACATGGAATCTATAAGCCCCTTGGTGTTACATGGAATCTATAAGCCCCCTGTGGGCTACATGGAATCATAAAGCCCTTGTGTTGTTACAGGAATCTATAAGCCCCTTGTGTGTACATGGAATTATAGCCCCTGTGTGCTACTGGAATCTATAAGCCCCTGTGTGTTACATGGAATCTATAAGCCCCTTGTGTGTTACATGGAATATATAAGCCCCTGTGTGCTACATGGAATCTATAGCCCCTGTGTGTTACTTGGAATCTAGAAGCCCCTTGTGTGTTACATGGAATCTATAAGCCCCTGGTGTACTAATAGGAATATCTTAAGCCCCTTGTGTGTTACATGGAATCTATAAGCCCCCTGTGTGCTACATAGAATCATAAGCCCCTTGTGTGTTACATGGATCTATAAGCCCCCTGTGTGCACATGGAATCTATAAGGGTTGCCCCTGTGTGTACATGGAATCATAAGCCCCTGTGTGCTACATGGAATCTATAAGCCCCTTGTGTGTTATTTCATGGAATCTATAAGCCCCTTGGTGTTACATGAATATATAAGCCCCCGTGTGCTACATGAATCTATATGTCCCTTGTGTGTTACATGGAATCTAGAAGCCCCTTGTGTGTTACATCGAATCTATAAGCCCCTGTGCTCTACATGGAATCTATATGTCCCTTGTGTTGCACATGAATCAGAAACCCCTGTGTGCTACATGAGATCTAAAGCCCTGTGTTACATGGATAAGCACCCTTTGATGCTGAATGATCTAAGCCCCTGTGGGCATGGAAATCTAAGCCCCCTGGTGCTACATGGAATATATAAGCCCCCTGTGTGTTACATGGAATCTATAAGCCCCCTGTGTCTTACATGGAATCTATAGTCCTTGTGTTATGTTACATGGAATCTATAATCCCCTGTGTGCTACATGGAATCTAGAAGCCCCTTGCGTGTTACATGGAATCTATAAGCCCCCTGTGTCTTACATGGAATCTAAATGTCCCTTTGTGTTACACTGGAATCTATAATCCCCCTGTGTGCTACATGGAATCTAGAAGCCCCTTGCGTGTTACATGGAATATATAAGCCCCCTGTGTCTTACATGGGATCTATAAGCCCCCTGTGTGTTACTTTTTGAATTAAAAAAACAATCAAGTCATTTTAATTGTAATATAAGATGCTCGGTTTTCTTTACATTACTGGATGGTAAATTGAAATATTACTAGCTAGCATGGTTAATTACTCATTTTTGTGCTCTATTAGTCAGATTCAATCAAAAAAAATTAACTGCACAGAACAGAAGATGTTAAAGTAAAGTATAATTAACCTTCCCCCCCCCTTTTTTTTTTTTTTTTAGGTCCCTACCTGTGCCCTTGTAAAGTGCTGGCCATTTGGAACATGTATGCAGTCCAGTAAGCTCTGCCCCCAAACTTGCTGGACCTTGTTTCCAACTGGTCCAAATATCCAGTTTGGACACAAGTTCAATCTGTGGTGCGCATGCCACTCGTCGTGCACGCGATGTTAGCGTGCGTGACATCATCACGTCTATATATAATATAGGTTTAAGAGGTTGGGCTTGAGATTACACATGTGCAGAAAATGTAATGAAGTCTAATTGATTTACTGGCAGAATACATGGCCATATTTATTAACCCCCTGGTATCGTAAAACTTCTTATTCTGGGGTTAAAGGAAAACTCCACCCTCATAAGAAAATCTTTTAGAAAGAATGGCCTCCTCAAAATATGTTGATTTATTATACTTTGTCCAATGAATTCATTACTGTATGTCTGCATGCTTCTGGGTGCCTCATGGAAACTGAGACCATTTAGGAAACCTGTGCTGAGCCTGTACTGAGCCTGGGCCGCTCAGAAGAGGCAGCTAGTGGATTAACATCCAGTCATTGGCTGTGATTCAACTGTCAAATCCATAACTGACAGTTACTAACTGGAATAACCAGGAAGCAGAAACAGGAGCAACAGGACATTGTGCAGATTTCAGGTTAGACTTATATATTTCAGATTTCAAACTATACCGTTTAGGGTTTTGGGGGGTCATTTACCTGTATGTAAGTTTTCATTTGGGGGCAGTGATCGAAATTGTATGACAGTGATCATAACTTTTTGTCCGCAATCATAGATTTACATCCAAGACCTTAAAATGTGTCTCACAACGAGGAACAAGTTGAACTTATACATAGAGGTAAATGAAGGGCACCAGAGTGGAACTTCCATGCTGAGAAGGTTTCTGTGGTGGTAGTAATTTCTTAATACAATTTTGGGGGGTTTTATTCTCCTTTACAATATCTATAGTACTCCAGTAAAGCAAAAATGTCAATTGTGTTTATTTTTCTTTGTGGGATGCTATTTAGCTGTTAATAAGCCATTACTACACATTTCAATGGTTGAGCACTAATTGTGTTAAGAGGGGTCAAGGAACAATGTTTATTTTATTGACAAATGCTTTGCTTGGGAAATGTTATAGTTACAGGTTAGAAAGAGGCCAAGTACCGCAAATTTTAGCAGCACACTTATATTGTTGCTTCTGTATTGTATATGGTTTTATGACTAATTCCTTTTATCATCAAGAACAAAAGATTGCAGAGATTATTCAATGTTTTTATTTTGTGAATCATTTTAAAGAATATTTCAAACTAATTCTTTTCCCTGACCTTCCCTAATAAGGAATTTGGGAACAAAGAATTGTGACTGTAGAATTGTGAAGTTTGTAGAAAGAGAGGTGGAGGCTACAAAGGAAATATTTAACAGTGGTCTGTGGTAGTGGAGACTTGTCATTATTGATTGATTTCTTTTGATTCCATGTAATAATTTACACTTTTAGCAAGGGAATATCTTATAATTTAAATGTCCAGTCAAAAATAAATTACCTAGAAATGTAGTTCACCCACCCCAAACCCCACTTCCACATATTTATTTATGCCAAAGATAACCCTGAAGTTCCTCTTCTGCTCTGCATTTGCCAGCTGCTCTCACTTCCTGGTTGCGGTTTTTTAGTAAAGGTGCAACATAAGGTCACGCCCAATCGCCTGACAGCTGTGACCAGGAAAAAGAGCGTCCGTCACGAGAAACCCTCTACTCCTGTTTGCTCGAAACGGAGCTTGAAACAGGAGTAGGGGTGGCGCGTAGTGGTGGCACCTAGTTAGTGGGGGACCAGGTCAGGTAAGCCTTCAGGGCAATATTGGCACATGTTAATAAAGCGAAAGTGTTTACATTTCTATCTTAACTTATTTTTGATCGAACATGCCCTTTAAAGAATGTTTATAAGGAGTCTGTCCTAAAAAAAACCCAGGCCTTAATGTTTCATGGATTACGCTGCTAAATTGGTAGATCAGATAAATAGTTTGCCATGTATATTTGGTTAAAAAGATCAGTCAGAAGTGATGAGACGTGGCATTTCAATAGGACTGCTAGGCCATGAGGGAAACCTGCCTTATCTTTGCTCGTTTTTTTTTTTTTTTTTTTGCGTTTCGATTTTAGCCGTGTAATTGGGGTGATCAATATTTCTCTATCTTGTTAAGAGATATCTTGGTAAATGTATTTGTTTCAGATTGTTTGACATAATGAGGGAGTAGCTGGATTGATAAAAATTGCCTGAAGGCCCTAACAGCATCTGCTAGACCAGAAGAGATATTAAACATCGATGTTTTTTATAGTAAATTAGTATTCCATTCTTTACAACTTAGTAAGCAGCTTATTTCTTTAATTTATGAACAGTTTTATGTTATATTCTGGGCTACACTTACATGTCTCTATATTCAGTTGGGAGTCTACACTTGTATTAAAGTCTAGGCCAGCTATATTTACACATCTCGTATTAAAGGGCATGTCCACCTTAATAAAAACTTTTAGCATGTAATAGAATACAGCCCCCCAGCCCCAACCGCTATTAAAATAATTTCAGAAGTGCCCAAATGTTTACTTACCTTCCCTCTCTCCTCTGACGCCCGGCCCGGCCTTCTGCTTGCGAGACACTGCAAGCAGGGGGCGGGGGCGGGACGAGCCGCGTCCGTGATTGGCTGAGAGGCAGCCAATCACGGACGCGGGTGCCGGCTTCTCACAATGGGGGAGCGAGGGAAGGTAAGTAGAGTTCTGGGGACTTTCTAAAAATAATTTTTAGCGGTTGGGGCGTGGGGGAACATATTTTATTATGTGGCCAAGGGGTTTTATGGTAGGGGGAGTGATAGCAAAACGGGTGGGAGTGGGAGGGGGAGGGAGGGGGAGAAGGGCTGCAGTACGCATGCCAAACTTCTCCGGAGGCCAGGTAGGAGGCAGAGTCCTATATGGACTCTGCTACCCTCCTGGTGGGCAGTTTTTGGGACTTTGGGGGGGGGACTACAGGAGAACCTTATGGAGCTGGGATGTGAGGTAAGGAATCTACTACACTACATGGTGGGGCCATTAGTGGGGGGATGGGGATATATATGTTGGGGGTGGACATGCCTTTAAGTCCATTGTTATATCATTTATACACTTTTATTATTAGGACATTTTTATTTATTATACTTTTAGGAATTCATATGAAAATATTGCTTTTTGACTTTGCAAGAGTCTACTTACCAATACCTTATAAATGTTGGGTGTTGTCCTTTAATGCATTAGGTACATTTTATTCAAAAATAGGCCATTACCACAAGCAAGCGAGTAGACGGACAGCCATAACATGCAATTACGATCACCACATACGGACAGAACTCATTGAAATCCATTGGTACACATTTGGTGGTAACCGCATACACGGCACCAACCCATCCTTTAAACTATATTGGAGGAAAACCAATATGGGAATTTTCCATCCGAAGGCAGTCATTTGTGTTGTTTTCGCCCCCCATTACTTACAGATCAAATTCAACAGGATTTGTCAGGTATCTGTAAAGGCTCGTACACCCGTCCGATGTGTGCACCGAGCCACGACCCCCGACACCAATACATTCATCAGGCGGATCGACCAACAACCCCCGACCAAACAAATACACATGCTATGGAACATATCAGGAACATACAAATGAAAAAGGCTACAAATTTTCCCTGGAATGGTTACCTTTTGACGAATATCTGGAAAACCTCTGATCTGCTTCAAAGGACACTAATTAGGACAAAACAAAAAGAAAAAAAAAGGAAATCAAATCAAATTACAGGAATAACTAAATTAAAAATGAGTAACCTATAATAAAAAATGTTCAAATATACTATTGTATGTAAGCAAATAACTAACACTTCCCCCTCCTTTTTTTTTCTTTCTCCCCCCTACCTCTATTCCCTCTAATCCCCCTCCTCTAGCTTCTAGTTCGCGTTCTAGTCATTCTAATCCCACAATATATTAATAATAATGGATGGAATGTTTTAATAAACAAATTTTTTGGGAGTGTTTAAATATATTACTTTTTTGAAAAACCACCAGGTATGTTAAGTATGTATGCTATAACAAAGATGAGTTGTGTTTCAAGAAAGTAATTATTTTAGGCAGGTGAATGTCATGCGGAATGTCTGCAGGGTTATGACGGACCAAAACATTCACAACAGGTTAAAAGACAATCAGAACAACAACTGAACCAGAAGGCTGAATTCACCTGATATAAAACTTAGTAATCTGTGTTAACTCTCATTTTGATATGGTGCTCTGGGGAATTGACCCAAACAACATATGGGTTGGCTTTAGTCACAGCATTCTAACATCACAAGTTTTGGTCATATGACCTCAGAGTTATGCAATGCTCATCCTTATTTTGTTTCTATGGCAGGAAAAGTGTACAGTTGTCACACCCATTATAATCTCAGGGGGATATTTCCGTATTCTGGAGTATAAAAAAAATTAAAGGTAAATCTGCTGTGTCATTAAATATTTCTGAAAGTCGAAAAATGTATACTAAAGAATGTCTTTTTTGTTTTATATAACAAAAGCCCACTGGGTCTAATAGGGTAGTAGATTCCGATTTACAAACACCATTTGGACAAAATGGTAAGTATATAAGATATATTGTCTTTTCTCAATCTCTTTATTTCTTTGGTATTATTTTCTCCCTATTCTACTTGCCACAAAAAGGTTTGATCACTATTTAAAATATATGGTATTTAACTATAATAGTATTTCGCTAAGTATATCGCTCTGAACGATGTCTTCTCAGCACGCCCTGAACCATGGGAAATATAAGCAAGATGTAGATGTTATGCTACGAGCATGAATGGTAGGCAAACGGTTTTGTGCCCAATGTATTAGATTCCTAACAATTAGGATGGTATTTGGACTAACATCAAAATGTCCATATTTTATAAACCCAGCTCGGTATCGCTTTTTGAGCTGGTATAATTTCCAATAGGGTCGTTAACATAGTGCGATTGTAACTTACGACCGAATGTGGTCGTTATAATACCTGCGGTAGACAATACCCGTAGTAGTATTCTATTGGAGATACGTAAACTCTGATGTCGTTATCATAGATTTACGAACGGATCGGTATTTAACATAAACGATTGTACTGGAACTATCGTTTTTAACAATCATTTTACCTACGTTTTTAAAGTGCGTTGGTATGCTAAAAAGCGATACCTTGCTTTATAAAATAGGCCCAAACTCTACGGTGCAGGAGACACTACATACAGTCTCAGAATGCAGCCTGAAAGTATTAATCTATCTTTTTAAAAACAAGTTTTTGTATAGAGGTCTTAAAAAGGTTTAAAAACACATATTGTGCTTTGTATCATTTTTAACTTCATTCCTGGCTTGGGCATCACCTTCATAGTATCAGGAGTATTGGTATGACGTACTTTAAAATCAGTTGTGACCTCTATGGTTCCATACCACACACCACAAACATTTGCTGTGAGATTTGGCTATAAATGTGGTTAAGCACCTTGAATCCGAATTTAAAAATCCTTGAATTAAATTTCAAGAGGTTTTCATGTGCTGCCTCACTTTAAATTCTTATTGCACTGGAGATGTGTCAGGTTGTCCAGGACCCTACATTGCAGTGGATATTACACATACAGTGTTTGTGAGTGCAGCTAATATTTTCTTTTCATCTACCATGCAATAGTGTACACATGCATGAGAAGACTGTACCATAGGTATGCTGGTTTGTTACTGCATTATCACGTGTGTAAAGGAAGCCATGTATATTTTTAACATGAAAATTCTATAATTACCAAATCTTTTTTTATATAATGCCAACAGGAAGATCAGCCACCTCTCTTGGGATTAAATTAACATTTACCAAGATGTTTAAACTGCTGTCACAAACGGGTACACTGATGATTTAAGGCACATATGGTGATATAAATGATTATAAGGATGTATGTAGACTAAAGTCCAAGTACAAAATGTGTCGATGTTAGGCTGACCGAAGCAGTGGGTGCATGATAGACAAACGGTTGTTTGGGAAGAAAACACACGTGTTGATGCGTGTTCTCGGTCAGGGCATCATTCATAGAATATGCGGATACAATGCAACCAACAAGCAGCCATACATGTGCCATTGTCCAGCACAGCAGACATTTTGTTCTACGTTTTGCCAGCCATTTGGTCAACACCACACCGCATGTTGTTTTACTTTTTACATACATTTTATGTCTTGCTATTTTATATAGTCATGGCTTGTCTGTTCGAAGGGTGGACATTTTAATATGTAGCTATTGTATACAAATGAGTTAATTTAATGCGGAATTCATTTTGGCGTATATATACGTGATATTGGTTATTTTTTACGCATATGTACAAGGTCCCCTCCATGATTAAACAGCCTCTGTATACACGTGCAATTGCAGGTTGACACAAAATAGGCAGACGTATGTCGTACTGCTAAAGAGAGAGAGAAAGGAGGACAATTAGCTTCTATTTTGTTTGAGTGAATGGAAGAGGGCAACGGTTTCAGTATACACTGGGAGAGGGAAAACTGAAGGAAACACACGTTTATCTTCTTGTGCTCCGCCCGCGGCTCCTTATTGGTCGCAGGTTTGGTGTCACTCAGCTCTTTACAGCGATTCTCTGGGCTCTCTTTGCTGCATGTTGCCCCCTTGGTGATTTACCAAATCTCAAGCTCACGTTCAATGATCCTCAGATATACCAGTTATTCAAACATTTGCATATTGCCAGGTCCTCTTGCGGAGGTGCAGCCAAAATTAATTCACTAGTGGTAAAAATAGCTGTCGTCTTTCTTTCCTCTCTTTCCCACATTGGTTGGTGGAGACCTTTTGTTTCTTTTCCAGCGATCTGTCTGTTGCCCATTAAAGCGTTTAGCTTTTTCTATAGTATAACTCACAGTGTTCTCATTTTCTGTTTATCTCTAACCCAATTATCTCTCTGTTTAATTGCCTGGACCAAATTGAATCTGACCTCCCTGATCCCTTTTTACAGTGCCAGGGCTGCTTGACTTGGGTTCTGGGCCTGTTAGTTCTGACTACATTCTTGTCTGACACTCTGTACTCGCTAGAAGCGTGACCTTTGGGTCTGACTGGTTAATTCTGACTAGCTCTGACTGACCTTGTTGCTCTGCTGGCCAGCCAGACGAAGGTTCCTATCGACCTCTGATCATTCAGTTACCCCCTATGATATTAGTATAATTCTTCATTGTCCACTTGCGCTAGTCTGTTCTTGTCCCTCTCTCCCATGCCTGATTTGCTCCTGTTCCGCCACACGTTCCAGGTTTTTCCAGGCCTCAGTGCGGATTCCTTGGCACTGGTTCTGCGCAAGTCTGGGGGGAAACCGTGCTTGTCTAGATGCTAATGCTTGCGACAAATGTGGGGCTTGGCTAAAGGTAAAGAACAGCGTGGAAGATTGGGGAATTAGCACAGAAAGAAAGCCTGGGATCTGGATGGTGCATCACAGCCTCATATAAAATTTCCTATGGTGTCCACTGAATTTAGTGCATACATATCCACCACATTGCACACATCTGTAAACACATAAAATCCCACTGTACGCCAAAGGGCACACTTTTGCATTACTTACAAAACATAGATTCCTTGTTCCATATTTATATTCATCTAGTAATTAAGTGTTATTATTCTAAAGTGCTATAATATAAGGCATCTTATAAACCTTTTAGTGTTACCGAGGAGTTCTTTCTAATGAATCTGTTTAATGGAGGGCGAAATAAGGATCAAACTAGACGTTGCTTGTGTTTAACGCTAGCCAACTGAACGCTTGAAATATTATTTCCAATGTATGAGCTTGTAAAATGATACATCATTTCATAATTCTTGAAAGATTGGAAAACTGACTTATGATCATACAAGTTGCAGTTCATAAAGCATGTTGGGGATTAAGTATCAAAATATTCAAGGTATGCAATATACGGTAAAAAACAACATTTTTTTCTTGGGTCAAAATGGCTCAAAGCAACTCACACTCTTGGCTTTTAAAACTAATACACGATATAATGTAATTTACTTAATTGTACAGTATTACACTCAATTTGGGAACAAGGAAGAAATAATGGAAAAGACGTAAATATATTTTTTCTTGTTTCAAGGTTATATATAGTTACATATAAAACATCACCTAGGGCACATAAGTATATTGGTAATTTGCTCGGAAAGTTAATCACAGAACAGATTTATATAGAGGAATGATTAAACTGTCAACTGCATAATCTCATCATTCTGACAGTCTGTCTGCTTTTCTAACTAATAAAAGAAGATGATCCATCGAAGATACAGATACTGCTTTTATTCACTTTCAAGATACTTAAAAGGTACATCCCAACTTAAACAAAATCTGGTGATTTGTCAATATGCCTGCAAACCCAACTGCTATTTTTACCAGGGTATTTCAGCATTTATGAAACCGATAAATAATGATCAGTTATTTTCCATTCTGTTTAAATTATCTGCCTACTCCCTCTGTTAATGAAGCTTTTTAAAAGCTTGAGCAGTGCAGAGAGACAGGAGAGAAATTCAATGGTTTGGATTGCCAGCAGTCACAGCTTTTGATTGACTGCATAGGAGGAGGAGTCAGTTTATACTCCAGAATGGGGACAATAATATCCTTAAAATTACCTGGTTAATTAGGGCATCTAATGCAGTCCGTTAACATCTCATATTTGGGGTTCCTGCAAACTTGATTATTATTGGGGGAAATGTTAATATATTCAATCTGCTCGTTCATAATACATTTTCTGAGTATTCAAAAATTATAAATGATTTTCCAACAAATCTTTTTTAATGATATTTTTTAGCCAAGATACCTACAGTACTTACTGAAATATTTTAGGGGTTTTAAGTACGGACTATTAATTATACCAAAACAACAAACTGCATCCAGGTAACAATTTAGAAATACTTTAATGGAGGTACCAAATAGAGGCCAAAGTATTACTACAATAAATTATGTAGAGAAGATCATTGCCCTAAATAGAATAATAACATATACAGGCCTTTCTTGTTTGTTGAGGAAATGTAAAACCAGCAAATACTTTAAAAAAACTGCCCTTTATCATGCCTAGATCATCCCAAATGACCTGTTTTCCCTTTAGATCTATATACCTTTTAATGCAGCAATGAAGTAGCGACACTGCAGTATACTACTGATGCCAGACTGTCATTTATAATGTAAATAATGTCCAGTAATAGGCTCAATAGATCTGCATACGGACACTGTACAATTATGAAGCAAGAACACAGTCTCGTGTTCAAAAGCGTTTGCCAAGTCATAGAAATCAAATCTAGTCCCACAGAATGTGATCCTATTTCTGTGCTGTGTGTAAATAGTTATGTATCTCAGTGTTCTCATTGCATATTGGAGAGTGACAGTTAATGTTCCCAAAATCAAATGTTTAGATCATTTATGTCAAAATTCAATATAAAATATAATAAGAAATGCAACAAGTTCAACCAGTGTCATCTTTACATTTCTTCAACAGTTTTTCCAACTGTCAGTAAATTACAGTCAGTAAAATGATGGAAATTATTATTAATCATAAAATGCAAGATAAGCAAAATACTATGGTCATGTCATTAATTGCAGCTATTCCTGGGTTGTGTGTTACATATAATCTATAAGCCCCTGTTGTGTACATGGAATCATAAGCCCCCTGTGTGCTACATGGAATCTATAGCCCCTTTGTGTTACATGGAATTATAAGCCCCCTGTGTGCTACATGGGATCTATAAGCCCCTTGTGTGTTACATGGAATCTATTAGAGCCCTTGTGTGTTACATGGAATATATAAGCCCCCTGGTGTATGGAATCTATATGTCCCTTGTGTGTTACATGGAATCAAAGCCCCTTGTGTGGTACATGGAATCTATAAGCCCCCTGTGTGCTACATGGAATCTATAAGCCCCTTGTGTGTTACATGGAATCTAGAAGCCCTTGTGTGTGTTACATGGAATCTAAAGCCTCTGTGTGCTACATGGAATCTATAAGCCCCTTGTGTGTTACATGGAATCTATAAGCCCCCTGTGGCTACATGGAATCTATAAGCCCCTTGTGTGGTACATGGAATCTATAAGCCCCCTGTGTGCTACATGGATCTATAAGCCCCTTGTGTGTACATGGAATCTATAAGCCCCCTGTGTGCTACATGGAATCTATAAGCCCCTTGTGTGTTACATGGAATCTATAAGCCCCTTGTGTGTTACATGGAATCTATAAGCCCCCTGTGTGCTACATGGAATCTATAAGCCCCTTGTGTGTTACATGGAATCTATAAGCCCCTTGTGTGTTACATGGAATATATAAGCCCCCTGTGTGCTACATGGAATCTATATGTCCCTTGTGTGTTACTTGGAATCTAGAAGCCCCTTGTGTGTTACATGGAATCTATAAGCCCCCTGTGGCTACATGGAATCTATAAGCCCCTTGTGTGTTACATGGAATCTATAAGCCCCCTGTGTGCTACATAGAATCTATAAGCCCCTTGTGTGTTACATGGGATCTATAAGCCCCCTGTGTGCTACATGGAATCTATAAGCCCCTTGTGTGTTACATGGAATCTATAAGCCCCCTGTGTGCTACATGGAATCTATAAGCCCTGTGTGTTACATGGAACTATAAGCCCCTTGTGTGTTAAATGGAATATATAAGCCCCCGTTGTGCTACATGGATCTATATGTCCCTTGTGTGTTACATGGAATCTAGAAGCCCCTTGTGTGTTACATCGAAGATAAGCCCCCTGTGTCTTACATGGAATCTCTATGTCCCTTGTGTGCTACATGGAACTAGAAGCCCCTGTGTGCTACATGGAATCTATAAGCCCTTGTGTGTTACATGGAAATATAAGGCCCCCTGTGTGTGCATGGAATTATAACCTTGCTGTGCTACATGGAATATATAAGCCCCCTGGTGGCTACATGGAATCTATAAGCCCCCTGTGGTTACATGGAATCTATAAGCCCCCTGTGTTTACATGGAAAATATGCCCTGAGTGTTACATGGAATCTATAATCCCCTGTGTGCTACATGGAATTAGAAGCCCCTTGCGTTGTACATGGAATCTATAAGCCCCCTGGTCTTACATGGAACTTAAATGTCCCTTTTGTGTACATGGAATCTATAATCCCCCTGTGTGCTACATGGATCTAGAAGCCCCTTGCGTGTTACATGGAATATATAAGCCCCCTGTGTCTTACATGGGATCTATAGCCCCCTGTGTGTTACTTTTTGAATTAAAAAAACAATCAAGTCATTTTAATTGTAATATAAGATGCTCGGTTTTCTTACATTACTGGATGCGTAAATTGAATTATACTAGCTAGCATGGTTATACTCATTTTTGTGCTCTATTAGTCAGATTCAATCAAAAAAAATTAACTGCACAGAACAGAAGATGTTAAAGTATAAGTATAATTAACTTCCCCCCCCTTTTTTTTTTTTTTTTAGGTCCCTACCTGTGCCCTTGTAAAGTGCTGGCATATTGGAACATGTATGCAGTCCAGTAGCTCTGCCCCCCAACTTTGCTGACCTTGTTTCCAACTGGTCCAAATATCCATTTTGGACACAAGTTCAATCTGTGAGTGCGCATGCCACTGTCGTGCACGCGATGTTAGCGTGCGTGACATCATCACGTCTATATATAATATAGGTTTAAGAGGTTGGGCTTGAGATACACATGTGCAGAAAATGTAATGAAGTCTAATTGATTTACTGGCAGAATACATGGCCATATTTATTAACCCCCTGGTATCGTAAAACTTCTTATTTGGGGGTAAAGGACAACTCCACCCTCATAAGACATCTTTTAGAAAGAATGGCCTCCTCAAAATATGTTGATTTATTATACTTGTCCAATGAATCATACTGTATGTCTGTATGCTTCTGGCTGCCTCATGGAAACTGAGCATTTAGAAACCTGTGCTGAGCCTGTACTGAGCCTGGGCATGCTCAGAAGAGGCAGCTAGTGGATTAAACATCCAGTCATTGGTGTGATGTCAACTGTCAAATCCATAACTGACAGTTACTAACTGGAATAACCAGGAAGCGAGAAACAGGAGCAACAGGACATTGTGCAGGATTTCAGGTTAGACTTATATATTTCAGATTTCAAACTATTACCGTTTAGGGTTTTGGGGGGGCATTTACCTGTATGTAAGTTTTCATTTGGGGCAGTGATCGAAATTGTATGACAGTGATCATAACTTTTTGTCCGCAATCATAGATTACATCCAAGACCTTAAAATGTGTCTCACAACGAGGAACAAGTTGAACTTATACATGAGGTAAATGAAGGGCACCAGAGTGGAACCTCATTGCTGAGAGGTTTCTGTGGTGGTAGTAATTTCTTTTTAATAATTTTTGGGGGGTTTTATCTCCTTTACAATATCTATAGTACTCAGTAAAGCAAAAATGTCAATTGTGTTTTATTTTCTTTGTGGGATGCTATTTAAGCTGTTAATAAGCCATTACTACACATTTCAATGGTCGAGCACCTAATTGTGTTAAGAGGGGTCAAGGAACAATGTTTATTTTATTTTGACAAATGCTTTGTGGGAAATTGTTATAGTTACAGGTTTAGAAAGAGGCCAAGTACCGCAAATTTTAGCAGCAACACTTATATTGTTGCTTCTGTATTGTATATGGTTTTATGACTAATTCCTTTATCATCAAGAACAAAAGATTGCAGAGATTATTCAATGTTTTTATTTTGTGAATCATTTTAAAGAATATTTCAAACTAATTCTTTTCCCTGACCTTCCCTAATAAGGAATTTGGGAACAAAGAATTGTGACTGTAGAATTGTGAGTTTTAGAAAGAGAGGTGAGGCTACAAAGAAATATTAACAGTGGTCTGTGGTTAGTGGAGACTTGTCATTATGTTGATTTCTTTTGATTTCCATGTAATAATTACACTTTTTAGCAAGGGAATTATCTTATCAATTTAAATGTCCAGTCAAAAATAAATTTACCTAGAAATGTAGTTCACCCACCCCCAAACCCCATTTCCACATTATTTATTTATGCCAAAAGTAACCCTGAAGTTCCTCTTTCTGCTCTGCATTTGCCAGCTGCTCCACTTCCTGGTTGCGGTTTTTTAGTAAAGGTGCAACATAAGGTCACGCCCAATCGCCTGACAGCTGTGACCAGGAAAAAGAGCGTCTGTCACAGCAGAAAACCCTCTACTCCTGTTTTTGCTCGAAACGAGCTTTGAAACAGGAGTAGGGGTGGCGCGTAGTGGTGGCACCTAGTTAGTGGGGGACACAGGTCAGGTAAGTGCCTTCAGGGCAATATTTGGCACATGTTAATAAAGCGAAAGTGTTTACATTTCTATCTTAATTATTTTGACTGAACATGCCCTTTAAAGAATGTTTATAAGGAGTCTGTCTAAAAAAAACCCAGGCCTTAATGTTTCATGGATTACGCTGCTAAATTGGTAGATCAGATAAATAGTTTGCCATGTATATTTGGTTTGTTAAACAGATCAGTCAGAAGTGATGAGACGTGGCATTTCAATAGGACTGCTAGGCCATGAGGGGAAACCTGCCTTATCTTTGTCGTTTTTTTTTTTTTTTTTTGCTGTTTCGATTTAGCCTGTGTAATTGGGGTGCAATATTTCTCTTTGTTAAGAGATTTTGGTAAATGTATTGTGTTCAGATGTTTTGACATAATGAGGGAGTAGCTGGATTGATAAAATTGCCTGAAGGCCCTAACAGCATCTGCTAGACCAGAAGAGATATAACACTCGATGTTGTTATAGATAAATTAGTATTCCACTTCTTTACCAACTTAGTAAGCAGCTTATTTTCTTTAATTTATGAACTGTCTTTATGTTTATATTCTGGGCTACACTTACATGTCTCTATATTCAGTTTGGGAGTCTACACTTGTTATTAAAGTCTAGGCCAGCTATATTTACACATCTCGTATTAAAGGGATGTCCACCCTTAATAAAAAATTTTAGCATGTAATAGAATACAGCCCCCCAGCCCCAACCGCTATTAAATAATTTCAGAAAGTGCCCAAATGTTTACTTACCTTCCCTCTCTCCTCTGAGCGCCCGGCCCGGCCTTCTGCTTGCGAGACACTGCAAGCAGGGGGCGGGACCGGCAGCCGCGTCCGTGATTGTGTGAGAGGCAGCCAATCACGGACGCGGCTGCCGGCTTCTCACAATGCTGGGGGAGCGAGGGAAGGTGTAGAGTTCTGGGGACTTTCTAAAAATAATTTTTATGCGGTTGGGGCTGGGGGAACATATTTTATGTGGCCAAGGGGTTTTATGGTAGGGGGAGTGATAGCAAAAACGGGTGGAGTGGGAGGGGGAGGGAGGGGGAGAAGGGCTGCAGTACGCATGCCAAACTTCTCCCGGAGGCCAGGTAGGAGGCAGAGTCCTATAGGACTCTGCTACCCTCTGGTGGGCAGTTTTTGGGGACTTTGGGGGGGGGACTACAGGAGAACCTATGGGCTGGGATTGTGAGGTAAGGAATCTACTACACTACATGGTGGGGCCATTAGTGGGGGGGATTATAGTTTTGGGGTGGACATGCCCTTTAAGCCATTGTTTATATCATTTATACACTTTTATTATTAGGACATTTTTTTATTTATACTTTTTAGGAATTCATATGAAAATATTGCTTTTTGACATTTGCAAGAGTTACTTACCAATACCTTATAAATGTTGGGTGTTGTCCTTTAACGCATTAGGTACATTTTATTCAAAAATAGGCCATTACCACAAGCAAGCGCGTAGACGGACAGCCATAAACATGCAATTACGATCACCACATACGGACAGAACTCATTGAAATCCATTGGTACACATTTGGTGGTAACCGCATACACGGCACCAACCCATCCTTTAAACTATATTGGAGGAAAACCAATATGGGAATTTTCCATCCGAAGGCAGTCATTGTGTGTGTTTTCGCCCCCCATACTTACAGATCAAATTCAACAGGATTTGTCAGGTATCTGTAAAGGCTCGTACACCCGTCCGATGTGTGCACGAGCCACGACCCCCGACACCAATACATCATCAGGCGGATCGACCAACAACCCCGACCAAACAAATACACATGCTATGGGAACATATCAGGAACATACAAATGAAAAAGGCTACAAATTTCCCTGGAATGGTTACCTTTGACGAATATCTGGAAAACCTCTGATCTGCTTCAAAGGACACTAATTAGGAAAAACAAAAAGAAAAAAAAAGGAAATCAAATCAAATTACAGGAATAACTAAATTAAAAATGAGTAACCTATAATAAAAATGTTCAAATATACTATTGTATGTAAGCAAATAACTAACACTTCCCCCTCCTTTTTTTTTTCTCCCCCCTACTCTATTCCCTCTAATCCCCCTCAACCAACATGAAAAATTTTCAATGTTTGCACTTTATTATATTTTTTACACCAATGTTCTAAATGAAAGCTCAAAATGTTGGATATCAGTGCTTCAAATAAAACTTTATTGATAGAAAATAAGCCCCACATGTATATGACATTTGTGGGTTTCACAGTGGAAAAGGCATTAAAGAGCATGTCACCTCTATTTTGTAAATTTTCTGTAGTGTAGGGCCCTACACTACAGATGTACTTACACTGGACAGGTGTACAGTGTAAGTACAGGTGTACTTACATGCCTCTTTCCCGCGGCATTCAGTCACGGCCCTCTGCTGCATGAAAATGCAAGCAGGGGGCCAGACCGGCATTGGCAGTTTAGAATGCCGGGGGGGAAAAGGCAAAGTAAGTACAGTTCAGTATACATTTTTGACAAACTACTATAGCGGTTGGGGGTGGGGGAGGGAGCCTACACTATAGAAAAGGGGTTTTACACTAGGGCCACAGGGAAACTAACCAGGGCGCGAGGGAGGGAGGGAGGGGGGGAGGGGCTGCACAGAGCAAGCCATAAACCAGAGGACACCTCAGGGCGAAACGTTTTCCCTCAGCCTGGCTCCTACTCTTTACTTTCTAGGACTTGGGCAGACATTACAGGAGAACCATTGGAGCAGAGAGGTAAGGTAAGGATTTTTACTCATTACACAGTGGGGCCAGCAGTGGGGGAGAATTTGGTTTGGGGGTGGACATGCCCTTTAAAGCTCAGTTTAAAGAGTACCAGTAATCGCCATACAAGTGGCCTTTATTAAAAAATGTACATTCATTCCTAAAAAATTACTTCAGGATCATGCTTCTAGCTGCAGTCCATCCAAAGTTACAGCAGTATACGGTGCAGTCTGATGTGAATGGATGTTTGTAAATAAAAAAAAGTGTTGTGATTGTAAAAATGAATGTAGCACAATCCCCTACCTGTACTATTGATTTCCATATAAATAGAGGGGATCATGACCCGTAACTGATCAACTGAATAGGTCAGGTCTCTTACATTCTCTATGGAGGAATCAGTTACATAGACAATAAGCCTTTTAAAGGGATGTCCACCCCAAAACATAATTAAATCCACTACTGACCCACTCTGTAGTGTAATAAAAATCTTACCCATCCAGCTCAAATGGCTGCCCTGCTATGCCCCTCAAAAGTCCCAAAAACTGGCCACCAGGAGCCTGGCAGAGTCCATATAGGAGAATTTTGCCATGCGCACTGCAGCCCTCCCCTCCTCCTTCTCTCTCCCTCTCTATCTCTCTCTCCCTCCCACCTGTTTTTTTCTCCTCTTTGGTGTACTGTAGGGCTCCCTCCCCAGCCCCAATTGCATAAATATTGCAGAACCAACCGATCATTACTTACCTTGCCTCTCTACTCGGCAGAGGGCCGTGACAGTACGCCGGAGGAGAGAGGTAAGGTAAGTAATGATCGGTTGAGTTTCTGCAAATATTAATATAACGGTTGGGGCTTGGGGAGGGAGCCCTACAGTAACCCAAAAATCGAAAATTGGGGGACATGCCGTTTAACATTAATTATTAAAATCACTTGAGTTTTAATTCATCACTAATGGAGAGGTATATTAAAGCATTATTATAAAGAGCTGCCACAAAAATCTTTGCTCAGGCATCTCTTTATCTGAGTGCAATAATTCAATAGGCAATAATCATCTTTACAGCATTCAAACATTAAACCCTACCATCCATTGCACAAGATACTACAAAAGGGACCGAGCCCAAGTCATTAACATGCAAACAGCCTACGAGAGAAGTATATAAAAGAAATTTACATAAAAAAGAATTATCTTTTCTTAGCATAAATTAAACAACAAAGCAAAACTTCTCCTGGATTTCCGGTTAACTGAAAACTGTGCTTTCAAACTAACATAGGCCTAAAAGAGTTTATTGGAGGCAGCAAAAGTATAATTAGGTGATGTTATGCTATGCACTTTATTTTTTTTGTTCAATACATTTTTATTGTAGTCGAAAATACATACAACTTTTTACATATAACATGTTGATATATATATCTTACGTACATATTTTGATCTATTATGCACTTATAAAAATCTACACATATTTCAATCTGTGGTTTCACCTTTTTTTTTAACTGAACAATAAAGTAATACAAATAATATAAGGAAATAAAATAATTATAGGATATGAAAGAAAGAAAGAAAGAAAGGATATTATGCCACCAAGGAGTTCATGAACATATAGAAGCACGAGCTGTAAGCCAAATGCTTTATACAGGTCAGGGAACTCTGAGGTGGTGTAATGTCCTTATATTATAATGTGAAGGGGCATATTATTTCTTATAATACATAAGTATCTGATTCCTTCACCCCATTCGCATTTTAAATTCTAGCCTTGTCCCTATTTCCACCTTAAAACCCCCCAATTTACCTTCTGTAACTTAAACCAGTAGAAAGGAATATCCCAGCCCAGCATCTATGCGTGGTTAAACAAATCTTTAAGGAAGAGGAGAGAGACATTGGTTATGAAGTGACAGGAAGCAGCTCCAGCAGGTCCGTTAGTGAAGTTAAACACTGCAAAAAACGCTGAGTCATTGTTCAGGCATGAACACTGGAATGGGAGGAGCAGTGGGATATACAAAATATAAGAAATTAGTCACTTAGTGACATAGCTGAGTGATTTTTATAAGGAGATATCACTGCAGCTCCCATGATAAAAATCACACTTACATATTATATGAAGATTATGAGAACATCTTTTCATTCACTTTTCTATAAGGTCCGCCTCTGGCACTCTGTCAGAAATGCTTCACCTGATAGAAACACATACAATTACAATTTACTCATTTAAACCTTTGTATAAAGTTGTCCATTTCTTTAGTTACTGTTAATTTGTTATGTTTTGATATATTATTTATTTTACTTAGCTGCTATAGGTCACTGGTTCCGGCATACCTCGCTTGTCAGCCTCGATTCTCCTCCTTATTGCTGGGATTCATTTTCAGTTCCCAATAGAACCAGATTTTAGTCCATTGCTTGAGGTTATTTTTTAAAGTGGCCGCTAAGTATTCATTTGAGTTATCCACCAGATCTTTCAGATAATTTTGATCTGGTAGGAGCATGGATTTCCATGTCGATGCTATTAAACATCTTGCCACTGTGCAAATAGTATAATTAATTTAGTGTTTTGTTTGTTGAAATTTTTTAGTGGTAAGTGGTAAATAAGGGTGATAATTAAAAATTTTGATTGAATATTTCTGTTATAATTGATTTGCAAATTTTTCAGAGCTCTCGCACAATAGGGCATAACCACCAGCAGTGGATTTGATCTGCAGTTTCACCACAATTCTAAAACAGAGAGGGGAGAGTGTTGGTTTAATTCTGTGAAAAAGGCTAGAGCGGTCGTTTTGTACCGATCTTACAGTATTTTAAATGATTTTTCAATTGCTATAATATTTTTATAAGGAGATATATCACTGCAGCTCCCATGATAAAATATCACACTTACATATTATATGAAGATTATGAGAACATCTTTTCATTCACTTTTCTATAAGGTCCGCCTCTGGCACTCTGTCAGAAATGCTTCACCTGATAGAAACACATACAATTACAATTTACTCATTTAAACCTTTGTATAAAGTTGTCCATTTCTTTAGTTACTGTTAATTTGTTATGTTTTGTTTGGTGCCATTCTTTCTCATTTAATTCTTGTTTTAATCTTGTTTCCCATTTAATAGATTGATTTCTTTTGTTTGGTAGGCTGTCTTGAAATATATTTATATGTATTTTAGATAGTAGGCCTTTATGTGATTTGGACTTAAGGAGGATCCCTTCAAAATTAGTGATTTGTTTGTTAATGTTTGTGTACCAATGATCCTGGGTTGGGTTCCATTTTTGTGTGGCTTCATTTCATGGGTGGGGGTGGCTGTCTGTTTGGCATAGGTCTTGAATTCTGTAGATACCTTTTGATTTCCAGAAATTTGAAGATATTTCTGAGAATTTTGTTGAGAAGTAGGGAGTGTGAAAGAAAGGTGTTGCTTTTGATGGTAATTCAATTAGTTGTTTTGACTTGTTACATTCATCCCATATTTTTATTGAGGCTCTAATGGAATCTGGGGTGTTCTTTGGATCATTCTGTCTTTTCTTTCTATCCACAAGATTGATGATGGATAATGTGGTAGCATGATTTTGTGTTCTATATCCAACCAGTCTATTTTGCCTTCTCCCGTCACCTAGCTTATTTTTATTCTTGGTCTTTTATTTTTCCAGACAAATTCTCTGATTGCCTTTTGAATAGGTTTGAGATCTTTTTTGCTTACTTTGATTGGGAGTGTTCTAAAAAGATAAAGGATTTTGGGGAAGAGAGGCATTTTTATTGCATTTATTCTGCCATGCAGCGATATGGCATATATGGCATCCATTGATTCATTAATTTTTTAAGATGCGCCAACATGGGGATGTAGTTTGCTTCAAATATTGATTTTGTGTTGTGCCAGATTTGTACCCCTAGATATTTGAAGGGTTTATTTGACCATTTAAATTGAAAATAGTTGTGTAGTTCCAGATTTGGAGTGGTTTACTGCAAAGCCCTATATCTCCCCAAAATGAATGCTGTCAGGGAGGATGTTGGCTTTGTTAGATATAATACGGTGTCCTTCGTAAAGAGAGACACGTTGGATTCAATACCTCCAATAGTGATTCCTGTTATTTATGGTGATTCTCTAATTTTGACTGCTAGCGGCTCTATGCATAAAACAAAGAGTACTTGTGATAGTGGGTATCCCTGTCTGGAACCGTCTTTTATATTTATGTTTTCTGAGGGGTAGCCCATATTTCTTACTGTCGCTTTGGGGCTGTTGTACAGGTTCATAAGTGTGAAGATATAAGTGTTTGGGAATTTATATCTCATAAGTTTTCTTTGCATATATAGCCAATCTACTCTATCAAAGGCTTTTTCTATAGCCAATGATAGCGCCATTGATTCTTTATTATGAATATTTGCATATTGCAGGAGTGTAATTGTTTTTCTTATGTTGCCGGAAGTATGTCAATCTGTTACAAATCCTGTCTGGTTGTAATGAATTAATTCAAGTAGAATATTTTTTATTCTGTTGGCCAATATCTCTGCTATAATCTTTACATCTGTATTAATTAATGAAATAGGTCTATAGTTCGAGGGTTGTGTTGAGTTTCTATCTGGTTTAGGTATTACTATAATGTTTGCCTCTAGCATTTCTGGGGGAAGGTGGTTTGGACTGGTTGTTAATTCATTTATTAAGCTACCCAAGTATGGAGCTAACTGTTTGAAGAATTTTTTATAGTAAAATGACATAAAGCCATTGGGTCCTGGTACTTTTCTTGTTTAAAACCTGTTGATTGCTTCACTTATTTCTATTAGAGTAATAGGTGTTTGTATGGTTTGTTGTTGTTCAGGTGTGATAGTCGGGAGGTTGAGTTCATTAAGAAATGTATCCATTTGCGTCTCTGTTATATGATCCTTGTTAGTGGAATTTCCCTCGTATAGCTTTTGGTAAAATTTGGCAAATCTATTTGATATATAGGTGGGGTCATATTGCAATTGGCCTGTTGCATCTCTTAATGGGAGATATCTGTTTTCGGTTAACTTTTGTTTTAACTTATTGGCCAGCAGTGTCTGGTTTATTGCACTTTGAGTAGAATCGTTGGTTAAGTATTCTCAGCGCCATTTCTGCTTTATAGTTTAGTATGGAAGCTAGCTCTTGTTTCTGTGCTTCTAGTTGGGATATCAGGTCTTCTGTTTGGGTCTTGCTATGTGTTCTTTCAAATGTTTGATGGAATCTGTTAGCTGTTTTATCCTGTTTTGGGTTTTTTCTTGTGCTGCTATTTCTATTAGTTTCCCTCTAATAACTAATTTGTGAGCAAGCCAAAGGGTTGCTGTTGTAATGTCTGGCGATGAATTTTCTGCAAAATAGTGAACTAGAGTTATTTTTATTGTTTCAATATTTTTTTATTTTACTAACAGTGATTCATTTAGTCTCCAGATGGGTGAGGGTCTGGATTTTAAGATATCTTTGAATTGTATTGATGTATAAGCATTGTCTGACCACGAGATTTTTGATATATATGGACTATAATTGTGTGAGTAGTCGGGGTGAGATGAAAGCATAATCCAGTCTGGTGTATATATCATGCACAGGAGAGTAAAAAGTATATTCCTTATGGTATGGAAATGTTGTTCTCCATTAAGTTGTTTGCTTTTAAAAGGATTGGCAGTTGTTTACATGAGGCATGTCCTATATTCTGTGTTTTTGGTTTTGGAATTTAATGTTACATTAAAATCTCTGAGCATGAGGATTGGCCCTGTGCTTATAGAGTTTATTTTGTTGTGAAGCTCTTGAAAGAAGGGTTTTTGATTGATATTTGGGGCATATACCGTTATCAAAGTTAGTCAAACTTTTTGTATGGTGCCATTGAGTATTAGATATTGTCCTTTTGGATCACTATAGTGCGATTGCAATGTCCATGGTAAGTTTTTGTGAAATAGTATTGGGACCTGAAATTGAGGATGATTAGTAATGGGTTTCATAGTTTTTATTCCAATATTTTGGCTCTCTTCCTTTCTTAAAATGTGTTTCTTGGATCATTAGTACATCTGGTTTGTGTTTTTTGTAGTATTGTAAGGCCATTTTTCCTCTTTTGTGGTGAGTTTAGCCCTTGTGCATTGTGTGAGATAGCCTGCAAGGTGTTGGGTTTAGTGATTTCATGTTTGTAAAGGCCTGCGGTTTTAAAGTTTGATTGTTAACCAACCTTATTTCTTTGATTCAATGTAGATTGCAGTGCTTGTAGGACGTATAATCTGAGGCGACTAGGTGGGATTCTGGAGGTTCAAAGCCTATTCAAAAAATTGAAGAGCTTCCAAAGTTGACCTCGCTAGTTGTAATAGGTGGAGACAGAAAAAGAGATTATAGTGTAAAAAAGTTAAACTTAGTAGTAAAAACACTTGTAAACACAGATAATAAACAAACTAATACTTAAAGTAATATTAAATAAATAAGGACAATTTAAGTTTCCCTTAGATTTGGGTGAGGATACACCGCGTCTCACTTTAATAATTAAGGTAATTTGCTTTATTTGGGGGGATAGTCTATGTACTATTGTTTATTCTTTGAGCTCCTGCAGCTATATTTATCATTATATATTTATGAGGTAATCTTTATAGGCATTTTGTCTGCTCTATAGTTGGTATCTTTTTTGTCACTTTAATGATGGTTAGGGTACGAGGCATATTCGCATTGAGGTTTATCAGACTGATCTTTTTTGAGGTGTTGTTTTTCCTGGGCAAGACCATTCAACATTTAAATCCTCATGGGGCTCATATACCCTTTGACCTCTTCTGCTTTTTTTTCCCCTGTACCTAATGGTTTGTCAATTTTCATTGGTATTTCTAACTTATAGTAAACCCTCTAATTTTTCCTTTATACGTGCCGGGAGGTTTAAGTTATATAAATAAAACAACTTTAGCAAACATGTTTTGTGCCTTACTTTACTCCTAAAGTTACATTTTGATATGTGCTGGTCTCAAAGGGTATAACTAACTGGTAAGTGACCAAATCAGTTTTGTTTGTATTTTTGCTTTTGTTTTTTCCCTCTCTTTCCCTCCCTTCCCTTTTCCTTTAAGGACTGTTTGATTGTTACTTGCCCTCTGTCAATTATTTTAACATCAGATAATTACCTTATTCTATAAACTATTCCACTGTGATTTCTCATTATAACTTTAACTTTATATACATTATATTTTCCTTTGTGTTATATAGGAGCATTTTTTTTAGATTACGTTGTACTGTATACAATTTGATGGAATATAGTTGAGAAAAAACTTATAAACCACTTTGAAGGGTTAAGGTGCATAATTTCAGACAGTATAGTAAATAAGGGTAGGGGTTGATCGCCCAATCAGCTTTCTGTTATGCCTCAAATTTCAGATTGATCAAGCTTGTAAGGAAGATATATCCTTAAATGTATCCAGTTCCTGGAAACTTTGGTCTTCTACTCAAGCTAGATAGGAAAGTGTTTAGATAAAGGTATAAGAGTTTTTAGAAGAAATGAATGTTCAGTTGACCTTTAGCTTGTTTGGGAAGAACCCTTTGTTCAGAGAGTATTATAAAGACAAGCCTGAAGATTGACAGTTCCCCTCTTTTTTTGGGGGGAGGGTCCGTTCATATTTGCAGACTCTTATGTTAGGCGCTCCCCTTAACTCTGTGGTGTTTGGGGTTCTTCCGGTTTCATAAAGGATCTGTCATATTGGTTCTGCGGTACAAAGGGGTATAAAGAATATTTGCAGTTCTTTAGGGGACCAAGCTGTAAGTCTGGTCACTGGGTGGTTAGTGTTTGTCAACTTTATACACACTGTGCTTTTAGAAGCAAATGTAGATGGCCATAGTTTGTTTGTTGATTTCTTAATACTTTTGTACAAATCCCTTGGTGTGCATGCTCCCAAGATATTAGGGGGGGTGGATAAGGCCCATGTGGTATTACTGGGGATATTCAGGTTATACCAGTTAAGGTTGTGTTTCCACTTTGTGGGAAAGCTGCCTCTTTATCTTTGTTGGGTAGACTGCTTAGAGGTGAGACTGTTTTTAAAAACATTATGTTTGGACCTTAAACCAAGGGTGATTTATCTTATAGGGAAAACAGTAAAATCAAACCTGAAGGTTGCCGATCGCAAGTTGGATTTCTCCTGATTCAGAGGAAGTTTATTCCCCAAGTTTTTGTATATCCAGTTGTTACGTGTTCCGTTTTGCAGCGGGTTAATCTCTTGGGGTTACAGTTTGTGAATTATCCAGATGATGGCCTCCAGCACAATGCCTCCAGCATTTTCCCGATATTATCTCGATATCCCTGAAGGCCTGTTCTGCTGGTTCCATGATGCGAAGAAGCGCATAGTTATTTATCGTTTCTTTGAGAGCCCAACTGTCGATCTGGTCGTTGGGACTTTGGTGGTGACGACCATCTCTCTTTGGCGCTCGTTGGAGATATGGAAGAGTTTTTGTGTAAGTTTAATTTTCTTAGCAAGTCTTCACCTTCATCCAGGTGGGCTATTGACACTTGCCTGCCGTTATTGTTGACCGTCAGTCTGAACGGGAAGCCCCACCTGTATCGAATGTTGTGCTTCTGTAACATTTCGATGAGGGTCTTGAATTCTCTGCGGCGGGTTAATGTTGTTGGGGACAAGTCCTGGAACAATGAGATTTGCATATCCTCGAATATGATTTTGTCCATATTCCTTGAAGCCGCCATAATCTTTGCTTTAATTTGAAAGTAGTGAGGTTTACAGATTATATCTCTTGGGGGTTCCCCATCCTTTGGTTTAGGTCTCAAGGCGCAGTGAGCTCTGTCCATTTGAAGGTTTTGGGTCGGTTCGTTTGGTAAAAAGTGCACAAAAAGTCTTGCGAGAAAATTGTGTACTTCTGTTACCTCCTCCGATATACCTGATATTTCCATGTCCCGCTCGGTTTTCTGAATCTTCCTGATTATCTTGAATTAGAAAGATATATCTTATTTCACGGATCTCGATCTCCAGTTGCTGGCAGTATTGGGAGTTTTGATCTACATTGGTTTCTAGTGCGGTTACTCGTTCACCCAGATTAGCTAGTTCCTGCTTCACTTCTGTTATAATCTGTGTTTGTGAAGATAAAATAGCTTTTTGGATATTAGTTTATAATATATCGAGATCTTGCCTTGTACAGGGAGGTTTTTTTACCTGGTTTCTCTCCTCCATACCGTCGCCATCTTGTGATCCACGTGGGGTGTCAGCTCCGGCAAAGAAGTGAGATAATTCTCCTTTGTTAGGGAGGTTTTTGTTTTTGGGACCCATAGCTGGGCTAGTGTGGGTCCTAGTAGTCTATTAGAAAGTTTTAGGCTTAATTTTGATCTCTTATATTGCTAAATTAGGGGAGCTGTTACGGAACTATAGTTTTATGTGTCTGCTCCATGTCCGGTCAGACTCCGGACATGGGAGCACTAAATATATTTGATAGTAATAAATACATTAACAAGAATCTGTTCAAAGTGTCTCTTCAGGAAAGGTTGGAGTCCAAAAATTCTGTTAAATAATTGCAGCAAAGAAATTTTATTTTGTATTGTGCGTCATTTCTGGATAATAGCCAAACTGATAGCACATCTAAAAATAACCACCGAAGATAGAAAAGAACATTGCGGTAATTGAAAATATTGCTAGTGCACATGTTCCTTGAAGCATTAAACTTAATTTTAGACTTTGAGTGAAACATATTTTTACAGGAAGAATGTTGTTTATAATATGTGGGCTTTTCTTCTGCCACTGAAAATGATTTATTACCTGAAATATTATAATATAAGAATATTAAGTCACTTTGGTGTTCCCTGCACTGTGTTAATGGTCAGGGAACTCCTCTCTGACATAATGGGACATATTTAAAGGGGAACTGTGGTCTCCATACAAGTTGATTTTAAATGAAAGGCCAGTTTTCTGTAGGGGGGAGTCAGCACCAGCAAGTAGGTGGAGCCAATGCACCTGCGATTGGGCAGAGCCAATGCACCCACAAGTGGCGTGGCCAATGCACCCGTGAGTGGGCGAGGTCACCTCATCCACGAGTGGGCATGGCCAAATGTGGGGGCTGCAAAGGAGGGGCCATGGGGCCCATGAGTGGGAGGGACCAGGGGGGCTGCAAGGGCAGGAGGAGACACAGGGCAGATTGACTGTCACATGGTTTCAGAGCAGGAAGCAGGAAGTGCAGGGGACCTGGTGATGTTACTGTTATATCACACACAAAAATGTAAATATCTCCAAAACTATGCAAAATAAACAATGAAAGTAAATTGAAAATATTCTAAGGAGAGCAATTCTTATCAATTTACCTAAAGTCATTTTTGGACCACAGTTCCCTTTTAAAAAATTGTGCAATACTGTAGGATACCACAAAAGTATGTTTGCAGCCATAAATGTAGGTTCGTTTGTACAATACCATGCAGTAGTAAAATACCGCAGCGGTATAGTATGTTTGGTCATAAAGCTACGATCGTGGTCATAGATATAATAATCACATTAAAGCTTGTTAAAGGCATGGTAAAGCAAAATAGCGATACTGTGCCTTTCTAAATAAGGCCCAATACCCTTATATTACACTGTAAGGGGCACATTATCCCTTATATACAAAAGTGTGATATTTTATAATGGGAGCTGCAGTGGTATATCTCCTTATAAAAATCGCTCAGATATGTCACTAAGTGACTCATTTTTTATATTTCTTATATCCCACTGCCCCTCCCATTCCAGTGTTCATGTCTGGACAATGACTCAGCGTTTTTTGCAGTTCACTAACAGAACCTACTGGAGCTGCTACACGTCACTTCATAACCAATGTTTCTTCCCTTTTTCTTAAAGATTTGTTTAACCGCATAGATGCTGGGCTGGGATGTTCCTTTCTACTGGGTTTAAGTTACAGAAGGTAAATTGGGGGGTTTAAGGTGAAAATAGGGACAAGGGTAGAATTTAAAATGTGAATGGGGTGAAGGAATCCGATACTTATGTATTATAACATTATAATATAATATAAGGACATTACGCCACCTTGGAGTTCCCTGTTCCCGGCCTATGGCCTCATGCTTCTATATGGTCAGGGAACTCCTGGTGGCGTAATATGCTTATATTATACTGTAAGGGGTGCATTATCCCTTATATAAAGCCCTGGCCTTATGTCCATAAGTCCCTTTTCTATTTTCCTAACCTTTTCCTTATCTAAAATCTCTAAGTGCAATTTTGGTTTATGTTACTCTCAAAATTATTATTAAAATAACATTTTAAAAGTGAGAATTAGGCTAAAAAAAGGGTCTTTGTCAGATCACGAATGGAAAGTGAGCCATTTTCCTGTTTATTTTAAGTGAAGAAACCTAGGGGGCTGATACAATAAGAGGTGCAAATGTTTGTCCATACTATTAATCAGTAGCATCCAATCAGATGTAAGCTTTTTACTGTGTGACTGCAATTAGGTAACACAGATAACATCTGATTGGATGCTGTAGATTAATAGCATGGGCAAACTTTTGCATCTCTAATTGCATCAGTCGCTATTGTATTAACTTTTTCCAGTGCCACCACAGCTACAGAGAGAAAATAGAAGTGAAATATCACTTAAACCCCTTAAAAAATTATATATACAGTAAAAAAAATCCCTCAAACCGCCATTCATATTTATTTAAAACTTTTTTGTTTTGTTTCATTTACACACATACAGGGTTATGCAATAAAAGTTCTTCTAGTTTAAAATGGTGCTAATTTTGCCCCAACCAATTAGATGTTAGCTTTCAAATGTTAAATAAAATCTGATTGGTTTGGGGCAAAATTGGCACCATTTTTAACGATAAGAACTTTTATTGAATCTCCCTGATAGAGTATCTGGCAATGCCTATTATAAATATCACCCCTTTAATAAATGGTATTTCATTGTTTTAGTTTTGTATCCTCCCTGCTATTCCTTTGTTGGAGCTTGTGCTTTCATTTTATTCCAGATCACATAAAAATCCTGTGAATGGTTAAAAGGAAATGTGGATCTTTCCAGCTCAAAAAGCTCATCTACAGCGCATATGTTCATATAAATAAATCTAACACGTTCCTAACATGTTTCATATACTTCTGCAATCATGTTTCTGTCACACCTATAGGATGCTTTGTAGCACAAATTCTCATCTCATAACATATAACAGCAAAGTGTTCATAACAGAACTGTAATAAATCACAAAACATTCCTAGGAGTGTGCAGCTGTAGTGTGAACCACTCACATTTGTGGGACTTTTATACTTCTCGCTTGAGAAATAAAGGAAATTAAGTATTTTATATTGTGTTTGAAGGAGAGTTCAAATTTCCAGGCATGTTAATTTGTCAGGTGCCCAGGGATGGATTTACCCTCAGTACGCATGTGCCAAGGTACCCCAGTGGTTGCATGGACCTCAATCTCTTCCCCCTTTCTTATCCCCAATTGCAGTAATGTTAAATCTTGGAAGAATGCAACTAGGGCATGCTTGGAGTTGTAGTTTCTAAACATTTCAAGTGCCAAGGGTCAACATCACTGCCCCATGCTTAAACACTTCTCACTTTTCAGCAATATTTAGTGAGTTTTTAAAATTCAGAGCGCCAGACTTTTTGTGTAAATGTGATGTAAATATGGCCCTGGCACTGCCCTAAAAGCTTTATTAAAAAGTAAACAAATGAAGCACTTTTTGAAACTATCTATGTATTAACAGTCACGATCAGGATTGTCCCAGAATTGTCTTTGCCACTATGTATAAAGAATGTTAAAGGCACGGAAAATTATTAAATAGGATTAGCCAAGATAAAAATAAAGTATTAAATATTATTTAAAAAAAGATTTGTTACTTTTGTGATTTTTTGTGACTGTACTTTATTTTGGATTTTCAGAAGATATTTTGTTCATTGCAGTTTTGTCTATTGACAGTGTGTCATAGTTGGTTATAGTTGCCCTTTAATTGTCTAGCAAGTAAGATCAAGAACAAAAGATGACTAACATGCTGGCTTGGTCCTTTTAGACCAAAATTCTAATTCTATGTCATTCTTTTTTCTAGTATACATGGGCCAACTACAGCCTTATATTCAAGACAACCAATCAATATATCAATATGGGTCCGACCAATCTTGTGGTCTGCATGATCGGCAAGATTTACCCACATGTCTGATCACAAGTGCAATGTTTACTCTAATTTAAAATTATTTTCTGTGCACACACAAAATAACATCTTACGTTTGGTATTGACATAATCGTGTTTACGTCTGGAATTGCATCGCGGGATTTCGGAAAGTTTCTATATTGAATCTCCCCGCTTGTGTGCTACATACTAAAGTGCTCCAGAAGATTTTTATCTGCACACCACATTAACCTGTGTGCCACGGATGACAGCTTACTACATGTTGCTCTGCATCCAGAGTGTGACTAGTTCTCTTATCACTAATGTTAGAATTAAAATTACTAATTATAAGGCCAGAAAGCAACAGATAAGTAAAAATAAGATAAGATAAAATAAGTCTGCAATATGAATTTATGTAAAGCTGTTAGGGCTGTTTCTTTTTACTATGTAAATATGGAACCTGTTGTTTTTTTAGTGAATCTGGGTAGGCAAGAAAAGTCATGTGTGGATGATTAATAAATATGTATGAAGAATTTTTAGATTCCTTATCAATGTTTTTAATTTGTTTATTTGGTGATGATTCACAAAAATCCCTTGAGAAATTAGCATGTTATGTTTTTCTCCTTCAAAAAATGCATAAAATCTATTTACAAAATATTATTCATGGGTTTCAAAATATGTATTTTCTGGATCACAGCAGTATTGGATGAAATAGTTTATATTGGTATTTAGAATTATTGAAAAGTGTTTGGTACTTTTATCGCTTGCATTTAGACGGACAGAGGAATAGGCAGACAGATAGAGAGATAGCTAGAGAGAGAAATGGTAGATAGATAGATAGATAGATGTATAGATGATAGATAGATAAATAGATAGATAAATAGATAGATAGGTAGATAGATGGATAGATGATTGATAGATAGATAGATAGATAGATCGATAGATGATAGATAGATGATAGATAGATAGATAGATAGATAGATAGATAGATGATAGATAGATAGATAGATAGATAGATAGATAGATAGGTAGATAGATGGATAGATGATTGATAGATAGATAGATAGATGGATAGATGATAGATAGATAAATAGATAGATAAATAGATAGATAGGTAGATAGATGGATAGATGATTGATAGATAGATAGATAGATAGATAGATAGATGGATAGATGATAGATAGATGATAGATAGATAGATAGATAGATAGATGATAGATAGATAGATAGATAGATAGATAGATAGATAGATAGATAGATGATAGAGAAATAGATGGATTGATGGATAGAAGATAGATGTATAGATGGATAGACAGACGGACGGACAGACAGACAGGCCAACAGACAGACAGACAGGCCAACAGACAGACAGAGATTTTGTTCTGCATTATTCTTTTTCAAATTGTGTCAATATATTTAACAAACTTTTATTTTTTGATCATAAAAAAATACTAAAAAGAAAAACGTACTGGTCCAAGCTACAGAAGGATACCTTAAAATACTTTCATCTTGTAGATAAGAGTAGCACTTATCTTTTCTATTGCAATGAGTCTTCATATTCGTAGAACATTTATTATAGTGCAGTTGGGAAGGACTCTCCTTACCCTACAGTACAACTGAAGGACAGATAATATTTTACTTTCACACCAATATCATTTTCTTCATAATGGTTTCTGCTGTTGGCAATTGCACACATTTCTGGTTAACCCATAGGTTACAAAGACTTTCTTATAAGATATTGATATGTGGAGTTGTAAGAGAATAGCCTAAACTTAGAAGATGAGTTAACATTTAAAGTTTTATTTCAGAATTTATCATTGTTTTATTCTAACTTCAGAGAAAAACTGTGCAAGCCTTTGGAAGCAGGTGAGTCTTCAGAGAGATTTACATAGTAGAGTCTGATTAAATGTGGCAGGGGGTCCATTGACATGCAAGAGAAGACAAAGGGTTGAAATAGAATGTAGAGGTTACAAAGAAGAAAGATAGGGAGGGTCTGAATTATTGAGGGGTTTCAGTGTCAATATTAAAGCATAAATACAAAGTCATTAAGCTATATGCATTGTAATCCGGCAGACACTGCTGACAATTATCTTTGTGTGTCTACTTATTTAAAAAGCCCTCAAATTAAAGGATAAGTACACTGTAATAACAAGTTAAAGTTTCCCCTAGGTCCCTCCTGAGCCTACCTGTGTGGCTGTAAAGTTTCTGACATATTGGATATGAAGGTAAGGCTGGTGAGCTCCTCCCCTCTGAGACTTGCTGGCTTCTCGTTCTTCCTTAAGCCCTAAAAGCCACGATTGTGCAGTCTGTTTGTGCGCGTTGAGCGTGGCGCAATGACATCACGCGTACATGCTACGTGCATGCGCTGACATTGTGTGTGCTGTGATGTCATGTGCACATGGATCACACAATCGGGGCTTTTGGAGGCTTAAGGAAGAGGGGAAGCCAGCAAGTCTCAGAGGGGAGGATCTCACCAGCCTTACCTTCACATCCAAGATGTCAGCAACTTTACAGCCACACAGGTAGGCTCAGGAGGGACCTAGAGGGGAAAAAAAGGGGGGAAAGATTATTTAAAGCTGCAGCTTCCAATTAAACTTGTTAATACAGTGTACTTATCCTTTAACATAAAGTGCACCAGAGCCTTTTAAAAGAGAGGGCATTCTGCAAACTCATGGAATGATAAATTAAAGGAATGAGAAATAAATATGCATTTGTCATATTGGCAGAGACCTGTAAAAATGCCCCCTTATTGTCCTTTATCTAATGTACATGCTTAGAACTATTGGCATTATGACAATTAATACAGCTAGAATTGTTTCTTAGGATGATGCTATGCTAGGCAAGCAGACGTGCAGCTGGGATGCAAAATGTAACCTCAGTAAACAAATAAAGTAAGGTAAGGCTAGGTACACACAGCAGATATTTCACCCTGGCCGACCAGTCACTGCATCCTATCAGTCGGGACGAAAACCAATTGGTTGTGGTGAATCTAGTCACTTCTGATCTTTCAACCCCAACAATCTTGTGGTCTATAGAAGACAGCCCAATGGGATGTGATCAGACATGGGTCAGTCACAGTCTCTTAGTACTGCCGATATTTAAGGCGGACCAAACAAAATATCACTTTATCAGTGTAGACAAAAATAAATATGAACAATTTTGGGAGAATCAAAGAGAGATAATGGCAATGCAATTGTCACTGGGAGAGTCCCTGTGTACTGTATATCTCCAGTGAAGAATGTTTTCTGAAAAACTGCTTCTAAAGAGCAACATCTAATCTGCTAATGCACGTGGATGCATGTGACAAAATCATTTTACATCTAAAGCTAAGTACATTCTAATATAATAACACCATCCTAAGGTCATTCTTTTTACGATCTAGTTTTGACCTGTCATTTTTTTAGAACATAATGATTATGTTTAAGACTGTTCTAGACATCTAGTTATTAAAAAAAACACTTTCTAAATTGAGAAAAATAATGGATTATGCACTGATAAAAGCTGCTGACTTTGCAAAAAAAAATCTTTTCTTAGAAATACTGGACAAATGACTGCGTTCAGTGAAGTAAAAGTAATGTTGTTTTGAATAAATATCTTGAAACACATTACACTTTAAACATATAATTTAGGACGAAACTGTTGCTCAAAGCACACATACAGAATGAGAAAAATAATGCAAGGATACAGTGCATTAGAGATGTCCTGTAATTTTGTCACAAAATTGGTTTTGTGAGAAAATTACCATTTCCAACATATTTTTCTCGTGAAAGTGACAGAACTGAACGCTGTGACAAAAAAAAAAAATCTCATATGTGTGAAAAATATAACACTGCTCAGTTCATTTATTTAAAATTAAAATGATTCAAACAGACTCAATAAAGCTAGCACAGCAGGAACTGGCGGTCCTAGCAGACAGTTAAGCTAGGTACACACAGCACAGATTTCTGAAAGTTGACAGACAGGATCTGCATGATCCTGTCTGCCATCTTTCAAAGATCTGCATACACACAGTCCCGAGCATTCTCCCTATGAACATCATAAGGAGAACGCTCGGGACTGTGTTTCCATCTGCCGTGCTAGACTCTTCTATAGGGAGAAATGAGCATACACACATAACGATAAAGCCCCGATACCATCGGATCCGAGACAAAGACTGTGTAGGGAATTTGAATGGCCTTAAAAAGTTGGAGGCAGAATAAAAATATTGTGGTCAATCGGATAAAGGAGGATCTATTGTTGTACTCAATAGATTCTATTATAAAACAGAGGCAATGAGACAATTAAGAGATGAGAAGACTTATATTGGCTAAAGGGTGATCCAACTATACAATGCAAACAAAGAATCCTATCCCTTTTGGACGTTGGTTTAGAGCAGGGCATTCTTAATAATAAGGAATTTGAATTTGTGAAAGTGGAATGCCCAGTAATGCTAATTTTTCACTTTCTACCAAAAGTTCATGAGGACATAAAAAATCCTAAGGGGAGACCTATAATATCCAATATTATAGGTCTCCCTTTAGGATTTTTTTATGTCCTCATGTCCTTAATGAAAGGCTTTCTGAATATATTGACAGTTTTCTCTCTCCTATAGTTGTCTCGTTGCCGTCTTACCTTAGAGACACTGGGGACTGTTTAAACAAATTATCTAACATAAAGTGGCAGAATAATTATTAGTGGCTAACAATTGATGTGACCAGTTTATACTCTTGCATGCCACATGATCTGGGTTTGAAGGCCATTTGGTTTTGGTTTAATGAATACAACATGTTCCCTCCAGCACAAACCTAGTTTCTTCTAACATCTTTGGAATATCTGTTAACAAATAATTTTTCTTTTTGATGTGATTCACTACCTCCAGAGATGTGGAACCTCCATGGGTGCGAAATTCTCGCCGTCCTACGCTAATTTATACATGGGATGGTGAGAGCGGAGCTACATCTTTGGAGGAATGAACCCTTTCAGGGGTAATATCAAGAGTTTTTTTAGTTACATTGATGACCTTATAATTGTGTGGCAGGGTGATGAAGAGGGAATATTGGAGTTTGTTACTTATTGTAACAACAATGATATGGGTTTAGAATTTACACACACATATGAGAGATATAAAATTCCATTTCTTGATATTCTGCTTATTGGTGAAGAGAATGGATTTGCTACTGAAGTGTACAGAAAACCCATTACAAAAAATACCCCGCTTCACTACAAGTCTGGACACCCCCGTTCACTTCTTAAGGGAAAATCCTTAAAAATCAGTTGATTTTTAAGGATACACCGTATATGTTCCACTTGGGACAGATTTTGAACTCAAGCTATGGGTTTATGGGACTATGATGTAGTTTCGATTAAGAGTGCATATGATAAAGCTGCCTTATACAATAGGGAACAATGTCAAAAACCAGTATAACCATCATATGAAGCGTAAGACGAATCAGAACTTTAGTATGAACTTTGTCACTACATATTCTCTTCAAGCCAAAAGAGTTTTTGATGTGAACAAAAAACATTAGCAAGTATTGTTATGTGATCCCATTTTATATAAGATCCTACCTCAACACCCAGGAGTGACATACAAAAGAGCACGGACCATAGGTAATATTGTTTGCCCAAGTATGATTTTTCTCTGGGACAATATGTCCCAGAACAATACCTGGCTCAATACTGTGGGTTGTTATAGATGTGGGAAATCTCATTGCCGCACATGTTCAGTTATAACTAAGGATACTCAGTCTTTTTATAGCTCTAATATATTAGATTATATATATATATTATTAGCTATAATAGGTAAATCGTACCAGGTAAAACAGTTTATCAACTGTAACACAACATATGTAGAATACCTAGCTACATGTGGGAGCCAATATATTGGTAGGACCAAACGCAGACTAAAGGATCGTGTTTATGATCACCTACACTCTATGTTCAATAATGATCTTAGGTCAGCTTTGAGTGTGCATAGCAGAGATTGTTCAAAAACAAAAAATGTACGTTTTCTGGGAATAGAGAAGGTTACCATGGGACCCAGGGGAGGTGATAGACACAGGAAATTACTAAAATGTGAGCTATGGTGAATTTTAGAACTAAAAACTAAATTTCCTAGTGGTCTTAATAAGGAGTGGGAAGTAACTTGTTTCATATGAATTATGTATCAAAATGTATTTTGTATGTATGTATGTATTTTATTTCTTATGTAGCGCTACATATTCCGCAGCGCTTTACAATTATTTACTCAATTTACATCAGGCCCTGCCCCAAAGAGCTTACAATCTAATCACATTATGTACACATACAACCTATCAGTATGTCTTTATGATTGTGGGGGAAACTGGAGTGCCCGGAGTAAACCCATGCAAGCACAGGGATAACATACAAACTCCTTGCAGTGTCCAAGGGTGGAATCGAACTCAGGCCATCAGAGCTGCAAGGCATTAGTGCTAACCACTGAGTCACCGTGCTGCCCTAGTATTTTATATGTTTCATTCCTTCTCTTCCTCTCCTCCCTCCCCCCTAAAAAACAGTGGTACTGACATTACATAACTGTTATATTGCAGATACAAATAACTGCATAATATACAGACTTAGATTCAGTATAACTTTGTCTCTTTTCAGCTGAGCAGTATTTCCAATGTATCTTATGTATATTGATATTTTCCACTTTGCTGTTATCCTGTTGCTCTGTTGCTATTTGATGTGATTTGCTAGTTTCCATTCATGATTTTATTTTTCTATCTACAAAATGTTTTTATACTCACTGTGTACCTTTAGGGGTTAGCCTTGTGTCTCATTAGTGGTTAATTGGTGCAGTTTTATTCTGTAGAGTAAACAATTGGTTAATTACTAAGCACCATGGGTATTTAAGACACTTACCTTAACAGTGAGACACCTCTGATGAAGTGTCGTGAATGACACGAAACGCGTCAGGTCCGGTCGATGTGTATTGTCTGTCTTGCCTGCTTTTAATTATATATATAATAAAAGCTTTGAACTTTTATAACCTGGAGTTATACTTTTAAAATTGCCGAGGGGTTGTAGAGCCTTCCTCTTCTAAATAATGTGTAGACTCAATAAAGTTACTTTGACATCCTGTTGTGTGTTGTTTAATAAAATCTCAAATTTAAAAATGTGCCAAAACTGAACTTCTTTAATTGTTCATCTCATGTTTTACACTCAAGCTGCCTTTTAGGACCAGTGATATAATTTCCTTAGCATGCCCTTATCCCAATAACACCAACGGTGATTTCAATCTTAGCTGGTAGACAAAATGTACTGTACTTGTATAAATATGTGTGTCTTTGACATCTTTGACACAAACAGATCATTCGACTTGTGTACAGGTATAGAAAGATGTTATTTAAACCTACAGTACCGTATATACTGTAAATTGGAATGGAGATTAACTATACTCTGAGGGCCATAATTTAAAAGATCAGAATGTTTTTTGGTTTCTCTACTATGGTGTGAATTTTCTGCCAAATTTCTTAATCAGAAAATATATACCACATTGTAATGGAACACATTTCTAAACAGCAAGTATACACCACATTGTAATGGAACACATTTCTAAACAGCAAATATACACAACATTGTAATGGAACAAATTTTTAAACAGGAACATATACACATTGTGATGGAATAAATTTCTAACAAGAAAAGAGATGATCAATGCACATTACTGGGCCCCATATATCATAATATCTATGCTAGTGCAAACAGTAAAAACATGAGGGTTTTTAGATACAATTTAGGCATAAATTGAATGCAAGTGTCAGGGAGAACAACCTTCCCAAAAAATGCAACCAAGCAGGGAGTGTCAGCCCAGATAAATGACCCAAGGTAAACTGTTAGGACCTTCCATACTGGGGTTACCTTGACGTGGTTGGAAGGCTTTTCAGTTCTATGCATAAAATTGTCAAAACTAAACCCACCCATGTTTTTACTGTTTGCACTAGCATAGATATTATGATATATGGGGCCCAGGAATGTGCATTGATCATCTCTTTTCTTGTATGTTCTAATGTTTTGGTCAGATCAGTAGCACTTCCACTATTTGTTATAAAGTAATTTTGCCTCAGAAGTGCTCCCACAGCCCCCCTTTTGTGTATATATTGTAGCAGAGTTTCTCTGCAGGAAGATTGACCAAGCTTCCATGTGGTAGTAGCACCCCAACACGTCCCTTTAATTGGAGGTCTTATGCCTTGAATACTAAGCATTGGATGAGAGGCCTCTTCCCTCCTTGTTAAAAGCCAGCAGGCGGGGGAAGTGAGAGCCTGTAATACTAATCCAATGCAAGGTCAGGGAGACAACCTTACCACGAAAATGCAACCAAGCAGGGAGTGTCAGCCCAGATAAAATGACCCAAGGTAAATTGTTAGGGCCTTCTATTCTGGGGTTACCTTGACGTGGTTGGAAGGCTTTTCACTTTTATGCATAAAATTGTAACTTAAAACACCCATGTCATTACTGTTTGCACTAGCATAGATATTATGATATATTGGGCCCAGGAATGTGCATTGATCATCTCTTTTCTTGTTTGTTCTAATATTTTGGTCAGATCAGTAGCACTTCCACTATTTGTTATAAAGTAATTTTGCCACAGGAGTGCTCCCACAGCCCCCCTTTTGTGTAATGGAACAAATTTCTAAACAGCAAATATACACCACATTGTCCATTCAGTCCAACCTACTCAGCAATTCCCATATTTCCTAACTGTTGATCCAGAGGAAGGCAACATTTATTCATAGTGTTCATATCCCCACGCAAGCGTCTTTTCTCTAGTGTGCATAACTGTAACTTATCTAATCTGTCTTCATATTCAAGCTCCCCCTGTCCCCCTTTTAATGGAAAGGCTTCTTTGAAGCCTTTCCATTTCCAAGATGTCCGTTTTGTATACATGATTCCAAAACTGCACTGCATATTCAAAATGAGGTGTTACCAATGCTTTGTAAAGAGGGATAATAATATTTTCCTCCCTTGAAGCCTTACTTTTTATACAAGACAATATCTTTCTGGCTCTGGCTGTTGCCGTATGG
The DNA here is from genome assembly GCA_019447015.1 of Hymenochirus boettgeri. Classification (NCBI taxonomy): domain Eukaryota; kingdom Metazoa; phylum Chordata; class Amphibia; order Anura; family Pipidae; genus Hymenochirus; species Hymenochirus boettgeri. The sequence continues at coordinate 326,435,648 of CM033469.1, forward strand.
TGCTGCTTGCAACATTTAAATTTGTTATCCACCAAAACTCCAAAATCCCTTTCCAACAGGGATTCACTTAACACAGAGCCATTTATAGTATAAGCAGCACAAGGATTTTTAAGTCCAAAATGCATCACCTTACATTTATCAACATTGAATCTCATCTGACACTTAGCTGCCTAGTGTGACAATCTATCTAAATCAGCCTCATCAATTCCACTACATTTGTAGCTTTTAATGGTCAAGAAAGTTTTGTGTTGTCTTTAGACACAGAGACCTTGCGGACTATACCTACTTCCAAATCATTAATAAACAGATTAAACAGAAGTGGCCCCAACACAGAACCCTCTCTGGCACATCACTTAGAACTTAAGTAAGTACAGTAAGTACATATTAATGAAGCACCAGACAACTACTCTTTGTGTCCAATCGATCACTCCAGCAACATTCTATACATGTAAAAATGTGCCACCCAAGCCCAACAGACCTTAGTTTATACATAAGCTGCCTATGGCTGACTGTATCAAAAGTCTTAGCAAAATCTAAGTTTACCTACAGTACTGAAATGCCAAAGCATAAATTCATGCTGATTTCTACTTATAAGGTCAGTCCTTGAAACATACTCTAGAATATGTTCCTGTATCAAACTTTCCAGTATCTTCCCCACCACTGAAGTTTAACTCACAGGTCTGTAATTACCAGGCTGTAAATGACTATCTATTTGACATGAGGGAATCTGAGAAAATAAGAAACAAAGGCCTGGATAAAAATTCCCTAAGAACCCGAGGATGTATTTTATCTGGTCCAGGAGCTTTATTGATTTTAACCTTATTCAGTTGTTTCTGAACAATATCCTGAGTTAACCAAAGCGCAATTGCATCATTTATATCATTATTACTAATATACTCTATGCAATCTGTGCTTGGATGTTCTATAGTGTATACAGAGGAAAAAAACTGTTTAAGATGTTTGCTTTATCGGCATCCTTTGTAACTATTTTATCCCCATTATTTCAGTCATCATCTTCTTCTATTAATATACTTTATACTAATATGTTTAGGGTGAGTAAATTTTTGCCGCAGTCGTACTTTACGAATAAACCTTGGGAGTTTCCAATACTGTGGGTTAATACATTCGCCCCAATGTGCAAAGAACTGCCAGGCAGGAAACATCGCAGGAACTGCTGGCAGGTTTACACTGCATTTAGACGTTTGAAAGATACGGTGATTGAAAGTCAAATCTATCAAACGTCTTTAAAGTGTATAGTATAGTATTTGAAGTTCAATAAAGACATATGGCCAGCAAAAAATCCTCTGGGCAATATACGGAGAGCTGCTATCACTTCCTTTTGCCCCTGAGTACAACCAGTACATCTGTAGCGACTGTTGCGCTATCCTCTTTTTGCGCAACTGCCAGGGCAATTCCACCTTCATAAGAAAATCTTTTAGAAAGAATGGCCTTCTTAAAATATGTTGATATATCATAGTTTGTCCTATGAATTCATTACTGTATGCCTGCTATGGTTCTGGATGCCTCATGGAAACTGAGCAATTTAGAAACCTGTACTGAGCCTGTACTGAGCCTGGGCATGCTCAGAAGAGGCAGACAGAGGATTAACATTCAGTCATTGGCTATGATATCAACTGTCAAATCCATAACTGACAGTTACTAACTGGAAGAACCAGGAAGCAGAAACGGGCAACAGGACATTGTGCAGGATTTCAGGTTAGACTTATATATTTCACATTTCAAACTATTACCGTTTAGAGTTTTAGGGGGTGATTTATCTGTATGTAAGTTTTCATTTTAGGGCTGGACTTGCCCTTTAAAGTTGCGTTTACCTTCTGTACATCACAGCAAAAGGGGTAAATGCATCTCTAAGACTATAATAGCTGGTAATGTCTCTCCATACATCGCCCCAATGATTAATTAATGTAATCACATCACAACAAATTCACATCATCAAAGCCCAACAGCCCATTCACCTATATGAATTCGGTTTTCTATTGTCTGAATTAAGTCTGACAAAGTGCCCTCTGTAGATATAAATAATGACCTTTCTTTCCTATCACAGGAATTAATATTGGGGTTTAATAACCTTACAGCAATTACATAGATCCTGACATTGTCCCATGTGGTTTAAAATTTCCCGTGCTGTGTAGTGATAAAAGGGGATTTATGATTAAATGATTTACTGTTTTAATCCAGAGAAGTTTAAAATGAATGAAGTTGATAACAGTACAGCATGTAATGCAATTGGAAATTAATGAAGCAGTAAGTGACATTAGACTCCATATGGGCTATTGATTAAAACACATGAGAAACTCCTGAAGAATGAAGATTGGAGAAAATAAACGTAATTAAGTAATGCACCCATTCAAACAACATGAATTACTAATGATAAACAAGGTTAGTAAATGGCTGAACCGGACACTGCCTGTTATAGGATATCGGGTAAGTGAATACTATTCTCTACATTAACTGTAAATATTATAGTTTCAATCCCATTAGGACAAGGACTAGGAATAGATACATTAAAGGATATAAAATCTTTAAAAGTATCTTGCTTGCGCTTGGGGGTATGGGTAGGGGAAGGGTTAAAACAAGAAGTAAAAAATAATAAATAGGTTAAGATCAAGATCTCTGTAAACAAACCAGTTTAAAATGACACTTCCATATATTAAAATTAAAACTTCAACCACTCACTTGTGTCTATCCACCACTAGGGGTAATGCAGGCTTTACTCTGTGCTGTTCTGATGCTTGCTTGGTCTGTATAGTTCCCAAAAACCTCTGCACACAGGAATAAGGTTGCCAACAAACTTTATTATAGCAATTAAAAACAATAAAAAGCACAAAAAAACCTTGCAAAAAATGTCCATTAGCAGTTTTTGAAGTTGCACCTCTCTGCTACATTAAAGGATAACTAAAGTCACAGAACAACACTGAACCGGATGCAGAACACCTTGATATAAAACCAGTAATCTGTGTCTTACCTCTCATTTTGATACAGACACTGGGAAATTTACCTAAATAACATATGGTTTGTGCTTTACTTCACAGCATTCTAGTATCACACAGTTTGGTCAGCGACCATTATGTTCTGCACATGCTCAGTCCTTAGCTATGGCAGAACCTTGTTACAGTTGGTCACACCCATTAATAATCTCTAGCCAATCATTTTACAAGACAGGTAAAGCAAGGAAGCATGTGACTGAGGTCAGGAGGTGTGGTCTGACACTGCACATACACACAAATACTTCATTCAGTTTTTAACAGGCTTACATTTACTATAATACAATTTACTGAAGTGGGATTTTGTAGCTTATTGGTATTTTTAGGGGGGTTGTTTTCAGATTCTGGAGTACAAAAAATTGGGTTTAGTTGTCCTTTAAAGCAGTGGCGTAGCTTCAGACTTATGGGCCCTGATGCAAAATATGGGCCCCCCCCAACACCGCCACAAACACAAATCGGCACCGAACCAAATAATAATTTCCATAAAAAACATCCAAATTCATCATTAACATTTTTTTTAAGGCACTCCTTTTAAAACAGACAAACATACTTTACCCATACACCTAGCAAAACTATTCAATCAGATTCAAACAGTATTTCTAAACTTATATCCTCAAACCTTCTAAAATAACTAACCAACTGATGCTAGTAAAATGCTTGGCACACAGAGAGTGGTGAAATGCTTGGCACACAGAGAGTGGTAAAATGCTGGCACAAAGACTGGTTAAATGCTTGGCATGCAGACACTGATAAACTGGCTGGGAATCTGACACTGGTCATTGGCACTGGTTAAATGCTTGGCACACAGACAATGGAAAAAATGCTTTGTACACGGACCAATGGTAAAATAGTTGGCATACAGACTGGCAGTTTTCGAACCTTAGCACAAAATGGGGCCCCCTTCTTGGCCAAAGGCCCTGGTGCGGTCGCATCCCCTGCACCCATGGTAGCTACACCCCAGCATTAAAGTGAGGCAGCGCTCCTGCCCCTTCTTAACGTCGCGCTAACTGAATTACACTCAGTTAGTGCAACATTATGGCTTGCTTTGCGGTGGCTGCGCGAGATCCGGAGCAGCAACTTGTGCAGCCGTCGCAAACCTATTTACCAGAGGCTGCGCGGCTCTTAAGACGTAAGTATTTAATGCCACTAATAGCTGGGGTTATATACTTACGCCAGGGTGAGATTCACCCAGAGCCACGCAGCCTCTGGTAAATCCCGTAAGGGAGATTTGCCCAGAACAGTTGCGGCTCTGGGTGAATCTCCCTATTTATCTCTCTATTTATCTATCATCTATCTATCTATCTATCTATCTATCTATCTATCTATCTATCTATGAGAGATATAAAATTTCCATTTCTTTAGTATTCTGCCTTATTGGTGAAGAGAATGAATTTGCTACTGAAGTTACAGAAAACCCATTACAAAAAATACCCCCGCTTCACTACAAGTCTGGACACCCCCGTTCACTTCTTAAGGGAAAATCCTTAAAAATCAGTTGATTTTTAAGGATACACCGTAATTGTTCCACTTGGGACAGATTTTGAACTCAAGCTTGGGTTTATGGACTATGATGTAGTTCTATTAAGAGTGCATATGATAAAGCTGCCTTATACATAGGGAACAATGTCAAAAACCTAGTTAACCATCATATGAAGCGTAGACGAATCAGAACTTTAGTATGAACTTTGTCCACTACATATTCTCTTCAAGCCAAAAGATTTTGGATGTGAACAAAAACATTAGCAAGTATTGTTATGTGATCCCCTTTTATATAAGATCCTACCTCAACACCCAGGAGTGAACATACAAAGAGCACGGACCATGTAATATTGTTTGCCCAAGTATGATTTTTCTCTGGGACAATATGTCCCAGAACAATACCTGCTCATTACTGTGGGGTTGTTATGATGTGGGAAATCTATTGCCACCATGTTCAGTTATAACTAAGGATACTCAGTCTTTTTATAGCTCTAATATATTAGATTATATATATATATATTATTAGCTAAATAGGTAAATCGTACCAGGTAAAACAGTTTATCAACTGTAACACAACATATGTAGATACCTAGCTACGTGTGGGAGCCAATATATTGGTAGGACCAAACGCAGACTAAGTGATCGTGTTTATGATCACCTACACTCTATGTCAATAATGATCTTAGGTCAGCTTTGAGTGTGCATAGCGATTTGTTCAAAAACAAAAAATGTACGTTTCTGGGAATAGAGAAGGTTACCATGGGACCCAGGGGGGTGATAGACACAGGAAATTACTAAAATGTGAGCTATGGTGAATTTTAGAACTAAAAACTAAATTTCCTAGTGGTCTTAATAAGGAGTGGGAAGTAACTTTTTCATATGAATTATGTATCAAAATGTATTTTTGTATGTATGTATGTATTTTATTTCTATGTACCGCTACATATTCCGCAGCGCTTTACATATTTACTCAATTTACATCAGGCCCTGCCCCAAAGAGCTTACAATCTAATCACCTTATGTACACATACAACCTATCAGTAGTCTTTATGATTGTGGGGGAACGGAGTGCCCGGAGTAAACCCTGCAAGCACAGGGATAACATACAACTCCCTTGCAGTGTCCAAGGGTGGAACGAACTCAGGCCATCAAGCTGCAAGGCATTAGTGCTAACCACTGAGTCACCGTGCTGCCCTATATTTTTATATGTTCATTCCTTCTCTTCCTCTCCTCCCTCCCCCCTAAAAACACATTGGTACTGACATTACATAACTGTTTATTGCAGATACAATAACTGCTAATATACAGCCTTAGATTCAGTATACTTTGTCTCTTTTCAGCTGAGCAGTATTCCAATGTATCTTATGTATATTGATATTTTTCCACTTTGCTGTATCCCTGTTTGCTCTGTGCTATTTGATGTGATTTGCTAGTTTCCATTCATGATTTTATTTTTCTATCTACAAATGTTTTTATACTCACTGTGTACCTTTAGGGTTAGCCTTGTGTCTCATTAGTGGTTAATTGGTGCAAGTTTTATTCTGTAGAGTAAACAATTGGTTAATTACTAAGCACCATGGGTATTTAAGACACTTACCTTAACAGTGAGACACCTCTGATGAAGTGTCGTGAATGACACGAAACGCGTCAGGTCCGGTCGATGTGTTTGTCTGTCTTGCCTGCTTTATATTATATATATAATAAAAGCTTTGAACTTTATAACCTGGAGTTATACTTTTAAATTGCCGAGGTTGTAGAGCCTTCCTCTTCTAAAAATGTGTAGACTCAATAAAGTTACTTTGACATCCTGTTTGTGTGTTGTTTAATAAAATCTCAAATTTAAAATGTGCCAAAACTGAACTTCTTTAATTGTTCATCTCATGTTTTTACACTCAAGCGCTGCCTTTTAGGACCAGTGATATAATTTCCTTAGCATCCCTATCCCAATAACACCAACGGTGATTTCAATCTTAGCGGGTAGACAAAATGCTCTGTACTTGTATAAATATGTGTGTCTTTGACATCTTTGACACAAACAGATCATTCGACTGTGTAACAGGTATAGAAAGATGTTATTTAAACCTACAGTACCGTATATACTGTAAATTGGAATGGAGATTAACTACACTCTGAGGGCCATAATTTAAAAGATCAGAATGTTTTTTGGTTTCTCTACTATGGTGTGAATTTTCTGCCAAATTTCTTAATCAGAAAATATATACCACATTGTAATGGAACACATTTCTAAACAGCAAAATATACACCACATTGTAATGGAACACATTTCTCGCAATATACACAACATTGTAATGAACACATTTTTAAACAGGAACATATCACTTGTGATGGAATAAATTTCTAACAAGAAAAGAGATGATCAATGCACATTACTGGGCCCCATATATCATAATATCTATGCTAGTGCAAACATAAAAACATGAGGGTTTTTAATACAATTTAGGCATAAATATGAATGCAGTCAGGGAGAACAACCTTCCCAAGAAAATGCAACCAAGCAGGGAGTGTCAGCCCAGATAAATGACCCAAGTAAACTGTTAGGACCTTCCATACTGGGGTTACTTGACGTGGTTGGAAGGCTTTTCAGTTCTATGGCATAAAATTGAAAACTAAACCCCCCATGTTTTTACTGTTTGCACTAGCATAGATATTATGATATATGGGGCCCAGATGTCATTGATCATCTTTTCTTGTATGTTCTAATGTTTTGGTCAGATCAGTAGCACTTTCCACTATTTGTTATAAAGTAATTTTGCCTCAGAAGTGCTCCCACAGCCCCCCTTTTTGTGTATATATTGTAGCAAGTTTCTCTGCAGGAAGATTACCAAGCTTCCATGTGGTAGTAGCACCCCAACACGTCCCTTAATTGGATTCTTATGCCTTGAATACTAGCATTGGATGAGAGGCCTCTTCCCTCCTTGTTAAAAGCCAGCAGGCGGGAGGGAGGAGCCTGTAATCCTAATCCAATGCAAGTCAGGGAACACCTTACCACAAAATGCAACCAAGCAGGGAGTGTCAGCCCAGATAAAATGACCAAGGTAAATTGTTAGGCCTTCTATTCTGGGGTTACCTTGACGTGGTTGGAAGGCTTTTCACTTTTATGCATAAAATTGTAACTTAAAACACCCACATGTCATTACGTTTGCACTAGCATAGATATTATGATATATTGGGCCAGGAATGTGCATTGATCATCTCTTTTCTTGTTTGTTCTAATATTTTGGTCAATCAGTAGCACTTCCACTATTTGTTATAAGTAATTTTGCCACAGGAGTGCTCCCACAGCCCCCCTTTTGTGTATGGAACAAATTTCTAAACAGCAAATATACACCATTGTCCATTCAGTCCAACCTACTCAGCAATTCCCATATTTCCTAACTGTTGATCCAGAGGAAGGCAACATTTATTCATAGTGTTCATATCCCCACGCACGTCTTTTCTCTAGTGTGCATCCTGTAACTTATCTATCGTCTCATATTCAAGCTCCCCCTGTCCCCCTTTTAATGGAAAGGCTTCTTTGAAGCCTTTCCATTTCCAAGATGTCCGTTTTGTATACAGTGATCCAAAACTGCACTGCATATTCAAAATGAGGTGTTACCAATGCTTTGTAAAGAGGGATAATAATATTTTCCTCCCTTGAAGCCTTACTTTTTATACAAGCCAATATCTTTTCTGGCTCGGCTGTTGCCGTATGGTGCTGCTTGCAACATTTAAATTTGTTATCCACCAAAACTCCAAATTCCCTTTCCAACAGGGATTCACTTAACACAGAGCCATTTATAGTATAAGCAGCACAAGATTTTTAAGTCCAAAATGCATCACCTTACATTTATCAACATTGAATCTCATCTGACACTTAGCAGCCTATTGTGACAATCTATCTAAATCAGCCTCATCAATTCCACTACATTTGTAGCTTTAATGGTCAAGAAAGTTTTTGTGTTGTCTTTAGACACAGAGACCTTGCGGACTATACCTACTTCAAAATCATAATAAACATATTAAACAGAAGTGGCCCCAACACAGAACCCTCTCTGGCACACCACATAGAACTTAAATAGTACAGTAAGTACATATTAATGAAGCACCAGACAACTACTCTTTGTGTCCAATCGATCACTCCAGCAACATTCTATACATGTAAAAATGTGCCACCCCAGCCCAACAGACCTTAGTTTATACATACCTGCCTATGGCTGACTGTATCAAAAGTCTTATCAAAATCTAAGTTTACCTGCAGTACTGAAATGCCAAAGCATAATTCAGCTGATTTTCTACTTATAAGGTCAGTCCTTGAAACATACTCTAGAAATGTTCCCTGTATCAAACTTTCCAGTATCTTCCCCACCACTGAAGTTTAACTCACAGGTCTGTAATTACCAGGCTGTAAATGACATCTATTTGACATGAGGAATCTGAAAAATAAGAAACAAAGGCCTGGATAAAAATTCCCTAAGAACCGAGGATGTATTTTATCTGGTCCAGGAGCTTTATTGATTTTAACCTTATTCAGTTGTTTCTGAACAATATCCTGAGTTAACCAAAGCGCAATTGCATCATTTATATCATTATTACTAATATACTCTATGCAATCTGTGCTTGGATGTTCTATAGTGTATACAGAGGAAAAAAACTGTTTAAGATGTTTTGCTTTATCGGCATCCTTTGTAACTATTTTATCCCCATTATTTCAGTCATCATCTCTTCTATTAATATACTTTATACTAATATGTTTTTAGGGTGAGTAAATTTTTGCCGCAGTCGTACTTTACGAATAAACCTTGGGAGTTTCCAATACTGTGGGTTAATCCATTCGCCCCAATGTGCAAAACTGCCAGGCAGGAAACATCGCAGGAACTGCTGGCGAGGTTTACACTGCATTTAGACGTTTGAAAGATACGGTGATTGAAAGTCAAATCTTCAAACGTCTTTAAAGTGTATAGTAAGTATTTGAAGTTCAATAAAGACATATGGCCAGCAAAAATCCTCTGGGCAATAACGGAAGCTGCTATCACTTCCTTTTGCCCCTGAGTACACCAGTACATCGTGTAGCGACTGTTGCGCTATCCTCTTTTTGCGCAACTGCCAGGGCAATTCCACCTTCATAAGAAAATCTTTAGAAGAATGGCCTTCTTAAAATATGTTGATATATCATAGTTGTCCTATGAATTCATTACTGTATGCCTGCTATGGTTCTGGATGCTCATGGAAACTGAGCAATTAGAAACCTTTACTGAGCCTGTACTGAGCCTGGGCATGCTCAAAGAGGCAGACAGAGGATAACATTCAGTCATTGGCTATGATTCAACTGTCAATCCATAACTGACAGTTACTAACTGGAAGAACCAGGAAGCAGAAACGGGCAACGGACATTGTGCAGGATTTCAGGTTAGACTTATATATTTCACATTTCAAACTATTACCGTTTAGAGTTTTAGGGGTGATTTATCTGTATGAAGTTTTCATTTTAGGGCTGGACTTGCCCTTAAAGTTGCGTTTACCTTCTGTACATCACAGCAAAAGGGGTAAATGCATCTCTAAGACTATAATAGCTGGTAATGTCTCTCCATACATCGCCCCAATGATTAATTAATGTAATCACTCACAACAAATTCACATCATCAAAGCCCAACAGCCCATTCACCTATATGAATTCGGTTTTCTATTGTCTGAATTAAGTCTGACAAAGTGCCCTCTGTAGATTAAATAATGACCTTTCTTTCCTATCACAGAATTAATATTGGGGTTTAATAACCTTACAGCAATTACATAGATCCTGACATTGTCCCATGTGGTTTAAAATTTCCCGTGCTGTTGTAGTGATAAGGGGATTTATGATTAAATTGATTACTGTTTTAATCCAGAGAAGTTTAAAATGAATGAAGTTGATAACAGTACCGCATGTAATGCAATTGGAAATTAATAAGCAGTAAGTGACATTAGACTCCATATGGGCTATTGATTAAAACACATGAGAAACTCCTGAAGATGAAGATTGAGAAAATAAACGTAATTAAGTAATGCATCCATTCAAACAACATGAATTACTATGATAAACGGTTAGTAATTGGCTGAACTGGACACTGCCTGTTATAGGATATCGGTAGTGAATACTATTCTCTACATTAACTGTAAATATTATAGTTTCAATCCCATTAGGACAAGGACTAGAATAGAACATTAAAGAATAAAATCTTTAAAGTATCTTGCTTGCGCTTGGGGGTAGGGGTAGGGAAGGGTTAAAACAGAAGTAAAAAATAATAATAGGTTAAGATCAAGATCTCTGTAAACAAACCAGTTTAAAATGACACTTCCATATATTAAATTAAAACTTCAACCACTCACTTGTGTCTATCCACCACTAGGGGTAATGCAGGCTTTACTCTGTGCTGTTCTGATGCTTGCTTGGTCTGTATAGTTCCCAAAAACCTCTGCACACAGGAATAGGTTGCCAACAACTTTATTATAGCAATAAAAACAATAAAAGCACAAAAAAACCTTGCAAAAAATGTCCATTAGCAGTTTTTGAAGTTGCACCTCTCTGCTATGGTGTGGCCCCTTTAAGTCGTGGCTTGTGAGGTAGTTCCTACGCGTTTCGCTGTTTTTAGAAATAATAGTAGATTGGGTTACTTCCGCGCTATGTGTGTGGTAGGGAATGTCTCCTTAAGTAGGGTGGCTGCACTGCAAGTTGTCCACTGAATGTTTATAAAATCTTTAAAAGTACTTGCTTGCGCTTGGGGGTATGGGTAGGGGAAGGGTTAAAACAAGAAGTAAAAATAATAAATAGGTTAAGATCAAGATCTCTGTAAACAAACCAGTTTAAAATGACACTTCCATATATTAAATTAAAACTTCAACCACTCACTTGTGTCTATCCACCACTAGGGGTAATGCAGGCTTTACTCTGTGCTGTTCTGATGCTTGCTTGGTCTGTATAGTTCCCAAAAACCTCTGCACCAGGAATAAGGTTGCCAACAAACTTTATTATAGCAATTAAAACAATAAAAAGCACAAAAAAACCTTGCAAAAATGTCCATTAGCATTTTTTGAAGTTGCACCTCTCTGCTACATTAAAGGATAACTAAAGTCACAGAACAACACTGAACCGGATGCAGAACACCTTGATATAAAACCAGTAATCTGTGTCTTACCTCTCATTTGATACAGACACTGGAAATTTACCTAAATAACATATGGTTTGTGCTTTACTTCACAGCATTCTAGTATCACACAGTTTGGTCAGCGACCATTATGTTTCTGCACATGCTCAGTCCTTACTATGGCAGAACCTTGTTACAGTTGGTCACACCCATTAATAATCTCTAGCCAATCATTTTACAAGACAGGTAAAGCAAGGAAGCATGTGGCTGAGGTCAGGAGGTGTGGTCTGACACTGCACATACACACAAATACTTCATTCAGTTTTAACAGGCTTACATTTACTATAATACAATTTACTGAAGTGGGATTTTGTAGCTTATTGGTATTTTTAGGGGGGTGTTTTTTCAGATTCTGAGTACAAAAAATTGGGTTTAGTTGTCCTTTAAAGCAGTGGCGTGCTTCAGACTTATGGGCCCGATGCAAAAATGGGCCCCCCCACACCGCCACAAACACAAATCGGCACCGAACCAAATAATAATTTCCATAAAAAACATCCAAATTCATCATTACATTTTTTTTAAGGCACTCCTTTTAAAACAGACAAACATACTTACCCATACACCTAGCAAAACTATTCAATCAGATTCAAACAGTATTTCTAAACTTATATCCTCAAACCTTCTAAAATAACTAACCAACTGATGCTAGTAAAATGCTTGGCACACAGAGAGTGGTGAAATGCTTGGCACACAGAGAGTGGTAAAATGCTTGGCACACAGAGAGTGGTAAAATGCTTTGTATATAACTACTGGTAAAATATAACTACTGGCACAAAGACTGGTTAAATGCTTGGCATGCAGACACTGATAAACTGGCTGGGAATCTGACACTGGTCATTGGCACTGGTTAAATGCTTGGCACACAGACAATGAAAAAAATGCTTTGTACACGGACCAATGGTAATAGTTTGGCATACAGACTGGTTTTTGATTCCCGGAGCCGCGTCCGTGATTGGCTGCCGCTCGCCATCACAGACGCGACTGCCGGTCCCGCCCCTCTGCTTGCATTTCTTGCAAGCAGAGGGCCGGCAGCGCGGCGGAGGAAGAGAGGGGAGAAGTAAAGTTTGGGGCACTTTCTAAAAGTATAATATAGCGGTTGGGGCTGGGGGGACAGGGGCAATCATATATGAAAATTTCGTTTTTAGGGTGGACATACCCTTTAAGCATATCCACAATTCTTCTAAAATAACATGTTGCTGAATAATGCATCAGAGTTATTTTAGTGCCCTTCTCTAAACTCTTTATTTCCAGCTTTTGTATATGGATTCCAAAACTGACACCGTGTATGCTAAATAAGACCTTACCAGTGCTTTGTAAAGAATAATATTTTTCTCCATTGAATCTATTCCCCTCTTTATACAAGACAATATCTTGCTAGATCTAGCAGTTGTTGTTGAGCACAGTTTGCTAAGCACAGTCAGTCGGTTATCTGCTAGAAACCCTAAATCTTTTACCAACCAAAATTTACTTAGCACTGAACCATTTATTGTGTAGGTGGCAGAAGGATTGTTAAACCCCATATGCATTACCTACATCTATCAACATCATCTGCCAGTCAGCTGCCATTATGATAATTTATCTAGGTCAGCTTTCACCAATGGAACATCAGTTGAAGTTTTCAAAGCTTTGCATAGTTTTGTCAATTAGCAAACAGAGACCTTGCTTTCATTACCCACTTCTAACCAGATTCAATAAATGTGGATCCAGTACAGAACCCTGGGGCATGCCACATAGATGTACTCAATTGACCACTACCGCTTGTTTGCAAAAACAATTCTCTATCATGCAAGTGTTTATTAAGGCCAACAGAGTTTGTAGCATATTCTCAAAAGCTTTAGCAAAATCCAAGGATACTAAATCCACTGCTATTCCAAAATCTAAATTCTTACTTAGTCTGGGAAGATTATTTCTCATTAATTCATGCTTATTATACTTATAAGATCATTGTCAGGATCGAATATGTATTCTTTCTACGTGTGGCAGATCAGTCGTATAACCCAAGGTTTCTCAAAGGGCCACACTGGTGTGATTTCAAAGAGCCAGAGGTAGCCTCAGAATTTAGAAGTGGAAATATTTTTTGTACTCTTTCAGGGAGATTCACCCCACAGCTGCAAATGCTCTGGGCAAATCTCACAAATTTATTACCAGAGGCTGCACGACCAGCTATAGCTGGCATTAAATACTTACGCGCTAAGACTCGCACAGCCTCTGGTAAATACCTTGTACCAGCTGCGCGAGTGCCTCTTCTGGGACCGCGCAGCCGTGGCAAGCGAGACTTAACGTCGCGCAAACCTTTTGTAAATCGGTTAGCGTGACGTTAAGAGAAGAAAGGAGCGCTGCGCCCCTCCGTGAATTGCCCTTATAAGTATATAAAATTTAAATTTCAACACTGTCAATGTGTAGTGTAATTTACACTAAATATGGGTAATTACAACTTTAAGTCCAACATAAGGACACAGGTTGTCCTTAGAAAAATGTGCATTGCCAAGTGAGAACCACTGGTATAAACGACAGGATGGACACAGAGAGCACAACAGCTTGGGTGTTAGAATTGCTTTTTTATTTAGGAGTGAAGCACAACATGTTTCGAGCCCTCACGGTTCTTCATCAGGTGGAAGTTACAAACTGAATCTTATCACCCTCTTTATAAGGATAAGACACAGTATACATAACCCTCCACCTAGTGGCCAGGGTACATAATCATACATAGGATACTACTATTATAGTCTATCCCAAATACACAGTGTTTATACACATCCAGGATAGGGAACATTGTTACCTACCTGCAATCCTGTTTTATTCCCATAGACCATTATCTGTAAGAGAAAAAGCACAATGTAAGTTCGAGTACCTGAACAAATGCAAACATTTATAGACTAAAAAATTCATTAATGAATTTTAATGCTGTATGAATTGTTTAGGCCATGTGGTTCCATTGAGCTCAATTTCTCGATCACGTTCAATTCAGCTTGGAGGAGTAGTTTCTATCGCTCCCTCTGCTAGGCAATTCAATTTGCTCCAATACTGCCTGCATAAGCTTGCAGCATTATGTTTGCACTCTAAATAATGCTTTCCCACTGGTGTTTGGGTATTCTTTTTTTTTCAGGCATATATACATATAGACTCTTCTATAGCCTATACAATAGGCTGTATTGCATGTTATTAAGCCAGTGGTCTGGACACATGCATAAGCCAAGGGACATAAAGAAGAATTTTGCATATCTATGCCCCTTACTCTGGGGAACCTGGGAGTAAAGCTTCGTACACCATCCGATGTGTGCTCTGAGCAACGACTCCGGCGATGATAATCTGTGGTGACGAACGACCGCTTCGCCCGAGAATCCCGTGTGTGTATTTGTTTGGTAGGGGTCATTTTGCGCAATGAACGATGCATGCTGCATATAGTATGCACCGAGCAACGACCCCGACGACGATGCATTTGCGTGACGAACTACCGTTTTGACCGAGAATCACGTGTGTGTTTTCATTTGGTCTGGGCTCGTTCGTCATCCACCTGGTGGGTCGTTGCTCGGTGCACACATTGGACGTGTGTACAAACCTTAGAAATTACTCTTGTTTCTTATTTTGTGAGCAATGTTATCATATAGCATGAGACTGCAAGATACCTTCTGTTACAAGAAGATTCTGCTCCATTTCCAAGCTCAAAAGAAGGAATTGAGTGCACTCCTAATCTAAAATCACTGACTTTCTGATGAAACGGGAAGTTATCGGAATAAACAAGTCTTAATACAATGGTACTACTGTGGAACAATGCAACCCAAATTAAATGCGGTGGGATTGCAAGAATAAAAGCATCTCTTCAGACAAATACAACCCATGATGTGGAATATGAAAGACGTCTGGCAGAGATCATGTCATCTATTGAACAACTCAAGAAGGAGTTAATAACAATACTTGAGCTATACATGAAGTTTCTTTTTATGGTGGTCATGCCAAAAAAAAGAATGCTTTTAAAAACTGAAAAATCCTATTGTTAAAGGGCATGTCCACCCCCAAAACTATAATCCCCCCAAATGGCCCCATCATGTAGTGTAATAAAATCCTTACCTCACATCCCAGCTCCATAGGTTCTCTGTAGTCCCCCCCAAAGTCCCAAAAACTGCCCACCAGGAGAATAGCAGAGTCCATATAGGACTCTGCCTCCTGTCTCCGCCTCCGGGAGAAGTTTGGCATGCATACTGCAGCCCTTCTCCCCCTCCCTCTCTCCTGTTTTGCGATCCTCCCCCTACCATAAAACCCCTTGCCCAATATTAGTATATCTTCCCCAGCCCCAACCGCTAAAAAATAATTTTAAGAAAGACCCGGAACTTTACTACCTTCCATCTCTCCCCCGGCATTCTAAAAGCCGGCAGCCACGTCCGTGATTGGCTGCCTCTCAGCCAATCATGGACACGGCTGCCGGTCCACCCCCTGCTTGCAGTGTCTTGCAAGCAGAAGGCGGCGTCGGAGGAGAGAGGGAAGGTAAGTAAACATCGGGGCACTTACTTAAATTTATTTATAGCGGTTGGGGCGGGGGAAATATACTATTTTAGGGCAAAAGTTTATTTAAGGGTGGCATGCCCTTTAAAGAATGTGTTTTTCATTTTTTTTTTTCTTTTTAATTAATTTTTATTTTTTTACAATAATGATGCTATTTAATTGCAGTGACATGCATAAAACTGAATTGCAGTGACATGCTAAAACTAATTGCAATGACATGCTATAATTGCAGTGACATGCTATTAAAATGTAATTGCAGTGGCATGCTATAACTGTAATTGCAGTGACATGCTATATAATTGCAATGACGTGTTATATAATTGCAGTGATATGATATATACTTAATTGCAGTGACATGCTATATAATTACAGTGACGTACTATTATATTGCAGGGACGTTGCTTATATACTGTAATTATTGCAGGTGATATGCATTCTGTGTAACGTAATATTACAATGGAACTTGCTATAAAGCTGTATGCAGTGAACTGCCTATATAATTGCAGGCGTTGAACAGACTTAATTCTATAGTATATAAAATTATTTAATTGGCAGTAAAAAGCATGCTTATTTTATACAATTTGCAAGTGTGGACATAGTAGTTTCGTTTTTTTTAGTTAGTTTCTTATTTAGTTTTTATTTTTTTTAGTTTAGAACATAAGAATATTAATGAGTTGTTGACATTTGGGAAAATTAAAGAACCACATTTTTACGTACCATTTCAAGTCAACCGATTACATCTTTTTTTTTTTTTTTTTTTTTTTTTTTTTTGTTTTGATCCAGAGGAAGGGCAAAAAAAATAAAAAAAAAAAAAAATAAAAAAAAAAAAAAACCCAGGGACATCTTGCTTATATAATTAAAGTGACATGCTATATTACTGTTGCCCCCCATAATTGCAGTGACATGCTCTACACAGTAATTACAGTGACATGCTAAATACTTTAATGGCACGATTATTGTCTTGGTGAAACAGTTGTTGGAGTAAACTACGTGATGGGGATGAAAAACGAAGCAGTTTGTCTAAGTGAAATGAACATTTTGAAAAATAATTAATTTAGAAAATACATTTTTTGTTTTTTTGAAAAATTTGGTTCCAATCCCACCGAAATGAACTCCCGGCAGCCGCGTCCGTGATTGGCTGCCGCTCAGCCAATCACAGACGCGACTGCCGGTCCGGCCCCTCTGCTTGCATTTTCTCGCAAGCAGAGGGCCGGCAGCGCGGCGGAGGAAAGAGGGGAGGTAAGTAAAGTTTGGGGCACTTTCTAAAAGTATAAATATAGCGGTTGGGGCTGGGGGGACAGGGGCAATCATATATGAAAATTTCGTTTTTAGGGTGGACATACCCTTTAAGCATATCCACAATTCTTCTAAAATAACATGTTGCTGAATAATGCATCAGAGAGATTATTTTAGTTGCCCTTCTCTAAACTCTTTTAATTTCCAAGCTTTTGTATATGGGATTCCAAAACTGCACCGTGTATGCTAAATAAGACCTTACCAGTGCTTTGTAAAGAATAATATTTTTCTCCATTGAATCTATTCCCCTCTTTATACAAGACAATATCTTGCTAGATCTAGCAGTTGTTGTTGAGCACAGTTTGCTAAGCACAGTCAGTCGGTTATCTGCTAGAAACCCTAAATCTTTTACCAACCAAAATTTACTTAGCACTGAACCATTTATTGTGTAGGTGGCAGAAGGATTGTTAAACCCCATATGCATTACCTTACATCTATCAACATCATCTGCCAGTCAGCTGCTCATTATGATAATTTATCTAGGTCAGCTTTCACCAATGGAACATCAGTTGAAGTTTTCAAAGCTTTGCATAGTTTTGTGCAATTAGCAAACAGAGACCTTGCTTTCATTACCCACTTCTAACCAGATTCAATAAATGTGGATCCAGTACAGAACCCTGGGGCATGCCACATAGATGTAGCTCAATTGACCACTACTCTATGTTTGCAAAAAACAATTCTCTAATCATGTGCAAGTGTTTATTTTAAGGCCAACAGAGTTTTGTAGCATATTCTCAAAAGCTTTAGCAAAATCCAAGGATACTACATCCACTGCTATTCCAAAATCTAAATTCTTACTTAGTCTGGGAAGATTTATTTCTCATTAATTCATGCTTACTACTACTTATAAGATCATGGTCATGGATCAATTTTGGTCTTATCAGGCTATTGGTCAATCAACTGATATCCAGGATGCAGGGTAGGAACATTGTTACCTACCTGCAATCCTGTTTTATTCCCATAGACCATTATCTGTAAGAGAAAAAGCACAATGTAAGTTCGAGTACCTGATACAAATGCAAACATTTATAGACTAAAAAATTCATGTATGAATTTATGTATGCTGTATGAATTGTTTAGGCCATGTGGTTCCATTGAGCTCAATTTCTCGATCACGTTCAATTCAGCTTGGAGGAGTAGTTTCTATCGCTCCCTCTGCTAGGCAATTCAATTTGCTCCAATACTTGCCTGCATAAGCTTGCAGCATTATGTTTGCACTCTAAATAATGCTTTCCCCTGGTGTTTGGGTATTCTTTTTTTTTCAGGTCATATATACATATAGACCTTCTATAGCCTATACAATAGGCTGTATTGCATGTTATTAAGCCAGGGTTCTGGACACATGCATAAGCCAAGGGACATAAAGAAGAATTTTGCATATCTATGCCCCTTACTCTGGGGAACCTGGGATAAAGCTTCGTACACACATCCGATGTGTGCTCTGAGCAACGACTCCCGGCGATGATGAATCTGTGTGACGAACGACCGCTTCGCCCGAGAATCCCGTGTGTGTATTTGTTTGGTAGGGGTCATTTTGCGCAATGAACGATGCATGCTGCTATATAGTATGCACCGAGCAACGACCCCGACGACGATGCATTTGCGTGACGAACTACCGTTTTGACCGAGAATCACGTGTGTGTTTTCATTTGGTCTGGGCTCGTTCGTCAATCCACCTGGTGGGTCGTTGCTCGGTGCACACATTGGACGTGTGTACAAACCTTAAGAAATTACTTCTTGTTTCTTATTTTGTGAGCAATGTTATTCATATAGCATGAGACTGCAAGATACCTTCTGTTACAAGAAGATTCTGCTCCATTTCCAAGCTCAAAAGAAGGAATTGAGCCTAAGAAGATTCTGCTCCATTTCCAAGCTCAAAAGAAGGAATTGAGCCTCTAAAATCACTGACTTTCTGATGAAACGGGAAGTTATCGGGAATAAACAAGTCTTAATACAATGGTACTTACTGTGGAATACATGCGTAGGGTCTTCCCATCACTTACGTTATCATGTAGGATCTTCCCACCAAGTATCATGTAGGGTCTTCCTATTATGTACATTATCATGTAGGGTCTTCCCATTATGTACATTATCATGTAGGGTCTTCCCACCATGTACATTATCATGTAGGGTCTTCCCACCATGTACATTATCATGTAGGGTCTTCCCACCATGTACTGTATGTATGATCTTCCCAGGATGTCTATTAACATGTAGGGTCTTCCCACCATGTACATTATCATGTGCCCTTAAACTTGATTTGCTTGAACAAAAATGCCTTTTGTCCCATTAAATGTCACTAGGTGCAAGAAAATAACATTTTATCTGGGTTGAGGTCTAAGAACCCAATATCTGCTGCAGGACACTGCATCTAGTGTACCAGGGAATGATTTAAATCTAGTAAATCTCTTAATGGGATTATTGGGAATCTTGGTTTTAACACCACCTGTTTGGGGCGCATGGTACTACTAGGATTGAGCCAAACTACTTAAAAGATCATATTGTGACCTTTTATAACCTCTTAATCATGGTAGCTCCAGAACTGAAAGGGTAATATTGCTGTAAATTGTAATTAATAACAATATCATTCGGAAGAATTTAACAAAAAGACCTCAAACTTTGTCTTCTACCGTACTAACACTTTAACAAAAGCATTTCCTTATTCCTTAGAAATGGCCTAAAAATGGCCGAATGTTTGATCTTTAACAAGGGAAAGTTGACATTCAGTTTTATAGCCAATTTCAGCTCCTTTGAAATCAGGTGTTTTGCTATTTTTGTTTATTCATTTGGTTTTAATCTTTAGTTTAAAACTCTTAGCCAGTTCCCACAATTCCTTCA
The DNA here is from genome assembly GCA_019447015.1 of Hymenochirus boettgeri. Classification (NCBI taxonomy): domain Eukaryota; kingdom Metazoa; phylum Chordata; class Amphibia; order Anura; family Pipidae; genus Hymenochirus; species Hymenochirus boettgeri. Next base: position 326,455,944 of record CM033469.1, read on the forward strand.
AAGTCCGTGATGCTGAAACTTTTATGTTAAGGAGGATCTGTTGGGTGACTGTGTAGACTATGGTCCAACACCGCCTTATACAGACTATAGCAGACTATACAGCCATCACATATTTGATGGAAATTGAAACATTATAAATTCTGTAAGGAAATAAATTAAATATAGTGACATATCCAAGATTGTCTTTTCCCAATACCCAGCCATAGTCATTTGCCATGCCATAAAAATTGCAAATGATCTATAAGGATCCTTGGTATATAGCAGAGCTCCCCGAGTTACTTTTACCATGGGAGAAACCAAAGCCCAATCAAATCGCAGTTTGTTCAGTTCAAACTTAACGGGAAGCCATGAAAAAAAAGTTTCTTCATTTAGCTGCTTCCACTTTTTGTCGTTCAAATAATAAATGCATAAAAAATGAATTTTGAACATGTCCCTTTAATCCAAGGCTTCTAATGATATCACTGTTGTAAATCATTAGATTCTGGATAGGGATTGAGACGTTTCCCAACATACAGGTCTCATAGATTCCAAACTGAAAGTAACACGCGGGTGTGAAAATGGACCTTATTCTATGACTATGATAAGAATAACTTTTGTCATGGGTATAATTAAAAGAACAAATAAATTGTTCCAGGATAATGAGACAAATTGTAAAAAGATATTTCAAGGTCTACCAATTGTTTATTCACTTTCATAATATTTAAGATTATTTCAGTGGATAAGTGTTTAGTGTAACCCAAATATAGACATATTGCTATTAGAATTACTGATATTTACCTTCTTGGTGCTGGGAAACCTTTCAACCAATAAGATCAAAAATGTCTTATTGCTGTTCTAGTTGCTCTCTACAGGAAGATATGCTACTGTAAACACCAACTCCAACCACTAGGGGATTTTAAAGTAACTCACTGGAAAGCATCTCTCTTTACTCTCGGATTGCATTCCTGAACATTTTAAGACTTAACCTCTCCTTTAACTTTTATCAATGACTAATAATTACAGACTATAACCAACAATATTAGAAGGAAATATACTATTTATATTATACTATACTTAAGGCACTTAAATTCTTTGGGGGTAAAAATTGTGGTGCACAAAGCATTTGTCTTCTTGTGTGGTTGATTTACAGGACAAGAGAGCGGAAACAGAATTACAATGCGATAGGGCAGGTTTCATTGATTTGTATGAATGGGAATTAACTGTGGATATGGAGTTGTGCCATGGCATGTGAATAATATTAAATAGGACAATAAGAGATAAGAAACTAGGGATGGATGTTAAAGTTGTGTCTACTGCTCTAAGATACCCATAGATCTGCATCATATTGTACTGTGGCTCTCTGATTCCAAATTCTGCTCTTGTCTCCATAGCCTTCTGTAAAGAAAAAGAGAAGAAATTAGAAGATGACAATACAGCATCGACTGTACCCCAGTCAGCTTTCTTGGGTCCCACTTTATGGGACAAGACACTACCCTATGATGGAGATACCTTCCAGTTAGAATATATGGACCTGGAAGAGTTCCTCTCTGAAAATGGCATTCCTCCTAGCCAGTCTTCGCATGAAGTGACCCATCACCAACCAAGCCATGCACAAGTACCAGCTACAGCCCCATCGGTTATTAACCTAAGCAACAGGGCATCCACATCTACCCTGCCAGGCTTGGTACCCCACAACTGCATGCACAGCCCAGTGAGACCTGGTAAGTTTGACAAGAATTTGTCCATTACATTAAATGATGTAACATTTTTCCTCTTGAACTTGCCTATGTAGACAAGAACATAGCTACAGGCTACATAGACATGTCTTTATACAACCTGGACATATAAGCCTTTGTTTAGATCAACACATGATTATACAGATAGTCTGTCAGTAAAAAAATTGGCATGGGGGAATTTGCCTTGGTCCAGTAGCCCATAGAAACAGATCAGAAGTCACTTTTACTGGTCTAGTGCAAAAGGAAATATTACAGCAGGCATCTGATTGGTTGCTATAGGTTAAAGGCTGATAGGTTAAAGATGCATGTTACTGCATAACTCTGTCTTTAGAAAAGAGAATGTAAATTCTTATAGTAAAGCTCCTCCTACTACTGATGATACATTGCTTATTTGGCCAAATGTATTTTATAAAGATTTTATACAGATTATTAATAATAGGCCATCGTTATAAACAGGAAGAACACAGTCATGATTATTTATAAAACCCAATCTTTTCCCAAACAGAAGCCTGTGCACACGTATGATTTTACACCCAATGCACATCCCCCGAGCATGTGCACACGTCAAAGGACGACTGTTTCTTCCGTGAATTGCACATATTTATGCGTTTAGTCTGCCGTCGTTTGTTGATCCACCATGGAGACATTTCTTGTTCTTTTTCCCCTAAAGCAAATCAGATGTTTTCTCAGTTTGTTGATTAGTTTGTGAAATTAAGAAAATTAAAGGGCATGTCCACCCCCAAAACTATAATCCCCCCACTAATGGCCCCATCATGTAGTGTAATAAAATCCTTACCTCACATCCCAGCTCCATATGGTTCTCCTGTAGTCCCCCCCAAAGTCCCAAAAACTGCCCACCAGGAGGATAGCAGAGTCCATATAGGACTCTGCCTCCTACCTGGCCTCCGGGAGAAGTTTGGCATGCGTACTGCAGCCCTTCTCCCCCTCCCTCTCCCTCCCCTTTTGCGATCCCTTCCCCTACCATAAAACCCCTTGCCCATATATTAGTATATCTTCCCCCAGCCCCAACCACTAAAAAATAATTTTAAGAAAGACCCCCGAACTCTACTTACCTTCCCTCTCTCCCCCGGCATTCTGAGAAGCTGGCAGCCACGTCTGTGATTGGCTGCCTCTCAGCCAATCACGGACGCGGCTGCCGGTCCCGCCCCCTGCTTGAAGTGTCTTGCAAGCAGAAGGCCGGGCCGGACGTCGGAGGAGAGAGGGAAGGTAAGTAAAGATCTGGGCACTTTCTTAAATTTATTTTATAGCGGTTGGGGCTGGGGGAAGGCATACTATTATAGGCTAAAAGTTTATTATATGGGTGGACATGCCCTTTAAGATATCTTCATTACCTTGAAGATGGATTTCTCTCAGTCTGACTGTTACCATTGATAATGTAAATCTAACTTCCCGCTGTGACGTGAAAAAACACTGGCTTCTGTCATTATATTATGTCCTTATGAAGCCTTGTAGGATATACGCTAATCTTACTAGGCCATCAGAGACTAGTAGTGTGTGTTCCAAGAAGAATTTGAAACACAAACTTTTCAGGTTGTATCTTCGTATAATTTATCCCAATACTTTTTGTACTTCATTCTGCTGCGCACACACTAAGCCTAGTAATACAATGCCATAGAGGGGATCAATAATCAGCACACCCAGCAATTCTTTCATTTCTTTTATTCAACCTCAATTACTATGTTACTATATTACTATCTAATTATACTCAAGCAGTAACGGACTGTTTTCTGGCTCCTCCTCCTAACTCATTATTAACATATGCTCTACAAAGTTAGCAATGAGAGAATTGTCAGTGACAATGAATGTGGGAGGAGCCAGAAAGAGGTCAGTTACTGCATGAGTATTATTCTCCTTTAAGTAATATCTGTTGTTTTCCATTGAATCCAATCAATCAATCTACTGCATGAGGTGGCCAATTAAATAAGTGCAATCTAACCATCAATTCTAACGGCCAGATTTCAAGAAACCTGGTCCAATCAATTGTGCCTTTTTGATAATGTCCCTTATTTCTTACCCCACAAACAGTGCATTCATTTGTGAAAAGGGGCATGTATTTTAAATTGTAATTTAAAGAAGTTCTTCTAAGGAACACTGTGTCCCAGATGTCCCCCCCCACACACACACACACACACTTGCTGACTTGCTTAGAGATGAAAATAGGAATGGATCCTGTATTAAAGTGTTAGATTAGATGAAAATACCAGTGAAAAGTAATTTACATTTTCTGAGAATGTTAATATCAATTTGTCAGGCAAAAGGAAAGCTCTTTGCAAATTGGTTAGAATGTGTTATTTTCTGTTTTCTCTGCTTGCAACAATGGTTAATAAGTAATGCTATGTTTCCAGTATTCATCCCTGCATGGGAGGGTGAGTAGATGTTTGGATAATTAGATAGATCATCTGATGAACATAGTTACAGTGTAGTCAACATGGTCCTATTCAGGAGGTCCCTGACCCTTTGCTGTTAAAAGGAGGTCCCTGACCCCTTGCTGTTATATGGAGGTCCCTGACCCCTTGCTGTAATATGGAGTTCCCTGTCCCCTTACTGTTATATGGAGGTCCCTGACCATTTGCTGTTATATGGAGTTCCCTGTGCCCTTGCTGTTATATGCTAATTGGACATATTCCAGGGTATTTATTGCCAACAGATTGTTGTAAAAGTCTTTCTGAATTAAGATCCAGTCGGATGACTAGTGAAACATCAAGAACTAAACTTCATGTCCAGTTCATCTCACTGAAACCCACAGATACACCAAGGACCAATAATTTAAATATTCAAAGCAGTAAGAACTCTAATAAATCTAATAAAGATCTGAGAAACATTTTTCTATTGAAGGAAAACACAGTTGGGTTATCATTCATGCTTTTCTAAAGTTGGAAACCCCCCATAGACTACAATATGGAAGTAGCAACAAATCAGAAGTCTTTTGCATAATAAAGGTAAATCAATAGTTGTCCTGGTATTGCTCAGCCCTTGGGTCATGGAGATAATTTTCTTATGCAGCTAAATCAGAAAACAAAGCAATGCTTGATCTGGATGTGTGTGTGGTTGTGTGTACAATCAAGAACTATCCCTGTAAGCCCAGTTATCTTCATAAATCCTAAAACCTTGTTGGGCAATGCTCCCAAAGCTCTGCAAAGCCAGGAAATTATTATTGTGGATATCTCATTATGCAGAATGCGTCTGATTGGTAAAGCCTGTTGCATAATGTATTAACTCCTGGACTGCCTTTACTTTTCTAAGAAAACATGGCAAATTATCTAGAAAACATGGCAAAATAATAAACATCAAAAGCACAAGATGTATTTATAGTATTAATAAATACATTGGTTTATTTAATACATACTGTATCTTTTTCAAAAGTCCTCTAGACAATACTTTTTGCACATTCACTCATTTTAAGCTTTTAGTTACCCTTTAACATGTGTGTAAATGCCAGTCAGAAGCATGAGTAATACATTTAGTAATCATTGAAGAGTAAAAGGATTGCTAACTTCCCAATTCATGGTGGATGGCCCAGCTTCATGGGCCATTATCAAGAGAATCTGTAAAATTTCAAATACAGTAAATATTTACTAAATTTACTAAATTAGTAAATATATAATAAAGGGCAAGTAAAGCCCTTGGCTTCCTTCTGTGGTTCTTGCTGGTGTTAGCTGTCAATCACAGCTGTGACAGTGACATTCTGGCCAATGACTAATGACGGCTACACGAGGAGGCGGAAACAAGTGGAAGAGGGACATGCAAACTTGCTTTTAGGTATTTTCCTTCAGGAACCGCGGGGAGTCAGGTAAGTATTGTAATCCTAGGGTCTGGGGGTCTTGGGTTTAATAGAAAAAATGTCCTATGGGGTTTGAACAACATTAAATACAATATAAAGCAATAAAGGTTTCAGAGGGTAAATGGTTACCTCATGCATTTCATAGATTTTTATCTTTAAAGTAACAGGAACCAATTCACAGGGCGCACAGGGCACACATGGAATTGCAGTACAGATGAAGAATACACATCATCACCTTCTATCAAAAGGCAATTCAAAGCCCATCTAATGATTATTGCAGCCAACTGTATTTTGCCCACAAGTGATAAATACCCATAACTCAGTGATCCGCAGACTGTACTGAGGGGGACTGTCTAACCACGCGGTAGATTAGATTTGCAATGTAAGGACATTAAAGCCTATATAGGGGCTTATTTAATAATAATCTGCAGTAACTAATTGGATGTTTACTGTAGTAGACCATTAAAATGCCTTTCCCTAGGGCTAGGCCACACTGATGTGATTTTAAGCGTGATCCGATTGCGCTTTTTAAAGCACACACTAGTGTGGCCCAGTTGATGTGGCCACACTAGTGCGCTACGTGTGCGATCCCTTAATGCACTCCGATTGTATGGCAATGTCAAACTGGTGGCCCTAGGGATGTTTGAAAATTACAACTCCCAGTATGACTTAAAGCAACTAACATGCTTTTAGGTTCTAGATGCTTTTTACACAGAGATACACCTCCCGGAGGTCAGTAAAATAATTCACTCTAGGAAAGATGTTTCTTTTGAATTACAAAATAGAATCTGTTGTGTAATTACTTTATATGACTATTTAATTAGTACACGTGGTTGAAAGGTATATATTAATGCCTTAAATTGCCCTCAATGGACCTTACACATTTCATCTTACATTCATCTCTGTCATTTCTCATAGAACATTGCAGCTTGTTTAAGGACAAAATTCTTTGAATTCTGTAAATGAAAATGTACGCCACCTGCAACCTGAAACCAGAAACAATCCGGAACTCAATAAGAAAATTCTCCTGATCTGTAAGGAAATCTGGAGTTCCATGACACGTGGGGGCTGAGTACTTTGCAGCGTTTTATTAATATTTACATAGCATAGCCAGATTTCCTTATAACGAATTAACTATATAACGTGTCGCAGTCCGCAGATCGATCTAGGAATCTGAATAGCTCAGAGCTAGAGGTGACCGACAATGCCTGGTTTTGTTTTGGTGGTGGGTTAGGGTAGCCACAGTCAGTTTTGATTCCAACATGTTGTCCTCAAAATAAACCAACTGAATTTTGATGCCGATATTTGATGCCAGGGAAATTTCCGATTGCCACTTGGAGTCAGGAAGGAATTTTTCTCCCCTTCATAAATTTGGTGTTTTTTTTGCCTTCCTCTGGATCAACAGTTAGGCAGGAAATGAGGATATTGCTAGATGGGTTGGACTGGATGGACGTATGTCTTTATTCAACCTCAAATACTATACTATACTATACAATACCATACCATACTATACAATACCGTACCGTACTATACTGTACCATACCATACCATACCATACAATACCGTACCGTACTATACTATACCATACCATACCATACTATACAATACCGTACCATACTATACTGTACTGTACCGTACCATACCGTACTGTACCGTACCGTACTATACTATACTAACTATACTATACTATATTTCATACCAAAATCGAGAATAATGCCTTAAAATCTTCAAATTTCGACAAACCGTAATTTTGACGTTGAAACCGGCAATATCATCACAAAATCTGTTTTGTGACAAAATCACAACCTATCTCTACCCAAAACTTGTATTTTCTTTGTCTATTTCACTAAATTTAACGGTCTACTTTTAAACCAAAAAGAGATTACGGTTGTCCTGAATCTGGTTTCGGTAGGAGGTGATTGGCTGTTGAAATAGAGATTAGTTGTTCTTATGACAAATATATTTTCTCTATTGGATAATTTTTGGAAAATTGGATTTTATTCCTTTAGGGCTAGGCCACACTGAGGCGCTATTAAGCACGATCCAATCTACTAGTGTGGCCCAATTGATTTGGCCACATTAGTGTGCGACTGTGTGCTGCTATCCGCATTTTTTGCGCTCCAATTGAGGAACATCACAAGCGATAACGTGCACGCTTCCATGTACGCGGGAGCGCGTTACAGTGTGGCCTCAGCCTTAGGGATTAGCACATGGGATTCGCATGCAAGTGCATCACTATATGGGTGGCCAAACTGCGTGCGCTGCAATCCTACGCATACGAATACGTTCACCATCATTAATGCGAATCACATGCGCTTCAATATCGGCTTATTGGCGAAATTGCATCGCAAGCGCATGGTAGTGTGATGAGCTACAATGCCATTGCACATTTCAGGGATGTTACCGTACCAGTGTGAGCGTAGCCTTTAATCCGTATCTTGCTGCAATGCTTTGCTTAGCGTAATGCAGGATACAGTAAATAGTGCGATTTTGATATTTTTATCCTTCCCTGGTTCAGTCGAGCTGCCAGTTACAAGAACCGTCCTCATGCACTACTAATTAACAGGTGTCTGCGTGTTTGTAACACGCCCTTCCCTTGTTTACTTTCTCAGTCCAGTAATTGCGATACATGTGAGCGTACGGCTGTGGGCGCTTCTCACATTACATCTCATGTGACTGGGAGTAGATTAGTTCGCTCCATAAACACATGCTCTGCCTTGTGCTGCCTTTCCACTTACACGCTTAAGCAGCTCCTTACAGTGGTATTGACTAGTACGTGACGTGATTAGGGCTAAGGAAGCGTCTCCCAGCTGATGGATGTTTTTCATATCCAGTGCAGTTTAGTCACTTCTGTTGACTGTGTGACACAATGTGCCACTGTTCACTACAGGAAATGGAAATGGGTTTAAACTTTTCATTTATTCCCACTTCGTGGTGCAGTGTTATCTATTCTACAGGTTTCCGTATCAATGCACCGATGACTGTTAATAAAGAGCTAGACAAGTGGATTTTATTTGAATTTAGTTTCGCTGGCGCTTACTGGTTAATGTGATAAGAGGTGCAAATGTTTGCCAGTTACTCTGCAGCAACCAATCAGATGTTCTCTAACTGCAGTAACCTGGTAAAAAGCTAACATCTGATTGGTTGGTGCAGATTAAAGGTTCATACACACGTGCGATCGTAGGTGCCGACCCGCGACACACAATGTGTACGAACGAGCATTTTGGACGATAATCTGCCCGTGTATGGGCACTTTATCACCCGAAATGGCCGCTTGTTCGGGGATCCGCCAAGCGGATCAGGCAATGACCGCCAAATGAACGTCTGTTTTCCCCGATAAAGTGCCCATACACGGGCCGATTATCGGCTGAAGTGCTCATTCATACACACTGTGCGACGTGGGTCGGTGCCTGCAATCGCACGTGTGTACGAACCTTTACAGTATTAGCCCTCTTTCCAAAGTTTCATTCTGGGGCGCGAGGAAATGGTTTTCTGTGTATTCTGTGTATTCCGCTTTATCCATGGGAATCTGTGCTAGAAAAAGTAAAGTTTGTCTTTGCAGCTGTTTTCAAACTACTGGCCCCAGCTGAACTGACGATACACACTGAGAATTCCAGCTCTGTCTCCTCTCATTATCCTTCCTGAGAATGGGCTGTGGGGATTCCTTCCATTATAGGCCTTAAAGGGCAAGTCCAGCCCCAAAATGAAAACTTACATACAGGTAAATCACCCCCCAAAACCCTAAACGGTAATAGTTTGAAATGTGAAATATCTAAGTCTACCCTGAAATCCTGCACAATGTCCTGTTTCCCCTGTTTCTGCTTCCTGGTTCTTCCAGTTAGCAACTGTCAGTTATGGATTTGACAGTTGACATCACAGCCAATGACTGAATGTTAATCCCCTGTCTGCCTCTTCTGAGCATGACCAGGCTCAGTAAATGCTCAGTACAGGTTTCTAAATTGCTCAGTTTCCATGAGGCATCCAGAAGCATAGCAGGCATACAGTAATGAATTCATAGGACAAAGTATGATATATCAACATATTTTAAAGAGGCCGTTCTTTCTAAAAGATGCTGTTATGAGGGTGGAGTTGTCCTTTAACAGCCCAAGAAAAGAATAATGATAGATAGACAGACATGGATAGATATACGGTATACTACACGTTAAGGGTATTTTCACTTAAATATCACGTTGTCACTCATGTAGCGATTGTTTAGGATTGACCAGATGTTTAGTGAGCGGTCACCATTGACAACGCTACATGTAGTGCTATTTAGCCACTAAACATCTGGATCCGCTCAGAAACTGCTACAAATCCACTTGTGTAAAAACAGCTTCATGGCTTCCCACGGGGAGTCTCTGTTCTTGTTCAGTGTAAAGTGTAGTAGGTAAAGATTGGGCAGAGTCCGAAGATGGCTGCTGTAGGCTTAAAACCAAACAGATTGGGAAAATATCCCAGAAAACCTGTTGTGGGATGACTTGATTGTTTTGTTATCGGTAATTATTGACCCATCATACAAAATAATATTGATTCTTTTTCCTTGGATATTTAAAAAATGCGGAAGATCAAATCAAGAGTTTATAAAGATTAAAAAGAAATAGGACAATGTATTCCCACAGTTTTAAATGTCATGTTTTCTCTATTTATGATGTAACACGTCTTGTTTGACCCAATGGGACTCCTCCTGGACCTCAACCCACAAATAAGTTTTAATTTTCAAAAATTGATATTGGCCTGACGCATTTCGCTTCCTCAGAGACTGAGGAAGCGGAAGTTCCGCAAAACGCGTCAGGCCACCCCCCTATCCTTCTCCCTCCCCGTTCCCTTTATAGTAGTGTCCGATACGTATATTTTGAAGATGTCTAATAAAGTGTTTTTCAATTATGGCTGAGTTCGGTTTGACTCCTCGCCCATCTACATATTCTGCTTATATATTGAACTTTTTCCCCTTAGCACGGGATATTGCATCTTCCTGTAAGTACTTCCCTTCTGACGTCCCTACAATGTTCTCCCAATGTCTGAAACACTGAATGATTGCAAAATAAATGGGCCAGGGCGGTAATCTCAGACCAAATTCAAATCCTTTAAATGCATACTGGGTATGTGTGCAGAATTACCTGTATTTTGACATAACTGTTGTGCAGTAACAATACCTGGATAAATTAATTCCTACCAGTTGGGTGAATGAACTGTGCCCCATAAAGAGAGGCTTCTTAAATGCATGATGGATGATCGACTGCCTTTACCATTCATATTATCCCCTAAAACACATTTTGTTAAACTCTCAGCATTCTGATTTACAAAATGAACCAAAGGTTCTTGACGATTCTGTAAAATGAAATGTTAAACAGCAGGAATGGTATTATGGATTAGGCGTCTATAAATAGAATTGATGATCCCTGCACTGTCTCTCTCTGCACGTACAGAGTGTACCAAAGGACGTCTAATGCTTGAATGAAGTATGCCCGTTCCTTGGTATACAGTGAAGAAATGCTAACAGATAATGCTTTTAACATTAAAAGAACCTACACAAGACTAAACTAACATTGGTGGTTGGTCATTCAGAACGGACCATCTGTACTATGGAATGCAGCATACTCTTGCTCTACAGTCTAAAGAAACAACATCTAAGATAAAACCACATTACCCATAAAATAGCTTTGATAATTTAGGGTAACCATAATGTGTGGCTTCTGCTGTTCTATTTGCTACTAAAGGTGGGTACACACAAAGGGACTTTTGGCCCAACCAAGCTTTCGCTACTATCTTTTCTGGTTGTGTAAAACTTAGCTAGAAGCAGATTGACATACTAATAGCTTTTTTACACTGTAAAATGTTTCTGTCTTTCCCAGTATTAAGCTTTAGTGAGCATGCTCACTAAACCCTGGGACAGGAAAGGGGCAAAGCATTTATGTGATGTCACTTTTGATAATAAAAGCAGGAAGTGCTTGTGATGGTTCTCATTCTTCGAACGGTAAACTTGAGCGGTTCCAGGTGTTTGCCGATAGAGAAAGGCTTCATGTACCGTTTTCGTGATCAGCAGCTGTCAGGGAACCACTCAGGAAACTTTTCCGCAATTGGCATTTGCCATTCGTCTGAAAGTAGCCTACAAATGTTGAATGTTTAATTCTCCGGTGGGCATTTGGGCAGGTCTATCTGGACCATGTAGGCCTCTAGGTCAGTCCAGACAATATGCATAGGATGGAGTAGAATAACCTTTTAACCTGTAATAAAAAAAAAAATCTTTCATTTAACATATTTCATTTCTTACACACAAAAACTTTGGCATTCGTAGCTTTGAATGATTACGTTTATTACTGGCTCTTGGGAACAGCAGTTTAAACATGTCAGACACAATTGAATTTGTTTGTTGGCATGGAAACTGGGTATTTTTACTAAAGACATAGTAGCTGTGAGTCTCACTGAGCGCTAAGGGGACCAGTGGAGACTATAATACATACTGGGGGAGATTTGCCCAGAGCCACTATAGTCTGGATAAATCCTCCATATACACTTTTGCACCTCCAGGTGAATGGGAAAATGGCGTTGCCACTTTTAACAGCAGCTTTCACCTGGCGTTAAAAAGCTGTGCGAAAACCAAAGCAAACGTGATGTTGAATCTCTTGCACAAGCTGCGCGGGTGACTTGTGCTACCAGCTCAAAGAAGCAGATAAACTGGCGCTAACCGTTATTGAACTATATTGTCATAGGCGCAATACTTTTAAGGTCAGTGCAGGGTCACTAACTGTCTCTCTAGATTCAAGGACACGTTCTACCATTTATGTTTTCCCTGCTTGCATTAGTACTTTTGTTTTATACATTTGAATTGGATGCAGACACATTAGCAGAAGCTTTCTCCATGAACAGAAATAGTTGCGGATTATGTATTTATCCCCACTAAAGAAGCAATTCTGCTCTGGAGAACTAAGATTATCTTCGCTAAGGCAAACACTGTGGTGGCTACTTATAGAAACATAGGGCCATATTTATATCGTATATCAGTAATGTACGACAGCGGGCGTAAATGTGCGATAGTTAACGAACGCTCGGTCGTAGAATAACATGCGTTAGTATACCACAGTGGTATTCTATGGGGATCGTAAATCTATGAACACGTTACCATAGATTTCTAATCGTTATCGGTAATTTAAGATCATTGTCATTAAAGGCGTGGTATCGCTAAAATCTTCATCTTCATAGATGGGATAGTCTTTACCCAAAGACACTGCTGATCATTTGAGGGATACCTGCAGGGCCTGCGTTCTTATTGGTTTATTTGCTCGCCAAGTAAGTAGCCGGAACCCAGACCAAAACAGGTGCTTGTAAAGCTGATAACCCCTTGTAGGATGTTCATCCAGAGGTAGGACTAATGCATTAAAGTCTACCTGGCTGGGAACAGCTAATGGGAATAGAGTGGTGTAGAGGTTTAACTCTTTAATTTTCCTTTAATCTGGGAGATATTAAATAGAACAAAACAACTATAGAAAAGTCTTGTAATAAAGGATTGAGTGCCCTAGTGTGCATGAATGAGCTTATGGGCCTGAGCTGTTCTTTATCTTAGTATTAGATTACATTTTTATAGCTGGATGAACAAACTTTGAATAATCTGTATTGGACCAGCAGATGGTTTGTTTCTTGTCAATCTTTATTTAATGCACACGAGCTAGAGATCCTGCACACCTGTCCTGCCACCCACTTCATACCTGTCCTGCTATTAACTTCACACCTGACCTGCTATTAACTTCACACCTGACTCTCTCCCCCGGCATTCTAAGAAGCCGGCAGCCACGTCCGTGATTGGCTGCCTCTCAGCCAATCATGGACACGGCTGCCGGTCCCACCCCCTGCTTGCAGTGTCTTGCAAGCAGAAGGCCGGGCGTCGGAGGAGAGAGGGAAGGTAAGTAAACATCGGGGCACTTACTTAAATTTATTTTATAGCGGTTGGGGCTGGGGGAAGATATACTATTTTAGGGCAAAAGTTTATTTTAAGGGTGGACATGCCCTTTAAAGAATGGTGTTTTCATTTTTTTTTTTCTTTTTAATTTAATTTTTATTTTTTTACAATAATTGCATGCTATATAATTGCAGTGACATGCTATAAACTGTAATTGCAGTGACATGCTATAAACTAATTGCAATGACATGCTATATAATTGCAGTGACATGCTATAAACTGTAATTGCAGTGGCATGCTATTAACTGTAATTGCAGTGACATGCTATATAATTGCAATGACGTGTTATATAATTGCAGTGATATGATATATACTGTAATTGCAGTGACATGCTATATAATTACAGTGACGTACTATATAATTATAATGGCAACAACTCTAGAAGACCTTCTAACCTTGATTAGACACACGCATAAAATCACATTTACTCAGCATAAAACACCATTCTGACACACAACTTACACTAATCAGTCATGAACACATGACAATTCACACACACGCCATACACTAACCAGACATGCACACATGACAATTCACACACACCATACACTAACCAGACATGCACACATGACAATGCACACACACACACACACACTAACCAGACATGCACACATGACAATTTACACACACACTAACCAGACATGCACACATGACAATTCGCACACACACACACACACACACACTAACCAGACATGCACACATGACAATTCACACACACACACACACTAACCAGACATGCACACATGACAATTTACACACGGTGTGTGTGTGTGTGTGTGTGTGTGTGTGTGTGTGTGTGTGTGTAATCAACCAGACAGCAGTCCCGACGGATCCTCTCACATTCTGCGCATGCACTAAAGGAAAACACATGTCGGACATTTTAATGAAAGTTGGCGGACCTGCACCATCCACAGCGTTCTGGGACAAACTCATTAGATTTCTTCTAAACTACTGCTCAAAGACACAGGATACTCCAGGTACATTTCCACCATCCACATATCTATCCTCACAACCCAGGTGACTTTTAGCAGTGGAGATACCCTTTAACAGATGGCAAATAGAATCTGTAATATTCCGTCTGGCATCTGTTAAAGATGTGGTTACTCACAGTCCCAAACCATCTACCTATTAAAGGGCATGTCCACACACCAAACTATAATTTAACCCACTACTGGCCCCACTGTACAGTTTAAAAAAATCCTTACCTTACATCCCTGCTCCTTATGGTTGTCCTGCAGTGCTTGTCCAAAGTCCAGGAAACTGAAGGGTGGGAGCTGTCTTCCTGCTTAATTGTTTCTGCCTTCTGTGATGCCTCCGGTCTTCCTGCTTAATTGTTTCTGCCTTCTGTGATGCCTCCGGGAGGATAATGACATGCACTGTGGAGCCCTTTACCCCCCTCCCATCCGGATCCATGCTTCTTCAGATTTAATCCTAGCTTTAAATCTTTTTAAGGTATGATAGCTCCCCCCTGCCCACCTCTAACCACCATATAATTTATTTAAAAAAGCATTTGGATCAGTAATTACAGCCCTTCGTTCCGCAACGCTTTCCATGACTTCTGCGGAGTCTCAGCCAATAACAGACGCGGCTGACTGTCTGGCCCCCTGTTTGCAAGTCCCGGCAGGCAGGGAGCTGGAACAAAGCGAGTGAAGGCCTGTAAGTATCGATCTGAATGCTTTTTTTTTTTATGAAATAACATGGCTTCTGGGGGTGGGCAGGGGGGAGCTTTTATACAATTAAAAGTTATTTTTAAGGTGGACATGCCCTTTAAGTATAGAAAAGATTGTTCAGGACATCCACACACCTGAGCGATAATGGCTGGCTTCCTGTACTACAGTATAGGGAGCCAACCACAACTGAGAGATATTTTCAGTCAGTAAAGATCGTTCCAGGGACCTATGGCGAACAACTTAAGTCAAAAAATGGTGTAACTTTCTAACAAATCCAGAACATAACCTGCAGGGCATATTTCAGTAAACACAGCGGGGGTAGTTAATGACTATAAAACGCTGTCAAACTTATTTTATAAGAGATGCAATGATTTAATAGTTTCACTTGAAATAAAAAAATACATACAATTAGATCAGTATAAAAGTTAAAATGCACTAAACAAATCTTTCAAGTACCATAATACAGTAAAAAGAAAGCAACATAGTATGGGAGGTTTAAAAAATGACTTACTGTATGTTATCTATTCTAACCTTTTTACCCTACCCATAATGCTTGAACAGTTGATCCAGAGGAAAGCAAAAAAAAACTCAGGAGTTTCAAATGTTTCACTGATCAGGACATGATAAAAAAAATGGTCCTTACCGGGTTCTAAAATTATTTAAAGGGTATGTCCACCCTTAAAACTATTTTTTGATATAGTATTCCCCCTGGTCTCCCAGCCCCAACTGCTTCATTTTTAGTCTACAGTATAGGGAGCCAACCCCAACTGAGAGATATTTTCAGTCAGTAAAGATCGTTCCAGGGACCTATGGCGAACAATTAAGTCAAAAAATTGTGTAACTTTCTAACAAATCCAGAACATAACCTGCAGGGCATATTTCAGTAAACAGCGGGGGTAGTTAATGACTATAAAACGCTTGTCAAACTTATTTTATAAGAGATGCAATGATTTAATAGTTTCACTTGAAATAAAAAAATACATACAATTAGATCAGTATAAAAGTTAAAATGCACTAAACAAATCTTTCAAGTACCATAATACAGAAAAAGAAAGCAACATAGTATGGGAGGTTTAAAAAGACTTACGTATGTTATCTATTCTAACCTTTTTACCTACCCTAATGCTTGAACAGTTGATCCAGAGGAAAGCAAAAAAAAACTCAGGAGTTTCAAATGTTTCACTGATCAGGACATGATAAAAAAAATGGTCCTACGGGTCTAAAATTATTTAAAGGGTATGTCCACCCTTAAAACTATTTTTTGATAGTATTCCCCTGGTCCCAGCCCAACTGCTTCATTTTTCTGTTTAGAAAGTGCCCCAAACTTTTTTACTTACCTCCCCTCTTTCCTCCGCTGCGCTGCCGGCCCTGCTTGCGAGAAAATGCAAGCAGAGGGGCGGGACCGGCAGTCGCGGCTGTGATTGGCTGAGTGGCAGCCAATCACGAGACGGCTGCCGGTCATTCAGTGCAGCGGAGGAAAGAGGGGAGGTAAGCAAAGTTTGGGGCACTTTCTAAACAAAAAATGAAGCAGTTGGGACTGGGAGACAGGGGGAATACTATATCAAAGGGGATTTATGCTAGGGGGAGGGAATCCGGAGGGAGGGGAGGGAGAGGGAGGGGGAGAAGGGTGCAGTACGCATGCCAAACTTCCCGGAGGGCCAGGTAGGAGGCAGAGTCCTATATGGACTCTGCTATCCTCCTGGTGGGCAGTTTTTTGGACTTTGGGGGGGGACTACAGGAGAACCATATGGAGCTGGGATGTGAGGTAAGTATTAAAAACATACATGATGGGGCCAGTAGTGGGGGGGATTATAGTTTTGGGGGTGGACATGCCCTTTAAAGTGAATCTATACTACAGAACTAAACAACTTTGGTTCTGCTCCTTGTAAGATTGGCAAGTGCCTTTATAATTGCTAATAATCTTTCTCACTGAAGAATAGATTTAAACTTGTTTGGGAATGACCTTCTAACATTTCCAGAATGATAACTACCACAATTGCTTCACTAAGATCTTTGCTGACGTCTTTCCTTTCCCCCCATTGTATTTATACACCTGAATTCTCCAGACAGCAAAACTGCCCAGTTTCTAGAAAAGCAGATTTATAGTGATCACACTTGTTAATGATCAGTTATTAAATGCATTAGCAGCACCTGGACACTATTTATCCTCTTAATTTCTATGGAAGCAATAAGGGTTTTTTACACTTGTAGGACTATGTTAAAGTGAAGAAAGCTGGACAAAAAACAAAAAATGATGTAGCCCTAAAGTCTTGTAAGCTCTGTAGCAATGCAATAAAATGCAACCTGGTTTGTAAAATGCTCTTGGTACCAGGCTAGACTCCCTAGTGATGAGTAGCAGTTAGGGAAATGCAATATACAATGACCTTTGTAAATATAGGTTAACTTACAGATCCTGGGAAGTGTTGAAATGAGGCTTGCAAATGTGGACCATTAAAAGTACCTCTCTGTGGGAGTACATCAGAGTTTATTCAAGATGTAAAATGTATCTGTAGGTACATGGTACTCGGTGATATATGGCTAAGGGTTCCACTCCAGTAAAGCTAATGCCCTGTTTTCCAGATGTTTTCTTATTCAGAAGATTATTCACTCAATCAACAGGACAATAATGCTTGTTGTTCACTTCTTTAAGAGCTCATGCGTTAAGACTGGATTGTGCAAGAATTAAAATGATTTATCCTTTTTTAAAGCAGTACTTGATGAAGGGCTAAAGGAAAAATGTTCTCATCACTTCAACGTATTAAAAATAATCTAAAGAACTCATTTCCTTTTCTGGAAAGTACAGCTTTATCGTTAGGTTAACAAAACTTTGTAAAATCCAATATGGTCTATGAAATGCAAATGTATTTTACATTTTGAGGTTGAAATTAACCCTATGTAGCACATTATGGAAATCATGTACAGTATAGTTACTGTAGATACACATTATACATACAGAACATTGAGGTAACAGTGTGTACAGACATTACATTACATGGTGGCTTTTGGTGAATCTAGGCCCTGAAAAAAAAACAACTGTTAGAAGTATAAAACTAATTCTTTAGAACTGGATTATATACCAATAAACAGGTGAAAGTTTAGGTTTATGTTGCCTGAAACCTTTTCAATGACTCAAGGACTGTGGGAACACAGATGATGGACAGTACTTTTATCCTTTGTAGCACATAGACCTGTGAAAGGGGTTTGTTATGAGAGTGCCCAGATAAAGAATTTGTAATGATTTCTGGATACTCATGATTAATAGCACCTGGTTTACTATGCAGAACATATACATGTTTGAATGCTCAATAAATTCTATGTTTCATAAAATGTCCAATTAACACATTGTTTGAATTGTCATTGTACACATAGCATAGTTTGCAATGAGAATCAAGTATTGATCAGTCCCCCAGTGGCTATGTCACTTTTTCCCCATGAGCTGTCTTGTTGCATTGCCCTCCATACACAAAGAGTACTTGGTACACATGTTGTACAGGGCAGATCATGCCCCAAATAGGTATGCTACATCACATGCAGAAACCCCATCTATATTACAATTAATCTGCAATACAGTAGACATATTTCATACAAACATATTATGGAACTGTTGTTACACAAAATAACTACCGATTTATTAATACATAGAAGCAGGTCCCTTTTGGCCTGTTGTTTCTTGCTCTGCAGTTTGTAAGTAATTACAAAACGATGCCCGATTTATTGTTTTTGGTCCATAATAAAGAAGTTGCATGTACTTAGATTGTGAGGGGTCTGTGAAGTTGGATAGTTCTCTTTGGCCCACAAGGGGACTTCCATGACTTACATATTAAATCAATTCTTTCTGCATCCAAGATGGATAGTAAATAAACAACAAATGGCTTTTTATGACAAAAATCAAAGAAATGTTAAGGAAAGGACATTAACACATTACAGGCAATTTACAATGTAAATAATGTCTTATTATATTAGAAAGGCAGGATATCTGAGCTCTAACATGATCTGTGTCTAAGAGAGGCAGGATCTCAGGGCTGTAACTAACATTATCATGTCTGAAAAATGCAGGATCTCTCAGCTGTTACATGATAAGTCTTTAACAGAGGCAGTTCTCTGCTGTAACACAATTGGATTTTAGCATCTAGTGGGCAGGATATGCTGCAGCTTCCTGGTTTTGATCTGCTGTAGACTTGAGGTGGGTACACACTGTACCAATCTTTGGAAGACGACAGAAAAGTAAGTATGGAGAAAAAAAACTCCTTTATATAAATAGCTCCAATTATTAGATGTATATATTATAATTAAACACAGACACTGTTTGCTTGACACATTTTATTGACGGAACTATCTTGGGTCACATCCTGGGTTTTTCAAAACGTTTTTATATTTTTTGCCACTTGTTGTTTGTTGCATGTATTATATAAAGGAGGATGGTAAGTGTGTATTCTAATATAACTTCTCCTAAGTTATTACATTTGGTGCTGCTAGCACATTTTTTAAACTTCCTTGGACAATCAACATACCTGTAATATTGCACAAACTTTTCATTATAAAGTCACTGTCTCCGGTGATTATACACCACTCCAGCTCCCAACAACATTTCAACATTTCCAATAAGTGGATCATAGTCGCTTGCCAAAACTGCACTGACCTTTTGACATGACTAATAAGCAATGTTGGTGAAGTCAAGTAGCCTATTGGATTATGTAATTGGGATGTCAGCAGGAATGTACTCAAAGATACTTAACAAACTTCTTGATTCAAAAACATACAAGCTTCTTCTACATTCAACAGTACATATAATACATACCATATTGAACCATTGAGTTCTTAACATTACTAAAAGTTCATAGATATTGGCAATATCTTTAAACATCCACTTTAAGAAAGTGATGAGTGTTAAAGTGCATCAAGCAGCCAAGCTTCTGAGGAAGTGGCAAGAGTCACAAAACCAAGCAAGATACTGCCCTCCAGGGCATGCCCCTGTAAATGCTGTAAGTACAGTACTAACCTTTTAATTGCTGGATTAATAAAGGAAAGCATTTTAATAAGGGGATAATAAGGGCTTTGCATTGTGATTAATTGTGTAATGCTGACCCTGCTGAGGGATGTATTTGAGTCTGAGTGCCACTGTGATTGATTAAGAGGAAGAACCTTCAATTAATCTCCAGATTGAGGATTTGTTTCACTTTACCACAGTGTTTGTCTTCTCTTGGGAGCCAATGTCAAGCTCTAAAAACTCACCAGTTTGAAAAAGTGTATAGCAATGTGCACATTAACCTTTCTTTCTAGATCATTTACAATGTCACTAATAAAATGACTGGAAAACACTGGCTGTGCACTGAACTGTCGGTTCATTTGAAATGTTGCATTACTATGGCCCTCTGACTATGGTCTGTTTTAACTCTCTATACTAATCAGCTCACTGTCGATACAGTATTTCCTGTTGATTTTCTGGTTAATGCAGATCCAATTGAAAAATATAAGAAAGAAAAAGTTTTAAAACATGAGAAAAAAGGTTGTTACAAAGTTATAATTGTAGCACCTGCAGTCACCTTATAGAGGTACCCCATTTTTGCCATCCACATAAAGGCAATAAAATCTATCAAAGGAAGGTATACCTGCAGTACGGATCACTGTATATATATTATATATATATATATATATATATATGATAAAATGCCTGTGCGGCTTATAGTACATAGGAAAAACCATATTACCTTTAAAAAAAAATCACACATTAGAACAACTAGAGAAAGGATGATTCATGGTAAACTTAAAGGGGATGAAAATCCTGTAGCATTGCATTTTGCTGAAAAAAAAACATTCAATAAGGTTACTAAGGGCAATGGTCATAGACCGTGACCTCCTCCAAAAAGGGGAGGGTATTGGAACAAAAAATTTACTATGTAGAGAAGCATATTGGATTATATATGAACAAAGCCCAACCTAACAGACTAAATAGTCAATTGTCATTAAAATGCCTTTGTAAATCTTTTAACATGTTCCATTGCACATAGCACTTTTAAAATAACTAAATCCTTACAAGATATATACCTGATTATGGCTCTTATTGATATATAACTAAGTTTAAAAAAAAAAAAAAACTCTTATTAATATTCATACACATATTATGTTAGGTATTTCAGTTACCAGCACTTATGTAAAAGAATGTATATTTAGCACTTTATAAAAAATTATTTGCCCATAAGTAAATGTATAATAATACCCTGGTTTTACAGAAAAATATTTTAGATATGAATGTATTGGTAATGATATACAATAGGGGGAGGAGTCTATGATGTACAGATGGGAGGAGTGATGTAATAATTTATTTAGTTGACACAGTGTGTGGCATCCAAATTGTATCCTGATGAATGTACCAGTGAAGTACCGAAATGTTGATACCCACATATATAATAATTTTTCATCACAATCAGAGGTGCCAGAAATTATTGAAGGCCTGTAAGTATCGATCTGAATGCTTTTTTTTTTTATGAAATAACATGGCTTCTGGGGGTGGGCAGGGGGGAGCTTTTATACAATTAAAAGTTATTTTTAAGGTGGACATGCCCTTTAAGTATAGAAAAGATTGTTCAGGACATCCACACACCTGAGCGATAATGGCTGGCTTCCTGTACTACAGTATAGGGAGCCAACCACAACTGAGAGATATTTTCAGTCACACAACCTTGTACAAGTCCTTTGAATTGAGAAAGCCAGTCGGTAGACTAGCGAAATGTCTTCAAGAACTAAACTTCAAGTCCAGTTTGATCTAATTGAATACAACCGATATACCATGACTTGGATGAATGAGAAATTCACAAGCAATATATTAGTATAGTATAGTATAGTATCCGAGGTTGAATAAAGACATACGTCATCCAGTCCAACCCATCTAGCAATATCCTCATTTCCTGCCTAACTGTTGATCCAGAGAAGGCAAAAACCCCCCACCAATTTATGAAGGGGGAAAAAATTCCTTCCTGACTCCAAGTGGCAATCGGAAATTCCCTGGATCAACTCTACTTTATGTATCAATACCAGTAACTTGCAACATTTCTTGTTTGCAGAAACTCATCCGCTTTTTTTTTAAACTGACCAATGAACCTTCCATAACAACGTCCACTGGAAGACAGTTCCATAGCTTTACCGTTCACAGTGAAAAACCCTTTCCGAGCTTGAGCCCTAAACCTTTTTTCTTCAAGTCTTAAGGGTGTCCTCATGTCCTTTGACATGTTCTATTGGTGAACATGCCCAGATGTATGGCCCTTAATGTATTAATACACAGAACCATATCCCCACGCAAGTGCCTTTTCGCGTACATATTGTAACTTTTCCAGTCTCTCTTCATATTCAAGCTCCCCCAATCCCCTATAATTTAGTTGCCCTTCTCTGAACCCTTTCCATTTCAAAGATGTCCTTTTTGTAACAGGATTCCAAAATTGCACTGCATATTCCAAATGAGGCCTTACCAATGCTTTGTAAAGAGGAGAATTACATTTTCCTCCCTTGAATCCATACCTCTCTTTATACAAGACAATACCATGCTGGCTCTGGCTGTTGCCGCCTGGCACTGCTTGCTACCTTTAGGTTTGTTATGCACAATAACTCCAAGATCCCTTTCCAACAGGATTCACTTAACACAGAGCATTTATAGTATAAGTAGCACAAGTATTTTTAAGTCCAAATGCATCACCTTACATTTATCAACATTGAATTTCATCTGCCACTTAGCAGCCCAATGTGATAATCTATCTAGATCCCCTTGCAACGATTGCACATCCTCTGAAGTTTAAATGGTCGACAAAGTTTTGTGTCGTCAGCAAACACAGAAACCTTGCTGACAATACCCACTTCCAAATCATTAATAAATAGATTAAATAGAAGCGGCCCCAACACAGAACCCTGTGGCACCCCACTTAGCACTTTAGCTAATGATGAAGCCCCATTAACAACTACTCTCTGCATCCTTTCATTAACCAATTTTCTACCATGTACAATGTGACTCCCCAGACAACAGACCTTAGCTCTATTCATTAGTCGCCTATGGGGGACTGTATCAAAAGCCTTTGCAAAATCCAAGTAAACTACATCTACTGCTATACCAGAGTCAACTATTCTACTTACTTCCTCATAAAAGCCAAGCAAGTTAGTTTGACAAGATCTATTCCTCCTAAATCCATGCTGGTTACTACTTATAATGTCATCCTTGAAACATACTCTAGAAACATGTTCACTTATTAAACTTTCCGATCTTCCCACCACTGAAGTTAAACTTACAGGCCTGTAATTTCCCGGCTGTGAACGACTACCCTTTTTGAATATTGGAATAACATCAGCCTTTTTCCAATCCAGAGGCACAACCACCGGACATGAGGGAATCAGCAAAAATAAGAAACAATGGTCTAGAATAAAACTGAACTTAGCTCCTTAAGTACCCGAGGATGTATTTTATCCGGTCCAGGAGATTTATTAATATTAACCTTATTTAGTTCTTTCTGTACCATATCCTCGGTTAACCAAAGTGAACTTGAATTGTATACCTTTATTGCTACTATACTCTATGATATCTGTACTTGGATATCTATAGTGTATACAGAGGAAAAAAATTATTCAAGACATTTGCTTTATCGCCATCCTCCGTAACTAACTTATATCCCCATTAATTAATGGTGCCACATTCTCAGTCCTCATCTTCTTACTATTAATATACTTAAAAAAATGTTTAGGCTTAGTGATGCTTTGTTCACTATCCTAACTTCATTATTATTTTAGCTAGTTTGATTGCTTTCTTACACTCCTTGTTACAGTTTTTATAATCCCTAAAGGCCCTTTATGTTCCCTCGGCCTTAAAGGTTTTAAATGCCTTTTTCTTCCTTACCATTTGTCTCTTTACATCAGAATTCAGACCACATGGGCGGATTTATTTTTTTACATTTATTTCCCAAGGTATAAATTTAGATGTGAACTGGCTTAAAATCCCCTTGAACACAGTCCACTTCTGTTCAGTACCTTTACCTGATAATACTTATCCCAGTTGACATTCTGAAGAGCTGCTTTTAACCTGGGAAAATTTGCTTTCCTGAAATTAAATGTCTTTGTTAACCCAGCGCCACTTTTCCTTTCGATAACAAGGTCCAAATGCCACTATTTCATGGTCACTATTCCCTAAGCCTCCAGTTACTTTATATCTATAAAGCGCTCCACAATGTTAGATATTACCAGATCCAACAGAGCTCCTTTTCTAGTAGGAACCTCAACCACCTGTGAGAGAAAATTGTCCTGCAGCAAATTCAGGAACTCATCGCCTTTTTTACCCTATCTACCTTTCTTATAATGGATTCCCCTACCATTACCACCTGCCTAGCATTCCTGAGCCTTAGTAATTACAGCCTGTGAGTTTAACTTCAGTGGTGGGGAAGATCCTGGAAAGTTTAATAAGGGAAATGTCTAGAGTATGTTTCAAGGACTGACATTATAATTATTAACCAGCATGGATTTAGGAGGAATAGATCTTGTCAAACTAACTTGCTTGGCTTTTATGAGAAGTAGATGATGTAGTGATGTAGTTTACTTGGAGTTTTGCAAAGGCTTTTGATACAGTCCCAATAGGCAACTAATGTATAAGCTAGGAATGTTGGATAGAAAATTGGTTAATGAATAGGATGCAGAGAGTAGTTTGTAATGGGGCTTCATCATTATGGACTAAAGTGCTAAGTGGGGTGCCACAGGGTTCTGTGTTGGGGCTGCTTCTGTTTAATCTATTTTATAATGATTTGGAAGTGGGTATTGTCAGCAAGGTTTCTGTGTTTGCTGATGACAAAACTTTGTTGACCATTAAAAACTTCAGAGGATGTGCAATCGTTGCAGGGGGATCTAGATAGATTGTCACACTGAGCTGCTAAGTGGCAGATGAGATTCAATTTTGATAAATGTAAGGTGATGCATTTTGAATCCTTGTGCTGCTATACTATAAATGGAACAAATAACATACTGAGGTCCAGGAGGAGCGCTCACCTACGGCGTCTGTGATCATCCGCGCTGGGCTGTACTCCAGTGTGCAGGTCCCTCCTCCCGAAAGGAGACTTCAGCGAGTCTCACGATACTTCAAACAGAAAACAGATACCAGGGGAGCGGACCGCTCCGTAGTTCAGGAATCACCCGTGGCAGATGGTATCATAACGTGCTTTATTTGAACAGTACTAGTGTACATCAGTCATGCAGTAAACCAAAGCAAGGCACAACGAACAGTAGTCTTACGCGTTTCACAGCGTCATGGCCGCTTCATCAGAGACTTACTGAGGAGAGGAATTACCCATGATCCCTGCTCCCTTAGAAACCTGTACTGAGCCTTACTGAGCCTGGGCATAGCTCAGAAGAGGCAGACAGGGGATTAACATTCAGTCATTGGCTGTGATGTCAACTGTCAAATCCATAACTGACAGTTACTAACTGAAGAACCAGGCAGAGAGAAACAGGGAAACAGGACATTGTGCAGGATTTCAGGTTAGACTTATATATTTCAGATTTCAAACTATTACCGTTTAGGGTTTTGGGGGGTGATATTACCTGTATGTAAGTTTTCATTTGGGGCTGGACTTGCCCTTTAACATGAAGTGCGCAAATATTAATGTGACAGTGATAAGAATATTATCAAAGAAGTTGCCCAATCTACAGCTATATTTCCATATAATACAATCTATATCCATTTCAATGGCAAACTGTTGTAACTGACAGAAGTATCAACATACATATATGTATGGAAAACAATGTATATATAAATTACAGTACAATATATTATGTTAAACCTATACCAATTGATCTTGTTATACATAATATATAAACAATAATAAACTCCGTCATATATACAATCAATGACAAATCAATACATATTGGAATTAAAAATTATTATATAGGTTTACATCATATATACTACATTAAGAATATAATAATCTAAATATCAATAATATAAAAAAAATTATACATTGTGAATTTAAATCTAAATATCAATGTATATAGTAAAAGATGATAAAATAGTGACCCATAGATATGGAAACCTTTAAATACAATATTATTAATAGCTGCAATTAATGACGAATTATATATGATCATATCCATTAAACAAATATTTTATAGATAATAATTAGTATAAATAGATAATAAACCCTATATAAAATAGTACATATGAAAAATTAATACATTGTCAATTATAAATATATAAAATAATACATATAAATAATTAATACATGTTATCATAATATAAATAGACAATAATCCATATAGTGTAATAGTGACTCGTGTGTTCAAAGTATTAAATATTTACAGGGAGATTCAATAAAAGTTCTTATCGTTTAAAATGGTGCTATTTTGCCCCAACCAATCAGAACTTATGTAAATTTGAAAGCTAACATCTGATTGGTTGGGGCAAATTAGCACCATTTTAAACGATAAGAACTTTTATTGATAACCCCCTTAGTCCATACAGCAGCTAAGATCTATTTCTAGATTAAGGCCTTGGGGAATTAATGTTTGTAATTTGAAGATCCAAAAAGCTTCTTTTTTCAACATTTCTTATGTAAATCCCCTTTTCGTATGGTGTGTTGTACTTTGTCTATGATTTGGAATGTTTTTGTGTTGTTGCTCCCATTTTCCTCTATCATATGGGCCGAGATTGTTGATTTTATATCACCTTTCCTGATAGCATTAACATGCTCCATAATCCTCACCGTGGCAGCTCTAATGGTCTTACCTATGTATTGCTTTTGGCATATTTGGCAAGTAGCCATATATACCACAAACTTGGATTTACAATTTAGATATTGTGTTATATCAAATGAATTTTTTAGACACTTCCAGATATCCACATAAATTACATCTAGTGTATCCACATATGTAACACCTTTTTCCATGAGCCATGGTATGTGTTTATTCTCATTATCCTGTTTTATGAATAAAGCTAGGGGAAACTATAGAGCCTATATTCCTTCCCCTTCTATAAGTAATTTAGGGCTGGATCCATAACAGTTTTTTTCATTTGGGATCTTTTTTTGGAGAAAACCCCAATATTTTCTAATGGCCTTACAAATAAGAAAACTATGCCTATTACATGTGCTAATGAAATATGGTGACTCTCTACCTACTTTCTTGTTGTTAAATCTCCTAGTATGTTTTAATAATTGATTGCGTTCTAATAACACTGCCTTATCATAAGCTTTTTATATCATTGTCATATCCCCTCTCCTTAAGTCTGTCCCAAGTGACATAGCTTGTTGGTTAATCTGTCCCAGCTGTTACAAATTTTCCTCAATCTCAAAATTGACCATAAGGTAATTCTAATGTAGATATATTATGTGCTGATGGTGCCTGGAGGAGCGTATTAGGGAAATTGGTTTCCTATGTAGATCTTTACCTACCCTGTTATTTTCAACAGTTTTAAACCAACGTCCAAAAACTCTATGGTATTGTCTTCTATTTGATGGATAAATTCTATACCCCACCGGTACTATTTCAATACTCGCAGAAAGCTAATGCTGTTTCTTGGTCACCATCCCACAGTATAATAAGGTTGTCTATATACCTATACAGGAATACAATATTTGACTTAAAGGGATTAAGATTACCAAAGATGGATGCATGCTCCCACCAACCCATGAATAAATTAGCATAGGTTGGTGAGAAACATGCACCCATCGCGGACCTCTTTTTTGAAGATAAAACTTTTTATCAACATGAAATGTTAGATGTAAGCAGATATAATAGGCTTCCAAAATAAAAAAATCCTGTTCTTTGGGATACAAATTATAGTGGTTCAGCCAATGTTGAACTGCTTTAAAAACTATCGTGTGGTCTATAGACGATACAAACGCCTTTACATCCATAGTTAACCATTTAAAGGTACTTTTCCATTTTATTTCCCTTTACACGATTTAATATGTCCGTGGAATCTTTTATGTATGAATGTATTTTAGTACCATAGGCATCAAGAGTGTGTCATATATTTAGCCAAAGGTTTGTTAAGGGAACTGATTTCGGACACAATCGTCCCTTGACATTACTGAGGAATTTGTGCACTTTGGGTAATGCATGGAATATTGGTGTTACTGGATTTTATGAAACATTCTATATAGTGACCCTTACTACTTAGGGGTAAAAGATGATGGGTTTTTACAGTTTGTGTGGATAACTGTATTCTGTAATATAGTATGGTATCATTTTGTTCAAAAAGATCCTGTAAAATGGCTAAATTACATATATCCGAAAATTCTTCTAATTTGAATTCATTGTCAACATTCAATTTTCCTGTACATTTCCCCTTATAGTGGTAGTTAGTTGTTCCTCCAAAGATTCCACACCTTTAATGTCCCCTTCTGAGAAATGTCTCAATAATACTAATTTACGTATATACCTATTAAGTTCTATAAGAATATCAAAAAGTTTTATAGGTGAATCTAATACAAAGTTAGGACCCTTGCTAAGGGCTCTAATACTATCCTCTGATAGAACTTTTGTAGAAAGATTAATGAGATTATTAGTAAAACGATTAGCATCAAAATTTACATTACTCATAGTTTCAAATTCTTAGATGAACTATTATTGGTGGATGGATATGTATGTACTAGAAACCGCTTCCTTATGTTTCTCTTTTTCAAGATCGGTGGTTTTAAGTGACTTACAGGAAATCCGTCTTCCTTCCCAGACCCCCGGTGTCCTGATTTTTTTTAAAATGTAATGTTGATACTTTTGTCAGTTATGACAGTTTGCCATTTAAATGGATTAAAGATTGTATTTTATGGAAATATAGCTGTAGATTGGGCAACTTCTTTGATAATATTTATCACTGTCACATTTAATATTTGTTAAGGATAGCAGTCAATTTGTTATTAATTTTCTATTTTAACATCACTATATTGCTTTATGGTGACACATCATTTCTTGTCATATAGTAAAATTTTAACATTCACAAATATTTGCTATTTTATTACCTTATAGGCATGCACATGGAGTTTGCCAGACAATTTGAATAAATATGATATTTTATCACTTAACCACTTTACACAATAGCGTTGGATAACTACAATAATACCGTATATACTCGAGTATAAGCCGAGGTTTTTAGGTTTTAAAATAAACCTAAAAACCTTACCTCGGCTTATACTCGAGTCAAGGTCTTCCTTACCGCAATCGATGTTGCTGAGGCTCCAAATCCGGCTGCCGCACGCTCTGTAAGTCCTGTGAGTTTGCAGGCTGACGTCAGTACTCGGCACCGGCAGTGAGAGGCGCCGAGTAGTGACGTCAGCTGGCAATCCACAGGACTTACAGAGCGTGCGGCAGCCGGATTTGGAGCCTCAGCCTTGCAACATTGGAGCCTCAGCAACATTCTGGTATTCTGGGAGGAATCTCGGGAGGGAGGGAGGGAGGGGGCTCTACACTGCAGTTGCATTCCCATACAGTGTTGGAAACTACAACTCCCAGCCAATAAAGCATGTGGGAGTTGTAGTTTCCAAAAATCTGTATGGGAATTCTGCTGTCTATTTAAAGGGCAACTTAAGCATCAAAATAATATTAAAGGCAGTAGTGGTCAGATCAGATCAGTGGTCAGATAATCAGAAGGCAGTAGTGGTCAGAATTTCTACACCTGGCTTATATTCGAGTCAATCAATTATCCTAATTGTTCAGGTAAAAACAGGGACCTCGGCTATACTCGGGTCGGCTTATACTCGAGTATATACGGTATGTAATATTTTGTTAATTTATAACTGAGGTTTTGATCCCTCTCGGTCACTTTATGCTCTTTGGATTCTAGTGCACAGCACCATCATAGTCACTTGTGGGTTAATTACATTTACAGGGTTATGGGTATTTAAGGGAGCAGGATCATGGTAATTCCTTTCCCTCAGTAAGTCTCTGACGAAGCGGCCATGACGCCGTGAAACGCGTAAGACTACTGTTTCATTGTGCCTTTGCTTTGGTTTACTGCATTGACTGATTATGATACCATGGTGGTATTATGATACCATCTGCCATGGCTGATTCCTGAGCTATGGAGTGGTCCGTTCCCCTGGTATCTGTTTTCTGTTATACTATAAATGGCTCTGTGTTAAGTGAATCCCTGTTGGAAAGAGATCTTGGAGTTTTGGTGGATAACAAACTTAAAGGTAGCAAGCAGTGCCAGGCGGCAACAGCCGAGCCAGCATGGTATTGTCTTGTATAAAGAGAGGTATGGATTCAGGGAGGAAAATGTTATTCTCCCTTTTTACAAAGCATTGGTAAGGCCTCATTTGGAATATGCAGTGCAATTTTGGAATCCTGTGTACAAAAAGGACATCTTTGAAATGGAAAGGTTTCAGAGAAGGGCAACTAAATTAATAAGGGAGTTGGGGAAGCTTGACTATGAAGAGTTACAATTATGTACTGAGAAAGGCGCTTGCGTGGGATATGATTACTGTGTATAAATACATTAACGGGCCATACATAAACTATCTGGGCATTGTTCACCAAAAGAGTATGTCAGAGGACACTTGAACATCCCTTAAGATTGAATAAAAAAAATGTTTAGGCATCAAAGTCAGAAAGGGTTTTTCACTGTGAGAAAAGTAAAGCTATGGAACTGTCTTCCAGTGGACGTTGTTATGGCAGGTTCATTGGTCAGTTTCAAATAAAAGCTGGATGAGTTTCTGCAAACAGGGAATGTTGCAAGTTACTGGTATTGATTCATAAAGTAGAGTTGATCCAGTCAGGAGGAATTTTTTCCCCCTTCATAAATTGGTGGGGGTTTTTTTTGCCTTCCTCTGGATCAACAGTTAGGCAGGAAATGAGATATTGCTAGAGGGTTGGACTGGATGGACGTATGTCTTTATTCAACCTCAAATACTATACTATACTATACTACACTTACTGTGAATTTCACAGCGAATTGCAGAATATTTTCATCAAGAATTTTTGCTAAGTAACCATTTTAATAAAAGAAATAGCAGAATTTGTAATCAAAAATATAGAACTGGAGCATTAATGAAAGGTTAAAGGAAGGACAATAGTCTATCAAGTTCAACTCTTAATATGGTCCATTTGGCATATAAATTAAGAAAAAAGTGCATAGTTTAGTTAGGGGAGATTTAACACACTTCTTGAAGCTCCTAACCTTTCCATTCTCCTGTGATGCTTTAACTCCTAAAGTGTAGAAGGTAAAGGGTGTTTTTTTGCCATAAAACCAGTACACCCCAAACACTAGGATCACAATACTTACCTGGCTGCCTGGCGTTCCAGATTCTGTAGCCGTCAAAAGTCATTGGCTGTAAGGTAATAATACATTCAACTGTAAAACAATATGCATCACCTACAGGGCGGCGATATCAATCCCATGTGCAGTCACTCTGATAATAAATGTAACTTAGATTTGAAAACTAGTTAATAAATAAAATGGCAATTATTTAAGTATGAAGAAGAGAGTTGCATAGATCCCACAGAGGATTCTGCTTCATATGAGATTCTTCTTCTTATGTTTTCATACAGCGCTTCATACAGACATGGCCCTAGTCTGTACTCTACGCTGAAGCATTGGGAATGATCCCTCTCCTTCTGGAAGGATCAGCTGTTCCAGCAGAATATTTCCCTTTGTTGGCATCAGTGCCGATGATGCATTTGATGGCGTTGACAGCATTTTCCATAATTACAAATTACAAGTAAGTGTTTCCTGGTTTACTAAAGCTCCTGGCGTCTGAATTTTTTTTTATTTCACCACATTACTACATTGCCAGCAGACACATTTTATAACCACGTTCTATGACAAACCCTTAGTTTCCAAAACTGGCTGTACTATAAAATCAGGTATATCAACCCCATTCTGTAACAGTAGCATTACAAACATATTGTGCCTGTTATTTTGGCAACAGTCTATTGTAAGGCGTAAATCAGTTTTTCAGTCTATTGTGTGTAATATTTCTTATTGCTAACAGGATTATTCTCTAACTAGACAATGAACACAGTTAGTATGGACCCTTTATAGCTTAGAAAAATGTTACCATGAAGTTCCAACCATTAAAGAGATATGGTTTAAAATTTACAAGAGCGGAAGAAAGAGGAATCAGGTTATCAGTAAATTTTTTATTTTCTTTACTGCATTTATTTCTCCCACTTTTACAGTATAATCTGAACTGGTCTCAGACACTCTCTCTCTTTTTATGTTCTTAAAGGACAACTCCACTCTCATAAGAATATCTTTTAGAAAGAATGGCCTCTTTAAAATACATTGATATATCAGTTTGTCCTATGAATTCATTACTGTATGCCTGCTATGCTTCTGGATGCCTCATGGAAACTGAGCAATTTAGAAACCTGTATGAGTCTGGGCATGCTCAGGCTAGCGGATTAACATTCAGATCATGGATGTGATGTCAACTGTCAATCCATAAATGACAGTTGCTAACGGAAGAACCAGGAAGCAGAAACAGGGGCAACACAGGACATTGTGCAGGATTTCAGGTTAGACTTCTATATTTCAGATTTCAAACTATTACCGTTAGGGTTTGGAGGTGATTTACCTGCATCTAAGTTTTCATTTTGGGGCTGGACTTGCCTAAAGGACATGTAAACTGTGGCAAATATAACTAATAACACAGTAATTAGGATTATTACCACCAATCTAAATCTTCTTTTTTTTCTTCTCTGACCTTCCTATCCTTGTTTTATAGCTCTGGGAGTTTAAAGATGGTGGGGCACAGCTAGCCAGTAAGAACTGTCAATCACCCAGCCCCTCCCCCTGGCACACTACATGTAGAAACTATCCATTTTATAAAATTAAAGATTATTTCTCTGTCACCGCATGGCTAATTGATTCAGCATTAAGATCGGGAAAGAATTAAAGGGTTTGTCCACCCCCTCTAACATTTTTGGATATGTAATAGCTCCCTCCCCAGCCCCAACCACTAGAATAGATTTTACAGAAACTCCCCCAATCTTTACTACTCTCCCTTTCCTCCACCGTACTGCCGGCCCTCTGCTTGATGAAAACTGTAAGCAAGGGGCCCGACGGCAGCCGCGTCCGTGATTGGCTGAGAGGCAGCCAATCACGGACGTGGCTGCTGCTGCACGGGAAAGAGGTATGGTAAGTAAAGATCGCGGGAGTCTCTGGAAATAATTATAGCGATGGAACTGGGGGAGGGAGACCTATTACATATCAAAGGGATTTTACACTAGGGGGAGGGAGAGAAAAACGGAGGGAGGAGTGATGGGGAGGGCTGCTCTGAGCAAGCCAAAATCCTCTGAGAGGAAGCCTTAGAGGCGAGGAAACAATTTCCCTCCCTGCAGTGCCTCGGTTGCCAGTTTTTTGACTTTGAGGGGACATTACAGGAAAACCATTTGGAGCTGGGATGTAAGGTAAGGATTTTAACACTACAGAGTGGGACCAGTAGTGGGTAAAATTATAGTTTTGGGGGTGGACATGCCCTTTAAGCATATATGTTTATCTGTGCTCTTTCTGTGCAGATAAACCCAATCATGCAGTTAGCTGCTGTCTGTGTTAAGTCCCAATCTAGCACTGTACCTAAAGAAGCAATTACAAAGTGTGTCCCCCACACACACCCATACAACCCTCAAACTCCTACAGCTAAAAGAAAATCATACTTGATTCAAGCAGTGATTACAGCTCCCAGTGCTGATTACCTTCCCATAAAAGCAGTTTTACTTTCATTTCACTATAGCACAAAATCACTGGGTGAATGCTATGGCTGTAGTGGGGCACAGATCATCTCCACTGCACATGCTTCACACTCTATCTGTGCCTCAGGTTTCTGAGGGGGTGGATACATAGAAAGGAGAGATGCATATTAACTAGGAGTGAGCTGAACAGGACATGAGGAGGATCTAGTCACAGGGAGCACTGAGAGCAAAAAAGGATCAGTTCCTGACAGTGCTAAAAATATAGAAAGGGTAAAGGCAAGTCATTTTTCAGTTTAGAGTCCCTTTAAATCTTTTTGTTTTTTAGTAAAATATCAGGGAGATTCAATAAAAGTTCTTATCATTAAAAATGGTGCTAATTTTGCCCCAACCAATCAGAACTTTTTAACATTTGAAAGTAACATCTGATTGGTTGGGGCAAATTAGCACCATTTTTAACGAAAGAAACTTTTATTGATAACCCTGTAATATATACAGTATGCTTTTATATATATTCATAATGCTGAATGCAAAATGTGCTAACCCAAGACAGCAAATATAACTTCAGAGAGAATTTAGGAAGCAGAAAGGGAAGGGTAAAGTCATATAAGTACTCACAGGGTTATTCAATAAAAGTTCTTATCGTTAAAAATGGTGTAACTTTGCCCCAACCAATCAGATGTAAGCTTACAAATGTTAAATAAGATCTGATTGGTTGTGCAAAATTAGCACCATTTTAAACAATAAGAACTTTTATTGAATCTCCCTGTAAGACTTTTAGTAGTAACTGTACTTGATTGTGTCATTACACTTCTGTAGCTGATTTGTGTTGTGATGTCTGGGTCACTCACTATGCTTTTAATGTTTCTGTTGTGAAGTTAGCATAGTGTTGAATAGAGATGAAATGTGGGTTCAAATAGAACCCAGTTTCGAATCGAATTGAGGGTTTCGAAGGCGAAACTTTCGGAACTCCCGAATTTCACGGAACCCGGATTTTTCGAATTTTTGATTTTTAACGAAAATCGAAAGTAGACGATTATTGAAAATCGAAAGCAGACAATTATTGAAAATCGAAAGTAGACAATTTCCGAAAATCGAAAATAGACGGTTTTCGAAAAATCGAAAGTAGATGATTTTCGAAAATCGAAAGTAGACAATTTTCAAAAATCAAAACTTGAGAAATGATTGCATTTCTCAAAAGTTTGCTAATCATAATTGAAGTAAAAGACATTTAAAAGGTTAGACGTTAGGACCTTCCAGACTGGGGTTACCTTGACGTGGTTGGAAGGCTTTTTCATTCATGTGATCACAGTAATGTATACTAAAACCCCTTTGTTATAAAGTATGCCAGTGTGCAGATAATATGATATTGTATGGGGCTTAGGAATGTGCATTGATTATCTTTTCTATGTTTGTATAAATGTTTGACCAGATCAGCAGCCTTCTGCTAAATGTGTTGTAAAGTAGCCTAATTTGATTGTCCACAATCCTTATATTGGATCACTAAAAAAATCAGCTTTCCCGTTAAAATTATTATCGATATTACAATCCAATATTGCTATAAGATCAGGAAAACGTAAAATTTTGTCAGATTGATCGTAATTCAGCCAGTGTATGGGAACCTTAAGTTTCTAAAGGGTGACATCTATAAAAATAAAAGCTTTAACACAGACATTGTGATCATATACTGTACTCCCTAAAGGAATGAATGGGATCTGTGTGTGGGGGAGGCCCACCCCACTTGAGCGTATAGTAGTTGGTTCTTGGGATTTTTAGTGACACTTCAAAAATTACACAGTTTGATGCCTGGAAAATATCTATTGTATATGATGTATATAGAGAGAGAATTAGAGAAGAATAGGGGCAGGGCTAGCATAGAAAATATTCAGAACTAAACTTTAAAGTCTGTTGATCTAATTGATACAACAAGATACCATGACCTGTGAAGGAGAACCTTCACAAACAAAAATTCAGGACTTCATAAACTGAAACAGATTTATTCTTGATGATGAATGTTTGCAATAAGATTCACTTTCACAATTTGAAAAATGGGACCAATGACCTTTAATAAGATTTAATGGGCATTGTGAAACCAAGCTGGATTGAACAACACAAATATGTTGTGTAAGTTTAAAGATGGAGGGTTTTGGTTTTCCTGACATTAATGGAGCAGTTTACTAACAATTTATAAATAACACAAAATATAGATAAAGGGGTAGTGGGATAATGTTCAGGCACAAATGTGACTAAAAACATATCTGTATAAGTTAAACAGAAGTAAAACACCAGTGATTATGTATACCCCAGGCCCTTTGCAAAGTGCATAACCCAGTACATCAAATAAACGTTTGGTAAGTCACTCACCGCATCTCAAGGTTCATGGGTGCGGCTGCCCCAGTCCCATCACTTGGATTCAATTACAAACAGCAGCCCAAACGGATGCCAAGCGGTCACAGCTGGTAAAATCAAACAAGCTTTATTACATTGTCCTCAAAAGGCAGGCGTAGCTGGATGCGTTTCTTAGTCATCGGCTTGAGTTTTGCTTAATTGTTAAAGAAGTTAATGCAACAGCAATAAGAAAAGGTGCAAATAAAAAGGCCGTTTGCCTAAAGGAGCGTGCATGACACTAGTAGGTTGATGCATCGAGAGGTGCAAAGTTTCTGTTGTGCTATTGGTTAGCACGACTTTAACCCCCTCGTGTGGTGGCTCTGTGACTAACACGAAAGTTAACCATGCAGCCGTTAGAAGCAATGTTATACGGCGATAGTGGCAAACTATTGCAGCATTTTTAAACGCCAGTTAAAAGTGCTGCAATAGTTTATTTTTAGTT
Source organism: Hymenochirus boettgeri (assembly GCA_019447015.1). NCBI lineage: Eukaryota > Metazoa > Chordata > Amphibia > Anura > Pipidae > Hymenochirus > Hymenochirus boettgeri. Next base: position 326,492,557 of record CM033469.1, read on the forward strand.
TACGGCAATCACTCAATCACCAAGATGGCAGCAAACAAGTCAGATCGCATCCCCGATTAACTTATACATAAATGACAAGGGGTCAAATAAATGGGTAAGGGGTGGTTTGTAAAAGTTGTAAAGTAGCCTAAGTTTTTTATCGGGTCCTAAAACATATACAAAGTCTCATCAATTGTCCTAGCCATTTAGAAGTTTTTTTGAAACATAAATATACACATACATAGACTTATGTGTATATATATAATATATATATATATATATACTCCAAACCAATATGAGTGGCACTCAGAAACACAAATACATTCAATTGTAAACCTGGGTGCCTTGAGATTAATAAGATAGACTTAGGTAAGTTCAGGAGCACTCCAACTATTCTCCAAATAGTTTATTAAATATAGCACATGATGGAAACTTTCGGCTTCTGTGCATGGCGCTTTATCAAGCTGATAAAGGCTCCACGCACAGAGCCGAAACGTTGCATTATGTGCTATATTTAATAAACTATTTTGGAGAAATCCTGGAGTGCTCTTGAACTTTACCGAAGTCTCTCTCTATATATATAGATGATAATGGGCCATTATATAAACTCTCTGGTGCATTGATCACAATAGGTCATATCAGAGGACTGTGGACATCTTTAAGGTTGGGAAGAAAAGAAATTTCATCTTCTGTTAGGAAAGGTTTCTTTACAGTGAGAACGGTGAAACTGTGGAACGTCTTCCAGCAATGTGGTAATGGCAAGTTCACTGAATAGCTTTAAAAGTGGGCTAGAGTTTCTAAAACTAAAAATATTGAGAATTACTGGTATTAATATATATACTGTAGATCTGGTTGATCCAGGGATTCCTTTCTGATTTACATTTGGAGTCATGAAGGGTTCCCCTCCCCCCCCCACTTGGATCAACGTTAGGTAGGAGTTAAAGAGGAGAGTATAAAGGTTGGACTAGATGGATGTATGTCTGTATTCAACCTTAATTACTTAATTAGTATGTAAGTATGTCTTCTTCCTGGTCCCTTGACTGCCAATGCTGCTCCTGATGCCACTCTGGTGTGTGTGCACAAACTCTTAAAAAAGCTCAGACAGCTTGAAAAGGAGACAGAAAATTCTTAAGCAAGTGTGGAGGATATCATGCTAAATAGCGGACTTTAGTGACTTAATGGCTAAAGGTAGGATAGTACGTACAGGGATCTTATAGGTAGTGGGGTCTGCAGCTAAAGTAGTTGGAGTGGGGGGAGAACTTGCACTTTATAGGACAACTAAAGGCCTGTGCTCACCCCCCTCCCATTAAGACTATCCACATTAAGGACCTAAACTGTTAGTTCTTTATCCCTGGGTTTACCTCTAAAAGGACAAACCAATAGGTTGGTCAGATCCTGAACATGGTAGGGCAGAGCTTCAAAAGGAATGGCAATTGAGAAAAAAACAATTAAAGATTACAAGCTATTAAAGCTAAACCCTTGGTAGTCTTAATTTGACTGTATCAAAACCCATCATCTTTAAGTCCCACTAACATTTATATATGGTACCATGAACGGTGACTTTATTACAAGTGTTAAAGCTTGCTGCTCCTCTTAAATTGTGTTTAAACATCACTTTTTACATTATTCATTTTCTAACAAATGTCATTTTGCATAACTGTACATCCCACACTTCATTAAGCATTTTCCATGCTAAGACCAGTATTGGTATGTCTATTTGATACTCTTGTAATTAAACTTATTATTATACAAAATACTTTTACTCAGACCAACTGTAGATAGGACAGTACTTGGCATCATTTCACACCTGTTACCGTTCTATATAAAGAATGTGAAAAGCATGCATTTGTTACGGATTGGTCATGGCATTGTTGTGACATACCTAATTTTTTTCAAGATAACATGGTACATCTACAGACTAAAATTATAGAATTAACAGCTCTATAACATCACTCTCGTTTTGTTGTTGTATTTAATATTTCTGGGTTATAATATAGATGGCAATATACATTGACTTTCATAGCAAATTCATGGCAGAATCATTTAGAATTTTCAGCAATTCATAAATTGGTTAAATGATTGACCTTCCTATACTCTGTTAAGGATCAGTTATCTAGGTTTCCACACACACTGTGATTGTTACAGTTCCCTATACTTAATGTCGCTCTGGTCATTGATTTTCATTTTGGAACAGCTTTCACATAGCCATAATAGGCAAATCAAGTGGATAACAGAATTTCCTATTATTAGGAATGTGTATGGCCAGCCTTTATTTACCCAAGCACTAAGGCTATAAGTCAAAGTTAACTGCATTGCCACAGAGTCACAGTAATTTCTCCATATGTTGGATATCATTAATGTATCCCCTTCTAAATTACTATTGCCTTTGATCTCGTGTGAGTCGTTAATCCTCTGGTATTAGCAAGTTCATATGTTCCTTCAAACAGCTTTCCATACAGTACACTGACATTACAAGGAATTTTTACTATTTTTATTTCACACAACTTTTTAGGTAAAGATTTTTTTAAATTTATGATAAAATCTAAACAATACAGAACCTGGAGTGTTAATGGACATTTTTATCTTATTAATATGTAGCATGTTGCATGAATTAAAAGTAAAAAAGTAAAAACTCAGTCAAGATCTTATTTTATTCAAATATCGCTCTTGGGCTCTGGGTAAATATTGACCAGGTGCATAACTACTTGGGGAGCAGGGGTATCGACCACAGGGGGCCCGGGAGCCAAGCCCCATCTATTATTTTCTATGACAGTTATAGCCTCCTCCAGAAAACCACTGTGGACGGCCGAGAGATAGGGGCCCCATTATAGTTTTGCTGGGGAGCCTAGTTATTTCTAGTTACGCCATGATCTTGACCTTAATTTGTCTGTTAGCCAGATTAGATGGATTTATAAGTCATGCCAAAACTGAGCTTGCGTTGTGTGTGGCTTATTGGGTGTTAGGATTTGTGTGACTTAAGATAGAATAGCGAGCTTGGGCTCTTTTCAAAGGTCCCTGCTAGTGGATTTTTTTGTCCTTCATTGCCAGGCTTAATTTCAAAATAACAGCAACTAAAATATAAATAATGAGTTCTATACAAGCTTAATGGGGATCAAACTTTATTGCCAAGTATGCAATAATTTGAGGGGGAAATTGCTGTGTGATGCCTATTCATCAAACTTTAATATTTATGTCATATTTTATTTATCTGTATAATTGCCTTGACTTATCTCTTATTTGTGAACTCTGCGTACCCAAGTAGTGCTTATAATAAACATTCAGCTATACATAAACGGTTTGTCATTTGGAAACCGAATTCAAAGTATGAATCTTGGCTGCCTCTACTGGAAAGCAGTAGGTTTGCTATATAAGAGAGACACTTAAAAAGACATCTTGCATATAAAATTATACCTTTATTGGTAACTTAAATGATTGAAAAAGCGTATCGAATATCCCCAGTGGCGCCAGTGATCTATAATTTCTGGTTGAAAACTACCGCGTCTGGTTCTGGAAGATGGGGTAGATGGAAAATGTTCTGTCTTGTCTGATCAGGTGTATGGGGCCTTTAGGCTTCTTCTTTAGGCATGATACTATACTGAATTTGTGAAGCACACTATACATACTAGAACAAAGATTACTGACATTATAACAGTTATCTTTGCCCCCATGCCTGGCAATGGCTGTCGTAAATAAAACGGTAAATTAGCAAAGGTAAACAAACGGTCAGACACACTTCACTTTAAGTGGAGGGTCTGGTATAAATGAGAAATTTATGGGTTTGGGTGGTCTTGTGGAATACAGTCTGGTTAATTGTACATGACATTTAGATTAGATATAGTGACACATATAGTTTAGATCTTTGTTGAGTACAAAGTCCCAAATATTTTTTAAGTTTCATGCAAGCAGAGGGCCAGGACAGTACCCCGGAGGAAAGAGGTAAGGTAAGTAATGATCAGGGGAGTTTCTAACTAAATGGAGGCTGGGGGAGGGAGCCATACAGTACCCCAAAAGTTTTAAAAACGGGTGGACATGCCCTTTAAAAACTGAATTGAATTTAATAATTTTGAATTCCAAGGAGAGACAGTAGAATATCTGGCTATTTAATAAAGCAGTTATATAGGTCTAAACATTTTGTTCCAGGGGAACAGCGACCAGCTGTTTTTATATACAGTAAAGATACCGGCGACCAGCTTTTATATACAGTAAAGATACCGGCAACCAGCTGTTTTTATATACAGTAAAGATACGGGACCAGCTGTTTTTAATACAGTAAGACCCGCACCTGCTGTTTTTAATACAGTAAAGATACCTGCAACCAGCTGTTTTTTTATACAGTAGAATATATGGCTATTTAATAAAGCAGTTATAATAGGTGTCTAAACATTTTGTTCCAGGGGAACAGCGACCAGCTGTTTTTATATTCAGTAAACATACATGCAACCAGTTGTTTTTATATACAGTAAAGACACCCGCGACCAGCCGCTCATTTTTATATACAGTAAAGATCGAGTGACCAGCTGTTTTTATATACAGTAAAGATACCCCGACCAGCTGTTTTTATATACAGTAAGATACCGTCGACCACTCATTTTTATATACAGTAAGATCCAGTGACCAGCTGTTTTTATATAGTAAAGATACCCGCGACCAGCTGTTTTTATATACAGTAAGATACTGTCGACCAGCTCATTTTATATACAGTAAGATCCGGCACCAGTGTTTTTATATACAGTAAAGATACCCTGACCAGCTGTTTTTATATACAGTAAAGATATCTGCAATCAGCTGTTTAAAGAACTGGCGGTTCTTTTAAACAGCTGATAGCGTATCGTTACTGCATATGTGTGATCAGCAGTTTAAAAACAGCTAATCGCTGAGCCTTTGAGAAGGAGGGTGGGCCGGCCCCCAATCTTGCAAGGAGCCCCTGCAGTTACGCACCTGTCTGCCATTCCATACCCATGCCCCACCCCCTTCCACTGGTGTGTTCCCAAGATCTTACCAAGCCCAAAATTGTCTTCCCAATGCCTGTTCACCCAGGGTAAAGCCTGCAGACAGTTGATTGAACTGGTCTGTTTCATGCAAATTGAGGCATTTGGATGAATGGAAACTCCATTCATAATACTTGGTGAAATTTCCCTCTGAAAAACGGCAATTCCGGATATTTTGTGATCTCTCCCGATCAAGCATGCTGGACAACTTGATCGGGAGATCCTGAGAGGTTGGTGGCCAGCCAAGCACTTTACCTCTTAGTTTTCCTCTGTTCCTTCCACACAGCATCCATTGCTTTCTAGTGTATTGATATAGCTGGAAATTCACATTTTTCTGGGATGAAATTAAATGTAAAACAGGTTTCACTAAAAAGAGTTGTTTTAACCAAAAAAAAACATAAAAAAAAAAAAAAAAAAAAAATCCATCAGCTCTCAATCTATCAGCTTTATTATTTATATATTTATTATATATCTTAGAGATAAAGAAGAGATAAGTGCCAAAGTGCCTTACTAAAGATATACCAGAGCATCAAATTGATTTTAAAATATGTTGGCATTGGTTTTAATGAGATTTTTATGAGCCATTTTTCCCTTGCATTTTTTTCCGATGGAAAAAAAAAAGTGAGTCTCAAATTTCCTCAAATCGATGAACTTTTTATGCTTCTTAGAAAAAAGATGTTTTTTTCACTAATCAGAATTTTATTTTTAAAAAAAAAATTATGTGTTTTTCAATTGATTTTTTTTCTCCATTGGCATTGGCATTTTGGTGGTCAGTATTGATCAAATTATATTGATCTGTTCCTTTCAATTTGTATTTGTGAATGGATCTCTTTGATCAGTAAGCCAGTGTTCAGTTTGATGATCGCAAGTTCGCTTCCTCCACTAGATTTCCAGGGCTAATTAGGGGGAAGACCAAGGGAGGTCTCCGGGAGTCAGAGCAAGCACTCGAATGTCAAAGGGACTCCCTTACAGCAGTGCCTTAACAGGCTCCCTATACGATTCCGGCATCTTAGCGGTCCTTTGACTGAAAGCCACGACCAGGAAACAGAGAGGGGAGATGCAGCAGAGTGGCGATGGACCGGGTCTCATAAGTTCCTTTAGCTGCATCTTTTTGGGGGGTTTGGGGGGATTCTGCAGCTGTATGTAAAATTTAGATTTATGAGTGGACATGCCTTTTAATAACAGAGGTTAATAGAAACTGGTTCTCCTTAAGAAGGAAAATAGTTGTTTTAGTGTCTAATTGGTTTGTAAAAAGGAGCAAATAAATCTAAAGCCTCATTCCGACCCGTGATGCACGATGTGTCCAAATGTTCGTTTCGGACCATAATCGGCTCATGTATGGGCCCTTTATCGGCCGAAACGACCGGTCATTCAGAGATCCGCCCAGTTGATCGGGCAACGATCCCCGACTGAACGGCCATTTCGGCCGATAAATTGCCCATACACGGGCCGATTATCGGCCGAAATAAACGTTCAGACACATGTCGCACGTGTATGAACCTTAAGTCTGCTGAAAAGTCATTTATCTAGAGGGCAGGCACACAGCCTCAGATGTCGACGCAACTGATCGCACAGTACATAGTAGAAAAGGAAAATATCAGCCTAAAATATCTGCTCATTAAAGGGCATGTCCACCCCCAAAACTATAATCCCCCCCACTACTGGCCCCATCATGTAGTGTAGTTTAATCCTTACCTCACATCCCAGCTCTTTAAGGTTCTCCTGGAGTCCCCAACCAAAGTCCCAAAAACTGCCCACCAGGAGGATAGCAGAGTCCATATAGGACTCTGCCTCCTACCTGGCCTCCAGGAGAAGTTTGGCATGCGTACTGCAGCCCTTCTCCCCCTCCCTCTTCCTCCTGATTAGGATTCCCTCCCCCTAGTGTAAATCCCTTGTCACCAAAGATTCCCCCTGTCCCCCCAGCCCCAACCGCTATGTTTTTTGCTTGAATAAACACTGGAAATGAAATAGTGTGCTCCTATTAACATAGCGTTTGGGGCTGGGGGGACAGGGGGACATACCCTTTTAAGGGTTGACATAACCTTTAACCAAATGCTGGCCAACCACTACCTTGATATTACACTGATTAGACATTCAATCAGAGACGAGTCGAATGGAGCAGTTTAATCTGCCGACATTCACAGTGATTTTTTTCCCGCCCAGGTTATGATTACTATCGTATGATTGTCAGCCTTTTTTTGGAATGTTAAGAGGTATGTTTGTAGCGTATGGCCAGCATAACACACAAATGAGGGAAATGAAAAAAAATCCTTTACAATCCCAAATTTCAAGATACCCATGAAAAACAATGTTAGCAATTATAAAAGTTGTTTTGTAGCTAAAAACTACAATCATTCCTTAGTCAAGGATAGAAAGTATTGGAATGACATAATGCTTTAAAAATGTAAAAAGAACTGGTGGCAGACTATGATGTCAGCATTCAATTCTGTTATCTAAAGGTCTAATAACATAGGAACATTCCTGTGTTACGGAAATTGTTCCAGGCTTAAAATGTGTGCATGCATTCCTAAAGGAATGTACATTTAGTCTGGCAAGTAACAGTGCCAGATAAACCCAGATCACAGGCAAAAGAACAAAAACATCAAAAAACTTGAATCAAGAAGGATCAACTATTCCAAATAGTTTTCACTTATGGCCAGACTAAGGAACATTCTTGCAGACTAAATGGCATTTGTATTTACTGTAATTGAAAGCTTTATTTTAAAAGTTGTATTGGCAATGAGTCACCTTAAAACTGTACTGTTTTTATTTAAAAGGGAACTGTGCTTCAAAAATGACTTAAGGTAAATTGACAGGAATTGCTTTCCTGAGTATTTTTGCAGTTTACTTTTATTATTGTTTTTACATAGTTTTGAAGATATTTACATTTTTATGTGTGATATGGGAGCAGCATCACCAGATCCCCTACACTTCCTTCTCTGAAACCATGTGACAGTCCTTCTTCCCTGTGTCTCTTCCTCATCAGTGTTCCCTCTAAGGTGTGTGCTAGTGCACGCACAAAGATTAAAGTGGTGCGCACACAAAAATCTTTTGGAAACTAAGTGCTGCGGTATGTAGCGCACACAATTTAATTTTGTATGTGCACAGAAAATGTATATCTGTGCACACATACAATTTCCAATTAGAGGGAACATTGCTCCTCATCATGGGCCCCCATGGCCCATCCCCTTGCAGTCTCCTTGAAACCCCCTGTGGCCCCTCTCACTTCACCTTCAGTCACTGTAGCTTAATCTCCTGTTTTTTTCTGCTTTCTCCTGCACGGAGCATGCGCCAACTGCTGATCAGAAGTAAGAACTAGCATTTGTGACCGCAAATTCAGATCTCCCACCCCCTAACTTTCTGATCAGTGATTTCTTTATATCCTGGGCTTTGCAGCACATAAAGGTGGTTGATGGCTCATTTTAAAATCAACTTATTAAGAGACGACAGTTCCCCTTTAAGAAGATAAAATAAATCATTCCTCCAGGGCTAATTTGGAAAACATTAATTACAATAAATTAGCAAACTATTTCACCAGATTCATACTAATACAGTTGATCTAATTGAATACAACAGATATACCATGACCTGGATGAATGAGAATCTTCACAAGCATATTGGTGATATGAATCACATTTGCCACACCCTCAAACATGACAGTCAAGCTCATACCCCAACCATCAAGGCCACGCCCCCAAAGATAACTGCCATGCATTGCAACCATGCCCCCAAATGTTATGTCCACGCTACCAGATATTGTGGTCACCCCCCAAAACCCCCCAAAACATTATGGTCCACCCCATACATCATGGCCACACCCCCAAACATCCCAGGTCTCTTCCCGAATTATACCCACATACACAAACATCCTGTTTATGCCCCCAAACATCACAGGCACACCCCCAAACACCACACCCATGCCCCTAAATGGCATGGCCACGCCCACACTTTGAAACAGCATGGCCATGCCCCCAAATATAGCGACCACCAAATGTCACGCCCAATTCTCCTGGACACCATAAAATCACACAGGCCCAGACAGTCCACACCCTAGAATGCCGTGCCGCCACTCACCACAACATTGCAGACATACCCCATCCACCTATTCAAACCAGGACGGTTGAGGGGGTATGGAGTCTGGAATTACCTGCATTACCTCGACTTAAGAAACAGACACACACTGCCCACATGTCACACACTTCACAGATAGTTACAACTAAAAGAACAAAGACATTGTGGCACTTTCAATTTTGACCAGAAAGTAACTTTATTAATTGGGATCTAATAGTCAATATAAAGTGGTCCTTGAGCAAGGATAAAGTGTTAAAGTGCAAACAAGGTGACATATTGCTAACTAATGTGCAAAAAATTGAGCATGCTTAATAAAAACACACAGAGCTCAGACAGCGCAACAGAATGAAGCCCGGCTTTAACAACACAAAGAGCCATACGTCACATGCTTTAGAGACACTGACGCCTGTCAGTCACTCAAGTGCTAATTAATCTTGTTATGCAAGCAAAATCCATTCTAGTGATCAAAAACACCAGTTCAGTAATCCATAAACTTCACTGCAAGAATGAATACTTAGCGTATTGGGTTGCCTTACTAAACTGCATACGGGAACATAGATGTAAGTTTAATAACTACATATAAAGGATCGATACAATACTGAGTTCATAATACAGACTCAGAAGAATGGGGTCATTTTTAAAGGCGAACTATAGTTATAACATTTATTTTTAAAATATCAAAAGCACATTTTTCAGCGGAAGTAGGAATGTGTACACATCATTACCCACATGGCGGGTGCGGTCTCTATCATCCGTGATGAGCTGAAAGACCTGTCCATGCCACAGCTCAACTAAGCTCATCCTATGCCTCCCAGGCACCGACTACTTCACCCATTCATAAAGTTAAAATGAAAAGAAACCTGACCGCACACACCAGGCTTTGGATAGCAACTGGTTGATTTAATTTATCGCTACAAAGGACCGTGTAACGTTTCGGCTGCACAACACCGTCCTCAGACACATAAAAAAGTATTAAAAAACCGAAGTGCAGACCCTATATAGACTAGAGCGACAGCCTTAGCTGCCACCATAGTCTAAGTTTAGAAAGCAAACAAAAACAACAGAACAATACAAACAGAAAACACAATAATAAATACAAAGACACAGTGTATCTAGACAGAGGTAAACAAGAAACTGACTTTATTGGATAAAAAACCCAAGGCACTCCATAAGGTAATTTTACACAAGCAATCCTGAATGTAGTCGGGACTGAATGGTCAATAAAAAACCTACACAATGGGGGGTATCAAAACAGGCATGTCTCTATGAAAAAATTCATGAAGTACAATATACAGTGCAAAAAGGAGAGAATACATAAATATAACATAAACACCAAGATAGGCGTGTCACTAAAAAGTCGTGGGTCCTCAGGAACATGCTTTAGTTCACGTGGACACTTGAGTGGAATCCGATGTACAGGGAGGCTTCTTCAGGTGATGAAACCTCAGATCATGACTTAGAAATCCAGACAGAATGATTAGTAGAGATTTCAATAATTACATAAAGACTGAACAAAGTTATCTGCGGAAAGGGGAAATCTCGAGTCTGGATTAATATGAAATAAAAAATGATGCAGAGTGGTTTGACGCTGGAAAGGAAACCTGGCAATAATTTGGTCCCTAAAATGTCCATTGGGCTTTGTTCAAATTGGGGACACAAATCTTAATTAAGCTGCATTCAATTGATGCAATTGGATTATTGACGAAAAATAAGACACAGCTTGATATCTTTGAAATTGAAAGTTAAATAAATTTGTGTAATTGGTTAAATGGCAAGGGAATATAAGATTACAGAGAAATGGAAGATAGGTAGATTAAGAACGAAACAGAAAAATTAAAAACTTACCATTAAGTTATGTAAGAGGAGGAAGAAAATTCTTGCGGACTGTGAGGATTATAAACTAATCAGGGTATTCTCATTTTGGTTAGGGGAAGCTAGTACTGATAGTCATCAACTCAGAGCGGGGATAGGATGTAGAAACATCAGACCCCACTTAGGAGAAATAGAGGGCCCCCCCCCCAGCAATCCAAAGGCTTTTTGTAGACACGAGAAGGAGAGGGGGATGGAAACAAGAGACAATGCATCCAATCAACAAAAAAAGTGGAGGGATACAATTGCAGGAACAACAAACAGAAGAAAAAATTATCTAAAGATTATTCGAAAAAAAGAATATGACTTATTGTCAAAGGGTCTTAAATTATGTACCAAGTAGAAATATGGATGTTTAATTGTGCAAAGATCGATTTATTGCTGCTAGGAAATCGACCTTCAAAAAATGTTAGTAACTAAGATATGGATCGGCCCTAGACTTAACTGAGAAATGTATCTATGTTTGATGCATTGAGTTTATGGACACTTTACAGTGCCTTACAGGAATGACAATGATGAATGACATACAGATTGTGACCAATCAGAGATGACTCCACCGGTGGAGGAAAGTCAGTCTGTTAATCTTGTCTAAGAGCTAAAATCTGAGTTCTTCCCTCCAATAGGTAGTTTCCAAGGTTGAACACTTTTGTTTCTTGAATGGAAGCAAAAAGTGTACAAGTTCATTAAATGCAAATTGCGAACATATAAGTAAAAAAGAGTTCCAATGCATTCCGGGAACTTAGTGTCAATCAGACATTGTTATTAGCCCGCGGAGTAAGGGGACAATGTGGTTGTGCTTGATACTGAGTATTACCAGAAGAGGCATTCGCCAAACTCAGGGCCGATCAATTACCACTAGGGTACCTGGAAACCTGTTGGTCGAGGTAAATGAGTGATCAACAATGCCTCACAGAAGCACTGGTTGGTGGAATCATGATAATAAAAGGGATTTCAATTATCTATACAATTCGATTTCCAGTGATCCATGCTTCTATTGGCTACCTAAAAACACAAAAACGCCACCCTTGACCCCCCGGCCGACCCCATCATATCGGGGTGGTAGTTCGATGACCGAACACGTTTTATCTAATATGAGGACAACTCGTAAGAAATTTCTCTGTGGTTTACCTCTATTACAGGACACCAGGGATGTGATGGAAGCGTCTAAATTCTACACCAGGTGAGTGAAACCAGACCACCCTTCATAGTGAGCCTGATAGTCGAGGCCTTATATCCATCAATCCCACCATGAAAAGGGGCTCAGGGTGATACCAACTTTACCGGACCTGAGGGGGGGAGAAAATATAAGAGCCACTCGAATCTAATCATATCTCATCTTGTAAAAATTATCTTAACAAAAAAAGGTTTTCATCTTTCAGGGAAAATTTTACTCCAAAAAAGAGGACTGCCATGGGAACAGGCCTGCGCTCCTACATTGCCAGGCCTATACCTGGGGGAGGAGAGGGATTATTGCCCCTCGAAATCTTGAGTGTATTCAACAGAGAAGTTCTGGGGTTCGTTTTATAGACAACATTTTTATCTTTATGGGAAGGATCAAAAGGAACCTTCTAGAGTTTATCAAAACTATATAACATTAATGATGGAATTTGTAAGTTTACCACGCAAAGTATGTACAAGAACACACTCACATTTTGATCTTGTGATTAAAGAAGTAGGGAACAAGATCCATACGAATCATATAGAAAGCCTACATCAGGAACAGCTTGCTTAGAGCGCAGAGTATTGCATCTGGCGTCCACAATAAAAGGGATACCGGTTGACAGTATCTCGTTTGAGAAGAAACTGCTCATCACGAGGGGATTTTGAGAATGCAGCCAAAAGACCGCACTCTACGCATTTCTCAACCGGGATAATCGGAAAAAATGGGGTCTGAGAGCTTTAAATGAGCGAAATACCTCAGATAGGAGACAAAACTTATCGTTTGGGACGTAAAAATCAGAATCCACTCAAAGATACTTTTGGACCAGTATAATGGGATTGCATATGGATGGTAAAATACTTATCAATAAACATTGGCCAGTCCTCTTAACTAATAATACCTGAAAAAATGTCTCCCAAAAAGACCGCAATTAATACCCGGAGAAAGCACCATCAATTTGGAACAGGGAGGTTGGGCAATAAGCCATTTCAACCATAGGAGCCTCTACACATGCTTAATAAATCCATCCCGAATGGCATTTTTAAGGGCGGGTAGGCTCCAATCTGATAAATCATATGGCTAAGATTACCCATCATTTATATCAGGAGAGGTAACACATTAAAAAAAAATTTTAACTCCTTATCCCCCATGTGCAAGACGGAGGGGTGTTGTTTACGACTTCCAAAGTGTTCTGTGCCAAACGTGTACATTTGGGAAAACTTAAAGGAAATTACGTGATCGAGGGAAGGCGCATATTAGAAAATATCAAAAAGGGGGATGATACTAGAGCGTGCTAGACACTTTGTGAGTGTCATAAATAAAGATCACGGATCTTCAAGTTTGGGGGATTGAAAAGGTCCAAAACCTGGGGGGAGTGAGAGACTGGAATTAAAAAGATCTCCAATCGGGAGCTCTGGTGGATCTTTAACACCTAAAACATTGCACGCTCTTAAATGAGGAGTTGTTGTTTTAACATGATTCTTGTAAATTGTATTATAGCTGGACTTGAATAGCCATGCTGAGAGATTAATTGATTGTTAACCATGTTCTTTAAAGAATAGGTAGTTTATTCTTGTACAGAAGCGGGAATTACTTTCAAACAGGGTCTTGTTGCACCTCGGATCTCTTTATTGTATGCAGCACCGGCTATTTAAGGATTGGTTAGGTCCGATCAGGTGACCCGGAAGAAGGGAAGGATGTTCCCGAAACGCGGCGTCGGTCTAGAAGTTGGGACTGGTCATGAGCCATGGATGTAGGTACTTTACTCCCCTTATTGCATCAACATAGAAACCGTTATAACCACAAGTCTATTACCATGATCGCCGCTGGATTCAAATAATATTGAAGCGACTTGGAAACGCATTTCCATACTTGCTGGGTGGGACAAATAATGTTCAGTTGGATAAAGTGGAGTGACTTACATCAGGGGTGAGATCTACCCAGTTCTATCCTGTATATTATGTATATCTGTGCTTAAAGTGGAACTCTATCCTTGCTCTACATTTGTGGGACTGTGTGTAGCGAATGACCCTTTGGAAGGGAGGGGACACAGATGTCGATGGATGTGCTGGACTGAATTTTAGGGGGCTCTTCAGTGGCATTTAACACTAAACAAACACAAAATAAATAGGTGCACCCCTAAAACTGTGTTATTAGATCCAGACTAGGGAGTTGAAAACATAATTTACACTCACTTATCCAAAGGGGTGGCTCGGGTGCGTCTTAGCCCCGAAACCCTCGCCACACATTCAACGCGTCCCCTCACGCACCTACGTCCCTCAGAGAGCCCAATTTGGTCACGTTTTGTGGGGCCCCAAACACGATATTTAAACATATAACTCACCGCGTTCTTCCAAGTGGTCCAAGGTGCAAGCAGCCCGGACCCGTCGCTAGTTCGTATCACGTAAAGCAAGTAAGTAAGTAAGTTTGTCCGCTGCACCAAACTGGAACACACAATAGCCGAGCACCGTTCCAATATAAAAAATTTTACTTCGAATTCTCCTATTATTCCTGTATTTTACCACCTTCTAAAGGTACATAAGGAGGGGATTCCACCTAAGGAAGACCTATTATAGCAGGGATCGGGTCTAAATGAAGGCTCTTCTCTCTCTTATGATTTGTTATTACAACCACTTGTGTTAAGATTGGAATCTTTATAAGAGATGACAACCATATGTTACAAAAATGATCAATAGTATGGCTCCCAATATTAAGCCTGGCCACCATCGATTGTGACTCCTTATATTCAAGCATACACACCAGTGGATTGGAGAGAAGCTGTACGTTACCACTAGATCGCGTATAGCAATACTCTAAGGAATGGAAAATATTATTCTTGATTCACAAGTATCTCCTCACACATAACTATTTTTCTCTAAAGATTGTCATTACCTTGGTTGAGGTATGATTGTGATGGGCAGATATGCACGACTCTCTTCACAAAAACCGACAGACAGGAATACCCTACTTCATGGAAAAGTTTTCACCCAAAACATGTCTTTAAGGGTTTACCAAGTCCCAGTTCATGAGGGTAAATAGGATCTGTCAGATCCAGTTGATAGGTCACATCACGATGGGACTATGGCCAATAAATTTAGAGTGACACTATCCTACATTAGTGCTAAAGCAGGCACTGGAGAATGTAAAAAATCCCAGTGGTCAGAAAATGTAAATTTGGCAGTCCCCTTCATACAGCGATATGATATGGTCAGACAAAATCTGGCAAGGTTTTGGCCCGCTATTAAAGGAGATTCCACAATCAGCTCGGATAGCGGTTTGTAAGCCACTTTGGGTATACAGAAGGGTCTTCCCTTTATACAACCACTTTTCAGCTGATCCTGTGACAAGTACAGAAAAAATATGTTATTTTTTCAGAGGTGTAAAGGCTGCTACAGGTGTGGCAAATTGTAATGTGTGCAATGCACTGATGTCGGGGAACAATTCACACTCCCATTCAGGACATGTATTTCAATTCCATCATACTTCAACTGTAACACAAAAATTCTGTGTTTACATGTTGAAGTGCCCTTTTCCCACATAATGTGGGAAAGACAGAAGGTCCATTTAAGCGCAGATTCCGCGCCACCGGAGTGAACATTAAACGACACTGGCAAAATCTGATGCTGGTTCATCAGAAACATGATGATCCACGAGAGGGGACATACTGGATTTTTACATTGGATGCATTCCAACCAAGGGGCCGAATGTAAATCTGGATTTGTCTTGCTTCTTGCCAATTAGGTGAATATTCAAAAATTTATTGGACCTATGCTATTTTAGACACAATATTTATGATAAGCTGTGTTTTCCATTTACTATAGTAAATTGTATTATTATTGTGTGCTTTTCTGATTTGTTACTAGGTACCACTAGATGGCACTAAAGTGGTCTCTAGTCATATAAAACGGTCCGCCCTTCGGTTTCTAATCTTGTATGTGTCTGAGGAAGGTGCTTGTGCACTGAAATGTTACTCAGCGTTGTATGATAGGATAAATAAACAACAGTTTCACCAAGCCTGGTGTTCGCAGTTTTCTTTTCTTTGTGATATGCCTGCCAGCTTTCTGCAGCACCCACGATATTAGTTCTCTATGACAGGAGTCATGGTGTGCAGGATTCCTGAGGAGTCATGAGTGTGCAAGGTAAAGTTCTTAAATTTCCTATATGACCATTTTCTTTCACAGATGGTTAGAAGTTCCTACTAGACAGAATGCGTTGTTGGATCTGGTGATATCTAATAACCTTGAGCTCATTTGGAGAATGAGGGTAATGGGAAAAGCTTAGGGAATAGTGACCATGATTATAGTGTGTCATTTAATATAGGTTGCAAAAAACTTAAAGTGCACTGGGTTACAAAAAATTTTAACTTTAGGAAAGCTAATTTTATGTTGTTTAAAGGAATCCTCCTGCTCATAGACTGGGGGGAACTGTTTCTAGGTAAAGATACTGAGCAGATGTGACCACTTTTAAAGGATATTAAACTATTACATATCTAAATCGGTACCTTTAGGGAACAAGTGTAAAAAAATGAGGTCCACTCCTGCATGGCTTAATGCTCAGGTTAAAAAGGGAAATGGAAAAAAAGAAAGGCTTTTAAAATTTTGAAAACAGAGGGAACAGAACAGGCTTATAGGGAGTACAAAAGCTGTAATAAAAGGTGCAAGGAAAGCAATTTAAACTAGCCTAAATAGAAAATGAAATATGGATTGCCGAACAAAGCAAGTCCAACCCCAAAATGTTTTTTAAGTATATAAATGGTAAAAAGATGAGACTGAGAATGTGGGACCAATTAAATAATGGAGCTGAGGTGGTTGTAGAGGATGCCGAAAAAGGCTAATCTGCTAAACCGTTTTTTCATCGGTTTTCTTGTGAGAATCCTTGTCCTTACAGTAGGGATTGTAGCAATATGCAGGAAGAAATGAAGAGTTTTCACATTGGATAACAGAGGATATGGTACGAGGAAACAATTAGACAAGGTTAATATCATAAAGCGCCAGGACCAGATGGATTGCATCCTCGGATTTTAAAGGAGCTTAGTTCAGTTCTATCTAGACCACTGTTTCTCATCTTTTCAGATTGCTTTGTCTGGGGAGATGTGCCGGATGGATGGAAAAAAGCCAAGTAATACCAATATTCAAAAAAGGTAGTCGTTCACAAGCCTGGAAATTATAGACCTGTAAGCCTAACATCAGTGGTAGGGAAGGTGATGGAAACCTTGTTAAGGGATCATATCCTTGACTTTGTTTCCAGAGATCATTTATTAGTAGTAGTCAGCATGGATTATGAGAAATAGATCATGCCAGGACAATTATTGAGTATGAGAGTGAGTTAAGAGCTAGATCCAGGCAAAGCAGTGGAGTGGTTTATTTTGATTGCATTTGCAAAAGCTTTTGATACTGTGCCACATAAGCGACTAATGTATAAACATGAGGACTGTTGGCCTTGAGAGAAAACATTTGTTCATGGATAGAGAACTGGTATTGGGACCGCAAACAGAGAGTGGTGGTTAATGAGTACATCTATGTGGGCTAAAGTCTAAGCGGAGTGCCTCAGGGTTCTGTACTGGGGGGCGCTCTGTTAATCTGTTTATAAATGACTAGAAGAGGGCATTAAGAGCAAGGTCTCAGTATTTGCTGATGACACTAACACTAGCAGAGCTTTGGAAACTTCCAATGATGGCAAGTGCTGCAAGCAGACCTAGATAGATTATCAAAATGGGCGCAGCAGAATGGCAGATGAGATTCAATGTTGATAAATGTAAGGTGATGCATTTGGGATTTAATAATTCCTGTGCCACCTACACAAAATACTCTGTGTTAGTGCATCTGTAATGGAAAAGATTTGGGGGTTCTGGTAGATAACAGACTTAGCCATAGAAAACAATGCCAGGTAGCAACGGCTAGAGCTAGCAAGATATGTCTTGTATAAAAGGGGGAATAAGATTCAAGAGAAGAAAAATATTATTCTCCTCTTTACAAGGCACTGGTAAGGCCTCATTTGGAATATGGGTGCAGTTTGGAATCCCATATACAAAAGAAGGACATCTTGGAAATGAGGCGAGTTCAGAGAAGGGCAACTAAATTAATAAGGGGAATGGAGGGGCTCGACTATGCAGGCAGATTAGACAAGTTAGGGTGTGTTACATTGGAGAAGCGACGTTTGCGTGGGGAAGATAACCTTATACAAAATATATTAATGGGCCATACAATGAACTCTCTGGTTGCATTGTTCACTAATAGGTCATATCAGAGGACACGTGGACATCCTCTAAGGTTGGAAGAAAGAAGTTTATCTTCAGGTTAGAAGGGTTTTAACAGATGAGAACGGGGTGAATAATGTGGATGGAAATGTCTTCCGGCAGATGTGGTAATGGCAAGTTCATTAAATAGCTCTTAAAATGGGCCTGGATAAGTTTCTAAAACTAAAAAATATTGAGAATTACTGGTATTAATGCATATAGATTGGTTGATCCAGGGAAACATTCCGATTGCCGTTTGGAGTCAGGAGGGAATTTTTCCCCCTTTTAGCTGGTGGTTTTTGCCTTCTCTGGATCAACTGTTAGGTAGGGTTAAAAAAAAAAATATATAAAGTGGGTGAATAGGTGGACTGATGGAGTATGTCTTTATTCAACCTTAAGTTAATATGTACTATGTTACTATGTTCTTTTTCCTTCTAAGGTTAGGTACAGTTACTATGTAGGAAAAGTGGTCAGCTGCAGCTGCCGAAATGAGCAGATATATGATATTACCACTCATAATAGGGACCACCTAAAGGGGTAGAGTTAAGTACAGAAGATTGGGAGGTTGGAATATCACTCCTTCCTCCATAATATTTAAACATCTTGGTACTGTATATCGGGTGTTTGTTGTGGTACTTTATTTGCTATTGACATATACATTGAGAAAATACAGTGTCAATGAATTGCTTCCCTTATCACTTATTATTTTTATCTGTGTTATTTTATGGGGAGAGTGCTGCTATATGTTTATATATTCTATGATTGTATTCTAATGGTAATAAAAGGACTGTACATTTTAAATATGGGAATCTTTCTTCTTGGTCTAGGTGAAATATCAGTTTCTCTTTCCTTCTATTCTTTTCTTTTGAGTTAAAAGTGGAACTGGTTGAACTTGTTTGACCGTAACCTTTTTTTTTGACTTGCACTTTCTACTTGTATTTTTGGTTTAATTTGGCATTAAATCGCACTTTATCATTAAGTCCTATTTGAACAAGCTAATTAGAATTGAAATGTGTTTGCGCACAATTTGTCTGTGTCTGGTTCTAAATATATTCTCAATCAGTATTTTGCTTCAAAAGCATAATTCCATTTCTGCCAAACATTTCAGTTGATTAATGTGGTATTATGGCGTTCTTTTATTACTGGCCAAAGCTTACTGATTTTTCATCTATTCCATTTTGAATGAAATTATAAAACCTATTCACATGATGAATGGGAGGTTTATGACCTAACAACGTTGGAACACAAGATACAGTAGAAAATATCTTGTCAAAAATCAGTATTGCTTCAAAGAGCAGCTTGTTAATTCGTTTATTGTTTGCAAAACTTCCTTCCAATCAGATTTGATTGCAAAAACACGTGTATTTTTGAAAAAATGTGGATGTAGTATTATAATGTACAATCATGACGGAAAAATATTTGTTGCCATACAACAGGGTTGCCTTCAGATACTGTCAAAACTACAAACCTGCAGTCTGGATATCCCTCATTGTCAGTGGTAATGAGGTCATGATCTCCATTAAGTCTTTAGCTGGGTAAACACCATCGAATTCTTCTGTTCCGACCATCCATCTGCCACTCGTAGAGGACCACACAATCGTGCGTAATTGTTTAAATGTTGGTCATGGGTTAGCCAAAAACAAAATCCAATATTTATAGCCGATCGACAGATACCGAATGGGTTGGTCCTCCCCGAAAAATAGTGGGATGGTGTGTACCCAGCCTTAAACAAACTTTGGCAGGCATGCACGGGCAGATATAAGAATCCCCTCACGAGAATGGAAATATCAGCAGATTTTATGTAAAAGGTAATTACTGATGTTATTTTCTCTATTTTTCTTATTAAAATTAAAAATTCCATTTTAACTACGCATTTTTAAAAATATTTTCACAGTTTGTTTGCATTTAAATAGCTATTGTTTTGGAAATCCATTGCCTACTTAAACAGCTATATGAGAACAATGTCTTTCATATCTTTAATTTAATTTGACTTTAAATAAAATATTTATATAAAATACAGGACTAAATGTTCTTAAACTAGAGAACAAAAGTTATGTTAGCATTCCATTTGTGCATAATAGTATTATCTGTATGAATAAACATTGCATGCATGAGCTGGTTTTTGTTGTAGAGAATATTCTCTAATATACTAACAAGCCAATGCCATATGTTTATATATCATCAAGTACAGTATGCATTGTCTTTTATCAAGGGAATCTATATCTTATATAAAGTCAATTTGGTAAGTTTTGCAGATTTTGTAATCAATTGTTTAAAGAAGAGGACAGAAACCATCTGCACTTTGACTTATGTAATTAAATGGGAGGACAGTTGTTAAGGCTCTGTGGATTCTACATGTTAAGGCATTTTATTGATGTTTTGTTGCATGCAGGACAGTTCCACAATACAGTAAAGCAGGAACACAAAGATACAGTTTCACCCAAGGACATAGAGCAGACTCTCTTGGGAGTATTTTTTTCACCCCCAAATCATGTCTCTTAATACAAATCTTGAAACATAGCATAATCTCAGGATTTCATGGATTGAGCACTTAAAATTCAAATATGATTGGTTAATTTGATCATATGATTGCAAGCATTAAATATTGACTAATAGCAAATCATATGATCACACATTAACCAATCATATTTTTATAAAATAGTAAAAGTTATGATTGGTAATGTGTGAAGGAATGAAATCTTAACCAATCACATTGGATTGGTCCTTCAGCAAAACCTATATAAGTGGTGCAAACCCCACGGAGCTCAGAAGTATAACAGTGATGGCAGAAAAAAGAAGAAGTAGGCCACACTGGCTATGTTGATGTCGCCAGCGGCAGCAGTGTCACTGGCAGCCGCAATGACATCGCCCAGTGTCTGGGAAAAAAGAAGACACACGCCCCAAGGGCATAATCCTGAATTGTCTGAACTCAGGAATCCTCGAAAACAGCCCCTGTATGCGCTACTTCCATTTTTTTGCTTGTTCTGTCCGCGGGGATGTGTTCCGCTGGCCATTTCCCAGGTCTTAGAGCCATTTACAGTTACCACTGCTATTTAAACCGTTATTTTAGGCAAAAAAAATTTTTTTTCATTCCCATGACTTAAAAGGCAAATCAGGATTTTCGAATTTTCAGATTCTTCAAAAATCGCGGAATCCTCAAGCTGAAAGGATTTTCAGAAGTTCTGAATCTCTAGTTGTCAGTATGGATTTATGAGAATATATGTATGTAGTACAGATTTTGATACTGTGCCTCATTTGTACATGGATAGAGAATGGCTGTTGGATCGCGTACAGATGGTCAATAGAGCTACATTGTGGGCAATGTTCCAAAAGGGGCCACTTCTTTTGATCTGTTTATAAATGACTTATATTGAGAGCAAGTTCTTCCTAAGTGTTAACTGATTTTGTGAGACTGATCTGTCTTTTTACCAAATGAGTGCTGTAGTGTGGACAGACTAACGGCTATGTTTGGTCATGATTTTGGGAGATATACTTCTCTCTTCCTCAGATCAAGCAGTAAAAAAAAACCCCAAAGGTTACAGCACATTATTAAAGCTTTACAGTACTTGTCTATAAAATGAACACAATGACAAGTTATCACCATACAACAGATATTTCAGTATATTCTGCTGACTAAAACTAGCCATACATGGATTGTTTTGTTTCAACTTGATCGGTTTGATCTATGCATGACTTTATGTTTGGTAATATTAGCAGAAGGGGGTTGGACTGTGGAACATTTTTGGCAATCCCATCAGTGTGCATATATTGCCAAGATAAAATCTGCTCAAGATAGATGACATAAGGTGATGAAATTTGAGCGGTGATTCCCTATGGAGTTAGATCGTGAATTAGCAATTGGCTGCTCCATCATGCAGTCATCAACAGTGTATGACCAAACAAAACTATGCCACAAAAATATTTTAACAGTAAAGATTTGCCATATTTTTATAGAGGAATTTCTAAGAGGAAATTATCGTATTTTTCTCTACCAGCATTTCAAATTGCACCAAGCAATGCCTAATGTTTTCATAATCAGCAGGAGCTTAAGTATAAAACTATCTCTAACCAGTCATCAGTTGGTGACACACAAACTGTTCACTATGCAGATCGGAGGCCTACGCTGTACTATGATGGCACACAATAAAACCTAACGGTTTTACAACTGGCACTCAGTTTTGCACTCAGATTGTAGAACTACTTTGTAGAAGGTATAGTATTTACTTTATAGCAAGGGATTTAATGGAAACACAGCAATTAACCAGAAGTTTCTCTCCACTTATTTGCATAACAAAAAACAGGAGCTCTAGCCAAAACTCTTTCTGGCCCACTTAATCCTTGGTAGTTCTAAAGATAAACACTTGCCATTGCTATTACCTCATCCCAGGGCCACTTTACCATTAGCAGAGTGAGACATTTGTCTCAGGGGCACCTGCACTAAAGAACAAAGGCGTATTGTATGTATTTATTGGAGGCTTCGTCAAGCCTCCATGTGGTAATAGTACCCCCAACACGCCCCTTTTATGGGAGGTCCTAAAGAGGATGCGCAGGGAGTGGCTACTGAATTACTTATTGACTTATTTGGGTTATTTTGAGACCTACATTGGCATATATCGTTTGCCCACTCTCCCTTTGTACCTAAAACTTCGGCTATGTTATAACTGTGATTTTAATATGTACAGTGTTGTTTTTTCTCTTTTTAATGTATATTAATTAAAATGTAAAGCCTGAATGCCTAATGTAAAATGTAAAGCCTGAAAACCTCTGTTTGTACTCAAGTATATACGGTAATCTATCAAAATTTGTGTCTAATAAAATGAATGGTAAACTATTAATCCGCATTATTAATGCAGTGCCAGTAATGTAATAAACGGTTGTCCATGTATTGTACATTTTATAAATCATATGAAACACTCAACTATATTATGTTACTTTATAATAGCAAGTGACAACCCCCCAAAAGACAATTTATAGGTACAAAGGCCCAGTATTGCAGAAACTTGATTAATGTGTGAAATAATCATATAATACATGAGGCTATGGAAAAGGAATGGGAGAACAGTGGAATATTTCTTATCAAAAAAACGCCATGTTAGGTACGGACATAAGAAATGGAGACATTTGCTTCTTCAAAGTTTACTTATTGTTTGTGTGCTTAGAAAAGCTAGATAGATATTTTTAGGGCTAAGCCCCACTAGGTTAGCGCACAAGAATTGCGAACAAGCAGCTCATCACAATGTCCCGTGATTCATGTGTGCTACCCTGCACATGTGCTGCGATTCCTTGATGTGCGATGCGCACCAAAAATGGTGTCCTAATTCTTATATACACCTAAGGGGTGAATTATCCCTTATAGATTTAGCCACATGAGTACATTAGATGGACACATATTAATTACAGTGCTTTAACATAGAGTGTAAGCAAATATGTTCAAATATTTCTCTCTTTCATCAATCCTCCCCCTCTCCATTCCGAACTTCTTCCATGAAGCCATTTAAATATTACAAACTAATGAGATTATTCTTCTCTTTTAGATCTGTCAAATGATCATGTTTAATGAAAACATTATAATTGCTTTTAGTGAATTAATTATGAAGAAAGAATTTAAAACTATTACTGAAAATGTAAGTAATGAATGTCGATGGGTCACCTGCTTTCCCCCTTGACCACTAAAGCCGTTTTAAGGTATCCATTAAGGAGGAGATATCATTTCAGCTTCATTTCTCCCTATCCTTTTACTGTGAGTTACATATTTATAAACATTATCTCCTTTACATGTATTTCACTATTAGTAGCAGGTGTACAATAGCCATTTTAAATTGCTAAAGTTTAATCATTTTTATTTTGAAAAAAAAAACAACTTTCTGTTGCTTCACTTCTTCTATTTTGTTCATTCCAATTTTTTGAACCACAGTTTTGATAGAGGCGCAGAATGTGATGTGGACACATCATTGAAGTGTGATACAGAGTTCTTTTAGCTAATGAATCTTTCTGACAATCCCACTGTTGCTGCAAATATTTGGTAGATTTCAGCTGAAGAAGATGGTGCAAGGTGTTGAATGCGAATACTTTCCCATCCAAACGTATCGCCTGCACCATAATGCAGTCATACAGTATAGGAACAGCCATAAATTACAGATTGAATTTAATACGATTGGGCAAGTCGACACAGGTCAGACAAACAAACCAAGACATTATTTTGCTGTGATCTCTAGATTTCTGTAAATGTTCTTTTTTGAACCTTGAATGATAAATAAATGGTTTTAGGCTGATATCATGTTTATAAGCCACATTTCTGGACATATAGAGTGGACACAGATATATAAAGGAGAGCTTTGCGTGTCTCTGCACACTTCTCTGGAAATGCAGGGAGTGTGAATCATTTATTATATCTTGGATTACCTCTGCATTTATAGAATGGACAGTAGAGGTACCTTCTGATTAAAGAATGCTCTGCGTATTTTAGTCGGGGATGTTTTTTTTTTAAGCCCCACATGACCTAAATGATACTTTAGCTATTTGGTTAATGGTTGAATCAACACATTTCAGCCATCTTGTGCCATTGCGTGACTCGAGTCACACAATATAGCACCAATAAAACATGTAAACTTGCATAATTAAATACTTTTCTAATAAAGACCTCAAAAATAAGTTTAAAAAAAAGTGTAATGTCTTTCCCGTATTTTATTACCATCAGAAGCAGGTGGTAGTACCTTACATGGCATGAGTGCAGCCAGGACATATTGAATTTATATAAACTATGGTTTTTTATTAAACTGGAAAGTTGTATACATTGCCATTCATGGCCTTTGTTATTAAGATATTAAAAAAATCACTTAAAAACAGCTATGCCGGCGATACCGACATAATGATGTTGCCACCGAATCTTGATACTAGACATCTTCTTTATCGCCATCACTGTGTATGACTTTGAGCTCCACGGGGTTTGCACCTCTTTATATAGTTGCGCGAAGGACAATCCAATTGTGATTGGTTAATATTCATCACACCATCCTAGTACCACAGTAATGCTGAACTTACCACACTGAGGGCCATATTATAACGATAGGTATTGTAAATTTACGATCGTAATCCGATTGGAGATAACGATCGAATTATCGCTGTAAATTTACGATACTGATTGTAAATTTACGATACCAAATGTAAATCTACGATAGCCGACATTGTAGATTAGGATCCCCATAGAATACCATTGCCGGGTAACTTACTGCTGCACGGTATTCTACAATGATGTTCGTTAATTACAAACGTTTGGCCTATACTGCTGGACTAACGTGTCTGCTAATGACCAGCGCCTGGGGTGAGTATTTGCTCTAGTAGAGACTGAGCATTTGGACCCATCTAACAGCCAATCAGTAGAAATTACTGTAGGAACATCCCAGTTAGTGCGCATTTGGGAAAGAAGAAGGACCATTACAGAACCTGAAATGTCAGGCTCATCAATATCAACAGCAGAGAATAGCAAGGGTATAAATTTGACTCATTTTTCAAAATGGAAGGAATAGTTGATAATAGGTATCATATACAAAACTAACAATTTTAAAAATAGTGATATTTCCACTGAACTTTCCTTTAAGACAGATTTTTTTAAAAATGTTTTTTTCATTTTTACCCTTTTTTGAGGTATGCACAAGGACTCATTGCCCACTCCATGCTGGGCAGGTTCCTCTTGTATAATAATAAACACCCTTTTTAAGGATCAGAGACAGATTCTAGAAGCATGAACTTCTAATTTTTGGGGAAATTTAGGGGCTATTTAAAAGGCCGAAAACAGTGGGCAAAAATTACCGCCAATTTTGCAAGCCATGAATATAGCGCTATCGCGTATTTATAATGCTGAGCGCCATCGCCGCAATGGTATCGCGGCCGCTATGGTCCGGCGCAATGCGCTAAGTACAATATTGCTGCAAAGGGATTAAAATTGCCTTCCGGCGATCCTGTGGCAGCCACATTGCCACTTCAGGGCAGGCATACGCCCACTGAGCGCCATCGCCGCAATGTGTATCGCGGCCGCTATGTCCGGCGCAATGCGTAAGTACAATATTGCTGCAAGGGATTTAAAATGCCTTCCGGCGATCTGGGCAGCACATCTGCCACTTTCAGGGGCAGGCATACGCCACCCCGCCCTTGCCCCCCACGCGGCGACCACCCACGCGCCACCCCTTTCCAGCAGCCCCCCAAGCCCCTGCTGCGGGAGGGCTTGGCTGGGAGGGGTGGGAGGCACCCTCTCTTTCTTCTCTATTCAGCCATCTACTGCAATGCATCTAGGTCGCGCTGGTGGAGTGCACTCTTATATAGGTTTTGCAAAAAACCCTAATCCGTTTCTGATTGGTCAATTTTTTAATGCTTGGTTTACATGGTTACATAACCAATTAGATTTCAGAAATTTTATGAAGTTTTCGAACTTTTGAAAGTTCAGAAGTACAAAAAAAACCCATTAAGTCATTGGGGAGAAATAGTTTCAAAAGTTTGGATTAAATACAGAACAATAACAATTGTAATTTTACTGTAAATGGCTGTGGCACCTGGAAAATGTTCTGGGGAACATGTCCATATCACCAAAATTTATTTAATACTTCTTTTACCGCGATCGGCAATTGACGGGTTTCTGCATGATACATTCGAACGTATGGCCAATTCGAGGGTACCGAATGCTACATTCGAGGGTTACTGAATGATACATTTGAGGGTTAGCAAAAACAAAGGCTACATTGAGAGTTACCAAAATCAATTGCTACATTTGAGGGTTACTAAACGATACAGTCAACAGAGTTACCGACATGAAGGCTACATTCGAGGGTTACCAGAATTGAACACTACAACATTGAGGGTTACTGAAATTGAAGGCTACATTCGAGGGTTACCAATTCAAAAATTCAATAATTATCAAATTTTCGATAATATTGAAAATAAGTCCACGAGTTCGAAATAACAGTACTAGTTCAGATAGTTTCGTTAGTTCGGATTTTGTACGAACTAATAAATTTCAACCCAAACTCAGGTTTGGGTTCAAGTTCGGACCATTCTACTAGAAAGAAGCGTGCATGAGAGGAAGTGGACTTTGTTTTGGATATTTGTAATGTTCCCCAGACCATTCCCAGGTCCAGAGCCATGCACAGTAAGTTACCATTGCTATTTTGACCTATTTTTTAACTATTTAAACAAATAGTCGCAATTGACTATAATTGTTCCATTTTGAGCTTTTCAAACTTTACAGACATTCGAAAGTTCGAAATCGGACCAGATTTGGAAGTTTAGCCATCTTTAGAACTCTATTTTTTACTGTATACATTGGATTAATACAGCATACCAATCATTTTGTGTCATAGGATGTTTCCTGTGCTCATTACAGGACAATCTCCTGTTTAAACCCCTTATCACACTGGTTCCTCCTGTGTTAAACCTTTCTTCTTATTGCCCCCTCTCTGGGATTCTATTCCTCTCTCTCTGCATCAGTTAATTTGAATCGGCATGTTTCAATCTAATCTTTCATCTCTCAGAGAACCAGTAATTATTTAAAGAACTTTGATGGAATCTGACTGTAGCTCATTTTACCCTTTGTAGCAGTATGTTATCCACCCATCAAGATTGCATGGGGGGGGACTTTTCCACGTGTCTTAAGGGTTTGAACACTTTTATTTACTTTATCTGTATATTTATTGATGTATTATTACTTATATCATTTACAATTATGTTCCCTCTTGAGTTTAATGTATTGTAATATGTTTTCTATGTGCTACTATATAATAAATGTTTCAAATGGATACAGAAACTTAAGTATTTTGGCAAAGCTGTAGTACAGCTGTAAGACATGCCTTGGATAAAGATGGAAGCTCTTGGCACATATGTTGGGACACCATTAAAGCTGAATCAAAAACACCTATAACACGAAAAGGATAAGCAAGTGAACTCTGTTTTCCTTGTATGTATTGTGTATGATTTTATTGTAAGGTGTGTGCGTGTGTGGTGTAGGTGTATCTGGTTTTAAAGGTAAATAGAATCTGTGTGTTGAATAGGTACAATGTTAAAAAGACTATGGTGCTACTGATAGCTAATTATCACATTTATTATAAAGAGATGTTATCATTAAAATTCACTTCATACCAAATAGTCTAGTGGTTAGTACTCCAATTATAGCCTTCTCGGTTGTCTAGGATAATATTATATTCCCTGGCATTCATGGGATCATTTAAAAGAATTAGCAAAATTCTTTTTCTTAGCGGTTGGCTGATTTTGACATCGGCGTTGCTAAGCAGCTGAGTCCATGACGCTCATTTGTTCATTCACATTATTAATTTTCATCGTGGGTAATATCAAAATGACAAGCATAAAATTTCTAAGGAATCTAACCACATCTATGTTTTATTAAATGGCACGAAAAAATCTAAATGTATGACCAGCTTTCCATTTGTTTTTCTTCTGATTAATCTAATTAAACTAACATTAAAAGTATATCTTATATCATGATATAGTAACATAGTAGTAACATAGTAATTGAGGTTGAGTCCAACCTTTTCACCCTCCTTTTAACCCTACCTAACAGTTGATCCAGAGGAAGGAAAAAAAAAAAAAACAGCTAAAAAGGGAGGGAAATTCCTTGCTTTCTCCTAATGGCAATCTCAAAGTATCTGTATAGTTATATGATATTGATCTATAAATGAACAGTATAAGAGTTTTTTATAGGTTACACAGAACATAGATTATATAACCGTTCCTCTATCAAAAGTCATTTTGTATGTATTCATCTATGTATTATGAAGCATGGCATTTATACAACACCCAAATAGAGCATTAAGATATCTTAATTACCTTTGGGAATCAAACATTCTATACAATGTACCTATCCATGGTACTTCCTAATGTGGCTTGTGGTAGATTAACCAGTTTTATATTAGGAAAATTAACCACCGAATTTGCATTATTTTATTTCTCCCACTCAAATCAATTTTCCATTTTTCTCGGCTTGGTTCAGACAATCAATATATGATATCTGGAGATGGTTGGCCACTAGAGGTAGAAATCATTTACAAACCCCTCTTGTTTTAAGGTGCCTTAAAGCAAGCAATTTCATTTAGAAGAATTAACTATACTGCAATAAAATAAATCTTTATGCTGTGTACACACCACCAATTTTTTTGGCCTGACCGACCATTGCCACAAGCGAGTAGCCAGGGCAAATCACAGCCGACAGTTCGCCATGACCGATTGTGTTTTCCATAGAGGACTGCGCAATTTCCAGTGATTTTAGACATGCTGATCTTTCATTTGCCTGATCGGGACAAACGGGAACCCGAGACCAGTCAAGGACACCCCCAATACACATACCAATACACTGAAAAAATTGATTGATGTTACCCAGCCTTAGGTCATACCACATTTTACCTTACTTAAAGCCCCAAAACTTCTGATTCAAATAATACTGAATTATAGAGACATGCAAACTAAACAGTTAAAGGGCATGTCCACCCCCAAAACTGAAATTTAACCCCATACTGACCCCACTCTGTAGTGTAATAAAATCCTTACCTTACATCCCAGCTCCTTATGGTTGCCATGCTATGCCCCTCCAAAGTCCAGGAAAGTATAGTGTAGGAAGCTCTGTGTGACTCATCCTGCACCTGTCTCAGCCTCAACCTCAAAAAGGTTTGAGGCATGCGCAGGAGAGTCCTCCCCCCTCCCTCTCCCTCCCGTTTCTTCTCCCTCCCCCTAGCGCAAAAACCCTTGGTGATATTATAGTTATTGGTTCCCCCAGCCCCAACCACCGTAATAGAACTGTTAGAAAGTCCCCCGATAGTTACTTACCTTCCCTCTATCCTCCCGCGTTCTAAGCAGCCAGCAGCTGAGTCCCTGATTGGCTGCCTCTCGGCGGTTGGGTCTGGGGGACCAATAACTATAATATATAAAAACTTCAAAAAAGGGGTGGACATGCCCTTTAAAGCATTTTTTAACTTCCACCTTCCCCATCTTACTACAGAGGGCAGGGTTCAAAGAAATAATTTTAAGGCCTGGTACACAACTACAATATTGTACCTTTCTTCCAGAATGACAGTCTACCAATCAATATTCAGATTGGAGGGGTGAATGGTCAGAAGAAAAAATACTGCAGGTGTCCACATTTGTGGATATGTCAGATAGAACTTTTAAGTGATTTGGACAAAATTTAATTGAGATTTGGTTGGTTGTGGTGAATATTTTGACCCATTTAACCAAAATAATTTGGTCAATCAGGCCGAAAATATCACAAGGCTGAAAATAGTACAAGGAATAATCTTATCCATGTCCATATAAACTCATGTAGGTCCCTAACTTATAATACTAAAAGTGGATTTACAATCAGTGAACTCCTTTAATAATAATAAACATTGCTTCCTGTTTAGTGTAAACAAAATTGAAATGATCTGTTACTTTCTATTAGCTTGTCTGGCTCCAAAATAAGATTCCTGCTCCCAATTGGCTTATTTTTTTATTTAAAAATAATTTATTATTTGCTTTACTTTTCATTCATCTATAGACTTTTTAATTTTAAATGTCGCTTGCTTGTTGCATTTCATGCCTTTTTGTACTGTACATAATAAAATATTTAGTTGGCCCAGTCAACTTGCACACATATTGTTACCCATTTTAGCCACTAACATTTTTCATACAGAGAGCCTATGCCTTGCGAACTTTTGCTTTAACATTCATAGACTCTCCGCAATATGGATATTTTTTATGTGAGGCATAAAATGTTCAGTTTTTCATTCCTCTATCTACCCAACTAAATTTATCTATGCCAGTTAAGTCTTAATACTGATTTATTCTTAGTACTGGTCTTTACTAATCTTACTTTTTTTTTTAAGTTTTGTAATGGCAGACATTTAATCAGAGTGGGTGGTTATCCAGAAAATGAATAGCAAGTTCCACTGTCTGGCTTTGGGCAGTTTGCAGAATTCTTAAAAGTTGCAGAATGCAAATGCAATTAATAAAGGGACAATTTTTTACTTTCACAGTATAATACGTTTTTGGTAAAAATTCTTTTTCCTGCACTTTGGTATGTTATTTTTTGTAAAAAAAAAAAAAAAAAACATGGTGAAAAGTCTGTAAGTTATAAAGAAGAAAAGTAAAGATTTCCAAAAGTAAAAAATTCCAAATAAATTTGCCAATTCCAAAATGGATAAAAAAAGCATTTTGGGGACTTCTGAAGTGTTAATATGATGTTGGACATAGAGGTGGCTATTAACATAGCTATTGCTGAAAAATCACTTAAGTCGTACTCTATTAATATAATTAGGCTTAATTAGCCATGCTGAAAATTAGCTATAATGAAATTAGCCATCTGATATAATTGTAACATGAATTGTAAAGCAATATGAAAGATGGGGCACTATATAAATCCAATAGAGATGACTGAAGTTCCTAAAGTTTCGGGGGGGGGGGGGGGGGTAACTCAGGAAAAGTCAAAATTCAAAGTTCAAAAAACGACCTATTTAAATCAATGGGGACAAATGGTTTGAAACGTTTGGCTTAAATACGGTTAAAAAAGCAATGGTAACTTCCTGTACATGTCTCTGGGACCTGGAAACTGGTCTGTGGTACACAATACAAATATCCAGAACTTGAAATAAAGTTGCTTCCACGCACGCTATTTTGAACTTCTGCATAGACATTGTATAATTATCCCGGAAACACAAGAATTTTCGAAAATTAGAAATTCGAAATTTCTCTGGATCTCTTAATAAGGTGGGTGTGTTCATATTATAGCAAACAAACATGTGTACCCAGGCAGCAGGTCTTTAAGTCTATTGAAACAGGCTCAGATTGTGTGGAGGGTTCACCACTCCCTTAGAGACTTATAAATAGCAACAAATTGTCACACAAGAGCCAAAGTAGCAGTGCTAACCGTGATTTATTGGAGATGCAGCTCGACATGTTCAGACCAGTGTGGTCTTTCCTCAGGTGCATAATGCAGGAAAGACCACACTGGGAAAGACCACACTGGTCTGAAACTGTCGTGCTGGCATCTCCATAAATCACGGTTAGCACTGCTACTTTGGTTCTTGTGTGACAATTTGTGTTCATTATTATACAAGAGGAATCATGCCCAGCATGAAAGTGTAACCATTCCTTGTTGCATACCTCAAAAAAAGGGGTTAGGAAAAAAAGGAAAGTTTAGTGGAAAATGTCATTATTTTAAAATTCTTCATTTATATTATTTATACCTAATATTCTAAATATTCTCATCCATTTAAAAAACACCAGTTGAATTTATACCCCTTGCTAGTTCCTGCTTTAACATAGTGACTGACTTTTTAGGTTCTGTAATGGTCCTTTCTTCTCAGAATGCATAGTTCCTTGGAATATTACACAGAAAAAATGCTTGGAATGGCAGGTTAAGGTCATTAGAATGGAAAAATACGATTTTTTCTTAAAAGTATATGTGTTCGCACTGAACTTCCCTGTTAATCTTTATTTTGTAATTTGCATCATATTTGCATATAGGAAAAGCGGTCAAAAGAATAATGCTTCACAGAAGCAGAACCATTGAGTTAAGTAGGCTAACTGAGCAGTTTGCCACCATTGTTGGGGGAGGAGGCAAGCATGGCCCCTCTGTCATACCCAACACCACATTGGCATCTCTTCCTCGCTTTCCCCTATATGTTGCAAATATGATGCAAATTACAAAAATAAAGATTAAAGGGAAAGTTTAGTGAAAATAAATATACTTTTAAGAAAAAAGTGCATATTTTTTCATCCTAATGACCTTGACCTCAGCATTTTGTCTGTGTATAAATAAATGCTTCCGAAATACTGATTCTGTTTACAGGACCCCTAATAGAAACAGTTATAATCTTGCCCTTTACTCAGTGCCTGGGTTGATTCAGTTGTGTTTATTGAGCATTCTGGGAAGAAGAGACTGTTACAGAAAATGAATATGTTTATATCTGTTGTACTTCAGTTATATGCTTGTAAAGGTTCTCATTCATCCAGGTCATGGTATATCTGTTGTATTTAGTTAGATCAACTGACTAAAGTTTAGTTCTTGAAGACTTTTCACTAGTCAATTGAGAAAGCCAACTTTAGGTCTAGTTGAACAGATAGAACCTGAAATATCAGCTCATTAATGTTAACAGCAGAAAATAGCAAAGGGTATAAATTGAAAATGATTTATTGAAAATGCATGAGAATGTACAAACATACATGTATAATATTAACTGACAGGGGATTTAATAAAAGTTCTTATCATTTAAAAATGGTGCTCATTTTGCCCCAACCAATCAGATGTTAGCTTTCAAATGTTACAAATAAAATCTGATTGGTTGGGGCAAAATGAGCACCATTTAAAGATTTTTTTTTAAAAAAAAACATGTCTTTTTTTAAAAGAACTTTTTATAAACTCCTGTAAGAATTTTAAAAATAATGATATTTTCCATGAACTTTCCACTTCATGATTCCTCCTGTATAATAATTAGCACTCTTTTTAAGAAATTCAGAGACAGAAACAGATAATCATGGAATGTCAAATGCAGAATCTTGAAAGTAGCGTGCGTGTGAAGGAAGTGACTTTATTTCAAGTTCTGGATGTTTGTACGTGTTTTCCCAGACCATTCCCCAGGTCCCAGAGCCATGTATATACAGTTAAGTTTCCATTGCTATTTTAATTCAGAGACAGACTTTAAAAATATCGATAATAGAATCTTCAAAAATTCAAAAGTTCTCGAAAGTTCAGAAAGTTCGAAATCCAAGAAGGTCGGGTTCGTTCTGACTATTAAAGTTTGTTCAAACTCAGATTCTAGTTCGAGTTCTAGTCCATCTCTAATCCACAATAATTATAATATATAATTTATGGAATGTTTTTAATAAAACAAATTTTTTGGTGAGTGTTTAAATATTTACTTTTTTTGAAAAACACCAGGTATGTTACAGTATTATGCATAACAAAGATGAGTTTTTCAAGAAATTAATTTTAGGCAGGTGAATGTCATGGGAATGTCTGCAGGTATGACTGACCAACATTCACAACAGTTAAAAGACAACAGAACAACACTGAACCAGAAGGCTGAACACCTTGATATAAAACTAGTAATCTGTGTCTTACCTCTCATTTTGATATGGGCTCTGGGGAATTTACCCAAACAAACATATGGTTTGTGCTTTACGTCACAGCATTCTAACATCACACAGTTTGGTCAATGACCATTATGTCTGCACATGCTCAGTCCTTATCTATGGCAGAAACTTGTTACAGTTGGTCACACCATTAATAATCTCTAGGGGGATATTTCCAGATTCTGGAGTTATAAAAAAATTAAAGGTAAAATCTGCTTGTCTAAATAGTTCTGAAAGTTCAGAAAAATGTAACTATAAAATGTCTTTTTTGTTTTATATAACTAGAAGCCACTGGGTACTATAGGGTAGTAGATTCTATTAAAAACACCATTTGGACAAAAGTGGTAAGATATAAGATATTATTTCTTTTTCTAAATCTCTTTATTTTCTTGTGTATTATTTCTCCTTTACTGCCACAAAAAGGTTTGATCTATATTTAAAATATATGTGTATTTAACTATAAATAGTATTTGCTAAGATATCGCTCTAAGGATGTCTTCTCAGCAGCCATGAAACCATTGGGAAATATAAGCAAGATGTAGATGTATTGCTACGCAGGAAGCTGGAGGCAAAGGATTTGTGCCCAATTATTAGTCCTAACAATCTAGGATGGATTTGGATAACATAAAGGGCCATATTTATAAACCAGCGGTATCGCTTTTGTAGCGGGTAGTTAATTTACATAGCGTCGTAAATATGCGATTGTAAATTACGACCGAATGTTCGGTCGTAGAATACCATGCGGTAGTAAAATACCGTAGTAGTATTCTATGGGGATCGTAAATCTATGATTCGTTATCAGATTTACGAACGGTATCGGTAATTTACAGTAACGATTGTACTGTGAACTATCGGTTTTTAACAATCATTTTACCGATCGTTAAAGGCGTGGTATCGCTAAAAAGCGATACTTGGCTTTATAAATATGGCCCAAACTCTCTACTGCAGGAGACATACATACATGTCAGAATGCAGCCTGAAAAGTATTAATCTACTTTTAAAAAAAAAGTTTTTGTAGTAGAGTCTTAAAAAGGTTAAATACAATATTGTGCTTTGATCATTTTTAACTTCATTCCTGCTGTGGCATAACCTTCCTAGATCAGAGTATTGGTACTGTACTTTAAATCATTTGACTCTATGGTTACCATAGACACACCACAGCACACATTTGCTGTGATATTGGCATAAATGGGTGTAAGCACCCTTGAATCCGAATTTAAATCCTTGAATTTAAATTTAAAGAGGTTTCATGTGCTGTCCCACTTTAATTCTATATTGCACATTGGAGATGTGTCCAGGTGTCCAGGACCTACATTGCAGTGATATTACACATACAGTGTTGTGAGTGCAGCTAATATTTTCTTTTCTCTACCATTGCATTAGGTAACATTGCTAGAAGACTGTACCATAGGGTATGCTGGTTTGTACTCATCTAAGTGTTAAATAGGAAGCCCATGTATATTTTTAACATGAAAATTCTTACTAATTACCAAATCTTTTATATAATGCAACAGGAAGATCAGCCACCTCTCTGGATTAAATATAAACATTTACCAAGATGTTAAACTGCTGTCACAAAGGGTAGCACTGCATGATTTAAGGCCCATATGTGTGATATAAATAGATATAGGATGTATGTAGACTAAAGCCAAGTACAAATGTGCGATGTAGGCTGACCGAAGCAGCTGGTGCATGATAGACAAACGGTTGTTTGGAAGAAAAACACACGTGTTTGACTGCTCGGTCAGGCATCATTCATAGATATGCTGGATTAACAATGCCAACCAACAGAGCAGCCATACATGTGCCATTGTCAGCCACAGCAGACATTTGTTCTACGTTTGTCAGCCATTTTGGTCAACACACACAGCATGTGTTTACTTTTTACATACATTTTATGTCTTGCTATTATATTGTATGGCTTGTCTGTTCGAAGGGTGGACTATTTATATGTAGGCTATTTGTAATAAAATGAGTTAAATTTATGGAATTCATTTGAGCTATATGATAGTGATATTGGTTATTTTACGCAGTAGTTACAATGTCCCTAAATGAGTAAACAGCCTCTGTATACACGTGCAATTGCAGGCTGACACACATAGGCAGACGTATGTCGTACTGCTAAAGAGAGAGAGGAAAGGAGGACAATTAGCTCTATTTGTATTGAGTGAATGGAAGAGGGCAACTGGTTTCAGTATACACTGGGGAGGGGAAAACTGAAGGAAACACCACGTCTTATCTTCCTTGTGCTCCCGGCTGCTCCTTTATCGGTCGCAGGTCTTGGTGTCACTCAGCTCTTTCCAGCGATTCTCTTGGGCTCTCTTTGCTGCATGTTTGCCC
Source organism: Hymenochirus boettgeri (assembly GCA_019447015.1). NCBI lineage: Eukaryota > Metazoa > Chordata > Amphibia > Anura > Pipidae > Hymenochirus > Hymenochirus boettgeri. Next base: position 326,529,305 of record CM033469.1, read on the forward strand.
CCTTTGGTGATTACCAAATCTCAATCTCACGTTCAATGATCCTCAGATATACCCAGTTATTCAACACATTTGCATATTGCCAGGTCCTCTTGCCGGCAGGTGCAGCCAAAAAAATTCACTAGTGTAAACTAGCCTGTCGTCTTTCTTCCTCTCTTTTCCACATTGGTTGGTGACCCTTTTGTTCTTTTCCAGCTATTCTGTCTGTTGCCCATTAAAGCGTTTAGCTTTTTCTCATAGTTAACATCACAGTGTTCTCATTTCTGTTTTCTCTAACCCAATTATTCTCTCTGTTACTGCCTGGACCAAAATTTGAATCTGACCTTCCCTGATCCCTTTTTACAGTGCCAGTGCTGCTTGACTTGGGTTCTGGCCTGTCTAGTTCTGACTACATTCTTGTCTGACACTCTGTACCTCGCTAGTATGCTTGACCTTTGGTCTTGACCTGGTTAATTCTGACTAGCTCTTGACTGACCTTGTTGCTCTGCTGGCCAGCCAGACGGGTTCCTATCGACCCTCTGATTCATTCAGTTACCCTATCTATATTAGTCTATTCTCATTTTCCACTTGCCTGCTAGTCTGTTCTTGTCCTCCTCTCCCATGGCTGATTTGCTCCTGTTCCGCCACACTTTCCAGGTTTTCCAGGCCTCAGTGCGGATTCCTTGCGCACTGGTTCCTGCGCAAGTCCTGGGGGAAACCGTGCTTGTCTAGATGCTAATTGCCTTGCGACAAATGGGGGCTTGGCTAAAGGTAAAGACAGCAGTGAAGATTGGGGAATTAGCACAGAAAGAAAGCCTGGGATCTGATGGTGCATCACAGCCTCATATAAAATTTTCCTATGGTGTCCACTGAATTTAGCTGCATACATATCCACACATTGCACATACTGTAAACACATAAAATACCACTGTACGCCAAAGGGCACACTTTTGCATTACTATAACATTAACATAGATTCCTTGTTCCATATTTATATTATTAGCTAATTAATGTGTTTATTCTAAAGTGCTACAATTATAATGTCATTATAAACCTTTTAGTGTTACCCGAGGGATGTTCTTCTAATGAATCTGTTATGGAGGGGAATAAGGATCAAATAGACTTGCTGTTTTAACGCTAGCCAACTGAACGCTTGAAATATTATTTCCAATGTATGAGCTGTAAAATGATACATCATTCATAATTCTTGAAAGATTGGAAAACTGACTTATGATTCATTACAAGTTGCAGTTCATAAAGATGTTGGGTATAAGTATCAAAATATTCAATGTATCAATATACGGTAAAACATACATTTTTTTCTTGGTCAAAATGGCTCAAAGCAACTCACACTCTTGGCTTTAAACTAATACACGTATTAATGTAATTTACTTTAATGTACAGTATTACACTCAATTTGGGAACAAAGGAAAGAAATAATGGAAAAGACGTAAAATATATTTTCTTGTTTTCAAGGGTATATTATAGTTACATATAAAACAATCACCTAGGGCACATAAGTATTGGTAATTTGCTCGGAAAGTTAATCACCAGAACAGATTTTATATAGAGGAATGATTAAACTGTCAACTGCATAATCTCATCATTCTGACAGCTGTCTGCTTTTCTAACTATAAAAGAAGATGAATCCCTCGAGATACAGATACTGCTTTTAATTCTTTCAAGATACTTAAAGGTACATCCAACCTTAAAACAAAAATCTGGTGATTTGTCAATTATGCCTGCAAACCCAACTGCTATTTTTTACCAGGGTGGTATTCATGCATTTATGAAACCGATAAATAATGATCAGTTTTTCCATTCTGTTAAAATTATCTGCCTCCTCCCTCTGTTCAGTGAGCTTTTTAAAAGCTTGAGCATGTGCAGAGGAGACAGGAGAGAAATCAATGGTTATGATGCCGCAGTCACAGCTTTTGATTGACTGCATGGAGGGAGGAGTCAGTATATACTCCCAGAATGGGGACAATAATAATCCTAAATACCTGGTTAATAGTGGCATCTAATGCATGTCCTTTAACATCTACATTATTTGGGGTTCCTGCAATCTTGATTAATTATTGGGGAAATGTTTTAACTATATTCATCTGCTCTATTATAATAACATTTCATTGAGTATTCAAAAATTATAAATGATTTTCCAAATAATCTTTTTTTAATGATATTTTTTAGCCAAGATACCTACAGTATTAGCTGAAATATTTTAGGGGTTTAAGGTACGGACTATTAATTATACCAAAACAACAACTGCATCCAGTAACAATTTAGAAATACTTAATGGGAGTACCAAAAGAGGCCAAAGTATTACTACAATAAATATTTAGAGAAGACATTGCCCAATATAAATAATAACATATACAGGCCTTTCTTTGTTTGTTGAGGAAATGTAAAACCAGCAAATAATTTAAAAACTGCCCTTTATCATGCCTAGATCAATTTCCAAATGACCTTGTTTCCCTTTGAATCTATATACCTTTTATAATGCAGCAATGAAGTAGCGGACACTGCAGTATACTACTGATGCCAGACTGTCATTTATAATGTAAATAATGTCCAGTAAATAGGCTCAATAGATCTGCATACTGGACACTGTACAATATGAAGCAAGAAACACAGTCCATAGTTTTTCAAAAGCGTTTGCCAAGTCATTAGAAATCAAATAGTCCCACTAGAATGTGATCCTATTTCTGTGCTGTGTGTAAATATGTTCATGTATCTCAGTGTTCTCATCTGCATATTGGAGAGTGACAGTTAATGTTCCCAAAATCAAATGTTTAGATCATTTATGTCAAAATTCAATATAAAAATAATAAGAAATGCAACAAGTTCAACCAGTGTCATCTTTACATTTCTCAATCAGTTTTTCCAACTGTCAGTAAATTTACAGTCAGTAATAATGATGGAAAATTATTATTAATCATAAAATGCAAGATAAGCAAAAACTTATGGTCATGTCATTAATTGCAGCTATTCATGGGTTGTGTGTTTACATATAAATCTATAAGCTCCCTGTGTGTTACATGGAATCTAAAGCCCCCTGTGTGTACATGGAATCTATAAGCCCCTTGTGTGTTACATGGAATCTAAAGCCCCCTGTGTGCTACATGGAATCTATAAGCCCCTTGTGTGTATAACATGGGAATCTATAAGCCCCCTTGTGTGTTACATGGAATATATAAGCCCCCTGTGTGGCTACATGGAATCTTAGAGCCCTTGTGGTTACATGGAATATAAGCCCTGTGTGTACATGGAATCTATAAGCCCCTGTGTGTTACATGGACTATAAGCCCCTTGTGTGTTACATGGAATCTAGAAGCCCCTTGTGTGTTACATGGAATATAAGCCCTCTGTGGTGCTACATGGAATCTATAAGCCCTGGTGTTACATGGAATATTAAGCCCCCTGTGTGCTACATGGAATCTATAAGCCCCTTGTGTGGGTTTAAATGGAATCTATAAGCCCTGGGTGATACTGGAATCTATAAGCCCCTTGTTGTGTTACATGGAATCTATAAGCCCCCTGTGTGCTACATGGAATCTATAAGCCCCTTGTGTGTACATGGAATTATAAGCCCCTTGTGTGTTACATGGAATCTATAAGCCCCCTGTGTGTGCACATGGATCTATACCCCTGTGGTGTTACATGGGATCTAAGCCCTTGTGTGTTACATGGAAATATAAGCCCCCTGTGTGCTACATGGAATCTATAAGTCCCTTGTGTGTACTGGAATCTAGAAGCCCACTTGTGTGTACATGGAAATCTATAAGCCCCCTGTGTGCTACATGGAATCTATAAGCCCTTGGTGTTACATGGGAATCTATAAGCCCCCTGTGTGCTACCTGAATCTATAAGCCCCTTGTGTTACATGGGATCTATAAGCCCCCTGTGTGCTACATGGAATCTATAAGCCCCTGTGTGTTAAATGGAATCTATAAGCCCCCTGTGTGCTACATGGACATATAAGCCCCTTGTGTGTTACATGGAATCTATAAGCCCCTTGTGTGTTACATGGAATATATAAGCCCCCTGTGTGCTACATGGAATCTATATGTCCCTTGTGTGTTACATGGAATCTAGAAGCCCCTTGTGTGTTACATCGAATCTATAAGCCCCCTGTGTCTTACATGGAATCTATATGTCCCTTGTGTGCTACATGGAATCTAGAAGCCCCCTGTGTGCTACATGGAATCTATAAGCCCCTTGTGTGTTACATGGAATATATAAGCCCCCTGTGTGCTGCATGGAATCTATAAGCCCCCTGTGTGCTACATGGAATATATAAGCCCCCTGTGTGCTACATGGAATCTATAAGCCCCCTGTGTGTTACATGGAATCTATAAGCCCCCTGTGTCTTACATGGAATCTATATGTCCCTTGTGTGTTACATGGAATCTATAATCCCCCTGTGTGCTACATGGAATCTAGAAGCCCCTTGCGTGTTACATGGAATCTATAATCCCCCTGTGTCTTACATGGAATCTAAATGTCCCTTTTGTGTTACATGGAATCTATAATCCCCCTGTGTGCTACATGGAATCTAGAAGCCCCTTGCGTGTTACATGGAATATATAAGCCCCCTGTGTCTTACATGGGATCTATAAGCCCCCTGTGTGTTACTTTTTGAATTAAAAAAACAATCAAAGTCATTTTAATTGTAATATAAGATGCTCGGTTTTCTTTACATTACTGGATGCGTAAATTGAAATATTACTAGCTAGCATGGTTAATTACTCATTTTTGTGCTCTATTAGTCAGATTCAATCAAAAAAAATTAACTGCACAGAACAGAAGATGTTAAAGTATAAGTATAATTAACCTTCCCCCCCCCTTTTTTTTTTATTTTTTTAGGTCCCTACCTGTGCCCTTGTAAAGTGCTGGCCATATTGGAACATGTATGCAGTCCAGTAAGCTCTGCCCCCCAAACTTGCTGGACCTTGTTTCCAACTTGTGTCCAAATATCCAGTTTGGACACAAGTTCAATCTGTGCGTGCGCATGCCACTCGTCGTGCACGCGATGTTAGCGTGCGTGACATCATCACGTCTATATATAATATAGGTTTAAGAGGTTGGGCTTGAGATTACACATGTGCAGAAAATGTAATGAAGTCTAATTGATTTACTGGCAGAATACATGGCCATATTTATTAACCCCCTGGTATCGTAAAACTTCTTATTCTGTGGGTTAAAGGACAACTCCACCCTCATAAGAACATCTTTTAGAAAGAATGGCCTCCTCAAAATATGTTGATTTATTATACTTTGTCCAATGAATTCATTACTGTATGTCTGCTATGCTTCTGGCTGCCTCATGGAAACTGAGCCATTTAGAAACCTGTGCTGAGCCTGTACTGAGCCTGGGCATGCTCAGAAGAGGCAGCTAGTGGATTAACATCCAGTCATTGGCTGTGATGTCAACTGTCAAATCCATAACTGACAGTTACTAACTGGAATAACCAGGAAGCAGAAACAGGAGCAACAGGACATTGTGCAGGATTTCAGGTTAGACTTATATATTTCAGATTTCAAACTATTACCGTTTAGGGTTTTGGGGGGTCATTTACCTGTATGTAAGTTTTCATTTGGGGCAGTGATCGAAATTGTATGACAGTGATCATAACTTTTTGTCCGCAATCATAGATTTACATCCAAGACCTTAAAATGTGTCTCACAACGAGGAACAAGTTGAACTTATACATAGAGGTAAATGAAGGGCACCAGAGTGGAACCTTCCATGCTGAGAAGGTTTCTGTGGTGGTAGTAATTTCTTTTTTAATACATTTTTGGGGGGTTTTATTCTCCTTTACAATATCTATAGTACTCCAGTAAAGCAAAAATGTCAATTGTGTTTTATTTTTCTTTGTGGGATGCTATTTAAGCTGTTAATAAGCCATTACTACACATTTCAATGGTCTGAGCACCTAATTGTGTTAAGAGGGGTCAAGGAACAATGTTTTATTTTATTTTGACAAATGCTTTGCTTGGGAAATTGTTATAGTTACAGGTTTAGAAAGAGGCCAAGTACCGCAAATTTTAGCAGCAACACTTATATTGTTGCTTCTGTATTGTATATGGTTTTATGACTAATTCCTTTTATCATCAAGAACAAAAGATTGCAGAGATTATTCAATGTTTTTATTTTGTGAATCATTTTAAAGAATATTTCAACTAATTCTTTTCCCTGACCTTCCCTAATAAGGAATTTGGGAACAAAGAATTGTGACTGTAGAATTGTGAAGTTTGTAGAAAGAGAGGTGGAGGCTACAAAGGAAATATTTAACAGTGGTCTGTGGTTAGTGGAGACTTGTCATTATTGATTGATTTCTTTTGATTTCCATGTAATAATTTACACTTTTTAGCAAGGGAATTATCTTATCAATTTAAATGTCCAGTCAAAAATAAATTTACCTAGAAATGTAGTTCACCCACCCCCAAACCCCACTTCCACATTATTTATTTATGCCAAAGATAACCCTGAAGTTCCTCTTCTGCTCTGCATCTGCCAGCTGCTCCACTTCCTGGTTGCGGTTTTTAGTAAAGGTGCAACATAAGGTCACGCCCAATCGCCTGACAGCTGTGACCAGGAAAAAGAGCGTCTGTCACAGCAGAAACCCTCTACTCCTGTTTTTGCTCGAAACGAGCTTGAAACAGGAGTAGGGGTGGCGCGTAGTGGTGGCACCTAGTTGGTGGGGGACCAGGTCAGGTAAGTGCCTTCAGGGCAATATTTGGCACATGTTAATAAAGCGAAAGTGTTTACATTTCTATCTTAACTTATTTTTTGACTGAACATGCCCTTTAAAGAATGTTTTTAAGGAGTCTGTCCTTAAAAAAAACCCAGGCCTTAATGTTTCATGGATTACGCTGCTAAATTGGTAGATCAGATAAATAGTTTGCCATGTATATTTGGTTAAACAGATCAGTCAGAAGTGATGAGACGTGGCATTTCAATAGGACTGCTAGGCCATGAGGGAAACCTGCCTTATCTTTGCTCGTTTTTTTTTTTTTTTTTTTGCTGTTTCGATTTTAGCCTGTGTAATTGGGGTGATCAATATTTCTCTATCTTGTTAAGAGATATCTTGGTAAATGTATTTGTTTCAGATTGTTTTGACATAATGAGGGAGTAGCTGGATTGATAAAATTGCCTGAAGGCCCTAACAGCATCTGCTAGACCAGAAGAGATATTAACACTCGATGTTGTTATAGATAAATTAGTATTCCACTTCTTTACCAACTTAGTAAGCAGCTTATTTTCTTTAATTTATGAACATGTCTTTATGTTATATTCTGGGCTACACTTACATGTCTCTATATTCAGCTTGGGAGTCTACACTTGTTATTAAAGTCTAGGCCAGCTATATTTACACATCTCGTATTAAAGGGCATGTCCACCCTTAATAAAAAAACTTTAGCTGGTGTAATAGAATACAGCCCCCCAGCCCCAACCGCTATTAAATAATTTCAGAAAGTGCCCAAATGTTTACTTACCTTCCCTCTCTCCTCTGACGCCGGCCCGGCCTTCTGCTTGCGAGACACTGCAAGCAGGGGGGCGGGGACCGGCAGCCGCGTCCGTGATTGGGTGAGAGGCAGCCAATCACGGACGCGGCTGCCGGCTTCTCACAATGCTGGGGGAGCGAGGGAAGGTGTAGAGTTCTGGGGACTTTCTAAAAATAATTTTTATGCGGTTGGGGCTGGGGGAACATATTTTATTATGTGGCCAAGGGGTTTTATGGTAGGGGGAGTGATAGCAAAACGGGTGGAGTGGGAGGGGGAGGGAGGGGGAGAAGGGCTGCAGTACGCATGCCAAACTTCTCCCGGAGGCCAGGTAGGAGGCAGAGTCCTATGGACTCTGCTACCCTCTGGTGGGCAGTTTTTGGGACTTTGGGGGGGGGACTACAGGAGAACCTATGGAGCTGGGATGTGAGGTAAGGAATCTACTACACTACATGGTGGGGCCATTAGTGGGGGGGATTATAGTTTTGGGGTGGACATGCCCTTTAAGTCCATTGTTTATATCATTTATACACTTTTATTATTAGGACATTTTTTTATTTATACTTTTTAGGAATTCATATGAAAATATTGCTTTTTTGACTTTGCAAGAGTTACTTACCAATACCTTATAAATGTTGGGTGTTGTCCTTAAAGATTAGGTACATTTTATTCAAAAATAGGCCATTACCACAAGCAAGCGCAGTAGACGGACAGCCATAAACATGCAATTACGATCACCACATACGGACAGAACTCATTGAAATCCATTGGTACACATTTGGTGGTAACCGCATACACGGCACCAACCCATCCTTTAAACTATATTGGAGGAAAACCAATATGGGAATTTTCCATCCGAAGGCAGTCATTGTGTGTGTTTTCGCCCCCCATTACTTACAGATCAAATTCAACAGGATTTGTCAGGTATCTGTAAAGGCTCGTACACCCGTCCGATGTGTGCACGAGCCACGACCCCCGACACCAATACATCATCAGGCGGATCGACCAACAACCCCGACCAAACAAATACACATGCTATGGGAACATATCAGGAACATACAAATGAAAAAGGCTACAAATTTCCCTGGAATGGTTACCTTTGACGAATATCTGGAAAACCTCTGATCTGCTTCAAAGGACACTAATTAGGAAAAACAAAAAGAAAAAAAAAGGAAATCAAATCAAATTACAGGAATAACTAAATTAAAAATGAGTAACCTATAATAAAAATGTTCAAATATACTATTGTATGTAAGCAAATAACTAACACTTCCCCCCCCCTCCTTTTTTTTTTCTCCCCCCCTACTCTATTCCCTCTAATCCCCCTCAACCAACATGAAAATTTTCAATGTTTGCACTTTATTATATTTTTTACACCAATGTTCTAAATGAAAGCTCAAAATGTTGGATATCAGTGCTTCAAATAAAATCTTTATTGATAGAAAATAAGCCCCACATGTATATGAACATTTGTGGGTTTCACAGTGGAAAAAGGCATTAAAGAGCATGTCCACCTCTATTTTGTAAATTTTCTGTAGTGTAGGGCCCTACACTACAGATGTACTCTACACTGACAGGTGTACAGTTGTAAGTACAGGTGTACTTACACTGCCTCTTTCCCGCGGCATTCAGTCACGGCCCTCTGTTGCATGAAAATGCAAGCAGGGGGCCAGACCGGCATTGGCAGTTTAGAATGCCGGGGGGAAAAGGCAAAGTAAGTACAGTTCAGTATACATTTTTGACAAACTACTATAGCGGTTGGGGGTGGGGGAGGGAGCCCTACACTATAGAAAAGGGGTTTTACACTAGGGCACAGGGAAACTAACCAGGGCGCGAGGGAGGGAGGGAGGGGGGGAGGGGCTGCACAGAGCAAGCCATAAACCAGAGGACACCTCAGGGCGAAAACGTTTCCCTCCAGCCTGGCTCCTACTCTTTACTTTCTAGGACTTGGGCAGACATTACAGGAGAACCATTGGAGCAGAGAGGTAAGGTAAGGATTTTTACTCATTACACAGTGGGGCCAGCAGTGGGGGAGAATTTGGTTTGGGGGGGACATGCCCTTTAAAGCTCAGTAAAGAGTACCAGTAATCGCCATACAAGTGGCCTTTATTAAAAAATGTACATTCATTCCTTAAAAATTAACTTCAGGATCATGCTTCTAGCTGCAGTCCATCCAAAGTTACAGCAGTATACGGTTGCAGTCTGATGTGAATGGATGTTTTGTAAATAAAAAAAAGTGTTGTGATTGTAAAAATGAATGTAGCACAATCCCCTACCTGTACTATTGATTTCCATATAAATAGAGGGGATCATGACCCGTAACTGATCAACTGAATAGGTCAGGTCTCTTACATTCTCTATGGAGGAATCAGTTACATAGACAATAAGCCTTTTAAAGGGATGTCCACCCCAAAACATAATTAAACCACTACTGACCCACTCTGTAGTGTAATAAAAATCTTACCGTACATCCAGCTCAAATGGCTGCCCTGCTATGCCCCTCAAAAGTCCCAAAAACTGGCCACCAGGAGCCTGGCAGAGTCCATATAGGAGAATTTTGCCATGCGCACTGCAGCCCTCCCCTCCTCCTTCTCTCTCCTCTCTATCTCTCTCTCCCTCCCCACCTGTTTTTTTCTCCTCTTTGGTGTACTGTAGGGCTCCCTCCCCCAGCCCCAATTGCTATAAATATTGCAGAAACCAACCGATCATTACTTACCTGCCTCTCTACTCCGGCAGAGGGCCGTGACAGTACGCCGGAGGAGAGAGGTAAGGTAAGTAATGATCGGTTGAGTTTCTGCAAATATTAATATAACGGTTGGGGCTTGGGGAGGGAGCCTACAGTAACCCAAAAATCGAAAATTGGGTGGACATGCCGTTTAACATTAATTATTAAAATCACTTGAGTTTTAATTCATCACTTAATGGAGAGGTATATTAAAGCATTATTATAAAGAGCTGCCACAAAAATCTTGCTCAGGCATCTCTTTATCTGAGTGCAATAATTCAATAGGCAATAATCATCTTTACAGCATTCAAACATTAAACCCTACCATCCATTGCACAAGATACTACATAAAAGGGACCGAGCCCAAGTCATTAACATGCAAACAGCCTACGAGAGAAGTATATAAAAGAAATTTACATAAAAGAATTATCTTTTCTTAGCATAAATTAAACAACAAAGCAAAACTTCTTCCTGGGATTCCGGTTAACTGAAAACTGTGCTTTCAAACTAACATAGGCCTAAAAGAGTTTATTGGAGGCAGCAAAAGTATAATTAGGTGATGTATGCTATGCACTTTATTTTTTTGTTCAATACATTTTTATTGTAGTCGAAAATACATACAACTTTTTACATATAACATGTTGATATATATATCTTACGTACATATTTTGATCTATTATGCACTTATAAAAATCTACACATATTTCAATCTGTGGTTTCACTTTTTTTTTAACTGAACAATAAAGTAATACAAATAATATAAGGAAATAAAATATTAGGATATGAAAGAAAGAAAGAAAGAAAGGATATTATGCCACCAAGGAGTTCAATGAACATATAGAAGCACGAGAGCTGTAAGCCAAATGCTTTTATACAGGTCAGGGAACTCTGAGGTGGTGTAATGTCCTTATATTATAATGTGAAGGGGCATATTATTTCTTATAATACATAAGTATCTGATTCCCACCCCATTCGCATTTTAAATTCTAGCCTTGTCCCTTTCCACCTTAAAACCCCCCAATTTACCTTCTGTAACTTAAACCAGTAGAAAGGAATATCCCAGCCCAGCATCTATGCGTGGTTAAACAAATCTTTAAGGAAGAGGAGAGAGACATTGGTTATGAAGTGACAGGAAGCAGCTCCAGCAGGTCCGTTAGTGAAGTAAACACTGCAAAAACGCTGAGTCATTGTTCAGGCATGAACACTGGAATGGGAGGAGCAGTGGGATATACAAAATATAAGAAATTAGTCACTTAGTGACATAGCTGAGTGATTTTTATAAGGAGATATCACTGCAGCTCCCATGATAAAAATCACACTTACCATATTATTGAAGATTATGAGAACATCTTTTCATTCACTTTTCTATAAGGTCCGCCTCTGGCACTCTGTCAGAAATGCTTCACCTGATAGAAACACATACAATTACAATTACTCATTTAAACCTTTGTATAAAGTTGTCCATTTCTTTAGTTACTGTTAATTTGTTATGTTTTGATATATTATTTATTTTACTTAGCTGCTATAGGTCACTGGTTCCGGCATACCCTCGCTTGTCAGCCTCGATTCTCCTCCTTATTGCTGGGATTCATTTTCAGTTCCCAATAGAACCAGATTTTAGTCCATTGCTTGAGGTTATTTTTTAAAGTGGCCGCTAAGTATTCATTGAGTTATCCACCAGATCTTTCAGATTAATTTTGATCTGGTAGGAGCATTGGATTTCCATGTCGATGCTATTAAACATCTTGCCACTGTGCAAATAGTATAATTAATTAGTGTTTTGTTTGTTGAAATTTTTAGTGGTAAGTGGTAAATAAGGGTGATAATTAAAAATTTTGATTGAATATTCTGTTATAATTGATTTGCAAATTTTTCAGAGCTCTCGCCACAATAGGGCATAACCACCAGCAGTGGATTTGATCTGCAGTTTCACCACAATTTCTAAAACAGAGAGGGGAGAGTGTTGGTTTAATTTGTGAAAAAAAGGCTAGAGTCGCGTGTACCGATCTTACAGTATTTTAAATGATTTTTCAATTGCTATAATATTTTATAAGGAGATATATCACTGCAGCTCCCATGATAAAAATATCACACTACATATTATATGAAGATTATGAGAACATTCTTTCATTCACTTTCTATAAGGTCCGCCTCTGGCACTCTGTCAGAAATGCTTCACCTGATAGAAACACATACAATTACAATTTACTCATTTAAACCTTTGTATAAGTTGTCCATTCTTTAGTTACTGTTAATTTGTTTATTTGTTGTTTGGTGCCATTCTTTCTCATTTAATTCTTGTTTTAATCTTGTTTCCCATTTAATAGATTGATTTCTTGTTTGTAGGCTGTCTTGAAAATATATTTTATTTTTAGATAGTAGGCCTTATGTGATTTGGACTTAAGGAGGATCCCTTCAAATTAGTGATTGTTTGTTAATGTTTGTGTGTACCAATGATCCTGGGTTGGGTTCCATTTTTGTGTGGCTTCATTTCATGGGGGGGGGGTGGCTGTCTGTTTGGCATAGGTCTTGAATCTGTAGTAACCTTTTGATTTCCAGAAATTTGAAGATATTTCTGAGGAATTTTGTTGAGAAGTAGGGAGTGTGAAAAGAAGAAAGGTGTTGCTTTGATGGTAATTCAATTAGTTGTTTTGACTTGTACATTCATCCCATATTTTTATTGAGGCTCTAATGGAATCTGGGGTGTTCTTTGGATCATTCTGTTTTTCTTTCTATCCACAAGATTGATGATGGATAAGGTGGTAGCATGATTTTGTGTTCTATATCCAACCAGTCTATTTGCCTTCTCCGTCACCTAGCTTATTTTTTTCTTGGTCTTTTATTTTCCAGACAAATTCTCTGATTGCCTTTAGACTAGGTTTGAGATCTTTTTTGCTTACTTTGATTGGGAGTGTTCTAAAAAGATAAAGGATTTTGGGGAAGAGAGGCATTTTATTGCATTTATTCTGCCATGCAGCGATATGGCATATATGGCATCCATTGATTCATTAATTTTTTAAGATGCGCCAACATGGGGATGTAGTTTGCTTCAAATATTGATTTTGTGTTGTGCCAGATTTGTACCCCTAGATTTTGAAGGGTTTTTATTTGACCATTTAAATTGAAAATAGTTGTGTAGTCCAGATTTGGAGTGGTTTACTGCAAAGCCCTAATCTCCCAAAATGAATGCTGTCAGGAGGATGTTGGCTTTGTTAGATATAATACGGTGTCCTTCGTTAAGGCGAGGACCGTTGGATCAATACCTCAATAGTGATTCCTGTTATTTATGGTGATTTCTCTAATTTTGACTGCTAGCGGCTCTATGCATAAAACAAAGAGTAATTGTGATAGTGGGGTATCCCTGTCTGGACCAGTCTTTTATATTTATGTTTTCTGAGGGGTAGCCCATATTTCTTACTGTCGTTTGGGGCTGTTGTACAGGTTCATAAGGTTGAAGATATAAGTGTTTGGGAATTTATATCTCATAAGTTTTTCTTGCATATATAGCCAATCTACTCTATCAAAGGCTTTTTCGCTAGCCAATGATAGCGCCATTGATTCTTTATTATGAATATTGCATATTGCAGGAGTGAATTGTTTTTCTTATGTTGCCGGAAGTATGTCAATCTGTTACAAAATCCGTCTGGTGTTGTAATGAATTAATTCAAGTGAATATTTTTTATTCTGTTGGCCAATACTCTGCTATAATCTTTACATCTGTATTAATTAATGAAATGGTCTATAGTTCGGGTTGTGTTGAGTTTCTATCTGGTTAGGTATTACTATAATGTTTGACTCTAGCATTTCTGGGGGAAGGTGGTTTGGACTGGTGTTAATTCATTTTAAGCTACCCAAAGTATGGAGACTAACTGTTTGAAGAATTTTATAGTAAATGACATAAAGCCATTGGGTCTGGTACTTTCTTGTTTAAAACTGTTGATTGCTTCACTTATTTCTATAGAGTAATAGGTGTTGTAGGGTTTGTTGTTGTTCAGGTGTGATAGTCGGGAGGTTGAGTTCATTAAGAATGTACCATTTGCGTCTCTGTTATATGGTCCTTGTTAGTGGATTTCCCTCGTATAGTTTTTGGTGTAAAATTTGGCAATCTATTTGATATATAGGTGGGGTCATATTGCAATTGGCCTGTTGCATCTCTTAATGCGAGATAATGTGTTTCGGTTAACTTTTGTTTTAACTATTGGCCAGCATAGTGTCTGGTTTATGCACTTTGAGTAGAATGGTGGTTAAGTATTCTCAGCGCCATTTTGCTTTTAAGTTTAGTATGGAAGTAGCTCTGCTTCTGTCCTTCTAGTTGGGATATCAGGTTTCTGTTTGGGTCTTGCTATGTATCTTTCAAATGTTTGATGGAATCTGTTAGCTGTTTTATCCTGTTTGGTTTTTTTTTTTGTGCTGCTATTTCTATTAGTTTCCCTCTAATAACTAATTTGTGAGCAAGCCAAAGGTTGCTGTGTAATGTCTGGGGATGAATTTTCTGCAAATAGTGAACTAGAGTTATTTATGTTTTCAAATTTTTTTATTTACTAACAGTGATCATTTAGTCTCCAGATGGGTGAGGGTCTGGATTTTAAGAACTCTTGAATTGTATTGATGTATAGGCATGGTCTGACCACGAGATTTCTGATATATATGTGTGAGTAGTCGGGGTGAGATGAAAGCATAATCCAGTCTGGTGTATATATCATATACAGGAGAGTAAAAAGTATATTCCTTATGGTATGGAAATGTTGTTCCATTAGGTTGTTGGCAGTTGGCAGTTGTTTACATGAGGCATGTCCTATATTCTGTGTTTTGGTTTTGATTTATCTAGTTTGGATTTAATGTTACATTAAAATTCTGAGCATGATGATGGCCCTGTGTTTCATAGAGTTTATTTTGTTGTGAAGCTCTTGAAAGAAGGGTTTTTGATTGATATTGGGGCATATACCGTTATCCAAGTTAGTCAAACTTTTTGTATGGTGCCATTGAGTATTAGATATTGTCCTTTTGGACACTATAGTGCGATTGCAGTCCATGGTAATTTTTGTGAAATAGTATTGGGACCTGAAATTGAGGGATGATTAGTAATGGGTTTCATAGTTTTATTCCAATATTGTTGCTCTCTTCCTTCTTAAAAGTGTTTCTTGGATCATTAGATACATCTGGTTTGTGTTTTTTGTAGTATTGTAAGGCCATTTTTCCTCTTTTGTGTGAGTTAGCCCTTGTGCATTGTGTGAGATAGCCTGCAAGGTGTTGGGTTTAGTGATTTCATGTTTGTAAAGGCCTGCGGGTTTAAAAGTTTGATTGTTAACCAACCTTATTTCTTGATTCAATGTAGATTGCAGTGCTTGTAGGGCGGTATAATCTGAGGCGACTAGGTGGGATTCTGGAGGTTCAAAGCCTGTTCAAAAAATTGAAGAGCTTCCAAAGTTGACCTCGCTAGTTGGAATGAGGTGGAGACAGAAAAAGAGATTATAGTGTAAAAAAGTTAAACTTAGTAGTAAAAAACACTTGAAAACACGATAATAAACAAACTAATACTTAAAGTAATATTAAATAAATAAGGACAATTTAAGTTTCCCTTAGATTGGGTGAGGATCACGCGCGTCCACTTTAATAATTAAGGTAATTTGCTTTATTTGGGGGGATGTCTATGTACTATTGTTTATTCTTTGAGCTCCTGCAGCTATATTTATCATTATATATTATGAGGTAACTTATAGGATTTTGTCTGCTCTATAGTTGGTATCTTTTTGTCACTTTAATGATGGTTAGGGTACGAGGCATATCGCATTGAGGTTTATCAGAATGATCTTTTTTGAGGTGTCGTTTTCCTGGGCAAGACCATTCAACATTTAAATCCTCATGGGGCTCATTATACCCTTTGACCTCTTCTGCTTTTTTTTCCCCTGTACCTAATGGTTTGTCAATTTTCATTGGTATTTCTAACTTATAGTAAACCTCTTTTTTTTCCTTTATACGTGCGGAGGTTTAAGTTTATAAATAAAAAAAACTTAGCAAACATGTTTTGTGCCTTACTTTACTCCTAAAGTTACATTTGTATATGTGTGGTCTCAAAAGGGTATAACTAACTGGTAAGTGGACCAAATTCAGTTTTGTTTGTATTTTTGCTTTTGTTTTTCCCTCTTTCCCTCCCTTCCCTTTCCTTTAAGGACTGTTTGATGTTTACTTGCCCTCTGTCAATATATTAACATCAGATAATTACCTTATTCTATAAACTATTCCACTGTGATTTCTCATTATAACTTTAACTTTATATACATTATATTTTCCTTTGTGTTTATAGCAGCATTTTTTTAGATTACGTTGTGTATGTATACAATTTGGTGGAATATAGTTGAGAAAAAACTTATAAACCATTTGAAGGGTTAAGGTGCATAATTTCAGACAGTATAGTAAATAGGGTAGGGGTTGATCGCCCAATCAGCTTTCGTATGCCTCAAATTTCAGATGATCAAGCTTGTAAGGAGATATATCCTTAAATGTATCCAGTCCTGGAAAACTTGGTCTTCTACTCAAGCTAGATAGGAAAGTGTTAGATAAAGTATAAGAGTTTTTAGAAGAAAGAATGTTCAGTTGACCTTTAGCTGTTTGGGTAAGAACCCTTTGTTCAGAGAGTATTATAAAGACAAGCCTGAAGATTGACAGTTCCCCTCTTTTTTGGGGGGGAGGGTCGTTCATATTTGCAGACTTATGTTAGGCGCTCCCCTTAACTCTGGGGTGTTTGGGGTTCGTCCGGTTTCAAAAAGGATCGTCATATTGGTTCTGCGGGTACAAAGGGGTATAAAGAATATTTGCAGTCTTTAGGGGACCAAGCTGTAAGTTGGTCACTGGGTGGTTAGGTTTGTCAATTATACACACTGTGCTTTTAGAAGCAAATGTAGATGGCCATAGTTTGTTTGTGATTCCTAATACTTTGTACAATCCCTTGGTGTGCATGCTCCAGATATTAGGGGGGGTGGATAAGGCCCATGTGGTATTACTGGGGATATTCAGGTTATACCGGTTAAGGTTGTGTTTCCACTTGTGGGGAAAGCTGCCTCTTTATCTTTGTTGGGTAGACTGCTTAGAGGTGAGACGGTTTATAAACATTATGTTTGGACCTTAAACCAAGGGTGTGATTTATTTATAGGGAAAACAGTAAAATCAAACCTGAAGGTTGCCGATCGCAAGTTGGATTCTCCTTGATTCAGAGGAAGTTTATTCCCCAAGTTTTTTGATATCCAGTTGTTACGTGTTCCGTTTTGCAGCGGGTTAATCTCTTGGGGTTACAGTTGTGAATTATCCAGATGATGGCCTCCAGCACAATGCTCCAGCATTTTCCCGATATTATCTCGATATCCCTGAAGGCCTGTTCTTTGCTGGGTCCATGATGCGAAGAACGCATAGTTATTTATCGTTTTCTTTGAGAGCCCAACTGTCGATCTGGTCGTTGGGACTTGTGGTGGTGACGACCATCTTTCTCTGGCGCTCGTTGGAGATATGGAAGAGTTTTGTTGTAAGTTTAATTTTCTTAGCAAGTCTTCACCTTCATCCAGGTGGGCTATTGACACTTGCTGCCGTTATTGTTGACCGTCAGTCTGAACGGGAAGCCCCACCGTATCGAATGTGTGTGCTTTCTGTAACATTTCGATGAGGGGTTGAATTCTCTGGGCGGGTTAATGTTGTTGGGGACAAGTCCTGGAACAATGAGATTTGCATATCCTGAATATGATTTGTCCATATTCCTTGAAGCCGCCATAATCTTTGCTTTAATTTGAAAGTAGTGAGGTTTAAGATTATTATCTCTGGGGGTTCCCCATCCTTTGGTTTAGGTCTCAAGGCGCAGTGAGCTCTGTCCATTTGAAGTTTTGGGTCGGTTCGTTTTGGTAAAAAGTGCACAAAAAGTCTTGCGAGAAAATTGTTGTTGTACTTCTGTTACCCCTCCGAATATACCTGATATTCCATTGTCCCGCTCGGTTTTTGAATCTCCTGATTTACTTGAATTAGAAAGCGATATCATTTCACGGATCTCGATCTCCAGTTGTGGCAGTATTGGGAGTTTTGATCTACATTGGTTTCTAGTGCGGTTACTCGTTCACCCAGATTAGCTAGTTCCTGTCACTTTGTTATAATCTGTGTTTGTGAAAGATAAATAGCTTTTTGGATATTAGTTTATAATATATCGAGATCTTGCCTTGTACAGGGAGGTTTTTTACCTGGTTCTTCCTCCATACCGTCGCCATCTTGTGATTCCACGTGGGGTGTCAGCTCCGGCAAAGAAGTGAGATAATTCTCCTTTGTTAGGGAGGTTTTTGTTTTTGGGACCCATAGCTGGGCTAGTGTGGGTCCTAGTAGTCTGAAAGTTTTAGGCTTAATTTTGATCTCTTATATGCTTAAATAGGGGAGCTGTTACGGAACTATAGTTTATGTGTCTGCTCCATGTCCGGTCAGACTCCGGACATGGGAGCACTAAATATATTTGTCGATAGTAATAAATACATTAACAGAATCTGTTCAAAGGTCTCTTCAGGAAAGGTTGGAGTCCAAAAAATTCTGTTAAATAATTGCAGCAAAGAAATTTATTTTGTTTGTTGCGTCATTCTGGATAATAGCCAACTGATAGCACATCTAAAATAACCACCGAAGATAGAAAGAACATTTGCGGTAATTGAAAATATTGCTAGTGCACATGTTCCTTGAAGCATTAAACTTAATTTTAGACTTTGAGGTGAAACATATTTTTACAGGAAGAATGTGTTTATAATCATGTGGGCTTTTCTCTGCCCCACTGAAAATGATTTATTACCTGAAATATTATAATATAAAGAATATTAAGTCACTTTGTGTTCCTGCACTGTGTTAATGGTCAGGGGAATCCTACTTGTGACATAATGGGACATATTTAAAGGGGAACTGTGGGTCTCCATACAAGTTGATTTTAAATGAAAGGCCAGTTTTCTGTAGGGGGAGTCAGCACCAGCAAGTAGGTGGAGCCCAATGCACCTGCGATTGGGCAGAGCCAATGCACCACAAGTGGCGTGCCAAGCACCGAGTGAGTGGGCGAGCGTCACCTCATCCACGAGTGGGCATGGCCAAATGTGGGGGCTGCAAAGGAGGGGCCATGGGGCCCATGAGTGGGAGGGACCAGGGGGGCTGAAGGGCAGGAGGAGACACAGGGCAGATTGACTGTCACATGGTTTCAGAGCAGGAAGCAGGAAGTGCAGGGGACCTGGTGATGTACTGTTATATCACACAAAAAATGTAAATATCTCCAAAACTATGCAAAATAAACAATGAAAGTAAATATGAAAATATTCTAAGGAGAGCAATTCTTATCAATTTACCTAAAGTCATTTTGGACCACAGTTCCCTTTTAAAAAATTGATGCAATACTGTAGGATACCACAAAGTAGTTTGCAGCCATAAATGTAGGTTCGTTTGACAATACCATGCAGTAGTAAAATACCGCAGCGGTATGTATGTTTGGTCATAAAGCTACGATCGTGGTCATAGATATAATAATCACATTAAAGCTGTTAAAGGCATGGTTAAAGCAAAATAGCGAACTGTGCCTTTCTAAATAAGCCCAATACCCTTATATTACACTGTAAGGGGCACATTATCCCTTATATACAAAGTGTGATATTTATAATGGGAGCTGCAGTGGTATATCTCCTTATAAAAATCGCTCAGATATGTCACTAAGTGACTCATTTTTTATATTTCTATATCCCACTGCCCCTCCCATTCCAGTGTTTCATGTCTGGACAATGACTCAGCGTTTTTTGCAGTTCACTAACAGAACCTACTGGAGCTGCTACACGTCACTTCATAAACAATGTTCTTCCTTTTCTTAAAGATTTGTTATTAACCGCATAGTTGATGTTGGGATGTTCCTTTACTGGGTTTAAGTTACAGAAGGTAAATTGGGGGGTTTAAGGTGAAAATAGGACAAGGGTAGAATAAAATGTGAATGGGGTGAAGGAATCCGATACTTATGTATTAAAAATATAACTATAATATAAGGACATTACGCCACCTTGTCCCGGCCCTGTTCCGGCCTATGGCCTCTGTTCATATTGGTCAGGGAACTCCTGGTGGCGTAATATGCTTATATTATACTGTAAGGGGTGCATTATCCTTATATAAAGCCCTGGCCTTATGTTCCATGAATAAGTCCCTTTTCTATTTTCCTAACCTTTTCCTTATCTAAAATCTCTAAGTGCAATTTGGTTTATGTTACTCTCAAAATTATTATTAAAATAACATTTTAAAAGTGAGAATTAGGCTAAAAAAAGGGTCTTTGTCAGATCACGAATGGAAAGTGAGCCATTTTCCTGTTATTTTAAGTGAAGAAAACCTAGGGGGCTGATACAATAAGAGGTGCAATGTTTGTCCATACTATTAATCAGTAGCATCCAATCAGATGTAAGCTTTTACTGTGTGACTGCAATTAGGAACACAGATAACATCTGATTGGATGCTGTAGATTAATAGCATGGGCAAACTTTTGCATCTCTAATTGCATCAGTCGCTATTGTTAACTTTTTCCAGTGCCACCACAGCTACCGAGAGAAAAATAGAAGTGAAATATCACTTAAACCCCTTAAAACATTATATATACAGTAAAAAAAATCCCTCAAACCGCCATTATATTTATTTAAAACTTTTGTTGTTGTTCATTTACACAACATACAGGGTTATGCAATAAAAGTTCTTCTAGTTTAAAATGGTGTAATTTTGCCCCAACCAATTAGATGTTAGTTTCAAATGTAAATAAAATCTGATTGGTTGGGGCAAAATTGGCACCATTTTTAACGATAAGAACTTTTATTGAATCTCCCTGATAGAGTATTCGGCAATGCCTATTATAAATATCACCCCTTAATAAATGGTATTTCATTGTTTTAGTTTTGTATCCTCCCTGCATTCCTTTGTTGGAGCTTGTGCTTTCATTTTATTCCAGATCACATAAAAATCCTGTGAATGGTTAAAAGGAAATGTGGATCTTTCCAGCTCAAAAAAGCTCATCTACAGCGCATATGTTCATATAAATAAATCTAACACGTTCCTAACTGTTTCATATACTTCTGCAATCATGTTTTCTGTCACACCTATAGGATGCTTTGTAGCACAATTTCATCTCATAACATTAACAGCAAAGTGTTCATAACAGAAATGAAAAATCACAAAACCTTCTAGGAGTGTGCAGCCGTAGTGTGAACCACTCACATTTGTGGGACTTTTTATACTTCTCGCTTGAGAAATAAAGGAAATAAGTATTTTATATTGTGTTTGAAGGAGAGTTCAAATTTCCCGCATGTTAATTGTCATGTGCCAGGGATGGATTTACCTCAGTACGCATGTGCCAAGGTACCCCAGTGGTGCATGGCACCTCAATCTTTTCCCCTTTCTATCCCCAATTGCTAGTAATGTTAAATCTTGGAAGAATGCAACTGAGGCGCATGATGGAGTTGTAGTTTCTACATTTTTTCAAGTGCCAAGGGTCAAACATCACTGCCCCATGCTTAAACACTTCTCACTTTTCAGCAATATTTAGTGAGTTTTTTAAAATTCAGAGCGCCAGACTTTTGTGTAAATGTGATGCTAATATGGCCCTGGACACTGCCCTAAAAGCTTTATTAAAAAGTAAACAAATGAAGCACTTTTTGAAACTATCATATGTATTACAGTCACGATCAGGATTGTCCCAGAATTGTCTTTGCCCACTATGTATAAAGATGTTAAAGGCACGAAGAATTATTATAATGGATTAGCCCAAGATAAAATAAGTATTAAATATTATTTAAAAAAAGATTGTTACTTTTGTGATTTTTTGTGACTGTACTTTATTTTGGATTTTCAGAAGATATTTTGTTCCATTGACAGTTTTTGTCTATTGACAGTGGTGTCATAGTTGGTTATAGTGCCCTTTAATTGTAGCAAGTTAAGATCAAGAACAAAAGATGACTAACATGCGGCTTGGTCCTTTTAGACCAAAATTCTAATTCTATGTCATTCTTTTTCTAGTATACATGGGCCAACTACAGCCTTATATCAAGACAACCAATCCAATATATCAATATGGGTCCGACCAATCTTGTGGTCTGCATGATCGGCAAGGATTACCCACAGTCTGATCACAAGTGCAATGTTTACTCTATTTAAAATTATTTTTCTGTGCCAACACAAAATAACATCTTACGTTGGTATGACATAATCGGTGTTTACGCTTCTGGAATTGCATCGCGGGATTTCGGAAAGTTTCTATATTGAATATCCCCGTGTGTGCTACATATAAAGTGCTCCAGAAGATTTTTATTGCACACCACATTAACCTGTGTGCCACGGATGACAGACTTACTACATGTTGGCTTCTGAATCCAGAGTGTGACTAGTCTCTTATCACTAATGTTACGAATTAAAATTACTAATTATAAGGCCAGAAAGCAACAGATAAGTAAAATAAGATAAGATAAAATAAGTCGCAATATGAATTTATGTAAAGCTGTTAGGGTGTTTCTTTTTACTATGTAAATATGGAACCTGTGTTTTTTTTTAGTTAATCTGGGTAGGCAAGAAAGTCATGTGTGGATGATTAATTAAATATGTATGAAGAATTTTTAGATTCATATCAATGTTTTTAATTTGTTTTATTTGGTGATGATTCACAAAAATCCCTGAGAAATTAGAATGTATGTTTTTCTCCTTCTAAAAATGCATAAAATCTATTTACCAAAATATTATTCATGGGTTTCAAAATATGTATTTCTGGATCACAGCAGTATTGGATGAAATACGTTTAATTGGTATTTAGAATTATTGAAAAGGTGTTGGTACTTTTATCGCTTGCATTTAGACGGATAGAGGAATAGGCAGGACAGATAGGAGAGATAGCTAGAGAGAGAATGGTAGATAGATAGATAGATAGAGGTATAGATGATAGATAGATATAGATAGATAGATAAAGTAGATGATGGAAGAGGATGATAGTAGATAGATAGATAGATCGATAGATGATAGATAGATGATAGATAGATAGATAGCTAGATAGATAGATAGATGATAGAAGATAGATAGATAGATAGATAGAAGATAGGTAGATTAGATGGATAGAGATTGATAGATAGATTAGATAGATGGATAGATGATAGATAGATAAATAGATAGATAAATAGATAGATAGGTAGATAGATGGATAGATGATTGATAGATAGATAGATAGATTAGATAGATAGATGGATAGAGATGATAGAATAGTGATAGATAGGATAGATAGATAGAGAGATGTAGATAGATAGATAGATAGATAGATAGGTAGATAGATGGATATATGATTGAAGATAGATAGATAGATGGATAGTGATACATAGATAGATAGATAGATAGATAGATAGATAGATGAGAAGTAGATAGATAGATGATAGATAGATAGATAGATAGATAGATAGATAGATAGATAGATAGATGATAGAGAAATAGATGGATTGATGGATAGGAAGATGATGATAGATGGATAGACAGACGGGAGACGGACAGACAGACAGGCCAACGACAGACAGGACAGGCCAACAGACAGACAGAGATTTGTTCTGCATTATCTTTTTCAAATGGTGTCAATATATTTAACAAACTTTTATTTTTTGATCATAAAAAAATACTAAAAGAAAAACGTACTGGTCCAAGCTACAGAAGGATACCTTAAAATACTTTCATCTTGTAGATAAGAGTAGCACCTTATCTTTTCTATTGCAATGAGTCTTCATATTCGTTTAGAACATTTATTATAGTGCAGTTGGGAAGGACTCTCCTTACTACAGTACAATGAAGGACAGCATAATATTTACTTTCACACCAATATCATTTTCTTCATAATGGTTTCTGCTGTGGCAATTGCCAAACATTTTGGTTAACCCATAGGTACAAAGACTTCTTATAGATATTGATATGTGGAGTTGTAAGAGAATAGCCTAAACTTAGAAGATGAGTTAAATTAAAGTTTTATTTCAGAATTTATAATTGTTTTATTCTAACTTCAGAGAAAAACTGTGCAAGCCTTTGGACGCAGGTGAGCTTCCAGAGAGATTTACATAGTAGAGTCTGATTAAATGTGGCAGGGGGTCCATTGACATGCAAGAGAAGACAAAGGGTTGAAATAGAATGTAGAGGTTAAAAAGAAGAAAGATAGGGAGGGTCTGAATTATTGAGGGGTTTCAGTGTTCAATATTAAAGCATAAATACAAAGTCATTTAAGCTATATGCATTGTAATCGGCAGACACTGCTGACAATTATCTTTGTGTGTCTACTTTTAAAAAGCACCTCAAATTAAAGGTAAGTACACTGTAATAACAAGTTTTTAAAGGTTTCCCGCTAGGTCCTCCTGAGCCTCCTGTGTGGCTGTAAAGTTTTGACGATAGGATTGAGGTAAGGCTGGTGAGCTCTCCCCTCTGAGACTTGCTGGCTTCTCGTTCTCCTAAGCCCTAAAATGCCACGATGTGAAGTATGTTTTTGAGCGTGAGGTGGCGCAATGACATCACGCGTACATGTACGTGCATGAGGCTGACATTGTTGTGCTGTGAGTCATGTGCACATGGAACACACACAATCGGGGGCTTTTTGGAGGCTTAAGGAAGAGGGGAAGCCAGCAAGTTCAGAGGGGCGGATCTCACCAGCCTTACCTTCACATCCAAGATGTCAGCAACTTTACAGCCACACAGGTAGGCTCAGGAGGGACCTAGAGGGGAAAAAAAGGGGGGAAGATTATTTAAAGCTGCAGCTTCCAATTAAACTTGTTAATACAGTGTACTTATCCTTTAACATAAAGTGCACCAGAGCCTTTTTTAAAAGATGAGGGGCATTCTGCAAACTCATGGAATGATAAATTAAAGGAATGAGAAATAAATATGGCATTTTGTCATTATTGGCAGAGACCTGTAAAAATGCCCCCTATTGTCCTTTATCTACATGTACATGCTTAGAACTATTGGCATTATGACAATTAATACAGCTAGAATTGTTTCTTAGGATGATGCTATGCTAGGCAAAGCAGACGTGCAGCTGGGATGCAAAATGTAACCTCAGAAACAAATAAAGTAAGGTAAGGCTAGTACAACAGCAGATATTTCACCTGGCCGACCAGTCACTGCATTCCTTACAGTCGGGACAAAAACCAATTGGTTGTGGTGAATCTAGTCATTCTGATCTTTTCAACCCCAACAATCTTGTGGTCTATAGAGACAGCCCAATGGTGTTGATCAGACATTGGGTACAGTCACAGTCTCTTAGTACGCCGATATTTAAGGCGGACACAAACAACAAATATCACTTTATCAGGGTAGACAAAAATAAATAGAACAATTTTGGGGAGAATCAAAGAGAGTAATGGCAATACAATTGTCACTGGGAGAGTCTCACTGTGGTTACTGTATATTCCAGTGAAGAATGTTTTCTGAAAAACTGCTTCTAAAGAGCAACATCTAATCTGCTAAGCACGTGGAATGCATGGACAAAATCATTTTAAATCTAAAGCTAAGTACATTCTAATATAAAACACCATCCTAAGGGTTTTTTTTACGATCTAGTTTTGACCTGTCATTTTTTTAGAACATAATGTATGTTTTTAGAGTTATAGACATCTAGTTATTAAAAAAAACACTTCTAAATTGAGAAAAATAATGGGATTATGCACTGATAAAAAGCTGCTGACTTTGCAAAAAAAAATCTTTTCTTAGAAATACTGGACAAATGACTGCGTTCAGTGAAGTAAAAGTAATGTGTTGTGAATAAATATTGAACAATTACACTTTAAAACATATAATTTAGGACGAAAAACTGTTGCTAAAGCACACATACAGAATGAGAAAAATAATGCAAGGATACAGTGCATTAGGAGATGTCCTGTAATTTTGTCACAAAATTGGTTTGTGGAGAAATTACCATTCCAACATTTTTTCTCGCTGAAAGTGACAGAACTGAACGCTTGTGACAAAAAAAAAAAATTCTCATTATGTGGAAAAATATAACACTGCTCAGTTCATTTATTTAAAATTAAAATGATTCAAACAGACTCAAATAAAGCTAGCACAGCAGGAACTGGGCGGTCCTAGCAGACAGGTAAGCTAGGTACACACAGCACAGATGTTACCTGAACGTTGACAGATCCAGGGATCTGGCATATGATCCTGCTGCCATCT
Organism: Hymenochirus boettgeri; assembly: GCA_019447015.1. NCBI lineage: Eukaryota > Metazoa > Chordata > Amphibia > Anura > Pipidae > Hymenochirus > Hymenochirus boettgeri. The sequence continues at coordinate 326,555,706 of CM033469.1, forward strand.
TTCAAAAGATCTGGCATACACACACGCCCCCACCCATGAGCCCCATGGCTCCTAGTGGGGGGGATTATAGTTTTGGGGGTGGACATGCCCTTTAAGTCCATTGTTTATATCATTTATACACTTTTATTTATTAGGACATTTTTATTATTTATACTTTTTAGGAATTCATATGAAAATATTGCTTTTTTGACTTTGCAAGAGTCTACTTACCAATACCTTATAAATGTTGGGTGTTGTCCTTATAAATGCATTAGGTACATTTTATGCAAAAATAAGCCATTACCACAAGCAAGTGCAGTAGACGGACAGCCATAAACATTCAATTACGATCACCACATACGGACAGAACTCATTGAAATCCATTGGTCAATTACGATCACCACATACGGACAGAACTCATTGAAATCCATTGGTACACATTTGGTGGTAACCGCATACACGGACCCAACCCATCCTTTAAACTATATTGGAGGAAAACCAATATGGGAATTTTCCATCCGAAGGCAGTCATTTGTGTTGTTTTCGCCCCCCATTACTTACAGATCAAATTCAACAGGATTTGTCAGGTATCTGTAAAGGCTCGTACACCCGTCCGATGTGTGCACGAGCCACGACCCCCGACACCAATACATTCATCAGGCGGATCGACCAACAACCCCGACCAAACAAATACACATGCTATGGAACATATCAGGAACATACAAATGAAAAAGGCTACAAATTTTCCCTGGAATGGTTACTTTTGACGAATATCTGGAAAACCTCTGATCTGCTTCAAAGGACACTAATAGGACAAAACAAAAAGGAAAAAAAAAGGAAATCAAATCAAATTACAGGAATAACTAAATTAAAAATGAGTAACCTATAATAAAAAATGTTCAAATATACTATTGTATGTAAGCAAATAACTAACACTTCCCCCTCCTTTTTTTTTCTTTCTCCCCCCTACCTCTATTCCCTCTAATCCCCCTCAACCAACATGAAAAATTTTCAATGTTTGCACTTTATTATATTTTTTACACCAATGTTCTAAATGAAAGCTCTAAAATGTTGGATATCAGTGCTTCAAATAAAATCTTATTGATAGAAACCGGCCACCAGGAGCCTGGCAGAGTCCATATAGGAGAATTTTGCCATGCGCACTGCAGCCCTCCCCTCCTCCTTCTCTCTCCCTCTCTATCTCTCTCTCCTCTCCCACCTGTTTTTTCTCCTCTTTTGTGTACTGTAGGGCTCCCTCCCCCAGCCCCAATTGCTATATAATATTGCAGAAACTCAACCGATCATTACTTACCTGCCTCTCTACTCCGGCAGAGGGCCGTGACAGTACGCCGGAGGAGAGAGGTAAGGTAAGTAATGATCGGTTGAGTTTCTGCAAATATTAATATAAGGTTGGGGGTTGGGGAGGGAGCCCTACAGTAAACCAAAAAATCGAAAATTGGGTGGACATGCCGTTTAACATTAATTATTAAAATCACTTGAGTTTTAATTCATCACTAAGGAGAGGTATATTAAGCATTATTATAAAGAGCTGCCACAAAAATCTGCTCAGGCATCTCTTATCTGAGTGCAATAATTCAATAGGCAATAATCATCTTTACAGCATTCAAACATTAAACCCTACCATCCATTGCACAAGATACTACATAAAAGGGACCGAGCCCAAGTCATTAACATGCAAACAGCCTACGAGAGAAGTATATAAAAAGAAATTTACATAAAGAATTATCTTTTCTTTAGCATAAATTAAACAACAAAGCAAAACTTCTCCTGGATTCGGTTAACTGAAAACTGTGCTTTCAAACTAACATAGGCCTAAAAGAGTTTATTGGAGGCAGCAAAAGTATAATTAGGTGATGTTTATGCTATGCACTTTATTTTTTTTTGTTCAATACATTTTTTATTGTAGTCGAAAATACATACAACTTTTTACATATAACATGTTGATATATATATCTTATCGTACATATTTTGATCTATTATGCACTTATAAAATCTTACACATATTTCAATCTGTGGTTTCACCTTTTTTTTTAACTGAACATAAAGTAATACAAATAATATAAGGAAATAAAATAATAGATAGGATATGAAAGAAGAAAGAAAGAAAGGATATTATGCCACCAAGGAGTTCACTGACCATATAGAAGCACGAGGCTGTAAGCCAAATGCTTTTATACAGGTCAGGGAACTCTGAGGTGGTGTAATGTCCTTATATATAATGTGAAGGGGCATATTATTTCTTATAATACATAAGTATCTGTTCCTTCACCCCATTCGCATTTTAAATTCTAGCCTTGTCCCTATTTCCACCTTAAAACCCCCCAATTTACCTTCTGACTTAAACCAGTAGAAAGGAATATCCCAGCCCAGCATCTATGCGGGTTAAAACAAATCTTTAAGGAAGAGGAGAGAGACATTGGTTATGAAGTGACAGAAGCAGCTCCAGCAGGTCCGTTAGTGAAGTTAAAACACTGCAAAAAACGCTGAGTCATTGTTCAGGCATGAACACTGGAATGGGAGGAGCAGTGGGATATACAAAATATAAGAAATTAGTCACTTAGTGACATAGCTGAGTGATTTTTATAAGGAGATAATCACTGCAGCTCCCATGATAAAATATCACACTTACATATTATATGAAGATTATGAGAACATCTTTCTTCACTTTTCTATAAGGTCCGCCTCTGGCACTCTGTCAGAAATGCTTCACCCTGATAGAAACACATACAATTACAATTTACTCATTTAAACCTTTGTATAAAGTTGTCCATTTCTTTAGTTACTGTTAATTTGTTATGTTTGATATATTATTTATTTTACTTAGCTGCTATAGGTCACTGGTTCCGGCATACCTCTCGCTTGTCAGCCTCGATTCTCCTCCTTATTGCTGGGATTATTTTCAGTTCCCAATAGAACCAGATTTTAGTCCATGCTTGAGGTTATTTTTTAAAGTGGCCGCTAAGTATTCATTGAGTGTATCCACCAGATCTTTCAGATTAATTTTGATCTGGTAGAGAGCATTGGATTCCATGTCGATGCTATTAAACATCTTGCACTGTGCAAAAATGTATAATTAATTTAGTGTTTTGTTTGTTGAAATTTTTTAGTGGTAAGTGGTAAATAAGGGTGATAATTAAAAATTTGATTGAATATTTCTGTTATAATTGATTTGCAAATTTTCAGAGCTCCGCACAATAGGGCATAACCACCAGCAGTGGATTTGATCTGCAGTTTCACCACAATTTCTAAAACAGAGAGGGGAGAGTGTTGGTTTAATTCTGTGAAAAAAAGGCTAGAGTCGTGTACCGATCTTACAGTATTTTAAATGATTTTTCAATTGCTATAATATTTTATAAGGAGATATATCACTGCAGCTCCCATGATAAAAGCACACTTACATATTATATGAAGATTATGAGAACATCTTTTCATTCACTTTTCTATAAGGTCCGCTCTGGCACTCTGTCAGAAATGCTTCACCTGATAGAAAACACATACAATTACAATTACTCATTTAAACCTTTGTATAAAGTTGTCCATTCTTTGTTAGTTAATGTAATTTGTTTTATGTTTGTGTGGTGCCATTCTTTCTCATTTAATTCTTGTTTTAATCTTGTTTCCCATTTAATAGATTGATTTCTTTTGTTTGGTAGGCTGTCTTGAAATATATTTAATGTATTTTAGATAGTAGGCCTTTATGTGATTTGGACTTAAGGAGGATCCCTTCAAATTAGTGATTGTTTGTTAATGTTTGTGTACCAAATCGGGTTGGGTTCCATTTTTGTGTGGCTTCATTTCATGGTGGGGGGTGGCTGTCTGTTTGGCATAGGTCTTGAATTCTGTAAGATACCTTTTGATTTCCAGAAATTTGAAGATATTTCTGAGAATTTGTTGAGAAGTAGGGGTGTGAAAGAGAAAGGTGTTGCTTTTGATGGTAATTCAATTAGTTGTTTTGACTTGTACATTCATCCATATTTTATTGAGGCTCTAATGGAATCTGGGGTGTTCTTTGGATATTCTGTCTTTTCTTTCTATCCACAAGATTGATGATGGATAATGTGGTAGCATGATTTTGTGTTCTATATCCAACCAGCTATTTGCCTTCTCCGTCACCTAGCTTATTTTTATCTTGGTCTTTATTTTCCAGACAAATTCTCTGATTGCCTTTGAATAGGTTTGAGATCTTTTTTGTTACATTTGATTGGAGTGTGTTCTAAAAAGATAAGGATTTTGGGAAGAGAGGCTTTTTATTGCATTTATTCTGCCATGCAGCGAATATGGCATATATGGCATCCATTGATTCATTAATTTTTAAGATGCGCCAACATGGGGATGTAGTTTGCTTCAAATATTGATTTTGTGTTTGTGCCAGATTTGTACCCCTAGATATTGAAGGGTTATTTGACCATTTAAATTGAAAATAGTTGTGTAGTTCCAGATTGGAGTGGTTTACTGCAAAGCCCTATATCTCCCCAAAATGAATGCTGTCAGGGAGGATGTTGTTGCTTTGTGATATATATACGGTGTCCTTCGTAAAGAGAGACACGTTGGATTCAATACCTCCAATAGTGATTCCTGTTATTTATGGTGATTCTCTAATTTTGACTGCTAGCGGCTCTAGCATAAAACAAAGAGTATTGTGATAGTGGGGTATCCCTGTCTATGGAACCGTCTTTTATATTTATGTTTTCTTGAGGGGTAGCCCATATTTCTTACTGTCGCTTGGGGCTGTTGTACAGGTTCATAAGTGTGAAGATATAAGTGTTTGGGAATTTATATCTCATAAGTTTTCTTTGCCATATATAGCCAATCTACTCTATCAAAGGCTTTTTCTATAGCCAATGATAGCGCCATTGATTCTTATTATGAATATTGCATATTGCAGGAGTGTTGTATTGTTTTCTTATGTTGCCGGAAGTATGTCAATCTGTTACAAATCCTGTCTGGTTGTAATGAATTAATTCAAGTAGAATATTTTTTTCTGTTGGCCAATATCTCTGCTATAATCTTTACATCTGTATTAATTAATGAAATAGGTCTATAGTTCGAGGGTTGTGTTGAGTTTCTATCTGGTTAGGTATTACTATAATGTTTGCCTCTAGCATTTCTGGGGGAAGGTGGTTTGGACTGGTTGTTAATTCATTTATTAAGCTACCCAATATGGAGCTAACGTTTGAAGAATTTTTTATAGTAAAATGACATAAAGCCATTGGGTCCTGGTTACTTTTCTTGTTTAAAACTGTTGATTGCTTCACTTATTTCTATTAGAGTAATAGGTGTTTGTAGGGTTTGTGTTGTTCAGGTGTGATAGTCGGGAGGTTGAGTTCATTAAGAAATGTATCCATTTGCGTCTCTGTTATATGATCCTTGTTAGTGGAATTTCCCTCGTATAGTTTTTGGTAAAATTTGGCAATCTATTTGATTATAGGTGGGGTCATATTGCAATTGGCCTGTTGCATCTCTTAATGCGAGATATTGTTTTCGGTTAACTTTTTTTAACTTATTGGCCAGCATAGTGTCTGGTTATTGCACTTTGAGTAGAATGGTTGGTTAAGTATTCTCAGCGCCATTTCTGCTTTATAGTGTTAGTATGGAAGTAGCTCTTGCTTCTGTGCTTCTAGTTGGGATATCAGGTCTTCTGTTTGGGTCTTGCTATGTATTCTTTCAAATGTTTGATGGAATCTGTTAGCTGTTTTATCCTGTTTTGGTTTTTTTCTTGTGCTGCTATTTCTATTAGTTTCCCTCTAATAACTAATTTGTGAGCCAGCCAAAGGGTTGGGTTGTAATGTCTGGGGATGAATTTTCTGCAAAAATAGTGAACTAGAGTTATTTTTATTGTTTCAATTTTTTTTATTTTACTAACAGTGATTCATTTAGTCTCCAGATGGGTGAGGGTCTGGATTTTAAGATATCTTGAATTGTATTGATGTATAGGCATGGTTGACCACGAGATTCTGATATATATGTGTGAGTAGTCGGGGGGGTGGAGAAAGCATAATCCAGTCTGGTGTATATATCATATACAGAGAGAGTAAAAAGTATTTCCTATGGTATGGAAATGTTGTTCTCATTAGGTTGTTGGCAGTTGGCAGTTGTTTACATGAGGCATGTCCTATATTCTGTGTTTTTGGTTTTGATTTATCTAGTTTGGATTTATGTTACATTAAAATCTCTGAGCATGATGATTGGCCCTGTGTTATTAGAGTTTATTTTGTTGTGAAGCTCTGAAAGAAGGGTTTTTGATTGATATTTGGCATATACCGTTATCAAAGTTAGTCAAAACTTTTTGTATGGTGCCATTGAGTATTAGATATTGTCTTTTGGATCACTATAGTGCGATTGCAATGTCCATGGTAAGTTTTTGTGAAATAGTATTGGGACCTGAAATTGAGGATGATTAGTAATGGGTTTCATAGTTTTATTCTCAAATATTTGGCTCTCTTCCTTCTTAAAATGTGTTTCTTGGATCATTAGTACATTGGTTTGTGTTTTTTGTAGTATTGTAAGGCCATTTTTTTCCTCTTTTGTGGTGAGTTTAGCCCTGTGCATTGTGTGAGATAGCCTGCAAGGTGTTGGGTTTAGTGATTTCATGTTTGTAAAGGCCTGCGGTTTTAAGTTTGATTGTTAACCAACCTTATTTCTTGATTCAATGTAGATTGCAGTGCTTGTAGGGCGTATTCTGAGGCGACTAGGTGGGATTCTGGAGGTTCAAAGCCCTGTTCAAAAAATTGAAGAGCTTCCAACAGTTGACCTCGCTAGTTGGTAATAGGTGGAGACAGAAAAAGAGATTATAGTGTAAAAAGTTAAACTTAGTAGTAAAAAACACTTGTAAACACAGATAATAAACAAACTAATACTTAAAGTAATATTAAATAAATAAGGACAATTTAAGTTTCCCTTAGATTTGGGTGAGGATACACGCGTCTCACTTTAATAATTAAGGTAATTTGCTTTATTTGGGGGGATAGTCTATGTACTATTGTTTATTCTTTGAGCTCCTGCAGCTATATTTATCATTATATATTTATGAGGTAATCTTTATAGGCATTTGGTCTGCTCTATAGTTGGTATCTTTTTTGTCACTAATGATGGTTGGGTACGAGGCATATTCGCATTGAGGTTTATCAGACTGATTCTTTTTGAGGTGTCGTTTTTCCGGGCAAGACCATTCAACATTTAAATCCTCATGGGGCTCATATACCCTTTGACCTCTTCTGCTTTTTTTTCCCCTGTACCTAATGGTTTGTCAATTTTCATTGGTATTTCTAACTTATAGTAAACCTCTAATTTTTTCCTTTAATACGTGCCGGGAGGTTTAAGTTATATAAATAAAACAACTTTAGCAAACATGTTTTGTGCCTTACTTTACTCCTAAAGTTACATTTTGTATGTGCTGGTCTCAAAGGTATAACTAACTGGTAAGTGACCAAATCAGTTTTGTTTGTATTTTTGCTTTTGTTTTTTCCTCTCTTCCCTCCTTCCCTTTTCCTTTAAGGACTGTTGATTGTTACTTGCCCTCTGTCAATTATTTTAACATCAGATAATTACCTTATTCTATAAACATTCCACTGTGATTTCTCATTATAACTTTAACTTATATACATTATATTTTCCTTTGTGTTATATAGGAGCATTTTTTTTAGATTACGTTGGTAACGTATACAATTTGATGGAATATAGTTGAGAAAAAACTTATAAACCACTTTGAAGGGTTAAGGTGCATAATTTCAGACAGGATAGTAAATAAGGTAGGGTTGATCGCCCAATCAGCTTTCTGTTATGCCTCAAATTTCAGATTGATCAAGCTTGTAAGGAGATGATATATCCTTAAATGTATCCAGTTCCTGGAAAACTTGGTCTTCTACTCAAGCTAGATAGGAAAGTGTTTAGATAAAGGTATAAGAGTTTTAGAAGAAATGAATGTTCAGTTGACCTTTAGCTTGTTGGGAAGAACCCTTTGTTCAGAGAGTATTATAAAGACAAGCCTGAAGATTGACAGTTCCCCTCTTTTTTGGGGGGGAGGGTCCGTTCATATTTGCAGACTCTTATGTTAGGCGCTCCCTTAACTCTGTGGTGTTTGGGGTTTTCCGGTTTCAAAAAGGATCGTCATATTGGTCTGCGGTACAAAGGGGTATAAAGAATATTTGCAGTTCTTTAGGGGACCAAGCTGTAAGTCTGGTCACTGGGTGGAGTGTTTGTCAACTTATACACACTGTGCTTAGAAGCAAAATGTAGAGGCCATAGTTTGTTGTTGATTCCTAATACTTTTGTACAAATCCTTGTGTGCATGCTCCCAAGATATTAGGGGGGGTGGATAAGGCCCATGTGGTATTACTGGGGATATTCAGGTTATACCGGTTAAGGTTGTGTTTCCACTTGTGGGAAAGCTGCCTCTTTATCTTTGTTGGGTAGACTGCTTAGAGGTGAGACTGTTTTATAAACATTTGTTTGGACCTTAAACCAAGGGTGATTTATCTTATAGGGAAAACAGTAAAATCAAACCTGAAGGTTGCCGATCGCAAGTTGGATTTCTCCTGATTCAGAGGAAGTTTTTCCCCAAGTTTTTGTATATCCAGTTGTTACGTGTTCCGTTTGCAGCGGGTTAATCTCTTGGGGTTACAGTTGTGAATTATCCAGATGATGGCCCTCAGCACAATGCCTCAGCATTTTCCCGATATTATCTCGATATCCCTGAAGGCCTGTTCTGCTGGTTCCATGATGCGAAGAAGCGCATAGTTATTATCGTTTCTTTGAGAGCCCAACTGTCGATTGGTCGTTGGGACTTTGGTGGTGACGACCATCTCTCTTTGGCGCTCGTTGAGATATGGAAGAGTTTTTTGTGTAAGTTTTAATTTCTTAGCAAGTCTTCACCTTCATCCAGGTGGGCTATTGACACTTGCCTGCCGTTATTGTGACCGTCAGTCTGAACGGGAAGCCCCACCGTATCGAATGTTGTGCGTCTTGTAACATTTCGATGAGGGTCTTGAATCTCTGCGGCGGGTTAATGTTGTTGGGGACAAGTCCTGGAACAATGAGATTTGCCTATCTCGAATATGATTTTGTCCATATTCCTTGAAGCCGCATAATCTTTGCTTTAATTTGAAAGTAGTGAGGTTTAAGATTATATCTCTGGGGGTTCCCCATCCTTTGGTTTAGGTCTCAAGGCGCAGTGGAGCTCTGTCCATTTGAAGGTTTTGGGTCGGTTCGTTTGGTAAAAAGTGCACAAAAAGTCTTGCGAGAAAAATGTGTGTACTTCTGTTACCTCCTCCGATATACCTGATATTTCCATGTCCCGCTCGGTTTTCTGAATCTTCTGATTATCTTGAATTAGAAAGATATATCTTTATTTCACGGATCTCGATCTCCAGTTGCTGGCAGTATTGGGAGTTTTGATCTACATTGGTTTCTAGTGCGGTTACTCGTTCACCCAGATTAGCTAGTTCCTGCTTCATTTCGTTATAATCTGTGTTTGTGAAGATAAAATAGCTTTTTGGGATATTAGTTTATAATATATCGAGATCTTGCCTGTACAGGGAGGTTTTTTACCTGGTTTCTCTCCTCCATACCGTCGCATCTTGTGATCCACGTGGGGTGTCAGCTCCGGCAAAGAAGTGAGATAATTCTCCTTTGTTAGGGAGGTTTTTGTTTTTGGGACCCATAGCTGGGCTAGTGTGGGTCCTAGTAGTCTATTAGAAAGTTTTAGGCTTAATTTTGATCTCTTATATTGCTAAATTAGGGGAGCTGTTACGGAACTATAGTTTTATGTGTCTGCTCCATGTCCGGTCAGACTCCGGACATGGGAGCACTAAATATATGATAGTAATAAATACATTAACAAGAATCTGTTCAAAAGTGTTCTTCAGGAAAGGTTGGAGTCCAAAAATTCTGTTAAATAATTGCAGCAAAGAAATTTTATTTGTATTGTGCGTCATTTCGGATAATAGCCAACTGATAGCACAATCTAAAAATAACCACCGAAGATAGAAAGAAACATTGCGGTAATTGAAAATATTGCTAGTGCACATGTTCCTTGAAGCATTAAACTTAATTTTAGACTTTGAGTGAAACCTATTTTACAGGAAGAATGTTGTTTATAATATGTGGGCTTTCTTTCTGCCACTGAAAATGATTATTACCTGAAATATTATAAATATAAGAATATTAAGTCACTTTGGTGTTCCCTGCACTGTGTTAATGGTCAGGGAAACTCCTCTGTGACATAATGGGACATATTTTTAAAGGGGAACTGTGGTCTCCATACAAGTTGATTTTAAATGAAAGGCCAGTTTTCTGTAGGGGGGAGTCAGCCAGCAAGTAGGTGGAGCCAATGCACCTGCGATTGGGCAGAGCCAATGCACCCACAAGTGGCTGTGGCCAATGACACCGTGAGTGGGCGAGGTCACCTCATCCACGAGTCGAATGGCCAAATGTGGGGGCTGCAAAGGAGGGGCCATGGGGCCATGAGTGGGAGGGACCAGGGGGGCTGCAAGGGCAGGAGGAGACACAGGGCGCAGATTGACTGTCACATGGTTTCAGAGCAGGAAGCAGGAAGTGCAGGGGACCTGGTGATGTTACTGTTTATATCACCACAAAAATGTAAATATCTCCAAAATATGCAAAAATAAAACAATGAAAGTAAATTGAAAATATTCTAAGGAGAGCAATTCTTATCAATTTACCTAAAGTCATTTTTGGACCACAGTTCCTTTTAAAAAATTGTGCAATACTGTAGGATACCACAAAAAGTATGTTTGCAGCCATAAATGTAGGTTCGTTTGTACAAACCATGCAGTAGTAAAATACCGCAGCGGTATAGTATGTTTGGTCATAAAGCTACGATCGTGGTCATAGATATAATAATCACATTAAAGCTGTTAAAGGCATGGTTAAAGCAAAATAGCGATACTGTGCCTTTCTAAATAAGGCCCAATACCCTTATATTACACTGTAAGGGGCACATTATCCCTTATATACAAAAGTGTGATATTTTATAATGGGAGCTGCAGTGGTATATCTCCTTATAAAAATCGCTAGATATGTCACTAAGTGACTCATTTTTATATTTCTTATATCCCACTGCCCCTCCATTCCAGTGTTCATGTCTGGACAATGATCAGCGTTTTTGCAGTTCACTAACAGAACCTACTGGAGCTGCTACACGTCACTTCATAACCAATTGTTTCTTCCCTTTTTCTTAAAGATTTGTTAACCGCATAGATGCTGGCTGGATGTTCCTTTCTAATGGGTTTAAGTACAGAAGGTAAATTGGGGGGTTTAAGGTGAAAATAGGACAAGGGTAGAATTTAAAATGTGAATGGGGTGAAGGAATCCGATACTTATGTATTATAACATTATAATATAATATAAGGACATTACGCCACCTTGTCCCGGCCCTGTTCCCGGCCTATGGCCTCATGCTTCTATATGGTCAGGGAACTCCTGGTGGCGTAATATGCTTATATTATACTGTAAGGGGTGCATTATCCCTATATAAAGCCCTGGCCTTATGTCCATGAATAAGTCCCTTTTCTATTTTCCTAACCTTTCCTTATCTAAAATCTCTAAGTGCAATTTGGTTTATGGTACTTCAAAATTTATTATTAATAACATTTTAAAAGTGAGAATTAGGCTAAAAAAAGGGTCTTGTCAGATCACGAATGGAAAGTGAGCCATTTTCTGTTTATTTTAAGTGGAAGAAACCTAGGGGGCTGATACAATAAGAGGTGCAAATGTTTGTCCATACTATTAATCAGTAGCATCCAATCAGATGTAAGCTTTTTACTGTGTGACTGCAATTAGGGTAACACAGATAAACATCGATTGGATGCTGTAGATTAATAGCATGGGCAAACTTTTGCATCTCTAATTGCATCAGTCGCTATTGTATTAACTTTTCCAGTGCCACCACAGCTACAGAGAGAAAATAGAAGTGAAATATCACTTAAACCCTTAAAAAATTATATATACAGTAAAAAAAATCCCTCAAACCGCCATTATATTTATTTAAAACTTTTTTGTTTGTTTCATTTACAACATACAGGGTTATGCAATAAAAGTTCTTCTAGTTTAAAATGGTGCTAATTTTGCCCCAACCAATTAGATGTTAGCTTTCAAATGTTAAATAAAATCTGATTGGGTTGGGGCAAAATTGGCACCATTTTTAACGATAAGAAACTTTTATTGAATCTCCCTGAAGAGTATCTGGCAATGCCTATATAAATATCACCCCTTTAATAAATGGTATTTCATTGTTTTATTTTGTATCCTCCTCGATTCCTTTGTTGGAGCTTGTGCTTTCATTTATTCCAGATCACATAAAAATCTGTGAATGGTTAAAAGGAAATGTGGATCTTTCCAGCTCAAAAAGCTCATCTACAGCGCATATGTTCATATAAATAAATCTAACACGTTCCTAACATGTTTTCATATACTTCTGCAATCATGTTTCTGTCACACTATAGGATGCTTTGTAGCAAAATTCTCATCTCATAACATTATAACAGCAAATGTTCATAACAGAACTGTAATAAATCACAAAAACATTCCTAGGAGTGTGCAGCTGTAGTGTGAACCACTCACATTTGTGGACTTTTATACTTCTCGCTTGAGAAATAAAGGAAATTAAGTATTTTATATTGTGTTTGAAGGAGAGTTCAAATTTTCCAGGCATGTAATTGTCAGGTGCCCAGGGATGGATTTACCCTCAGTACGCATGTGCCAAGGTTACCCAGTGGTTGCATGGGACCTCAATCTCTTCCCCCTTTTTATCCCCAATTGCAGTAATGTTAAATCTTGGAAGAATGCAACTAGGGCATGCTTGGAGTTGTAGTTTCTAAAAATTTCAAGTGCCAAGGGTCAACATCACGCCCCATGCTTAAACACTTCTCACTTTTCAGCAATATTTAGTGAGTTTTTAAAATTCAGAGCGCCAGACTTTTGGTGTTAAAGTGATGTAAATATGGCCCTGGCACTGCCCTAAAAGCTTTATTAAAAAGTAAACAAAGGAAGCACTTTTTGAAACTATCTATGTATTAACAGTCACGATCAGGATTGTCCCAGAATTGTTTTGCCACTATGTATAAAGAATGTTAAAGGCACGGAAAAATTATTAAATAGGATTAGCCAAGATAAAATAAAGTATTAAATATTTATTTAAAAAAAGATTTGTACTTTTGTGATTTTTTGTGACTGTACTTATTTTGGATTTTCAGAAGATATTTGTTCATTGCAGTTTTGTCTATTGACGGGGTCATAGTTGGTTATAGTTGCCCTTTAATTGTTAGCAAGTAAGATCAAGAACAAAAGATGACTACATGCGGCTTGGTCCTTTTAGACCAAAATTCTAATTCTATGTCATTCTTTTTTCTAGTATACATGGGCCAACTACAGCCTGATATTCAAGACAACCAATCAATATATCAATATGGGTACCGACCAATCTTGTGGTCTGCATGATCGGCAAGGATTTACCCACAGTATTGATCACAAGTGCAATGTTTACTCTATTTAAAATTATTTCTGTGCACACACAAATAACATCTTACGTTGGTATGACATAATCGTGTTTACGTCTGGAATTGCATCGCGGGATTTCGGAAAGTTTCATATTGAATCTCCCCGCTTGTGTGCTACATACTAAAGTGCTCCAGAAGATTTTTATCACCACCACATTAACCTGTGTCCACGGATGACAGCTTACTACATGTTGCTCTGCATCCAGAGTGTGACTAGTTATCTTATCACTAATGTTAGAATTAAAATTACTAATTATAAGGCCAGAAAGCAAACAGATAAGTAAAAATAAGATAAGATAAAATAAGTCTGCAATATGAATTTATGTAAAGCTGTTAGGGATGGTTCTTTTTACTATGTAAATATGGAACCTGTTGTTTTTTAGTGAATCTGGGTAGGCAAGAAAAGTCATGTGTGGTGATAATAAATATGTATGAAGAATTTTTAGATTCTATCAATGTTTTTAATTTGTTTATTTGGTGATGATTCACAAAAATCCCTTGAGAAATTAGCATGTATGTTTTTCTCCTTCTAAAAATGCCATAAAATCTATTACAAAATATATTCATGGGTTTCAAAATTATGTATTTCTGGATCACAGCAGTATAGTGGATGAAATAGTTTATATTGGTATTAGAATTATTGAAAAGTGTTTGGTACTTTTATCGCTTGCATTTAGACGGATAGAGGAATAGGCAGACAGATAGAGAGATAGCTAGAGAGAGAAATGGTAGATAGATAGATAGATAGATGTATAGATGATAGATAGATAAATAGATAGATAAATAGATAGATAGGTAGATAGATGGATAGATGATTGATAGATAGATAGATAGATAGATCGATAGATGATAGATAGATGATAGATAGATAGATAGATAGATAGATAGATAGATGATAGATAAGATAGATAGATAGATAGATAGATAGATAGGTAGATAGATGGATAGATGATTGTAGATAGATAGATAGATGGATAGATGATAGATAGAAAATAGATAGATAAATAGATAGATAGGTAGATAGATGGATAGATGATTGATAGATAGATAGATAGATAGATAGATAGATGGGATAGATGATAGATGATGATAGATAGATAGATAGATAGATGATAGATAGATAGATAGATAGATAGATAGGTAGATAGATGGATATATGATTGATGAATAGATAGATAGATGGAAGGTGATACATAGATATGATGATAGATAGATAGATAGATAGATAGATAGATAGATAGATAGATAGATAGATAGATAGATAGATAGATAGTAGATGATAGATAGATGAAGAGAAATAGATGGATTGATGGATAGAAGATAGATGATAGATGGATAGACAGACGGACGGACAGACAGACAGGCCAAACAGACAGACAGACAGGACAACAGCAGACAGAGATTTTGTTCTGCATTATTCTTTTTCCAGAATTGTGTCAATATATTAACAAACTTTATTTTTTGATCATAAAAAAAAAATACTAAAAAGCAAAAACGTACTGGTCCAAGCTACAGAAGGATACCTTAAATACTTTATCTTGTAGATAAGAGTAGCACTTTCTTTTCTATGCAATGAGTCTTCATATTCGTTTAGAAACATTATTATAGTGCAGTGGGAAGGACTCTCCTTACCCTACAGTACAATGAAGGACAGATAATATTTACTTTCACACCAATATCATTTTCTTCATAATGGTTTCTGCTGGTGGCAATGCACACATTTTGGTTAACCCATAGGTACAAAGACTTTCTTATAGATATTGATATGTGGAGTTGTAAGAGAATAGCCTAAAACTTAGAAGATGAGTTAAACATTTAAAGTTTTATTTCAGAATTTTCATTGTTTTATTCTAACTTCAGAGAAAAAAACTGTGCAAGCCTTTGGAAGCAGGTGAGTTCTCAGAGAGATTTACATAGTAGAGTCTGATAAATGTGGCAGGGGGTCCATTGACATGCAAGAGAAGACAAAGGGTTGAAATAGAATGTAGAGGTTACAAAGAAGAAAGATAGGGAGGGTCTGAATTATGAGGGGTTTCAGTGTCAATATTAAAGCATAAATACAAAGTCATTTAAGCTATGAGCATTGTAATCGGCAGACACTGCTGACAATTATCTTTGTGTGTCTACTCTATTTAAAAAGCCCTCAAAATTAAAGGATAAGTACACTGTAATAACAAGTGTAAAGTTTCCCCTAGGTCCTCCGAGCCTACCTGTGTGGCTGTAAAGTTTCTGACATATTGGATATGAAGGTAAGGCTGGTGAGCTCCTCCCTCTGAGACTTGCTGGCTTCTCGTTCTTCCTTAAGCCCTAAAAGCCACGATTGTGCAGTTGTTTGTGCGCGTGAGCGTGGGCGCAATGACATCACGCGTACATGCTACGTGCATGCGCTGACATTGTGTGTGCTGTGATGTCATGTGCACATGGATCACACAATCGGGCGCTTGGGAGGCTTTAAGGAAGAGGGGAACGCAGCAAGTCTCAGAGGGGAGGATCTCACCAGCCTTACCTCACATCCAAGATGTCAGCAACTTTACAGCCACACAGGTAGGCTCAGGAGGGACCTAGAGGGGAAAAAAAGGGGGGAAAGATTATTAAAGCTGCAGCTTCCAATTAATAACTTGTTAATACAGTGTACTTATCCTTTAAACATAAAGTGCACCAGAGCCTTTAAAAGATGAGGGCATTCTGCAAACTCATGGAATGATAAATTAAAGGAATGAGAAATAAATATGCATTTGTCATATTGGCAGGAGACCTGTAAAAATGCACCCTTATTGTCCTTTATCTAATGTACATGCTTAGAATATTGGCATTATGACAATTAATACAGCTAGAATTGTTTCTTAGGATGATGCTATGCTAAGGCAAAGCAGACGTGCAGCTGGGATGCAAAATGTAACCCAGAAACAAATAAAGTAAGGTAAGGCTAGGTACACACAGCAGATATTTACCCTGGCCGACCAGTCACTGGCATTCTATCAGTCGGGACAAAAACCAATTGGTTGTGGTGAATCTAGTCACTTCTGATCTTTCAACCCCAACAATCTTGTGGTCTATAGAGACAGCCCAATGGGGATGTGATCAGACATGGGTCAGGTCACAGTCTCTTAGTACGCCGGATATTTAAAGGCGGACCAAACAAAATATCACTTTATCCAAGGTAGACAAAAATAAATATGAACAATTTTGGGAGAATCAAAGAGAGATAATGGCAATGCAATGTCACTGGGAGAGTCCCGTGTACTGTAATTCCCAGTGAAGAATGTTTTCTGAAAAACTGCTTCTAAAGCAACATCTAATCTGCTAATGCACGGAGGATGGCATGGACAAATCATCATTTTACATCTAAAGCTAGTTACATTCTAATATAATAACACCATCCTAAGGTTCTATTTTTACGATCTAGTTTTGACCTGTCATTTTTTTAGAACACTAATGAGTTATTTAAGACGTATAGACATCTAGTTATTAAAAAAAACACTTCTAAATGGAGAAAAATAATGATATGCACTGATAAAAGCTGCTGCACTTTGCAAAAAAAAATCTTTCGAGAAATACTGGACAAATGACTGCGTTCAGTGAAGTAAAAGTAAGTTGTTGAATAAATATAGTTGAAACAATTACACTTTAAAACATATAATTTAGGACGAAACTGTTGCTCAAAGCACACATACAGAATGAGAAAAATAATGCAAGGATACAGTGCATTAGAGATGTCCTGTAATTTTGTCACAAAATTGGTTTTTGAGAAAATACCATTTCAACATTTTTTCTCGTGAAAGTGACAGAACTGAACGCTTGTGACAAAAAAAAAAAATATTAGTGTGAAAAATATAACACATGCTCAGTTCATTTATTTTAAAATTAAAATGATTCAAACAGACTCAATAAAGCTAGCACAGCAGGAAACTGGCGGTCCTAGCAGACAGTTAAGCTAGGACACACAGCACAGATTTCTGAAAGTGACAGAACAGGATCTGCATGATCCTGTCTGCCATCTTTCAAAGATCTGCATAACACAGTGCCGAGCATTCTCCTCTAGAATCCATAAGGAGAACGCTCGGGGACTGTGTTTCACATCTGCCGTGCTGACTCGTCTATAGGGAGAATGAAGCATACACACATAACGATAAGCCTCACGTACATCGGATCCGAGACCAAAGACTGGTAGGGAATTGAAGATGGCCTTAAAAGTTGGAGGAGATACAAATATTGTGGTCAACGGAATAAAGGAGGATACTATTGTTTTGTCTCACATAGTTCTATTATAAAACAGAGGCAATGAGCAATTAAGAGAGTGAGAAGACTTATATTGGCTAAAGGGTGATCCAACTATACAAGCAAAAGCAAGATTTTTGTGGCAGCTCTTTATAATAATGCTTTAATATACCTTAAAACTCAAGTGATTTTAATAATTAATGTTAAAGGGCATGTCCACCCAATTTTCGATTTTTTGGTGTACTGTAGGGCTCCCTCCCCCAGCCCCAATTGCTATATTAATATTTGCAGAAACTCCCCCGATCATTACTTACCTTGCCTCTCTACTCCGGCAGAGGGCAGTGACAGTACGCCGGAGGAGAGAGGTAAGGTAAGTAATGATCGGTTGAGTTTCTGCAAATATTAATATAACGGTTGGGGCTTGGGGAGGGAGCCCTCACTACAGTAACCAAAAAATCGAAAATTGGGTGGACATGCCGTTTAACATTAATTAAAATCACTTGAGTTTTAATTCATCACTTAATGGAGAGGTATATTTAAGCATTATTATAAAGAGCTGCCACAAAAATCTTGCTCAGGCATCTCTTATCTGAGTGCAATAATTCAATAGGCAATAATCATCTTTACAGCATTCAAACATTAAACCCTACCATCCATTGCACAAGATACTACATAAAAGGGACCGAGCCCAAGTCATTAACATGCAAACAGCCTACGAGAGAAGTATTAAAAGAAATTTACATAAAGAATTATCTTTTCTTTAGCATAAATTAAACAACAAAGCAAAACTTCTCGGGATTCCGGTTAACTGAAAACTGTGCTTTCAAACTAACATAGGCCTAAAAGAGTTTATTGGAGGCAGCAAAGTATAATTAGGTGATGTTTATGCTATGCACTTTATTTTTTTTGTCAATACATTTTTATTGTAGTCGAAAATACATACAACTTTTTACATATAACATGTTGATATATATATCTTATCGTACATATTTTGATCTATTATTCACTTAAAAAATCTACACATATTTCAATCTGTGGTTTCACCTTTTTTTTAACTGAACAATAAAGTAATACAAATATATTAAGGAAATAAAATAATAGATAGGATATGAAAGAAGAAAGAAAGAAAGGATATTATGCCACCAAGGAGTTCACGACCATATAGAAGACGAGGCTGTAAGCCAAATGCTTTTATACAGGTCAGGGAACTCTGAGGTGGTGTAATGTCCTTATATTATAATGTGAAGGGGCATATTATTTCTTATAATACATAAGTATCTGATTCCTTCACCCCATTCGCATTTTAAATTCTAGCTTGTCCCTATTTCCACCTTAAACCCCCCAATTTACCTTCTGTAACTTAAACCAGTAGAAAGGAATATCCCAGCCCAGCATCTATGCGGTTAAAACAAATCTTTAAGGAAGAGGAGAGAGACATTGGTTATGAAGTGACAGGAAGCAGCTCCAGCAGGTCCGTTAGTGAAGTTAAACACTGCAAAAAACGCTGAGTCATTGTTCAGGCATGAACACTGGAATGGGAGGAGCAGTGGGATATACAAAATATAAGAAATTAGTCACTTAGTGACATAGCTGAGTGATTTTTATAAGGAGATATATCATGCAGCTCCCATGAAAATATCACACCTTACATATTATATGAAGATTATGAGAACATCTTTTCTTCACTTTTCTATAAGGTCCGCCTCTGGCACTCTGTCAGAAATGCTTCACCTGATAGAAAACATACAATTACAATTTACTCATTTAAACCTTTGTATAAAGTTGTCCATTTCTTTAGTTACTGTTATATTTGTTATGTTTTGATATATTATTTATTTTACTTAGCTGCTATAGGTCACTGGTTCCGGCATACCTCTCGCTTGTCAGCCTCGATTCTCCTCCTTATTGCTGGGATTCATTTTCAGTTCCCATAGAACCAGATTTAGTCCATTGCTTGAGGTTATTTTTTAAAGTGGCCGCTAAGTATTCATTGAGTGTATCCACCAGATCTTTCAGATTAATTTTGATCTGGTAGGAGCATTGGATTTCATGTCGATGCTATTTAAACATCTTGCCACTGTGCAAATATGTATAATTAATTAGTGTTTTGTTTGTTGAAATTTTTAGTGGTAAGTGGTAAATAAGGGTGATAATTAAAAATTTGATTGAATATTTCTGTTATAATTGATTTGCAAATTTTCAGAGCTCTCGCACAATAGGGCATAACCACCAGCAGTGGATTTGATCTGCAGTTTCACCACAATTCTAAAACAGAGAGAGGGGAGAGTGGTGGTTTTTAATTCTGTGAAAAAAAGGCTAGGTCGTGTGTACCGATCTTACAGTATTTTAAATGATTTTTCAATTGCTATAATATTTTATAAGGAGATATATCACTGCAGCTCCCATGATAAAAGATCACAATAATATTATATGAAGATTATGAGAACATCTTTTCATTCACTTTTCTATAAGGTCGCCTCTGGCACTCTGTCAGAAATGCTTCACCTGATAGAAACACATACAATACATTACTCATTTAAACCTTTGTATAAAGTGTCCATTTCTTTAGTTACTGTTAATTTGTTATGTTGTTTGGTGCCATTCTTTCTATTTAATTCTTGTTTTTCTTGTTTCCCATTTAATAGATTGATTTCTTTTGTTTGGTAGGCTGTCTTGAAATATATTTATAGTATTTTAGATAGTAGGCCTTTATGTGATTTGGACTTAAGGAGGATCCTTCAAATTAGTGATTTGTTTGTTAATGTTTGTGTACCAATGATCTGGGTGGGTTCCATTTTTGTGTGGCTTCATTTCATGGGTGGGGGTGGCTGTCTGTTTGGCATAGGTCTTGAATTCTGTAGATACCTTTTGATTTCCAGAAATTTGAAGATATTTCTGAGAATTTTGTTGAGAAGTAGGGAGTGTGAAGAGAAAGGTGTTGCTTTTGATGGTAATTCAATTAGTGTGTTTTGACTTGTACATTCATCCCATATTTTATTGAGGCTCTAATGGAATCTGGGGTGTTCTTTGGATACTTCTGTCTTTTCTTTCTATCCACAAGATTGATGATGGATAAGTGTGGTAGCATGATTTTGTGTCTATACCAACCTCTATTTGCCTTCTCCGTCACCTAGCTATTTTTATTCTTGGTCTTTATTTTTCCAGAACAAATTCTCTGATTGCCTTTGAATAGGTTTGAGATCTTTTTTACTTTGATTGGGAGTGTTCTAAAAAGATAAAGGATTTTGGGGAAGAGAGGCATTTTTATTGCATTTATTCTGCATGCAGCGATTATGGCATATATGGCATCCATTGATTCATTAATTTTTTAAGATGCGCCAACATGGGGATGTAGTTTGCTTCAAATATTGATTTTGTGTTGTGCCAGATTTGACCCCTAGATATTTGAAGGGTTATTTGACCAATTAAATTGAAAATAGTTGTGTAGTTCCAGATTGGAGTGGTTTACTGCAAAGCCCTATATCTCCCCAAAATGAATGCTGTCAGGGAGGATGTTGGCTTTGGAGATATAATACGGTGTCCTTCGTAAAGAGAGACACGTTGGATTCAATACCACCAATAGTGATTCCTGTTATTTATGGTGATTCTCTAATTTTGACTGCTAGCGGCTCTAGCATAAAACAAAGAGTAATTGTGATAGTGGGGTATCCCTGTCTGGAACCGTCTTTTAATTTATGTTTTCTGAGGGGTAGCCCATATTTCTTACTGTCGCTTTGGGGCTGTTGTACAGGTTCATAAGTGTGAAGATATAAGTGTTTGGGAATTATATCTCATAAGTTTTCTTTGCAATATATACAATCTACTCTATCAAAGGCTTTTTCTATAGCCAATGATAGCGCCATTGCTCTTATTATGAATATTGCATATTGCAGGAGTGTTAATTGTTTTTCTTATGTTGCCGGAAGTATGTCAATCTGTTACAAATCCTGTCTGGTTGTAATGAATTAATTCAAGTAGAATATTTTTTATTCTGTTGGCCAATATCTCTGCTATAATCTTTACATCTGGATAATTAATGAAATAGGTCATAGTTCGAGGGTTGTGTTGAGTTTCTATCTGGTTTAGGTATTACTATAATGTTGTCTCTAGCATTTCTGGGGGAAGGTGGTTTGGACTGGTTGTTAATTCATTTATTAAGCTACCCAAGTATGGAGCTAATGTTTTGAAGAATTTTTTAAGTAAAATGACATAAAGCCATTGGGTCCTGGTTAATTTTCTTGTTTAAAACTGTTGATTGCTTCACTTATTTCTATTAGAGTAATAGGTGTTGTAGGGTTGTGTTTGTTGTTCAGGTGTGATAGTCGGGAGGTTGAGTTCATTAAGAAATGTATCCATTTGCGTCTCTGTTATATGATCCTTGTTAGTGGAATTTCCCTCGTATAGTTTTTGGTTAAATTTGGCAATCTATTTGATATATAGGTGGGGTCATATTGCAATTGGCCTGTTGCATCTCTTAATGCGAGATATCTGTTTTCGGTTAACTTTTGTTTTAATTATGGCCAGCATAGTGTCTGGTTTATTGCACTTTGAGTAGAATGGTTGGTTAAGTATTCTCAGCGCCATTTCTGCTTTATAGGTTAGTATGGAAGCTAGCTCTTGCTTCTGTGCTTCTAGTTGGGATATCAGGTTCTGTTTGGGTCTTGCTATGTATTCTTTCAAATGTTTGATGGAATCTGTTAGCTGTTTTATCCTGTTTTGGTTTTTTTCTTGTGTGCCTATTTCTATTAGTTTCCCTCTAATAACTAATTTGTGAGCAAGCCAAAGGGTTGCTGTTGTAATGTCTGGGGATGAATTTTCTGCAAAATAGTGAACTAGAGTTATTTTTATTGTTTCAATTTTTTTATTTTACTAACAGTGATTCATTTAGTCTCCAGATGGGTGAGGGTCTGGATTTTAAGATATCTTTGAATTGTATTGTGTAGGCATGGTCTGACCACGAGATTCTGATATATATGGTGTGAGTAGTCGGGGTGAGATGAAAGCATAATCCGTTGGTGTATATATCATATACAGGAGAGTAAAAAGTATATTCCTATGGTATGGAAATGTTGTTCTCCATTAGGTTGTTGGCAGTTGGCAGTTGTTTACATGAGGCATGTCCTATATTCTGGTTTTGGTTTTGATTTATCTAGTTTGGATTTAATGTTACATTAAAATCCTGAGCATGATGATTGCCCTGTGCTTTATAGAGTTTATTTTTTGTGAAGCTCTGAAAGAAGGGTTTTTGATTGATATTTGGGGCAATACCGTTATCAAGTTAGTCAAAACTTTTTGTATGGCGTCATTGAGTATTAGATATTGTCCTTTTGGATCATATAGTGGCGATTGCAATGTCCATGGTAGTTTTTGTGAAATAGTATTGGGACCTGAAATTGAGGGATGATTAGTAATGGTTTCATAGTTTTATTCCAATATTTGGCTCTCTTCCTTCTTAAAATGTGTTTCTTGGATCATTAGTACATCTGGTTTGTGTTTTTGTAGTATTGTAAGGACCATTTTTCCTCTTTTTGTGGTGAGTTAGCCCTTGTGCATTGTGTGAGATAGCCTGCAAGTGTTGGGTTTAGTGATTTCATGTTTGTAAAGGCCTGCGGTTTTAAAGTTTGATTGTTAACCAACCTTATTCTTTGATTCAAGTGATTGCAGTGCTTGTAGGGCGTATAATCTGAGGCGACTAGGTGGGATTCTGGAGGTTCAAAGACCCTGTTCAAAAAATTGAAGAGCTTCCAAAGTTGACCTCGCTAGTTTGTAATAGGTGGAGACAGAAAAAGAGATTATAGTGTAAAAAGTTAAACTTAGTAGTAAAAAACACTTGTAAACACAGATAATAAACAAACTAATACTTAAAGTAATATTATAATAAATAAGGACCATTAAGTTTCCCTTAGATTTGGGTGAGGATACACGCGTCTCACTTTAATAATTAAGGTAATTTGCTTTATTTGGGGGGGTGTTATGTACTATTGTTTATTCTTGACGCTCCTGCAGCTATATTTTCATTATATATTATGAGGTAATCTTTATAGGCATTTTGTCTGCTCTATAGTTGGTACTCTTTTTGTCACTTAATGATGGTTAGGGTACGAGGCATATTCGCATTGAGGTTTATCAGACTGATTTTTTTGAGGTGTCGTCGTTTTCCTGGGCAAGACCATTCAACATTTAAATCCTCATGGGGCTCATATACCCTTTGACCTCTTCTGTTTTTTTTCCCCTGTACCTAATGGTTTGTCAATTTTCATTGGTATTTCTAACTTATAGTAAACCTCTAATTTTTTCCTTTATACGTGCGGGAGGTTTAAGTTATATAAATAAAACAAACTTTAGCAAACATGTTTTGTGCCTTACTTTACTCCTAAAGTACATTTTGATATGTGCTGGTCTAAAGGGTATAACTAACTGGTAAGTGACCAAATCAGTTTTGTTTGTATTTTTGCTTTTGTTTTTTCCTCTCTTTCCCTCCCTTCCCTTCCTTTAAGGATGTTTGATTGTTACTTGCCCCTGTCAATTATTTAACATCAGATAATTACCTTATTCTATAAACATACTTCACTGTGATTTCTCATTATAACTTTAACTTTATATACATTATATTTTCCTTTGTGTTTATAGGAGCATTTTTTTAGATTACGTTTGTACTGTATACAATTTGATGGAATATAGTTGAGAAAAACACTTATAAACCACTTGAAGGGTTAAGGTGCATAATTTCAGGACAGTATAGTAAATAAGGGTAGGGGTTGATCGCCCAATCAGCTTTCTGTTATGCCTCAAATTTCAGATGATCAAGCTTGTAAGGAAGATATATCCTTAAATGTATCCAGTTCCTGGAAAATTTGGTCTTCTACTCAAGCTAGATAGGAAATGTTTAGATAAAGGTATAAAGAGTTTTAGAAGAAAATGAATGTTCAGTTGACCTTTAGCTTGTTTGGGAAGAACCCTTTGTTCAGAGAGTATTATAAAGACAAGCCTGAAGATTGACAGTTCCCCTCTTTTTGGGGGGGAGGGTCCGTTCATATTGCAGACTCTTATGTTAGGCGCTCCCTTAACTCTGTGGGTTTGGGGTTCTTTCCGGTTTCAAAAAGGATCTGTCATATTGGTTCGCGGTCAAAGGGGTATAAAGAATATTTGCAGTTCTTTAGGGGACCAAGCTGTAAGTATGGTCACTGGGTGGTAGTGTTTGTCAACTTATACACACTGTGCTTTTAGAAGCAAATGTAGATGGCCATAGTTTGTTTGTTGATTCCTAATACTTTTGTACAAAATCCTTGGTGTGCATGCTCCCAAGTATTAGGGGGGGTGGATAAGGCCCATGTGGTATTACTGGGGATATTCAGGTTATACCGGTTAAGGTTGTGTTTCCACTTGTGGGAAAGCTGCCTCTTTATTTGTTGGGTAGACTGCTTAGAGGTGAGACTGTTTTATAAACATTATGTTTGGACCTTAAACCAAGGGTGATTTATCTATAGGGAAAACAGTAAAATCAAACCTGAAGGTTGCCGATCGCAAGTTGGATTTCTCCTATTCAGAGGAAGTTTATTCCCCAAGTTTTTGTATATCCAGTTGTTACGTGTTCCGTTTGCAGCGGGTTAATCTCTTGGGGTTACAGTTGTGAATTATCCAGATGATGGCCTCCAGCACAATGCCTCCAGCATTTTCCCGATATTATCTCGATATCCCTGAAGGCCTGTCTGCTGGGTTCCATGATGCGAAGAAGCGCAAGCATAGTTATTTATCGTTTCTTTGAGAGCCCAACTGTCGATCTGGTCGTTGGGACTTTGGTGGTGACGACCATCTCTCTTTGGCGCTCGTTGGAGATATGGAAGAGTGTTTTTTGTGTAAGTTTAATTTCTTAGCAAGTCTTACCTTCATCCAGGTGGGCTATTGACACTTCCTGCCGTTATTGTGACCGTCAGTCTGAACGGGAAGCCCACCTATCGAATGTTGTGCTTTCTGTAACATTTCGATGAGGGTCTTGAATTTCTGCGGGGGTTAATGTTGTTGGGGACAAGTCCTGGGAACAATGAGATTTGCATATCCTCGAATATGATTTTGTCCATATTCCTTGAAGCCGCCATAATCTTTGCTTTAATTTGAAAGTAGTGAGGTTTAAGATTATATCTCTTGGGGGTTCCCCATCCTTTGGTTTAGGTCTCAAGGCGCAGTGAGCTCTGTCCATTTGAAGGTTTTGGGTCGGTTCGTTTGTAAAAAGTGCACAAAAAGTCTTGCGAGAAAATTGTTCTGTGATTCTTACCTCCTCCGATATACCTGATATTTCATGTCCCGCTCGGTTTTCTGAATCTTCCTGATTATCTTGAATTAAAAGATATTGGATATATTTATTTCACGGATCTCGATCTCCAGTTGCTGGCAGTATTGGGAGTTTTGATCTACATTGGTTTCTAGTGCGGTTACTCGTTCACCCAGATTAGCTAGTTCCTGCTCACTTTGTTATTAATCTGTGTTTGTGAAGATAAAATAGCTTTTTGGATATTAGTTTATAATATATCGAGATCTTGCCTGTACAGGGAGGTTTTTTACCTGGTTCTCTCTCCATACCGTCGCCATCTTGTGATCCACGTGGGGTGTCAGCTCCGGCAAAGAAGTGAGATAATTCTCTTTGTTAGGGAGGTTTTTGTTTTTGGGACCCTAGCTGGGCTAGTGTGGGTCCTAGTAGTCATTAGAAAGTTTAGGCTTAATTTTGATCTCTATATTGCTAAATTAGGGGAGCTGTTACGGAACTATAGTTTATGTGTCTGCTCCATGTCGGTCAGACTCCGGACATGGGAGCACTAAATATATTTGATAGTAATAAATACATTAACAAGAATCTGTTCAAAAGTGTTCTTCAGGAAAGGTTGGAGTCCAAAAATCTGTTAAATAATTGCAGCAAAGAAATTTTATTTTGTATTGTGCGTCATTTTGGATAATAGCCAACTGATAGCACATCTAAAAAAACCACCGAAGATAGAAAGAACATTTGCGGTAATTGAAAATATTGCTAGTGCACATGTTCCTTGAAGCATTAAACTTAATTTTAGACTTTGAGTGAAACATATTTTTTCAGGAAGAATGTTGTTTATAATATTGGGTTTTTTCTGCCACTGAAAATGATTATTACCTGAAATATTATATAATATAAGAATATTAAGTCACTTTGGTGTTCCCTGCACTGTGTTAATGGTCAGGGAACTCCTCTGTGACATAATGGGACATATTTAAAGGGGAACTGTGGTCTCCATACAAGTTGATTTTAAATGAAAGGCCAGTTTTCTGTAGGGGGGAGTCAGCACAGCAAGTAGGTGGAGCCAATGCACCTGCGATTGGGCAGAGCCAATGCACCCACAAGTGGCGTGGCCAAGCACCGGGAGTGGGGAGAGCACCTCATCCACAGAGTGGGCATGGCCAAATGTGGGGGCTGCAAAGGAGGGGCCATGGGGCCATGAGTGGGAGGGACCAGGGGGGCTGCAAGGGCAGGAGGAGACACAGGGCGATTGACTGTCACATGGTTTCAGAGAGGAGCAGGAAGTGCAGGGGACCTGGTGATGTTACTGTTATATCACACACAAAAATGTAAATATCCCAAAATATGCAAAAATAAAACAATGAAAGTAAATTGAAAATATTCTAAGGAGAGCAATTCTTATCAATTACCTAAAGTCATTTTTGGACCACAGTTCCCTTTTAAAAAATTGTGCAATACTGTGAGGATACCACAAAAGTATGTTTGCAGCCATAAATGTAGGCTTCGTGTACAATACCATGCAGTAGTAAAATACCGCAGCGGTATAGTATGTTTGGTATAAACTACGATCGTGGTCATAGATATAATAATCACATTAAAGCTGTGTTAAAGGCATGGTAAAGCAAAATAGCGTACTGTGCCTTTCTAAATAAGGCCAATACCCTTATATTAAACTGTAAGGGGCACATTATCCCTTATATACAAAGTGTATTTTATAATGGGAGCTGCAGTGGTATATCTCCTTATAAAAATCGCTCAGATATGTCACTAAGTGACTCATTTTTTATATTTCTTATCCCACTGCCCCTCCCTTCCAGTGTTCATGTCTGGACAATGACTCAGCGTTTTTTGCAGTTCACTAACAGAACCTATGGAGCTGCTACACGTCACTTCAAACCAATGTGTTTCTTCCCTTTTTCTTAAAGATTTGTTTAACCGCAATAGATGCTGGGGGGATGTTCCTTTCTACTGGGTTTAATTACAGAAGGTAAATTGGGGGGTTTAAGGTGAAAATAGGACAAGGGTAGAATTTAAAATGTGAATGGGGTGAAGGAATCCGATACTTATGTATTATAACATTATAATATAATATAAGGACATTACGCCACCTTGTCCGGCCCTGTTCCCGGCCTATGGCCTCATGCTTCTATATGGTCAGGGAACTCCTGGTGGCGTAATATGCTTATATTATACTGTAAGGGGTGCATTATCCCTATATAAAGCCCTGGCCTTATGTCCATGAATAAGTCCCTTTTCTATTTTCCTAACCTTTTCCTTATCTAAATCTCTAAGTGCAATTTTGGTTTATGTTATCTCAAAATTATTATTAAAATAACATTTTAAAAGTGAGAATTAGGCTAAAAAAAGGGTCTTTGTCAGATCACGAATGGAAAGTGAGCCATTTTTCCGTTTATTTTAAGTGAAGAAACCTAGGGGGTGATACAATAAGAGTGGCAAATGTTTTGTCCTACTATTAATAGTAGCATCCATCAGATGTAAGCGCTTTTACTGTGTGACTGCAATTAGGTAACACAGATAACATCTGATTGGATGCTGTAGATAATAGCATGGGCAAACTTTTGCATCTCTAATTGCATCAGTCGCTATTGTATTAACTTTTTCAGTGCCACCACAGCTACAGAGAGAAAATAGAAGTGAAATATCACTTAAACCCTTAAAAAATTATATATACAGTAAAAAAAATCCCTCAAACCGCCATTATATTTATTTAAAACTTTTTTGTTTTGTTCATTTACACACATACAGGGTTATGCAATAAAAGTTCTTCTAGTTTAAAATGGTGCTAATTTTGCCCCAACCAATTAGATGTTAGTTTCAAATGTTAAATAAAATCTGATTGGTTGGGGCAAAATTGGCACCATTTTTAACGATAAGAAACTTTTATTGAATCTCCCTGATAGAGTATGGCAATGCCTATTATAATATCACCCTTTAATAAATGGTATTTCATTGTTTTAGTTTTGTATCCTCCCTGCTATTCCTTTGTTGGAGCTTGTGCTTTCTTTTATTCCAGATCACATAAAAATCCTGTGAATGGTTAAAAGGAAATGTGGATCTTTCCAGCTCAAAAAATCATCTACAGCGCATATGTTCATATAAATAAATCTAACACGTTCCTAACATGTTTCATATACTTCTGCAATCATGTTTCTGTACCACCTATAGGATGCTTTGTAGCACAAAATTCTATCTCATAACATATAACAGCAAAGTGTTCATAACAGAACTGTAATAAATCACAAAACATTCCTAGGAGTGTGCAGCTGTAGTGTGAACCACCTCACATTTGTGGGACTTTTATACTTCTCGCTTGAGAAATAAAGGAAATTAAGTATTTTATATTGTTTGAAGGAGAGTTCAAATTTCCAGGCATTGTTAATTGTCAGGTGCCCAGGGATGGATTTACCTCAGTACGCATGTGCCAAGGTACCCAGTGGTTGCCATGGACACTCAATCTTTCCCCCTTTCTTTTCCCCAATTGCAGTAATGTTAAATCTTGGAAGAATGCAACTAGGGCATGCATGGAGTTGTAGTTTCTAACAATTTTCAAGTGCCAAGGGTCAACATCAGCTCCCATGCTTAAACATTCTCACTTTTCAGCAATATTTAGTGAGTTTTTAAAATTCAGAGCGCCAGACCTTTTGTGTAAATGTGATGTAAATATGGCCCTGGCACTGCCCTAAAAGCTTTATTAAAAAGTAAACAAATGAAGCACTTTTTGAAACTATCTATGTATTAACAGTCACGATCAGGATTGTCCCAGAATTGTCTTTGCCCACTATGTATAAAGAATGTTAAAGGCACGGAAAAATTATTAAATGGATTAGCCAAGATAAAAATAAAGTATTAAAAAGTATTTAAAAAAAGATTTGTTACTTTTGTGATTTTTTGTGACTGTACTTTATTTTGGATTTTCAAGAAGATATTTGTTCATTGCGTTTTGTCTATTGACATGGGTGTCATAGTTGGTTATAGTTGCCCTTTAATTGTTAGCAAGTAAGATCAAGAACAAAAGATGACCAACATGCGGCTTGGTCCTTTTAGACCAAAATTCTAATTCTATGTCATTCTTTTTCTATAATACATGGGCCAACTACAGCCTGTATATTCAAGACAACCAATCAATATATCAATATGGGTCCGACCAATCTTGTGGTCTGCATGATCGGCAAGATTTACCCACAGTCTGATACACAAGGCAATGTTTACTCTAATTTAAAATTATTTCTGTGCACACACAAAATAACATCTTACGTTGGTATGACATAATCGTGTTTACGTCTGGAATTGCATCGCGGGATTTCGGAAAGTCTCTATATGAATCTCCAGCTTGTGTGCTACATACTAAAGTGCTCCAGAAGATTTTTATTGCACACCACATTAACTGTGTGCCACGGATGACAGCACTTACTACTGTTGCTCATCTCAGAGTGTGACTAGTTCATCTTATCACTAATGTTAGAATTAAAATTACTAATTATAAGGCCAGAAAGCAAACAGATAAGTAAAAATAAGATAGATAAAATAAGTCTGCAATATGAATTTATGTAAAGCTGTTAGGGTGTTCTTTTTATATGTAAATATGGAACCTGTTGTTTTTAGTGAATCTGGGTAGGCAAGAAAAGTCATGTGTGGATGATTAATAAATAGGATGAAGAATTTTTAGATTCTATCAATGTTTTTAATTTGTTTATTTGGTGATGATTCACAAAAATCCCCTTGAGAAATTAGATGGTTATGTTTTTCTCCTTCTAAAAATGCCTAAAATCTATTACAAAATATTATTCATGGGTTTCAAAATATGATTCTTTGGATCACAGCAGTCAGTATTGGATGAAATAGTTTATATTGGTATTAGAATTATTGAAAAGTGTTTGGTACTTTTATCGCTTGCATTTAGACGGATAGAGGAAATAGGCAGACAGATAGAGAGATAGCTAGAGAGAGAAATGGTTAGATAGGATAGATAGATAGATGTATAGATGATAGATAGATAAATAGATAGATAAATAGATAGATAGGTAGATAGATGGAGAGATGATTGATAGATAGATAGATATGATAGATGGATAGATGATAGATAGATGATAGATAGATAGATAGATAGATAGATAGATAGATGATAGATAGATAGATAGATAGATAGATAGATAGATAGATAGATAGATGGATAGATGATTGATAGATAGATAGATAGATGGATAGATGATAGAAGATAATAATAGATAAATAGATAGATAGGTAGATAGATGGATAGATGATTGATAGTAGATAGATAGATAGATAGATAGATGGATAGATGATAGATAGATGATAGATAGATAGATAGATAGATTAGAGATAGATAGATAGATAGATAGAAGATAGGTAGATAGATGGATATATGATTGATAGATAGATAGATAGATGGAAGGTGATAATAGGATGATGATAGATAGATAGAAGATAGTAGATAGTAGATAGATGTGATAGAGATAGATAGATAGATTAGATAGATAGATAGATAGATAGATGATAGAGAAATAGATGGATTGATGGATAGAAGATAGATGATAGATGGATAGACAGACGGACGGACAGACAGACAGGCCAACAGACAGACAGACAGGCACAACAGACAGACAGAGTTTTGTTCTGCATTTTCTTTTTCAAAGATTGTGTCAATATATTTAAAAACTTTTATTTTTTGATCATAAAAAAAAAATACTAAAAAGAAAAACGTACTGGCTCCAAGCTACAGAAGGATACCTTAAAATACTTTCATCTTGTAGATAAGAGTAGCACTTATCTTTTCTATGCAATGAGTCTTCATATTCGTAGATTTAGAACATTATTATAGTGCAGTGGGAAGGACTCTCCTTACCCTACAGTACAACTGAAGGACAGATAATATTTTACTTTCACACCAATATCATTTCTTCATAATGGTTTCTGTGTGCAATTGCACACAATTTTGGTAACCCATAGGTACAAAGACTTTCTTATAGATATTGATATTGTGGAGTTGTAAGAGAATAGCCTAAACTTAGAAGATGAGTTAACATTTAAATTTATTTCAGAATTTTATTGTTTTATTCTAACTTCAGAGAAAAAAACTGTGCAAGCCTTTGGAAGCAGGTGAGTCTTCAGAGAGATTTACATAGTAGAGTCTGATTAAATGTGGCAGGGGGTCCATTGACATGCAAGAGAAGACAAAGGGTTGAAATAGAATGTAGAGGTTAAAAAGAAGAAAGATAGGGAGGGTCTGAATTATTGAGGGGTTTCAGTGTCAATATTAAAGCATAAATACAAAGTCATTAAGCTATATGCATTGTAATCGGCAGACACTGCTGACAATTATCTTTGTGTGTCTACTTATTTAAAAAGCCCTCAAATTAAAGGATAAGTACACTTAATAACAAGTAAAGTTTCCCTAGGTCCCCTGAGCCTACCTGTGTGGCTGTAAAGTCTGTTTTCTAGACATATTGGATATGAAGTAAGGCTGGTGAGCTCCTCCCTCTGAGGACTTGCTGGCTTCTCGTTCTCCTTAAGCCCTAAAAGCCACGATTGTGCAGTGTTTTGTGCGCGTTGAGGTTGGCGCAATGACATCACGCGTACATGCTACGTGCATGCGCGACATGTGTTGTGCTGTGATGTCATGTGCACATGATCACACAATCGGGGCTTTTTGGAGGCTTAAGGAAGAGGGGAAGCCAGCAAGTCTAGAGGGGAGGATCTCACCAGCCTTACCTTCACATCACAGAGTGTCAGCAACTTTACAGCCACACAGGTAGGCTCAGGAGGGACCTAGAGGGGAAAAAAAGGGGGGAAAGATTATTTAAAGCTGCAGCTTCCAATTAAACTTGTTAATACAGTGTACTTATCCTTTAAACTAAAGTGCACCAGAGCCTTTTAAAGAGGGGCATTCTGCAAACTCATGGAATGATAAATTAAAGGAATGAGAAATAAATATGCATTTGTCATATTGGCAGAGACCTGTAAAAATGCCCCCTATTGTCCTTTATCTAAGTACATGCTTAGAACTATTGGCATTATGACAATTAATACAGCTAGAATTGTTTCTTAGGATGATGCTATGCTAGGGCAAGCAGACGTGCAGCTGGGATGCAAAATGTAACCTCAGTAAACAAAATAAAGTAAGGTAAGGCTAGGTACACACAGCAGAGATATTTACCCTGGCCGACCAGTCACTGCATTCCTTACACGTCGGGACAAAAACCAATTGGTTGTGGTGAATCTAGTCACTTCTGATCTTTTAAACCCCAACAATCTTGTGGTCTATATAGAGACAGCACCAATGGGATTGATCAGACATGGGTCAGGTCACAGTCTCTTAGTCACTGCCGATATTTAAGGCGAGGACCAAACAAAATATCACTTTATCAGGTAGACAAAAATAAATAGGAACAATTTTTGGGGAGAATCAAGAGAGATAATGGCAATGCAATTGTCACTGGGAGAGTTCCACTGTGTACTGTAAATCTCCAGTGAAGAATGTTTTTCTGAAAAACTGCTTCTAAAGAGCAACAATCTAATCATGCTAATGCACGTGGAATGCGTGGACAAAATCATTTTAATCTAAAGAAGTACATTCTAATATAAAACACCATCCTAAGGTTCTTATTTTACGATCTAGTTTTGACCTGTCATTTTTTTAGAACTATGAATGATGTATGTTTAGATGTCTAGACATCATAGTTATTAAAAAAAAACTTCTAAATTGAGAAAAATAATGGAGTATTGCACTGATAAAAGCTGCTGACTTTGCAAAAAAAAATCTATTTCTTGAAATACTGGACAAATGACTGGTTCAGTGAAGTAAAAGTAATGTTGTTTGAATAAATATTTGAACACACATTACACCTTTAAAACATATAATTTAGGACGAAAACTGTTGTCAAAGCACACATACAGAATGAGAAAAATAATGCAAGGATACAGTGCATTAGAGATGTCCTGTAATTTTGTCACAAAATTGGTTTTGGAGAAAATTACCATTCCAAAATTTTTCTCGTGAAAGTGACAGAACTGAACGCTGTGACAAAAAAAAAAAATCTCATATGTGTGAAAAATATAACATGCTCAGTTCATTATTTAAAATTAAAATGATTCAAACAGACTAATAAAGCTAGCACAGCAGGAACTGGCGGTCTAGCAGACAGAGTTAAGCTAGGTACACACAGCACAGATTTTGAAAGTGACAGAACAGGATGTGCAATGATCCGTCTGCCATCTTTCAAAGATCTGCATAACACAGTCCGAGCATTCTCCTCTAGAACATCATAAGGAGAACGCTCGGGGACTGTGTTTCCATCTGCCGTGCTAGACTCTCTATAGGGAGAAATGAAGCATACACACATAACGATAAAGCCCACGATACATCGGATCCGAGACCAAAGACTGTGTAGGGAATTGAAATGGCCTTAAAAAGTTGGAGGCCAGAATAAAATATTGTGGTCAATCGGATAAAGGAGGATCTATTGTTGTACTCAATAGATTCTATTATAAAACAGAGGCAATGAGACAATTAAGAGATGAGAAGACTTATATTGGCTAAAGGGTGATCCAACTATACAATGCAAACAAAAGAATCTCGATTCCTTTTGGAGTTGGTTTAGACAAGGGCATTCTTAAATACTAAGGAATTAGAATTTGTGTAAACGTGGAAGCCCAGTAACTGCTAATTTTTCACTTTCTACCAAAAGTTCATGGAGGAATAAAAAATCCTAAGGGCCGAGGACTTAATATCCAATATTAAGGGCCACTTTAGGATTCTTGTTATGTCCTATGTCCTATGAAAGGCTTTCTGCATATATTGACAGTTTTCTTCTCATCATAGTGTCTCATGCAGTTTACCCTTAGAGGACACTGGGGACTGGTAAACAAATTATCTAACCAAAGTGGTCAGAATGAAATGATTTAGTGGCTAACCAATTGAGCTGTGACCGTTCCTATACTCTTGGACTGCAACATGATCTGGGTTTGAAGCCCATTTGGTTTTGGTTTTTCATGAAATAAAACATGTTCCCTCCAGCACAACAGTTTCTTCTCACCATTCTTTGGATATCTGTTAACAAATAATTTTCTTTTTGATGTGATTCACTACATCCAGAGAGTGTGGAACCATCCATGGCGGCGAAATTCTGCCCGTCTCTACGCTTAATCATATACATGGGATGGTGAGAGCGGAGCTACATCTTTGCGAGGCCATGAACCCTTCAGGGGTATATCAAGAGTTTTTTAGTTACATGATGACCTGTATAATTGTGTGGCAGGGGTGATGAAGAGGGAATATTGGAGTTTGTTACTTATTGAACAACAATGATAGGGTTTAGGAATTTACACACACACATATGGAGAGATTATAAAATATCCCATTTCTTGATAGTCTGCTTATTGGTGAACGAGAATGGATTTGCTTACTGAAGTGTACAGACAACCATTACAAAAAAATACCCCCTTCACTACAAGTCTGGACACCCCCGTTCATTTCTTAAGGAGAAAATCCTTAAAAATCAGTTGATTGTTAAGCGATAACCGTATATGTCACTTGGGACAGATTTTGAACTCAAGTATGGTTTATGGGACTTGATGATGTAGTTTCGATTGCTAAGTGAATATGATAAAGCTGCCTTATACTAATAGGGACACATGTCAAAACCTAAGTTAACCATCATATGAAGGTAAGACGAATCAGAACCTTTAGTCATGAACTTGTCACTACATATTCTCTTCAAGCCAACAAGAGTTTTTTGAATGTGAACAAAAAAACACTACCAAGCTATTGTTTGTGATCCATTTATATAAGATCTACCTCAACACCAGCGATGGCATACAATAACGAGCACGGACCATAGGTATATTGTTTGGCCCAAGTATGATTTTCTATGGACGCAAATATGGTCACAGAACATAATATGGCTCATAATACTGTGGGTTGTTATACGCATGTGGGAACTCATTGCCCACACCTGTTCAGTTATGAAAAGATACTCAGTCTTTTTATAGCTCTAAATATTAGATTATATTATATATATATTATTAGCTAAAATAGGTTAACATCGACCAGGCTAACAAACAGTTTCAACTGTAACCACAACATATGTAGAATACCATAGCTCGTTGGGAGCCATATATTGGTAGGTACCAAACGCCGACTAAAGGATCGCTGTTTATGATACACCTACATCTATGTTCAAAATCGTTCTTCAGCGTCAGCTTTGAGTGTTGCAATAGCAGAGATGTTCCAAAAACAAAAAATGTACGTTTTCTGGGAATCGAGAAGGTCTACCTGGGACCCAGGGGACGGTGATTCCTAGACACAGGAAATACTAACCTAAGTGAGCTTGGTGAATGTTAGAACTAAAAAAACTAAATTCTCCTAGTGTCTTAATACGGAGTGGGAATGAAAGTAAACTGTTCATAATGAATTACTGTATCAAAATGTTATTTCGGTATGTATGTATGTATTTTATTCCTTATGAGCGCTACATATTCCGCAGAGGCCTTTACAATTATTACTCAATGTTACTATCGGCCCTGCCACAAAGCTTACAATCATAATCACATTATGTTACACAGCAAACCTATCAGATGTCTTATGAGTGTGGGGGAGCGCCCAAAATGGGAGTGCCCGGAGTATCAAACCCATGGCAAAGCCAGGGATAAATAAAAAACTCAAGTTGCAGTGTACAAAGGGTGGAATGCGAAACAGGCCATCCAGA
This sequence comes from Hymenochirus boettgeri, assembly GCA_019447015.1. Classification (NCBI taxonomy): domain Eukaryota; kingdom Metazoa; phylum Chordata; class Amphibia; order Anura; family Pipidae; genus Hymenochirus; species Hymenochirus boettgeri. Next base: position 326,592,446 of record CM033469.1, read on the forward strand.
GCTGCAACGCATTAGTGTAACACTGAGTCACCGTGTCTGCACGAGTATTTAATTATGCTTTTCACTATCCTCTCATTCTCTCTCCCTCTCCCCCTAAAAAACAGTCGTACATGATCATCTACATAACTGTTATATTGCAGATACAAATAAATTGCATATCATAAGACTTAGATTCAGTATAACCTTTGATCTCTTTTCCAGCTGAGCAGTATCAACTTCCAACTGTATCTTATGTCTAGTGATATTTTACTTTGCTGTTATCCTGTTGCTCTGTGGCTATTTGACGGATTGCTAGTTTCCAATCATGATTTTATTTCTATCATACAAAATGGTTGTATACACTCATGTGTCACCTTTAGGGGGTAGCCGACTTTTGTGTCTCATTAGTGGTTGAATGTTGGGCTGACAGTGTTATTCGTTAGAGAAACAATTGGTTAATTATAAGATCCCTAGGGTTACTTAACGAACTTACATTAACAGTGAAGAACCTCTGTGATAGTGTCGTGAATGTACACGACAAAGCGATTTTCCACGGTTCGGAGTGTGTCTTTTGTCCTTGCCTGCCCTTTGTAATTTATATATATATAAATAAAAGCTTTTGAACTTTTATAACCTGGAGTTTATATCTTTAAAAATTGCCAGATGAGGGTTTGTAGAGCCATTCCTTCTTCTAAATAATGTGTAGACGTCAAATTAAAGTACTTAGACATTTCCTGTGGGGTGATGTTTAAATAAATCTCACAAATTTTAAAAATGGCAAAACTGAACTCTTTAATTGTTCATATCATGTTTACCTCAAGTGCCTTTAGGACCAGTGATTAAGTTCCTTAGCAGCGCATCTTATCACAATGAACACACAACGTGATTTTCAATCTTCAGCTGGTAGACAAAATGTAATCGTATATTGTATACAAAATATGTGGTGTCTTTGACGATCTTGTCACAAACAAGATCATTTCGACCTTGTGTACAGTGATAGAAAGCTGTTATTTTAAACCCTACAGTACACGATTATACGTGTAAATAGAGAAGGAGATTAACTACACTCCTGAGGGCACCATACATTGTAAAAGAAGATCAGAAGTTTTTTGGTTTCTCTACTATCGGTCGTGAATTTGTCACAAATTTCTTAATCGAGAAAATATATACCACATCTTGTGATGGAACCCATTTCTAACACGCAAATCCCCACATTGTCTGGCCCCCCTTTCTACACCGCCAATCTACACCCCCTTGTCTGGCCCCCCCCTTTTTCAAATGCCGTTTAACATTAATTATTAAAATCACTTGAGTTTTAATTCATCACTTAATGGAGAGGTATATTAAAGCATTATTATAAAGAGCTGCCACAAAAATCTTGCTCCTTGCTCAGGCATCTCTTTATCTGAGTGCAATAATTCAATAGGCAATAATCATCTTACAGCATTCAAACATTAAACCTACCATCCATTGCACAAGATACTACATAAAAGGGACCGAGCCCAAGTCATTAACATGCAAACAGCCTACGAGAGAAGTATATAAAAGAAATTTACACTAAAAGAATTATCTTTTCTTTAGCATAAATTAAAACAAGCAAAAAACTTTCCTGGGATTCCGGTTAACTGAAAACTGTGCTTTCAAACTAACATAGGCCTAAAAGAGTTTATTGGAGGCAGCAAAAGTATAATTAGGTGATGTTTATGCTATGCACTTTATTTTTTTGTTCAATACATTTTTATTGTAGTCGAAAATACATACAACTTTTTACATATACATGTTGATATATATATCTTATCGTACATATTTTGATCTATTATGCACTTATAAAAATCTACACATATTCAATCTGTGGTTTCACCTTTTTTTTAACTGAACAATAAAGTAATACAAATAATATTAAGGAAATAAAATAATAGATAGGATATGAAAGAAGAAAGAAAGAAAGGATATTATGCCACCAAGGAGTTCATGACCATATAGAAGCACGAGGCTGTAAGCCAAATGCTTTTATACAGGTCAGGGGGAACTCTGAGGTGGTGTAATGTCCTTATATTATAATGTGAAGGGGCATATTATTTCTTAAATACATAAGTATCTGATTCCTTCACCCCATTCGCATTTTAAATTCTAGCCTTGTCCCTATTTCCACCTTAAAACCCCCCAATTTACCTTCTGTAACTTTAAACCAGTAGAAAGGAATATCCCAGCCCAGCATCTATGCGGTTAAACAAATCTTTAAGGAAGAGGAGAGAGACATTGGTTTGAAGTGACAGAAGCAGCTCCAGCAGGTCCGTTAGTGAAGTTAAACACTGCAAAAAACGCTGAGTCATTGTTCAGGCATGAACACTGGAATGGAGGAGCAGTGGGATATACAAAATATAAGAAATTAGTCACTTAGTGACATAGCTGAGTGATTTTTATAAGGAGATATATCACTGCAGCTCCCATGATAAAATATCACACTTACATATTGAAGATTATGAGAACATCTTTTCATTCACTTTTCTATAAGGTCCGCCTCTGGCACTCTGTCAGAAATGCTTCACCTGATAGAGAACACATACAATTACAATTTACTCATTTAAACCTTTGTATAAAGTTGTCCATTTCTTTAGTTACTGTTAATTTGTTATGTTTTGATATATTATTTATTTTACTTAGCTGCTATAGGTCATGGTTCCGGCATACCTCTCGCTTGTCAGCCTCGATTCTTCCTTATTGCTGGGATTCATTTTCAGTTCCCAATAGAACCAGATTTTAGTCCATTGCTTGAGGGTATTTTTTAAAGTGGCCGCTAAGTATTCATTGAGTGTATCCACCAGATCTTTCAGATTAATTTTGATCTGGTAGGAGCATTGGATTTCCATGTCGATGCTATTAAACATCTTGCCACTGTGCAAATATGTATAATTAATTTAGTGTTTTGTTTGTTGAAATTTTTTAGTGGTAAGTGGTAAATAAGGGTGATAATTAAAAAATTTTGATTGAATATTTCTGTTATAATTGATTTGCAAATTTTCAGAGCTCTCGCACAATAGGGCATAACCACCAGCAGTGGATTTGATCTGCAGTTTCACCACAATTTCTAAAACAGAGAGGGGAGAGTGGTTGGTTTAATTCTGTGAAAAAAAGGCTAGAGTCGTGTGTACCGATCTTACAGTATTTTAAATGATTTTTCAATTGCTATATATTTTTATAAGGAGATATATCACTGCAGCTCCCATGATAAAATAGCACACTTACATATTATATGAAGATTATGAGAACATCTTTTCATTCACTTTTCTATAAGGTCCGCCTCTGGCACTCTGTCAGAAATGCTTCACCTGATAGAAACACATACAATTCAATTTACTCATTTAAACCTTTGTATAAAGTTGTCCATTTCTTTGTTACTGTTAATTTGTTATGTTGTTTGGTGCCATTCTTCTTCATTTAATTCTTGTTTTAATCTTGTTTCCCATTTAAAAGATGATTTCTTTTGTTTGGTAGGCTGTCTTGAAATATATTTATATGTATTTTTAGATAGTAGGCCTTTATGTGATTTGGACTTAAGGAGGTATCCTTCAAATTAGTGATTTGTTTGTTAATGTTTGTGTACCAATGACCTGGGTTGGGTTCCATTTTTGTGTGGCTTCATTTCATGGGTGGGGGTGGCTGTCTGTTTGGCATAGGTCTTGAATTCTGTAGATAACCTTTTGATTTCCAGAAATTTGAAGATATTTCTGAGAATTTGTTGAGAAGTAGGGAGTGTGAAAGAAAGGTGTTGCTTTTGATGGTAATTCAATTAGTTGTTTGATTGTGTACATTCATCCCATATTTTTATGAGGCTCTAATGGAATCTGGGGTGTTCTTTTTGATCTTCTCTTTTCTTTCTATCCAAAGATTGATGATGGATAATGTGGTAGCATGATTTTGTGTTCTATATCCAACCAGTCTATTTGCCTTCTCCGTCACCTAGCTTATTTTTATTCTTGGTCTTTTATTTCCAGACAAATTCTCTGATTGCCTTTGAATAGGTTTGAGATCTTTTTTGCTTACTTGATTGGGAGGTGTTCTAAAAAGATAAAGGATTTTGGGAAGAGAGGCATTTTTATTGCATTTATTCTGCCATGCAGCGAATATGGCATATATGGCATCCATTGATCATTAATTTTTTAAGATGCGCCAACATGGGGATGTAGTTTGCTTCAAATATTGATTTTGTGTTTGTGCCAGATTTGTACCCCTAGATATTTGAAGGGTTTATTTGACCATTTAAATTGAAAATAGTTGTGTAGTTCCAGATTGGAGTGGTTTACTGCAAAGCCCTATATCTCCCAAAATGAATGCTGTCAGGGAGGATGTTGGCTTTGTTAGATATAATACGGTGTCCTTCGTAAAGGAGGACACGTTGGATTCAATACCTCCAATGTGATTCCTGTTATTTATGGTGATTCTCTAATTTTGACTGCTAGCGGCTCTATGCATAAAACAAAGAGTAATTGTGATAGTGGGTATCCCTGTGGAACCAGTCTTTTATATTTATGTTTTCTGAGGGGTAGCCCATATTTTTACTGTCGCTTTGGGGCTGTTGTACAGGTTCATAAGTGTGAAGATATAAGTGTTTGGGAATTTATATCTCATAAGTTTTCTTTGCCATATATAGCCAATCTACTCTATCAAAGGCTTTTTCTAAGCCAATGATAGCGCCATGATTCTTTATTATGAATATTTGCATATTGCAGGAGTGTTGTATGTTTTCTTATGTTGCCGGAAGTATGTCAATCTGTTGTTACAAATCCTGTCTGGTTGTAATGAATTAATTCAAGTAGAAATTTTTTATTCTGTTGGCCAATATCTCTCGCTATAATCTTTACATCTGTATAATTAATGAAATAGGTCTATAGTTCGAGGGTTGTGTTGAGTTTATCTGGTTTAGGTATTACTATAATGTTTGCCTCTAGCATTTCTGGGGGAAGGTGGTTTGGACTGGTTGTTAATTCATTTATAAGCTACCCAGTATGGAGCTAACTGTTTGAAGAATTTTTTATAGTAAAATGACATAAAGCCATTGGGTCTGGTACTTTCTTGTTTTTAAAACTGTTGATTGCTTCACTTATTTCTATTAGAGTAATAGGTGTTGTAGGGTTTGTTGTTGTTCAGGGTGTGATAGTCGGGAGGTTGAGTTCATTAAGAATGTATCCATTTGCGTCTCTGTTTATATGATCCTTGTTAGTGGAATTTCCCTCGTATAGTTTTTGGTAAAATTTGGCAATCTATTTGATATATAGGTGGGGTCATATTGCAATTGGCCTGTTGCATCTCTTAATGCGAGATATCTGTTTTCGGTTAACTTTTGTGTTTTAACTTATTGGCAGCATAGTGTCTGGTTTATTGCACTTTGAGTAGAATGGTTGGTTAAGTATTCTCAGCGCCATTCTGCTTTTAGATTTAGTATGGAAGCTAGCTTTGCTTCTGTGCTTCTAGTTGGGATATCAGGTTTCTGTTTGGGTCTTGCTATGTATTCTTTCAAATGTTTGATGGAATCTGTTAGCTGTTTTATCCTGTTTTGGTTTTTTTTTGTGCTGCCTATTCTATTAGTTTCCCTCTAATAACTAATTTGTGGCAAGCCAAAGGGTTGCTGTTGTAATGTCTGGGGATGAATTTTCTGCAAAATAGTGAACTAGAGTTATTTTTATTGTTCAATATTTTTTTATTTTACTAACAGTGATTCATTTAGTCTCCAGATGGGTGAGGGTCTGGATTTAAGATATCTTTGAATTGTATTGATGTATAGGCATGGTCTGACACGAGATTCTTTATATTAGATGTGTGAGTGTAGTCGGGGTGAGATGAAAGCATAATCCAGCTGGGTGTATATATCATATACAGGAGAGTAAAAAGTATATTCCTATGGTATGGAAATGTTGTTCTCCATTAGGTTGTTGGCAGTTGGCAGTTGTTTACATGAGGCATGTCCTATATTCTGTGTTTTGGTTTTGATTTATCTAGTTTGGAATTTAATGTTACATTAAAATCTCTGAGCATGATGATTGGCCCTGTGCTTATAGAGTTTATTTTGTTGTGAAGCTCTGAAAGAAGGGTTTTGATTGATATTTGGGGCAATTTACCGTTATCACAAGTTAGTCAAAACTTTTTGTATGGTGCATTGAGTATTAGATATTGTCTTTTGGATCATATAGTGCGATTGCAATGTCCATGGTAAGTTTTTGTGAAATAGTATTGGGACCTGAAATTGAGGATGATTAGTAATGGGTTTCATAGTTTTATTCCAATATTTTGGCTCTCTTCCTTCTTAAAAGTGTTTCTTGGATCATTAGTACATCGGTTTGTGTTTTTGTAGTATTGTAAGGCCATTTTTCCTCTTTGTGGTGAGTGTAGCCCTTGTGCATTGTGTGAGATAGCCTGCAAGGTGTTGGGTTTAGTGATTTCATGTTTGTAAAGGCCTGCGGTTTTAAAGTTTGATTGTTAACCAACCTTATTCTTTGATTCAATGTAGATGCAGTGCTTGTAGGGCGTTAAATCTGAGGCGACTAGGTGGGATTCTGGAGGTTCAAAGCCTGTTCAAAAAATTGAAGGAGCTTCCAAAGTTGACCTCGCTAGTTGTGTAATAGGTGGAGACAGAAAAAGAGATTATAGTGTAAAAAAGTTAAACTTAGTAGTAAAAACACTTGTAAACACAGATAATAAACAAACTAATACTTAAAGTAATATTAAATAAATAAGGACAATTTAAGTTTCCCTTAGATTGGGTGAGGATACACGCGTCTCACTTTAATAATTAAGGTAAATTGCTTTATTTGGGGGGATAGTCTATGTACTATTGTTTATTCTTTGAGCTCCTGCAGCTATATTATCATTATATATTATGAGGTAATCTTATAGGCATTTTGTCTGCTCTATAGTTGGTATCTTTTTTGTCACTTAATGATGGTTAGGGTACGAGGCATATTCGCATTGAGGTTTATCAGACTGATCTTTTTTGAGGTGTCGTTTTTCCTGGGCAAGACCATTCAACATTTAAATCCTCATGGGGCTCATATACCCTTTGACCTCTTCTGCTTTTTTTTTCCCTGTACCTAATGGTTTGTCAATTTTCATTGGTATTTCTAACTTATAGTAAACCTCTAATTTTTTCCTTTATACGTGCGGGAGGTTTAAGTTATTAAATAAAACAACTTTAGCAAACATGTTTTGTGCCTTACTTTACTCCTAAAGTACATTTTGATATGTGCTGGTCTCAAAGGGTATAACTAACTGGTAAGTGACCAAATCAGTTTTGTTTGTATTTTTGCTTTTTTGTTTTTCCCCTCTCTTTCCCTCCTTCCCTTTTCCTTTTAAGGATGTTGATTGTTACTTGCCCTCTGTCAATTATTTTAAACAGATAATACCTTATTCTATAAACTTCCACTGTGATTTCTTCATTAAACTTTAACTTATATACATTATATTTTCCTTTGTGTTATATAGGAGCATTTTTTTAGATTACGTTGTACGTATACAATTTGATGGAATTAGTTGAGAAAAAACTTATAAACCACTTTGAAGGGTTAAGGTGCATAATTTCAGACAGTTATAGTAAATAAGGGTAGGGGTTGATCGCCCAATCAGCTTTCTGTTATGCCTCAAATTTCAGAGTTGATCAAGCTTGTAAGGAAGATATATCCTTAAATGTATCCAGTTCCTGGAAAACTTTGGTCTTCTCACTCAAGCTAGATAGGAAAGTGTTTAGATAAAGGTATAAGAGTTTTTAGAAAAATGAATGTTCAGTTGACCTTTAGCTGTTTGGGAAGAACCCTTTGTTCAGAGAGTATATAAAGACAAGCCTGAAGAGTGACAGTTCCCCTCTTTTTTGGGGGGGAGGGTCCGTTCATATTTGCAGACTTATGTTAGGCGCTCCCCTAACTCTGTGGTGTTTGGGGTTCTTCCGTTTCAAAAAGGATCTGTCATATTGGTTCTGCGGTACAAAGGGGTATAAAGAATATTTGCAGTTCTTTAGGGGACCAAGCTGTAAGTTGGTCACTGGGTGGTTAGTGTTTGTCAACTTATACACACTGTGCTTTTGAAGCAAAATGTAGATGGCCATAGTTTGTTGTTGATTCCTAATACTTTGTACAAATCCCTGGCCATGCATGCTCCCAAGATATTAGGGGGGGTGGATAAGGCCCATGTGGTATTACTGGGGATATTCAGGTTATACCGGTTAAGGTTGTGTTTCCACTTGTGGGAAAGCTGCCTCTTTATCTTGTTGGGTAGACTGCTTAGAGGTGAGACTGTTTTATAAACATTAGTTTGGACCTTAAACCAAGGGTGATTTATCTTATAGGGAAAACAGTAAAATCAAACCTGAAGGTTGCCGATCGCAAGTTGGATTTCTCCTGATTCAGAGGAAGTTTATTCCCCAAGTTTTTGTATATCCAGTTGTTACGTGTTCCGTTTGCAGCGGGTTAATCTCTTGGGGTTACAGTTGTGAATTCCAGATGATGGCCTCCAGCACAATGCCTCCAGCATTTTCCCGATATTATCTCGATATCCCTGAAGGCCTGTTCTGCTGGTTCCATGATGCGAAGAAGCGATCAGTTATTTATCGTTCTTTTGAGAAGCCCAACTGTCGATCTGGTCGTTGGGACTTGTGTGGTGACGACCATCTCTCTTGGCGCTCGTTGGAGATATGGAAGAGTTTTTGTGTAAAGTTTAATTTTCTTAGCAAGTCTTCACCCACTCCAGGTGGGCTATTGACACTTGCCTGCCGTTATTGTTGACCGTCAGTCTGAACGGGAAGCCCCACCGTATCGAATGTTGTGCTTCGGTAACATTTCGATGAGGGTCTTGAATTCTCTGCGGCGGGTTAATGTTGTTGGGGACAAGTCCTGGAACAATGAGATTTGCATATCTCGAATATGATTTTGTCCATATTCCTTGAAGCCGCCATAATCTTTGCTTTAATTTGAAAGTAGTGAGGTTTAAGATTAATCCTTGGGGGTTCCCCATATTTTGGTTTAGGTCTCAAGGCGCAGTGAGCTCTGTCCATTTGAAGGTTTTGGGTCGGTCGTTTGGTAAAAAGTGCACAAAAAGTCTTGCGAGAAAATTGTTGTACTTCTGTTACCTCCTCCGAATAACCTGATATATATTCCATGTCCCGCTCGGTTTTCTGAATCTCTGATTATCTTGAATTAGAAAGATATATCTTATTCACGGATCTCGATCTCCAGTTGCTGGCAGTATTGGGAGTTTTGATCTACATTGGTTTCTAGTGCGGTTACTCGTTCACCCAGATTAGCTAGTTCTGCTTCACTTCTGTTATAATCTGTGTTTGTGAAGATAAAATAGCTTTTTGGATATTAGTTTATAATATATCGAGATCTTGCCTGTACAGGGAGGTTTTTTACCTGGTTCTCTCCTCCATACCGTCGCCATCTTGTGATCCACGTGGGGTGTCAGCTCCGGCAAAGAAGTGAGATAATTCTCCTTTGTTAGGGAGGTTTTTGTTTTTGGGACCCATAGCTGGGCTAGTGTGGGTCCTAGTAGTTCTTGAAAGTTTAGGCTTAATTTTGATCTCTATATTGCTAAAATTAGGGGAGCTGTTACGGACTATAGTTTTATGTGTCTGCTCCATGTCCGGTCAGACTCCGGACATGGGAGCACTAAATATATTTGATGTATAAATACATATAACAAGAATCTGTTCAAAGTGTCTTCAGGAAAGGTTGGAGTCCAAAATTCTGTTAAATAATTGCAGCAAAGAAATTTTTTTTGTATGTGCGTCATTCGGATAATAGCCCAACTGATAGCACACATCTAAAAATAACCACCGAAGTAGAAAGAACATTGCGGTAATTGAAAATATTGCTAGTGCACCTGTTCCTTGAAGCATTAAACTTAATTTTAGACTTTGAGTGTGAAACCATTTTTACAGGAAGAATGTTGTTTATAATTGTGGGCTTTTCTCTTCTGCCACTGAAAATGATTTATTACCTGAAATTTATAATTAAGAATATTAAGTCACTTGGTTTGTTCCTGCACTGTGTTAATGGTCAGGGAACACTCTCTGTGACATAATGGGACATATTTAAAGGGGAACTGTGGTCTCCATACAAGTTGATTTTAAATGAAAGGCCAGTTTTCTGTAGGGGGGAGTCAGCACAGCAAGTAGGTGGAGCCCAATGCACCTGCGAGTTGGGCAGAGCCAATGCACCACAAGTTGGTGGCCAAGCACCCGTGAGTGGGCGAGCGCGTCACTCATCACGAGGTGGGCATGGCCAAATGTGTGGGGCTGCAAAGGAGGGGCCATGGGGCCCGAGTGGGAGGGACCAGGGGGGCTGCAAGGGCAGGAGGAGACACAGGGCAGATTGACTGTCACATGGTTTCAGAGCAGGAAGCAGGAAGTGCAGGGGACCTGGTGATGTTACTGTTATATCACACAAAAATGTAAATATCCAAAATATGCAAAATAAAACAATGAAAGTAAATTGAAAATATTCTAAGGAGAGCAACTTATCAATTTACCTAAAGTCATTTTTGGACCACAGTTCCCTTTTAAAAAATTGTGCAATACTGTAGGATACCACAAAAGTATGTTGCAGCCTAAATGTAGGTTCGTTTGTACAATACCATGCAGTAGTAAAATACCGCAGCGGTTATAGTAGTTTGGTCATAAAGCTACGATCGTGGTCATAGATATATAATCACATTAAAGCTGTAAAGGCATGGTAAAGCAAAATAGCGATACTGTGCCTTTCTAAATAAGGCCCAATACCCTTTATTAAACTGTAAGGGGCACATTATCCCTTATATACAAAGTGTGATATTTTATAATGGGAGCTGCAGTGGTATATCTCCTTATAAAATCGCTCAGATATGTCCTAAGTGACTCATTTTTTTATTTCTTATATCCCACTGCCCCTCCCATTCCAGTGTTCTGTCTGGACCATGACTAGCGTGTTTTTGCAGTTCACTACACGAAACCTACTGGAGCTGCTACACGTCACTTCATAACCAATGTGTTCTTCCCTTTTCTTAAAGATTTGTTTAACCGCATAGATGCTGGCTGGGGTGTTCCTTTCTACTGGGTTTAAGTTACAGAAGGTAAATTGGGGGGTTTAAGGTGAAAATAGGGACAAGGGTGTAATAAAATGTGAATGGGGTGAAGGAATCCGATACTTATGTATAATTATAACATATAATATAAGGACATTACGCCACCTTGCCCGGCCCTGTTCCCGGCCTATGGCCTCAGCTTCTTATGGTCAGGGAACTCCTGGTGGCGTAATATGCTTATATTATACTGTAAGGGGTGCATTATCCCTTATATAAAGCCCTGGCCTTATGTCCATGAATAAGTCCCTTTTCTATTTTCCTAACCTTTTCCTTATCTAAAATCTCTAAGTGCAATTTGGTTTATGTTACTCTCAAAATTATTATTAAAATAACATTTTAAAAGTGAGAATTAGTGCTAAAAAAAGGGTCTTTGTCAGATCACGAATGGAAAGTGAGCCATTTTCCTGTTTATTTTAAGTGAAGAACCTAGGGGGCTGATACAATAAGAGGTGCAAATGTTTGTCCATATTAATCAGTAGCATCCAATCAGATGTAAGCCTTTTACTGTGTGACTGCAATTAGGTAAACACAGATAACATCTGATTGGTGCTGTAGATAATAGCATGGGCAAACTTTTGCATCTCTAATTGCATCAGTCGCTATTGTATTAACTTTTTCCAGTGCCACCACCAGCTACACGAGAGAAAATAGAAGTGAAAATACACTTAAACCCTTAAAAAATTATATATACAGTAAAAAAAAATCCTCAAACCGCCATTATATTTATTTAAAACTTTTTTGTTTTTGTTTCATTTACACACATACAGGGTTATGCAATAAAAGTTCTTCTAGTTTAAAATGGTGCTAATTTTGCCCCCACCAATTAGATGTTAGCTTCAAATGTAAATAAAATCTGATTGGTTTGGGGCAAAATTGGCACCATTTTTAACGATAAGAAATTATTGAATCTCCCTGATAGAGTATCTGGCAAGCCTATTATAAATATCACCCCTTTAATAAATGGTATTTCATTGTTTTAGTTTTGTATCCTCCCTGCTTTCCTTTGTTGGAGCTTGTGCTTTCATTTTATTCCAGATCACATAAATCTGTGAATGGTTAATAAAAGATGTGGATCTTTCCAGCTCAAAAAGCTCATCTACAGCGCTATGTTCATATAAATAAATCTAACACGTTCCTAACATGTTTCATATACTTCTGCAATCATGTTTCTGTCCACCTATGGTGCTTTGTGCAACAATTCTCATCTCATAACAATATAACAGCAAAGTGTTCATAAAGAACTGTAATAAATCACAAAACATTCCTAGGAGTGTGCAGCTGTAGTGTGAACCACTCTACATTTGTGGGACTTTTATACTTCTCGCTTGAGAAATAAAGGAAATAAGTATTTTATATGTGTTTGAAGGAGAGTTCAAATTTCCAGGCATGTTAATTGTCGGTGCCCAGGGATGGATTTACCCTCAGTACGCATGTGCCAAGGTACCCCAGTGGTTGCATGGACCTCAATCTTGTTCCACCTTCTTTATCCCGATGCACTATTGCAAGTAAATGTTAAACCTCCTCTTGGAAGACGATGCAACCTGCGGCCCATGCTTGGAGTTGTTTCTAAATACAAATTTTCGCACAGTGCCCAAGGTGTCAACATCACTCATCACCATGCTTAAACATTCTACTTTTCCAGCACATATTTGATAGTGAGTCTTTTTTTCCCACACCACTTCCGGGGCGCGCCCGACCTTTTTGGACCGTCCCTGTGCTCCCGTCACATATGGCCCCTGTGACCCTTGAGCACACTGCCCTCACCCCGCTTACTTCCAGAGTACACCCCTGCAGCACCTTTGTGTTGCTACATATATCTCTCGTAATTCCCAGTCACCGCTACGGATTGATTCCCCCCGCCTGTCCTTTGCGCACTATGTCTCCCGCCTGTTCACGGCACGGACACCTTTTGATTCCCTCGGCCGAGTCCTCACAGCCTCACACAGCACGTCATTCCCTCTTCTTATCCCCCCGCTTTGTCCCTTTTTTTTTTTTGTGTTTCTTCCTTTTTTGTGCCTGCTCTTTTCTTTAGAGCCTTTTCCGCCGCTCTTTTGTTCCTTGCCGTTTACGCCCGGTTCGGTCTACTTGGCCCCCAGTGTGCCTCGTGGTTATCGGTGCTTACATTTCTGTCTAGCAAGTTCACCTCCCCAGCTACCCCCACGGATGCCTCCAACATTGCGGTTGGCTCCTTTTCGACCACCCATTCTCATTGTCCTATGTCCCATTCTTTTGCTACGTACTCCCAGTGCCACCACTACAGCCTTATATCAAGACAAACCACTCCCCAATATATCAATCGGGGTATTCCGATTTCTTGCAGGTAAACCCACAGTTCTCTCATCGGTCCCACGTACCCGCCCCCCGCCTTCTTGTGTGGTCCTTGCCTGTCGGCCACGCTTTCCCCCCCCCCCCAGTGGTGCCGTACCCAAGTGCCTTCGCTGTTTACTCTGATGTGACAGCTCTGTGCATTTTCGATGTTGGCACGCCCCCCCCCCCACCTACCCTAGACGTTGTTCTTGTTGTGGTCTTGACCCCCTCATCGTGTTTCGGCGGCCTATGCTACCTCGCGTCTGGGCTTGTACCTGCGCGTTACTAAGCGCCAGGTATATTAAAGCATTATTATAAAGAGCTGCCACAAAAATCTTGCTCAGGCATCTCTTTATCTGAGTGCAATAATTCAATAGGCAATAATCATCTTTACAGCATTCAAACATTAAACCCTACCATCCATTGCACAAGATACTACATAAAAGGGACCGAGCCCAAGTCATTAACATGCAAACAGCCTACGAGAGAAGTATATAAAAGAAATTTACATAAAAGAATTATCTTTTCTTTAGCATAAATTAAACAACAAAGCAAAACTTCTCCTGGGATTCCGGTTAACTGAAACTGTGCTTTCAAACTAACATAGGCCTAAAAGAGTTTATTGGAGGCAGCAAAAGTATAATTAGGTGATGTTTATGCTATGCACTTTATTTTTTTTTGTTCAATACATTTTTTATTGTAGTCGAAAATACATACAACTTTTTACATATAACATGTTGATATATATATCTTATCGTACATATTTTGATCTATTATGCACTTATAAAAATCTACACATATTTCAATCTGTGGTTTCACCTTTTTTTTTAACTGAACAATAAAGTAATACAAATAATATTAAGGAAATAAAATAATAGATAGGATATGAAAGAAAGAAAGAAAGAAAGGATATTATGCCACCAAGGAGTTCACTGACCACATAGAAGCACGAGGCTGTAGGCCAAATGCTTTTATACAGGTCAGGGAACTCTGAGGTGGTGTAATGTCCTTATATTATAATGTGAAGGGGCATATTATTTCTTATAATACATAAGTATCTGATTCCTTCACCCCATTCGCATTTTAAATTCTAGCCTTGTCCCTATTTCCACCTTAAACCCCCCAATTTACCTTCTGTAACTTAAACCCAGTAGAAAGGAATATCCCAGCCCAGCATCTATGCGGTTAAACAAATCTTTAAGGAAGAGGAGAGAGACATTGGTTATGAAGTGACAGGAAGCAGCTCCAGCAGGTCCCGTTAGTGAAGTTAAACACTGCAAAAAACGCTGAGTCATTGTTCAGGCATGAACACTGGAATGGGAGGAGCAGTGGGATATACAAAATATAAGAAATTAGTCACTTAGTGACATAGCTGAGTGATTTTTATAAGGAGATATATCACTGCAGCTCCCATGATAAAATATCACCATTAATAGATATGAAGATTATGAGAACATCTTTCTTCACTTTTCTATAAGGTCCGCCTCTGGCACTCTGTCAGAAATGCTTCACCTGATAGAAACACATACAATTACAATTTACTCATTTAAACCTTTGTATAAAGTGTCCATTTCTTTAGTTACTGTTAATTTGTTATGTTTGATATATTATTTATTTTTACTTAGCTGCTATAGGTCACTGGTTCCGGCATACCTCTCGTTGTCAGCCTCGATTCTCCCCTTATTGCTGGGATTCATTTTCAGTTCCCAATAGAACCAGATTTTAGTCCAATGCTTGAGGTATTTTTTAAAGTGGCCGCTAAGTATTCATTGAGTGTATCACCCAGATCTTTCAGATTAATTTTGATCTGGTAGGAGCATTGGATTTCCATGTCGATGCTATTAAACATCTTGCCACTGTGCAAATATGATAATTAATTAGTTGTTTGTTTGTTGAAATTTTTAGTGGTAAGTGGTAAAAAGGGTGATAATTAAAAATTTTGATTGAATTTTCTGTATAATTGATTTGCAAAATTTTCAGAGCTCTCGCACAATAGGGCATAACCACCAGCAGTGGATTGATCTGCAG
Organism: Hymenochirus boettgeri; assembly: GCA_019447015.1. NCBI lineage: Eukaryota > Metazoa > Chordata > Amphibia > Anura > Pipidae > Hymenochirus > Hymenochirus boettgeri. The sequence continues at coordinate 326,607,863 of CM033469.1, forward strand.
TTTCACCACAATTCTAAAACAGAGAGGGGAGAGTGTTGGTTTAATTCTGTGAAAAAAAGGCTAGAGTCGTGTACGATCTTACAGTATTTTAAATGATTTTTCAATTGCTATAATATTTTATAAGGAGGATATCAAGCAGCCTCCGCATGATAAAATAAACTTAACTATTCAATTACGATCACCACATACGGACAGAACTCATTGAAATCCATTGGTACACATTTGGTGGTAACCGCATACACGGACCCAACCCATCCTTTAAACTATATTGGAGGAAAACCAATATGGGAATTTTCCATCCGAAGGCAGTCATTTGGTTGTTTTCGCCCCCCATTACTTACAGATCAAATTCAACAGGATTTGTCAGGTATCTGTAAAGGCTCGTACACCCGTCCGATGTGTGCACGAGCCACGACCCCCGACACCAATACATTCATCAGGCGGATCGACCAACAACCCCGACCAAACAAATACACATGCTATGGAACATATCAGGAACATACAAATGAAAAAGGCTACAAATTTTCCTGGAATGGGTACTTTTGACGAATATCTGGAAAACCTCTGATCTGCTTCAAAGGACACTAATTAGGACAAAACAAAAAGAAAAAAAAAGGAAATCAAATCAAAAATCAGGAATAACTAAATTAAAAATGAGTAACCTATAATAAAAAATGTTCAAATATACTATTGTATGTAAGCAAATAAAAACACTCCCCCTCCTTTTTTTTCTTTCTCCCCCTACCTCTATTCCCTCAATCCCCCTCAACCAACATGAAAAATTTTCAATGTTTGCACTCTATTATATTTTTTACACCAATGTTCTAAATGAAAGCTCTAAAATGTTGGATATCAGTGCTTCAAATAAAATCTTATTGATAGAAAATAAGCCCCACAATGTATATGAACATTTGTGAGGTTTCACAGTGGAAAAGGCATTTAAGAGCATGTCCACTCTATTTTGTAAATTTTCTGTAGTGTAGGGCTCCCTACACTACAGATGTACTTACACTGTACAGGTGTACAGTGTAAGTACAGGTGTACTTACACTGCCTCTTTCCCGCGGCATTCAGTCACGGCCCTCTGCTTGCATGAAACTGCAAGCAGGGGGCCAGACCGGCATCTGGCAGTTTAGAATGCCGGGGGGGAAAAGGCAAAGTAAGTACAGTTCAGTATACATTTTTGACAAACTACTATAGCGGTTGGGGGTGGGGGAGGGAGCCCTACACTATAGAAAAGGGGTTTTACACTAGGGCACAGGGAAACTAACCAGGGCGCGAGGGAGGGAGGGAGGGGGGGAGGGGCTGCACAGAGCAAGCCATAAACCAGAGGACACTCAGAGGGGGAAACGTTTTCCCTCCAGCCGGCTCCTACTCTTTACTTTCTAGGACTTGGGCAGACATTACAGGAGAACCATTGGAGCAGAGAGGTAAGGTAAGGATTTTTACTCATTACACAGTGGGGCCAGCAGTGGGGAGAATTTGGTTTTGGGGGTGGACATGCCTTTAAAGCTCAGTTTAAAGAGTACCAGTAATCGCCATACAAGTGGCCTTTATTAAAAAATGTACATTCATTCCTTAAAAAATACTTCAGGATCATGCTTCTAGCTGCAGTCCATCCAAAGTTACAGCAGTATACGGTGCAGTCTGTGTGAATGGATGTTGTAAATAAAAAAAAGTGTAGTGATTGTAAAAATGAATGTAGCACAATCCCCTACCTGTACTATTGATTTCCATATAATAGAGGGGATCATGACCCTGAACTGATCAAATGAATAGGTCAGGTCTCTTACATTCTCTATGGAGGAATCAGTTACATAGACAATAAGCCTTTTAAAGGGCATGTCCACCCCAAAAACATAATTAAATCCATACTGACCCACTCTGTAGTGTAATAAAATTCTTACCGTACATCCCAGCTCCAAATGGCTGCCCTGCTATGCCCTCAAAAGTCCCAAAACTGGCCACCAGGAGCCTGGCAGAGTCCATATGGAGAATTTTGCCATGCGCACTGCAGCCCTCCCCTCCTCCTTCTCTCTCCCTCTCTATCTCTCTCTCCTCTCCCACCTGTTTTTTCTCCTCTTTTGTGTACTGTAGGGCTCCCTCCCCCAGCCCCAATTGCTATATAATATTTGAGAAACTCAACCGATCATTACTTACCTGCCTCTCTACTCGGCAGAGGGCCGTGACAGTACGCCGGAGGAGAGAGGTAAGGTAAGTAATGATCGGTTGAGTTTCTGCAAATATTAATATAAAGGTTGGGGGTTGGGGAGGGAGCCCTACAGTAAACCAAAAAATCGAAAATTGGGTGGACATGCCGTTTAACATTAATTATAAAATCACTTGAGTTTTAATTCATCACTAAGGAGAGGTATATTAAGCATTATTATAAAGAGCTGCCACAAAAATCTGCTCAGGCATCTCTTATCTGAGTGCAATAATTCAATAGGCAATAATCATCTTTACAGCATTCAAACATTAAACCCTACCATCCATTGCACAAGATACTACATAAAAGGGACCGAGCCCAAGTCATTAACATGCAAACAGCCTACGAGAGAAGTATATAAAAAGAAATTTACATAAAGAATTATCTTTTCTTTAGCATAAATAAACAACAAAGCAAAACTTCTCCTGGATTCGGTTAACTGAAAACTGTGCTTTCAAACTAACATAGGCCTAAAAGAGTTTATTGGAGGCAGCAAAAGTATAATTAGGTGATGTTTATGCTATGCACTTTATTTTTTTTTGTTCAATACATTTTTTATTGTAGTCGAAAAACAACAACTTTTTACATATAACATGTTGATATATATATCTTATCGTACATATTTTGATCTATTATGCACTTATAAAATTACACATATTTCAATCTGTGGTTTCACCTTTTTTTTAACTGAACAATAAAGTAATACAAATAATATAAGGAAATAAAATAATAGATAGGATATGAAAGAAGAAAGAAAGAAAGGATATTATGCCACCAAGGAGTTCACTGACCATATAGAAGCACGAGGCTGTAAGCCAAATGCTTTATACAGGTCGGGAACTCTGAGGTGGTGTAATGTCCTTATATATAATGTGAAGGGGCATATTATTTCTTATAATACATAAGTATCTGGTCCTTCACCCCATTCGCATTTTAAATTCTAGCCTTGTCCCTATTTCCACCTTAAAACCCCCCAATTTACCTTCTGAACTTAAACCCAGTGAAAGGAATATCCCAGCCCAGCATCTATGGCGGTTAAACAAATCTTTAAGGAAGAGGAGAGAGACATTGGTTATGAAGTGACAGAAGCAGCTCCAGCAGGTCCGTTAGTGAAGTTAAAACACTGCAAAAAACGCTGAGTCATTGTTCAGGCATGAACACTGGAATGGGAGGAGCAGTGGGATATACAAAATATAGAAATTAGTCACTTGTGACATAGCTGAGTGATTTTTATAAGGAGATAATCACTGCAGCTCCCATGATAAAATATCACACTTAATATTATATGAAGATTATGAGAACATCTTTCTTCACTTTTCTATAAGTCCGCCTCTGGCACTCTGTCAGAAATGCTTCACACCTGATAGAAACACATACAATTACAATTTACTCATTTAAACCTTTGTATAAAGTTGTCCATTTCTTTAGTTACTGTTAATTTGTTATGTTTGATATATTATTTATTTTACTTAGCTGCTAAGGTCACTGGTTCCGGCATACCTCTCGCTTGTCAGCCTCGATTCTCCTCCTTATTGCTGGGATTATTTTCAGTTCCCAATAGAACCAGATTTTAGTCCATGCTTGAGGTTATTTTTTAAAGTGGCCGCTAAGTATTCATTGAGTGTATCCACCAGATCTTTCAGATAATTTTGATCTGGTAGAGAGCATTGGATTCCATGTCGATGCTATTAAACATCTTGCACTGTGCAAAAATAGTATAATTAATTTAGTGTTTTGTTTGTTGAAATTTTTTAGTGGTAAGTGGTAAATAAGGGTGATAATTAAAAATTTTGATTGAATATTTCTGTTATAATTGATTTGCAAATTTTTCAGAGCTCTCGCACAATAGGGCATAACCACCAGCAGTGGATTTGATCTGCAGTTTCACCACAATTTCTAAAACAGAGAGGGGAGAGTGTTGGTTTAATTCTGTGAAAAAAAGGCTAGAGTCGTGTACCGATCTTACAGTATTTTAAATGATTTTTCAATTGCTATAATATTTTTATAAGGAGATATATCACTGCAGCTCCCATGATAAAATATCAGAGAGATATAAAAAAATTCCATTTTATTGATATTTGCCTTATGGGTGAAGGAGAATGGATTTGCTACTGACTGTACAGAAAACCCATTACAAAAAAATACCCCCTTCACTACAAGTTGGACCCCCCGTTCACTTCTTAAGGGAACATCCGTAAAAAATCAGTTGATTTTTAAGGAACACCGTATAGTTCCACTTGGGACAGATTGTGAACTAAGCTAGGGTGTATGGGGACTCTATGATGTAGTTTCGATTAAGAGTGCATATGCTAAAGCTGCCTTTACAATAGGGAACAATGTCAAAAAACCTAGTAGAACCATAATTATGAAGCGTTAAGACGAATCAGAAACTTTAGTATGAACTTGGTCATACATATTCTTCTTCAACCCAAAAGAGTTTTGATTGGTGAACAAAAAACATTAGCAAGTATTGTTATGTGATCCCATTTTATAAAGATCCTACTCAACACCCAGGAGGACATACCAAAAGAGCACGGACCATGTAATTATTTGTTTGCCCAGTATGATTTTTCTCGGGACAATTGTCCCAGAACAATACCTGGCTCAATTAACTGTGGGTGTGATAGATGTGGGAATCTCATTTGCCACCCTGTTCAGTTTTCTAACTAAGGAACTCAGTTTGTATAGCTATAATATATTAGATTATATATATATATAGTATAGCTAAAATAGGTAAATCGTTAACAGGTAAAACAGTTTATCAACTGTAACACAACATATTTAGATACCTAGGCTACGTGTGGGAGCCAATATATTGGTAGAGACCAAACGGCAGACTAAAGGATCGTGTTTATGATCACCTACACTCTATGTTTCAATAATGATTCTTAGGAAGCTTGACGTGTGCATAGCAGAGATTGTTCAAAAACAAAAAAAATGTACGTTTTCTTGGAATAGAGGAAGGGTACCATGGGACCCTAGGGGAGGTGATAGACACAGGAAATTACTAAAATGTGAGCTATGGTGAATTTTAGAACTAAAAAACTAAATTCCTAGGGTCTTAATAAGGAGTGGGGGAAGTAACTGGTTCATATGAAATTATGTATCAAAATGTATTTTGTATGTATGTAGGTATTTTATTTTTATGTAGCGCTAACCTATTCCGCAGCGCTTACATTATTTACTCAATTTACAAATTCGGCCCTGCCCCACAGAGCTACCAAATATAACACATATGTACTGTACACATAAACCTATCAGTATGTCTTTATGATTGTGGGGGGAAACTGGAGTGCCCCGGAGTAAAACCATGCAAACCCAGGGATAACATACAACTCCTTGCAGTGGCCAAGGGTTGGAATCGAACTCAGGCCATCAGAGCTGCAAGCATTGTGCTAACCACTGAGTCACCGTGCTTTGCCCTAGTAGTATTTTATATGTGTCATTCCTTCTCTTTCCTCTCCTCCCTTCCCCCTAAAAACGTGGTACTGAATTACATGAACTTGTTATATTGAAGATTACAAATAACTGCATAATTACCGACTTAGATTCAGTATAACTTTGTCTCTTTTAGCGAGGCAGATTCCAATGTACTTATGATATTTGAATTTTCCACTTTGCGTTATCCCTGTGCTCTGTTTGCTATTTGATTGTGATTTGCAGTTTCCATTCATGATTGTATTTTTTCTATCTACAAAAGGTTTTTATACTCACTGTGTACCTTTAGGGTTAGCCCTTGTGGTCTCATTAGTGGTTAATTGTGCAGTTTTATTCTGTAGAGTAAACAATTGGTACTTGACGAAGCCCATGGTTATTTAAGACAACTTACCTTAACAGTGAAGACACCTCTGAGAAGTGTCTGAATGACACGAAACGAGGTCAGGTCCGGTCGAGTGTGTATTGTCGGTCTTGCCTGCTTTAATTATAGATATAATAAAAGCTTGAACTTTTATAAACCTGGAGTTTATTACTTTTAAAATTTGCGAGGGGTTGTAGAGCCTTCCTCTCTACAAGAATGGTAGACTCAATAAAGTTACTTTGACATCATGTGTGTGTTGTTTAATAAAATCTCAAATTTAAAAATGTGCCAAAACTGAACTTCTTTTAATTGTTCATCCTCATGTTTTTACACTCAAGGCTGCCTTTTAGGACCAGTGATGATAATTCCTCTTAGCATGCCCTTATCCCAATAAACACAACGGTGATTCAATCTAGCGGTAGACAAAAGGTACTTTACTTGTATAAATATGTGTGGGTCTTTGGGGACATCTTTGACACAAACAAGAGCATTCTAATTGTGGAACAGGTTATAGAAAGATGTATTTAAACCTTACAGTACCGGATATACTGTAAATTGGAATGGAGATTAACTACACTCTGAGGGCCCCATAATTTAAAAGACAGAATGTTTTTGGTTCTTAATATGGTGTGAATTTTCTGCCAACTTTCTTAATCAGAAAATATATACCACATTGTAAGGGAACACATTCTAAACAGCAAAAATATACAACCCATTGTAATGGAAACACATTTCTAAACAGCACAATATTACACAACATTGTTAATGGAAACACATTTTTAAACAGGAACCATATAACATTGTGATGGAATAAATTTCTAACCAAGAACAGAGAGTGATCAGCACATTACTGGGCCCCAATATCATAAATATATTATGCTAGTGCAAACAGTAAAAACATGAGGGTTTTTAGACTACAATTTTATGCAGAAAAGTGAAGCAGGTCAGGGGAGACAACCTTCCAAGAAAAGAAAATGCACCCAAGCCGGGAGTGTCAGCCAATAAATGACCCAAGTAAACTGTTAGACCTTCCATACTGGGGTTAACTTGACGTGGTTGGAGGCTTTCAGTCTATGCATAAAATTGTAACTTAAAACCCCCAAGTTTTTAATGTTTGCACTAGCATAGATATATGATATATGGGGCCCAGGGAATGTGCATTTGATATCTCTTTCTTGGATGTTCAATGTTTTTTGGTCAGATCAGTAGCACTTCCACTATTTGTTAATACGTAATTTTGCCTCAGAAAGGCTCCCACAGACCCCCTTTTGTGTATATATATTGTAGCAGAGTTCTTGCAGGAAGATGACCAAGCACTTCCAGGTGGTGGTAGTAGCACCCCAAACACGTCCCTTTAATGGAGGTCTTATTGCCTTGAATACTACGCCTTGGATGGAGAGGCCTCTGCACTCCTTGTTTTAAAAGCCAGCAGGCGGGGGAAGTGAGAGCTGTACTAAAATCCAAGCAGTCAGGGAGAGAACAACCTTACCACGAAAATGCAACCAAGCAGGGAGTAGTGTCAGCCAGATTAAAATGACCAAGGTACATTGTTTAGCCTTTTCTATTTCTGGGGTTACCTTGACGTGGTTGGAAGGTTTTCACTTTATGCATATAAAAATTGTAACTTAAAACACCCATGTCAGTAATGTTGCACTAGCATAGATATTATGATCTATTGGGCCAGGAATGTGAATGCTCATCTCTTTTCTTGTTTGTGCTATATTTTGGTCGATCAGTAGCACTTCCACTATTTGTTATAAAGTAAGTTTTTGCCCACATGGGAGTGCTCCCACACCCCCCTTTTGTGTAATGGAACCAAAATTTCAAACAGCAAATATTACACACATTGTCCATTCAGTCAACCTCTCCGACTTTCCATATTTCCTAATGTTGATACAGGGAAGGCAAAATCTTATTCATAGTGTTCATATCCACACGCAAGCGCTTTTCTCTATGTGCATAAACTGTAACTTATCTATTCTGTCTCAATTCAAGCTCCCCTGTCCCCTTTAATGGAAGGCTCTTTGAAGCCTTTCCATTTCCAAGATCGTCCGTTTTGTATACATGTTCCAAAACTGCACTGCATAGTCAAAAAATGAGGGGTTACAATGCTTTGTAAAGAGGGATAATAATATTTTCCTCCCTGAAGCCTTAAGTTTTATACAAGCCAATATATTTCTGGCTCGGCTGTTGACGTTATGTGCTGTTGCAAATTTAAGTGTTATCCACCAAAACTCCAAATCCCTTTCCAACAGGGATTCACTTAACACGAGCCATTATAGTATAAGCAGCACAAGGATTTTAGTCCAAAAATGCATCACCTTACATTTATCAACATGGAATCTCATCTGACACGTAGCAGCCTAGTGTGACAATCTATCGAAATCAGCATCATCAATTCCAGATACATTGTAGCTTTTAATGGTCAAGAAAGTTTTTGTGTGTCTTTAGACACAGAGGGACCTTGCGGAATATACTATTCCCAACATCATTAAAAACAGATTAAACAGAAGTGGCCCCAACACAGAAAACTCTCTGGCACACCACTAGAACTTAAATAGTTACAGTAAGTAAATGTTTGTATTAATGAAGGCAAGACAACTATACTCCTTGTGTCAATCCGATCACTCCAGCAACATTTATCAGTAAAAATGTGCCACCCAAGCCCACAGCCTTAGTTGATACATTAAAGCTGACTACTGGCTGATGTTATCAAAAGGTCTTATCAAAATCTAAGTTTACCTGCAGTACTGAAATGCCAAGATAAAATCATGCTGATTTTACTTATAAGGTCAGTCATTGAAACATACTCTAGGAATATGTTCATGTTATCCAAATTCCAGTATTTCCCCACCAATGAAGTTTAACTTACAAAGGTCTGTAATGTACCAGGCTGTAAATGGACATCTATTTGACATGAGGGAATATGAGAAATAAGAGGAGAAACACAAGGCCTGGATAAAAATTCCCTAAGAACCGAGGATGTATTTATCTGGCCAGGAGCTTTATTGATTTTAAACCTTAATTCAGTTGTTTCTTTCTGAAAAAATATCCTGAGTGAAACCAAAGCGCAATTGCACATGTAATATCATTATTACTAATATCCTCTATGCAATCTGTGCTGGATGTGCTATAGTGTATACAGAGGAAAAAAAACTGTTTTAGATGTTGCTTTATCGGCATACTGTAACTATTATCCCCATTATTTCACAGTCATCATCTTCTTCTATTTAATATACTTTATACTATATGTTTAGGGTGAGTAATTTTTGCGCCGTGTACTTACGAATAAACCTTGGGAGTTTCCCATACGTGGGTAATACATCGCCCAATGTGCAAGGCAAAGAACTGCCAGGAAGGAAAACATCGCAGGAACTCTGGCAGGGTTACACTGCATTTGACGTTTGAAAGATACGGTGATTGAAAGTCAAATCTATCAAACGTCTTTAAAGTGTATTAGTAAGTATTTGAAGTCAAAATAAAGACATATGGCCAGCAAAAAAGCTCTGGGCAAGATAACGGGAGCTGCTATCACTTCCTTTGGCCCCTGAGACAACCAGTAAATCTGTAGCGATGTTTCTTGCGCTATCCTCTTTTTGCGCAACTGCCAGGGCAATTCCACCTTATAAGAAAATCTTTTAGAAAGGAATGGCCTCTTAAAATATGTGATAGATCATAGTTTGTCCTATGAATTCATACGGTATGCCTGCTATGGTTGCGATGCCTCATGGAAACGAAGCAATTTAGAAACTTGTACTGAGCTGTATGAGCTGGGCATGCTCAGAAGAGGCAGGACAGAGGATTAACATTCAGTCTTGGCTATGATATCAACTGTCAAATCGCATAACTGAAAGTAATAATGGAAGAACCAGGAGCAGAGAAGAAGAAACGGGCAACAGGAATTGTGCGGATTTCAGGTTTGGACTTAGTATTTCACATTTCAAAACTATTACCGTTGTTAGAGTTTTTTAGGGGAGTCTTTTTTTTTGGATTTATCTGTATGTAAGGTTTCGTTTAGGGCTGGACGTGCCCTTTAAAGTGCGTTTACCTTCGTACATCACAGCCAAAGGGGTAAATGATTCTCTAAGACTATAATAAGCTGGTCATGTCTCCCATACATCGCCCCAATGATTAATTAATGTAATCAAATCACAACAAATTTCACATTCATCAAAGCCCAACACCCATTTTTTTTCACCTATATGAAATTCGGTTTTCTATTGTCTGAATTAAGGTCTGGACAAAGTTGCCCTTGTTAGATATAAAATAAGACCTTCTTTCCTATCACAGGAATAATATTGGGGTTTTAATAACCTACGCAATTACATAGATCCTGACATTGCCAGTGTTTTAAATTTCCAGTGCTGTGTAGTGATCAAAGGGGATTTATGATACATGATTTACTGTTTTAATCCAGAGAAGTTTAAAATGATGAGTTGATAACAGTTACCATGTAAGCAAGTGGAAATTAATGAAGCAGTAAGTGGACATTAGATCCATATGGGCTATTGATTAAAACACATGAGAAAACTCATGAGAATGGAAGATGGAGAAAAATAAAAGTAAATAAGTAATGCATCCATTCAAACAAATGAATTATAATGATTAAAAGGTAGAAGGCGTGATCTGAACTGACCATGCCTGTTATAGGATATCGAGTAATGATAGTGAATTACTATTCTCTACATTAACGGTAAATATTATAGTTTCCAATCCATTAGGACAAGGGACTAGGAATAGAACATTAAGGGATATAAAATCTTAAAAGTATTGCTTTGAGCTGGGGGTGATATGGGTAGGGAAGGGTTTTTGTAAAACAAGAAGTAAAACTAATAAATAGGTTAAGATCAAGATCTCGAAACAAACAGTTTAAATGACACTTCATATATTAAAAATTAAAACTTCAACACGCACTTGTGTCTATCCACACTAGGGGTAATGCAGGCTTTATCTGTGCTGTTTCTGAGCTTGCTTGGTATGTTATATTTCCCAAAACCTCTGCACCACAGGAAAAGGTGCCAACAACTGTATGATAGCAATAAAAAAACAATAAAAAAGCACAAAAAAACCTGCAAAAAAAAGTCCATTAGCAGTTTTGAAAGTTGCACCTCTCTGCTATGGTTGTGGCCCCTTAAGTCGTGGTTGGGAGGGAGTTCCTAAGCGTTTCGCTTTTGTAGAATAATAGGAGATGCTGGGTTACTTCCGCCGTTATGGTGTGGTAGGGAATGTATCCTAAGTAGGGTTGCTGCACTGCCAAGTTGTCCACTGAATGTTTATAAAATCTTTTAAAAGTTATCTTGCTTGCGCTTGCGGGGTCATGGGTAGGTAGGGAAGGGTTTTAAAACAAAGTAAAAATAATAAATTAGGTTAAGATCAAAGAGATCTGTAAAACAAACAGTTTAAAATTAAAATGACATCCATCTATTAAATTAAAAACTTCAAAAACCACTCACTTGTGTCTATCCACCACTAGGGTAATGCGGCTTTTACTCTGTGCTGTTCTGGATGCGTGCTTGGTCTGTATAGTTCCCAAAAAACTCTGCACCACAGGAATAAGGTTGCCAAACAAATTTCTTATAGCAATTAAAACAATAAAAAGCACAAAAAACCTTGACAAAAAGGTCCATAGAAGTTTTGAAGTGTGCACCTCTTCGCTACAAAAGATAACTAAAAGTCACAGAAACAACACTGAACCGGATTTGCAGAACACCTTGATAATAAAAACCAGATCTGTGTCTTACCTCTCATTTGATACAGACATGGGAAACTTACCTAAATAACATATGGTTTGGGCTTTACTTCACAGCATTCTAGTATCACACAGTTTGGTCAGCGACCATTATGTTCTGCACATGCTCCGTCCTTGCTATGGCAGGAACCTGTTACAGTTGGTCACACCCATTAATAATCTCAGCCAATCCTTTTACCAAGAACAGGTATAAAGCAAGGAAGCATGTGGTGAGGTCAGGAGGTGTGGTCTGACACTGAACATTACACACAAAATACTCATTCAGTTTAACAGGCTTACATTTTACTATAATACAAATTAATGAAGTGGGCTTTGTAGCTTATGGTATTTTTAGGGGGGTTTTTTCAGATTCTGGGAGTACAAAAAATTGGTTTAGTTGTCCTTTAAAAGCAGTGGAGGTAGCTTCAGACTTATGGCCCTGAGCAAAATATTGGGCCCCCCCAACACGCACACAAACACAAATCGGCACCGAACCAACATAATAATTCCATAAAAAAAACCATCCCAATTCATCATTAACATTTTTTTTAAGGCACTCCTTTTTAAAACAGAAAAACATTCTTACCCATACACCTAGCAAAACTATTCAATCAGATCAAACAGTATTTCTAAAACTTATATCCTCAAACCTTCTAAAATAACTAACAACTGATGCTAGTAAAATGCTTGCACACAGAGGTGGTTGAAATGCTTGGCACACAGAGAGTGGTTAAAAAGCTTGGCAATAGAGAGTGGTTAAAAATGCTTGTATATAACTACTGGTTAAAATATAACTACTGGCACAAAGACTGGTTAATGCTTGGCATGCAGAACTGATAAACTGGCTGGGAAATCTGACCAATGGTCATTGGCACTTGTTAAATGCTGGCACACAGACAATGGAAAAAAAGTGCTTTTGTACACGACCAATGGTAAAAATAGTTGGCCTACAGAATGGTTTTTGAACCTTAGCACAAAATGGGGCCCCCTTTGGCCAATTAGCCCTGGGGTTGCAGTCGAATCCACTGCACATGGTAGGCTACACCCCAGAATTAAAGTGAGGCAGCAATCCTGGGAGACTTCTTAAGTTGTCTAAATGAAATTACACTCAGTTAGCGGCAATTAAGGCTTGCTTTGCGGTGGCTGCCGAGATCCGGAGCAGCAACTTGTGCAGCCGCGCAAACCTATTTAACAGCGGGCTGCGCGGCTCTTAAGACGTAAGTGATTTAATGCCACGACTAGCTGGGGTGAGTATGACTTAAGCCGGGGTGAGATTCACCCAGAGCCACGCAGCCTCTGGTAAATCCCGTAAGGGAGATGCCAGAACAGGGGGCGGTCTGGGTGAAGAGCCCGAGGGAGCTCGGAGGGATGAGAGCATGCGCAGGAGCGAGGAGCGAGCGATCGAGCGAGCGAGCTAGCAGATGACAGCGAGCCGAGCGCGCAGCGAGCCACCGAGCGAGCGAGCGGGAGCGAGCGAGCGAGCGAAGCATCTAGATGAGCGAGGAGCGAGCGAGCAGCGAGCGGAGAGGAGCAGCGAGCGAGCGTAGCGAGCGAGCGAGCGAGCGGCCGAGCGAGCAGCAGCGAGCGAGCGAGCAGCGAGAGAGCGAGCGACAAGCGAGCGAGCGAGCGAGCGAGCAGAGAGCAGGAGCGAGCGAGAGAGAGCGAGCGAGAAGCGATGAGCAGCGAGCAGCTAGCTAGGCGATCTATCGAGCTAGCGAGCGAGCGAGGAGCGATATATAGATATATAGAGATAGATAGATATAGATAAAACAGCGAGTATAAATGCGAGCATTCGATCTATTGAGTCTAGATGAACATCTATCTGATCGGTCTTATCTATCTATTATACTATCTATCTTCTATTCTTATATGATTACTCTTTATATCTCATCTATTATCCATCATCACTGAATAATAAAATACTACCACAAACCACCATTTGGCGCAATTTAGGTATGTATATATGTATTTATTTGCTTATACACAGCAGCACAAACTATATAAAGTCTATATAAGTGTCCACTTATCATCACTTATACATCACCGTAACCCCTCAATTATATTCATAAAATTGGACTTTAAGGTTTCCTGCATAAAGCCATTGGCAAGTCGCCAAGTCTGAGGTGGCGGAGAAAGCGCATAACTGCCCATTACTGTATGTAGCCTTTGTAGTTCTTTGGATGGTGTCCTAACATTGGTGATGTGTTCTCCAGGGGTTGGTGTTAGACTATTTCCCAGCATTTACTGCTAATATGAGATCGTCGGTTTCCGGCTGTACCAAGAATGGTCACTTTTTCTTTTCGCTGATGCAACAGGACTTAATTATTAACTAATAATTGCATTAGGTCCTGGTATTGCAGCAAAAAAAGAATATAACTACTGTCCCACCATCGACACAGCTATATTTTTTTCTCTATAAATTACAGTGAAATAATGATATTGGCCTGGCGATGTGCATCGTATAAGTAAATAGGGTGGTATTTATAAATACCACCTATGACTTGATTGTTTGGAATTAGTTGCACTAGTAAGAAATTCACAGTACTACAGTTGTTGTCAGAATCTTCAGGGTCTTAATATGCCCCTTTATTTTACAGAGATTATCACATAGGATAAGTAACACGGAACCAGTATTAACAGACCAATTTCGCTGTCACATAGTGATAAATATACCTCTCAATATAGAAGGAAGTATCCAAGATATGTTACAGTAACTAAACTAGCAAAAATCACTCACATGATCATTAAGGTAAAGATCAACATATGTGGAAATATTGACAGTCATTTTTTCAACCAGGATTCCGATTAATATTCACCCCATGTTAAATCAATTTATTTAACTTGGAATATCGTAATTCTCAAGGATTTGTCTTTAAATTAATTTTTTGAAACCATGGCAAAGGAATTGTAAGGTCTCCAAACCCATTTACTCCATGGGATTTAGTTTATTTGACAGAACAGTAAATGAATCATGTTATTAATTATAACTGATTTTATCATTTAAATTCCGTTTATGAAGGTGAAAATATGCTTTATATGTCATTTTCACAAGCTGATCTCTATTCACGGATGAGACTAAAATGTAAGATTAGGCAGTGCAATGTTTCTGTAGATTAATAATCTCAACTTAACACCCCAGTACCTTTTATTCCTCCCATCTGAAATTCTAGCATAACTGTTCAGATGTCCTTGGATTCATCCAAATGCAGACTGATTGGCTTACTGTACCTCCTGGCATCCCTGATTGCAGAGTTAACTGTTCAGGCTGGCAATGTTGACAGGGATGTTGGCAGGTAAGTTTATAGAAGGCCCAATATCGAACGGAAACATGTAATATCTGTACACTGTATGAACCGCATAGGTAGATACATAGTTGGGAATGAATTAAAACAGTAGTAGAGGTTTGAATATGGCAAATGGTTATCCTAGATCAAGCATTTTCCCCTACCCATGGTGCAGTCTGTCCCTGGGTCCCTTTTCCTGCCAGCAGGTGTAGGGTGTCTGATTAAATTTTTTAAAACGGTCTGATCAACCATGTGACTGATTCCCAATAGTTTTCCCTGACTCCATTTGAAACCGCATTATCATTGTATTTCTGCCCAGTTATATAACAAATGGAGACTTCTGGATAATTTCCATTCCATGTTTCCTCTGGTGTTGGCATTAGCTCGTGGAATCGGTATTGTAGCCCTCTGTTGTACATAAAAAATATAACTGGCTATTGGAGTTTTGAATGTCTGGCAGGGCATTATGGATGAAATTCCCCCAACAAACCTCTACATAAGTTGCAAGCAAAGGAATGGTGGGACCCATAGTTTTCAAAACATCTGGAGGCTGCAGGTAGGCATCTTCCTGCCATAAAGCACCACAACAAGTACTTGCAAAGTTGACTTACTGGAGTAAATATAGATGTACAGGAAAAACAGAATTATTCCATAAATAATATACATCTTTACAAGCCCTAAAAATGTCAATGACTGAATTGTGAATCTTGTGATATAAATGTAGATGATAGGGCCTTGTGTTTGGCACTAAAACAATAGAACATTGCACCAGCATGTGTAATGCATATTGACACCTTGTCATGTTCCAGATTAATGGTGCATGTATATTTGATCAATATATTGTACATCTCGCATCTGTGGATCGATCATTTCCTGTTTTTAAGATGTGTAAATAATTCAGGTTTTATGGTCTGGAGTATATTGGAGAGTGTTAGATACATAGTAAAATAAACTACAGAGAAATTGAGTATTGAATAGCTATTTTTATAAAGCAATGATATCCCTAGGGACCTGATGTTTCTGTGTCTGGTCTCAGTGTAGGAACAACAAATAAATGTACATCAGCCTTTCATTGGTGTTGGAAATAAAGGCTCTGCAAAAATTATTAAAATCATGTGGATATGACTTTGTTATAATATAGTAACTAGAAACCTGGTTTAAGGAAATCTAATATGCTGACCTAGATATAATTCCTTTTCATTAATCTAGGGATGGATCATCTTTTAATAAAGCAATTAGATTCTCTTAAATTTTTGTGATCATTTTCTACTGAATTCTGGTAAACAAATAATTGGCATCTGCTGTTACCAGAAACTGAACAATAACTATAATAATAAATCAATAACTAGAAGGGAAAGTTTAAGTATAAACTTTTGAATTGTGGTTGGAAGGACCACATTTTGGAAGACAAATGTGTGTGTTTGTGCTGACAGATTTAAAAAAACTCAATAATGGCTGATGAGGACATTGTTTTTTACTTACCCTTTAAATTTAGCTGTCACAGGAATGAATGGTAGGTCAGTTGGTGTGTGTACTCATGTCAGGTTGGGGGATAAAAGACTTTTTTTGGTCAAAAATGTGTTTTTTTTGCATAACGACCCTTAATATGGTTGCCACATGAATGAACGGTAGCGCATTTGGTTTGTGTACCTGTGCCAGGTTGGAAGTTAAAAAATAAACTTTTTTGCTTTATTCTGCTGGGTCCTAAATTTAACCTTTTACTGTTAAGTTACTTTTTACCTTCTTAGGAGACGTAATTCTCAAACTTGTCTTTATATTAGTACCTGCCTTTTATGAGATGAAAAGTCTGCTGCTCTTTCACTTGCTTTCTTGGGACTAACTCTCCAGCTTTCATTACTTGATCACATGAGTGTGTTAGAATTAAATCTCCTAAGAAGGTAAAAAGTTACTTAAGTAAAAAGGTTAAAATTGGACCCAGCAGAAATAAAGCAAACCGTGAAGTGGTTGCTGGGGCTTAAAATAATTTGGCCAAGTTATTTTGAACTAATTGCTTTAATTTATCCAGAGAGAAGGGCAGGCTTTTTAAGTCGCAATACAATGGTAAAGTAAATTTAAGAAATAATTGGATGTGCACTAGGCTTCTATTTTTTGTATGTATTGACTTTTTTGTGTGTGTTTACAACCATAAAACTATCTTTTTATTGAGGTGATATCAAAATATTTTTTTTAACTTTATTTACCCTTTAAGTATGACTGCCACGAAAATTGAAGGGTAGATCATTAGGTGTGTGTATCGTGTGAGGTTAGGGGATTTTTTTTTCATGATGACCTATAACTAACTTTACTGACGATATATCAAAATTATTTTTTTTAACTTTATTTACCCTTTAGTATGGCTGCAACAGGAATGAAGAGTATGGTTGTAGGTGTGTGTACCTGGGTGAGGTTTGAGGGTATGTGTTTTTGCATGTATGACCATAATAACTAACTTTTATTGATGATGATCAAAATTAGTTTTTTGACTATAGTTATACTTTAATGTGGCTTTAGTGGGAATGAAAGGTAGGTCAGTAGGTGGGTGTACCTGTGTGTCGTGGGGGGTTGGGGGTATCAGCGTTTGTGTTTATGACCAGAAAAACAACTTTTGAAATATTCACATTTGAGGATTGTTCCCTTATAGTCTAAGGGAAAAAAATGTCCCATAATTCACAGATAACGGCGTAACGTAAGCTTCCGTGTTCCTTAGCACACTTCTCCTAATGCTCCACCATATCTGTACTGAATTTTCAGACGTCTCTACCTCAAAAATGTGGAGGAGATACAGTCCAAAAAAGGAAGAATAAAGTGGAAGAGAAGAAAAGAAGATGAAATAGAAAGAACAATAATTTGGCTCTTCAAGCCAAATTAATATAATAGTTTTAGCTCATTCCTTACCCTACAGAATGGGACGATTGCGCGTCCGTTCGCATTTGGTAACGCATGCGTTCACATTTTTGTGCATTAACGCATGCATTCCATAACGCAAAACGCCAAAAAACGTATGCGCAAAACGCATGCGCAAAGGCAAAATGCACAGAATCACGCACACATTGCGTGTGATTACACTCGCAGTGTGGCCTTAGCCTAAATGTCCATTAAGCAATATCATTAAATTATTTAGGAAATTAGAACAAAACCTTTTCTTTGTTGAACACTGCTTTGCTATATTGACCAGGTATCAGCAAATCATAAAAAATAGCTAATGAAATAGTTCCAGATATGTTTGTTGTTAAATGTAAATATTCCTATAATTATTCTGATCCTTCCACAAATTTGTTCCCATTGCATTCTTTTTCATTCCACATCTGTTACACACTAATATTGAATTCACTTCTAGCCATAAGGGTGTTTTACAAGCTGGGCCAGTAGAAAGGGGAATTGCCATATAGTTAAGGCCCCATTGAAGGATGATTGATTATTTTTGAATTCTGATTTAAGAAATATACAACATTCATGTAATGTCTTTTTTTTAAGGAAGTATTGAACATAAATCAAGCATTCACCTGAAATCAATGCATTAACGACACAGCAAAACCTCAGAAAACCTGTCAAATTTTTGGCAAACTGAATTCAATAGCTGAATTGGTGATTTGGGGGATTCAAACTTGGGGTCAAGAGTCTCACATTAGCAAAATAAAAGGTTGAGTTTTTGAGTTAAACGTTTATTTTGACATCAATGCCTACATCTACTAATTCCAACTACACGAGCAAGCATAGATTGGACATTTTAACCTTTATAGCCGGTTTATTCCCAACGAACCTATACACATTGATGTCTCACAACTGTGGATATTTCTTGGTGCTCTATCTTTTTATTTTTTCTCTCAATTACATTTTTTCACATCTAACACAGAAAAAGACAATTTGTATTTGTCATTTCTTTGTACTGATCTCCTTACAATGTTATTCATGTTGATTATTTGTGCCCCCATGACTTATATTATCATTAATAGCTGCAAATATTACCACAATGCCGGAATTATTCCCCTTTCGTCATTTGTAATGCATAAATTGCATCACAATTTTCATTACCAAGTTTTATTTAATGCATGGAACAATACAATCATGTCCATTTTGACAGTTGAGCTTAAAAAAAAAAAGGAGAAAGAAAACATTCTTTAAGACAAGCATTGTTCTGAATCATTTCCATCGGAAGACCTTTTGAATATTTTAATAAATACAATTTCTATAAATGTACAAGTGGTTTTATCTTATTCTCTTTTTCTTATTTGTATGTTACCTTCTAAGGATCAAGCTTTAGATAATCCAAGAGAATAAGGTTTTCCGTACAAACTTGTTTTAACTTTTTGCTGCCTTAAAAAAATTTTTGGAATGATTTCTGATTTTCTTAAAGGTAACTCCCAGCCCCAAAACTAATTTATCATCCCAAAAACCCTACTTTTTTGCCTTTTTGCTCCCACACTGTTTACAAGAACTTACAAGAAGCGATCCTTTGCCCCACCTTCCTTCTTTTACCACTAATGACGACTGTCAATTATGGCAGCAATGGTGACGCCATGGCCAATGGCTGCACAATTACCCACAATCGGTTATGAGTGCGCTTTGTCCCCAAGCGTGCTTGTAACCAGCTCACAAAACAGGAGAAGAGAGGAGGGACTTCTGGAGGGGATTGTGGTTCTGTAAGTTCTCTTTTAATGTCCTGGTTAACCTGTAATAATGTTCATAATTAGAGAATATTTACATCATTTAAAAACAAACACTAATTTAGCCATACTCGTCCCTTATATAAGCTGCCTTGGTGCAATATTTCCTTAAAATCATTCTCTTTATCCCATTTCTCATGTGATCAGTTATTCTTACATTTAAATACTACTAAGAGTTATATTAACATTAACATGGAAAATGATATTATATTTTTAGTCTTCTTGTGCCCCCTTAAAGGGTCATATCACCAACAACAGAAACTATTTATTTACTGAGACTTTTATAACATAAACCAGTGCAAAGTCTTAAGTCTACAAAGAAATATAAACAGTGTAGATCATTGCAGAGAGAGATATTAATGTTTTGATCTGCGTTTAAGGACCATTATTTATAATAGCTAAGTGCTATTGCTACATGAAGTTGGCCTTCTAGCATTCTAGAGCTAGACTGCCTCCACATGTTTGAATCACAACAATAAAACTAGTGTAGGTTGATTCACTAATTGTATGTAATCACCATTTGTACTTATGAATGGATGTATTTACCAATTTATAAATCCCTACTCGCGATGGTACTTGGAGTTGGTTATTACCCAGTTTATTAAAGATGGCCTATGTGTGAGTTCTTACTAACCCCAAATAATATTTTGCTTGGTAGATAGGAACAATGATATTTTTCACAATTAACATTACAGTAAGGTGTAATATAATAAGGTAAAATACATTCCAAACCATTATTAATGACTATAAAGGACTAGAATTAAGTTTAAATAGGGGAACATTAATAAAAGCTATTTAAAGCATTTCCTAAGAAAATATTTTTAAGGCAGAGTTTTTTTAAATATGCTTGTGAAGAGTTCTCATTCTCCGGTCATGTTATAGTTTTTTTCAATAGTACAGCTGGCTAAGTTAGTTCTTATTGCGTTTTGCGAGTCATCCGATGGCTTTCTCAATCAGAATGACTTGTACAAGAATTGTGGCAATTATGTACCCTGGAAAATCCCAATTAGATATCACAGCCCAGGGTTAAGGGCGTGATTAGATAGTGGCTAAGAGGTGTTATAGGAACGCCCAGAGTAATAGGTGTAAACAGTCATTTGTACATGGCAGACAGTTGGTGTCAACCCCCCCCCACCTCTAGTTAGGCTTGGTTTCTTCCTTTTCACATAAACTGTCTGCCATTGTACAATGCTGTTTTGAACACCTTACCTCTGGGCGGTTCCTATAAACACCTCTTAGCCACTATCCAATCACGCCCTTAACATTGGTGTGGATATACTAATTGGGATTTTCCAGGTACATATTGCGACAGATTCTTGTACAGTCATTCTGAATTGAGTAAGCCAGTCGGATGACTAGCGAAACGTCTTCAGAACTAAACTTCAAGTCCAGTTGATCTAATTGAATACAACAGATATAGTTTTTTTTTTAATTATTTTAAAGCAATAGGAGCTGTGCTTGTGCTGTATTGCTTGGAAATGAGCAGACAGATGAAGCTGCCACATAAAGATTTCCAGAGGAACCCATGAGTGTTAGTTAAGTTTCTGAAACTTCTTGCAGCTGAAAGTTTCTTCAGACATTTGTAGCAGAGCTGCCAAACCTAATTTAGAAAAAGTCATTGATACACATTAAAACATGACAGGGAAAAAGAAATATTTATTCAGAGGAAAACAGTAGAAGATTTTTCATGTAAAATATTCAATAGTTGTTCACTGGGATATTATTTATGTGCTTAATGAAGATGAAAAGGCTAAACCTACTTTCTGTTCCATCACATTTTTAGATACAGCCTGGATGTATCAGTTAACATGGAAAGTGAATGTGACAGTTTCCTGAAAACCACATGGAATATTTTGTAAATAAAAATGATGTTTGATCATTTCCTCTTAGTGAGGGGGCTCTGTTCTTAGACCCTCGTTGTTCTCTCACCACCCACGCATTCCCTGGCAGAGTGATAACCCATTTGGCTTTAGGTATCATCTCTAGCTGATAACACATTTATTTTTTCACACCATGCTTAGTCCTAATATTCAATCAGTTTATCTTCTTTTCCTTTTCACCTCCTTCTGAATGCCTAAAACAAAATGTTTACTATATAGTATTAGAGGTAAAATAAAACATACCTCCAGTTAGTCCAATCTATAAGCCACCCATTAACCTTACCCTACTTAAAAAATGGTGTGAAGGGGAAAAAACTCCTCCTGACAAATGGCAAACAGAAAGGTCCCTGGATCCCAATCATATGTATTAACAAAAGCAATTTTTTAAACTTATCCAGCCACCCCTAAAGCCAACCAATGACCCTTAACCTAAAACACCCATTTAAACCATCTATATAATAATATATATATATTATATATTATATATATATATATATATATATAGATGGTTTTCAGAAACAACAAAATAGGTAGATATATAATTCTGGAGAAAAATCCATAGCGAAACGTTTTAGCTTACATCTGTTGTATTCAATTAGATCAACTGGACTTGAAATGTAGTTCTTGAAGACGTTCGCTAGTATCCGACTGGCTTTCTCAATTAGCGTTACAAGCAAAGACTTAGAAAAAGCTTTATTGTGATAAAATTGCTTTGATTCATTCACAAATATATAGTAAGGCACTATTCAATATAGCAGCTTACTATAGTCAGGTACTGACTGCATCAAACAGCTAATCACGCTTAGTACCTCCACTAGAACACAAGAAGACAGGGAGACTAAAAGAGTACCCCGGAATAAAGGAAGTCCTCTGACATCACTGGGGTCTCCCTTTCCACAGCAGATCTGTTTTTCCACATGAAACTAACTCCATTATCGATCTAGCATTTCAGGGTTTATTTTTCAGGACCCACATCGGTTTTAAAACAAAACTGATGGTGGATTAAGGGACAAGCGGTCTCTAGCATGCTCGGTTTTTATTCTTAAAGGACAGTGTCCAGATTGTAAATTTTAAAGATACAATGTGTGTTTACAAAATCTTCTCTTAAACATCAAATCCCTTCGCTCTGCTGTACCTTCTAATATTTATCGTCATATGTCCCAGTTTATACCCTGCACACATCCAGAAACCCACTCCTACTGATTCCTCCCTTTTATCTTTTTTTCTGAGGCTTCTATCCTCTTGAATTCTATTCCCGTCTTTGTTAGTCAAGTAACTCAGTTAGATTTAAATCTTTTCTCACTCCTACCTCTCAGAGCACCAACACAGTATATTATTGTTTAGATTGACACTGCAAGAATTTCACTATCACACCTCCTCCCTTCCCATGTATCCGTATGTACCTCACCTAACTAGATTGCAAAGTTCAATATTATGTACAAGTTGTGTATGTATTTATTTAGATTTTTGGTCCTCTTGTATGACCTCGTGTATCATTTACTAGAGTTGTACCCAGCGTGCCCATGTACACTTGTGGGTAAAGTATTGTTTTTACGTTCAGGTGTGTGTTTGGCTTAGATGGAGACAGGCGGAAAAAAAGTGCACAGTGGTAATGAACATCATGTATTTAATAGTATGAGGTGAGGTGACATTGCGTTGGAGGGACGTATAGCACATATTGTTTTAATGTAAAACCTTATACAACGTTATCAGTTTTTTCCACTTGGGAGCAAATACTAAATGTTGTGGTGAACCTACTCGTAAACATGCTACATGGAATTTGCCGTTGGGAAAACTTATTGAGTGCAACTGAATACGCAGCACTTGAGTGACTGACAGGCGTCAGTGTCTCTGATCATGTGACGTGCGCTCTTTGTGTGTTAAAGTCGGGCTCAATCTGTTGCGCTGTCTGAGCTCTGTGGTGTTTTATTAAGCATGTTGTACTTTGACATTAGTTAGATGTATGTCACACTTGTTTGCACTTAACACTTTATCTTTGCTCAAGACCACTTTATATTGACCATTAGATCCCAATCATAAAGTTACTTTCTGGTCCGAATTGAAAGTGCCTTGATGTCTTTGTTCTTTTAGTAGTAACTATCTGTGAAGTGTGTGTGACATGTGGGCAGTGTGTGGTCTGTCTCTAAGTCCAGATTATGCAATGATTCCCATGTAATCCATATCCCCCAACCGTCCGGTTTGGAGTAGGTGGAGGAAGCATGTCTGCGGTGCTGCGGTGGGTGGGGGCACGGCATTTTAGGGTGTGGACAGTCTGGTCTTGTCTGTGATGTTGTGGTGTTTCAGGAGGCTTGGACGTGACATTGGTGGTCATGATATTTGGGGCATGGCCACGCTGTTTCAAAGTGTGGGCGTGGCCATGCCATTTAGGGGCGTGGGTGTGGCGTTTGGGGGTGTGCTGGTGTTTGGAGGCATTCACTGGTCTATACAGTTTGAAAACAATTAACAATACTGTTTTCTCTGCAGGTTAGAACACAGGCAACATTTACCCAACCTCTTTTGTAAGTCTATTTAATAAGTCCCATTATATTTCCTTTCCATTAAAAAGCAACATGCCGAAGAACACAAAAAGATAATATAAATGTTAACCCACCCCTCAAAAAAGGGGGCAGGGAGGAATTAGCTGCTATGATACTTGTTTGGGGGACATTCTGTCAATTTTTGGGGAGCCTCTGACATTTTTCTTAGGGCCCCGGTATAATTTCTAGCTGCGCCCCTGAAAGAAACCATGGTCAGAGACAAGATAGTAGATCATTAATAGTATAGAAAGTAAAAATGTGTAGGCAAAAAATGCGGTGGGCAATTTTCACAAATACACCAGTTATACACAGATGTATATATATTGTAAAAATACACGATGGACTGATCTGATGTACATATACAGAGAAGCTCTACAGATCTCTATAAAACATATGTGTATTTTTAATAATACTTCTTTAGTTCGTGTATGTTATCTTATGGTTAATAATAACACTCACCAAGGTGATAATCAAATAAGGATTTATTGTATGGAGTAGTTACAAATTTGCAAAGTAAAAAGCAGTCAAGTATATTAGAGACAGCCTACAAATTTTAACTATATACTTTAAGCATAATTAGTTATTATGGTGGGTGTGTGTGTGTGTGGTGTGTGTGTGTGTGTGTGTGTGTGTGTGTGTGTGTGTGTGTGGGCATAAGTTACAAATTCTTGAAGTCACAACTTATATTACTGATGACCTTCATTTTCCAAAATAACTTCCTAGTTTGTGAGTAATCAAGACAGTTGTGCATACATTAACAAGCTTTGGTTAACTCTTTACAATACTGATTAACCCTTTATATACTGGATTCAACATATATAAATACATTTACATATATGTGGAGATTTTCTATGTAACAGAGTAGGACATTATATTGAAGTGAAACTTGCCTTAATACCATCAATAACTGTAACTTAGCAACAGGTAATTCTTGTATTCATTAAATGCCATTCCAACTAAACATTATTTAATATAATGTGAACATGAATACAATGAAACACAGCTACGCTATTTTTCACATTACCATTTCAAATATATGGACATATTTGCACACCTTTATTAACATTACTAATAGCTATTTTATTCATTATTTCTGTAAATTATGTTCTGTAACTGTTGGATATAAAGAAAACCTGTGGCGAGAATTCTTCACCATTGTAAATATGGTGTCAGTGTTGAGCCCAAAGCTGCAAAGTATGTTTCGCAAACTTCTATCACTAAAGTTCTAAAGTTCTATCACTGGAGGTTTTAGCATTGTAATCCTTCTCTATGAGCAATCTCTAACAAGATTGAATAATGCGATCTGGTCATGTAAATAACATTCCAGATGAAAATGAAGAATTTATACAGCACTTCATGTTCTGCAGTACTTTAGAATCCAGAATCTGTTGCCTCTATTGGTAATGTGAGACAATATATTGTGTAACCCATTTAACTTACAGGCTTGTTTCATTTATTAGGTGCACATAAAAAAATCAAATGATGTTGTTTTACTAGCTACCACTAGATACAATAAAAGTTCCTTTGGGAGTGGGATTTGCAACTTTGTGAAATTCCCCTTGACAAATTGGCCTTTGTGGATTTTCGTGAAAGCAAACCGCCAATGTTTCTCCATTTTATTTTTACCACAACCCCACCTTAAAAAACTGCTGTGGCCTATAAAGAAAACCAACCATTGTGTTTAAACGTGTTTTATTGTTGATATCTACAGTTCTCCACACAACAATCATTAGAGATGGATCTCAATGTTCTCTTATTGAACCATCATGGAGTGCAAAATATCGAAATGCCTTGTGTAGAATTGCATGTTTTTCTTACTTAGGTGTTAGGTAGCTGTTATGCTGGCCATGTAGCAGTAACATACCTCAAATGTTCCTGTCAATAACAAAAATGTCATCTAATATTCATGTAGTGTATGGCCAGAATTACTCCAGAATTAGCCTTAAGACCTGAGCAATTATAAAGTCAATAAAACCATAAAAGCTTGTAATAGAGAGATAAAGTGTGTCCGTTCAATTAATGTTTGCAGCTCTTTAAGGCCGCACAATGGCTGGCAACAGACTATTGTTTCTTTCAGAACAAAGAATTAGATTATTATTTTTTTTTTGAGTTACTAAAAGTTTAGGTAAAGAATCTAGTGGGCAAAGCAGAAATTTCCTTTCTGGAATTAAATAGACTATAATCTGAAGGGAAATACTGTGCAAACATGTATTCAGTTCATCCAAATGTGGCTCAAGTACACATTGTGTGTCTATAGCAAGTGTTTTTAGTGATGGATTTAGGACCAGACACATTCTATCTTCTGGGGTAATAAAAATGATTTGTGTTTTATTTATTTATTTTATATTTAAAATATAAACTTTTACAGATAGAGGATAAAAGAGTAATATAGCATTTTTTAAAATATATATTATATTGTTATCAGCCATGTCACCACATGTCAATGTTGTTGTTATCCAGCTATAATGTTGTATATAGCTTATAAATTTGTTATCATTTTATATTCCTTTGTTTATAAATCCACATTACCAAATAAGTTAGCTAGCCATACATTTTGTTTCTCACACACTAGTAACTTATCCATTAGAGGGTCTATTGGTTATTTTTATGGTCATTGTGGCAAGAGAGAAGATGTGAATGCCTGTAGCTTGGAAGATGGTGTATAAATTTCATACTGAGTCTCATTATGAACTGTGTGATCATGTCCTGTGATTGACAACTGAACACAATCAATATGTAATGTAGATAAATGTAGACAGTAGAAGTTTATTTGTTATAAAATGCTCAGTTTATTTTCTAGGTCACAGGTTTTTCAATGTAGTTGGATAAATGTGTCTAGGGACTGATTTCTCTGCAATTTATTCTTTACAGGTCAGTTTTTTTTATCCAGTATGTAAAAAAACACTACAGAACAATATATAATGTCGCCACTGTGAAGAAAGAAACGTCGGATAAGACGTCAGCGACATCAGGCTCGTTGAGGCCACTGGCGCGGGGTACCCCTGGTGGCCGCATGGGTACCTCTCGGGGCTGGTGGCCTCAGCTGAGCTGTGTCACCGAATGGAAGAAAGAAGATGTCTGCCAAGGGCTTCTTTTAAGAGTCGATGGGGTTCCCAGATTGAGCTGCGGGACCCCCAACGGGCACTTATCAGTGCCGCAAGTGCCCTTAAAAGGCCAGGGAGGGGGACCTGGCTCAAGCTGTGGGACCCCTTAAGCCCCAAAAGGCTCTTATAAGGGCCGCAAGGGCATTGTCAGTGCTGCAAAGGAACCTGTAGGGCCAGGGAGGGGGGTTCGGTCGAGCTGCGGGACCCACTAAGCCCCGTGCCCCTGCTGGAGGGTCCCTCACCCCCCAGCAGGCTTCCCTCCACACGAGCTACAGGGCAGGGGACTGTGAGGGCTGCGAGTGGTCGCCGCCGCAGGGGGCGAGGGTGGGGTAGGCAGTCGCCCCTGCGTGTTCCCTCTTGCAATGCAACCACTCGCGGCGAGTTGGGTGTGCCTCCGTGGCAGGTGCGTCTACCCACCGCAGTCGACAACCCCCGGTGATCTCACCCATTTTTGCCACCTCAAGTGGTGAAGCGAATGCTAAGATTAACGCGGCGCATCAGTTCGGCCGCTTATTATAGAAGCGAGCAGTAACTGATGCACAAAGCGCCCCTTAGTGCATAACTTGCATTATTTCAGACTAAACACTCCCTAACACTGGGTAACAACATCAAAAACTATATATTTTGTAATCTTCATACCTTCAGCTATGTAACCACCATTCTTTCATACATACATGCAGATTGTGGATGGAGTTATAATCGTACCAAATCCTAATTGACCAGTAAAAAAAATCACTAATATGAATCTCCCACATTCCCTGAATAAAATGGTATGCCATAAACTAACCCCACAATGACCAATGCAATGCATTACAGGGAAAAAAATTAACCAGCTCAGTACTGAGAATATATTTCATTTTTCAAACTAAACACCCCCCAAACTCGGAAATACCCCCGCAAACTATATATGTAGAAAATACACACCTTCAGCTATGTAACGGTACAATAATTCATTCATACGCGACTTCTGGATGCAGATCTATGTAGACCTTTGCCCTCTTAGAAGATTCTTGTCCAAAACAAAAAGTGAAAACAAAGAAGTTACTTTACATTACCCAATGCCATTATACGCCATATAGCCCATTGTTTAATTTATTACCCAAAGCGATTTATTTTTATTTCACTTGGTAAGTTGCTGGGGTTGGGGATGTTCAAAGAGCTAATATAGTGTTTATGTCCTCAGTGGATGATAACAGCTTATAGTTCAAAGAGCCTGAATGTTTCTATTATGTCTGTATGTACAGTATATGCACTTTTTATATCCATATTTTTTGACTGGTACTTATATATAAGATTTCGTGGATAATAATAAAGTCTTTGTACTTTTATAACCATCAGTGTTAAAGTGTCATTTTTGTAGGTACTGAAGCTGGTGATCTTGCTTTGGAGATTACCAGAAATGTTCTGTTGTACAAAGTGAAATCATGCCCAAAACCAACATTAGAGTAAAGAAACCACTAGTACATACCGGATACTAGTGTCTCCAGTAACTGCTTTCACAGAGCGTATAGAATTTTATCACATAGCGAAGACACTTACTTGAGATGTACTGCCAGAATTTGAGATGCCCTTTGAGGAGCATAAGGGACTTATCAATACGATGTTCTTTGAGGGAATGTAAACCTATGCAAAGTACTGAGACAGGCTATAGATTAGGGGCTTTTATGATGCCTGTCATGGACTGGTTACCTACAGGGGGAACAGCCATATATTGTTGCTAAAATGCAGAAACTGCAATAAATTTGGTAAGCGGTTCTTGCATTATGGCTGAAAAAATTGGAATGTTGAGTATGGAGGTATGCCTTTACCAAGCCCTTGCAAATGTTAGGGCTAAGAATTTTTTAATTTCATAGAGGTTGGGGGATACCATAACCGAACAAGGTGCATGTTCACAACAGGTGAAATTTACTGCTTGGCATTCAATTTGTATAGGGACCACATCCTGAAGAAAAGCGGCCATCATAAACAATTGAAAGAAGTCTAACACTTTTTTAAAATTATTGTATCCACCTTAACACCAGGCACTGCTGTAAATTGGGGCAATTTCTGGAGCATAATTTTCCCGGAGGCCCCCACACAGGCTATCCTTCACCTGGTGCATTAGCAACACTATCTTCATCTACCTCCATAGGTGTAGTATTACTCGCCCACTATTACAACACTACTAGAGCAGCTGCTTCTTCTACGGACGTTACCACTACTTTCAAGGCAGTGACTGTTTCACTGCCAGACTCACCAGGTGATGAATCCTTTCTCTGATTCAAAAGGAACATAATCAGAATCAGAATCACTCAATTCCTCTGAGCTAGTGCTAATATAGATGTTCGAAAACGGTTGAGTTCCATTTGTCAAATTTTCAAAATTTTCGGAAATTTCGAAATTCGAGTTTCGATTTTTGAAAATCGTCTACTTTCAATTTTGCATTCTCGAAATCATCTATTTTCAAAAATCGGCTACTTTCGATTTTGATTTTCGAAAATTGACTATTTTTGAAAATTGTCTACTTACGATTTTCGCTTAAACCAAAAATGGAAAAATCGAGTTCGTGAAATTGGAAGCTCCAAAAAAGTTTTCGGGACTTCGAACACCCAGATTTGATTTGAAACTGGGTTCTATTAGAAACCACACTACATCTCTAGTGCTGAGCATACGTACTCAGCAGCTTCCTCTTTAGAAAACAGTCTCTTAGCCATTGTGCTAAAACACACCAAAAAGTTGGATTGCTAATAAAAATGGATCGGGGCCAAACACCTGCAGTCAAAGTAAAGCCAGTAAAAACATTTTTTGCAAGGTCACTAGGGTACTGTAATATGCAAAGATAACTGTGTCTCAAACTATTGAACTTTTCAACTACAGATATTTCTAGAACTATCTAGAAAATACACACTACCATAAGCCTTACCAACAGAGCTAGCAATCAAATACTAAAATAAACCAGGCAGGTTCATTGGTCAGTTTTAAAAAAAAGTGATGAGTCTCTGCAAACAAGAATGTTGCAAGTTACTGGTATTGATACATAAATAGAGTTGATCCAGGGAAATTTCCGATTGCCACTTGGAATCAGGAAGGAATTTTTCCCCCTCATAAATTTTGGTGGGTTTTTTTTGCCTTCTCTGGATCAACAGTTTAGGCAGAAATGAGGATATTGCTAGATGGGTTGGACTGGATAGACCGTATGTAGCTTTATTCAACCTCAAATACTATACTAGTATGGAAGCAGGATGGAGCGGGATTGGTCACTCTTAGGAGTGAATCACAAAAAAGCTATTCTGGGGCAATCTTGGTTTTAGTCTAAATAGTACTCAACAGCTAGAGATTCAAAAAAGCAAGTAACAGGAGAAAATGCAGTAATTCCGAATAAAACCCAAAGAAAAAATATTGTATATACTCGAGTATAAGTCGATCCGAGTATAAGTCGAGGTACCTATTTTTACCTGAAAAATTTGAAAAAACTGAGTGACTCGAGTAAAGCATGATCGGGTAGAAATATCACCACTACTGCCTTCTGATTCTGTGTGTTTTTAGGCTTTAGTTGCCCTTTAAATGGACAGCAGATTCCCATTACATGAATCCCATACAGTAATAGCAAATCCAGTACCAGTTAACCTCCAATTGCTTGGCACTCCAGATGTTTGGGAATACAAATCCCAGCAATGCTTTGTTGCTGGGAGTTCGTTTCTAAACATGTGGACTGGCAAGGTCAGTAAACTTTTAATTAACTTACCATCATTTACAATTCTCCTGAACCCCATATTGTAAAGGGCCCTCTGACCCCAATAGTAAAGGACTCTCGACCAATAGTTAAAAATTTCACCTGAGAGTTGTAATTTCAAGCGTCATTTGCCACTGTACTGCAGCTGTTTTTTTCCTCAAACTGAGAGGAGACCCATCAGATTTACAGCATCCAGATAGAGCAGTGACAAGTGCTGAGTGAGTCAGCACCAGACTACAGGAAGCAGGAAGTGTAAGGCAATCAGCTCCTATAACTTTCTATGCAGGTTAACACAGCGCCACCTACTGTTACTATCTGCAGTTGCAGAATTTGGATCTAATTAGGACTTGACCTGAGATAAGTCGAGGTTAGGTTTTCAGGCTAATTTTAAAGCCTGAAAATTCGACTTATACTCGAGTATAATACGGTACACACAATGCCAAAAAACTACTGACGGCAAGATGGGGTACTACAGAGGTTAGTACGCTGCCGAACTACTAAATGCTAGCTAGACTAACATCACTAGACCATAATAACTGTACTAGAAAAACGAACTATCTTTATAACAAACCGTATAATATACTATGTACTGTAAATAATGATACTATTATAGTACTATTAAATATTACTATACTTTACTATACTTACTATACTGATCTAATAATAATACACGGAGGGGGGTTTAGGAGAAGGTATAAGGAGTGAAAAAAAATACTGAATTTATAAAATACAATAAAACAAGCAAAAAAATATAATCAAGGAAAAAAGGAAAAAGTGTGGGTTTGGTGTGTATTATGTGTTAATTAATGTGTGTGTATAAATATAATTGTGTGTGTGTATATGTGTGTTTGTGTCATTACTGGGTGTGCAAATGAAATAATATTAAAAAAATGTTTTTTAAATAAAGCAAACTGTGTGTTGGGGTGTAGTAAAACTGTACCACTCTGCAGTTTTCAGACAGGATCAGGCAGCCAAATCCACAGCAAACAGCAGTTTAGCACAGCAAAGAAATCCAGGCAGCTTGCAGTGCAGCTCAGGAGTGAGACAGGTGCTGCAGGGGGCACTACTTGTGTGATGACATCGCCGTGGTGATGCTTTTTGCAGTGAAAACTACTGCATTTATAGAACCTTAGCACAAAATGGGGCCCCCTTCTTGGCCAAAGGCCCTGGTGCGGTCGCATCCCCTGCACCCATGGTAGCTACACCCCAGCATTAAAGTGAGGCAGCGCTCCTGCCCCTTCTTAACGTCGCGCTAACTGAATTACACTCAGTTAGTGCAACATTATGGCTTGCTTTGCGGTGGCTGCGCGAGATCCGGAGCAGCAACTTGTGCAGCCGTCGCAAACCTATTTACCAGAGGCTGCGCGGCTCTTAAGACGTAAGTATTTAATGCCACTAATAGCTGGGGTTATATACTTACGCCAGGGTGAGATTCACCCAGAGCCACGCAGCCTCTGGTAAATCCCGTAAGGGAGATTTGCCCAGAACAGTTGCGGCTCTGGGTGAATCTCCCTATTTATCTCTCTATTTATCTATCATCTATCTATCTATCTATCTATCTATCTATCTATCTATCTATCTATATTACATCTATCTATCTATCATCTATCACCTATCTATCTATCTATCTATCTAGCTAGCTAGCTATCATCTATCTATCTATCTATCTATCTATCTATCTATCTATCTATCTATCATCTATCTATCTATCTATCTATCTATCTATCTATCTATCTATCTATATACTTTTAAAATTGTCGAGGGGTTGTAGAGCCTTTCCTCTTCTAAAGAATGTGTAGACTCAATAAAGTTACTTTGACATCCTGTTGTGTGTTGTTTAATAAAATCCAAATTTAAAAATGTGTCAAAACTGAACTTCTTTAATTGTTCATCTCAGTGTTTTACAATCAAGCTGCCTTTTAGGACCAGTGATATAATTTCCTTAGCATCCCTCTATCCCAATAAACACCAACGGTGATTTCAATCTTAGTGTAGACAAAATGGACTTACTTGTATAAATATGTGTGTCTTTGACATCTTTGACCCAAACAGATCATTCGCTTGTGTACAGGTATAGAAAGATGTTATTTAAACCTACAGTACCGTATATACTGTAAATTGGGAATGGAGATAACTACACTTGAGGGCCATAATTTAAAGATCAATGTTTTTGGTTTCTCTACTATGGTGTGAATTTTCTGCCAAATTTCTTAATCAGAAAATTATACCACATTGTATGGAACACATTTCTAACAGCAAATATACACCACATTGTAATGGAACACATTTCTAACAGCAAATACACAACATTGTAATGGAACACATTTTTAAACAGGAACAATACACCTTGTGATGGAATAAATTTCTAACAAGAAAAAGAGATGATCAATGCACATTACTGGGCCCATATATCATAATATCTATGCTAGTGCAAACAGTAAAAACATGAGGGTTTTTAGATACAATTTTATGCATAAAAGTGAATGCAAGGTCAGGGAGACAACCTTCCCAAGAAAATGCAACCAAGCAGGAAGTGTCAGCCCAGATAAATGACCCAAGTAAACTGTTAGGACCTTCCATACTGGGGTTACTTGACGTGGTTGGAAGGCTTTTCAGTTCTATGCATAAAATTGTAAACTAAAACCCCCCATGTTTTTACTGTTGCACTAGCATAGATATTATGATATATGGGGCCCAGGAATGTGCATTGATCATCTTTTCTTGTATGTTCTAATTGTTTTGGTCGATCAGTAGCACTTCCACTATTTGTTATAAAGTAATTTTGCCTCAGAAGTGCTCCCACAGCCCCCCTTTTGTGTATTATATTGTAGCAGAGTTTCTCTGCAGGAAGATTGACCAAGCCTTCCATGTGGGTAGTAGACCCCAACACGTCCTTTAATTGGAGGTTCTTATGCCTTGAATACTAAGCATGGATGAGAGGCCTCTTCCCTCCTTGTTAAAAAGCCAGCAGGCGGGGGAAGTGAGAGGCCTGTAATACTAATCCAATGCAGGTCAGGGAGGACAACCTTACCACGAAATGCAACCAAGCAGGGAGTGTCAGCCCAGATAAAATGACCCAAGGTAAATTGTTAGGCCTTCTATTCTGGGGTTACCTTGACGTGGTTGGAAGGCTTTTCACTTTTATGCATAAAATTGTAACTTAAAACACCCCATGTCATTACTGTTGCACTAGCATAGATATTATGATATATTGGGCCAGGAATGTGCATGATCATCTCTTTCTTGTTTGTTCTAATATTTTGGTCAGATCAGTAGCACTTCCACTATTTGTTATAAAGTAATTTTGCCACAGGAGTGCTCCCCACAGCCCCCCTTTTGTGTAATGGAACAATTTCTAAACAGCAAATATACACCACATTGTCCATTCAGTCCAACCTACTCAGAATTCCCATATTTCCTAACTGTTGATCCAGAGGAAGGCAACATTTATTCATAGTGTTCATATCCCCACGCAAGCGTCTTTTCTCTAGTGTGCATAACTGTAACTTATCTAATCTGTCTTCAATTCAAGCTCCCCTGTCCCCCTTTTAATGGAAGGCTTCTTTGAAGCCTTTCCATTTCCAAGATGCCGTTTTGTATACATGATTCCAAAACTGCACTGCATATTCAAAAAGAGGGTTACCAATGCTTTGTAAAGAGGGATATATATTTTCCTCCCTTGAAGCCTTACTTTTTATACAGCAAATATCTTTCTGGCTCTGGCTGTTGCCGTTATGGTGCTGCTTGCAACATTTAAAATTTGTTATCCACCAAAACTCCAAATTCCCTTTCCACAGGGATTCACTTAACACAGAGCCATTATAGTATAAGCAGCACAAGGATTTTTAAGTCCAAAATGCATCACCTTATTTATCAACATTGAATCTCATCTGACACTTAGCAGCCTAGTGTGACAATCTATCTAAATAGCACTCATCAATTCCACTACATTTGTAGCTTTTAATGGTCAAGAAAGTTTTGTGTTGTCTTTAGACACAGAGGACCTTGCGGACATACCTACTTCCAAATCATTAATAAACAGATTAAAAGAAGTGGCCCCAACACAGAACCCTCTCTGGCACACCACATAGAACTTAATAAGTACAGTAAGTACATATTAATGAAGCACCAGACAACTACTCTTTGTGTCCAATCGATCACTCCAGCAACATTCTATACGTAAAAATGTGCCCCCCAAGCCCAACAGACCTTAGTTTATACATAAGCTGCCTATGGCTGACTGTATCAAAAGTCTTATAAAAATCTAATTTACCTGCAGTACTGAAATGCCAAAGCTAAATTCATGCTGATTTCTACTATAAGGTCAGTCCTTGAAAAAATACTCTAGAATATGTTCCTGTATCAAACTCAGTATCTTCCCCACCACTGAAGTTTAACTCACAGGTCTGTAATTACCAGGCTGTAAATGACTATCTATTTGACATGGGAATCTGAGAAAATAAGAAACAAAGGCCTGGATAAAAATTCCCTAAGAACCCGAGGATGTATTTTATCTGGTCCAGGAGCTTTATTGATTTTAAACCTTATTCAGTGTGTTCTGAACAATATCCTGAGTTAACCAAAGCGCAATTGCATCATTTATTCATTATTACTAAATACTCTATGCAATCTGTGCTTGGATGTTCTATAGGTGTATACAGAGGAAAAAAACTGTTTAAGATGTTTGCTTTATCGGCATCCTTTGAACTATTTTATCCCCATTATTCAGTCATAATCTCTTCTTTCTATTAATATACTTTATACTAATATGTTTAGGGTGAGTAAATTTTTGCCGCAGTCGTACTTTACGAATAAAACCTTGGGAGTTTCCAATACTCGTGGGTTAATACATTCGCCCCAATGTGCAAAGAACTGCCAGGCGGAAACATCGCAGGAACTGCTGGCAGGTTTACACTGCATTTAGACGTTTGAAAGATACGGTGATTGAAAGTCAAATCTATCAAACGTCTTTAAAGTGTATAGTATAGTATTTGAAGTTAATAAAGACATATGGCCAGACAAAAATCCTCTGGGCAATATACGGAGAGCTGCTATCACTTCCTTTTGCCCCTGAGTACACACCAGTACATCTGTAGCGACTGTTGCGCTATCCTCTTTTTGCGCAACTGCCAGGGCAATTCCACCTTCATAAGAAAATCTTTTAGAAAAGAATGGCCTTCTTAAAATATGTTGATATATCATAGTTTGTCCTATGAATTCATTACTGATGCCTGCTATGGTTCGGATGCCTCATGGAAACTGAGCAATTAGAAACTGTTACTGAGCCTGTACTGAGCCTGGGCATGCTCAGAAGAGGCAGACAGAGGATACACATTCAGTCATGGCTATGATATCAACTGTCAAATCCATAACTGACAGTACTAACTGGAAGAACCAGGAAGCAGAAACGGGCAACAGGACATTGTGCAGGATTTCAGGTTAGACTTATATTTCACATTTCAAACTATTACCGTTTAGATTTTTAGGGGGGTGATTTATCTGTATGTAAGTTTTCATTTTAGGGCTGGACTTGCCTTTAAAGTTGCGTTTACCTTCTGTACATCACAGCAAAAGGGGTAATGCATCTCTAAGACTATAATAGCTGGTAATGTCTCTCCATACATCGCCCCAATGATTAATTAATGTAATCACATCACAACAAATTCACATCATCAAAGCCCAACAGCCCATTCACCTTATGAATTCGGTTTTCTATTGTCTGAATTAAGTCTGACAAAGTGCCCTCTGTAGATATAAATAATGACCTTTCTTTCCTATCACAGGAATTAATATTGGGGTTTAATAACCTTACAGCAATTACATAGATCCTGACATTGTCCCATGTGGTTTAAATTTCCCGTGCTGTGTAGTGATAAAAGGGGATTTATGATTAATGATTTACTGTTTTAATCCAGAGAAGTTTAAAGAATGATGAAGTTGATAACAGTACAGCTGTAATGCAATTGGAAATTAATGAAGCAGTAAGTGACATTAGACTCCATATGGGCTATGATTAAAACACATGAGAAACTCCTGAAGAATGAAGATGGAGAAAATAAACGTAATTAAGTAATGCATCCATAAACAACAGAATACTAATGTAAAAGGTTAGTAAATGGCTGAACGGACACTGCCTTGTTTAGGATATGGGTAGTGAATACTATTCTCTACATTAACTGTAAATATTATAGTTTCAATCCCATTAGGACAAGGACGGAATGAACATTAAAGGAGATAAAATCTTTAAAGTACTTGCTTGCGCTTGGGGGTAGGGGTATGGGTAGGGGAAGGTGGTTAAAACAAGAAGTAAAAAATAATAAATAGGTTAAGATCAAGATCTCTGTAAACAAACCAGTTTAAAATGACACTTCCATATATTAAAATTAAAACTTCAACACTCACTTGTGTCTATCCACACTAGGGGTAATGCAGGCTTTACTCTGTGCTGTTCTGATGCTTGCTTGGTCTGTATAGTTCCCAAAACCTCTGCACACAGGAATAAGGTTGCCAACAACTTTATATAGCAATAAAACAATAAAAAGCACAAAAAAACCTTGCAAAAAATGTCCATAGCAGTTTTTGAAGTTGCACCTCTCTGCTATGGTGTGGCCCCTTTAAGTCGTGGCTTGTGAGGTAGTCTACGGTTTCTGTTTTTAGAAATAATAGTAGATTGGGTTACTTCCGCGCTATGGTGTGGTAGGGAATGTCTCCTTTAGTAGGGTGGCTGCAATGCAAGTTGTCCACTGAATGTTTATAAAATCTTTTAAAAGTACTTGCTTGCGCTTGGGGTATGGGTAGGGGAAGGGTTAAAACAAGAGTAAAAATAATAAATAGGTTAGATAAGATCTCTGTAAACAAACCAGTTTAAAATGAATTCCATATATTAAATTAAAACTTCAACCACTCACTTGTGTCTATCCACACTAGGGGTAATGCAGGCTTTACTCTGTGCTGTTTGATGCTTGCTTGGTCTGTATAGTTCCCAAAAACCTCTGCAACAGGATAAGGTTGCACAAACTTTATTATAGCAATAAAAAAATAAAAAGCACAAAAAAACCTTGCAAAAAATTCCATTAGCAGTTTTTTGAAAGTTGCACCTCTCTGCTACATTAAAGGATAACTAAAGTCACAAACAACACTGAACCGGATGCAGAACACCTGTGAATAAACCAGTAATCTGTGTCTTACCTCTCATTTGATACAGACACTGGGAAATTTACCTAAATAACATATGGTTTGTGCTTTACTTCACAGCATTCTAGTATCACACAGTTGGTCAGCGACCATTATGTTCTGCACATGCTCAGTCCTTAGCTATGGCAGAACCTTGGACAGTTGGTCACACCCATTAATAATCTCTAGCCAATCATTTTACAAGACAGGTAAAGCAAGGAAGCATGTGGCGAGGTCAGGAGGTGTGGTCTGACACTGCACATACACACAAATACTTCATTCAGTTTTTAACAGGCTTACATTTACTATAATACAATTTACTGAATGGGATTTTGTAGCTTATGGGATTTTTAGGGGGGTGTTTTTCAAAGATTTGGAGTACAAAAAATTGGGTTTAGTTGTCCTTTAAAGCAGGGGCGGAGCTTCAGACTTATGGGCCCTGATGCAAAATATGGGCCCCCCCAACACCGCCACAAACACAAATCGGCACCGAACCAAATAAATAATTTCCATAAAAAACACCAAATTCATCATACATTTTTTTAAGGCACCCTTAAAACAGACAAACATACTTACCCATACACCTAGCAAAACTATTCAATCAGATTCAAACAGTATTTCTAAACTTATATCCTCAAAACTTCTAAAATAACTAACCAATGATGCTAGTAAAATGCTGGCACACAGAGAGTGGTGAAATGCTTGGCACACAGAGAGTGGTAAAATGCTTGGCACATAGAGAGTGGTAAAATGCTTTGTATATAACTACTGTAAAATATAAACTACTGGCACAAAGACTTGTTAAATGCTGGCAGCAGACACTGTATAAACTGGCTGGGAATCTGACACTGGTCATTGGCACTGGTTAAATGCTTGGCACACAGACAATGGAAAAAATGCTTTGTACACGGACCAATGGTAAAATAGTTGGCATACAGACTGGTTTTTGAACCTTAGCACAAAATGGGGCCCCCTTCTTGGCCAAAGGCCCTGGTGCAGTCGCATCCCCTGCACCATGGTAGCTACACCCCAGAATAAAGTGAGGCAGCAATCCTGCCCCTTCTTAACGTTGTGCTAATGAATTACACTCAGTTAGCGCAACATTAAGGCTTGCTTTGCGGTGGCTGCGCGAGTCCGGAGCAGCAACTTGTGCAGCCGTCGCAAACCTATTTACCAGAGGCGCGCGGCTCTTAAGACGTAAGTATTAAATGCCATAATAGTGGGTTATATACTTACGCCAGGGTGAGATTCCCAGAGCCACGCAGCTCTGGTAAATCCCGTAAGGAGATTTGCCCAGAACAGTTGCGGCTCTGGGTGAATCTCATATTTATCCTCTATTTATCTATCATCTATCTATCTATCTATCTATCTATCCTATCTATATCATCTATCTAGAGTAAAGCGAGCGAGCGAGCATGCGAGCATCCGAGCGAGCGAGTCGAGCGAGCGAGCGAGCGAGCTAGCAGGGCGAGCGAGCGAGCGAGCGAGGCGATGCTAGCGAGCGAGCGAGCAGCGAGGAGGAAGCGAGCGAGCGAGCGAGCGAGCAGCAGCGAGCAGCGAGCGATCGAAGCGCGAGCGAGCGGAGCGAGCAAGCGAGCGAGCGAGCGAGGAGCAGCGAGCAGCTAGCGAGCGGAGAGAGATCGACGAGCAGCGGCGACAGGCGAGCAGCGAGCGAGCGAGCGAGTGCGAGAGAGCGGAGCGAGCGAGAGAGAGATATAGAGAGACGAGAGAGGAGAGAGAGAGAGAGAAAAACCATTATATATATATATATATATATATATATATATATAAAACATCTATCTATAATCTATCTATCTATCTATTTATCTATATAACATCTATCTATCTTCTATCTATCTATATATCATCTATCTCTTTATATATCATCTTTATATCATCTATCAATCATCACTGGAACAGTAAAACTAACCACAAACCACCATTTGGCGCAATTTATGTATGTATATATGTATTTAATTTCTTATACAGCAGCACAAAATCATATAAGTCATATAAGTGTCACTTATCATCACTTATCATCACCGTAACCCCTCAATTATATTCATAAAATGACTTTAAGTGTTTCCTTGCATAAAGCCATTGGCAAGTCGGCAAGTCTGAGGTGGCGAAAGCGCATAACTGCCCATATACTGTATGTAGCCTGTTAGTAGTTCTTTGGATGGTGTCAGTACATTGTGGAGTGTTTCTCCAGGGGGGTGTTAGACTATTTTCCAGCATTTACTGTAATATGATTGTCGGTTTCCTGGTGTACCAAGATGGTCATTTTTCTTTTCGCTGTGATACAGGACTTAATTATTAACTAATAATTGCATTAGGTCCTGTATTGCAGCAAAAAAAGAAGATACTACTGTCACACATCGACACAGCTATATTTTTTTTCTCTATAAATACAGTGAAAATAATGATATTTGCCTGGCGATGTGCATCGATAGTAAATAGGGTGGTATTTATAAATACCACCCTATGTATTGATTTGTTTGGAATAGTTGCACTCAGTAAGAAATTCACAGTAATACAGTGTTGTCAAATCTCAGGGTCTTAATGCCCCTTTTATTTTACAGAGATTATCACATAGCGATAAGGTAACACGGAACACGTTATTTAACAGGACAATTTCCTGTGCACATAGCTGATAAATGACCTCTCTATATAGAAGGAATATCCAGAGATATGTACAGTAACTAAACTAGCAAAATCACTCACATGATCATTAAGGAAAAGATCAACATTATGTGGAAATATTTACAGTCATTTTAATCAACCAGGATATTCGATTAATATTCAGCCCATGTTTAAATCAATTTATTAACTTGGATATCGTAATTCTTCAAGGATTTGTCTTTAAATTAATTTTTTGAAAACCATGGCAAGATAATTTGTAAAGGTCTCCAAACCATTTACTCAATGGGATTAGTTTATTTGACAGAACAGTAAATGATATCATGTTATTTAATATAAACTGATTTTATCATTTAAATTCCGTTTATGAAGGTGAAATATCTTTTCATGTCATTTTCACAGCTGATCTCTATTCACGGATGAGACTAAAATGTAAGATTAGGCAGTGCAATGTTTCTGTAGATTATAATCTCAACTAACACCCCAGTACCTTTTATTCCTCCCATCTGAAATTCTAGCATCAACTGTTCAGATGTCTCTTGGATTCATCCAAATGCAGACTGATTGGCTTACTGTACCTCCTGGCATCCCTGATTGCAGGTTAAACTGTTCAGGCTGGCAATGTTACAGGGATGTTGGCAGGTAAGTTTACTAGAAGGCCCAATATCGAACGGCAAACTATGTAATATCTGTACACTGTATGACCAGCATTAGGTAGATACATAGTTGGTAATGACATTAAAACAGTAGTAGAGGTTGAATAATGGCAAATGGTTATCTAGATCAAGCATTTTCCCCTACCCATGGTGCAGTCTGTCCCTGGGTCCCTTTTCCTGCCAGCAGGTGTATGGTGTCTGATTAAATTTTTAAAACTGTCTGATCAACCATGTGACTGATTCCCATAGATTTTCCCTGACTGCATTTGAAACAGCATTATCATTGTATTTCTGCCCAGTTTATATAACGAATGGAGACTTCTGGATAATTTCCATTTCCATGTTTCCTCTGGTTTTGCATTTAGCTCGTGGAATCGTATTGTAGCCCTCCATTGTACATAAAAAAAATATAACTGGCTATTGGAGTTTTGAATGTCTGGCGGGGCATTATGGGATGAAATTCCCCCAACAAACCTCTACATAAGTTTGCTAATGCAAGGAATGGTGGGACCCGTAGTTTTCAAAACATCTGGAGGGCTGCAGGTTAGGCATTCCTGCCGTAAAGCACCACAGTACAGCAAAGTTGACTACTGGAGTAAATATAGATGTACAGGAAAAACAGATATTATCCCATAAATAATATACATCTATTACCAGCACTAAAAATGTCAATGACTGAATTGTGAATCTTTGTGATATAAATGTAGATGATAGGGCCTTGCTGTTTGGCACTAAACAATGAGAACATTGCACCCAGCATGTGTAATGCATATTGACACCTTGTCATGTTCCAGATTTAATGGTGCATGTATATTTGATCAATATATTGTACATCTCGCATCTGTGTATCGATCATTTCCTGTTTTTAAGATGTGTTAAATAATTCAGGTTTTATGGTCTGGAGTATATTGGAAGAGTGTTAGATACATTAGTAAAATAAACTACAGAGAAATTTGAGTATTGAATAGCTATTTTATAAAGCAATGATATCCCTAGGGACCTGATGTTCTCTGTGTCTGGTCTCAGTGTAGGAACAACAAATAAATGTACATCAGCCTTTCATTGGTGTTGGAAATAAAAGGGCTCTGCAAAAATTATTAAAATCATGTGGATATGACTTTGTTGATAATATAGTAACATAGAAACCTGGTTTAAGGAAATCTCATATGCTGACATAGATATAATTCTTATTCATTAAATCTAGGCGATGGATCATCTTTTAATAAAGCAAATTAGAATTCTCTTAAATTTTTGTGATCATTTTCTACTGAATTCTTGGTAAACAAATAATTGGCATCTGCTGTTACCAGAAACTGAACAATAACTATAATAATAAATACAATAACTAGAAAGGGAAAGTTTAAGTATAAACTTTGAATTTGGCTTGAAAGGCCACATTTTGGAAGCAAATGTGTGTGTTTGTGCTACAGATTTTAAAACTCAATAATGGCAATGATGAGGACATTGTTTTTTACTTACCCTTTAAATTTAGCTGTCACAGGAATGAATGGTTAGGTCAGTTGGTGTGTGTACTCATGTCAGGTTGGGGGATAAAAGACTTTTTTTGGTCAAAATGTGTTTTTTGCATATACTTACCCTTTAAATATGGTTGCCACATGAATGAACGGGTAGCGCATTTGGTTTGTGTACCTGTGCCAGGTTGGAAGTTAAAAAAATAAACTTTTTTGCTTTATTCTGCTGGGTCCTAAATTTTAACCTTTTTTACTTAAGTTACTTTTTACCTTCTTAGGAGACGTAATTCTCAAACTTTGTCTTTATATTAGTACCTGCCTTTTATGAGATGAAAGTCCCTGCTGCTCTTTCACTTGCTTTCTTGGGACTAACTCTCCAGCTTTCAGTACTTGATCACATGAGTGTGTTAGAATTACATCTCCTAAGAAGGTAAAAAAGTTACTTAAGTAAAAAAGGTTAAAATTTAGGACCCAGCAGAATAAAGCAAACCGTGAAGTGGTTGCTGGGCTTAAAATAATTTGGCCAAGTTATTGAACTAATTGCTTTAATTTATCCAGAGAGAAGGGCAGGCTTTTTAAGTCGCAATACAATGGTAAAGTAAAATTTAAGCAAATTAATTGGATGTGCACTAGGCTTCTATTTTTTGTATGTATTGACTTTTTTGTGTGTGTTTACAACCATAAAACTATCTTTTATTGAGGATATATCAAAATATTTTTTTTTACTTTATTTACCCTTTAAGTATGACTGCCACGGAAATTGAAGGGTAGGTCATTAGGTGTGTGTACTCGTGTGAGGTTAGGGGTATTTTTTTTTTATGTATGACCATATAACTAACTTTTACTGACGATATATCAAAATTAATTTTTTTAACTTTATTTACCCTTTAAGTATGGCTGCAACAGGAATGGAAGGAAAGGTTAGTAGGTGTGTGTACCTGGG
Organism: Hymenochirus boettgeri; assembly: GCA_019447015.1. Lineage (NCBI taxonomy): Eukaryota > Metazoa > Chordata > Amphibia > Anura > Pipidae > Hymenochirus > Hymenochirus boettgeri. Next base: position 326,651,663 of record CM033469.1, read on the forward strand.
TGAGGTTGGGGGTATGTGTTTTTGCATGTATGACCATAATACTAACTTTTATTGATGATGATCAAAATTCGTTTTTTGACTATAGTTATACTTTAAATGTGGCTTTAGTGGGAATGGAAAGGTAGGTCAGTAGGTGGGTGTACCTGTGTCTGTGTGGGGGGTTGGGGGTATCAGTGTTTGTGTTTATGACCATGAAACAAACTTTTGAAATATTCACATTTGAGGATTGTTACCATTATAGTCTAAGGGAAAAAATGTCCCATAATTCACAGATAACGCCGTAACGCTTCCGTGGATTCCTTAGCACACTTCTCCTATATGCTCCACATATCTGTACTGAATTTTCATGTCTCTACCTCAAAAAATGTGGGAGGAGATACAGTCCAAAAAAGCCGAAGAATAAAGTGGAAGAAGAAGAAAAGGAAGATGAAATAGAAAGAACAATAATTTGGCTCTTCAAGCCAAATTAATAATAATAATTTTAGCTCATTCCTTACCTACAGTAATTGGGACGATTGCGCGTCCGTTCGCATTTTGGTAACGCATGCGTTCACCATTTTTTGTGCATTAACGCATGCATTTCCATAACGCAAAACGCCAAAAACGTATGCGCAAAACGCATGCGCAAAGGCAAAATGCACAAGAATCACGCACACAATTGCGTGTGATTACACTCGCAGTGTGGCCTTAGCCTAAATGTCCATTAAGCAATATCATTTAAATTATTTAGGAAAATTAGAACAAAACCTTTTCTTTGTTGAACACTGCTTTGCTATATTGACCAGGTATCACAAATCATAAAAAAATAGCTATGAAATAGTTCCAGATATGTTTGTTAGTTAAATGTAAATATTCCTATAATTATTCTGATCCTTCCAAAATTTGTTCCCATTGCATTCTTTCTCATTCCACATCTGTTACACATAATAATTGAATTCACTTCTAGCCATAAGGGTGTTTTACAAGCTGGGCCAGTAGAAAAGGGAATTGCCATATATGTAAGGCCCCAATTGAAGGATGATTGATTATTTTTGAATTCTGATTTAAAGAAAATATCAACAGTTCATGTAATGTCTTTTTTTTAAGGAAGTATTGAACATAAATCAAGCATTCACCTGAAATCAATGCATTAAACTGACACAGCAAAACCTCAGAAACCTGTCAAATTTTTGGCAAACTGAATTCAATAGCTGAATTGGTGATTTGGGGGGATTCAAACTTGGGGTCAAGAGTCTCATCATTAGCAAAATAAAAGGTTTGAGTTTTTGAGTTAAACGTTTATTTTGACATCAATGCCTACATCTACTAAATTCCAACTACACGAGCAAGCATAGATTGGACATTTTAACCTTTTATAGCCGGTTTATTCCCACACGAACCTATACAATTGATGTCTCACAACTGTGGAATCATTTCTTGGTGCTCTATTCTTTTTTATTTTTTCTCTCAATTACATTTTTCACATCTACAACAGAAAAAGACAATTTGTATTTGTCATTTCTTTGTACTGATCTCCTTACAATGTTATTCATGTTGATTATTTTGTGCCCCCATGACTTCATATTATCATTAATAGCTGCAAATATTTACCAGCAATGCCGGAATTATTCCCCTTTCGTCATTTGTAATGTATAAATTGCATCACAATTTTCATTACCAAGTTTTATTTAATGCAATGGAACAATACAATCAATGTCCATTTTGTACAGTTGAGCTTAAAATAAAAAAAAGGAGAAAGAACATTCTTTATAGACAAGCATTGTTCTGAATCATTTCCATCGAGACCTTTTGAATATTTTAATAAATACAATTTTCTATAAATGTACAAGTGGTTTTATCTAGATCTCTTTTTCTTAATTTGTATGTTACCTTCTAAGGATCAAAAGCTTTAGATAATCCAAGAGAATAAGGTTTCCGTACAAACTTGTTTTACTTTTTGCTGCTTAAAAAATTTTGGAATGATTTCTGATTTTCTTAAAGGGTAACTCCAGCCCCAAACTAACTTTATCATCCCCAAAAACCCTACTTTTTTGCCTTTTTTGCTCCCACACTGTGTTACAAGAACTTACAAGAAGCCGATCCTTTGCCCCACCTTCCTTCTTTTACCACTAATGACGACTGTCAATTATGGCAGCAATGGTGACGCCATGGCCAATGGCTGCCACCAATTACCACACAATCGGTTATGAGTGCGCTTTGTCCCCAAGCGTGCTTGTAACCAGCTCACAAAACAGGAGAAGAGGAGGAGGGACTTCTGGAGGGGTATTGTGGTTCTGGTAAGTTCTCTTTTAATGTCCTGGGTTAACCTGTAATAATGTTCATAATTAGAGAATATTTACAATCATTTAAAAAAACAAACACTAATTTAGCCATACTGTCCTTATATAAGCTGCCTTGGTGCAATATTTCCATTAAATCATTCTCTTTATCCCATTTCTATGTGATCAATGTTATTTCTTACATTAAAATACTACTAAGAGTTATATTAACATTAAACATGGAAAATGATATTATATTTTTAGTCTTCTTGTGCCCCCTTAAAGGGTCATATCACCAACAACAGAAACTATTTCATTTACTGAGACTATTTATTAACACTAAACCAGTGCAAAGTCTTAAGTCTACAAAGAAATATAAACATGTAGATCATTGCAGAGAGAGATATTAATGTTTTTGATCTGCGTTTAAGGACCATTATATTATAAATAGCTAATGTGCTATTGCTACATGAAGTTGGCCTTCTAAGCATTCTAGAGCTAGACTGCCTCCACATGTTTTGAATCACCAACAATAAAACTAGTGTAGGTTGATTCACTAATTGTATGTAATCACCATTTGTACTTATGAATGGATGTATTTACCAATTTATAAATCCCTACTCGCGATGGTACTTGGAGTTGGTTATTACCACAGTTTATTAAAGATGGCCCTATGTGTGAGTTCTTACTAACCCCAAATAATATTTTGCTTGGTAGATAGGAACAATGATATTTTCAATAAACAATTAACATACAGTAAGTGTGTAATATAATAAGGTAAAATACATTCCAAACCATTATTAATGACTATAAATGACTAGAATTAAGTTTAAATAGGGGAACATTAATAAAAGCTATTTAAAGCATTTCCTAAAGGAAAAATATTTTTAAGGCAGAGTTTTTTTCAAATATGCTTGTGAAGGTTCTCATTCATCCAGGTCATGGTTATAGTTGTTATTCAATAGATCAGCTGGACTTGAAGTTTAGTTCTTGATGACGTTTTGCTAGTCATCCGACTGGCTTTCTCAATTCAGAATGACTTGTACAAGAATCTGTGGCAATTATGTACCCTGGAAAATCCCAATTAGCATATCACAGCCAGGGTTAAGGGCGTGATTAGATAGTGGCTAAGAGGTGTTATAGGAACGCCAGAGTAAGGTGTTAAAACAGCATTGTACATGGCAGACAGTTGGTGTCAAACCCCCCCCACCTCTATTTAGGCTTGGTTTCTTCATTTTCACATAAACTGTCTGCCATGTACAATGCTGTTTTGACACCTTACTCTGGGCGTTCCTATAACACCTCTTAGCCACTATCCAATCACGCCCTTAACACTTGGCTGTGATATGCTAATTGGGATTTTCCAGGGTACATAATTGCGACAGATTCTTGTACAAGTCATTCTGAATTGAGAAAGCCAGTCGGATGACTAGCGAAACGTCTTCAAGAACTAAACTTCAAGTCCAGTTGATCTAATTGAATACAACAGATATAGTTTTTTTTTTAATTATTATTTAAATGCAATAGGAGCTGTGCTGTGCTGTATTGCTTGGAAATGAAGCAGACATGATGAAGCTGCCACATAAAGATTTCCAGAGGAACCCATGAGTGTTAGTTAAGTTTCTGAAACCTTCTGCAGCTGAAAGTTTCTTCAGACATTTGTAGCAGAGCTGCCAAACCTAATTTAGAAAAAGTCATTGATACACATTAAAAACAGATGCAGGGAAAAAAAGAAATAATTTATTCAGAGGAAGAACTATAGAAGATTTTTCATGTAAAATATTCAATTAGTTTGTTCACTGTGGATATTATTTATGTGCTTAATGAAGATGAAAAGGCTAAACCTACTTCTGGTTTACCATCACATTTTTAAGATACAGGCCTGGATGTATCATTTAACATATGGAAAGTGAATGTGACAGTTTCCTGAAAACCACATGGAATATTTTGTAAATAAAAATGATGTTTGATCATTTCCTCTTAGTGAGGGGGCTCTGTTCTTAGACCCTCGTTGTTCTCTCACCACACTCCATTTCCCTGGGAGATGTGATTAACCCATTTGGCTTTAGGTATCATCTATATGCTGATAACACATTTATTTTTTCACCACCATGCTTAGTCCTAATATTCAATCAGTTATCTCTGACTTTTCCTTTTCACCTCCTTCTGAATGCCTAAAACAAAATGTTACTATATAGTATTAGAGGTAAAATAAAAACATACCTCCAGTTAGTCCAATCTTATAAGCCACCCATTAACCTTACCCTACTTAAAAAATGGTGTGAAGGGGAAAAAACTCCTTCCTGACAAATGGCAAACAGAAAGGATCCCTGGATCCCAATCTATATGTATTAACAAAAGCAATTTTTTTAAACTTATCCAGCCCACCCCTCCCTCCCTCCATGGCTGGCAGTCTTCTAGCTATTAAAGCTTTTGCCACCATGCAGGGGATACCCTCCTACCCCCAACCGCTCTATTCATAACTGTAAAAGCACTTCCAGTCGTTACTTGCACCACCTCGTTCCAGCGCTGTTCTACATTGAAGGCAGTCGCGGCTGCCAGTCCAGTGGGCAGGGGAGCTGGACCAGAACAGCGCAGGAACGAGGAGGTGTATGTAGCGATTGGAAGTGCTTTTAAAGTTATGAACAGAACGGTTGGGGGTGGGAAGGTATCCCCTGCATAGTGGAAAAGTTTTTTAAAAGGTTGACATGCCCTTTAATTACAAAATAACATTAAATATGGGCAAATGTGTGTGCTGCAAATGCAGCTCTTTTACAGTATTTCACACACCTTTGTCAAAATATGAAACTGTGAATCTATACACAAGAAGAGTTATTTATTTAAATCAAAACTGGCTAGTTCAATAGTTCACCATATGAAGCATGGGCTTTGTTCCCACTTGGCTCTGGAACATGTTTTGTTTAAGAACAACATTCCCCTGTTGGTGTTTTCTTTTCTAAAGTGAATTTGGAATCTAACTTAGTTGATTGCAGCAACACAACTATTTACCACACAGGGGGTATTTTGTACAATACAATCTTAATTGTATACAACAGTCTGTCCCAAAAAACAAGAAAAGTTTGAACAGACAGTACTCTCATAGTTAATTGAAAATCTGAACAGACCAAAGGCTGTTTCTTAAGGTTCATACACACGTTCGTTTCGGCCGCGGAAACGAACGTTCGGACACATCGTGTCGGGACCCGCGATCGCACGTGTTTACGAGGCTTAAATCCTTTGTGATCCTAAATTGATTAAATCTTTTGTGTGCAATTATAATTTATCAGAACCTGCCCTGAGCTGCACTAAGGTTGATGTTATTATATTCTGTACATCAGATCTTGTCCAGGTGCGTGGGAATTTATATCATCTGAATTGTTTCCATAACATAGAGTTTGTTCCAAAGCCACACCCCTTTGTCTATTCCCCCCAAGCATTGCACATGATATGAGGTAGCAGAGTCAAACTGAGATCAGCACAAAATGTCATAATTAACTAAGCAAAGCTATGTTTATTATTTTGAGAGCCGGATTACTGTTTCTATTACACACACCTTCTGACCTACTCATCCATTCCTGTGGCAGCCATATGTAAAGGGGAACTTTAGTCAAAAAAATAATTTTCACCAATCATCAAAAAAGTTATTTTACACCCACAACACAGGTTCACACATCTACTGGCCTACCCAGTGGCAGACATACTTAAAGGGCAACTATATTTAAAAAAAATAATTTTAACCAATCATCAAAAAAGTTTGTTTTTTACCCACAACCTGACACCAGCACAAACATTGACCTACCCTTCCATTCCTATGGCAGCCATATTTAAAGGGTAACTATAGTAGAAAAAAAAAACAGTGTCCTCTTTCATTGCCATAGCAAGATTATTAAGCCATTATCAAGCCAAATTCAAAGTTTATACTTAAACTTTCCCTTTCTAGTTTATGTTGTGACCAATAAAGGGCAAAATCATGTGAGGTTTTCTGAATCCCTTCTATTTTTAATATCTACCACAGACAGTAAGGGCACATAGTGCTATACGGATACATTTAATGCCAATTTTAAAGAGCAAGACAACTAAAAAAAACAAAAAAAACCCCAATATGCAAAGTAACCCCCCCCCCCCAAAAAAAACTTCTTGTGCTTACATCTGTTGTATTCAATTAGATCAACTGGACTTGAAATGTAGTTCTTGAAGACGTTTCGCTAGTCATCCGACTGGCTTTCTCAATTAGCTTACAAGCAAAGACTTAGAAAAAGCTTTATTTGTGAATAAATTGCTTTGATTCATTCACAAATACTATAGTAAGGCACTATTCAATATAGCAGCTTACTATAGCAGGTACTGAACTGCAATCAAACAGCTAATCACAGCTTAGTACCTCCACTAGAACACAAGAAAGACAGGGGAAGACTAAAAGAGTACCCCGGAAATAAAGGAAGTCCTCTGACATCACTGGGGTCTCCCTTTCCACAGCAGATCTGTTTTTCCACATGAAACTAACTCCATTATACGATCTAGCATTTCAGGGGTTTATTTTTCAGGACCCCCACATCGGTTTAAAACAAAACTGATGGTGGATTAAGGGGACAAGCGTGTCTCTAGCATGCTCGGTTTTTATTCTTAAAGGGACAGTGTCCAGATTGTAAATTTTAAAGATTACAATGTGTGTTTACAAAATTCTTCTCTTAACATTCAAATCCCTTCGCTCTGCTGTACCTTCTAATATTTATCGTCATATGTCCCAGTTTATACCCTGCACACATCACAGAACCCACTCCTACTGATTCCTCCCTTTTATCTTTTTTTCTTGAGGCTTCTATCCTCTTGAATTCTGTTCCCGTCTTTGTTAGTCAAGTAACTTCAGTAGATTTAAATCTTTTCTCACATCCTACCTCTCAGAGCACCAACACAGTATATTATTGTTTAGATTGACACTGCAAGAATTTCCACTATCACACCTCCTCCCTTCCCTATGTATCCGTATGTTACTCACCTAACTAGATTGCAAAGTTCAATTATTAATGTACATTGTTTATGTATTTATTTAGATTTTTGTCCTCTTGTATGACCTTCTGTATCATATTACTAGCAGTTGTACCCAGCGTTGCCCATGTACACTTGTGGGTAAAGTATTTGTTTTACGTTCAGGTGTGTGTTTGGCTTAGATGGGAGACAGGCGGAAAAAGAAGTGCACAGTTGGTAATGTACATCATGTATTTAATAGTTATGAGGTGAGGTGACATTGCTTGAGGGACGTATAGCACATATGTTTAATGTAAAACCTTATATACAACGTTATCAGTTTTTCCACTTGGAGCGTAAATATACTAATGTTGTGGTGAACCTACTCGTGAACATGCTACATGGAATTTGCCGTTGGGAAAACTTATTGAGTGCAACTGAATATCGCAGCACTTGAGTGACTGACAGGCGTCAGTGTCTCTGATCATGTGACGTGCGGCTCTTTGTGTTGTTAAAGTCGGGCTTCAATCTGTTGCGCTGTCTGAGCTCTGTGTGTTTTTATTAAGCATGTTGTACTTTTTGCACATTAGTTAGCTGTATGTCACCTTGTTTGCACTTTAACACTTTATCCTTGCTCAAGGACCACTTTATATTGACTATTAGATCCCAATCAATAAAGTTACTTTCTGGTCCGAATTGAAAGTGCCATGATGTCTTTGTTCTTTTAGTAGTAACTATCTGTGAAGTGTGTGACATGTGGGCAGTGTGTGTCTGTTTCTTAAGTCCAGATTATGCAAGTAATTCCCATGTAATCCATATCCCCCAACCGTCCCGGTTGGAGTAGGTGGAGGAAGCATGTCTGCGGTGCTGCGGTGGGTGGGGGCACGGCATTTTAGGGTGTGGACGGTCTGGGTCTTGTCTGTGATGTTGTGGTGTTCAGGAGGCTTGGACGTGACATTTGGTGGTCATGATATTTGGGGCATGGCCACGCTGTTTCAAAGTGTGGGCGTGGCCATGCCATTTAGGGGCGTGGGTGTGGCGTTTGGGGGTGTGCCTGTGATGTTTGGAGGCATTCACTGGTCTACTACAGTTTGAAAACAATTCATAACAACATCTGTTTTCTCTGCAGGTTAAGAACACAGGCAACATTTTACACCTCTTTGTAAGTCTATTTAATAAGTCCCATTATATTTCCTTTCCATTAAAAAGCAACATGCCGAAGAACACAAAAAGATAATATTAAATGTTAAGCCCACCCCTCAAAAAAAGGGGGCAGGGAGGATTAGCTGCTATGATAATTTGTTGGGGGGACATTCTGTCAATTTGGGGAGCCCATCTGACATTTTTCTATAGGGCCCGGTAATTTCTAGCTGCGCCCCTGAAAGAAACCATGGTCAGAGACCAAGATAGTAGATCAGTTAATAGTATAGAAAGTAAAAAATGTGTAGGCAAAAAATGCGGTGGGCATATTTCACAAATACACCAGTTATACACAGAATGTATATTATATTGTAAAAATACACGAATGGACTGATCTGATGTACATATACAGAGAAGCTCTACAGATCTCTAATATAAACATATGTGTATTTTTAATAATACTTCTTTAGTTCCGTGTATGTTATCTTATGGTTAATAATAACACTCACCAAGGTGATATATCAAATAAGGATTTATTGTATGGAGTAGTTACAAATTTTGCAAAGTAAAAAAGCCAGTCAAGTATATTAGAGACAGCCTACAAATTTTAACTATATACTTTAAGCATAATTAGTCTATTATGGTGTGTGTGTGTGTGTGTGTGTGTGTGTGTGTGTGTGTGTGTGTGTGTGTGTGTGGGCTTAAGTTACAACTTGGTCACAACTTATATTACTGATGACCTTCATTTTCCAAAATAACTTCTACTAGTTTGTGAGTAAGCAAGACAGTTGTGCATACATTAACAAGCTTTGGTTAACTCTTTACAATACTGATTAACCCTTTATATACTGGATTCAACATATATAAATACATTTACATATATGTGGAGATTTTCTATGTAACAGAAGTTAGACATTATATTGAAGTGAAACTTGCTTAATACCATCAATAACTGTAACTTAGCAACAGGTAATTCTGTATTCATTAAAATGCCATTCCAACTAAACATCTATTTAATATAATGTTGAACAGGAATACAATGAAACACAGCTACGCTTATTTTTCACATTACCATTTCAAATATATGGACATATTTGCACACCTTTATTAACATTACTAATAGCTATTTATTTCATTTATTTCTGTAAATTATGTTCTGTACTGTTGGATATAAAGAAGCCTGTGGCGAGAATTCTTCACCATTTGTAAATATGGTGTCAGTGTTGAGCCCAAAGCCTGAAAGTATGTTTCGCAAACTTCTATCACTAAAGTTCTAAAGTTCTATCACTGGAGGTTTTAGCATTGTAATCCTTCTCTATGAGGCATATCTCTAACAAGATTGAATAATGCGATCTTGGTCATTGTAAATAACATTCCAGATGAAAATGGAATGAATTTTATACAGCACTTCATGTTCTGCAGTACTTTAGAACTTCAGAATCTGTTGCCTCTATTGGTAATTGGAGACAATTATATTGTGTAACCCATTTAATTACAGGCTTGTTTCATTTATCTAGGTGCACATAAAAAAATCAAATGATGTATTTACTAGCTACCACTAGATACAATAAAAGTTCCTTTGTGGAGTGGGATTTGCAACTTTGTGAAATTCCCCTTGACAAATTGGCCTTTGTGGATTTTCGTGAAAGCAAACCGCAATGTTTCTCCATTTTTATTTACCACAACCCCACCTTAAAAACTTGCTGTGGCCTATAAAGAAAACCAACATTGTGTTTAACCGTGTTTATTATTGCTTATATCTACAGTTAACTCCACACCAACAAATCATTAGAGATGGATCTCCAGATGTTCTCCTTATTGAACCATCATTGGGAGTGCAAATATCGAAAATGCCTTGTGTAGAATTGCATGTTTTTCTTACTTAGGTGTTAGGTAGCTGTTATGCTGGCCATGTAGCAGTTAACATACCTACAAATGTTCCTGTCAATAACAAAAATGTCATCTAATATTCATGTAGTGTATGGCCAGAATTACTCCAGAATTAGCCTTAAGACCTGAGCAATTATAAAGTCAATAAAACCATAAAAGCCTTTGTAATAAGAGAGATAAAAGTGTGCCAGTTCAATTAATGTTTGCAGCTCTTATAAGCCGCACAATGGCTGGCAAAGAACTATTGCTTCTTTCAGAACAAAGAAATTATATTTATTTTTTGAGTTAAACTAAAATGTTTAGGTAAAGAATCTAGTGGGCAAAGCAGAAATTTCCTTTCTGGAATTAAAATAGACTATAATCTGAAGGGAAATACTGTGCAAACATGTATTCAGTTCATCCAAATGTGCTCAAGTACACATTGTGTGTCTATAGCAAGTGTTTAGGTGATGGATTTAGGACCAGACACATTCTATCTTCTGGAGGTAATAAAAATGATTTGTGTATTTATTATATTTATTTTATATTTATAAAATATAAACTTTTAGCAAGATAGAGGATAAAAAGAGTAATATAGCATTTTTTAAAATATATATTATATTGTTATCAGCCCATGTCTACCACATGTCAATGTTGTTGTTATCCAGCTATAATGTTGTATATAGCTTATAATTTGTTATCATTTTATATTCCTTTGTTTATAAATCCACATTACCAAATAAGTTAGCTAAGCCATACATTTTTTTTCTCACACATTAGTAACTTATCCATTAGAGGGTCTATTGGTTATTTTTATGGTCATTGTGGACAAGAAAGAAGATGTGAATGCCCTGTAGCTTTGGAAGATTGGTGTATAAATTTCATACTGAGTCTCATTATGAACTGTGTGATTCATGTCCCTTGTGATTGACAACATGAACACAATCAATTATTTAATGTAGATAAATGTAGACAGTAGAAGTTTTATTTGTATAAAATGCTCAGTTTATTTTCTAGGTCACAGGTTTTTCAATGTAGTTGGATAAATGTGTCTAGGGACTGATTTCTCTGCAATTTATTCTTTACAGGTCAGTTTTTTTTATCCAGTATGTAAAAAAACACTACAGAACAATATATAATGTCGCCAGCTGTGAAGAAAGAAGACGTCGGATCAAGACGTCAGCGACATCAGGCTCGTTGAGGCCACTGGCGCCGGGGGTACCCCTGGTGGCCGCATGGGTACCTCTCGGGGCTGGTGGCCTCAGCTGAGCTGTTGTCACCGAATGGAAGAAAGAAGACGCTGCCCAAGGGCTCTTTTAAGAGTCGATGGGGTTCCCAGTTTGAGCTGCGGGACCCCCAACGGGCACTTATCAGTGCCGCAAGTGCCCTTACAAAGGCCAGGGAGGGGGGACCTGGCTCAAGCTGTGGGACCCCTTAAGCCCCAAAAGGCTCTTATAAGGGCCTCAAGGGCACTTGTCAGTGCTGCAAAGGACCTGATAGGGCCAGGGAGGGGGGGTTCTGGTACGAGCTGCGGGACCCACTAAGCCCCAGTGCCCCTGCTGGAGGGTCCCTCCACCCCCCCAGCAGGCCCTTCCCCTCCACATGAGCTTACAGGGCAGGGGACTGGGAGGGGCTGCGAGTGGTCGCCGCCGCAGGGGGCGAGGGTGGGGTAGGCAGCTCGCCCCTGCTGTGTCCCTCTGGCGAATGCAACCACTCGCGGCGAGTTGGGTGTGCCTCCCGTGGCAGGTGCGACTACCCACCGCAGGTCGACCTAACCCCCGGTGATCTCACCCATTTTTGCCACCTTCAAGGTGGTGAAGCGAAATGGCTAAGATTAACGCGGCGCATCAGTTACGGCCGCTTTATTAATAGAAGCGAGCAGTAACTGATGCACAAAGCGCCCCTTAGTGCATACTTGCATTATTTCAGACTAAACACTCCCTAACCTGGGTAACAACATCAAAAACTATATATATTTGTAATCTTCATACCTTCAGCTATGTAACCACCATTCTTTCATACATACATGCAGAATTGTGGATGGAGTTATAAATCGTACCAAATCCTAATTGACAAGTAAAAAAATCCACTTAATATGAATCTCCCACATTCCCTGAATAAAATGGTATGCCATATTCATAGTCACCAACTAACCCACAAATGACCAATGCAATGCATTACAGGGAAAAAAATTAACCAGCTCAGTACTGAGAATATATTTTCATTTTTCAAACTAAACACCCCCCAAACTCGGAAATACCCCCGCAAACTATATATGTAGAAAATGCACACACTTTCAGCTATGTAACAGTACAATAATTTCATTCATACGTGCAGAATTCTGGATGCAGATCTATGTAGACCTTTGCCCTCTTAGAAGATTCTTGTCCAAAACAAAAAGTGAAAACAAAGAAGTTACTTTACATTACCCAATGCCATTATACGCCATATAAGCCCATTGTTTTAATTTATTACCCAAAGCGATTTATTTTTATTTCACTGGTAATTGCTGGGGTTGGGGAGGTTCAAAGAGCTAATATAGTGTTTATGTCCTCAGTGGATGGATAACAGCTTATAGTTCAAAGATGCCTGAATGTTCTTTATGTCTGTTATGTACAGTATATGCACTTTTTATATCCATATTTTTTGACTGTGTACTTATATATAAGATTTCGTGGATAATAATAAAGTCTTTGTACTTTTTATAACCATCAAGTGTAAAGTGTCATTTTTGGGGGTACTGAGCTGGTGATCTTGCTTTGAGATTACCAGAAATGTTCTGTTGTACAAAGTTAGAAATCATGCCCAAAACCAACATATAGAGTAAAGAAATCCACTAGTACATACCGGATACTAGTGTCTCCAGTACTGCTTTCACAGAGCGTATAGAATTTTATCACATAGCGAGAACACTTACTTGAGATGTACTGCCAGAATTTGAGATGCCCTTTGAGGAGCATAAGGGACTTATCAATACAGATGTTCTTTGAGGGAATGTAAACCTATGCGAAGTACTGAGACAGGCTATCAATTAGGGGCTTTTATGATGCCTGTCATGACTGGTCACTACAGGGGGAACAGCCATAGTATTGTTGCTAAAATGCAGATACTGCAATAAAATTTGGTAGCGGTTTCTTGGCATTATGGCTGAAAAATTGGGATGTTGATTATGGAGGTATGCCTTTACCAAGCCCATTGCAAATGTTAGGGCTAAGAATTTTTTAATTTCATAGAGGTTGGTGGGATACCATAACCGAACACGTGCATGTTCACCTAACAGGTGAAATTTACTGCTTGGCATTCAAATTTGTATAGTGGACCACATCCTGAAGAAAAGCGGCCATCATAAACAATTGAAAGAAGTCTAACACTTTTTAAAATTATTGTATCCACCTTCACACCAGGCACTGCTGTAAATTGGGCAATTTCTGGAGCATAATTTCCCGGGAGGCCCCCACACAGGCTATCCTTCACCTGGTGCATTAGCAACACTATCTTCATCTACCTCCATAGGTGTAATATTACTCGCACCACTATTACCAACACTACTAGAGCCAGCTGCTTCTTCTACGGTACCACTACTTTCCAAGGCAGTGACTGTTTCACTGCCAGACTCATCAGGTGATGAATCCTTCTCTGATTCAAAAGGAACATAATCAGAATCAGAATCACTCAATTCCTCTGAGCTAGTGCTAAGTATAGATGTTCGAAACGGTTGAGTTCCATTTTCAAATTTTCAAAATTTTCGGAAATTTCGAAAATTCGAGTTTCGATTTTTGAAAATCGTCTACTTTCAATTTTTGATTCTCGAAAATCATCTATTTTCAAAAATCGGCTACTTTCGATTTTTGATTTTCGAAAATTGGCTATTTTCGAAAATTGTCTACTACGATTTTTGAAAATGTCTACTTTCGATTTTCGCTAAAACCAAATTGGAAAATCCAGTTCTATGAAATTCGGGAGCTCCAAACGTTTTCGTCGGGACTTCGAAACCCCAGATTTGATTTGAAACTGGGTTCTATTAGAAACCACACTAACATCTCTAGTGCTGAGCATACATACTCAGCGCTTCCTCTTAAAAACAGTCTCTTAGCCATTGTGCTAAACACACCAAAAAGTTGGATTGCTATAAAAATGGATCGGCCAACACCTGCAGTCAAAGTAAAGCCAGTAAAAACAATTTTTGCAAGGTCACTAGGTACTGTAATATACAAAGATAACTGTGTCTCAACTATTAACTTTTCAACTACCAGTATTTCTAAACTATCTAGAAAATACACACTACCATAAAGCCTTACCAACAGAGCTAGCAATCAAATACTAAAATAACCAGGCAGGTTCATTGTGCAGTTTTAAAAAAAAGCTGGTGAGTCTCTGCAAACAAGAATGTTGCAAGTTACTGGTATTGATACATAAAGTAGAGTTGATCCAGGGAAATTTCCGATTGCCACTTGGATTCAGGAAGGAATTTTTCCCCCTCATAAATTTTGGTGGGTTTTTTTTGCCTTCCTCTGGATCAACAGTTAGGCAGAAATGAGGATATGCTAGATGGGTTGGACTGGATGGACGTATGTCTTTATTCAACCTCAAATACTATACTAGTATGGAAGCAGGATGGAGGGGATTGGTCACTCTAGGAGTGAATACAAAAAAGCTAATTCTGGGGCAAATCTTGGGTTTTAAGTCTAAATAGTACTCAAAGCTAGAGATTCAAAAAAGCAATGTAACAGGAGAAAATGCAGTAATTCCAGAATAAAACCCAAAAGAAAAAATATTGTATATACTCGAGTATAAGTCGATCCGAGTATAAGTCGAGGTCCCCTATTTTTACCTGAAAATTTGAAAAAACTGATTGACTCGAGTATAAGTCGGGGTGAAATATCACCACTACTGCCTTCTGATTCTGTTTGTTTTTAGGCTTTAGTTCCCTTTAAATGGACAGCAGAATTCCCATACATGAATCCCATACAGTAATAGCCATTCCAGTCCCATTAACCTCCAATTCCTTGGCACTCCGATGTTTGGAAACTACAACTCCCGCATGCTTTGTTGCTGGAGTTTAGTTTCTAAACATGTGGACTGGCAAGGTTCAGTAAACTTTTAATTAACTTACCATCATTTACAATTCTCCTGAACCCCATATTGTAAAGGGCCCTCTGACCCCATATAGTTATAAAATTCACCTGAGAGTTGTAATTTCAAGCGTCATTGTCACTGTACTAGCAGCTGTTTTTTTCCTCAAACTGAGGAGACCCATCAGATTTACAGCATCCAGATGAGCAGTGACAGTGCTGAGTGAGTCCAGCAGCCAGACTACAGGAAGCAGGAAGTGTAAAGGCAGTCAGCTCCTATAACTTTTTTATGCAGGTTAACACAGCGCCACCTACTGGTTACTATCTGCATTGCAGAATTTGGATCTAAATTAGGACTTGACCGAGTATAAGTCGAGGTTAGGTTTTCAGGCTAATTTTAAAGCCTGAAAAATTCGACTTATACTCGAGTATATACGGTACAACAATGCCAAAAAACTACTGTACGGCAAGATGGGGTATCACAGATTTATTACTCTATACTATATAATATGCTATTACTATACTATCACTATACCATAATATACTGTACTATAATAAACTATACTATTATTATAACTAAACTATAATATACTATTACTGTAATATAATATACTATAATGTACTATAAATATACTATACTATTACTAATACTATACTATACTATACTACTAATAATAACCGGAGGGGGGGGGTTTAGAGAAGGTAAAGAGTGAAAAAAAAATACTGAATTTATAAAAATGCAAATAAAACAAGCAAAAAAAAAATCTATCAGGGGAAAAAAAGAAAAAAAGTGTGGGTTGTGTGTGTATGTGTTAATTAATGTGTGTGTTATAAATAATTGTGGGTGTGTATATGTGTGTTTGTGTCATTACTGGGTGTTGCAAATGAAATAATATTAAAAAAAATGTTTTTTAAATAAAGCAAAACTGTGTGTTGGGGTGTAGTAAAAACTGTACACTCTCATTGTTCAGTTTTCAGACAGGATCAGGCAGCACAATCCACAGCAAAACAGCCAGTTTAGCACAGCAAAGAAATCCAGGCAGGTTGCAGTGCAGCTCAGGAGTGAGGACAGGTGCTGCAGGGGGCATACTTGTGTGATGACATCACATGGTTTGTCTCTATTGGTCTCCTGCAGGATGGGGTCAGTAATTTTACAACTGCGGGCATTGCGTGTGTCTAGGGGTTTGTAACACTACAGTAAACTACATTGGTGTTCGTCACTCTTGCTGGCCTAGCCCTCAATGTTGATTCAGTGTAAGGCACAAAAAAAAAAAAGAATTATGAAGGGGACAAAAATTATTTCCTAACTCCAAGTGGCAATCGGAAATACCCCTAGATCAAACTTATGTATCAATACCAGTTAACTTGCACCATTCCTTGTTTTCAAAAAACTCATCCAGATTTCTTTCTTTACCGTTCTCACAGTGAAAAACCCTTTCCCAGCTTGGGGATGTCTGTGTGGGAAATCTGGTGGCATAAAGTTAACATCACTGCGACTGGCTTTTTGCCAATTTGCGAACATTGCAGCTGTTACCGCTCACTCGTATTTATAATGTGGCAGTATCGGCTTCTTGTGATAAATTCGGCCATTTCAATTCCCCAATTTTGGAGTGAGAGAAAGCTAAACGAAGCTAAACGATGTGCTTGCCGGGAGGGGGGTACCTCTGCCGCTGGGGCAGGGGGACTGAACCTCACAAAGGTCGAACCGGGACCCCTCTTCCCGGCGCTTAGAAGTGCCCTTTGGGGCGTAAGGGGTCCTGCAGCTGGAACTGGGACCCCCCTCCCAAGCACTTATAAGTGCCTTTGCTGCACTTATGGTCTTGAAAAGGACCTTTACAGGTCTCCAGCATCTTCTTTTTTCTCTGACATTGCTGCCGCAAAAGCACTAAGTGCTGGGGAGGGGGTGAAGAGAATATTTACCGCTGCACATCGCCGTGGTGATGCTTTTTGCAGTGAAAACTACTGCATTTATAAATACAACGGTAATGCCAATTCTATTGTGTGTGGTAGTAATAAAAAATGCAAAAAAATGGACCTTTATAAATATGCCCCCTAGTATTTCTGTGATATTCAGTTATATCAACTGGACTTGGCTTTTTTCAATTCAGAATGTACAAGAATCTGTTGGTGATAAATTTCCTTGAATGTGTCCCAATCAACATATAACAGCAATGGGTCAGGGAACATATTAATGGGGTCACAAGAAACAAATGCAGCTACTCACTTAATATTCTCTTTCCTAAATGGGCCTCGTCTACTCCACCTCGTCCTCTCTGGTCATCACATATATACAGTTGAAGAATTGTAGGCGAGCCTCAGATTATTGTATGACTATTGCAACATGTTTCGGAGTACGTGCTCCTTTATCAAGCTAAACAAACTAACAGTGAACGATCTTTTTAAAGGTACAACCACTCCCTCCAATAGCATGGGGTGGGATCAACAAATCAATCAATCTAATTAACATCTATTTGTGCAAAACCAGCTTACTAATAGTTAAAAACAAATATTTAAGTGCTAGACTTACAAGTGCTTCAATCAACGTACTGTATGATTCAAAGTATTGCTTTTCATATGGACATTTAAAAGCTAGTATATACATACTGTAGAGATGGGCGAACTTTCGAAAGTTAGGTCCATTTTTGAACTTTCGAACCATATAGAAAGTTTGAAAGTTCGAAAACGGACCCACTAAAGTCAATGGGAGTCAAATTAGTTTCTAAAAGTTCTAAGGAAAATACAGGGTTGGATACATATCAATGGTAACTTTGTATGTAAATGCCTGTGGGACTGGGAAAGATTATGGGGGGGGAAACATGGTCGAATATCAGACATTAGAAAAAGCTATTTTACTTCAACTTCGCGTAGCTTTCGAGTTCGTTCCGGCCTAGGACATGTACATTTTACTTGCAGATTCGATGCTCGTGTATAGTTTTAATGGACACTTAACTCGTAGATATAATGTTTCCGCCTAGATACCATGTACATGTTACTCGCAGATTCCCGATGCTCGCGTATAGGTTTTAATGGACACTTTACTCGTAGATTCGATGTTTGCGCCTAGGTACCATGTA
This sequence comes from Hymenochirus boettgeri, assembly GCA_019447015.1. Classification (NCBI taxonomy): domain Eukaryota; kingdom Metazoa; phylum Chordata; class Amphibia; order Anura; family Pipidae; genus Hymenochirus; species Hymenochirus boettgeri. Next base: position 326,670,041 of record CM033469.1, read on the forward strand.
CATTTTACTCGCAGATTCGATGCTCGTGTATAAGTTTTAATGGACACTTTACTTGTAGATTCAATGTTCGCGCCTAGATACCATGTACATTTTACTTGTGGATTCGATGCTCGCGTATAGGTTTTAATGGACACTTTACTCACAGATTCGATGCTCGCTTTCGCACCTAGATACCATGTACATTTTACTCACGGATTCGATGCTCGCGTATAGGTTTTAATGGACCCTTTACTCGCGGATTCGATGCTTGAACAGTCCAACATTCGATATTTATCGAAAGTCCGAAAATATCGAAAATCCACGTCCGGGATAGTTCAAGAAGTCCGAATTCGTTCGGCTCAAACTCGGGTTCAAGTTCTAGTCCATCTCTAACATATTGTAAGTTATAAAGTGCAATCCATAGTATGTCCCATCTTATCTAAAAAATAGCGTATATTCATCAGTTATAAAGTGCAAAGATAAAGTGCAAGTGTTTAAAAAATTGTATGTGAATGTATCAGCTCTTTATATACATTCTTATTTAATATCTAAAGGAACTGCACACTTTCAGGGATATTCAATAAAAGTTCTTTTCCTTAAAAATGGTGCTTATTTTGCCCCAACCAATCTGATATTATTTAACATTTGAAAGCTAATGTCTGATTGGTTGGGGCAAAATTAGCCCCATTTTTAACAATAAAAACTTTTATTGAATAACCCTGTTTGTGCCTACCTGTAACAAGATAAAGAAACAGTCAGGGTTATTCAATAAAAGTTCTTATCATTTAAAATAGGGCTAATTTTGCCCCAACCAATCAGATCTTATTTAACATTTGAAAGCTAATATCTGATTGGTTGGGGCAAAATTAGCACCATTTTATTTTTATTGAATAACCCTTAATGTTCCCAAGGCATCCTGCTTTTGTCCATTAATTAAATTTAAACAAAGTGTTGCTATTCACTAGCTACTATACACATCTAGGACATCCCTGCTTTTTTATTTTAACATCATCAATCTTACACCATTATTTAATTCTGAAAGAGGATTTTTTTTGTTGTGTACAAATGTTTTCTTTAAATACGTATCTGGACCATATCCAATGTTCATTCTTTATTCTTTATCCAGATACTTGTTCACGTATTACATCAAAAACCAAACACAAGTGCTCGTCACTCACATTAGGAACGGTTTAATTGAATATACACTATTTATTATATAAGATATGAAATACTACGGATTGCACTTTATAACTTATGTATAAACTAGCTTTTACATGTCCATATGAAAAGCAATACTTTGAATCATACAGTACGTTGATTGAAGCACTTGTAAGTCTAGCACTTTAAATAAAGTTTTTTAACTATTAGTAAGCTGGTTTGCACAAATAGATGTTAATTGATTGATTGATTTGTTGATCCCACCCATGCTGTTGGAGGGAGTGGTTGTAACTTGAAAAGGAATATACACTATATTAATGGGTCATACAATAAACTCTCTGGTGCATTGTTCATGAATAGGTCATATCAGAGGACTCGTGCACATCTTTTAAGATTGGAAGAAAAGAAGTTTCATCTTCAGGTTAGGAAAGGTTTTTTTTCTGGAATATAATTTTCCTGTTTATGTGTGTTTCAATAAAATCTTTTTATTTCTAATGACTGGTTCATTACATATTTACTGAGATGACCCATGTGACCCTAAATAAAGTCTACAATATAGCATAACTGTGGCAACCAGGGACCAGAAAACTCATAGGTATATTTCTAGTAAAGCTTTATTTAGCACACTACAAAACATGTACAGGACTGTATATCCTGTGTACAAGCAAAATTAGCATAAAACTCATGCTAAAGTTTAAAAATGTACTTTTTCAACAACTAGTAAATGAACTGATGGGACGCTTAGTCCCCCTCACCCCGCAATATGAACATCCAGACCTAATAAAAACAGAGAGAGATCTAATCAAACATATACTTACATCAGCAAAATGTCTGATACCCAGGTAGACAAATTCAGACCCCAACATTCTCAAAACTTATACACAATTAGTGACGTACAGGTATTGGAGTCCATGACGGCACAATTGCAAGAAAAAACGGAGACATGTCCCCATGGTTCTCATACCTGGGACAATAGCCACCTTAAAGAAAATAAGAATTGGCAGAGGGAGATAGCCCAACTAACTCTTCAGCAGCTATTTCCTTTACTACAGCAGGCATTGTTGCCTGGGGGGAGGGGGGATGCCACATGTACGTAGTTTTCTCTTCCCCCCTTTTTTTATAATGTTATATAGAAAATGAAGTTTCGACAGACAGTAACTGTTTGTTAATAGCTTTGGGTTGCATCTGAGTATCTGAGATACGACCTTATAACAGAGAAAATTATAATGCAACAGAATTGTGTGTTTTTATTTCTCTCTCTTAATAATATATTGTATAAACAGCACTTTTGGTAGAATTTAAGAGAAACATTCTATGGATGTGACATCTACCACTGCTTTCTATATCGTTAATCTTGCAAAGTGATTTTCTGCATCATGTAATAACGGTAAGTAACGATGCTTCTAGTTCTGCATCGGCCCTGTAGTGCAACGAATAATGATTTTCTGGCCGGATCCCTATGAGTTGTCTGGACCCTGTTTGCCATAGTTACGTTATATCGTAGATTCTTGTGTTGTGGGACAAAACACAGACAAACATGAGGCAAAAAAGGGGAAGTGGAACCAAAAGGATGTGCTGAATATCTGAAAACCTGTCAACCTACACTAGAGCTTTGTGTTCTGTCCATGTGGATGGTAAACAAACGACTGAGTAAACTATAGAAATGTTCTATGTTTAGAGATGAAAAGATTTGGGGAAAAAAAGCCATTCTGTATTTCATGTCTTGAAAGCATCAACAGGAAAGGCAATTATTTTTTCTATTCATCAATACAACTGCACAAGGGCCTTATAGAAAGGTGACTATAGTACCAAAAGAATGGTCTTTTCTTATAATTGTGGGGAAAGTGTATTGAGATAAAAAAAAATCCACTGTAGTTTTGAAATGCGATACAAAATGACCAATGTATTTTCAACTCTGCAACAATGGTCTCTTCCATGTAAGGTTTATTACCTTACTTTATGATTTAGGGAGCACCACTCTAGTTGGACATTGTATTGGTCGTTCAAAATATTTAATATAGAGTTATGATCAATTATTTATGAAAAATTTTAATTCTTATTACCATTTATAGCCATAATCTGCAGACATAGGAACCTGATTCATCTCCAAAGAAAGAATAGATCATACACTACTATATCAAACACACTAATTAAAGTGGAAGTTTGATGTTTTACAAGAAAAGGTTGTCAAGAATTCTATTGCAGCTATATTACGTATTATAGTACATGTCAACTGGGTTAAACAAATCAATTTTATCATGCTACATCAGATTCAATTTTATATATATATATATTAAATTGAAAGGGTTCAGAGACGGGCAACTGGGGAGCTTAATATGAAGTTACAATTATGTACACTAGAGAAAATGCGCTTGTGTATAAATACATTAACGGGCCATCTGGGGCATTGTTCACCAATAGAAAATGTCAGAGGACACATGGACATTGATACTTGAAGAAAAGAAGTTTAGTCTTCAAGTTCGGATAGGGTTTTTCACTGTGAGAATGGTAAAGCTATGGAATGGTCTTTCATTGGATATAGTGACAGCAGGTTCACTGGATAGCTTTAAAAAAAGCTGGATACATTAATAAAATCAAAGGATTTTGCAAGTTACTGGTATTGATACATAAAGTTGGAGTTGATCCAGGGATATTTCCGATCGCCACTTGGAGTCGTGTTTTTTTTTTTTTTTTTTTTTTTTGCCTTTTGCCTTCCTCGTTTAGCCAGGAAATGTGGATATTGCTGAGAAATTTGGACTAGATGGACGTATGTCTTTATTCAAACTCAAATACTATATTATAAAGGTAAATGCAAAGACCCACTTGTGTGCTTGTCATTAGTTGTCAAACTTAAAAGTCTATTACAATAAGTTTGGATATTAATATATCCTTAAAAGATGAAATACATGAAATATTATGAAACATATGGCATATGTAAAAAAATAAGATTTTTGCTTTATTTGATGTGCCTTACCTTTAATTTCCTTTTTTCATTATACATTTTTATTCCTAAACAATATGAGAAGAAATATTTCATTAAAATATATTATATTGTAAAAAAAAAAAAAAACATAACAGAAGAACATTTCAGAATATGCTGTGCTATACATTAATAATGCATACATTTAGAAGCTTTGGGGAAGATTAGGCAGGAATTATGTAGCACCCTGGATCAATCTTTAATTTTCCAAAGTTTAAGTGTAAGAAATACATACCTTACGCATTTCCCACAGTAAAAAACAAACTGATGTAGCCCAGCTGTGTTGCAACACTAGCCCTTGCCCTGTCAAAACAAAGAGCTGGTACACATGTAGTTAGTTTCCCCCTGCTGCTGCCAGTTACTGGGACGGTACAGTATGTCTAAGTAGGGCTAATGATGCGAGTTCCTCTGATCTGTATGAAATTTGCAGGTACTGGAGAGCTGCCTTATCATTCCCATGATTTAAGTTTACCGATTATCTTCTGTATAAGAAATTACTATGTTTGCTTAAGACAATGTGTACAGTTGATGTGGCGTACTAATATTTTGCAGATTTTTATTACCGTGCCTCATAAAAGATGATTGCCTCCCTACTGAGAGCTCCTGATGTTTTAAATACTGAATTGGCTAAAGATTTCGGCACAGATAGCTTTTGTTGCTTGGTCTGATGTTATTAAGTTAAAAATGGCATTTTCTAGTGGAGATGTTCACAATGATTGAAGCTATGTTGTAAAAAGAAGTGCATGTATTATAACATCAACTTAACTCAGTAGGAATTGGGGCTGGCTCCAAAAAAAGACACAACTACAAGCTAATCCTTAAAATATACCAGAAGATTTAGGCATCCAAATGCCTAAACATTAAACAGGGACGTAACAGTCCAACAATAGCAAATAATCATAAAAAAGTTCTTAAATCTCTACCTTAACAATGTAAGGGGCATAGTATTTCTATTCTATATAAGTCATTGTATATGTACATACTGATCTTGCAGTTTCATCCTCTTCAAAGTGGTACTTTACAACACGTTCATATGACCCAATACAAATCAGTCATAAAATACCAATATCCAGCAGTCTTTTATCATGCTTTTATATATATATGCCCCATAGTCCCCTAGTTAGACAACCAGTATTTAATTTTATTTTCATTAGTCACTATTCATTGAGGAAAAACAGATCAGCTACACTATGTGGCAAATATGTGGGACAGACAAATAGACAGATTCATGTCCATTTAGGAAAGCATACAGTAAGTGTAATAGATCACATCATTAAGAAAGCAATAAAATACATGATACCCGTGTCAAGGCACAAACTCAAAGAGGAGATGACTTCCAGCAAAGAAATACAGCAAAGCATACATTGGTGGATTGATTATTTAAAAGCCTAAAACCATGTAGGATGAATGATGATTTTAATTTAACCCGATTTCTATGACCTTTATGATGTATTGCCAATGTATCAAAATAGCTCGGAGTTTATTTTGTGCCTTTGCAACAGTTTGTTTATTCTTACTGATATGTAGCCATTTAGCCCAAGGACTTTAAATTGAATGAATCGATGCACTGACAGCTAAAGTCAGTTTTTTTGCTTACTTCAATGTGGGATATTTAGGATTTCACTGAACTCAAAGGGATTATGTACATAAGAAAATACTTTGAAGGACCACAGAAGGACATATTAATATCTAGTTTAATTAATACATACCTTAATTAATAGTAGAATAGTAGAAAGTCTAATAATAAATCAAGGGTCTGAATTGTTACATTTTAACCTTTGAAATTTTATCATTTACCAAAATATTAAGATGTTTGTGGCTGTTGCTCCTCTTTTTCTCCTCAAGTTCCAATCCTTTTGGTAAACCCTCTGGCCACAAAGACTTGAATGGGGCTTTCATCCCCAGAAGCAAACAGTCGTGGGAAACATTAAAAGAGGGCACATCATTGATTGAAATGGTATTTTTTAGTATTCATAATTAAATAGATATCGGGGTAAGGTTCTTACATGGGGTATCAGCAGAATTGAATTTAACATTAGATTTTCAATCTCTTCCCGTGTGAAGGTTCTCATTCATTCAGGTCATGGTACAGATAGTTCAATTCTTCGATTCTGAGATCACAAAATAAATCTGAGCCAAGCTGAGCTAACGTGTCACATTTGGCTCAGTAATCCTAGAGATCGAACATCTGCACATATAACCGGACTAAAGGCATGAGAGTACACTTATACAAAAGAAAATACTTTATTATGCATACCACTTCATATGTTTCGGACCAGTGATGTCCTTAATCATAAGCAGAACACAGAACACCAAAACTCATGTTTTAATATGTAAATGATAATTAAGACGTTACATCCTGTGGGCTGACTGAGAGGGAGGATACAGTATTCCTAATAGGTGAGGAACCATTACTTACAAACCGTATAACTCAAATAAGACATCCCATCCTCTAAAAGTCCATCACCACAATAATCAATTAAAAACAAAAAGATACAATAGCAGTGCAAAATGAATCAAATAAATGAAGAAAAAGTACTGTAAAGTAATGAAGCTAATAAGCTACTAAAGAAGCTAAAGTTACATCTATACACACAATCTTGCATGTGAAATGTAACAATAAGACCATAAATTGTCAATCAATAATATCTAATAAGAATTATAATCCAGCAAAACAAAAGGAAATAAAATAAACTGAATAAACATAACCTAAAAGTAATATGGAACAAACACACATCTACAAACAAAATTGACTTATACAAAGACAAGTGCAAATGGCCAACTATGGAAAATAGTCAAATTCAGAAAAACAGCCATGTACATCAGACTTGCAATCCTGTGTATTTTATTGTGATATACAGGTGTTGTACCTTTTTCAGACAAAGTTACTTTGTCTGAAGAATGTACAACACTGGTACCGAAACGTCACTTTGATGTTCCTGTGAATATATTTGGGGGGAGGGAGTTGTATATGTTGGGGGAAATTTTTTTTTACCAATATTCATAAAATATGGCCTTAAAAAGCTGATCCAGAGGAAGGCAAAAAAAAAACTTTTTAAAGGGGAAAAAATCCTTCCCGACTCCAAATGGCAATCAGAAATATCCCTGGATCAACATCAATTTTAAATTTTTTTAAAAAATTTGAATTTTTTTGTTATTGGGGGGCTGTATATGTTTGTTGGGGAGAAAGTTGTTTTTATAAATATTCAATATTCAGGGGGGCTGTGTACATTTCTAGTAGTTTTAGAGGAGGTTTTTTTGGGAGAGGGAGAGAGTTATTTTTATATTAGCAATAGTGTAGAATTGGAGACTATAACTAGAAAGGGAAAGTTTAAGTATAAACTTTGAATTTGGCTTGAAGGGCCAAGGGAAAGGGAATATGTGTGTTTGCTGCAGATTTTAAAAATCAATAATGGGAATGATGAGTTTGTAGTGAACGCTTGTTTGGGACAAAAAAAAACTTTGTGTGTGTACCCAGCCCAAGTGGTGCTAATTTTGATCCAATAATCAGAAAGCTAACATCTGATTGGTTAGGGCAAAATTAGCACCATTTCAATGGTAAGAACTTTTATTAATCTCTCTGTATTTTTTGATGATTGGTCAAAATAGTTTTTTTTACTTAGTTACCCTTTAGATATGGCTGCCACAGTAATGGATAAGTAGATCAGTAGGTGTGTGTACTGTGTCGGTTGGGGGTTAAAAAAACAAACTTTTTGATAATTGGTCAAAAAAAATTTTTTTACTTTAGTTACCCTTTAGGTATGGCTGCAACAGTAATGGAGGGTAGGTCAGTAGGTGTATGTAACTGTGGCACATGGGGGTTAGAAAAACAAACCTTTTTTATTACTAATCAAAATAAATTTTTTTGACTTTAGTTACCTTTAAGTATGGCTGCCACAGTAATGGATAAGTAATCAGTAGGTGTGTGTACCTGGGTCTGGTTGAGGGGGTATGTCTTTTTGTGTGTTACAACCATAAAACATATTTTATTGAGGATAAATCTAAATTTTTTTTGACTTTAGTTACCCTTTAAGTATGGCTACCACCATAATGAATTAGTAGATTAGTAGGTGTGTGTACCTGGGTCTGGTTGAGGGGGTAAGTCTTTTTTGTGTTTACAACCATAAAACTATCTTTTATTGAGGATAAATCTAAATTTGTTTTTTTGACTTGAGTTACCCTTTAAATATGGCTGCCACCGTAATGGATAAGTAGATCAGTAGGTGTGTGTGGGGTGTGTGTGTGTCTGGTTGAGGGGGTATGTCTCTTTTGTGTTTACAACCATAAAACTATCTTTTATTGAGAATAAATCTAAATTAGTTTTTTTTTACTTTTGTTACCCTTTAGGAATGGCTGCCACCGTAATGGAGATTAGTAGGTGTGTGTACCTGGGTCTGGTTGAGGGGGGTATGTCTTTTTTGTGTTTATAACCATAAAACTATCTTTTATTGAGGATAAATCTAAATTAGTTTTTTTGACTTTAGTTACCCTTTAAATATGGCTTCCATGGGAATGGAAAGGTGGGTCAGTAGGTGGGTGTACCTGGGTCTGTGTGGGGGGTTGGGGGTATCACCATTTGTATTAATGACCATGGAAAAAACTGTTTAGAAATATCCACATTTGAGGATTGTTACCATTATAGTCTATGGGAAAAAATGTCCGGAAATTCGCCGATAACGCCGTAACGCTTCCGCGGATTCCTTAGATAGAACACTTCTCCTATATGCCCCACATGTCTGTACCGAATTTCATGTCTCTAGCTCAAAAACTGTGGGAGGAGATATGGTCCAAAAAAGCAGAAGAATAAAACGGAAGAAGAAAAAGAAGAAGAAGAAATAGAAAGAACAGTAATTTGGCTTTTTCAAGCCAAATTAACTAGACCCAAATGTAATGCCAGTATTATTATTATGTTTAATATCTCTTTCCATATAGTGAACTTCTTTGTTTTTTCCCTTAGGTAAAGCTGGATGTCCCTCAGTCTCCAATCCAACATTTAAACATCAATCTGATTTTAAATGATTTTTATTATTTTAAGAATAAAATAAATATTTCACTCTATCTTTTATCTGAGTTTTACTGATGGCCATATCTATTTTAACAGGATTATATCCCCGTTGAATAAAGCATTCTCTTATCTCTGTTGCTTTGTCAAGAAACTCTTTTTGTCCTGAACAAATTTGTCTGAAGCATAAAAACTGACTATAGGGTATACCCTTGATACAATGTTTAGGATGGTTTGACTTAGCATGAAGTAGGGTATTTTTAGCATTGAGTTTACAATAAATGGAAGTATCATAGTCACGGCTGCTGGCTATGAAGATAGCCATGGAACAAAGGCGTGTAAGTATGTTTCTGCTGCTTTTTCTTTTTACTAATCTAACTTGGCGGTTGCTGGTGGGCAGGGGTGCCCTACACTTCAGAAATGGGCTTTTAAATGTGGTTGGTGAGGCAGGTATGGAGGGATCCGGAGGGTGGGACGGAGGGGGAGAAAGGGCTCCCCGACCCCTAGGCATGTCACAGAAACCTTTTTTTACAGAGAATGCTCCTACTCTTCAGTTTCCTGGACTTTGGACAAGCACTGCAGGAGAACCATAAGGAGCAGAGATGTAATGTAAGGATTTTTTTTTTTAAACTACACAGTGGGGCCAGTAGTGGATTGAATTTTAGTTTTGGGGGTGGACATGCCCTTTAATATTGTGATTGCAGTTCTTGATTTACACGCCAGTTCCTGGAATTTAAAATTTAAATGTAAAAAGTTGCTGCCTCCTTATCTGCACTTTCCAGATCAAGGAAACAGAAATTACGGTATGTATTAATCAATTTCCCTGGCCAGTCAATGACAAGACTGGGATATACCCAAGCTAGCCAACAAATTGGGAGAGAGTCAGAATATGCTGCTAGAAACAAAATTTTAATGAACATAATATAATCATGCTTGCACAACTGCCTCCAAGACTCTTCTTCCGAATCTTGCTTCTTGTGCAGTAGCTACATCTATCCTATAGTGTTTGAGGAAAGTCTTAACTGATGACCATCTCGCTGTGTCACAAATATTCTTAAGAGGAGTCTTAGACTGCATTGGCCAGGATTCTGCCAATGCCCTGAGTGAGCCTTTAAACCCTTTGGTACCGTCTCACCTCTGATCTGATAAGCCTTGACAATGGTTGTCACAATCCAGGCACTTATGGTTCTCTTTGAAGGTGCTAGACCTCTTCTTTTGCCCCTGGGTATAAGAAACAACCTGGCTGGATTCTCACAAAATGAAGGCAGATTCACTTCCAGCTCCATATGATATTTAGACAATACCTTCGGTAGGAAATTAAATGCAGGCTTGAGTCTCATTCTATCATGGAATATGACAGTATCTGGCTCTTTTGCTGATAATGCGGACAATTCACCTACCCTGCAAGCCGAGGTAATTGCAACTAAGAAAACCACTTTTAAAGTCAGGAACCAATCTGACGCCTTTGATAGGGGTTCAAAAGGAGCTTCTGTTAAAACCTGATGAAAGAAAGGAAAATACCAAGGTGGTACTGATGCTGGAATCTTAGGTTTAATTCTTAAGGCATTGAAGAATCTAGCAACTAGTGGATCTTTTGAACAGACGATTCCCGTCATCACCGAAAGTGCTGAGATTTGACCTCTCAAGGTACTTTCTGTGAGGTCCATCTTGAAACCAGAAAACAAGAAACTTATTAGCAAGTTGGCATCTGGAACTACTGGATCTTTTTTCTTTTCGTAGGCAAATCTGACAAATTGTTCCCAGACTCTATAGTATTGCTCGGATGTGGAAGTTTTTCTTGATGCTAAGAGGAAATTAAACTCCTCCTCAAAACCTTTAGATTTTAGGCTTAGTCTTTTAGTAGCCAGGCCATCAGTGATAGATGATGATCCTCCTCCATCTGCACTGGTCCCTGGGACAACCAACCTGGAAACATCTGAATCTTTACTGGTCTCTCCCTCGCCATCTTTTTCAATAAGGGGAACCAAGGTCTGCGACGCCAGTTGGGAATTATCGCGATAACTGAAGCTCTGTCTTGCTCTATCTTCTTAAATACTCTCCATACAAGAGGAATTGGAGGAAATATATATAGGAGGCCCTCTGCCCAATCTTGGGCTAAAGCATCCGCCACTACTGCCTGTGGACATGGGAATCTCGAATAAAGTCTTTTGCACTTGCGATTCTTTAAGGTTCCCATCAGATCTAAGACTGGAGAGCCCCATTTCATACATAGTCCCTGGAAGTCTTGATGTAGGCTTCATTCTCCTGGAGCAAGCTGATAACAACTCAAATAATCTGCCATCACATTCTCTCTCCCTGGAGTGTGTACTGTTAGCCCTCTTAGATGTTCCACTGCCCATACGAATATTCTGTCCGCCAGCGAATTTAGTGTTTTGCTCCAAGTACCACCTTGGCTTTTTATGTAGGCGACTGCTGTCGAATTGTCTGAGATCACTTTTACATGTGCTCCCTCTATGCTGTCTTTAAAACTCTTCAAAGCTTTTAAAATAGCTTTGCTGAGCAGGACCCCTGGGCTGTAACTGGACCTATGTGCTTGTCCCAGCCTGTTGAAGATGCATCTGTAGTTAGGGGAACCCAATCTTGATCTTTTATCAGGTTTCCTACTAGCAGATTTCTTGACTTCATCCACCATGACAAGCCTTCTTTTACCTGGTTTTTGATCATCAACATCATGATTCAGGTTGTCCTGAGGCTTTCACACCTGTGACAGCAAACTTCCTTGTAACAGTCTTATTCGCCACTTTGCCCAAGGAACCATAGGTATTGAGGCTGCCATAAGGCCTATTACTCTCAGAATTTGCTTCACTGTCACTAACCTTCCTCTTTGCAGTTGTATGACTTCTCTTTTTAACTTTACCGCCTTATCATTTGGAAGAAATATTCGATTCTCTACTGTATCGAACTCTGCCCCTAGGAATGTCATCCTTTGCACAGGGATAAATACACTTTTTTCCTGATTTATAAGCCATCCATGAAGAGAAAGGAATCGGACTACCTCTTCCAGATCTTCTGTTGCTTTTTCTCTCGACACTGCAACAATCAAGATATCGTCTAGATAATGGTACAGTTATATCCCTTTTTTCCTTAACTCTGCTATTAGAGTGACTAAGATTTTCGTAAAAATTCTCGGTGAGACAGCTAGGCTGAACGGTAGGCATGTGAACTGGAGATGAAAACCCAGAGCCGCAAATCTCAGCCATCTTCGGTCTCTTACATGGATGGGAACATGAAAGTAGGCATCTTTTAGGTTTACCGGCCATGCTCCTTTGAAAACTGCTTTTGTTATTGAAGCTAGTGAATCTTGAATTTTCTGGTGTTCACATAATTCAATTCCTCAGATCTAATACTGGGCCCCAAGCACCCGAGGCCTTCCAAACTAAAAAAAGGCGACAATAAAAACCTTGGTTTTTTTTCCTCCAAAGGAATGTATTCCACTTCTCCGATCTCCAGCAATTGGTAAATATACTCTCGGACAACTAATTCCTTTTCCTAAATATTTGACTGCAGAAAATGGACTCTTGGGGGTAATGCCTTGAACTCCATGCGATAACTCTGACCTTTTTTATCCAAGAATCTGAGATTGTTGTGGCCCAAACCTCTGAAAATAGTGACAGTCTTCCTCCTACTCTCACAGGCAGGGCCGGCCTCATCTCATTGCTGAAGTAAAGACTGGTTTGCGAAAGAATTTGACTTTCTTCCTGTGAAGAAGTTCATCTGACGGCCTGCTTTCCAGGCCTTTTGACTTTGGCCTTCTTTCCCAGGACGTTACTGCCTTGAGGAAAGAAAAGGTCTTTCTTTTTCCTTCCCAAAGGAGGACTCGTATATAGGCCTCTTAAACATCCTGTATTGAGGTAAGAAGCTCTCTGAATAAGAGCATCCAGCTTCTCCCCGAACAGCATACTACCGTCAAAGGGTAACTGGCATAACTTTTTCTTTGAAGCCACATCAGCTGTCCAACATCGCAGCCATAGGGCTCTTCTAGTTGCTACCGCCAAGGACATACTCCTAGCTGAGAGAAGAACCAAGTCAACCGAGGCCTCAGCTACAAACTCCGATGCCAGCTTACAATTTTCTAGCATAATAATAAGCTTAGGCCCAGGATAGCAATGTTAAAGCGACAGCTGGACGACAAGCCGCACCTGCTGCCATATAGGCTTTCTTTAAAGGACAACTCCACCCTCATAAGAACATCTTTTAGAAAGAATGGCCTTTTTAAAATATGCTGATATATCATACTTTGTCCTATGAATTCATTACTGTATGCCTGCTATGCTTCTGGATGCCTCAGGCAAACTGAGCAATTTAGAAACCTGTACTGAGCATTTACTGAGCCTGGGCGTGCTCAGAAGAGGCAGACAGGGGATTAACATTCAGTCATTGGCTGTGATGTCAACTGTCAAATCCATAACTGACAGTTACTAACTGGAAGAACCAGGAAGCAGAAACAGGGGAAACTTGACATTGTGCAGGATTTCAGGTTAGACTTATATATTTCAGATTTCAAACTATTACCGTTTAGGGTTCTGGGGGGTGGTTTACCTGTATGTAAGTTTTCATTTTAGGGCTGGACTTGCCTTTTAAGTTAAAATCTGCCCGTCTATCCATAGGTTCTCAGAACCCAGCAGCATTATCCACTGGAAGGGCTGTCTTTTTTGACACAATGGTTGGATCTACCTTGGGTGGGGAATCCCAGCCAGCAGTCTCAGATTCTTTAAAAGGATATTTCTTCTGAAATCTGCCAGCCAGCACCACCTTTTTTCTATCTTCTTCCATTCTCCTGCCATAACTTCATGCATAGAGGAGTGATTAGTGAAGGTAGCCATCTTTTTCTTTATAGTAGGAAAAAACTTGTCTGCTGTCGAAGTGGAAGGCTCTTCCGCACTCAGAGACAGCGTAGATCTTACAGCTTTAATTAAAGGTTCAATAATGCTTAAGTCAAAAGCAGTATCAATCTCAGAATCTTCTTTCTCATTCGGATCAGACAGGACAGCTGAAGAAGTCTCAGAAAACAAAGAAATGTCAATATCAGATACTTCAGAATCTGAAATTTCCGGTCTTCTTTTAGTCTTCTTAAGGCATTTTCTGGTTCCTGTACCCCTTTGGCAATTGCTGTTTTAACATATTCCATAAAGGAATCCATTTGGCTTACAGAAATCGCTGGACTTGGAGTAGTCAGATCCACTTCCTCAGCTTTATCTTCAACTTTGGATTGCTTATCAGAGGTTGAGACACTAAGGAAAAAAACAAAGGGATAATAGCATTTAGCTATATGCCCCAAAACTCAGCTCTTTTTTTTTTTAAAGGGGGTATACTTATCTGACGCTTACCTACTACCTTTAGGGTTGTGACCTCACGCTTCCAGAATCCATACTAAAAAGAAAGTATAGACTGGTAAGCAGTGGCACTTTAAAAGGTAAAAAACAAAAAGTAAAATTAAAAAACATACAGCCAGTAAGGAACAAGAAGTAGAGTTACACTTTTTCAAAGTCAAAGGGTGTTGCTACTGCACAGCCCAGAAAAACGCTACCTCCACACAGGACACCGGTCTCTGGATACTCTGCAAACAAACAGGCCTCCGCACGCCAAAACTACAGCTCCCAAAAGGCCTGAAACCGGAAGTCACGCATATGCGTCGTCACTTCCGGTCGTGCGCAAGATCCGGAACTTGCACCCAACTAAAAAAACATGCGGCAGAACAGAGAGGCCGGCATCCAACCCCGGTCACTTAAGGGTTCTTTCCCCTCTGGCACTCAAGGGTGCAAATCGCGGGGGAGCATCAGGCTGAAGAGAGTGAGTAGAACTTCGCCTGGCAAGAAGGTAAGCAGAATCCTCTGTTCACTTGACAGGAAACGCTGAAAAAGTGGTTTGATAGACGAGGGGCAGATCTTTTTATATCAGCATTTCCTGTTCATATCCAGGGACCTGGCCCAGTCTGGTGAATGACTGGCCAGGGATGACAGTGAAAGTCAATGTATGTATTAATATTTAGACAGGAAATCTTTTTTATTAGATAATTTAAAAACTTAGTGATTGAGGACTGAATGAGGTAGAGTTGATCCAGAGGAAGGAGAAAAACCCTTCTAAAGGGGAAAAAATTCCTTCCTGACTCCAAACGGCAATTGCAAATATCCCTGGATCAACACCAACTTTATGTTTTTTAACTTTTTTGACTATATTTGGAGGGGAGGGAGTTGTATATGTTGGGGGAAAATTATTATTTTTTTTTTTACAAATATTAATAAAATATGGTCTTAAAAAGCTGATCCAGTGGAAGGCAAAAAAAAAACTTTTTAAAGGGGAAAAAAATCCTTCCCGACTCCAAATGGCAATCAGAAATATCCCTGGATCAACATCAATTTTATAATTTTTTTAAAAAAACATGTTTTGCATATATTTGGGGAATGTATATATAGGTTTGATGGGGAGTTTTGTTGGGGAGAAAGTTATTTTTATAAATATTCAGGGGGGCTGTATATGTTTGTTGGGGAGAAAGTTGTTTTATAAATATTTAGGGGGGTTTTATATGTTTGTTGGGGAGAAAGTTGTATATATTGTTTGTGTACATTTTTAGTAGTTTTAGAGGAGAGAGTTATTTTGTTAACATTTCTGGAAATATGCCCTCTAGCCTGGATATTTTTGTTTCAAGGTTAGCTATCCTATCCAGCACTTCTTGATTTTGGCAAAGATGTTGCATCTTGGATTCTTCTAATGCTTAAATGCTTCATCTCTATATTTATCTTTATCCTTATCTTCTTCTTTATCCTTATCTTCAGCCTTGAGAGAATCTATTGCTGGAAAGGTTCAGCAATATAACTTCCTGCTTGAACACTTCCTGTTTTCAGGCATGTGATCAGCTTGTAATCATGTGACAAGTCTCTGCCTGCAATCACGGACACAGCTGCCGGTTGTCCTGAACGAGGAAAGAGGGAAGGTAAGTTACTATTGTGGCACTTTCTGTCTATACAAATATAGTGGTTGGGGCTGGGGGAACAAGGAGAATATTATGTCAAAATAATTTTGAGCTAGGGGGAGGGAGACCAAATAGGGAGGGAGAGATTTACCTAGCTCTTTGATCTGATAGCCATAATGGTATTAACAGCTTTGATAATTGATATACTTATCAGCAACATATAACCAAGATAAACCTACATCTGTATTGGGATTTGAGCTAAAATTAAACGTTTGAACAAAGCTTATTCTAGTAATAGGGAAAAAAATTGATGATTGAAAGTAGGTGGTAAACTTTTTTAAACCAATTAAACCAATATTTGTATTAAACATTCTATAAAAAATCTGATTATAATACAATCTATGGACAAGCTATGGATCAGTACACCATTCAGATAACAATGTATGTAGTAACTAGAAAAATAGGTTTGGAAAATTACTTACCATGACTCAGACTTCAGTTTTGGTCGGTCCATCGTGCAGACAGCCAAGGATAATTCTAACATTGAGAATTCACAGCAGGGGAGGACTGGCCCAGTAGGCTGAGGGGCAAATCACCCCCCGGGCTGATCTCCAATAAAAAAAATTGGGCTGCTACAGAAGCTATTAGTAAGTTACGTGCTTGAAAGGCATAGCACAGACCTCTAGCTCTAACATTTGCAAGGAACAGGAAACTCCTTCTCCTTCTGATCAGCCCTCATTAGCATTGCTAGTCAGCCCTCCAGTTCAATAGTCAATGTCATAAGCCCTCCAGTTCATTAGCCATTGTTGGTAGCCCTCCTGTTGATAAGTCAGTGTTGTCAGCCTTCAAGATTATTAGCCAGTGTTGTCAGACCTTCAAATCGTTAGCCAGTGTTAGTCAGCCCTCCAGTTCATTGGAAACAAAGGAATTAAGCAAATTTTGGTATAACTTAGAACGCTTACCCAGCGATGAGGACTTAGTGATTCAGGATATCACCCTGGGTACTCCTCTTTCAGATCGTTTACCAGTCAGCCCTCCAGTTCATTAGCATTGCTAGTCAGCTCAATAGTCAGTGTCATAAGCCCTTCAGTTTATTAGCCATTGTTGGCAGCCCTCCAGTTCATTAGCCAGTATTGTCAGCCCTCCAGTTCATTGGAAACAAAGGAATTAAGGAAATTTTGGTATAACTTGACTTAGAACGCATACCCAGCGATGAAGACTTAATGATTCAGGATATCACCCTGGGTACTTGTAAGTGGGAAGGGTAAGATTTTAGGACTATAATTGTCCTTAAACTACATCATACACTTGAAAATGTTGCAGGCAACAATGTATAATGAAGTGGTCTTAAAAATGGGCATAACTTGAACAAAGTGTGTGTGTCCTTAGCAAAGTTGGCATGATCAAAAATCTTGTGATCTACCGTGAAAGGGTCACTTGGTTGTATTTGCCCCCCAGGCCAAAAGGTCCCAGTCCTCCCCTGATTCATAGAAGGCTAAAGGATTTAAAAATAACCCATAAGAAACTGCAAACAATCATATTTCCATCCTATGGTATTATATTTATACATAGGCTTTAAATAC
This sequence comes from Hymenochirus boettgeri, assembly GCA_019447015.1. Classification (NCBI taxonomy): domain Eukaryota; kingdom Metazoa; phylum Chordata; class Amphibia; order Anura; family Pipidae; genus Hymenochirus; species Hymenochirus boettgeri. The sequence continues at coordinate 326,687,674 of CM033469.1, forward strand.
AGGCCTATAGATATATTCTTCTTAGTACACAGTCCAAATCTATTATGTGCCTAAGCTGTTACTACACAGATGGCGGCATTTATAAAGAATCAATATTGGTAAACTCTGATATTCATCCTTTAACACAGTGGTCATCATTTTATGGTAATTACATTAAGAAATAATATAAATCGTAAATGACAGATCTGCGCCATTATTTCAATACCACATGATAGTAAAATAATATGAAGTATCACTAATTTATGATGAGGTTGTGATGCGACGTGGCCATAAAATAACGATTGTTTTAGCTATAATGGATCAATATCACAATTTAATGTAATAGGGTAGAAAATGACTTTCTCTACCACAGATACAGCCCCCACAATAGAGAACTGATGTAGACGAAGTAGAGTGGGAGGCTCTATTATAGTTTTGCTGGGGGCCTGGGGATTTCTAGTTATACCACTGCGACAGACCAGTCTAACAATTTACCTAACTCACTGGGTCAGCTACTCCCACTGTACAGATAACAATAATGTCTTTACACTACGTTGTGTTCCTTCAGCAATTTTAATGACATTAAATCCAAGTGCCCAGATGTCAGACTGAAAAAAAAGAGAAATAAAAAAGAGAAAATTTAAAAACCCAATATAGGAAAAGTGCAGGACCCAGGTTCTTTTTCAGCTCTACAGATCCAATGAAATAGGAAATCATCTTTCTTCTTGATTAAAGTGTGCTGTCCAATGGGGAGAAGAGCTGAATAAAAGAGAAAAATACCAATCCCTACCACCCTGGTCTATTTAAAATACCCAATGGGAGGAACTAAACTGCTTTTACTTAAAGGTTTAAGCATTGTTTGTAGGATGGGGCTTAATGGTTTTGACCAGGGAGAGTGATGATCTTCTGACTCTCGTTAAATCCCTCTTGTTCCTAATAACATAAGAAGCATCTGAACGCAGCTTTCTATTAACAACTGCCCTGGCTTGCTACATATCATCTAATGAGGAAACATGGAGACTATTGCTCAGAAATGATGACAATGTAATCAGTAACCCTATATCTTACCTTTGCATTGTATCCATGATTCTTGCCTAAGTTGCAGGCATGGACCTAGGGTGCAAAATAATATGTTTTTCATGAGCCGTTGTCCGTTGTGTCCTCTTTGCTGTTTAACTGAATGACCACACCAAAATCAGCTGTAACGACACATTGTGCTTATAAATGATAGTTTCTCCTTTAGACAGCCAATAGGAGAGGGTTGGTAAATTAGTAAAACGTAAAAAATAATAAATCATTCTAATGAGGGAAAAAGAGACACAAAGTAACTAACTAAACCCTATAATATGAATGGTGATAAACAACAAAAAAAATCCCCCAACTCAGAGTGGTAGCAATGGGCTATTCCAGTTTCCTCTCACTAAACTGTATGGACTGGAATGGAAATGCAGCGCTCTCCTTACCATACCCGAGTGCAGAGAGCACTTTCTGACTTTCACCGATTCACAATGGAAAGTAAGAGTGGAATTATGTAAGTTTTTTCTGTATGTAAGTTTTCATTTTAGGGCTGGACTTGCCCTTTAAGCTAAATCTATTGTATCTTAATATATTTTTCTATGACTTTTAATATCTGATTTACATTTTAGAAATTACATTTTCTGCCGTACTTAATATAGATTATCGTAAAAATGGTAATTTTACAGCTTTACATTTTAGATTAATGTCTCCAAGACAAAAGAATTAGAAAATAAAACATAACACCGATTTATTAACATGATTGTCATTGAAATAACTGTTCAACGAAATAAAAAATGAGATACACGTTACAGGTAAATCAGAGTTTTATCATGGCACTATTCCTCGTTCAGTTTATCAGTCTTGAAATATTCAAAAGTACAGGGCCAATTGGGATCAACGGTAGGTGACTCAACCCATATTCTTCATATCTATGGTGGGTGGGACAGGCTCTTCCAAGCCATAAAGCTGCTAAACATTTTTTATTGGTGCCAAGTCTTTATTTTAGAACCAGAAATTTTATAACTGAATTTCATTTGTCCTTGGAAACAAATAGATAAAATAACACCGAAATACCAGTGTTTCATACCTGCCTCATATGGGAGGTGTTCAAAAAACATGCAATATATATACAAAACAATGTAATGCATATAAATATCGTATTACACAGTTTTAAAACCCTAGAGTGTCCTTTACTGGAACCTTAAGGCAAACATGGGTATCAGAACCTCAACACCTATGTAAAACACCATTGGAGGCCTCTCTCTGGATACTGTCAATCACATGCCAGTTCTTCCTATACCAGAAAAAACCTCTACTATAAAAAGCCAAAGAACTGGGCATCCCCAAGCATTTTATAAAGGGTATTAAGGGGGTCCAAAATAACAGGCTTACAGTGTCTAAGATGCAAGGCAGACCCTATATGCGTTCTGATTCTGTTATCGGCCCAATTATCAGAGGTCGCTGTTTATCCAACCCGCCTTCGATACCTCTTACACATGTGCAACCAGTCAAACTTTTTTGTGACTTAATTCAATCATAAGAATAAATAGTTCTTTGGGTCCTATATGAAGATCAGAGACCCTGATCAAGACTGTATGACTATACACAAGTACAAGCAAAACATGCATCGATGGAGCGAGAGGTAAGTGTAGTGTAAGCAACTAAGAAAACACTGCTACAATGTTGTAAAAGTTTAATAAGCAATAAGCTCCATTGGAAAATCTACGCTTTCGAGTGAAAAGTGTTTGGAGCATGTGTGCGGCCCCCCAGCCTGGTCTAATGCCCCTTACCAGCATAGAGCCCACCAGCCAGTTCACAGTCTCTATATACAACCCCATGTGTGTGACGATTCCATGCATGGACTATGACCTGAGATGCAGTGACGAGTCTTGCTTGGGGATCCGTTATTACTTACTTTTGTATACCTCTCTCTCTCTCTCTCTCTCTCTCTCTCTCTCTCTCTATAAATATATATATTTATAAATAGCTGGATAGCACTCCACTTTCATCAAACCATCTGCCCTGTTGCATCATCTATATCGTACAACATTCTGAAAACAACGTGCACTCTGGGGACTTGTCATCACATCAAAATATTAGTTTATTGCAAACCAACGTGTTGGTGGAAACGTTCCTAGGCCCCATACAATATCATATTATCTGGCATACTTTATAAACAAAGGGGTTTTAGTATACATTACTGTGATCACATGAATGAAAAGCCTTCCAACCACGTCAAGGTAACCCCAGTCTGGAAGGTCCTAACTTCTAACCTTTTTTACTTCTATTACCATTAGCAAACTTTTGCATTTCTCATAGTTGTGCACTGGATCAATACAACAGGCTTTCATATATATATTACAAGAGCCTAGACATTGGTTAATAAACATTGTGGCATTAGTAACAATTGTGTTAGTAACAATACTGTAAAATGGCAGGATATCAGGAAGGGAATTGACTTCTCCCACCTGTAACAATATTTGTTTTGACAGTAGAGGAGGCAGAATGAAAGCTGGCCTGCGGGTAGTAAATCCTCCTTTAAATCTTTAATGGTAGCAACATATGTGGTATTAATTCTTGCTTCTACTACCTATACAAGTATAGATTCAGGGGTAGAAATATATTTTTGCAGTTAAGCTGTCCTTTAAAACATTGATCAAACACACTGGAACCCTCCCTAATTTCCATAGCATTTTTAGCTTTAAGAGAAATCCCCTACAGAAAATGACCAAGCAAAAACTCAGGTGTCAGGTGTGACGAATTACTAAAAGATCATTTGGGGCACTTGGCCAATTCCAATAAAATTAGAGCAACTATTTAAGCTGCCATAACTACTAGACAAGATGGCAGTAATTTAATTCTGAACACATGCGGGTAACAGTGTTAAGATGTAAAAGTGTCTATACGCATGTCTCTTGATACAACTATATACAGTATCTCTGTTGTATTCAATAAGATCAACTGGACTGAAGTTTAGCTCTTGAAGACGTTTCGCTAGTCATCCGACTAGATTTCTCAATTCAGAATGACTTGTTCAAGAATCTGTGGCAATTATGTACAAGATTCTTGTACAAGTCATTCTGAATTGAGAAAGCCAATGGGATGACTAGCGAAACGTCTTCAAGAACTAAACTTCAAGTCCAGTTGATCTAATTGAATACAACAGATATACCATGGCCTGGATGAATGAGAACCTTCACAAGCATATATACAGTATCAATATTAAATTAACTGTCCCTCTGTAGCAAAAGGTATCGGCACCATTCAATTTTATAGAGCAGATAGCAAGGGTGTTTTACAAGCAGCAGAGCCACTGGGGGGGGGGGGGAGAGGTGGAGCAGATCCTAAAATCACATTGATTTCTAGTTATCAATAAAATATAGGGGCAGATGCAATAAAAGGTGCAAAAGAAACATCAACATTTTTAAAAATATCAAATTTTCAGTATAATTATCGAATGTCGAATGCAGAAGCTCAAAAGTAGGGATGGCATAGAACTCGAACTCGAACCCGAGTTCGAGCCGAACTGTTCGAGTTCGAACGGACCCGGACTTCTCGAACTATCTCGGACGCGGACTTTCGATATTTCCCGGACTTTCGATGATTTATCGAATGGTCGAACGTTCGAATCCGCAAGTAAAATGTACATGGTATCTAGGCGCGAACATCGAATCTGCGAGTAAAGACTCCATTAAAGCCTATAGGCGAGCATCGAATCTGCGAGTAAAATGTCCATGTTACCTCGAACGTTCGAACGCGAAAGCTCGAAAGTAGCGCGTGTGAGAGTAAAATCGATTTTACGAAAGTCCTGGATATTGGAACATGCTCCCCAGACCATTTCCCAGGTCCCACAGCCATTTACATTAAGTTACCATTAATATTTTAGTTGTATTTGACTCGAACTTTTCGAACTATTTGCCTCCCTTAGACTTTAATGGGTCCGTTTTCGAACTTTCGAACTTTCGAACTTTTACAATAGTTCGAAAGTTCGAAAACGGACCGAACTTTCAATAGTTCGACCATCTCTACTCAAAAGTAGCGTGCATGTGAAAAAAGTTACTTTGTTTCACGTTCTAGATATTTGTACATGTTCCCCAGATCATTTCCCAGTTATTTACATGACTCTAGGCCCGATTTTGAATTTTCAAACCTTTTCAGCAGTTCTAAAATCCTAAACCAGATTTTCGGAAGTTTAGCCAAGTTTTTTCTATTTGTGAACTCTTTAGAGATTTACTTATTTTACCTGCAGGGGTGCAATTCTCTCTCTATTTTGTAATAGTTTTCACAAAAAGACAATCATCAATTTAGTTAAAAATATTTGTGTGTGATTAGAACTGATTGAGGTGTAGGTGTAGGGTAACATTGATGCCTCTAGTGGTTTGTCAAACAATATGGGGGGGGGGGGAATTCCCCAATTTTTTTAGTTTAGGATATAGTTAAAGGATTAGCACTGCAACATTTGAAACTCTAGGACATAAAATGTTACATGAAATGTAACATTTTTTATTCAAGGAAGAAAAATGTGTAACAACATACCAACATTCTTGGACTAAAGCCCAACATATTTATAAACTTGAAGAAAATTGCACTTGATGGATTATTTAAATGAATCCACTGGATACCCTTTTATCCAGATTTTCATCCTCCTCCTTTTTTTGATTTAACAGACTGTGGAGAAGAAGATCTAAACTCACATTTCTCTATAGTACTTGACAGATGTAGCTTTAATCTAATATCTTAAAAACACTGTTATTCTTTTTACTTCTCATCTCTGGTCTAATGCCTTTATCCCATAACAACTGGTATAATGTCACGATTTATTTTCTAAATATTTTAAATACTTATGTAACTTTTATAAAACCTATTAAAATGCCTTATTCTTCACACATCACTGTTCTGGTGGCCTTAGGCTATGAGTACCATTTAAATATTTTTCTAAAATGAGGAGAATCCAACTATTTCATCTTTAAAAGGCTTAGCTCTGTTCCCTTGCTCTACAGGCTCTAGGCCATCACTACTAGTCTTTGGGGCATGTTTTTTAAATAACTTACTACTCTTGCTTTTGCCTGGAAGGCATGTCTAGGCTCTTGTAATAAACTAGAATATTGTCATAAACACTGCATTTGAAATGCATGTTAGTTAAACATTAGGAAATTGTTATAGCAATATATTAGCTAATATGTTATGTATTACCATCATTTAATACAATCCTTTAAAAATGCAGAAATGATTCCATTATTTACTAAAACTTTCTATGCCATGTAAGTATATGTTTGCTGTTTATCAATATTAATGTTAGACTGGAGCCAAACAAGTTATCATTGGATGATGCTATTTATGACATTTATGACACACCACTAAGATAAAATATTTTGGTGTAATCTCCCGCACGCCTACTCTTTTTAATCCAAATCTTGCCAGTTGCTGCTGGAGCACCACTGCCAGTGGTATTAGTATCCAAGATAATAGGAAATCTCAGTGCACACCGGTCTTAATGTATATAATGTAGTTTATTGTAACACATGTGACATTTTGGTGCTAATTAGCACCAAAACATCACGTGTGTTACAATAAACTCCACTATACCTTAAGACTGGTGTGCGCTGCAAGCAGGGGGCTGAGAAGATTCAACTCTTTGCTTCAGCTGCAAGCTAAAGCAAAGAGTTCTTGAATTGCAAGCAGGGGGCCGGACCGGCAGCCGCGTCTGTGATTGGCTGAGAGGCAGCAATCACAGACGCGGCTGCCGGCAGTTCAGAACGCCGGAGGAGAGGGGGAAGGTAAGTAAAGATCGGGGGACTTTCTTACAAATATTTTATACGGTTGGGCGCTGGGGGAACTGGGGAAAAGAGGGAAGGTAAGTAATGTTTGGGGCACTTTCTGATATTAAAACTATAGCGGTTGGGGCTGGAGGAACAGGGAGACTATTATATAAAAAGGTTTTTATGCTAGGGGGAGGGAATCTAAATCGGGAGGGAGAGGGAGGGGAAGGGAGGGGGAGAAGGGCTTCAGTGCGTATGCCAAACTTCTCCCGGAGGGGAGACAGGAGGCAGAGTCCTATATGGACTCTGCAGTACACCTGGTGGGCGTTTTTTTGGACTTTGGGGGGGGATAGCAGAAGAACCATATGGAGCAGGGATGTAAGGTAAGGATTATATTACACTACACAATGGGGCCAGTAGTGGGGGGGATTATAGTTTTGGGGGTGGACATGCCCTTTAATGTAATCATTTTTTTAAAAAAAAATTTTTTACACTATAGAGATTTTCCACACATTTAGCCCACAATGCCTCATGCGTTTAAGTGCAAATATCATCAGTCTAATTGATGACAGAGCCTCATTAGGTAGTTTAGAAATGGCTCCTATAAATGTCTAACAAGCCTCTTCAGTTTTAAATGAAAAATGCCTATTGTGCTATGTCATCGTATGACTACAAATATATATTTCTTCAAAGAGTATGACATTTCATTAATTAGCAAAATTATGTTGGGTTGACCTGCATTGCAGAAATTGTTCCAGAGATAGTACTTTTATCATCTTCTCAGGCCGATTCATTAGAGACTGTACTTTTAGAATTTATGATTAATTTTACCTAAGCTTAACACTTTCTTAATGTTCTGAAATGGGGAAAATGTATTAAGGTTTTAAAAATATTTTAAAAGATTACAAAATTTGGTTTAGGTCCATTTTAACCTCAGTTTGGTATTTAGATATGTTTTTTCCTTCCTATCCAGTGGCCATGATGTTTCCACTTTCCTGTCATTACCTTGAAAGTTTGTTAGTAAATTTTTACATTGAATGTTTCTACATTACTGTTACATTTTTACTGGTTATGTAGTGATTTTTACCTGTTTGCACTGTAACTTTGGCATCTACATTCTTCACATGATTGTTTTATTGAAATTGTGGGTTTTATGGATTTTGTAAGTGTTTTTATATATATGTATGTGTTCCTCTCCCTTGAGGTGTATAATCATGGGTTAATGAGGCTATAAATAGGAAGTGTCATCAGAGTTCGCAATGCCTCTGATGTAGTGCTTACAGCACGAAATACGTCAGGCATTGGCGTGTCCTTGTATTTGTATGTAGATTCTAATAAACTTTGCATTTTAACTTATGGGACTGTAACATATATTCCTGGAGAGCCCTGCCTCACTTCTGATTCTTGGAATGTGAACATTTGGTTTAGGGAGTCAGGCACTTTGAAAGTCACCATCAATTAATTCACAAAGTCTCCTATACCATGATATCTAGTCCCCCATATTACATAGTTGCAGGGAAACCGACTAGGGTCCGCTAATGTCAGCATCCCTCTTGGAGGCAAGACAGGAGGCAGAGACCTTTGGACAGGAAGACAGCTACTACTTTTCAGTTTCCTGGACTTTGGACATGGACTACAGTTGAACCATAAGGAGCAGGAATGTAAGGAAAGGATTTTTTTTAAACTATACAGAGGGGCCAGCACTGGAGCAAATTTTAGCTTCGGGGATGGACATGCCCTTTAAAGCAAGCTACTTAAATATTTATACTAAATGTAGGAAAACTTACAAATGGAAAAGATTTCATGGATTTTGATTAAAGGTAAAAGGTAGCACATGTTTTTAAGTATTAATTCAATCAAACTGTGCTACAGTTCCTAGATAATTCCTATTCATTCTGTACAAACAAGTAGCATTTTATTTGATAACAGTTTCGGAAACACCGCATTTCCATATATGACTGTGTTTTATCGTGTTCTTAAAACTCACTTCACCGTATGCTCCTTTTCTGCCTGTGACATAACTTTCCTGTTGACTGCAGTAAAGCTGTCTTCAGCCTTAATTTGTGATCCAGTTCACCTTTTGACACTGTATAGATTGATTTGAATCATGCTCTCATTGACAAATTGGACAAATCACTTAAATTTCCTAAGGCTTAGGGTTAGTGACACATATAATGTGTAAAACGTGTACGAGACACTAAAATGTCACTTCTCGTAAAACTTGGCTCATTCGCTGCAGAAATTTCCTTTTACAAACATGTTTGTAGCTGAAATCAATGAGAAGACTAAAATGTATGAGACTATAAAGCTTTGTAACTGGAAATTAGGTGGCACAATTAGACTTCTGCCATAATGTCTTCTGGTCTGCTTGGCCTATATGTACAGTGCAGTACTTCAAAGGGAAAATGCAGTCAGCAGTGTATGCTGTATTGATACGCCCACCGAAGTCTCCGAAGCAGCGTGTGTGGGTCCAGGTACCAAATTAAGAAATCTGTTTGTGCCACACTCAGTCTCACTTTAGTTAAAATCAAAAGCCCAACACCTGTAAAGAACTACAGGACTCAAATGCCTACGGAACCCTTATTGACTGACGTGCGTTTCAGGATTTATCTCCCTTCACCAGACCAGAATAAGTTGGGAGACACGCAGTTCACTCGCGGTGCCCCGACTTTGATGGAAATATTTTCCTTCAAAAATTAAGAAGTTTTAGTCAGAATAATCTGTAACAGTTCAAGAATCAACACAGACTGTTTAGAGTACTTCTTATTTCTTGTTTATTAGAAGTCTCTTACTTACATTTCCCTTTATCATGAGGGATAGATGGGTTTAAAGCCTCTACATCGATACTGGCAACCAACCTGGAGTCATTGATTTGCAGTTGGTTTAACCTTCTTTTATATATAATCACATGGGCTCAACACTTGTACAATACATATGCACTTGTTTAGCATTTAACAAGGGTAATTAACACCTGCTTACTCTGTATGCTCTATGACCCAGGTGTGCAGACCCTGGGCCCGTCACTTTACTCAAATGTGTCTGTATCTGGAGGATAAGTAAAATCTCTTGTATCAGAACATATTATGGGTGAATATCTTACCCATGTGTCTCTGTGGCCCGGGTGCAAGATGCCCCAAGCCCGTCGCAAGGCAGCAATCCTTCAGAAATCGTCACAATATTGGAATCTGCACAAACCGGGAACACACAAGACAGTCCACCGTGAAGTTTACAATTAAAAAGCCTTTATTGTCTGGACGCCTAGGTTGACATCCCTAGTGTCTTTTAAGAAGGAAGGCAAAGTATTCCATTATCTACCAGGACTGTAATCTATTTGCATATATACTTACCAGTGGTGGCGCAGGTTTAAGGGTGCACCTCATACAATCCTACCTGGACTCGGCCTGACCTTATATATTACAGGACAGGTTTTAGGGGGTGTATAACATTACAGTTCAGATGTATCGCATTATACTTACCCATGATAATTTTCAGGACAATAATAAAGCTTCACCTTTTTTTTTAAAAAAGTTAAAATTCCATTTTATTGAAAAATAATTGCAAAATTATACATTTACCAACATTTCATCATCATTGACTATTCATACAATATCTGTGTTTATGTATTTTTGATGCCGTTCCTTTGGAAATAAGCTCCATGATTCCTATACTCAGCCAATGACTGGTTTAATGGCTTTTTAATTTATAAGTGCTATTCCTTCAAAGTAAATGTCTTACAAAGCAGGGGATAGATGGAGAGAAAAAAGGCAGTAAAACACCTGAAATTTCGCCACATGATTTGCAAATGTTTTATATAACATAAAAGTTTAGCATTAGTATCAACGCACTTAAAATGCAAAATAAACATTTATATTGAGATATTTCCAAAAAGAATCTGTGTTTAGGATGATAAATAATGCATATGTTAGCATGATTAATAGGAGTCTTAAAATTATATGGGATTTGATTTTTAAACGACATGTCCACCCCCCAGCCCCATCGATAATTATTTTATGGACCCCAATAACTTTTGTGAACTCATTTCCAGAAGCAAGCTATTCTTCCTGATTTCTGCTGGTCCTCTTCCTGTGCTATTGTCCTCCTTCCTGGTAGCAGCCATCAGTCATGTCCATGAACTCACTATCAGACTTATGGCTGCTGAGTGAGCTCTTAAAGAGTTTATAAAGCATCCAGAGGAGGAAGGAAATCTAAGTCCTGTGCCAGTGGACATAAGAGGAATAACTTTACTGTACTGTGGGAACAAAAGTTAATATCAGGGTCTCTGGGATCAAGGGAGTCTTTAGGGGGGTGGACATGCTATATGCCTGCAGTGGTAACATGTTTAATGCTTTTAAGCTTATTTATTTGTGGTCTTGTCAAGTTTTCATTTTTCTTAAAGATGTATGTGGATACTGCAGTTTAAAAAAAAAAAAGTAAATATCCTATTATGAAGATGCTTTTTGTGCCAACAAGTGAGTATGTAAAAATGTATGAAAAAAAACCCAGTTGACTATAAATAGCAATGTTTTCATCACATTTTGGATTTTGGTAAATTAAAGGGCATGTCCACTCTTAAAAAAACTGTTTGTTTTTTTTACCAGTTTATTACATGCATTTGTAACCAGATATTTAATGAATAGTTCTGTTCCTTTCTGACAAATGTATCTGCCTCCTCCCTCTGCTCAATTAGCTTTAAATTAGCTTGAGCATGTGCAGAGTAGGCATAATGTCAGTTGTCATCGTCTTGATTACTTACTCTGCCAGAATGGGGACAATAATTATTCTTAAATATCTGAAAAGTAATGCAGGTAATAATGCACTGAATATATCAGTTGAGGATGGGGGCAGGTAACTGACAACTAACAACTAACCTTTTTTTGTTTTGTTTTAAGGGAGGACTTGCCCTTTCAGATTGACTGGCTTTAATCTACAGTTTCCATGTCATTCTTTCATTCCATAATTACCCGCAGTCTAAAATCACTCGTATTAAATTATCAAAATATCTTTACTGAAATTTGTAAGTGAAAAATACATTTTCTTAATGTTTACATGTATGCAAGTAGAAATATACTTTATAATTATACAATATTTTATATAGTATTTATATTAAAGCTTTTTAGCTGAAAGATAGCAATGACCTGACATGATTTTTTTGCTATTATACATATTCATACATACAGTAAACTAAAATGAAAAACATACAATAATCTCTATAGAAAAATAAACAAAATGTTCAGAATTACATACAGAAAAATACTATAAGACACTTTAACCAGTTATTTCTATTGATGGAGAACATTTAGCTGGTAATCATTTGTATACATTTAATGACTCTCCTTGGCAAACAAAGTTGAGATATAATAATGAGAACAATAAAAAAAAAAAAAAAAGATTGTAATTAACATTTTTAAAACTTGAGTTCATTGGAGACATTTAATTAAGTCTGAAAGTGCCTAATGATCACTAATAAATGGATACATACATTAATACAATGAGATCTTGTGGTCATCAGGCAGTATCAAACTCTATTAAACTGATTTGTGTGTACTGTATATATACATTAAGTGAGTTTCTTTCCATAGTAAAATTTAAAGAGGCAGGTTTTATTAGGATCAAGGAAATGAGGCGTCCATTTTTGACTATTTGTAGTTCTCCTTCAAGCCCCCTGATTAATGCACTAGGCAGTTTTCTAGAATTTTGCTGTTCATCTGTGCAATGAGTAGCACATGGTTTACCCTGAATGGGACCGAAAGTGCAAATATTTTGAAAGCAAATCACAACTTTTGATCTGCAGCTCACAAAGAAGAGCACACTCCAGAGTCTTCTTCTATTCATCTATGGCTTTATATGATGCATCTTTATAAAAGATGTAAAATTCTTTACATCCTGGGTTTGGAAAACCCTATTTAAATATCGATTTTTGTCCAGGAACATTTTCCAAGAAAAATGGCTCAGTGATGCTTGAGAAATTAGTTTTTTTCCATTCCAGCTGATTCTCTTCAAGTGCTCTAGTATTTACCGACACACATTGAGTGGGACTGTTTGTATTCCAGAAGGGGCATGTTGGTTAACAATGCTTAAGGCTGTGATATTTTGCTCAATTTGTTTCATAATGGATCTGCATGGTCAAATTACACTCCATGTTATTGTGCTGTAACGTCAGGGGCATAGAATAATGTAGAACAAAAAGTTGGCTTTTTCCATAAATGAACCCCTGCACAAATAACAATGGAGCATGTAAACGTAAAATACAGAAACATCCAGGAGCCCCAATTTGTAGATTCTTTCTCGCCTCAGTGATCTGTAATGAAGAAAAAAAGTGTATACATTATTTAATAATAATTTTAGTAATATTATAATTGTAACCTTTGCAAGATGAGTTTCTACATACAAAGATACTAGCAAAAGTGTGCCTGTTGGTGCACAGTGGGAAATATGTGGGTGTATGTTTAGCTATATGTGGATACAGATGATATAAAATCTTTATACACACTACTATAAAATGTAAGGATTTGTACAAAAAAAGGCAAGATGTTTAAAAATAAAAATAAAAGAAATCCTATGAAATCTTGGTTCTATTAGTGTCACATCCCCTAAATGAATATTGTGATCTATTCATTGTAACATTGTATAGTTTTATAGTTGTGCAGAGCTTGAACCAATCTTCCCCCTTAAATTTCCAACCAATAATAGATCAAAAGGAGATCCATTGGATCATTATATAATTAATTTAGCAAAAAAAACACTAATGCACATGTTGAATTTAGAGGCATATTTATCATATTTTTTGCGAACACCATCAGGGTTATTCAATAAAAGTTCTTATTGTTTAAAATGGTGCTAATTTTGCCCCAACCAATCATCTTATTTAACATTTGAAAGCTAACATCTGATTGGTTGGGGCAAAATTAGCATAATTTTAAACAATAAGAACTGATATTGAATCTCCCTGCAAATGTGTTATTTTTAAATAACAAAGATAGGTGTTCAGTGAGTATTAACCAATTTGACACTACTTTGAAAAGCCACCAGGTAGTGTTACCTATTTACCATCATTTGCAATGAACTTAACTTTTTGCCACATTTCCAGGATTATTAGGGCTACTTTTTCCTACGTAATTTTCGCCTTTTTAATAACTATGACAAAAAGAAAATTGAAAGATCAAAAATTGTGGTGAAGTCTGGAGGAAACAAATTGCGAAAATAAAGCCCCTTTATAAAGCGATCTTAGGAAAATAGAAAATCACATAACATTAAATGCTGGAAAATAGTCTAACACCCCCCATGGCAATTTTAAATGACTGATTGAGCAGTTACCGCAGTCCAAATTTGGGGAAAATACGGTGATAACGGAGGTGCAAAATTTAACGAACCTTTATAAATATACCCCTAAGTCTGCTTCTCTTTGAACCATTGACAGAAATCTCTTTTAGTTATCTTTCCTGGAAAACGGCTCTATAAATTTCTCTGAGTTCGACCATAAGGATTTGCGATATTCAGGCTCTTTCCTGAAAAATCCCATTCATGAAAGTCCGCGATTAAGGAATTAGATTAAGGCTGGATCCTAGCTTCCTTCCAAAAAGATCTTCAAATAAGAAATTTTTCTACCTTCCCTTTCTGATGATTCCGTGGATCTGTCTCTTAGTAAGGGGGATGTTAAAAGATGTGTCCTAACCTATCTCTCCAGAGGAGAATTCCTTCCTGATGTATGGAGGTGAAGGAAGGGGAAGTCGGCTTCCAAAGCCACTATAGCCAGGTGGCTTATATTAACTATCACAGAAGCTTAGAAATCAGCTGATACTTCTGTTCCAGAGAACATCAAAGCACATTCTACTAGGTCGGTGTCGACATCTTGGGTAGCTAAAGCAGGGGCAACTCTTGAAAAGAAATGTAAGGCAGCTACCTGGATTTCACTCAACAACTTTGTAAAACATTACAAGCTCAGTACCATGCATGGCAAAGATGGGGCTTTTGGTCATTCTGTTCTTCAAGCTATTTCTAACAGTGAATGTATATATTTCCCTCCCTTGACTTTCACTGCTTTGTGAAGTCTCACTAGTTATTGCTGCCTTTGGGATGAAAAGGAAAGACTAATTTTATCCTTGAACACCAAAGGCAGCATCTGTATTCCCACACTGCTCTCTAAATAACTCAGAGTGTGTAGGGGGGTTGGTCCTACACAGGTGGGGTGGATCTCACTAGTTAATGCTGCCTTTGGTGTTCAAGGAAAAGGGATTTACATAAGTATAAATTCAGTCTTTCATCTACCGGATTTGTGCCCTGGGCCTTCCTGTATTAAAGATAGTGCTGAAGCACCCAGGAAGCCTGGCAAAAGCAGTTTTCTCTGTGCTGCTGTTCCTCATAGAAATTCTATTGATAAGTAGAAAGTACCAATCCAACCTCCCTGCCCTGGGGTACTTTTCATTTTAACGGTTTGTGAAAAACTTTATATGCACTAAAGTTCTCCTTTAAAGGGGACTGTATAGGAAGTTTTATTTTTGAATTGGCCTTTATTTCATTCTTATTAAAAACTTATATTTTAATGTTCTTCATTGGCCTCCCTTTCAGACTGAGGCCCTACTATGGCGGACAGCAAAGCATTGAAATCACTACCTATCAGTTGTAAATCTACAACTCAGTAGATAAAATCAGTCATTGATAATTAAAATTAGAAGCAACCATTCTGCAAACTAGACATTAATTTTCTTCATTATTTAAGTAGAATCACGTAAAAATAGGGTATATTGTGCATCTCAAAATAAATAGTTAGTGCTTAGCTGATTTACATATCCATAATAGATAGCACTTGCACCAGGCTGATGTTTCTTCCTGTTCAACTACCGCAGACAAAATTTTGGATGATTGGCTCAAAATAGTGTCAAAATTCCTGCAATGACCAAACAATTACACACGTCCAAAATTTTAACCTGATCGCATACTTTTAAATTAGACTGATCTGTTGCAACAAAAATCTCATCAGCCAACACTAACTTGCTATCTTGCCCATTTACATTCAAACCTCTGTCAAACACACAATCCGATTCTTATGGAATTGAATCATGAGTTTTCTAATGTGGGTATACACAGGAATGATCATTTTGTATATACTTTATATGGTAAAAAAGAAGCCTGCATAAACAGCAGCAATGTTATTGGCTTCCTATAGTGTAGAGTGGATAACAACCCAATTAAACTTTTCCATATACTTTATGTATCAGATGGTTGTTTAGCCAAACACATGTCTAAAAAAGTCCAATCTCATTTTTATCAGTACTGTGTGCACCCAGATAAAATAAATAGTTTAAACAACCTTTTAATTTGTCCAAAGCTGTGCAAGAGAAGTATTAATATTTAATATATATATTTTAGTAATAGCTTTTACCCACTTTATCTTTAAGTTCTATGTTCTTTTACTCGAATTTATTACCTTTATTAATCTTAAAAGGTAATATAGATACTAAATCAACTTTATTTAGCCTTAAAGTTATTCATTCATTTATATTTCCATTCATTTTCTTTATTACCAGCAATTATTAATTACCTATGGAGATTTGCTAGTTCATGAAATATTTTAGGAGCACATTAAATAGGGATTATGTTGAATATTAGAAAACATTTTATTTTAGCCATGGAATAAAAGGGGGGGGGGGACGTAAAAGCAGTTATATTAAGAACAGTCTATTATGATATTTTAGATGTATAGAAAGGTTCGAATAAATCCGAGTAAATCAGAAATTCCAAGAAATATTTCGGTACCTGAAATTGCTCCCAAAGGAATTGTATGCAAGCTTTTGAGACAGCAGAATAAGGAAGACTAATAGGCTACAGCCAAATATTGGAGGAGCTTTCGCGGGAAAATCTGTTTGTTTCTCATCATTTTAGACTGAATTCTAGAAACAACTGTAGTTTGCATCTGGATTCAAAGAAAACTACTATTCCACAGATAGAATTCTTACCTGTGATATAATTGGCCTTTAGTCCTAAATCATTTCCTAATTTGAGCTAAAAGACTCAACCCAGAAAGACCCTTAAGCCAGAGAGCAGCACAGATCTACTTTGCATGTGTACTGAAAAATAAACAAAACTTTGAATGATTTCAGAAACACCAATGCACACTATGCATCAGCTCACCTTTAAGTACATATAATATCACCATGTTGTGATGTTCAATGGCTTTTCTAATTTATATAACTACATCCTAGTGGTACAAAGAAAGTGTGAGGCCAATGTCGCAATTAAAAAAAAGGTGTTTGAATAAAACTATCAAGATTTTAATTGTAATTATTTATTTTCTCACGGATCCTACATTAAAGGACAACTCCACCCTCATAAAAACATATTTTAGAAAGAATGGCCTCTTTAAAATATGTTGATATATCATACTTTGACCTATGAATTCATTACTGTATTGGATGCCTCATGGAAACTGAGCAATTTAGAAACCTGTCCTGAGCCTGGGCATGCTCAGAAGAGGCAGCTAGGGGAATCAACCCAGTAAACTGTCAAATCCATAACTGACACATGCTAACTGGAAGAACCAGGAAGCAGAAACAGGACTTTGAAGCCTGATATCATCGGATGCGTTACACAGAGGAGGCTGAAACTTTGGGTAGGTGTTTAACTTCATTGACACTCCTATTTCACGCAATGTTAATTTTATCAGTGGAGATACCCTTTAAAAAAATAATTAAAGCCAAATTTAAGAGAAGAGAGAACTGGCGATATGGAGGTTGAGCGTGGGCAATATGGGTGGAATTAGGCAACAGAAAAGGGGGTAATGTCATTGTTGGTGACTGTTATAAACCGCCAAATGTTAGCAGTGAGGAAGTGAGCCAGCTTCATATGCAGTTGGCAAGGGCTGCAAGTTTGGGGAGTTCACTAATTATGGGGGGTTTAATTGCCCTGACATTGAGTGGACCACTTTTAAAGGGATATTAAACTATTACATTTCTAAATTTGTACCTTTAGGAAACAAGTGTAAAAAAATTAGGCCCTTTCCTGCATGGCTTAATGCTCAGGTAAAAAGGGAAATGGAAAAAAGAAAAAGGCTTTTAAAATTTTGAAATCAGAGAGAACAGAACAGTCTTACAGGGAGTATAAAAGCTGTAATAAAGAGTGCAAGAAAGCAATTAAATTAGCTAAAATAGAAAACGAAATACGGATTGCCGAGCAAAGCAAGTCCAACCCCAAAATGTTTTTTAAGTATATAAATGGTAAAAAGATGAGGACTGAGAATGTGGGACCATTAAATAATGGGGCTGAGATGCTTGTAGAGGATGCCAAAAAGGCTAATCTGCTAAACCGTTTTTTTACATCTGTTTTCACTGTTGAGAATCCTAGTCCTTACAGCAGGCATTGTGATCATGTGCAGGGTAGAAATGAGGAGTATTCACATTGGCTAACAGAGGATATGGTGCGGAAACAATTAGACAAAATGAATATCAATAAAGCCCCAGGACCAGATGGATTGCATCCTCAGATTTTAAAAGAGCTTAGTTCAGTCCTATCTAGACCACTGTTTCTCATCTTTTCAGATTCACTTTGGTCTGGGGATGTGCCGCTGGATTGGAAAAAAGCCAATGTAATACAATTATTTAAAAAAGGTAGTCGTTCCCAGCCTGGTAACTATAGACCTGTAAGCCTAGCATCAGTGGTAGGGAAGGTGATGAAAACTGTTACGGGATCATATCCTTGACTTTGTCTCCAGAGCTCATCTTATTAGTAGTAGTCAGCATGGATTTATGAGAAATAAATCATGCCAGACAAATTTAATTGGTTTTTATGAAGAAGCGAGTAAGAAGTTAAATTCAGGCACAGCAGTGGATGTGGTATACTTGGATTTTGCAAAAGCTTTTGATACTGTGCCACATAGGCGACTAATGTATAAGCTGAGGACTGTTGGCCTTGAAGAAAACATTTGTGCATGGGTAGAGAATTGGTTATTTGGATCGCAAACAAAGAGTGGTGGTAAATGGAGCTACATCTATGTGGGCTAAAGTTCTAAGCAAAGTGCCTCAGGGTTCTGTACTGGGGCCGCTTCTGTTTATAAATGACTTAGAAGGGGGCATTGAAAGCAAGGTCTCAGTGTTTGCTGATGACGCTAAACTATGCAGAGCTTTGGAAACTTCAAATGATGTGCAATTGCTGCAAGCAGACCTAGATAGATTATCAAAATGGGCAACAGAATGGCAGATGAGAGTCAATGTTGATAAATGTAAGGTGATGCAGGGCCGCTATCAGAGGGGGGAAGGGTGTACTCCAGTATGGGGCCCAGAGAGTGAGAGGAATTTTTTTTTTTTCCCTACAATACTGCATTCTCTTCTAGGAACTCCACTCCTTGATAGAGAAGACAAACAGGGCGTGTGTCTGCTGCATGGCCCCTTGACTCAGTAGGTGGCTTTACTGTCTATGTGGCTCCGACCCCTCTGCCCCACCCCTGAACTTGTAGCTCTTCTGTGCAGGAGGGAGTAACTGTAAGTTATACTGATCCCATTTCTGCTTGTGAGAGTCTCTGGGGGGATATTCTTACCCTCTATCTCTGTGCCACATTGCAGCATGGCAGCTCCACACATCCCTTATCAGGATATAGACAGGATAGAGATCGTGTGGAGGTGCAATCTGACACAGAGATAGAAATATGGATATAGGCATGACAGAGTGTGGAGCTGCCATGCTGTGTTGCAATAGTGGCAGCCTTTTTCCAGACAATGCACAAATGGGTAGGTGTAAGGATTTGAGCATGGAGAATGGAGTCAATAGTCAATATGAATGAAATCCGTTTTAAGCAACACTGATACGGAATATGGGGTCTTATATGGGATCCAGTCTGTGTGGGCTTGGCTTAAAGGTATGTTATATTTACCAGTCTGTGCCCTCTGGGCATGAGGGCATCTTAAGTGTGTAATTTAATATGAACAGGGAGGCACACTCCAAGGCAAGTGCTGAAAAGTTACCACACAACGTTTCACCTGAGGAAGGGGGCGGTTGACCCCCCGAAACGTTGTGTGGTAACTTTTCAGCACTTTAATAAATGATTTTTAGAAGATATCCTTGGATTGTGCCTCGCTGTTCATATTAAATTGTATACTTACCTGTTTTGGCACAGTACGCAGGGGGTGCACCTCATATTTTACCTGTACAGGTCTCCTCATCAATTGAATTTGGACATCTTAAGTGTGTACTGGACACGGGTACATTTTATATTTACCGGTCTGTGTGTGCATCAGGGAGGTGGAGCATGTCTAGCTACCGTTAACGAGCTTAATGTCTAGTTAATATAATATTGCAGGCAACAATGTAAAATGGGAATCCTGGCCTTTAAAATGTGTATAACCTTAACAAATATGGGGTTCCGTTTGTTCCCAGATCATTTTGTAACAAAAAACACACTTTGGTGACCAAAAGAAATTCAGTGATAACAAAATACATTTAGTGAACAAAAACCAACATTTTGGGGACAAAACTATAGTCAACCAAAAGAAGTTCTGTGGTATCAAAACATATTTAGTCAACAAAAAAACATTTTGATGACAATACTATAGTCGACCCCAAAAAAAATTTGGTGGTAACAAAACATACATTTTGTCAGCAAAAAACAACTGTAGCACCAAAATTTATATTTTGATAACCAATATATTTTTTGTGAACAAAATGTACAGTGGATTGAAATGTCGTGTGTTAATATTTTCTGTATACAAAAAGTTGCGAAAAGAAACATTATGCTGGCAAAGATTTTTTTTTTTTGACTAAATACATCTTGTAGTATAAGTGTGGTTTTTGTACACAAAATGAACTAAGAAAAAACAAACATACTTTTTGTCTTAAAAATGCAATTTTGTGCACCAAGAGTTATGTTTGGTAATGGTTAATGGCATGCTTTCCCTTTACCATTTTTTTTTTTTGGCTTTTTTTAAAGAAATATTAAATTATTTGCTTTCCCTTTAATCCCTTCAGAAAAAAATATGTACACTTAATGACTCATAATATATTTCCCTTTAAACTCTTTAATAAGAATTATCTGGTATATGATACTTCCCCTTTAAAAATGTTATTTGTCATGCATCACCCAAATAAATTCTGGTAAATGTTTCCTTTAATATCTGCTGTAAGAAAATATTACTAAATGGCACAGTTCTTATTTTCTTTTTATGGGCAAGGCCCCACTAGGCAGCATTCAAGAATTGCGCTCAGATGATTTATCATGTACTGGCATATAAGTTTTTGTTTTTGTTTTTTTTTTTTATTTCACTTTAACATTGGCATAAAAATAGATAAATTGCCCAGTGCATAATTTCCATACATTAAACATACTTCTAAATTTACTTTAGATAAATACTAAATATATCTTTAGAGTTCTTTTAGCCACATTATTATATATCACATTACACAGTTATCGCTATAGATAGCCATTACCCATAGAATGCATAACAGGCTCAATTGGTAGGTAAGGGGTTCTGAACCTCAAACCGGCGCATACTCCATTATCCACCGGGCTACTGAATCCCAATTGCCCTAGATATATTCACCCGGAACAGCTATATTAAATTAATTTTCTTTCTAAAACCTAGAGCATATTGGCAAATGGAGTCTTAATTTCTTAAATCATTATACCTATAGATACTTCAGATGCTGCTTATCCTCCGTTATAGCTACCCTACATAGAATAGGGAGTTAGCAACATTATGCCTCCTTGTCATTTTACAATTTTATAATATACCATATAATCACCAAACTATTACTCGGGACACAT
This sequence comes from Hymenochirus boettgeri, assembly GCA_019447015.1. Lineage (NCBI taxonomy): Eukaryota > Metazoa > Chordata > Amphibia > Anura > Pipidae > Hymenochirus > Hymenochirus boettgeri. Next base: position 326,709,175 of record CM033469.1, read on the forward strand.
GTTAGTGGTTAGCGAGGGATCCCGAACACCCTATATCATTTATCCTTTCTACCTTATACTCTAAAGTACCCACTGTCTTATATGACTTCAACCACTTCCCCCATATTTGATTAAATTTACCTATACAACCTTTCTGTACATAGATTGTTTTTATAAATGGGAGTTCTTTATTAATTAAATACTGCAACTGTTAGATGTTCTGTAAGTTCCTTGCCATCCACTTCATTATTATAACCTTTCTTGCATAGAAAAGAATTTCATACAGCAGGCATATTTTTACAGTGCATATAGATAATTAAAAGTTCTAAATAAACAAAGTTCTGGGAAACAAGGCAGGGTTATCTCAAAATTTTGTTGAATAAATTCTAGGACTTGGTCCCAATACACCTGAATACTGTTACAACTCCAAATTAAGTGACCAAAATCTACATTCAGGAGTCTACATTCCGGGCATTCAATTTTTCCTCGATTGACCATCTTATATATTTTTTTGGGAGTTATGTAGGATTGGTTGATAATATAGTATTGAATCAGTTTATTTTGAGCCGCAAATGATATTTTCTTATGGGATTTTAACATCATATCTTCCTTCTCCATTTGCAGGTTTGGAAACACAGTTTCCCATTTACGTAACACATTTACTGATGTCATCTCTGTCTTTATTCCCAAAAAATTCTGATATAATTTTGCTGTTAATTTCTTTTGTTTCACTTTGCTCAATACATTTAGAATTGAATAAGAAGCGAATTCTACCTTATCTCCTTTCAAAATGTTCATTATGCAGCTCCTAAGCTGTATATATCTAAAGTGATAACTAACTGGGAGTTCATATTTGGCCTTTAATTGTTCAAATGGAATTACACCCGCTCCATCTATTATTTGTTCAAAGTAGTTAATTCCAATGTTTCACCATATTTTTTGGTGCATTATATGCAATCAATTGCGGAAATGTACTATTATCCTACAATGGAGATTCCAGTGGCATCTGTTGAAAGTCTGATAATTTAAGTACTTTGGCCTAAATTTTTTTTATCTTGGGTATGTAACACAGTACCCATGCTCAATAAGTGCTTAGCAGGGTCTATTAAAAAGGCCAAATAGTGTCCTTTTGTATAGTTCTTAAGCATGTAATCTGACTGGGTGGGGCTGCCACCCTCCTCCCAGCACTGTATATATTTTAATTGACTCGCCCAATAGAATAACTTAAAATCAGGTAAGGCCAAGCCTGCCCTATGCTTTGGTGCTTGAAGCTGATTGAGACTTACTCTAGCTCGTTTATTACCCCATAAAAAGGAGACTAGTAAGCTATTAATTTTTTTAAAAAACACCTCGGGAATATACACCATTGAATGCTGCAAAGTATATAATAACTTTGGGAGCATAAAAATCTTTATCATATTAATTCGACCATATAGATTTAAAGGCAATGCACGCCAATGGGTCAATTTTTCTTTCATATACGTTAGTAATGGCAGAATATTGAGGTTATAAAAGGTTTCCGGACTTTTTGTTATGTGAATCCCCAGGTATTTAAATGATTCCATAATTGGTATTAAATGTATTGAATTCCCATCACCATTCCAGTCATCCAAAGGTAATATAGCGGATTTATTCCAGTTAATAACAATACCAGATAGTTTACCATATTGGGTTAATATCTTTGACATCTGATAACGACCCTAAACAATATAATATCATCCGCATAAAGAGCTATTTTTTCTTCGTATGGTCCTAGAGTTAAACCTTTATATTATTAATATTAGCCCAAGATCTAATCATTATTGCAACAACTAATGCAAATAATAAAGGTGAAAGCGGGCAGCCCTGCCTTGTTCCCTTGTGCAATGTAAAGGGGTCAGATAGTCTACCAAGCATTGAGACTCTTGCTCTAGGATGGTTATATATTAATTTAATCCAGTTTATGAACCCGGGACCAATTCTAAAGCATCTCAACAATTCCCATAGAAATTCCCATTGTACAGTGTTGAACGCTTTTTGAGCGTCTAAGGATAACATTATTCATTGTCCTTTGTTATCATGATCTGTGACTGTATTAATACCCGCCGTATATTGATAGATGTGGTTTTCCCTGGCATAAAGCCAGTCTGATCTATGGGAATCAGAAATAGAATAACCTTTTGCAATCTATTTGCTAAAACCTTTGTTAAGATTTTATAATCCACATATCAAAGTGAGATCGGGCGATATGAATCATGCTTGGTAAGGTCTTCCCGGATTTCAACAACACTATTATATTAGCTTCACACATAGATGGAGGCAAACACCCATTATTGTATGCATATATAAAGTTCTCTAATTACAGCACTCAAAATATCTGAATATTTTTTATAAATTTCAACTGGGATCCCATCTAAACCAGATGCTTTACCAGCTTGCATTTGTTGAATAGCAACTCTAATTTCTTCCAGAGTAATCTGATCGTCTAATTTGTCATATTGATCACCAGAAAGTTGTGGGAATTTCAACCCTTGTAAATATACCCCAATCCCATGTCTAGTGGAATCTGAGTGCGTCATACAAAGAACTAAAATATTGTTTAAAACTTTCCATTATCTCTATTGGATCCGTTAAAATACCCAATTGTGGATCAACAATCTTTTGGATAAGCGTGGGAGATTGTACACTTTTACACATCAAAGATAATAATTTCGCAGACTGGTTCCCTAACGCAAAGTGTTTTTGTTTCATAAAATAATATTTCCTCTTTTCTTTCTCGTATAATAAGACAGTATATTCTCTTTGCTTATTTCTAATATCAAAGTGAACAGGAGAGGGATTACTGAGAAAGTCGTATTGAGCCTTTAACATAGATCTCCATATTTCTTTTTCCTCAACTCTAGACTTCTTTTTAATATATGAAACAGATGATTTTAATACCCCTCTTAAAAATGCTTTAAATGTGTCCCATTTAATTGATGTTGATACGGGGCCCTGCACTTTTATCCAATTTATTTCCATCTCAGAAAACAACGTAACCCAAAATGGATTTAACTTCCAGTACCTAATAATTCTGTCTTTTTTAAGTTCTAATGTCATTACTAACGGGGCATGGTCAGATGGACCCCTTGGAAGTACTTCCATTTGCGTTAAATACTTAGTAAGAGAAGGAGATATAAAGATATGATCTATGCGCGATAAAGTACTGTATGTATTAGATTGACAGGTGAATATCGGAGTCTCTGGGTACAAGAAGCTCCAAGAATCAACCCAACCCCATGCCATTCCAATTTGTTTTAACTTAGTAGGTCTAGGCACTATTTGATTCAATCGCCTAGGAGGAAATTTATCTATAAGCTCATCCAACACCATATTAAAATCCCCAATTATTATCAAATGTGCATTAGGATAGTTAGCAATAAAATCCACAGCTAAGGAAATCACATTCCCTTCTTCATATGGAGGATTATAAATACCACATATTACATACTGTGTCAATTTCCACTGCTACATATACAAATCTCCCCACTGCTTCAACCCTAGAATCTAAAATTGTATAATTCAAGCTTTTATTAAAGATGAGTGACACTCCTCTCGAGTAGCTGGAATGAAAACTATGCAATAAATATCCAACCCAATACTTGCTTAGCATATTTTTATCCTGCTTAGTCAAATGGGTTTCTTGCAGGCACACTATGTCTGGAGCTTCCCTTTTAATAATATCTAATATCACCCTCCTTTTTTGGGGAGAGATGGAATACTTTTCCTTTCATCTTCCTTTCCCCACCCTTTCTTCTTCTCCCTCTCCTTTTCCTCCTCCCCTTTCCTTCCAGCTTTCTTTCCTTTACCATTCTTTCCTATTTATTGCTATAGTCTCGAATGTATTAATAAAGAAGTTTTCCCCCTAAAAAGAAAGTGATAAAAAAACACCCAGTGCTTAAAAAATATAAATTATTTTATTAATACATTAATTAAAATTCATTCTTAGAGTGAAAGTGTCTAAAATCCCATTTAATTTCTAAAAAGTGAATATTTCATTATATCCCTATACACATAAAAAGTTAATAATTAGTTAAAACCCCAATTACATATCAGTGAAAAATAACGGTACCTAAAGTTCCATTTTAATTCTATTTTAATTCATAAAGAGTGAAAATTCATTATATCCCTATTCACATAGCGATATAAAGTGACAGTGCCTAAACTTACTTTTAATTCCCAAAGTGAATCATTCATTATCTCCCTATTTACATAACGATATAAAGTGACAGTGCAAAAAAGTGGCAATGTGTAAGAGGGAAAAATAAATAATTTAATCTGCCTTATTAAAATCAGTTCCTGACTTAACTAGATTATACTTCCATCTGTACTAATACTTTTATTAAATGAATATTTAACAAATATAAACCTGCTCATATTTATTAACTCTCCCCATTCATTAATTAATTGTTCAATTAAAAAAAACACATGCTATACCAATTCATTTTCAACTACCTATTACCCTAACTGAGTTAATCATCAGTTAATTCATGATTATCCTCTAAATCCCACAATTCATTAACTAATCAATTAATTAAAACAAAAAACACTCCATAGGTGCTATACCAATTCATTTTATAACTATTACCCTACCTGAATTAGTCAGTAGTTACTTCACAAATATCTGCTTAATCCCATGATTCATTAATTGACCAATTAATTCCTAAACGAAATACACCACAGGTACTATACCAATTCATTTTTAACTATCTATTGCCCTAACTAAATTCATCAGCAATTAATTAATACAGATCGAATCAAATGATCAATTACATAGTTTAAGCTAATTGTAAATACAGATTTGTTTTTACTCTTTTTCCCTCCCCTCCCCCTTTAAAATTTGCAAGGATTCTATGAAAGTTTAAGGGATTCCATTCATATCTAGCCAGTTCAGCAATTCTTTAGGATCAGAAAAAAATAATGAATTCCCCTCTTTATTAATCCTTAGTTTCGCTGGATATAACATTGCATATTCCAGGTTAGCCTTCTAGAGTTAACAGAGGTTAACTCTGTTAAGCAGATAAAAACGTTGCACGCTTCTTCTGGACATCATTAGAAAAGTCAGGATAAATAGCAATTTGAGGCTCTTCAAACGTTAAAGGACCTTTTTTCCTAGCAGTTCGTAGAATTAGGTCTCTGTCTTTAACACATAGTAATCTGGCAATTATAGGACGGGGCCTGGCTCCCGGAGGTAGTTGGCGCGTAGGGACTCTATGTGCTCTTTCCACCATAAACACATCAGTAAATATCTCTTTACCAAATACAGATACCAGCCAATCTAAATCTAAATTTTTCCATGTAGACACCTTCCACTCTTTCAGGAAACCCCAAGATTCTAATATTTTGTCGCCTTATGCGATGCTCAAAGTCCTCAATACGCTCCTTATATAAAATAAGTTTGTATATTGGGAAAGTCTCCTGTTATGGGAGTTAAATTATCCTCCAAGAGAGATATACGGGTTTCTGCTTCCAGGAGCCTGGTTCTAAATTTAGACATGTCCTGGCGAATCAAACCAACATCAATTCTTACCTCCTCCACCAGCCCCATCAAGGAATGTTTTACCTCAGCCATTGCTTGTATCAAAGTAGCTTGCATCTGGGCGAGCGTGGGCTCCGAGCTTCTCCCCCCATCCACTGGATCAGGTTCTGCCTTGTAGCCCGTTTCTGCCCCCCTTACCGCAAGACTCAGGGTCGAAGGACCTTTCCGTTTGCTGCTCCCAGCTAGATTGGTTTTCGCGGGCAAAACACTTGGGGCGCGCTCTGGCGTGCTAGCTGGTGTGTGCGCAAATTTAGCAAGTTTCTCCACTGCTAGTGCCTCGCGTTTCTCTTTTTCCCTGTCTTTTATTTTACCCATAATAAAAGCCGACACTGAGCTGCAAACAGATAGGTAAGTAGCTAACCAGGAATCGTACTGACGGGGTAAGAGTATCAGAAATGCTTGATAAGTGCAGGAGATCCGATTCTTGTGCCCTTTCACTCCGCCATCTTGGACACGCCCCCCGAGGCCCATAATCTCTAACGCCAGCAGATAGCTGTCGTTAAAGATTTACAAATTTGAGAACTCCATTTGCAATGCAATGAGAGCCACTATCAGCTCAGTGCATTGCCTAAAGGGGGCAATAGCAACTCTTGGTACATAGCCCCTTAAATATGCCATATATGTGCTATAACCTTGACAGGATGCTGCTCAATGTCAAAAATAAAAATTATTTTCTTTTATAAACAATTTTTTATTAAGGTATTTGTTTCTTATTCATTTTACTTCTACACAAGAGAAAAGTGAACAAATACTTTCTTTATTCTTATTTGAGTATCTAAAACTAGTTAATGTGAGGGTATTAATTTTTGTGATGTGTGCAGAATTTAGTCTTCTTTGGTGTACAATTGTGTATATGCATTGATATTACTGCAATAATAAATTAAAATAAAATATTTACAACTGTAAAACACTAACTATATAATTTAGCAGATTGGATTTAAAGGACAGCTATACTCATATTTTGTGTTTTTACATCTAAAATCTGTAATGCAATAGAATGTAGAAGTATTTCTTATCTCCAGATGTTCAGAGAAACACAAGTTTGTGTCTTTCTGCCTGCCAGCTCAGCTGGGAGAACTGCTAACCTGGAAAAGTACCATTGCAACCTCAAAAGCAGTGCACTTATTTGGCTTAACAGTGAGAGGTAAGAATGCTCTGCTTTAGAGAATTTAGATATAGGCTTTTTGAGGAACTCAATAGGACTATAGATGCCCTTTTACCATCAAGGAATGACAGACTGAAAGACAGATATAACCGGATCCTCGTGGTTTGTAACTACAAGCACACTACGGAATTTATCAAACAACATCAAAAGCTGTGATCGACGCATATTTTCATTGTACATGATCTCTTCGAGGTGGTGCCGTCCACGGAAATAGTGAAGAAGCCTGTATTAAAACAAACATTTTTAACTGTTTTGTTTTAAACAACAGAATGAAAGACAACTGTGATCAAAGTAGAACTTTTGTAAATGCAAATAAATTTCATCCTTACAGGGATAATTATACCCTTCTCCATTGATGTTTACAGGGTGAGGACATCGCTATGTACTCACCACTGGGGTTACATTAGATTGCTGACACAACTTAGTTAAAGTAGTCAACAGTCAAAGCCAGGTATCGAGCTGTAATATTGCTACATAAGAAAGGGGTAGGGCTGTAATGGAATAGGAAACACAAATTTAAGTATATATTACTGACGATCCAATGTAGCCCCCAGGAGTGAGGACACAGCAGTATAGGTCCTCACCCTCAGTACATCAACATTAAGGGGAGTGGTTTATGGGGTATAATTTTCCTTTAATCATAAATATTAAATACTGCAACCAATATTTTCTTACCCCCCAAAATATTTGTAGTATAACTGTTTATTATAGTTTTTACAACAGATTTAGCCAATTTACTTAAAGGAGGTCTATACAAAATAAACATTATATAAAATGATTTTCTTTTATATAATAAAATATAAAATATTTGGGCAATTTTCTCACTGCCGTCTTTAAAAATATTCAGCCCTTTTTATTTGAGATCAGAACTTTTTTCCTCCTTGTGATGTCATTGCCCATTTACCCTACTCTTTACCAGCCTAAAGAGCACTGTCAAGCATCTTGGTCAGTAAAAGAAACAAAAAAAAAAAAAAAAGTGTTTTTTTTTGCATATCCCCCGACCCTTTTACTCTGGGAAACCTAGGAGTGAGAAATGAATCCTTGTTTTTTTAGTTTGTGGGCAATGCTATTCATATAGCATGAGACTGCAAAATGCCTTCTGTTTTAAGAAGGCTCTGTTTCAGCAAATGCAAAAGAAGTAATTCTGTAGTTTTTCTCTCTGTACAATAACTCTTTGTCAATGTGTACCAGACACAATGAATTACAATTACAGTATCAATACCCGCAATGGGTTTGTGGGTGATAGACAACACACTGTTTGATTTGCACAACATTCTGTTTTCAGTGGCAAGCGCAGGATTTTCAGGGGAGGGGGGATTCTTAAATGGGTTACCACTGAACAAGCCCAGAAGGAGGTTCACAACCAAATACATTCATGTGTCTTATTATATATGGATCATATAATAATATTATATATATTCTCTAATTGCCATGATTATCATCACAGTTGGCCAATACACATATTCCCTTTTATTTTGTTATAAAGTATATACATATTAAGGCTGGGTACACACAAACCAACAGATATTTCCGTGTATTGGTCGGTCAGGCTGAAAAAATCTGAGGTGATTTCGGCAGTGGAAGTGAACTCTGTGGTCTATAGGAGACACTTTATAGGAGCGAAAGGCCAGGCCAGAAAATTTGCCCTTGTGTACCCAGCCTAACGTTCTGTTTTACTGATAAATCCCCATTTGCACTACTTTACCATTAGTTTCTTTTACAGTCAGAGCTGTGAGACTGACTGTGGATCTGACAGAATATATATATATATATATATATACACATATATATATATATACACTATATATATATATATATATACACTGTAATACAGTGACAATACAACGTGAAACACAAATTCAATATAATATATACATTCTTTTTTTTTTACTTTGACTTACCAATTCCAGTGTTAGCCCCTGTTACTATAGCCACCTTTCCTGAAAGGTCACAGCCCTGTAGTATGTCCATGGCAGTAGTGTTCCCATCATATTTCTGCCGTGGGTTGATCTTTGTGGGTTGATCTTCAACAGTGAATGCAATTCTTGGGTCAAGGTATGTAGTCCTCTTATTTAAATGACTGCGTAAAAATGACATCATACAATTACTGATAATGTACAGCTGATTATTTTGCTATTTTAAGATGTATCTTTTTTTTCCAAGGCTTTTTGAGTTTTCACAATCATTCTGCACAAATATAGTAAACAATAAATGATTGTAAACTTCATTATACTTTCATGTCCACTTTTTTTTTAAGAAAAGTGACAATTTAAACACTATTTGTTTTAGCTAAAGCAGTTTCTAATTTGACAAATCCTACCCCATACAGCCATGAATCTGTATCTTGCACTGATGAGATCTAGCAAGATCAAAACATGTCATGTCTGCTTGTCAGATGATTGGCTCTATACTATAGGCTGTATTGCATGTTAATAAGGCAGCAGTTGGACACATGCATTAGCCATAGGACATAAAGGAGACATTTTTCACATCTCCATCCCTTACTCTGGGAAACCTGGGAATAAGAAATAACTTCTTGTCCATCCATATAGCATAAGACTGCAAGATGCATGTATTAAGAAGGCTCTACTCCATTTTTATGCTCCTTTTGGCCCACCTCTCCTTAAGCTATATAGCTGTCTTGTCTAATTTGACAATTTTAATAGACAGTACTTATTACATTAAATGTATCCTTTAAATCTGACTCTGTAATGACTTTCATTCATTCAATAAAGCATGCATCTGTAGCTTACATATTAACAGCGTGCACCTTTATATTAAAGGCGCCAGAGGGAGCTAGTTCCTTTTTTCCTTAGATGATACAGCTTGCTAAATCAAGTGGTGAGAGCTGAGTTTTCTAGTAGAATGTATGTTTATTTACATATAGGGCCACTTGGGAATGCAGCACTTTACAAAATTACAATACAAGAAGGTCATACAAGGGCAACAAAAAATATAAATAAATACTATTGTTTTTGTAGCATTCTTTAGGCTATTACAGGAAAATGTAATAGAATACATACCATATATACTCGAGTATAAACCGTCCCGAGTATAAACCGAGGTACCTAGTTTTAGCTAAAAAAGGAGAAAAAAGATATTGACTGGAGTATAAACTGAGGGGAGTATTTGCCACTTAAGATGTTTGGAAACTACAACTCCCAGCGTGCTTTATTGCTGGGAGTTGTAGTTTTCAAACATCTTAAGGGGTAAATCCTTCTTTATTTGTGCATACAGTATGCACAAATAAAGAAGTTTTTACTCTTATTTGTAAATATTTGCCCCTTAAGATGTTTGATGTTGCCCTGGTGTCCTTGGTATTCTCCTACCTTGTCCGGCAGCCGCTCGCTCCTCACTCCACAACCTCTGCGCTTCAGGATGATGTCACTACTCGGCGCCGCAAAGTGAGAGGCGCTGGGTAGTGACATCATCCGGATGCGCACTGAGGATCAGATCGCGCGTCCGCCGGACAAGGTAGTAGAAAGGTTGACTCGAGTATAAACCGAGGTAAGATTTTCAGGCTTTTTTTTAAAGCCTGAAAACCTTGGTTTATACTCGAGTATATACGGTATTTGTGGTGTTTCGTAAAAAATTACTTTCTGGAAAATGAAAAAACAAAACAAAAAAACCCCCCACAAAATGAATTTCCACTAGTTTACCAATACATTGTCAGCTAATGCTTGTGAAGGTCTCATTCTTTCAGGTCATGGTATATCTGTTGTATTTAGTTAGATCAACTGGACTTAAAGGATAACTGTATTGCCTCAATGCATTTTTTTTAAACTGCTTTTAAAAGAGTAAAGGTATGCCGCCCTCCCCATACCTTTTTTCCTGATTTCGAGCTTCTCTCTGCCTTCAATTAGCCATGCTGTGAAAGGGGCGAAACAATTCTGTCTGCCTGTAACTGTCACTCAAAACTAGCATGTGAGAAAACACTCCTCCACCCATCCTTGATCAGCTTGATTATGTAGGCTGTATCCTAGCAACCGAACAGTTCAAGTTTGTTGGACTAGCAGAGGAGGAGGAGAGAGGTTGTAACAGACATTTCCATCAGCCAGTGACAAGTGATATGTTAATCATGGCCATGGGCAGTCTAGGAGGTGGCCTTTTAGCACTCATCTTTGCTGTGTAATATTTAAGGGAAGGCAGCACGGTTGTAAATGAGAGTAAGTTATTTCAGCTGCTGGATCTGTGGACATATAATGGGGGAGATGTTGTTTTTTTGGGTATTGTTGCCCTTTAAAGTTTAGTTCTTGAAGACGATTCGCTAGTAATACGACTGGCTTTCTCAATTCAGAATGTCTTGTACAAGAATTTGTTGGCAATTTAAGGGGGACTGTGGTCAGTTTCCTACCTTTAAAATGAGCCATCAACCACCTCTCTACCTGCTCCACAGCCCAAGATATAAAGAAATTACTAAACCAAAAAGTTAATGGGTGGGAGGCTGACATGTGTCATTCCTAAGGCTGCTCCTCCACCTCGCCGGCTGCGAGCACAGCCTCAGACTTCAGTGACAGGACTGGAGACAGGAAGTCCTTCCCCCTCCCTGCTGTGTGAAGATCCCCACAGAGAAGGTAAGAGAATCTACAGCCCTACTCTCCCACTATGTGAAAACAGCCTTTTCAGGCAGAGTTCTGTTTGAGGGCTCTGATGACACCCAGCTTGTGATCTAAAGGGTGGTGGGAGTCAAACATCAAATACTGGTCTGTGTGGGTTGGTTTTCTGTAAACCTCTACTTCCAGTTAACCATTTTTCCTGACTTCTACCAAGCAGTCCCAGAAAGCCGGTGTGTTGTTTTGTACCTCTTACCTTGTAAATTTGATGTTTTGGTCTATAGCATTAATGTGTTCTGTGAAGGCTAATACTTTTGGTGGATTTTAACCCAGGTGTCATGTACGTATCTGAACCAGTGGCTGAGTGTCAGCTAATGATAAAAAAATTTTGAAAAAATTTTCCATTGTTTTGTCTGAGAAGTAGCAGCAGGGAAATATTAAGTTAAAGGACAATAATACTGATCTTTTTCCATCGAAAATACAACAAAATTGTCCCATTCTCGTTAATGTGTGTACAGCTTTAGTCTCAGGTTCTATTATATCTGAAATAGACTTTGTGTAAAGTAACATCCCAATGTAATTTAAAGATCCACAATGAATATTTCAATTGCATACTATACAATAAGTTCAAAAGCCTCCAATAACTTAAAAAAGTGGGAACTCACTCAACAAAGTAAATTTGTCCATTTTCATCAGTTTCTTGTTCCCATCCATAGGGAAGATCTAGAAATAAGAATAAAAAATGTGCATTGGAAATTGGCATGGTTCATCAGATTAAGTGGGAAAAACAGACATATATTTATGGACAGAAAAAAAATAATTATTATGCAGCATCTTTAGATTGTTTTTTTAAATATTTTTGCTACTATTATGATTAGACTTTTCAGACAGATATCTCATTATAAAGGGGATCTAAATGGTTAAAGGAAACATACACCCTATTTTTCACTCACCTTATATATTTCTACTTACTTCTAAAAGGAAGCTGCAACATTGGGGTATGAGTTCCCCAATTTGCTAAATTCCCATTGGAGCGAATTTTAGGTCCTCGTCTTAGGTACGGGCAGTTAAGGGAAAAGTTAAATTAAAGAACGTGCACACCCTATTTTTCACTCACCTTATATCTTTCTACTAACTTCAAGGTTTTCATTCCTGTCATTTTGTTAATAGTAGATTTTATATCGCTTGATTCAGTCTAACTTCATCATCTAGTAAAAAGTCGTCTCCCACTGGATTTCAGTGAGATTTCATTTACTTTCAGATAGGTATACTATTGAAAAATGCATTGCACAGAGCTGTGCTAAGATCAGGTTCACTTCAGTATCCTCCCTCTGCAGCTTTACAATGGAGACATTTTACTATTTTGACAGGGGGGGGGGGGGTGGAGGAGAGAGACGTGTGGGGGTTGGTAGTGGTGGAGGAGAGAGAGGAGCGGGAGAGGAGAAGAGAGATGCTCAGGGGAGTGGAGGAGAGACGAGCAGAGGAGGGTGGTGGTGGAGGAGAGAGACGCAGGGTGGTGGTGGAAGAGAGACGAGGGGGGGGGAGAGAGAGACGTTAGGGGGATGGCAGAGGAGGAAGGTTGACTGATTCTTAAAAAGAATCAGGGGTTTGCTGGTTTAGAATATTGGGGAACTCATATCATACCCCAATGCTGCAGATTCCTTTTAGGTCCTCTTATTGGTTACAGGAGACAGAAGTAGATTTAAATTAACCCTTTCATATACCATAATTCTACAATGTATCCCACAATGTCAAATGTGTAGGTTATATGTGACCGTATAAAATTTCAGTCATATTTGGAAAGCTAATTTATCATGATAAGTATATAGCAGGGATGAATCTAGAAATCCCCAACCCTCAAGAATAAACAAACAAATGTAACAATCCCCCATGCGTTTCCTAAGCCCCCCCACCCCCCACACACACACCATAAATGTTTTTTTTAGGTAACCTGATAAAAAAGTTAAACCAAATAAGATGCCGAGTCGCACTCCAGGGTGAAAGGTGAAATTTATTCCAAACCAGTCATCAACACAACGTTTCAGGGGTACTGGCCCCCTTCATCAGGTGATGGGTGAGCAACACAGTGAAAGTTTAAATAACCTTTTACCAAATGAAACTGTGACACCCCTTCCTGGGTGTGTCAGATGCATAATTAATGTGTATACTTAATTAGTGCAAATAAGCATTCAGAAGATACATAACATGTGTAACAAGGTATAAAATAATTATTACTTGTTCTAAAAGAGTGGGATAAAAACACTATCGTTAATGTGCATGGGAGTGTTATTTCTTATTCATATAAGGTGAGATAAAAGGATTAAAATATTGGTAAAGTGACTATTGTATATACATAATAAAAGATCATTCATGTGAACCATTAACAGAGTGCAAAGAATAAAGCATTTCAATACATAAAGTCTTGTCTTTCTTTTCATTGTTCCTTGGACTGAAAGTCCTTAAATAAATAGCTTATTGAAGTATCCATTTTGATCCACTAGATGGCATTCAATATTATTGCATACAGGGAAGATAAATATACGAAAGAAGACCAATTGATTTCCTCATTCAGGCCTTGTGGAAAGAGGGTCTCTAACCATTCTATCCAAAAACATTCTCCCCGTAATATGCCTTTATCATGATTTTATGTTCTTTCTTAACCACTTCTAATGCAAGCCATCTTAGCTGTGATGTATAAAAGTTCAGTCATATTTGGAAAGCTAATTTATCATGATAAGTATATCAGCAGGGACAAATCTAGAAATCCCCAACCCTAACGAATAAATAATAAAAATAATAAAAAAACAAACAAATGTAACAACCCCCATGTGCTTCCTATAACCCCCCCCCCCCCCCCACACACACACACACACACCACAAAAATTTTTTTTTTTTAGGTAACCTGATAAAAAAGGTTCCCTAAACTTACTAATGCCAAAGCTACCTTTCAAATAAATAGAATTTGAGTGTATCAACAGGCACTTATGGCTACACATCCTCATATGCAGACACAAACACACGTCTTTTATTTATTTAATTCACATAAACATGAAGTGACTCTGTCACTGTTACTTTTTGTTCAATTCTTTTCCCTGGTCTGTTATTTTAACACAGAAATTACCCCCGAAGCTGCACCCAGATCAGTGTCTTGACAGGTAGGAAGTTTAATGTAGTTCTTACAAGGAGACAAGGCTTAAAAGGCAAGACATATTGTCTGTGTCAGAGAAGATGTTTCATGTTACAATCCTATTATAAGCCATTTTAACTAGGGATGCTCATGGGGAAGGTAAGAGTGCTCCAATTGGCCCCATAGTAGCTGCTATGGTGATCCCTACACCTCATTTGTATAGTCTAGGAACAAAAAACAAAACAAATTATTAACAAGGTTAATGACGTACCTCCAGCAATTCTTTTACGCTTTCCTGTTTTTGGATGTTCCCACTGAGTTTTTTCTTCAAAGTGGCTGTCAATATAAAAATCAAAAATGTCCGATAAACAGATGTAATTCACAAGTTGGTTTGTTTTAGATTGCTACATTAAGAAAGTAAAAATGCAGGTAGTTTTATTTGAAGACATTGCATATTTTGTTAAGCAGAATCCCAATTTCTGTCATTATATATAAACATAAAATTATAAAAATATGCTAATTCTTGCATTCGCTTGTAAAACTAGTGAAAAGCCCAGTGGCGTAACTAGGAATCTCTGGGCCCCACAGCAAAACTATGATGGGGCCCTTATCCATGCTTCATCCACAGTGCTTTTCTGAGAGGAGGCTATATCTGTTAAAGGAAAAATAAGGCGCCTGGGCCCCCTGCTTCCCTGGTAGTTAAGCCCCTGGAAAAGCTTTCAAGATTCTGCAGTAAATATATTTAATTCCAATAAATTTTAAAGGGTATCTCCACTGATAAAAGTAAGGTGGAAATGTACCTGCAGTATCCTGTGTGTTTGAGCTGTAGTTTAGAAGAAATCTGAGTTTCTCCCTGAACGCTGTGGATGGTGCAGGTCCATCCACTTTCGGTGACTGCCTGCTTGGGAAATGTCCGACGCGAGTGTTTCTTTAGTGCATGCGCAGAATGTGTGGAGATCTGTGATCCGACTGGTTGGTTGATCACACACACACACCTTAGATCACTTTTTCAACCACCCCTCTCAGAGTTAGACACAAAAAAATCTTTATTAAAAAACAACACAAGTTCTCCCTGCCTTTGTTACAGTATTGTGGGAAGAGGGTTTTAACTTTTCCTCCCCTGTCTCTCTCTCCATGATCAGCTGTAAAAATGAACTTAGAGAGTCAGGGAGGAAAGGATTTCTTACTGCAGTGGGTGTGTCTGCTACCATGATGATGCACATTGAGTAACAGCAACAAATTTCCCATGTTGCTGCAATCAAACGAAGGGGAATTCTGGGGGGAAAAGGTAGGGGGAGGGATGGGGGGTGGTGTACTTTAAAATAAACCAAAAAAAAAATGCTTTTTCCTAAGTGGAGATACCCTTTAAGATATTGGTTTGTGCATGGTTAGCGACTTAATATCTGTTTTTGAGCTATTTAATGCTGTTTCCTGTGCTAATTTGTAGCAACAATTTAGATGTTGTCTAACTGCAGTAAAAAGCATCTGATCGGTTGCAGCAGTTAAAGAGGAACTGTGGTCCAAAAATGACTTTAGGTAAATTGATAGGAATTGCTCTCCTGAGAGTTTTTGCTATTTATTTCCATTGTTCATTTTGCATAGTTTTGAAGATATTTACATTTTTGTGTGTGGTATGGCAGCAGAATCACCAGGTCCCCTGCACTTCCTGCTCTGAAACTGTCAGTCAATCTGTCCTGTGTCTACTCCTCCCCTTTGCAGCCCCCGTGGTCCCTCCAGTTGCAGGCCACCCTTGGTCCATTCCCTTACAGCCCAATGTGGCCCTGCCCACTCATGGGTGCCTACGCCCCGCCCACTCACAGGTGCCTAAGCCCCACCCGCTCACAGGTGCTGTGGGTCACTCTGACACCCCCCAACACACTGAGGGAGTCTGAGGCTGTGCTCGCCGGCGGCACTGTGCAGGAGAAGCCTCAGGAATGTCACATGTCAGCCTCCCACCCATTAACTTTCTGGTCATTTATTTCTTTATATCTTGGGCTGTGGAGCACGTAGAGAGGTGGTTGGTGGCTCGTTTTAAAGGTAGGAAACCGGCCTTTCATTCAGTTCCCCTTTAATAGTATAGACACCTACATAAGCCCAGTTGTAATGTCCCTGGCCTGACAAGCCAAAGATGTGCCTTGCAACATAAATGCTGCTAGGTGCCTGTCCCTCTCTATTCACATACTGAGGGAACCCACAGCTTCAACCCAATCTTCCCTTTACAATTTAATAGAGAAAAAAGATGCCTTTCCTAATTAGAGAACTAGTAGAAATAAAATGCAACCCTGTCAAAAGAAACCATTGAGGTGGATAAAGTCATAAGACAATCAGTACTTTCTGATAGCAAATCAGAGTTGGAATTACCACTGAACAGATTTATTTATAGTTTAACTTCAAAATATTCCCCGTCATTTTAGAGCTTATTTTTGTGGGTCTTAAATGCATTTTTAATAAAGATACTTCTGGATCTTTATAGGATATAGCTCTGTAATAGGTTTGAGTAATAGATTAAACATGATAATCTATTCATAGCCTGTTGGTGCTCAAAAATAAACAGCAATAAACACATGGAAAGGCTTTACCAGAGGAACTGCTGTTTCCAGATAGAAACTTAAATTATAATAGTGGACACTACAAACGATTCAGTTTTCGATCTGACAAAAGTTCTTACCTGACAATTGTTTCTGTGGCATTCTCCATATGGATAATGCTTTATAATGAAATTATTATTGGTCAAAATTGATCAGGCCGGGCAGTTGTGTAGAGCGTCCACGGAATGTGGGCATCTGACCAGGGGTGTGGCTGTACCCTTCCTGAAGTTTTTTCCAACATTTTCAGGTTAGAAGACCTGCAGCCACCGATAACAATTGAACCCCTAGTTTGCAGCAGCTGCAAAAGTATTGCAAGAGACACAAAGCCACGGCAAGCTTTTTACCAGCTCATGTGTGGCATTAATTACTCACATCAGGTGAAATTTATCTAGAGCTGCGCAGCCACTGGTGAATCTCAGGTAAAACTCCCCTCTAGTGCTTTAGGTCCTCACTCCGGGCACTGCCGATAAGACTGGGATTGGTGAAAATCTGGGTTCACATGGTAAGATATTCATCTCGGCCGACTGTTTGACACTAGTGAGTGATTGGCAAGGATGAATCACTGTCAGTCACGGCAAATGTAGCTACAGCTGACAGTTTGCCAGAACTGATTGTGCAGGCCCATAGAAGGCCACACAATTGCCCGTGATTTACTGGCATGTGTGATTGTCCATTGATCGGTCGGCATGATAAATCAGCATTATAGAATTTATGCCATATATAGTCCTCCCTTATTATTTTATAAAACATGTGGTTAATCCTTTTTAAAACATAAATTATGCTGTGTTTTTTTTCAGCTCTATGCTATGAAGTTATTTAACAAAACATAAAATATGGGGTTAACTGTAAACTATAGTGTCATGGAAGTCATTAAAGAGCTGCAGTATATTGATAGGCTATTAGACAGCGAAAGTCTTAGAGGTTTGAACCAACGCACACACCTTGGCAAGAATTTTCTGAGGTGCTCCCTCAGTTTAGTCCTCAACCTGGGAACTATACGCTATAGCACAATACTGAGGAGCACACTCTTCCAGTGGAATTACAAAAAAACACAACATTTTGGGGATCACATTGTCCCCTTCATCACGTTACAAAAAATGGTTGGACTCAAGTTAAACTTTTTTGCACGTTTGTATTTCGGCCTTAAAGGGCAACTGTTATCTCCAAACAATTTAGGGTTAAATGAGAGCCTGCAATTTTTCCTTTAAAATGAGCCGACAATTACATCTCTGGCTGCAGCCTGTGAGAAATTACATTGGGGTGAATGTTCAAATTTCCTGTTCCCAGTAGGCTGTGTGGCATCATCAGATCTCTGCCACTTCCTCCACCCCCTGTGGCAAAGTATACTCAGTTAAGACTTAATTTTGTGTAAAACAGAAAGTGCTTGGGGGGAAAATGGTGTGATTCACTAATAAAAGTAATCCACTGGAAGAGTGTGCACCTCAGTATTCATTTGTGCTTGTGCTATAGAGTATAGTCCCCAGGTTGAGAACTAAACTAGAACCTGGAACATCCCATTATGTCATTCGCCAAAATCACAACAGAAAGAGCATCTTCCCTTGCGTATACAGAAACCGAAAAAAGACGCATTTTGAACTACCTAACTGAGACTGGATTTCTGTTTACAAGATGTCTGTATTCTGTCAATATAGGCTAGAAACTCTAAAGAATAGCGAAACTAGCCTGCAACAACATAGTCTTGCCTTAAAAGAATACACACTAGCTAGAATACCCAGAGGCCTACGAATAAACCTCTGCCCCATACTGTGCCAAGATGATCAGGAATATATCCAGAAGTGCTATAGAATCCTGAACAGTGCAGCCTTGATTTAATTCTACTGACAATAGAACACAACCTGCCATAAGGAAAACCTGACAGGAGATAACAGCAGTAGAACATGAATTTAAAAAGATAGTGAATTTAGAAGAACTAAAGGTGGCCATACACATGCAATGTATACAGCATATGTACCGACAGATCACATTGGTATCTATCGGCACACATGCTGTGGAAACCGCATACACATACTTAACCGATCCCCATACGCTGTATCGGGGATGGTTGGCCGTGCGGCTATACACGGTACGATCATATCGGCTCACTTAAGGCCTTCAAAAAATTTTTTCGTCTTTCCCGGATGACCATAGTGGTGACTACGGTCGTTCATCGGCACTCCATTCGGTCGGGAAAATCCCATACACATGAACGATAATGGGTAAATCCCGTCATGGAATGATGGGATTTACCCATTATCGTTCGTATGTATGGCCAACTTTACAGACATCAAGACTGGAAGCTTTCATTACATCACTAAGAGAACAGCTCCTACAATTGAAAAAATTCCAGAGAGACACCAGGGACTATGAGCTAAAGCAAATCTACCACTGGAACAGACACGTAGATTGCCAGGAGAGAGAAGTAGAGGAAAGAGCATCCAGTTACCAGGCAACCCTCGCCATGCAGGTCCTTTGCAACTAAAGACACCGCAAGGAGAAACCAGAAAGAAGCACTAATTCTGACATCGGGTCACAATCTTCTAACACCCTCGCTGGATTTTTTAGCTACAGCCCACGGACACAGCTCAAGATGCACAGGGGCAAGAAATAAGGACAGGCACAGGATCAGAGCAGCAGCAACAGAGCAACAAATGAGAACAAGGAGACACTGCTAGCAAGGACTGATACAATGGGGGGTAAATATATCCCACTTTTCTCTCTCTATTGCATAGACTGTATTATTGAAAAAAGGTTTGGGTTACGTGCCAACACATATAGGGACATTATTTGACTTTAAAACCGAGTGGCACAAGTTTGTCAGAACTCTGAAATTAAAAATGTGTTTTGCTAAAACAGCAGATGTCTTCCCAACTCATTTCTTTAAGATGAAATCCACCTTTATACCCACTTTACAAAATAGCTAAAATGAATTAATAATTAATAAAGAGAATAAAGAGTTCCTAAGTAATGACCACCCCATGATGGCAGTGTTTTATATATTACCTAAAATCCATAAAAGCACTGAAAGACCCCCAGGAGGCCCCATAATTTTAGGACTTGTTACAGCTATTAGGGAAGTATATACAACCTATTATTAAGAGTAATAATATATGTCTTAAAGACACTACCGAGTTCTTGAAAAATTTAGAAGCCCTGGAGAGGATTGACAATGATGCATATTTGTGTACGATGGATATAGAATCCCTGTATACCTCAAGTTCATGGTATGGAACTTATTAAACAAGCACTACAGGATTGGGGCTATGAAATTAAGTTGGTATACTTTTTAATGTACCGGTATCTACTGAATATGTCTAATAACTACTTCAGATTTAGCAATACATACTTTTTTCAAGCCCAGGGAACAAGTATGGGCACCAATTTTGCCCCTACATATGCTAACATAGAAAGTATGTATTAAAGAATTAGAGTCTAACTGGGAAAATAAGAGGGTACACACACTATGTTGATGATATTTTCTTCCTTTTGGAAAGTGATTTAACATCCTTACAACAGTTTGAGATATATTAATAGTGCACATCCTACGCTAAATTTCACCCTAACTTATGATAAGTGTAAAATTAAATACTGATGTATTGGACTTAAAAACAGAAAACCCATTAATAACTGATCTGTATTTAAAAAAGTACAGATCCTAACAACCTACTGAGGGCAGATTTTTATCCCCGGAATACTTCCCAGAGTGTACCTTACAGCCAATTGTTAAGAGTTTGCAGAATAGTCAGTGAAGATAATAAGCGTGAACTAAGACTAAAAGAAATACGTGAAAATTTTATAGCAAGAGGTTATGATAGTAACCAGCTAGCCATACAGTGTGAGGAAGTCATGGGAATAAAGCGGGAAACATTACTTAAGTCTGAAAAGAAAAAACAAGATATGAAAAACACAAGAATCCCTTTTGTTACGACATACAGTAAAAAAAATACTGGAAAGTGCTACAGGCGGACCCAGAGCATGGGAAACTTTTAATGAATCCCCCATTCCTGGCTTACAAAATCCTCCAGCCTGGGAAATCACCTAACAAAGAGCAGATTTAACACCCCCGCTGAAAAAAAACAAACATTCTTGGGAACACCACAGACAGGAACATTCCATTGTAGAAATTGTGATAACATAATTTTATCATACGAGGGAATTATGTATATCTTACCAGTAAAGGGAATAAAATACTAATTAAAGGGCATGTCCACCCCCAAAACTATAATTTAACCCACTACTGGCCCCACTGTGTAGTGTAATAAAATCCTTACCTTACATCCCAGCTCCAAATGGCTGTCCTGCTATGTCCTTCCAAAGTCCCCAAAACTGGCCACCAGGAGCCCCGAACTCTACTTACCTTCCCTCTCTCCCCCGGCGTTCTGAGCAGCCGGAAGTCGTGTCGTGATTGGCTGCCTCTCAGCCTATCAGGGACGCAGCTGCCAGTCCAGCCCCCTGCTTTGCAGTTTCATGCAAGCAGAGGGCCGGGACAGTGCGGCGGAGGAAAGAGGGAAGGTAAGTACAGATCGGGGGGAGTGTCTGATAATTGTATTATGGCGGTTGAGGCTGGGGGAGGAAGCCCTACAATATATCAAAAAATATTTAAAGGAGTGGGCATGCCCTTTATGGACTTTGTAACATGCAACACTAAGGGAGTTATCTATTTGATCAAATGCCTGTGTGGTAAAGAGCATGTGGGTAAAACTAAAAGAGATGTAAAAACAAGAATAAATGAAAAAGGTACATCAATAAATACGATGGGACTAATTTAAGACATAAAACGCCAGTAAGCAGACACAAAAGCATAAGGTAGCCCAAATGAAATGGAAAGTTCTGGAAACCGTAAAAGAATAGGAGAGAACTATTATAAAATGCTACTAACAACACAAGTTAAATGGATAGACTTTTAAATACATTAAATCTGTGGGACCCAAATGAGGAATCAGGCCTCAATAGTTTTCTTTAAGCAAGGTGTGTTAGATGCAAGAAAAACTCTCTTAAACATTAGGTAACACAGATTGCTTTGTCATACCGTATATATTAATCAAAGATATATTACAGGAGTACTAATGTATAATAAGATTGGTCATTTGTAGACTAAATTGTCACAGAACATATATTGATTTAATAAGCACATGGCAACTTTTTGTAACAACTCTATTCATGAGATCTGGAAGGATATTGCCACTAGGTGGCAGCATAATGGCTTATTTTCAAAACATGAATACATACTGCATAAATAAATGGACGTTATAAACACTATAATGAAAAACAGTTGGACTCAAGTTGAACTGCACATTTCTATTTTGATACTGACCACACCCCTAAGGAGTGTGAGTGGTTTATGAGCTCACTTGCTCTATTTAAGGGGAGAGGGTTTGTGTGTGTTACACTTGATGAAGGGGACAATGTGATCACTAATGAAAGAGTGTGCACCTCAGTATTCATTTGTGCTTGTGCTATTAAGACACCGAAGCAGTATTTCATGCAATCTAGATGGTACAAGATAGTTTACCTTAGTGTTTATAGCAATCTCTAAACAGTTTTACTTTCAGATTTCACATTTATTTACATACTTTGCATAATAAACCCATCCGTCCTTTGTGCTTCTCTCCTCCCATCCAGGGGGCAGTTCATCATCACTGTCTGTATCATCCAATCCTGCATACTTCAGGGCTGCCATGGCACTGCAGATGTAATAGAAAAATAGTACCTTTAGATACAGCAATATTCCACTTCTCCAAAACTTTTTTCAGATTTTAAATCTGAGCAGTAGATTCTGAGAAATTATTATTTTAATCACAGCATTTACAGGGAAAGACCTGTCACTCCAGAAGCACAAATTATAATATGTAACCCATGTTTGACCTCTTCGGCTGCCTGCTAGCACATTTTCTGCAACATTTAAAGGGCATGTCCACCCCCAAAACTGTAATTTAACCCCATACTGGCCATATTCTATAGTTTAAAAAAATCCTTACCTTAAATCTCTGCTCCAAATGGTTCTTCTGCTATGCCCCTCCAAAGTACAGGAAACTGTTGTGTAGAAGCTGTCAGTGAGTCATCCTGTGGCTGCCTGTGCCTCAACCTCATCAAGGTCTGAGGCATGCGCAGGGAAGCCCTCCCCCCAACCCTCCCTCCCACCATCTGGATCCATCCTCTGAGATCGTGGCACCTAGCGTGAAATCCTGGTTACATAAGGTAAGTAAGAGCTCCCCAATTCTAACCGCACTTCGGGGTAAGGCATTCAGTTTGGGCTGTGACATTGATGTCACGGCCAATTACTGACTGCCATTCCCGGAGCAGCCGGCTGCTCAAGAACACAAAAAACAGAGCAGCCACAGTGGAGACTGAGCGAGGAACCCGGAAGCGGCGGTGGAGCGAGGAGCTTGTGAGCATAATAGCTAAGTGTGGGAGCCGATTTAAAATTTTTCTCTTAAACGAACTCTAGATTTTGGGGGGTTTTCTACAATATATGCATTTTTGAAGAGAGGGGTGGACATTCCTTTTAATGTAAATTATTCAGCAATCGCTGCTTAAATATAGCAGAACTCCACGTACAGCACTATCACTCACAACAGAGGTAGTTCAATTTAAAAAAAAAACAATGAACAGAAATAAAATACAGTATATACTAAATGGAAAGGATAGATAACAAGCAACATGAAGAAAGGCTGAGGCATCTAATTTTCTGTTTTAGAATCTTAACTTCCTGTACATGCATTGATAAATAAAATATCTTTGTCACCTACAAAAGGATTAAAAACCACACAATTGTTAGAATTACTAATAAAATATACAGTAAACTAAAGGTTCATACACACGCTCAATCTGCGAGTGAGGAACGACCCCCGATGGCCAAGCGCTACACGCGACGAACGGCCGTTTCGGCCGTGTGTATGGTCAGGGGTCATTCATTGATACGCCTGGCGCACAGATTGAGCATGTGTACGAACCTTAACACTATAAATTAAAACTTGTATGTGGGAATAGATTATTTAGATGTACAACACACATTAAATATGTTCTAGCTAACACAACTGAAAATACCAATCTTTATCAAGCCAAGAGGATTAAGAAATATAGTAGGATATAATGTTAAAAAAAGGATATATGTATATGTACACACACACACACACACACAATATTTACTACTGTTTTTTTTAAAACATGGCATTTTTAATTTAAAGCAAAGTCCACCCTTTAATGTGAAAAACTGGTGACTAGTTATATCCCTGCAACACCAACTGCTATTTGTACCAGTTTTTTTTTAAACCAGATATTTGACTGGCAAAGGTATCTGCCTCCTCCCTCTGCTCAATGAGCTTTTTAATAGCTTGAGTATGTGCAAAGGAGGCAGCAGGTGAAACAGCAAGCAATTATTGGCTTTGATGTCTTTTATCACAGCCTTGATTGACTGTACGAAGGGAGGGTCCAGCTTACTCTGCCAGAATGGAGACAAAAATGAGGATATTAGAAGTCACAAAGGAATTCCGTGACCATATAAAAGCATGAGACTGCAGGCCGAGTACCTTTTATACAGGGTGACTTCTAATATCCTTATAATTTACAGTTTGGGGTGCATTATTTATTATAACCTACCCCTTTGTGGCTTCTGGTTTCCTTCTCCTCCTGGAACTGTAAGATAACCTTACAGTTCCTCCCATAGAAATCCACTACAGGGGTAGGTTATATAGTAGATAATGTACCCCCAACTGTAAATTATAAGGATATTAGAAATCCCTGAGGAGTTCCATGACCATATAAAAGCACGAGACCGCAGGCCGAGCACCTTTTATACAGGGTACGGGACTCCAAGGTGACTTCTAATACCCTTATAATTTACAGTTGGGGGTGCATTATTTATTATAGCCTACCCCTCTGTGGCTTCTGGTTTCCTTCTCCTGGAACTGTAAGATTATAAGGCTATAATCTTACAGTTCCTCCCATAGAAATCCACTACAGGGGTAGGTTATAAAGTATATATAATTTGGGGTGGGGGGTAACTGACAATTAAACATTTTTTTCTCTTTTTATGGGTGGACATAACCAGCAGTACATATGTCAATAATAAATAATAAAGGCACAAAGTACATCCTTATTTTACAACGCTGTGTAAAATAATGGCCACTGTGTAAAACAACAATATGATTATTTTACAATAATGACGTTTTATAAATACTGCCTAATATTAATAAATGGATCCTATAGATGTACTTTAGTTTCTTTAATAACTGTATGGAGATGGGAAGCTATGGCTTATTTCAAGTAAGTACACTAACAAGGAGATTCAATATAGTTAAAATCCATCTAAAAACCACATTAATCTAAAGTAATATCGGGTTAATGTTTGTTTTACACAAATTTTAGGGAACAGTGCCATTTCCAACTGTTTTTGGAAAAAGC
Organism: Hymenochirus boettgeri; assembly: GCA_019447015.1. Taxonomy (NCBI): domain Eukaryota; kingdom Metazoa; phylum Chordata; class Amphibia; order Anura; family Pipidae; genus Hymenochirus; species Hymenochirus boettgeri. Next base: position 326,734,544 of record CM033469.1, read on the forward strand.
ACTGTGCAATCAATACAAAACCCCTTTTAAGTTTTGCACTACCTCATAGTGAGAAACTTAACTGGGTTTTGTAGGGGAGGCTTTATTTCGGTGCTTTTGGAAAGTCTTACCTTTTCGCGATCCAACGATGCAATACAAGACGTAATCTTGTTTATGTCTAGTATTGTATCACGGGATAAACTGATTATTATTTAATCAGCTTCTGAGTAAATTTGAAATTTTCAAGCATTTCAAATGGTAGAGTCCTTAGAAACTCAAGGCTTTGCCATAATAGCATTATGTAATGACGATACCAACTCTCATCTGGAGAGGGAAGGTTTCACTAAAGACGCAAGGAAATGACTAAAGCGTCTTCATCTCTCAACTTCTACCTAGACACCAACACTACTTTGGATAATTTAACGCCAGATTCTTGCTCTTTCAGTCAGGTGGGGTGGAGGCTCAATAATTATATAGTTCAGAGGTCCAATAAATCTTTTTAATCACAACAGTATGATTGGCTGACAAAACTCCAAGTCAAGATCTCAGAGAAAAGGTGCCTATACGCTATCTAGATATTAGATAGATTAGATGTTGGTCTATAAAAGAATATCTAATCTAGCCAAAAACTTCCTAGCCATTCTTTTTTGCAATCAACTTGTAAAATCAATGGGCCAAATGGGATGCTGCAGGGGAAGAACCACTGCTTTTAAAATGCGGTCTTTAGATATTAGATAGATAATACATTGGAGGAACGCTTAATTTATCTAATGTCTGCCTAGTGTATGGCCAGCAAAACATTTGCAATAAGTCACTAACACAACAAAGCATAGAGGAAATCATAATTTTGCTATGCTAAAAGAAAATAAAAAAACATATAATGTAGAGTCCCCTCAACCCTAAAGGCTAGGGTTACAAAATCTGCCCAGAGATGTACTTACCCACCTTTATTCCCTCAGCTACCGTCTCTTCTTCTGCTTCCAGGAACAAAAGAGCAGAAGGAGCCAGACCGGCAGCCGTGTCTGTGATTGGCTGAGCCGTGCCAATCACAGGCACGGCTGTCAGTCAGCAGAGCGATCCGAGGAAACAAAGGTTTGGGGGGGGGGGGGGGCACCGCATTATATGAAGGTTTGTTTTTTTAAATAATGCGATGTAGCACCAAGGGATCCGGAGGGGGGGAGAGCTCTACTGCACATACCAGAGTCCTCTAAGAGGACAAGAAAATGACAGGCACCAGAATGCACACAGAAGGGCTCCTACTCTTCCCTTTTCTAGACATTGATCAAACTGTGCAGGGCAACTATAAGGAGGAAAAAGGTAAGGATTTCTGAACAGTAGACTGTGGGAGAAATTTTAGTTAGGGGAGGGTGGACATGCCTTTTAAAAGGGAAACTGTGGTCTACCATACATGTACCCTCAAAACAAAGGCCAAATAAAAGAGTTCAGGTGGGAATGGATGTTCAAGGATTTTATAGTTCAGAGGTTTTATAAACGCAACTTTAGAAAAGAGCATCTATACTTGAAAAATGTATTTAAAAAATTAAATGAAAATTTTATGGAAAGCACTTCTTAACAACCACCACTATACCTTTTAGATTTCAGCTGACAATCTAGTACTCTATTAGCATAAACTTTGTTAAGTTACAGTTCTGCTGTAACAATGTGCAGTGTGATAGAGGGGCAACATACTATCCTATGTGTAAACTGCCTGGTGGGGAATTTCCCTCTTCCAAGTGCTGGCTCATAGTAATTATAGAGCATGCTCGACTACACAAATAGTCAGGTCTGTTAAAAATCCACTTCATTTTGCTAATGGATAGATGCACTGTTTTGGTGCCAATAGCATACATTTCAACTGAACAGAGATGGATTAAAGGAATAGTTCACTTGAAAAGTGAAATATTCCTTTAATGTATTAATTGAAGACCGGGAGGTTAAGGAGCTAGGCCTTACCTTCCGTTCTTCAATCAATTTACCAGGAGCCACGAACAAAGATAGAAAATACTTATCTTAAACGAAATCCGCAGCAGCAGCACTAACAGGTCCCTACCACTTCCTAGTTCAAATTAACTATAGCACGCATGCACGACAACGCACGCTATAGTTAATCTAAACCAGAAAGAGTAGGGGACCTGTTAGTGCTGCTGCTGTGGAGGATCACGTGTAAGGTAAATACTATCTTTGTTCGTGGCTCCTGGTCAATAGATTGAAGAACGGAAGGTAAGGCCTAGCTACTTAATCTCCTGGACTTCATTTAATACATTAAAGGAATAGTTCACTTTTCAAGTGAACTATTCCTTTAAGATCAATTTGGGCCCTGGGTAGCACTGACATTTGGTGCCCCCTTGATCTTGTATTGTATGGCTGTAGTACTGAAGCAGGGCCCCCTGATGTTTACAGAGTCCTAGGCACCTACCTAATTTGCCTTTAAAGGGTATGTCCACCCCCCAAACAAAAAATGTAATATGTTGTGGGAAATGCCTGAAAACCTCAACTTCGTAATGTTTAAATCACTGAAAGCTGTCCCCAAATGTACTCACCAGCCTTCATTTCCTTGCTGCCTTCTGTGCCTTTTCCGTGCACAGAAGACAAGCAGAAGGGGCTCAATCAGCATCCGCTACTGTGAAGACATTGCTCCTTAGCCAATCACAGAAGTGGATGCCAGTCGAGCCCCTTCTGCTTTGAGGGGTGGACATATCCTTTAATGGATAATCCTGCTTTGCCACTGAATCACGTAACCCCACGTGCACCAAGTTTTTTAATGCAGCACAATCAGGCCTTAGGCCACACTATGCCAGATGGCAACATGAGGGAAAAGCCCCTTGTGCTAGAAAACACAAAATGTTGTGCAAATGGAGAGCATGCAATTTGCATAAAAAGTTGTGATTGCTGCACATGCAGTGAGGCCATCTACATGCACTACTCTGCGTTTCTCACATGCCAACAGAATGCAAAACGCAGTTGGAAACATGTAAGAAACACACTAATATTGCTTAGCCCTAACTTACTTGTCACTCTCCTGCAGCCATGCAATATTTCTGGAATGAAATATGCTCAGAACTTAAGCAATTTTAATAGCTACATTACACAGCATTTTAGCATAAGCAGAGGACTAAAGCAGCTCCGTTCAGGTATTTTTGTGTCAATAATCATTAAAATATTTACATTTTGATTACATTTTAAATGTTACCAGTGTTGACCTTTAAACTCCTTACGCACTCTCTTGCTGTCACACATACTTCCACCACCCACAAACACAAGGGGAGGGGATTTACAGAGAATTCCAATGTACAACTATGTTACTGCAGGTGCATTAGGAACAATTGCTGCTCTTGGTAAATTCCCCCGCCTCACAGACTTTCACATATAGATACAAATATTTAGAAATAAGGTTATATTTTCATATTCATACATATATACACAGGCACACACAGCTACACAGTCTTCTTCTAACACACACATTACATAACATAACTCATAACCTACCGTAAGAAAATAAAAATATATTACTTAATTTACAGTTTTGCTTTCTAATTTGCACATCTACAGCCTCTTACACACCTAAACTCATACATACACTGAACATGCACACACCTAAACACTCTCATACATACACTGCACATGCATCCTCTCTCATACATGCACACATCTACACTCTCATACATACACAGTCTCATACATGCACAGTCTCATACATACACACAGTCACATACATGCACACATCTACACTCTCATACATGCACACACTGTCTCATACATATACACATCTACCCTCTCATACATACACACACTGTCTCATACATATACACACTGTCTCATACATACATACATACATACATACACTCCCCCATACATACACTGATCATACACATACTAAAACGTGCTGCACTTACAATAATTCCTCTTCCTGTTGTCTTTTGCTTAGTGTGTGTTCGGCCCCATTCACCTGCAGCCAATCAGAGAGAGCCCGCCCCCGTAGCTCCATCATGATTGGTTTAAAGTCTGTATGCAACCGTTTCCCCCTTGTCTGTCAGTCAGTGTTTCCCTCTCCTCGGTAGGACTGGTCCTAATCCAATGGTGTCTAATCTATTGTACTTGTTTTGTGTCTCATGCGGTTTTAATACCTGTAAATATCCCCCCGGGTCCGTCCGTTCGACGTTAGCATTCCGAACCTAGACCTGGTAGAGATTAGTGTAGGATTGCCACCGTGTTGTTTGGAGGGTCATTAGCAGGGTTAATAATTATGGGGACCGTGCGTGGCCGCGCCGCAGGTGCAATTTCATTATAATAGATGTCCTTTATTTATCAACAAAACCTAGGGGTGAGTGAGGATTCTGGGCTAGGATCTTACGTGCTAGGATCTATCTGTGACATATACCCATCCCTGTAGATCTCCCCAGCCTGCTTAGGACCACAGGAGGACAAAAAGAATACATGTGTGTGGTTATGTCCCCACCTACCCATGGTGAGGGAGGGATCGCGCCTCTCATTGGGTTTGTTTATGGAAGGACTAGATCTGCAGTGTGTGTTATTAGCCCAGCTCATCAATGTAGTACCTTCTCATTTAGCTTAAAGTGAGACAATGGGGCATATTTATAAAGACTCAATACATTTTTCGCCTCTGTTATCTGCCAGATTTGGACTTTTCACAATTTATAAAGCAGTGATAACCAGTGGGGGAAGTCATTACCGCCACCTTTCGCCATTTTGCTTTCCGCCATACCTCGCGAGTCGCGCGCAGTAACCACTCAATCATATTTCTAAAATGGGGGAAAGCGTTTTAATGCTGTTCGGCCACTCCAATTTGCCAAGTCTGAGGTGGTAAAACACATAAGTGGCCATTACATAACAGAAAGTAGCACTAATAATGCTGAAAATGTGGCGAAAAGTTACGTTCAGCACATATGGTTAAATAGGTGATACTCCCTGGTGGCTTTTCAAAGTAGAGTCAAATTGGTAAATACGCACTGAACACCTATCTTTTTGTTATTTGAAATAGTCTAACACATGTGGTGTTTTTTTCAGCAAAAGATATAATAAATAGTGTAAAACTCACACAGGCAAATTTTCTCTATTTTATTAATAGGACAAATTTTTTAGTATTGCTTATTTTCAGCAAACTGCATTAATATGAGAACATTCCATAGTGCTGTGTAAGAAATAGTCATGTTAATGGAACATTCCAGTAAGTAAAAGCATGCCTTAATGTTTAGCGAAAATTCTGGTAAAGCAGCAAAAGGCATAAAAGGTAGCAAAAAGGCGAAATTTGACCTATTTATAAATAGCTTTAAGTAAAAAATAACGAAAAATAGCTATGAAATTTCACCTTCACTGTTTTATAAATATGCCTTAATTCAATAAATTCATTAGTGTTGGCAACTTTTTGCTTGCAGCCCGGGTCTGGTAATTGCTGATGCTAGAGAGCAATTTCTCTTTTCGCTGCAATACCTAATAACGCAATGAATAAGTCAAAGTTGTCAGTGCACATCGCTCATACTACAGCAAAAGTGAAAACGAGCGGTTTTATGATTATGGCATTGCGATGTCATGTGATTGCGAAATAGCGAACATTTTTAAGAATATGCCCCTAAATGTAGAGCTAAGCACTGATAGAAACCATGCATTCCAACCATCATTCCCTAGGTACACTTAGGCCACTCTACAACGCATAAACCGTGATTCTGGCACATGGTGGCACACAATTGGGCTGTGAACCCCCAATCTCACATTACCGGAGCTAATCTTAGCACAGCTCTGTGCAATATTTTTCTCTATTGTGTAACTGGGTAAAGTTTCATGTTTGAGGGTATGCATCCACTCATACACCCCACAACAGCCATATAATAATGGCACTGTGCGTTAGAGTAACAGCAATTGGCAGGCTTCAACAGCATCAAAAACAGACAGGAACTCAGGGAATCCCATATGACAGTGATGTTGTACCTTGGCACAGATGTTTGGAAACTATAACTTTTAACCACTATTAAGCCAAAATATGTAAACCGCTCAGGACAAGGACCCAAGGCTTTATGCTTTCCTGAGTACTACTTTACTTCATCAGAAGTCATCTAAACCAAAACCATCATCTAAACCAAATTCAAAGCTTACATTTAAAACCCACCCATGTATGACATTATCTTAAAGACAGCAAAATACACAAAGTATTATGAACATCTTAAAAACCATGGGTATTAAAAACATCCAAGAAACATTTCACACACATTTCAAACACAAATGTAGCCACAGAAAAAATACAATTATTACAAAGATTGCAACAAATGTAGTTGCAAAAAAAGGTTCAACATCATATTGCAAACTTCAATAAGATAATTGATACAAGGAACAATGTTAGTTTCTAGAGAGATACATGTTACCCCATAAATGTTATACTGTACATAGACATATATATGGAAATTTTTTTATATTAATATGCATTATATCACTGTTTCTCAACTTTCCTATCCTTGTAAAACCATTTTTATATCTCTGGGGACCCCCTATATAAATATTTTTTTTTTATTTATCTCTTTTTTTTCTCAGTCATGAATTTCTAAAAATACATAATTGACAGATACGTAAATATCCAAACTGTTATCATGGCTGAGTGCATTTCACGTTGAAGCACATACCGTTCACACTTGACCACTGGGATGAATGCATTGTAAAAATCACTGCATGCAGCTAGGGAGCATTGCACGTGCTAACTTTCCTATTTTATCTTTTAATACTTCTTTTAATTCCATAGATTCCTGTCTTTTCCTCAATTTATTTTTTTGTCCAAACACAAAACCTACTTTGTATAACACCTGGTTGGAAACGCTGTGTCCCCCAAGTGGCGAAGTAAACATAAATACATACCCTGCATCTTTTGTGTACAATATTATAATACAAAAAGCTATACAAGGGCCAAAAAATAAAGTATACAAGTGTTTGAACCATGGAACATGAACCTGACCCATAGAGCACACAATCTAGCTATGGTATGTTCAGATATAAAAGTGTCCAAAAAATATTGAAGTAAAAGTACCAATAAACATTTTTGTGCAAACTGTTAACCTGCATGTGTGGTTTATTGGTCACACATGCAAATGTGGAAAACAATATGGTGGAAAAACAAACATAGAGACCAACTAGAAAGAGACTTACTGAATATACAGTATCAGCGCCAAAAATCATGGTGACCTACAACAGCTATTTTGGCACATTTGCTAAAGAAACATGAAGAAAGGGTTGAGATATCCTTCCAGCTCATCAAATAACATAAAGGTTTGCAAAGGTGATTTATACAGAAGTTTATTGAAACAATAAGCCTATTGTGTTTCAGACAAGTTTAAATACGGATTTTTAATTGAAGGAGAACTTAAGTCTAGGCTTTAAACCCTATAAAATTATTACAATAAATTGCCCATTATAAGATGAATGTGTCACTTACTTGGCTATTCCAATCTGTTTGTGAGATTCAAACCTTTAAAACACAAAATAACACATAAACACATAAAAGGTTAATGCCCATTAAGCACAACCCATTACATTAGGACAATTATTTTATTCTATAGAGATCTTCATTTATTCGTTTTTTTTTATCAACTAAACTCGTTTACGCCTCCCACAGAACCTCTGAAAGGTTTCTCACATGTGCAGAGGCTGTTCTCCCTTAAAACATGGATTAAACCCCCCTCCCTCCTAGGCCCCTGTAGTTTCGCCATATCGTCTAGGAATATGACACATGAAACTAAAACAGCATGCGCTAGGAATGATTGGCTGATTCGGTCCAGCTATGCCCCCAAGTATTCAAACGTGCAGAACGGGGAAACAGAAAAGAAGTCTGCAAAACTAACAACAAAGCGGTTTATGTTAGATCACCTAATTGATTTATTAGATGAAATATTATTTTTGGGGTTGACATGCCCTTTAAACCTTTAATCACCTCAATGGCAATTTATATGTGTTGTACATAATCCATGCACAGTGAAAAATGGCTGTATGGTCTCAATAGGAAACTTCAACTTATTGTGATGATCCTGTGGCCTATAGAGAACAGCCAAACTTTTTTGCTCACACTTTGAATATTTACAACATGTAATGATTGAGGAGGGGGAAAAGTGTGGTAAGTATAAATTCACTTTTGAGATATCACTGTGCATACTGGGAATTGTATGCTTTATCAAGAATCTGTTTTGATTTTTTTATCCATTAAGGCAGCAATACGTATCTAAGAGTCCAGTTCTTTATGGGAAAAAATTGCTATTTACATTACTTTTAATTTACTTGTGTTGGACAGCTGGACATGCTTGGATCTGTACGCTCTTTAAAGGATAATTGGTGTACATCTGCAGCTTTGCAGTGGTTAAAGAGAGTAGATGCAAAAAAAATTCTCACAAGCTAATGCTCGTGATCCGTTTGTGCAAGAGGATGTATGTCAATGTGGGTGGCCACATGGTGCTCAGATTACGGACTATTGCCCGGATTGGATGGTAACAGGCATGAAACAATCAGTGATGCGCATGCTTATGTAAGATTTTAACACTGTCAAACAAATAAAAAAATATGATGTCTGTGAATATTTAGTAAATATTGTTTTTCTGGTTCTGGGGCTGTGATTGAGAGAGGTAAAATGAGCAATGAGTCCCCTCATTGTTCATAAGACTGCCCTGAAACCTATTATCTCACCTGCCATAAAGTAAGTAAATATTTCAGATGATAGTAAGTTTCCCCTGAGACTCTGTACCCCCCCCCCCCCCCGACCAATACGACACAGATAAAAAGAATTTCTGGTAAATTCTATTAATAAAGGAGATATGTGATAAAAAGGGGTGGGTTTTACACAGTTTGATGGAAGCCAATTTACGGTCCTTCCAAATGGCTCTTGTTGTTCCTGGTTTGATGTTAAAGTGGAAGACCCTAGTTTAAACCCTCTCCTGAATATGGTAGTTTGATCCCTAGAGTAGTGTTTGTCCCCTACCAGGAAAGTGGATCCTGTACCTTTGGAGGGAAAATGAATTTTTTATTCTCCAGTGTACTCTATGCATACCTTACATACCACAAACAAAATGTAAGCACTTATGTGATCTGGTGTATGGGGGCAGCATTTCTACTCCAAGACTGACCCCATGAAGAAGACCCAAAAATAATCCACAGGATGACTTCAAAATTGTACTCAAATAAGATAAGGTTTATTGCAATCATATTCACAGAATACAGAATATTCTAGTAAGCTTCAGAACAGTTCTGCCCCTGTCCAGGGAGTGGTATTTAAGGACATTGCATTACATGTCGACATACATAAGGTTGGACAACATAAGGTTGGACAATGTCAAGTATGATTATATCATTGGATCAAAAGCAATGTATAGCATACATATCATTACATATTCATTATTGATTACACTTATCATTTCTCAAGTTACTGTTACACAACATTTGATATTTTTTAACTTACTGGATATTACCTCTAGACCCTCTACCACCATATAAGGCAATATCAGTTATTCCTATGTCTTACAGTAGCTGGCACGTATACTTGTTTCTGCTAACGTTAATCCTTATATCTAAAAAGAGGAACTTCTTTACTGTCAGAGCTGGATAAAATAAACTGCGTAGTTAACAGTGTAAAAGAAGACATTCATGTAAAAATGTATTAAGCCTATTATTTCTTTCAGAGGGGCTCACGGGAAATGTAGTTTAGGTACTAACAGGGTTATTCAATAAAAGTTCTTATCGTTTAAAATAGTGCTAATTTTGCCCCAGATGATAGCTTTCAAATGTTAAATAAGATCTGACTGGTTGGGGCAAAATTAGCACCATTTTAAACGATAAGACCTTTTATTGAATCTCCCTGTAAGTTTGTCCTACAGACCTGAAAATGGTGGCAATCTATAAATTTGGCTCCCACATCCCCCCCCCTTAGATAATTTTACATCATCTCACAAATATCTTATAGGCTCTCGTCACGAGGAATAACAATTTCTCCTTCATCAAGAGAGAGACACGGATGAATACAATGAACTACGTAACCTTTAGTTATTATTTCAAAATACTTGGGTTTCTAGGCCTGGTGGGCAAATTTTACGAGGACGAGGGCTGAAATGAGAATAACTATTATTATTATATGCATTTATTTCAAATGAGCTTTGTAATTATTATCAATATAAGGTCATCATTTATTACCAATCACCTAGCAAACTTCCCCCTTTGGCAGTTAATGTCATTTAATTCTTAGGCACGAGTCAACACTATTTCAAAAATAAAATAAAAGCTATAAGGCAAGATGAAACATTAACCATTATTGACATATAATCTAAGGAGTGGGTTAAACTCAAATAAAATATTATTACAATCAGCACTATAGATTATTTCGATTCATCTTTGGAAGTTAGTTGTGTACCTCAAAACAACTTAGAAATAAGGTAATTTCTTATATTAACATTCAACAGACACCCCATACACCACTCCCTAAATTGTCCTTCCTGCACAACACCACACACTGAAAGAGAAAAGACTAAGGTAGAAATATAGAGTTCAAAGTTCTGGTCAGCCCTCCTTGTTGGCTGAGGATTTGATTTGTACGTGCTCTGGTGAAATGAGGGCAGTATGTCGCTGGTGTACATGGGGATGGTACACCCAAGTGCACCCAATGTAGCTTAGCCCTCTAGCTTAGATGTAGGCGATAGTGAGCAGCACTCCATATGGCCCTTTCTATTGAGAAAGATTTATGTATGTGATGTCTATTAAGGATCCAAACATTGGGTTGCAGGGACTTTCAAAGAGGCAGAGTCTGGCTGTACCTGCCTAAATCCAATGGAGATTGAAATGCAATATTTCACTAAAGAGCCACTGCAGGTTCTGAGTCCTGCAGAAACCAAAAAAGGCAAACTGTGTACACATAGACCAACCAAAGAAAATATAATATGATTAGTGATTTTATCCACTAAATAGGTACCAAATATGTCATTGCTAGGGGGTAGTATGATTTAAAAAAAAAAAAGGTTAAATAGCTCAGTTTCTCCTTTTTTTATCAACCCTTAAAATATATGTACCGTTGCGCCTATGTTCCAGCATGGTCTGACATTATTTGGGTAGATATGCAATATGTGTCTCCCCTAAATTATTATAAAATATGAATTGTGTGATAAAATTGCAAGTTCCATCTCTGCTTAAGGCTTGACCGTCCCCCTTCTTCTAGGGTTCTGAGTTGTCTGTGCAGGTCAGGCACTTACATTGACTTACAATGGCCTTTTGAAGGTGCTAACCAGATGATCCTACAGGAAACAGCCAGGCTATCTGGAGAACAAACAGATGGGGGAAGACAGCAGAACACTAAAATCCTTATTGTAATCTGCGGGACTCAGAATTTTGCCCCTGCAGTCTGGACAATCCCGCCCACATAGGGACGCCTGGCAACCCTGATTGTGATGTCTGGACTCAACAAAAATATTTTTTTACAATGTTGTGATAAATATATCAAGAGAACTCAGAGCCATGAATTTAAATATCTTCTGTCATAAATTCATTAGAACAAAGCGGTAGTGCTATACATCAAATATAAGATGGATAATGTCTGCCTTATCAACATATTTTAAAGGGGCTTTTCTTTCTTACAGATGTCAAGGACAACTCCACCCTCATAAGAACATCTTTTAGAAAGAATGGCCTCTTTAAAATATGTTGATATATCATAGTTTGTTCTATGAATTTATTACTGGATGCCTGCTATACTTCTGGTTGCCTCATGGAAACTGAGCGATTTAGAAACCTGTACTGAGCTTGTACTGAGCCTGGGCATGCTCAGAAGATGCAGACAGGGGATTCACATTCAGCCATTGGCTATGATGTCAACTGTCAAATCCATAACTGACAGTTACTAACTGGAAGAACTAGGAAGCAGAAACAGGGGAAACAGGACATGTGCAGGATTTCAGGCTAGACTTATGTATCTCAGGTTTCAAACTATTACAGTTTAGGGTTTTGGGGGGTGATTTACCTGTATGTAAGTTTTCATTTTGGGGATGGGCTTGCCCTTTAAGTTATATGACACATGAGGACTAACTGAAATATCTCTGTGTACTTCTTTTACCTTATACACTATAAAACCCATAACTGCCCAGTTTCAAAATTTACTGCTACTTTCTGGGTAGTATGTTTTTCTTAAACACCCCTATCACTGGTAATATTGTTATTTTATTTTTTTGTTTCAGGTCTAGAAGAAAATGACAACCTTTTACTGCATGTCAGGACAATCTTTATTTTGTTACAAGAAATCAACTGCAGGCTACATTTTACATTTACATTTTTTTTATTACATTAGCTGAGAGAATATTCCCCTATATTGTATGTGCACAAAGAATCAAGTGCGAACAAATGCGCATAAAAAAATGCTTTAATCTTGGGTTGATAGGTTCTTTGATAAGCTGGAGAACTTTACCTAGCATGGTCTGCTGATGGAGTTGCTATAGGAACAACTTCTTTCAACCTGTTGCAAAGCCAGGAACAAGAATGCAATATGCAGAGATTTATCCTTGCAAGTATTCATTGTTGAAATCTCGACAAGAAAGACATTTCAAATTATGCTTTCACCTGATACAGCTTAGCTTAGCATTATTAGAAGCTTATTTTAAATGAAGAGAACTGCTTGCAGATAAAAAACACTAGTTCTAGTTTAGTAGATGCATATTTATAAAGGTTCGTTAAACTTTTCGCCTTCTTTAACACTGCCTTTTCACCAAATTTGGACTTTTCGCTATTTATAAAGCAGCGGAAGGGCATTATCACTTTCGCTTTTCACCATACATCGCTGCGGTTACCGCTCAACCATATTTATAAAATGTGTATTTTTGCGTTAAGTTCAGCCACTCCAATTCGCCAAGTGGCCTGCCAATGGGTCCATGTAAGGTGTCAGTACATTGTAGAGTGTTCCTCAATACTAATAAGTACTCAGTCAAATAGGGGTCTGAGGGACATATTTTTAAAGGGCATTGTTTTTGTTTTTTTTCCCCATCAGCCTTTACCACAGTTTTTTAAACTTTCAACTTTTCTTTTCATCAAAATTATTAAAAAGGCGAATTTTCATCAAAAGCGAAAATTATCTAGCAAAAAGTATCACTAATAATGCTGAAAAAGTTCAGCACATATGATGGTAAATATGTAATACTCCCTGGTGGTTTTTCAAAGTAGTATTAAATTGGTTAATACACACTGAACACCTATCTTTGTTATTTAAAAATAGTCTAACAAATGTGGTGTTTTTTTCAGCCAAAGATATAATAAATATTGTAAAACTCATAAGGCGAATTTTTTCTATTTCATTAATAAGACATGGTAATTAGTGTAAAACTCAAAAGGCAAATTTTCTCTATTATATTAATAGGACATTTTTTAGTATCGCTTATTTTCAGCAAACTGCAGCTAATTATCAAACCAGTTCCATTAATATGGGAACATACCATAGTGCTGTGTAAGAAATAGTCATGTTAATGGAACATTCCAGTAAGTAATGATGTTTGGTGAAAATTCTGGTAAAACTGGAAAAAAAATCAACAAAAGGGAGAAAAGGGGCCAAAAGGCGAATTTTCACCTATTTATAAGTAGCTTTAAATAAAAAAATGACAAAAATAGCTCTGGAATTACACTAGAGAGCAATTTCTCTTTTTGCAGTGATACCACACTTAATGCAATGAATAAGGCTAAAACTATTGCCTCACATCGCCTCAGCGATACTTTTTTGCAAAGACGAAAACGAAAATGAGAGGTTTTATAAATAAGACCAAAACAGAGCTATTTGTCATTGCGATGTACTGCGATAGCGATCGATCATTTATAAATATGCCCCTTAGTCTAGCAATCAATACAAATCTTGATCAATGCATTATGTTTCAAGTTCAGAAAAAAAAGATGAAAATTACTTGTTCAACAGTTTTACCGAACAAATCACCAATGATCAGTGATGTTGCTATGTTAAAACATTCGGGGCACATACCCCGGATCTTTGGCAAAGTGCCCAAGATGTTTTAACACAACTTACCTAAGAGAGATGCCCCAAATCTCCTTTTCCCAATATTACTGTGCGGCTATGCAATGGTGGATTTGTACTGCTGAGAAACACTGCCCCTTTACTGCCTCTGCAAGGACATGAATTTCTTCCTCCAGCTGCTCCAGTGCTCATGGGGAGGTAATAGACGCATAGCATATTAGGACATTACTTACCAGAAATAACCATGGCTACCAGTATGAAATGAAATATGTCCATGGCTACCAGTATGTAATGAAATGCGCATGGCTACAAGTATGTAATGAAATGCCCATGGATACAAGTATGTAATGAAATGCCCGTGGCTACCAGTATGTGATGAAATGCCCATGGCTGCCACTGTGGCTCAGTTGTTAGCACTGATGCCTTGCAGCACTCCTGAGTTTGATTCCACCGTTAAACACATTCTGCAAGGAGTTTGTATGTTCTCCCCTTGCTTGCGTGGGTTTCCTCTGGACACTCCGTTTCCCCCCACAATCATAAAGATATACTGATAGGTTGTATGTGTCAAATAAGGGGGGATTATAGTTTTGGGGGTGGACATGCGCTTTAACTTCATTAGCTACACGCAATGTGAGATCTTATGAAACCTAGCTGGGATCATGAAGATGGTGTTTAGCAAATAAGATAAATGGTGAAAAAGCTTTCTCTTTATAATTTTCAGACATCCTACCCTGCCTAATGTGGCTTCCGTGCAGAATGGGGAGAAGGGGGCGGGAAGGGGTGTGGGGAAGGGGCACGGTGGGCCAGCGTGACGTCAATGATATCATCAAAGGTACATGGCGGAGGCAGAATTAGGTGTGGGGCGCGGGGCGTGACATGATGTATATAGCTAAAGAGGTGTGGTTAAGGGGTGTGGTGTCCAGAAAAGGGGTGTTCTGGAGGCGGAGACTCCAGGTAAGTTCAGATCACGGGAGGTCAGGTATAGATAAGTTTCAGAGTTTCCAGGAGGGTTAATGTGACAAAACCATTTTTATAATAAAGATGTTAATTACAAGACGACTTGCAGTTCTCTGTTTTACCACTGAACTAACTACATAACCAATTTCTTAAAAGGAAACTAATGGGTACACACAGCACAGATCTTTAAAATAATCTTAAAGATTCTGTCTGTAGTTTTTTCAAAGATACCCCTACACATAGTCCTGAACATTCTCCCTATGTAATGTATTTCCTTCATATGATGAACGCTCATCGGCCTCAGGAACGCTCAGAACTGCGATAAAAAACATTACTGATAATGGCCGATAGAATCAATAATGTGTGTAATCATCTTTATGAGCAATAACTACTAAAAATGATGTAACAGTGCTTACTGTACCAACTCATAGTTACAATTATATTGTATAACTGAAAATACAAACTTACAGTACACACATGTTCTTTATATACATAAGCAAATAGAAGCCTTTTGCATAATGATTTACCATAATAATTATTCTGAAGGATTTGTTAAAAGTCCCCATCAATTATATTTTAGCATTATTTAAACAAAGAGGAACTGTGGTCCAAAAATGACTTTAGGTAAATTGATAAGAATTGCTCTCCTGAGAGTTTTTACATTTCCATTGTTTATTTTACATAGTTTTGAAGATATTTTACATTTTTGTGTGTGATGTGGCAGCAGCATCACCAGGTCCCCTGCACTTCCTGTTTCCTGCTCTGAAACCTGTCAGTCAATCTGCCCCGTCTCCTCCCCTTTGCAGCCCCCCTTGTCCCTCCCACTCATAGACCCCATGGTCCCTCCAGTTGCAGGCCCCCCTTGGCCCATTCCCTTACAGCCCCAAGTAGCTCGCGCATGCCTAAGCCCTGACCACTCGCGGGTGCCTAAGCCCCACCCACTCATGGGTGCCTAAGCCCCACACACTCACAGGTGCTGTGGGCCACTCTGACCCCCCCCCTACCCCTTTTCAGGCAGAGTGAGAACTCTGCCTGAAAAGGCTGTTTTCACATAGTGAGAGAGAAGGGCTGTAGATTCCCTTATCTTTTCTGCAGATGCAGGTCCTTCACACAGCAGAGAAGAGGAGGGACTTCTTGTCCCCCTTGCACACTGAGGGAGTCTGAGGCTGTGCTCGCTGGCAGCACTATGCAGGAGAAGCCTTAGGAATGTCACATGTCAGCCTCCCACCCATTAACTTTCTGGTCAGTCATTTCTGTATATCTTGGGCTGTGGAGCACGTAGAGAGGTGGTTGATGGTTTGTTTTAAAGGTAGGAAACTGGCCTTTCATTTAAACTCAACTTGTTTGAAGACCACAGTTCCCCTTTAAACAAGCAAGATTTTGGCAAATCCTCTCATACAATCAAATCATATCTTAAACTGTGTATGAAAAAAGGGTTTGTGGTAGACTTGCAACAGGATCTTCAAACCAACTATTTTCCTTAATTTCTCAATGTTATGTTGACCAGATTTGCCTACACTGTACTCATGAAGGCTCAGTAAAGTTGAAGCCAGTCGACAGATGGCATTCAGCTTTTGCCCTCAGCTCTTGCAATGCTTAAAATGCTTTGCAGCATGGTATGTCATGTGATTTACCCTGAAGTCTACTCTCATGTGAAGCATATTTGCATACTGAGAGCTACAACCAAGTATTTTCCTCATTCATATAATTCCAATCTTGTCTTCACTTTGAACACTCATCTTTCCTGCAAGTGTCTGTGAAATCAGAAAAATGCTCTGTGCATTCATTCACAAAATTTAACATGATCAGCTAATTCCACTATTGAAAAAATGTTTCATCCCCCAAATATGGGAAATCAATGTTGCTTTACCTACCTTATTGGTCAGGATTTATCAAGAGCCACAGCATTAATTTTAGGGGTTAGTTGGGGCAATGTAATTTGCGTCTTATCTTTGCAAGATGTAATATTACGATATTTATTGCATATTGAGATCACGGTCAGGTAAGAAGCGTTGGCTTGTGTCTCCAATTCAAGTAGCACAAAACGTAACCAGTTTTGCATCAGAAACACGCTATTCAAGAAATTTACCAGAAATGGCACTGGCACTGCAAACCAGTGTACACATGTTAACCCAATAATACATCTGGCAGCATGGGTTATAGGCTGATTTGGCCACTTATTGGTCTTTAAATACTTTAACCCCTTACTCGGCGGCTGTCTTACTTACTGCCCGGTGCGAAGTAGTGACTCGGCGCCGGGCAGTAAGTTAGACAGCCGCCAAGTACGGACGTCAGTGCAGCGTGCAGACAGCAGAGTGCCAGCAGGATCCAGAGATTTAACTTACCGGTACCTGGTTACATAGAGAGCAAGCAAGCAGCAGCAGATTTTGGAAATATTTACAGTGACCCGAGTATAAGCCGAGGTCGGGTTCTAAGGCTATTTTTAAAGCCTGAAAACCTCGGCTTATACTCGAGTATATACGGTATCCTTTAATAATGATTTAACTTGCCTCTTAGATGTCTAAGCAACATGTTTTATTTAATAGAAAAACTATTACTCCTGCACTGTCAAATTCTTCTGAGAAGAATGCATTGTGACCAAGCACTTTCAGGGCCTTAACATCATGATGCTGATCACTGGAATATTTAAGCATGCTTTTAAGTGCAGTGAAAAGTTCATCAATACAGTGTTGCAAAATTTAAGCATATGTGCAGGTGACCTTATGCGTAAATTACTCTCGTGCTTTTGCTTTTTTGTTCTATGACCATATGGTCTATTTTTCTTTCACTATTTAAACCAACTTAATTGCATCTGCATAGCAATTAGATTTATTCATAAATTAAATGAATAATGCATTAATGTATTCTTAGTATATAAAACGGAAGCTGAATTATGCATAAAAGTAGTTCAACAAAACAAGCGAGTAATCATGGTTGTTATTTATTGTATGAATTAGCATGTCTTGTGGTAAAGCTTCTAACACAATTATATTTGGGAAACATTCCGCTGGAAGAAATTTACTTCTACAGGACAGAGTTCTGGAATCAAACGACTGCAAATTTATTAAAATAAAGCTTGAAATTTTAGCCTAAAAATATGCACCATATTTACAGCTTTGAAAAATGCATCATGTTGGATGGCCCACCTATATACAAGGGTAACTCCTATAGACACTCCTATAGGCACATGCATCAGTGGAGTCTATAGTTACCAATAGTAACAGAAAAGCAGCAATAGGAAAGACAGCTGTGTAAAAAGAGTATTTGGATATATTTTTGTGAATGGGGCCTCTAGTTTTATGATTGTATTGTTTTTCTGATCTATACTTTTTAATGAGCCTACATTGTCCCTGTCCAACATCATGACTTTCCTTTTGTACAAAATCCTCCTATGAAACTGGAAATCTCTTCCTAATACTGCCAGAATTGAGTAGTAGAAGTTGTTTATCAGGTTCAGCCCTGCTTTAGCCTTGAAACTACAATTAAGTTTTTATACTGTTTTTCAACAATACATGATGCAGGTGTTTTCACTCATATTAACCACCTACATCAGAGGGTGGTAATAACAAAGACTCTCCCAGAAAATACATGACAAAATAAAACCTCAATTAATCTAACATGCTAAATGGGATTGGAGGGGGTTTGCAATGTCAGTGTTCTTTATAACATCCCAATCATAGGATTATTTTCCTTATTTTGACAATTTGACTTGAATGTCTATGAATAAGAGTTATTTTAATATACATGCAGGGAGATTCAATAAAAGTTCTTATCGTTTAAAATGGTGCTAAATTTGCCCCAACCAATCAGATCTTATTTAGCATTTGAAAGCTAACATCTGATTGGTTGGGGCAAAATTAGCACCATTTTAAATGATAAGAACCTTTATTGAATAACCCTGATAATATTGAACATTCCCAAATCTACTATATAAAGCAGAAATCTTGTATGTATGTATGTATGTATGTATGTATGTGCTCACCTCACAGCCACACCCCTGAATACATCCACATAACAGTGATGCTAGAAAGACTATGTTACTATTGGTGATATGAACCACATTTATATACAAATATTAACCCTGGAAAGACCAAGTTACTATTGGTGATATGAACCACATTTATATACAAATATTAACCCTGGAAAGACCAAGTTACTATTGGTGATATGAACCACATTTGTGGTTATTTGCAGTTATTTGCAGTTTAATTGAAATTTAAAGCAGAGCCTCCTGGAATGTGACCACGCCCCAGATATTGCTGTCATAGCCACACCCCCAAACATCACGGTCACGCTCATACCCCAACCATCAAGGCCACGCCCCAAAGATAACTGCCATGCATTGTAACCATGCCCCCAAATGTTATGACCATGCTACCAGATATTGTGGTCACCCCCCAAAAAAACCCCCAAATATTATGGTCCACCCCCAAACATCACAGGCACACCCCCAAACACCACACCCTAAATGCACAGCCATGTCCACTCTTTGAAACAACGTGACCATGCCCCCAAAAATCACGACCACCAAATGTCACGTTCAAGCCTCCTGGACACCACAACATCACAGACATGGCCCAGACTGTCCACATCCTAGAATGTCATGCTCCCACCCACCGCAACATCGCAGACATGCCCCATCCACCTATTCAAATCGGGACTGTTGGGGGGTATGGACTACACAGGAATTACTTGCATTACCTGCACTCAAGAAACAGACACACACTGCCCACATGTCACACACTTGAAAGATAGTTACAACTAAAATAACAAAGACATCATGGCACTTTCAATTTGGACCAGAAACTAACTTTATTGATTGGGATCTAATAGTCAATATAAAGTGGTCCTTGAGCAAGGATAAAGTGTTAAAGTGCAAACAAGGCGACATACTGCTAACAAATGTGCAAAAAATTGAGCACGCTTAATAAAAACACACAACGCTCAGACAGCACAACAGAATGAAGCCCGACTTTAACAACACAGACAAAGAGCCGCACGTCACATGCTTCAGAGACACTGACGACCATCAGTCACTCAAGTGCTGCGGTATTCAGTTGCAATCAACACGTTTTCCTAATGGCAAATTCCATGTAGCATGTTCATGAGTAGATTCACCACAACATTTGTATATTTATGCTCCAATTGGAAAAACTGATAAAGTTGTAAATAAGTCCGTTAAGCAATGTCACTTCCTCAACTCATAAAATTCATGATTATTTTCTAAATCCCACAATTCATTAATTAATCAATTAATTGAAGCGAGAAATGCACCACAGGTGCTATACCAATTTATTTTTTTAACTACCTATTACCCTATCTGAATTGATCAGTAATTACTTCACAATTATTTACTAAATCCCATAATTCATTAATTAACCAATTAATTCCAAAAACGAAGTACACCACAGGTGCTATACCAATTTATTTTTAACTACCTATATCCCTAACTGAATTGATCAGCAATTAATTAATACAGATCAAATTAATTTATCAATTACATAGTTTTGAACTAATTGTAGATACAGATCTGTTTTTTTTTAAAAATTACAGATTCTAAATGTCCCATATATCTAGATAATAGTTTAAGGGATTCCATTAATATCTAGCCAAAAAAATAATGAATTCCCCTTTATTAATCCTTAATTTCGCTGGATATAACATCGCATATTCCAGGTTAACCTCTGTTTAGCAGATAAAAACGCTGCATGCTTCTTCTGGACTTCATTAAAAAAGTCAGGATAGATAGCAATTTGAGACCCTTCAAACGTTTTCCACCATAAACATATCCGTAAATAACTCTTTGCCAAATACAGATACCAGCCAATCTTTAATAAATTTTTCCATGTTGATACCTTCCACATTTTGTCGCCTCATGCGATTCTCAAAGTCCTCAATACGCTCCTTATATAAAATAAGTTGCTTTTGTATATTGGGAAAGTCTCCTGTTATGAGAGTTAAATTATCCTCCAAGAGAGATATACGGTTTTCTGCTTCCAGGAGCCTGGTTCTAAATTTAGACATGTCCTGGCGAATCAGACCAACATCAATTCTTACCTCCTTTACCAGGCCCGTCAAGGAATATTTTACCTCAGCCATTGCCTGTATCAACGTAGCTTGCATCTGGGCAAGCGTGGGCTCCGGGCTTCTCCCCCCATCCTCTGGATCAGGTTCTGCCTCGTAGTCCGTCTCTGCTCACCTTACCGCCAGACTCAGGGTCGGAGGACCTTTCCGTTTGCTACTCCAAGCTAGATTAGTTTTCACGGGCAAAACACTTGGGGAGCGCTCTGGCATGCTAGCTGGCGTGTGCGCAAATTTAGCAAGTTTCTCTACTGCTAGTGCCACGCGTTTCTCTTTTTCCCCATAGCAAAAGCCGGCACCGAGCAGCAAATAAATAGGTAAGTAGCTAACCAGGAATCGTACTGACGGGGCAAGAATATCGGAAATGCCAGGTATAACCTATATTAGTATATAGTATGTGAGGAACAAGTACAATTAAAAATGAAAGCTGTATTCTGATCAGGTTAAGTTATATTTATGGACCAGTTCAACTGTTAACATTGACTGGAATAATGGAGAAATCGAATCGCAAAAAGCACACAGGTTTGTAAATATACTATATGCCATTTTACCTCAATTGGTTCAGAAAGACCAACATGTAAATGTGCAATTTCAGATCTTTACAAATGATGCTGAATTCATTGCTATTACTTGTGTGGGTACAAATTTGAGAGAAAGTGGGCAGCATGGTGACTCAGTGGTTAGCACTGATACCTTGCAGTCCTGAGTTCAAATACACCTTGGACATATCTGCAAGGAGTTTGTATGTTCTCCCTGTGCTTGCATGGATTTCCTCCCGGCACTTCGGTTTCCCCCACAATCATAAAGACATACTGATAGGTTGTACATGTAAATAAAGTGATTAGATTGTAAACTCTTCAGGTCCTGATATGAATGTATACATGTAATTGTAAAGCGCTACGGAAGATGTTGGCGCTTTATAAATCCACAATAATAATAAAATAATAAAAGTGGTGATAATAATTCCTCTAATGTACAAATAACAGTATAAACAAGTAACAACAATTCTAAAACAAAGATAAGCAAACTTCGGCAGTTTAATTGCACCAGTGTAGCTTATTAAATTGTATATTCTCTTCACAAAGGCTTAAAACAGAAAATATTGTAATTGGGGTATATTTTAAAGGCAAGAAACCAAAATAAACATATTATTCTAAAATGAAAATATAACGGCAGAGAAAAGTTAAAAAAAATTACATCAAAGGCCAACTCTAGTGTTACAATATAGTCTAAAAAGCACTCCAGCACACTGCTGTTGGCTGCTTGCCAGACAATAAGTACGTGCAATCCTCCTACCCTCTACTCCTAGGGCTACGAAACTCCAATGGAAACAAATATGGAGGAGCACACTATCTCTCTGGTTCAATCATAACAGTGTGTTGTCTGCCTGGTGCTAGGGTTCGACATGTGGTGGATCGTGTAGACAGATTATTGGGTGGGGCTGGGAGTGACCCGGCGGTCTTGGTTCACATTGGTGCCAATGACAAAGTTAGAGGTTGAGGTGAGGTCCTTAAAAATGATTTCCGAGAATTAGGGGCCAAGTTAAATAACCCTGAGCTCATTATGGAGATGAAGGTAATGGGAAGCTTAGGAAATAGTGACCATGATATAGTGTCATTTAATATAGGTTGCAAAAAACTAAAGTGCACTGGCTTAACAAAAACTTTTAACTTTAGGAAAGCTAATTTTATGCTTTTAAAGGAATCGCTCCTGCTCATAGACTGGGGGGAACTGTTTCTAGGTAAAGAAACTGAGCAGATGTGGACCACTTTTAAAGGGATATTAAACTATTACATTTCCAAATCGGTACCTTTAGGTAACAAGTGTAAAAAAATTAGGTCCAGGGGGGTGAAAAGGTTGGACTTGATGGACGTATATGTCTTTATTCAACCTTAATTACTATGTTACTATGTCCCTTCTTGCGGGAAGAACCTGAAGCTGGCAGCTCTCCGCTCTCAGTATAGTATTTCTGGTTATTGGTTTGCAGAATAAACCAGTAGAGATTTCACCATCCACAACACCAAATTCTTTATCTAGAAATTCAATGCTGATACGATCAGTATTATGCGATAAAGTAATCCCCCATTGACAGTTATTACAGTAGTCCAAAAATTTAATGAAGAGGTTACCTATATAATTCGATCCCAAATCATAATGAGGTCATCTATAAATCTGATATTATGTTTGAAGGGGTTCTCATCTCCAAAAATATACACATGCTGCCAATACCCCATAAACAGGAAATAAACCTCAAATAGATGAGACTTGGTTGAAATATAAAGTTTGTTATAGATGTGGTACTAGTAGATGCAAAATGTGCAAGTATATTAATACATCTAAATGTTTTAAGAGTAGCATCACTGGAAAAAGTTTTACCATAAAAAGATACTTTAATTGTAAATCCACATATATCATCAATTTGTCCACTTGTGGCTGTGGTAAACAATATATAGGTAAAACTATAAGATCTGCCAATAAGAGAATGGCAGAACACATTAATGCTACACTTAAAGGGCATCTATAGTGGGAAAATGAACTTTTTTTTCTTTCTTTCCATGTGTTCTATAATTCCCTACAACCCCCAGAGTGTCTTCACTTTTTTCAGATTCCCTCTCTGTCCTGAGATACACCAGTTAGAAGAATACGTGATTGCATTCCTCTACTCCTACTTGGACTGTCAATCAAATCCCTGTGACTTGATCCCCCCTCCCTGCTCTGTAATAAACATAGAGATAACAGCATTAGCAGGGGGAGAAAGGTAGCTTTGATGTTAGATATAAGGCTGCACTTGACCCCCCTTCTTAATAGCTTTCACTGATTGATGATGGGTCACAAAGTGAGAGATCGTAAACTGTACTGATCTCCTTCTTCCGTGTCTCCAGGACAGCTTACTTTCTATTGGCCACTGTGCGTGGGTGTGTTTTTCAGGATGTTGAACTTTTAACTCCTACTGCACATAAAAAGCTTGTCGGTTAGCCGGAGCTGAGACATGGAGGAGGTAACAGAGGGGAGGGAGAAGGGGGGAATGCTGCACATAGATTTGACACCGTGGTTAAACAGAGTCAGTGACATAGATAGGATTAAGGCAGCACAGAGTACATGAATTTAACTTTGCAAAGGGGCAATGTGTTTTTTTCACTATAGATGCCCTTTAATGGTAAAACTACCATGGCCATATCGGCGCACATGAGGGAAATCTAGATATAAGTTTTCATATTATAGATCATGAGGCTCAGGGCACCAGAAGAGGCATTTGAGAGAGAAGTTTACTGGATATATACTCTGGACACTATCAGGCAGATTCAATAAAAGTTCTTATTGTTAAAAATTGTGCTAATTTTGCCCTAACCAATCAGATGTTAGCTTTCAAATGTTAAATAAGATCTGATTGGTTGATTAGCACCATTTTTAACGATAAGAACTTTTATTGAATCTCCCTGTATATTCCCTAAGGGGTTAAATAGGGAGTTTGAATTGAGATGCTATTGTGATTAAAGGACAATTATACTCCCCTACACCCTGCTCCTGCCATCCCTAGTACCCAGGGTGAGGACCTAAACTGCACTGTCCTCACCACTGGGTTCATTTTCTAAGTCTAGCTTTACTCACCTAAATAGAGTTGTCCTTTAATGACGTTTTAAAAACACCCTGAAATTTCTATTAAAGGGTTCTGATATGTGGAATTAATTTAAACATTTTTTTCCAGCAAGTATATTATATCATAGATGACCCAATTTAAAATTTGGTATCTTAAAAAGTTAAAATAAAGAAAATGCTCTTCTGTGTATTTATTGAAATTATTTGTATTTTTTGTATTCTTTACATCCTGCATAGCAATCGTATATTTACATTTACTACTCACCTGTGAAAGCATGAAATCAAGAAATGTATAATTTCCCATGATATGTATGTATATAATAAACAGGATTGGATTGATTCCTGTTGAGTGCAGGGTTTATATCAATCCTTTCATTTGTGTCATATTTCATTTGATGTATTGGTTTTAAATGTTTGTCATAGTAGGTGTTAACACTATGTTAGCGATTAAAAGGAAGAGGAACTCTTCCTGTGCCCCTGAGGAAGTGGCATGTGTAGGGCTGAGCCTATCTGGTCACCATCTTGCTAACATGCTGTGATCCTCTGTATGGTTTTAAAGGGCATCTATAGTGAAAAAAACACATTGCCCCTTTGCAAAGTTAAATTCATGTACTCTGTGCTGCCTTAATCCTATCTCTGTCAGTGACTCTGTTTAACCATGGTGTCAGATCTCTGTGCAGCACTCCCCCCTTCCCCCTCCCACCTCCTCCATGTCTCAACTCCAGCTAACTGACAAGCTTATCATGTGCAGTAGGAGTTAAAAGTTCAGCATCCTGTAAAACACACCCACGCACAGTGGCCAATAGAAAGCAAGCTGTCCTGGAGACAGGGAAGGAGAACAGTACAGTTTACAATCTCTCTCTTTGTGACCCATCATCAATCAGTGAAAGCTATTAAGATGGGGGGTCAAGTGCATCTTTATATCTACCATCAAAGCTACCTCTCTCGCCCTGCTAATGCTGTTATCTCTATGTTTATTACAGAGCAGGGAGGGGGGATCACGTCACAGGGATTTGATTGACAATCCAAGTAGGAGTAGAGGAATGCAATCACTTATCCTTCTAACTGGTGTATCTCAGGACAGAGAAGGAATCTGAAAAAAGTGGAGACACTCTGGGGGTTGTGGGGAATTATAGAACACATGGAAAGAAAGAAAAATAAGTTCATTTTCCCACTATAGATGCCCTTTAAAGTTTTCTGAATAAAGATTTGAAAAACGTTTTAAAAATTCTGGATAGTCGGTAGCCTACCTGATTGTACATCTCCTCTCAGCCAATCACAGGAGATGCTGCCTGTATGGCCCTTTTTACTTGCAAGCACTCCAGGGGAAAGAAGGCTGGGTAAGTACTGTTAGAAGCATCTTTGAATTTTATTAACCTCAAAAGACTGAGGTTTTGGGGGGTTGCCAACCAAATGTAAAAAGGTTTTTTTTGGGGGGTGGCATACCTTTTAACCTTGACAACTTTTCATGATTATTCTAGGAAAATGTTTATTCTCAGTATTTTCCTTTATTTAATTTTCTATTCAATTTAATAATTTCCTGAAATGTTTATTAAAAATGTTAATACAATTAAGCCGGTGCATATTTTCCAGCCAAGGTGGGTTAACTTAAAAGCAAGAAAACCAATTTAAAGTCATTTCACATTTGAGTTGAATATAGAACATAACTATAAATTGCATACAAAAGGAAATGTAAGAAGCTAAGACAGACCTTCAAAAGAAAAATTTCCAGACAAATTTAGGACAATCCAAACAATGCAATTTTGATGAATATTTATAACATTTAAAGGGGATTTGATTGACAATCCAAGTGGAGTAGAGGAATGCAATCACTTATCCTTCTAACTGGTGTATCTCAGGACTGAGAAGGAAATCTGAAAAAAGTGGGACACTCTGGGGGTTGTGGGGAATTATAGAACACATGGAAAGAAAGAAAAATAGGTTCATTTCCCACATAGATGCCCTTTAAAGTTTTCTGAATAAAGATTTCAAAAACGTTTTAAAAATTCTGGATAGTCGGTAGCCTACCTGATGGTACATCTCCTCTCAGCCAATCACAGGAGATGCTGCCTGTATGGCCCTTTTTACTTGCAAGCACTCCAGGGGAAAGAAGGCTGGGTAAGTACTGTTAGAAGCATCTTTGAATTTTATTAACCTCAAAAGACTGAGGTTTGGGGGTGTGCCACCAAATGTAAAAAGGTTTTCTTGGGGGGTAGCATACCTTTTAACCTTGACAACTTTTCATGATTATTCTAGGAAAATGTTTATTCTCAGTATTTTCCTTTATTTATTTTCTATTCAATTTAATAATTTCCTGAAATGTTTATTAAAAATGTTAATACAATTAAGCCGGTGCATATTTTCCAGCCAAGGTGGGTTAACTTAAAAGCAAGAAAACCAATTTAAAGTCATTTCACATTTGAGTTGAATATAGAACATAACATAAATTGCATACAAAAGGAAATGTAAGAAGCTAAGACAGACCTTCAAAAGAAAAATTTCCAGACAAATTTAGGACAATCCAAACAATGCAATTTGATGAATATTTATACATTAAAGGCAAGTCCAGCCCTAAAATGAAAACTTACATACAGGTAAATCACCCCCAAAACCCTAAAGGGTAATAGTTTGAAATCTGAAATATATAATCTAACCGAAATCCTGCACATGTCCTGTTTCCCCTGTTTTTTGCTTCCTGATTCTTCCAGTTAGCAACTGTCAGTTATGGATTTGCCAAAACAACTTGGGGAGCGCTCTGGCATGCTAGCGTGGCGTGTGCGCAAATTTAGCAAAGTTTCTCTACTGCTAGTGCCACGGTGTCTCTTTTTCCCCCATAGCAAAAGCCGGCACAGAGCGCAACTAATAATAGGTAAGAATAATCTACAGGAATCGTACTGACCGGGGCAAGAGTATCGGAAAGCCAGTATAACCTATATAGATTCGAAATGTGAGGAACAAGTACAATAAAATAAAAAGCTGTATTTCTGATCAAGGCTTTAAGTTATATTATTGACCAGTTCAACTTTCACATTGACTGGAATAGAATGAGAAATCGAATCGCAAAAGACACAGAGGTTGTAAATATACTATATGCCATTTTACCTCAATTGGTTCAGAAAGACCAACATGTAAATGTGCAATTTCAGATCTTTAAAAATGATGTCTGAATTCATTGCTATTACTGTGTGGGGTACAAATTTGAGAGAAAGTGGCAGCATGGTGACTCAGTGGTTAGCACTAGATACCTTCAGTCCTGAGTTCAAATACACCTTGGACATATCTGCAAGGAGTTTTGTATGTTCTCCTGTGCTGCTGGATTTCCTCCGGCACTTCGGTGTTCCCCCCACCAATAAAGGACATTACTGATACGGTTGTACATGTGAAATAAAGCTGATTAGATTGTAAACTCTTCAGGTCCTGATATGAATGTAACATTAATTGTAAAGCGCTCGGATAGATGTTGGCGTTTAATTAAATCCAGCAATAATAAAATAATACAGTGGTGATAAATAATCTCTAGGTACAAATACATTTTTTTTGTAAAACAAGAAAACAACAAATTCTCAGAAACAAAGAGAAGCAAACCTAATCGGACAGTTTTAATTGCACCAGTGGTAGCTTCATTAAATGTATATTCTCTTCCACAAAGGGCTTAACACAGAAATAATTGTAATTGGGGTATATTTTAAAGGCAAGAAACCAAAAAACTGAGTTATTCTAAAAATAAAATATAACGGCCAGGAGAAAAGTTAAAAAAAATTACATCAAAGGCCAACTCCTAGTTGTACAATATAGTCTAAAAGCACGTCCACAGACACTGCTGTTGGCTGCTGCACATATAAGTACGTGCAATCATCCTACCTCTACTTCCCTAGGGCTATCGAAACTGCCATGGAAACAAATATGGAGGGACCACTTATCTCTACTGGTGTCATCATGTTATTGTGAGAACAAAATGCAATAACAACATTCGGGTTTTGAACCTCATTAAGTCAAGTCTTCCCAGAGCGATCTTCTTTCAAAGGGTTTTCTGTGTAAGAAGGGGTTTCTTTGTATTTAAGGGGAAAGCGTTAAAAACAAAAGCGGTTATTAACTGTGGTTGGCAGCCTAGTAATGTGTACTAACCCTAGAGCTACTTTATTTCTAGGAGTTTGTGCCTGGTAAGTAATTATCATTGGTGTGTTTTTTGTTTTTTTTTCCTACTATGTTGAATATGTAGTAAGGAATTGTTTAAGTAAACCTCAAAGCACTGGTTACTAAAATAAATATGGTGTTTTTAAACAGCCACTGTTTACCTGTAACGCGGGGGCTGGTAAGAGACAAAGGGAAAGCTTTTTCCCCATTTCTCTGATTGGATGGGGGTGTAGCTAATGTGGTTTAATTGGTCTGTAGGCTTTTGCTCTTTTGGTTTTGAACCTCATTTAAGTCATTCTCCCAGAGCGATAGCTCTTGAGCGATTTTCTTTCAAAGGGATTTTCTGTTTTAAAGAGGGGTCTTGTATTAAGGGAGAAAGCGTTAAAAAAACAAAACGCGTTTAGAACAAGAAAGGGTTTAAGTACACACACTGCTGTTTCTCTGCTTGGTATGGCTGTGTCTCTGGTGTGTATTGCTATTTAGTATGGACAGTTTGTTGGGGCCATGCAATGTGCATCTTGAAGGCATGTATGGGATCTGGAGCAGCCGCCCCAGGGGACCTATGTATGTGTCAAGTGT
The DNA here is from genome assembly GCA_019447015.1 of Hymenochirus boettgeri. NCBI lineage: Eukaryota > Metazoa > Chordata > Amphibia > Anura > Pipidae > Hymenochirus > Hymenochirus boettgeri. The sequence continues at coordinate 326,763,837 of CM033469.1, forward strand.
GAGTGGGTTGCCCATTGGAATCGAGGTCCAGATTCTAAAGGGTTAAAACTTGCAGCATTGCAGGGCTTGGCAAATCTGAGGAAATGCAGGTACTGGCAGGGGCCAGTAAACTGGAGGGTGGACATGGGGCAGATAAAGTGGAGAAGGAAGATTTTGTAAGGGTCACCAGGGGAAGTAGGGGACGGAAGGATAGGGATGCTTCTTCCCAGCTGGTCGATCCCAACAGATTTGCCATTTTAGGTTGAAGATGTGGAGGACGATGGCCGGAAGCAGCATGTATGGAGCGGGCCTTCCCTTGAGCACCCAGGGGACAGCCATCTCCAATACAAGGGAGGGAGAAACTGTGGGTTGGAAGGATAGGCAGTGGTAGGGGACACCATTATTAGAAGGGTAGATAGGGTAATCTGTCGCCAGACCCTACATGCCGAACAGTGTGTTGTCTGCCTGTGCTGGGTGACATGTGGGGATCGTGTAGACAGATTATTGGGTGGGGCTGGGAGTGACCCACGGTCTTGGTTCACATTGGTGCCAATGACAAAGTTAGAGGTGGAGGTGAGGTCCTTAAAAATGATTTCGCGAGAATTAGGGGCCAAGTTAAAAACAAGGACCTCCAGGGTAGTGATTTCAGAAATACTACCACAGCATGTGCTACGCTAGGGAGACAACGGAAGCTAGTAGTAAAATGCGTGGCTAAGAAGTGGTGTTGTGAGGAGATGGGGTTTTGGGTTTTTAGAGAACTGGGCTGATTTTTTCGTTGGCTACAGGCTCTTTAGTAGAGACGGATTGCATCTTAATGGTGATGGTGCAGCTGTATTGGGGAGAAGAGGCTAGGGTGTTGGAGGATATTTTAACTAGGTATGGGGGGGGGAGGGAACGTTAAATACACAGGGGTAGATAGAGAAGTTAGGGATCAGGGGGCTATTAACAACAACGGAGGGAGGAAGGGGGAGGGAGAGCATAGAGGATATGAGGCATGTACGACCATGTATGGAGTAAATCAATTGATAATCTAAATGTATTGTTTACAAAGCAAGAAGTCTGGCTGGAAAAAACGGCAAACTTGAAATAATAGCTTTAAGGAAAGGTATGATGTAATTGGTTATATAGCAGAATCATGGCTTAATGATTCACACAACTGGACAGTAAATATTGAAGGATACTCCTTATTTAGGCATGACAGAGTAATAAGAAGGAGGAGGAGTATGTATGTATGTTAAACAGGAATTGAAGCCAAATTAAAAGTGGAATAGATGGGGGAGTAAAACGATATGGCAGAGACATATGGTTGGAACTGTGTACAGGAAGCAAGAAGGTAGGTAAATTAATTGTTGGAGTATGTTTATAAGCCGCCAAATGCCGGGGAAGAGTGGAAATGAATCTCCTATGCAGTGTGGCGAAGGCTGCTGTATGGGGCATGTTCTGGTTATGTGGGATTTTAACTACCCTGACATAGATTGGAGTAAGGGACTGCCAGCACTCAAAGGTAATAAGTTCTTAAATTTCCTATATGAGCATTTTCTTTCACAGATGGTAGAAGTTCCTACTAGAACAGAATGCGTGATATCTAATAACCTGAGCTCATTTGAGTATGAGGTAAGTGGAAGCTTAGGGAATAGTGACCATGATATAGTGTCATTTAATATAGGTTGTGCAAAAAACTAAGTGCACTGGCTTAACAAAATCTTTTAACTTTAGAAAGCTAATTTTTATGCTGTTAAGCATATTGCTCTGCTTATAGACTGGGGGGAACTGTTTCTAGGTAAAGATACTGAGCAGATGTGGACCACTTTTAAAGGGATATTAACTATTATATTTCTAAATCTGTACCTTAAGGTAACAAGTGTAAAAAAATGAGGGTCCACCTCCTGCATGGCTTAATGCTCAGGTAAAAAGGGAAAATGGAAAAAAAGAAAAAGGCTTTTAAAATTTTGAAAACGAAGGCACAGAACAGGCTTACGGGAGTACAAAAGCTGTAATAAAGAATGCAAGAAACCAATTAACTAGCTAAAATAGAAAAGAAATATGGATTGCTGAACAAAGCAATTCCAAACCCAAAATGTTTTTTAATTATATAAATGGTAAAAAGATGAGGACTAAGAATGTGGGACCATTAATAATGGGGCTGAGGTGGTTGTAGAGATGCCGAAAGGCTAATCTGCTAAACCTTTTTTTTACATCGGTTTTTTACTGTTGAGAATCCTTGTCCTTACAGTAGGAAGAAATGAAGTAGGAAGAAATGAAGAGTATTCACATAGGCTAACAGAGGATATGGTACGGAAACAATTAGACAAAGTTGATATCAATAAAGAGCCAGGACCAGATGGATTGCATCCTCGTATTTAAAAGAGCTTAGTTCAGTTTTTTTGAACCTCATTTAAGTCATTCTGCTGAGCGTCAGCTCTGAGCGATTTCTATTTTAAAGGATTTTTCTGTTTTTAAGGGAATTGAGAGCGTTAAAAAACTAAAGCGTTTATTAACTGGTGGTTTGCAGCCTAGTAATGTACTAACCTAACACTATTTATTTCTAGGAGTGTGCCTGTGTAAGTAATTAATCACTGGTGTGTTTTTTTGTTTTTTTTTTTACTACTTACTGCTTGTAATAGGTAGTAGGAATTGTTTGAGTAAACTCAAAGCACTGGGTTACTTGAAACAAACTGGTGTTTAAACAGCACTGTTACCTGTAGAGTGGGGGGTGGTAAGAGACAAAGGAAAGGCATTTTTTTTTTCCTTTTCACTGATTGGATGGGGGGTGTAGCTAATTGGTTTAAATTGATGAGGCCTGTTGGCTCTGGTTGGTTTGAACCTCATTAATCATTTCTGCGGAGCGATCAGCTCTGAGCGATTTTCTATTTTAAAGGGATTTTTCTGTTTTTAAGGGAATTGAGAGGCGTTAATAAAAACTAAGCGTTTAAACAAGAAAGCGTTTAAGAACCACCCTGCTATTTCTCTGCTGCGTATTGCTGTGTCTCTGCTGTGTATTGCTGTGTCTCTGCTGTTATTGCTGTTCCTGTGTCTCTGGTGTGTATTGCTGTTGCTGTTGTTTGTCTGTTTAGTATGGACAGTTTTTGTTGGAGCCGTGCAGTGTGCATCCTGCCGCATGTATGGGATCTTGGAGCAGCCGCCCCAAGGGACCTATGTATGTGTCAGATGTGAGTGGGTTGGCCCATTTGATCTGGGGTCCAGAATCTAAGGGGGAAACTTGCAGCATTGCAGGACTTGGCAATCTGGGGGAAATGCAGTACGGCAGGGGCCAGTAAACTGGAGGGTGGACATGGGGCAGATAAGTGTAGAGAAGAAGATAGATTGTAAGGGTCACCAGGGAAGTAGGGGACGAAGGATAGGGACGCTTCTTCCCAGCTGGTCGATCCCAACAGATTTGCCCATTTTAGGCAAAGATGTGGAGGACGATGGCTCGGAAGCAGCATGTATGGAGCGGGCCTTTCCCTTGGCACCCGGGACGCCATCTCCAATACAAGGAGGAGAAACTGGGGGTAGAAGGATAGGCAGGTCGTAGTGTAGGGGACTCCTTATTAGAAGGGAGATAGGGTAATCTGTCGCCAGACCCTACATGTCCGAACAGTGTGTTGTCTGCCTGTGCTAGGTTCGACATGTGGTGGATCGTGTAGACAATTATTGGGTGGGGCTGGGAGTGACCCGGCGGTCTTGGTTCACATTGGTGCCAATGACAAAGTTAGAGGTTGAGGTGAGGTCCTTAAAAATGATTTCCGAGAATTGGGGCCAAGTTAAACAAGGACCTCCAGGGTAGTGATTCACAGAAATACTACTGCAGCCACGTGCTACGCTAGGGAGACAACGGACTCAGAGTATAAATGCTGTGGCTAAGAGGGTGGTGTAAGGAGATGGGGTTTGGGTTTTTAGAGACTGGCTGATTTTTCTGTTGGCTACAGGCTCTTTAGTGAGACGATTGCACCTCAATGGTGATGGTGCAGCTGTTTTGGGGGAGAAGATGGCTAGGGGGTTGGAGGAGATTTTAAACTAATATGGGGGGGAGGGAATGTTTAACTACACAGGGGTAGATAGAGAAGTTAGGATCTGGGGGCTAGTAACAAACAAGGGAGGAGAAGGGGGAGGGGGAGCATAGAGGATAAGGAGGCATGTACGACCATGTATAGAAGTAAATCAATTGATAATCTAAATGTATTTTCAAATGCAAGGAGTCTGGCTGGAAAAACCGGCGAACTTGAAATAATAGCATAAAGGAAAGGTATGATGTAATTGGTATAGCAGAATCATGGCTTAATGATTCACACACTGGACAGTAAATATTGAAGGATACTCCTTATTTAGACATGACCGAGTTAATAAGAAAGGAGGAAGTATGTATGTTATCTTAAACAGGAATTGAAGCCAAATTTAAAAGATGGAATAGATGGGGGAGCAAACGATACGGCAGAAACAATATGGGTGGAACTGTGTTACAGGAAGCAAGAAGGTAGGTAAATTAATTGTTGGAGTATGTTATAAGCCGCCAAATGCCGAGGAAGAGGTGGAAATGAATCTCCATATGCAGTTGGCAAAGGCTGCTGGTATGGGGCATGTTCTGGTCATGGAGGATTTTAACTACCCTGACATAGATTGGAGCAAGGGAACTGCCAGCACCTGTATAAAGTTCTTAAATTTCCTATATGAGCATTTTCTTTCACAGATGGTAGAAGTTCCTACTAGACAGATGTGTTGTTGGATCTGGTTATCTTAATAACCCTGAGCTCATTATGGAGATGAAGGTAATGGGAAGCTTAGGAAATAGTGACCATGATATAGTGTCATTTAATATAGGTTGACAAAAACTAAAGTGCACTGGCTTAACAAAAACTTTTAACTTTAGGAAAGCTAATTTTATTCTTTTAAAGGAATCGCTCCTGCTCATAGACTGGGGAACTGTTTCTAGGTAAAGAAACTGAGCAGATGTGGACCACTTTTAAAGGGATATTAAACTATTACATTTCCAATCGGTACCTTTAGGTAACAAGTGTAAAAAAATAGGTCCAGTCCTGCATGGCTTAATCTCAGGTAAAAGGGAAATGGAAAAAAAAGAAAAGGGCTTTTAAAATTTGAAAACAGAAGGCACAGAAAGGCTTAAAGGGAGTACAAAAGCTGTAATAAAGAGTGCAAGAAAGCAATTAACTAGCTAAAATAGAAAATGAAATACGGATTGCCGAACAAAAAGCAAGTCCAACCCCAAATGTTTTTAAGTATAAAATGGTAAAAGATGAGGACTGAGAATGTGGGACCATTAAATAATGGAGCTGAGGTGGTTGTAGAGAATGCCGAAAAGGCTAATTCTGAACCGTTTTTTTACATCGTTTTTACTGTTGAGAATCCTTGTCCTTACAGTAGGGATTGTAGCAATATGCAGGGAAGAAAGAAGAGTTTTCCACATTGGATACAGAGGATATGGTACGGAAACAATTAGACAAAGTTAATATCAATAAAGCGCCAGGACCCAGATGGTTGCATCCTAGGATTTTAAAAGAGCTTAGTTCAGTTCTAGCTAGACCACTGTTTCTCATATTTTCAGATTCGCTTTGGTCTGGGATGTCCGCTGGATTGGAAAAAAGCCAATGTAATACCAATATTCAAAAAAGGTAGCCGTTCACAGCCTGGTAACTATAGACCTGTAAGCCTAACATCAGTGGTGAGGGGAAGGTGATGGAAACTTTGTTAAGGGATCATATCCTTGACTTTGTCTCCAGAGATCATCTTATTAGTAGTATGTCAGCATGGATTTATGAGAAATAGATCATGCCAGACAAATTTATGGTTTTTATGAAGAAGTGAGTAAGAAGTTGGACTCAGGCACAGCAGTGGATGTGGTATATTTGGATTTTGCAAAAGCTTTGATACTGTGCCACATAGGCGACTAATGTATAAACTGAGGACTGTTGGCCTTGAAGAAAACATTTGTTCATGGATAGAGAACTGGTTATTGGACCGCAACAGAGAGTGGTGGTTAATGGAGCTACATCTATGTGGGCTAAAGTTCTAAGCGGAGTGCCTCAGGGTTCTGTACTGGGGCCGCTTCAGTTTAATCTGTTTATAAATGACTTAGAAGGGGGCATTGAGAGCAAGGTCTCTGTGTTTGCAGAGCTTTGAAACTTCCAATGATGTGCAAGTGCTGCAAGCAGACTAGATAGATTACAAAATGGGCAGCAGAATGGCAGATGAGATTCAATGTAGATAAAAGGTGATGTATTTGGATTTAAATAATCCCTGTGCCATCTACACCAATAAATAACTCTGTGTTAAGTTCATCTGTAATGGAAAAAGATTTGGGGGTTCTGGTAGATAACAGACTTAGCTGAGCAAACAATGCCAGGTAGCAGCAGCTAGAGCTAGCAAGATATTGTCTTGTATAAGAAGGGATAGATTCAAGAAGAAAAATATTATTCCCCTCTTTACAAGGCACTGGTAAGGCCTCATTTGGAATATGCGGTGCAGTTTTGGATCCCATATACAAAGGGACATCTTGGAAATTGAGGCAGTTCAGAGAAGGGCAACTAAATTAATAAGGGGAATGGAGGGGCTTGAATAGCAGGCAGATTAGACAAGTTAGGACTGTTTACATTGGAGAAGCGACGTTTGCGTGGGGACATATAACCTTATACAAATATATTAATGGCCCATACAATAAGCTCTTTGGTGCATTGTTCACTAATAGGTCATATCAGAGGACACGTGGACACCTTTAAGGTTGGAAGAAAAGAAGTTTCATCTTCAGGTTAGGAGAGGTTTCTTTACAGTGAGAACGGTGAAACTTCTTCCAGCAGATGTGGTAATGGCAAGTTCATTGAATAACTTTAAAAAAGGCCTGATAAGTTTCTAAAACTAAAAAATATTGAGAATTACTGGTATTAATGCATATAGATCGGTTGATCCAGGGATACTTTCCGATACCGTTGGAGTCAGGAAGGAATTTTTCCCCCTTTTAGCTGGGGTTTTTTGCCTTCCTCTGGATCAACTGTTAGGTAGGGTTAAAAAAAAAATTAAAAAAAAATGAATAGGTTGGACTTGATGGCGTATGTCTTTATTCAACCTTAATACTATGTAATCCTATGTATCTAGACCACTGTGTCTCATCTTTCAGTTCGCTTTTTGTCGGATGTGCCGCTGGATTGGAAAAAGCCAATGCAATACCCAATATTCAAAAGAGGTAGTCGTTCACAGCCTGGAAACTATAGACCTGTAAGCCTAACATCAGTGGTAGGGAAGGTATTGAAAAACTTTGTTAAGGGATCATATCCTTGACTTTGTCTCCAGAGATCATCTTATTAGTAGTAGTCAGCATGGATTTATGAGAATAGATCATGCCAGAAAAATTGAATTGTTTTTTATGAAGAAGTGAGTAAGAAGTTAGATTCAGGCACAGCAGTGGATGTGGTATATCTGGATTTTGCAAAAGCTTTGATACTGTGCCACATAGGCGACTAATGTATAAACTGAGGCTGTTGGCCTTGAAGAAAACATTTGTTCATGGATAGAGAACTGGTTATTGGACCGCAAACAGAGAGTAGTGGTTAATGGAGCTAATCTATGTGGGCTAAGTTCTAAGCGGAGTGCCTCAGGGTTCTGTACCTGGGCCGCTTCTGTTTAATCTGTTTATAAATGACTTAGAAGGGGGCATTGAGAGCAAGGTCTCGTTTGTTTCTGATGATACTAAACTATGCAGAGCTTTGGAAACTTCCAATGATGTGCAAGTGCTGCAAGCAGACCTAGATAGATTATCAAAATGGGCGTAGAATGGCAGATGAGATTCATGTTGATAAATGTAAGGTGATGCATTTGGGATTTAATAATCCTTGTGTCACCTACACCATAAATAACTCTGTGTTAAGTGCATCTGTAATGGAGATTGGGGGTTCTGGTAGATAACAGACTTAGCTATAGCAAACAATGCCAGGTAGCACGGCTAGAGCAAGATATTTGTCTGTATAAAGAGGGGAATAATTCAAGAGAGAAAGATATTATTCTCCCTCTTTACAAGGCACTGGTAAAGCCTCATTTGGAATATGCGGTGCAGTTTTGGAATCCCATATACAAAAGGGAATCTTGGAAATTGAGGCAGTTCAGAGAAGGCAACTAAATTATAAGGGGAATGGAGGGGCTTGAATATGCCGGCAGATTAGACAAGTTAGGGCTGTTTACATTGGAGAAGCGACATTGCGTGGGGACATAATAACCTTATACAGATATATTAATGGCCCATACAATGAACTCTCTGGTGCATTGTTTACTAACAGGATCATATCAGAGGACACGTGGACATCCTTTAAGGTTGGAAGAAAAGAAGTTTCATCTTCAGGTTAGGAAGGTTTCTTTACAGTGAGAACGGTGAAACTGTGGAACTGTCTTCCAGCAGATGTGGTAATGGCAAGTTCATTGAATAGCTTTAAAAAAGGCCTAGATAAGTTCCTAAAACTAAATATATGAGAATTACTGGTATTAATGAATATAGATCTGGTTGACCCAGGGATACTTTCCGATTGCCGTTTGGAGTCAGGAAGGATTTTTTCCCCCTTTTTTAGGGTTTTTTTTTTGCCTTCCTCTGGATCAACTGTTAGGTTGGGTTAAAAAAAAAAAAAGGGGGGTGAAAAGGTTGGACTTGATGGACGTATATGTCTTTATTCAACCTTAATTACTATGTTACTATGTCCCTTCTTGCGGGGAAGAACCTGAAGCTGGCAGCTCTCCGCTCTCAGTTATGTATTTCTGGTCATTGGTTTGCAGAATAAACCAGTAGAGATTTCACATCCACAACACCAAATTCTTTATCTAGAAATTCAATGCTGATACGATCAGTATTATGCGATAAAGTATCCCCCATTGACAGTTATTACAGTAGTCCAAAAATTTAATGAAGAGGTTACCTATATAATTCGATCCCAAATCATAATGAGGTCATCTATAAATCTGATATTATGTTTGAAGGGGTTCTCATCTCCAAAAATATCACATGCTGCCATACCCCATAAACAGAATAAAACCTCATAGATGAGACTTGGTTGAAAAATTAAATTTTGTTATAGATGTGTACTAGTAGATGCAAAATGTGCAAGTATATTAATACATCTAAATGTTTTAAGAGTAGCATCACTGGAAAAAGTTTTACCATAAAAAGATACTTTAATTGTAAATCCACATATATCATCAATTTGTCCACTTGTGGCTGTGGTAAACAATATATAGGTAAAACTATAAGATCTGCCAATAAGAGATGGCAGAACACATTAATGCTACACTTAAAGGGCATCTATAGTGGGAAATGAACTTTTTTTTCTTTCTTTCATGTGTTCTATAATTCCCTACAACCCCCAGAGTGTCTTCACTTTTTTCAGATTCCCTCTCTGTCCTGAGATACACCAGTTAGAAGAATACGTGGATTGCATTCCTCTACTCCTACTTGGACTGTCAATCAAATCCCTGTGACTTGATCCCCCCTCCCTCTCTGTAATAATAAGATCACAGCATTAGCAGGGGGAGAAAGGTAGCTTTGATGTTAGATATAGGCTGCACTTGACCCCCCTTCTTAATAGCTTTCACTGATTGATGATGGGTCACAAAGTGAGAGATCGTAAACTTGTACTGACTCCTTCTTCCGTGTCTCCAGGAACAGCTTACTTTCTATTGGCACTGTGCGTGGGTGTGTTTTTCAGGATGTTGAACTTTTAACTCCTACTGCACATAAAAAGCTTGTCGTTAGCCGGAGCTGAGACATGGAGGAGGTAAACGAGGGGAGGGAGAAGGGGGGAATGCTGCACATAGATTTGACACGTGGTAAACAAGTCAGTGACATAGATAGGATTAAGGCAGCACAGAGTACATGAATTTAACTTTGCAAGGGGCAATGTGTTTTTTTCACTATAGATGCCCTTTAATGGTAAACTACCATGGCCATATCGGCGCACATGAGGGAAATCTAGATATAAGTTTTCATATTATAGATCATGAGGCTCAGGGCACCAAAGAGGCATTTGGAGAGAAGTTTACTGGATATATACTCTGGACACTATCAGGCAGATTCAATAAAGTTCTTATTGTTAAAATTGTGCTAATTTTGCCCTAACCAATCAGATGTTAGCTTTCAAATGTTTAAAGATTGATTGGTTGATTAGCACCATTTTTAACGATAAGAACTTTTATTGAATCTCCCTGTATATTCCCTAAGGGGTTAATAGGGAGTTTGAATTGAGATGCTATTGTGATTAAAGGACAATTATACTCCCCTACACCCTGCTCCTGCCATCCCTAGTACCCAGGGTGAGGACCTAAACTGCACGTCCTCACCACTGGGTTCACTTTCTAAGTCTAGCTTACTCACCTAAATAGAGTTGTCCTTTAATGAGTTTTAAAAAACACCTGAAATTCTATTAAAGGGTTCTGATATTGGAATTAATTTAAACATTTTTTCCAGCAAGTATATATATCATAGTGACCCAATTTAAATTTGGTATCTTAAAAGTTAAAATAAGAAAATGCTCTTCTGTGTATTTATTGAAATTATTTGTATTTTTTGTATCTTTACATCCTGCATAGCAATCGTATATTTACATTTACTACTCACCTGTGAAAGCATGAAATCAAGAAATGTATAATTTCCCATGAATGTATGTATATAATACAGGATTGGATGATCCTGTTGAGTGCAGGGTTTATATCAATCCTTTCATTGTGTCATATTTCATTTGATGTATTGGTTTTAAATGTTTGTCATAGTAGGTGTTAACACTATGTTAGCGATTAAAAGGAAGAGGAACTCTTCTGTGCCCCTGAGGAAGTGGCATGTGTAGGGCTGAGCCTACTGGTCACCATCTTGCTAACATGCTGTGATCCTCTGTATGGTTTTAAAGGGCATCTATAGTGAAAAAAACACATTGCCCCTTTGCAAAGTATAATTCATGTACTCTGTGCTGCCTTAATCCTATCTCTGTCAGTGACTCTGTTTAACCATGGTGTCAGATCTCTGTGCAGCACTCCCCCCTCCCCCTCCCACCTCCTCCATGTCTCAACTCCAGCTAACTGACAAGCTTATCATGTGCAGTAGGAGTTAAAAGTCAGCATCCTGTAAAACACACCCACGCACAGTGGCCAATAGAAAGCAAGCTGTCCTGGAGACAGGGAAGGAGAACAGTACAGTTTACAATCTCTCTCTTTGTGACCCATCATCAATCAGTGAAAGCTATTAAGATGGGGGGTCAAGTGCATCTTTATATCTACCATCAAAGCTACCTCTCTCTCCCCCTGCTAATGCTCTTATCTCTATGTTTATTACAGAGCAGGGAGGGGGGATCACGTCACAGGGATTTGATTGACAATCCAAGTAGGAGTAGAGGAATGCAATCACTTATCCTTCTAACGTGGTGTATCTCAGGACTGAAGGAATCTGAAAAAAGTGGAGACACTCTGGGGGTTGTGGGGAATTATAGAACACATGGAAGAGAAAGAAAAATAGGTTCATTTTCCCACTATAGATGCCCTTTAAAGTTTTCTGAATAAAGATTTCAAAAACGTTTTAAAAATCTGGATAGTCGGTAGCCTACCTGATTGTACATCTCCTCTCAGCCAATCACAGGAGATGCTGCCTGTATGGCCCTTTTTACTTGCAAGCACTCCAGGGGAAAGAAGGCTGGGTAAGTACTGTTAGAAGCATCTTTGAATTTTATTAACCTCAAAAGACGAGGTTTTGGGGGGTTGCCAACCAAATGTAAAAAGGTTTTCTTTGGGGGTAGCATACCTTTTAACCTTGACAACTTTTCATGGATTATCTAGGAAAATGTTTATTCTCAGTATTTTCCTTTATTAATTTTCTATTCAATTTAATAATTTCCTGAAATGTTTATTAAAAATGTTAATACAATTAAGCCGGTGCATATTTCCAGCCAGGTGGGTTAACTTAAACAAGAAAACCAATTTAAAGTCATTTCACATTTGAGTTGAATATAGAACATAACTATAAATTGCATACAAAAGGAAATGTAAGAAGCTAAGACGACCTTCAAAAGAAAATTCCAGACAAATTTAGGACAATCCAACATGCAATTTTGATGAATATTTATACATTTAAAGCTAAATGCTAGGGTTTTATTTAAAAAGAGATTGCCCACCTTCATCCCTGGGTCTTGCCTCTATTGCTTTAATTCTGGGAATGCCAGTAAATCACAGATGCGGCTGCCAAGCTTGGGAGACCTTAGGGGACCAAAGGTGGAAGCCTGTTCTGTGCATTTTTTAATGTTAACACACCCTCGTGTTTAGGATTAGTGGGGATTCCACTACACTACAGAAAAAATAGTATTTTTTTAACTTACTGCAGAGCCGTGGGATCAGAGGAGGGGGAGAAAGCTCCTTGCACATGAACATAGTCCTCCAGAAGACAGGGAAGGGCCAGATCCCTTATACACAATGAGAGGCTTCTGGACGTTCATAGGACTGCAGGCCAACCATGAAGGAGATGAGAGGAAAGGATAGGATTTCTTATACTGCGCAGGGGCAAAATTTGTAGTTAGGGTGGGAACATGATTTTAAACACTATTGTCGCATTATAAATAAAGAAAAAATGCTTGATTCAGTAAATTGTTAATTAAGGCTCCCATAGGAACTGACATTCGATGTTCCCACCAATGTTCAAACAAAACCGTAACCCCCGGAACCACCTAAACCTGTTAAAATGATAGGCTTAAAAAGAAACCGCCATCTAATATCGACACTTTTTTGGTGTAGAGAACTGTAGATAGAGTGTGTCCTATATAGGTGTTACAAAGGAGGGTTATCATGTGCATGTGACCTGTCATAGGAACAAGCAGATGCACACAAACAATTAGTTTCTGTGTCATCCTTTCCCAGCCTCCAGTTCTTCAATTAACTGAACAAAAGAAGTGTACATTTTGAGTGGAGATACCCTTTAAAGGGCATGTCCACCCCCAAAACTATAATTTAACCCACTCACGGAACCCACTGTGAGTGTAGAAAAATCCTTACCTTACATCCTGCTCCAAAGGGTTCTCTCTAATGTCCCTTCAAAGTCCAAAAACTGGATCACCAAGAGCTGGCCGCGTGCATATAGGACTCTGCCTACTGTCTCTCATCCGCGGAGAAAAATTGACATGCCCCAGTGCAGCCCCCCCCCCTTCCTCTCCCTTCCCAGTTCTCTCTCCCTCCCCTAGCTCAAATGCCCATTTCTGTAGTGTAGGGCTCCCTCACCCAACCCCTCCAACCGCCTCTACAGCCAATTACAGAGACAAGCTTGCGTCCGGCCCCTGCTTGCAGTTTCATGCAAGGCAGAGGGGACGGGAACTGAACATCGGAGGAATTTTTTTCTTCAAATAAGATATGGCCCCCAGTTGGGAGAGGGAGGCCCTACACGACAGCAAAAATTGTATTAAATGGGGTGGACATGCCCTTAAATATCTGTGTCGTAATACATCTAATGTTTTGCGTGGGGTTGAGCTAACGGGAACATTTTTGACAGGTTGTGTTTTGTTTAGGTGGCCGTTAAGTACAGTTAAAACTAGTTGGGGAGTGGGAGACAAAACATAAGATTGAAATTTCTAACTGTATATGTTAGAAATCACAATCTTTGTTGTAACAAAATAGATATGAAAACGAATTCGTAATTGAATTCTTCAATTGTTTTTTCCGTGAAAATTTAAGACCAAAAACAGAGAAACGTTTGTGCATAATCCATGCTATTTAGTGTGTTTTGTAAGTGGCTGTTTTGGTAACATTGGGGATTCATTGTGAATTTTATATCATGTACAGCCATTACTTTCTATGAAACTTACATTGTGCATGTTGGTGACAAACACTCAATCACCTCTTTGATGTAGATCTTGGTATTCTTATTTCAGAAAAAGTCGTCAGGGTTAATTATAAAAGTTCTGTATCGTTTAAAATAGTGCTAATTTTGCCCCAACCAATTCAGAACTATTTCACATTGAAAGCTAATCTGATGGGAGGGGCAAAAATTAGCACCATTTTAATAATAGAAAAAAAAAGAATATTATTGAATCTCCCTGTTCTAAAGAAGATTCTGTTTAGTGTATACTAACTAAAGTTGTCTATAAACCAAAAGGCTCTAATTTTTTACTTCTAGTTAGAAGCTGGGGACAGTACAGGTTGACATTTCAGATTTTTTGTTACGTCTTTTTCTTGCTCTTTTTTAGTTAGCTTTTTAAACCAGCAAAGGCTATTTTGGTAATTGTGTCCTCAAGCTTATTGTGAAACTTGAGGGGTGGGATCGCAACTTTTCCAACTGTAACAGCATATCAGGAGTGCTGATATGCTTTTCTCTGCATATTGACCATAAAGTTACTAGAATGATCCAGGAAACTTTTGATTGCCGTGGGGTTCAGAACAGGAGTTCTCCCCTTTATTTTTTGCTCAATCTGCTGGGTAAAGCTTCACGTTGTTTTTGTGCATCAGGTCAACATTACAAAGCATTCACTTGTAAAGTAAATGGTGATAAATCAACTGGATTGTCTTTTTTTGACCAAAATGTTATTACTGGAATCTTTGTCTGTACCAGATGGTTTGCATCTTGCTTATTTGTAGAGCTCCCTTATATAGTCCAGAAAAGGTCAATTGAAACATATGACTTGTGTCTTGTATTACTATACTAAAATACATAGATAATGAACTTTTTTTTCTTTCTTCCTTTGATTGCACTCTTTTCCACTTTCCCGTTCTTTTAAAAACTAATGTAAATATGCCATGTATTCCTCTATGCAAGTATTCTAAATAATGAGTTATTATACTTTTTTTAGTTTATGGCAACCCCATTAGCAATACGGGTTGTTTGAGATGTTGCTTAGGGGGTCCTCATAGAGATAATGACAGGTAATTTATAGAAAAACAATTTAGTCCATGCAGTAGCTGGATGGCCTCTGGCCTCCTCAACAGCTTATCTCTGACAACGGTAAGCATATAATAATAACGAATGGACAGGCTGGAGGAGAAGAAAGAACAACGGTGGGTTTTACTGCACCAGTATAGTGGTACTTTTACTATACAATATTTACAGTATAGACTATTGATGGAATGTATCTGTGAAAAAAAAAGTATATGATTATAGTATTATTGAAATCCGGTATTTGGATTATAGATTGGAAACATTTTGTGATCGTTGAACTTTCTGATTTTGCGATAAGAGAATTGCAAACCAAATTCACTGTCATAATCACACTACCTTGTCCGCCGTGATGTATAGAGGGTTAGCCATGCTAGCAAGTAACTGTTGCTTCTCCTCAAAACAAATGCAATGCGTGCCACGGGGATGGTACTGACATAATTGCTCTACTTTTTGCATGACTTAATTTAAAAGGCAGGAAAGGAAAGGAGGATTTGAACCCAAGACTTTCAAAGCTTGCAAGGCATCAGGCTAACCACTTGGCCACCATGGCTTGACCCATATCTACAATTTTGCAAATTAACCTCTTAATTTTATTTTTAACCCAACTTTTTTTTTTTTCTGTCATCATCTGTGTAGGTCAACTAGAAAATTTTAAAATTAAAGCAATTTCAATTAAGTTTGTGTACAATCATATGTAACTGCTGGCTATACGTAAATTCATTTAAATGCATAACAATCATGCATCAGCATGTAGAAAGCGTGTCTTTGTCATTACAAAACAATGAAACATTTCCTTCTTTATTTAATGAATAAAATAATATTCTGCAGAATGAATTGCCTGCCTTGAATTTTATGAGCCATTCACATAGTGCTAAACACGTCACACTTTTCAGTATAACATTACAATCATATGGTCTAAGTGGATCTTTCTTTTTGAAGAGGAAAATAAATAATATTTTTTTAACTTGATCTTTGTGTTTAGTATTATTATTATAAACACGCTTAGATTTCTAGTAAGGGATTTATCAGCTGCCAAAAAGCTTTTTTTATAATTTGAAGGGCCAACAATACTGTATTCTGTCACAGGGGTTTCCCCATGCATAGCAGAGCTTTTTGTGTTTTAATGGCATTTTGAACACAATCTGTTGTCCTAAATTTCTATTATCTTCTATTTTGTTCTTATTAGGTCATATTGCTAAAATGATAGAAAAAAACTGTTCCCCCTGATGATGATCTGGGCTTTTAGCTTCTGATTGTAATGCCTTTGTCTCAGACAATTATATTAACAACACATGAGAAACTAACAATGGCCACCAGAGAAAAAATCTATATATAATATACAAAATGCAACATTAAGTAATTTTTTTATATAAAAAGTAGCTATTGTTAATATTTTTCTACATGCAACTGTGGTGCCCAATTTCCCAAACATACTAAATTGGGTGCATTAAAAGACCAGAACGTTCAAACACGCACCTGGCCGCGTTAATTGTTTCCTTTTCGCATACACCGACACACACAACACCCCCCCAACACCAACCACCCCTCCCATTTTTATTGTTTTTTTCGGTTGGGCCCCTATAGTTATGACGCTAAGGGGGGAGGGGGGGTATTTTTGGAGCTGGTCTGAAT
Organism: Hymenochirus boettgeri; assembly: GCA_019447015.1. Classification (NCBI taxonomy): domain Eukaryota; kingdom Metazoa; phylum Chordata; class Amphibia; order Anura; family Pipidae; genus Hymenochirus; species Hymenochirus boettgeri. Next base: position 326,780,329 of record CM033469.1, read on the forward strand.
CTGATTGCATTGTAATAGCAATGCCAATTGATAATACATAATCGGATAACAAAATCCCATTACACTGGGAGTTAGGTTCCGATTCACAGGTGTCCATATTGCCATAAATTATAGGATTCTTACAAAATACACGTGTTAAAGTAGAAACTAATGAAACATAATACAGGCTTTTGTTAGTCAAATAATAATGCTTCTAATGTCGAATATAGGCAAATGTATACACTAGGTGGGGGGGGGGGGCCACCCCTTCGGGCATTAAAAACAGAACAATAAAACCCATAAAACCAATCTGTTTATTGGTGTCTAAAACCTCACTTATTTTATTGTGCAATTATTTTACAAAAACATATTCCAAAGGTATTGCTGCAGGATTTTTCTCTTCCACCAACAAGCGTATTGCCACGTGGATAAAATTTGAACTGAAAGTATATATTCTGTATTTTATTTTTAGTACTTTTCCTCAAGACGTAATGTACTGGTGTCTGCAGTTGTTCAACTGGTGCATTTATGTTGTAGATAAAAATGTAAGGAACTTGCAGTCATAGGAAATTGTAGTGTTTATTTAGGCATTGTTTTAAGTGATCGCAAATGCTTGAACCAAGGCTGGAGGCAGTTATAGATTATTTGATAAACGCCAACACTGTATTGGGGGTGTGGAATATCGAGTGATCTTCATTTGGTAATTTGACATTGTTTACATGTGGTACCTGGTTTTTACTTTAACAGTTGCTAATATTCATAAATTTTACGTAAATTCAAACCTTTCACAAAACAACGACCTGGTTATAACCATGGAATTACATTTCACAGGAACACAGTAGATCTCTATGAAGAGCTCTATAATAAATATGGTTCACCATAGAAAAAATGTCACATTTATTGAGAGCTCAAATACAGTGTTGTCATGCAAAAAGAGCTGTGTCAACTGTTGTATATCATAGGACTACAATAAATGGCACACACTGGAGATGTAAGAAAAAGGTTTCATAGCCGTATACAGATTTACCTTAGAATTTGTGAGTTCCATGTATTGGATAGCTGGCCCTAAAGGGACCATAAGACCTTTTTTTTCCCATCCGGACAATCATTTGTTTGGTGGATTGCAGAGGATTAATAAGTAGTATGGGGCCCTACGTGATCAGATTGTCAATCCCATCACGCTTAAAAGCACAGTAGTGAGATAGCCACTCCAAGAGTTTGGCATTACCCACTTTTAGTGGCCAGCAGAATATTATCTTTAAACCCTTCAATGCCAGCAGACTTTCCTATAAATAATTTCAGTGCAAGCACTTCCCAGGTATTACCATAAACCCTTCATGGCCAGCACTCTCCCAGTATTACCATTAATATCAGTGCCAGCACTTTCCCAGATTGTTACCATTAACCCTTCAGTGCCAAGCACTTTCCCAGAGTATTGGTATTACCAGTAGAGTATTACCTGTAACCCTTTCAGCTACCAGCATTGCAGCTTGCCCTGCTTTCCATGTTTAAAAATTCCAAACTTGAAAGCACAAGAACAAACAAACCCAAACAGTAATAGACCAGCTTGCAGATTCTGTTATGGTCCTCATATACTTATCGCCGATTACAGCTATAAACAACACATCGCCTCCAGCACAACCTCGCTCACCAGTTCTCCCTATGGGCCCTACATGAGCTAACATGCGCACTAAATGGCAGAGGGCATGGCAACAAAGCAAGTTTTTTTTATCTCAGATAAACTCATTTAATATATTTGCCACCCAGTAATGCTATTTTAAAATTACTATACACGGGAAATGTTTCCATTTTTCAAATCAAAAACGTTCAAAATTCAAACGTTCCTCCAAGTGGTGGAAGGTTTTTGAACGACCATTGTAGTTGTGGAAAAAAATGGGCCTTGTGATACTAAGGGGATTCAATAAAGTTCCTATTGTTAAAATTATGCATATTTTGCCCCAATCATCAGATATTATTTAACATTTGAAAGCTAACATATGATTGGCTGGGGCAAATTACCACCATTTTAATGATAAGAAACTTTTATTGAATAACCCCTGTTAGACTTTATCAACCAAAATATGTGGTTAGTCGGTCAAATATCGGGTGGTGAACCCAGCATAAGGAAGAAAATATTTGTTAAATGTATCTATGAAATGATTGGAATAAACATGTTAATTAAATAAATTTTAAAATATATAAAATATAAATATAAATAACAGTTCAGACCCTTATAAGATGCTAATATATGAACTTTATTAACCATAACATTATTAATAAGTATAGCTTAAATATATTAAAGAATTATTTTTATATGAATTATAACAGTACGTGTTGAGCATCAGTAAACAGTAGGAAGCTAGAGCAATAGTTACCGTAATTTATGCTATTAGGTAAACATATTAAATAATTTATTAAAACAGGAGGTATATAAATGAATAAGAGTTTAGATTTTAGAATTTAGAAAGTGGTGCAGTAGATGCAATGTCAGTGTAATATTGAAATCGATTTCCATATGCTTAGTAAACCTTATTGTATTGTAGTGCATTTACAGTTTTGACAGCAATTAAAAATAAACAGAAATCCTGCCATTAATGTATCTGGCTGTGAGCTAGTAGGGGGGAATCCCTGTGTGTTGTGAAGATGAACTCTGTTGTGATCGACGGAAAAGCTGTCATTGAACTAGCCATTTTCTGTTTATCCTTCATTACATTGCCTGTTGATTATATATCTCTCTGTAAATAGCTAATTCCTGATGATAGATGAGAAGTATAACGTCAAGCAGTGGTGATAATTCATGCTAGTTTTGTAGTCCATCATGCTTGGGGACAACCCGCATCTACATAACTGAACTCATACAGACTGTTCCTTACAAACCAATGTCAGTTCAAATAAAAGCACGTCAGTTTGGTTCTATAATTTAAGTAAGGTATTTTTCTGCTTTCAGACAACTGAGCTTTCAAAGATCCAAAGAATAAGACACGATGTATAGTTAAATGAATAATATATAATTTATTGCGAAACAATTCTTAAACAATGATTCAACAATATGCAATATAAGGAATATACTGGTACATCACCCTTTGGATATCAAGGCATCTCTAGCGACCTGGTACAGTGAATACTGATTACAAATCCAACTGGGTCTCCAGAGTCCTACGCAACATGTCTGTTCTAGGTGAGGGTTCAAAAATTGACAGCCGCCCCTGCAAGCACATGCTTGTGCCTAGTGTTCCCTAATGGTAATATTGGCCCTGATATTACCCATTCACCCACCAGGCATGTCCTATTTGTTCACAGTTTTGTAAACATCCCAGCTAGTGTATCAGCACCCTGTATCTATATTTTCTTCTTTAAGTTAAACCTCAGTGGAGAACTGAGATGATACCTAAGTAATATCATCATTTAGCATGCTGCACAGGCACTCCAGCTAATTCTATCCTCCTGTGTATTGTATGAGATGGTCAGTATGACTAAGTGTATATAAAAGATGTTTATTGTTTTGTAGCATCAGAAAAAAAGACATGCATATTATTGTAAATTAAAATATAACTGAGAGTTCTTGCCAAGAATTGCTTGTGTATGGTCACTGTGTTGGTGGGTCCTTTGTTCATAGATGTAGCTTCATTGACAACAATCAGTTCTCTATGTGTAAATGTTTTTTTTTAAGGCCAACAGACCTCAGTTTCTACATATGGCCATTCATGCACCCAACCCCGTCATACAACATCTGGATATTTTGATATCGTCAGATCGTGTATGGCCAATCAGCCAATTGTCTGATTTTTTTCCTATCGATGCATTTAAATATTTTAATTGGACCAGTACTGAATGTACAATGCCACAAACAAATGATTAAGATTGGTGCATGTATGGCCTCCCTTACAAATATTGGTAAGTATTTAAATTTTTCTATGGCCACTAAGGAACTAAGCACCATGGGAATTAAAGCTACTGAGCATGTCTATAGCTGAAAATTAATATTTTGCCACTATGAAAATCATCCTGACTTTTCCTTTAATTATAGATTATTATTCTGAGTAAAATAATGAGGCTTTATAACATATTAACATGTAATGGTTTATGAATTATTAAATTTATTATTGAATAAAGCCTGTCATTAAATCAACATAAACATTGGGGAAAAATGAATTTCTGAGTGGCATTTTTATGAAAGTCTGCTTATGTCTGTTTAAACCTTTCTTTATTCTTTGCAATTGTCGGTCTTTTCTAGTGGCAAATGTATTTGATTCCAATGTAATTAATTTTGTTACTTATCAGTCTCTTGAGAATAGAATGTGATTTAACAAGAGAAAAGATTAAGTGATTAACAGCTTTCTGCTTTTTTGTAGATAAGCATTTGTATCTCTGATGAATAAACAAACACTTTGTTTACTCAGATACACATACACATTTATTTTTTTGCTATCAAATGTTCTATCTGCATACACAATATATTGTTGAATGTACTATTCAGTCTTTGGAAAGTTGACTGAGTCAGCCCTAGTGGGAGTATTGGAAAAACTATGTACAGTCAGTGCTGGATTTGTCACCTGAAATCAGAGATACCAGTCTAAAAATGGGTTTATTATGATTATTACTCGTGGATTTTATATTAGTGCCAATTCTTCCGTAGCACTTTACAATAACACTGATACACACACATCAGGCCCTGCCCCGAAGAGCTACACTCGAAGCACATTTATTTTACACATACAGTCTATTAGTATGATTGTGGGGGAACCCGGAGTGCCCAGAGGAAACCCATGTAAGCATGGGGAAGAACATACAACTCAGTGCTTGCTCTGAGTTTATTTTTCTTACATACATTTCTGTAACATACACATAATTATGTCAATATACAGTAAAAAACATTGGTTTCCTACTACGTGCTATTCTGATTATTGGTTTTCAGTAATGAGCATTGAAAAATAGGACAAGAGAAAACTATGAATGCAATGTTGCAGAAACTGAACACAATGCCCTTGATTAAACTGGCACCAAAACGATCAGCCCACCCACTGATATGCTGTTGTGTATGTTTCACTGTTTAATTATTTAAAATGTCAAGATCAATGAAACAAATTCTGTCCCATCTGTACATACATGTTCCAATACTCCCACTAGTACTGGCTTCCCAATATTTGAGTTGCCTAAATTAGCTCAAACTATTCAAGCTGCAGTTACAGAGAAAAACAACAAATAAAAGAGAAATAACTGATATTCAGCAAAATAGGGACAATTGGTCCAGATTCTGCTTTTATAATTCTAAACCTTCATATAAAAACGAATTTACATTAATTTAGTGTAGCCCTCTGGCTACACAGAATAGAAGTTTTGGTATTTATAGTCTGGATTGGCGCTAGAGGAGTCCTGTTCTCCGCTATTAGAGAGAGCAGGAAATAACAGATTGGCATGCCTCCACCCAGGATTGAGGACAGGCTCCCTGGGAATTCAAGTAAATACTGTATTCCCTTATTTCCACTGAACAGAATGGAAAGTTTTATTTACGGCAGATATGAACTTGTAACAGTACTCACAATCTGCCAGCCAGGAGTGAGTATGGCAGAACCAGTAACTGAGACAATTGTATGCTGGAGGGTATTACTGGAGAGAAAACAGTTTTCTGACCAGGGTTTTCTTCTTTCTGTTTACACCTTTATCATGTCACATTTATCATACGGTTATCTCTTACTTACCACCCTCCACTTCCTAACTTACTGGTTACTTCCTAGTTACCGGCCTCCCCCTCACTTCTCAACTTACTGGCTACTTCCTGGTTACCTGGCTCTTCCCCCTCACTCCTAGTCTAGGCGTCTTAAAATCTCTATGATACAAGATAAGAAGCAGGGAAGTACCCCCAGCCCCAAATAAGTCTTTTAGATGAAACGTGTGCTATCACATTTCTTTTGCAAGGTCAAATGAAAATGCAAAGGTTACAAAGTTCCAGTATTTGTGGACAAACCATCCTCAAAAACCTGCAATATGTGTAATTTCCCCTGGTATTTAACAAGTATATATTGAATAAATGGGGGTTTAAACACAGAATAAAGAGGTATAATGTTGAATAACATAATGAATGTTTGTCTAGAAGATATAATTTGAGTGAACCTTGTTGGCAGCCTTGTGTATTGGGTCCTAAAAAACCAATGACTGTTGAACAGCAGTTCAAACAGTCATTGATTAAAGGCAACTGTGGTCTCCCAACAAGTTAATGTTAAATGAAAGCCTGCAGTATTTCCTTTAAAATGAGCCGACAATCACATCTCTGGCTGGAGCCTCTGAGAAATTACATGGGGTAAATGTTCAAACTTCCTGCTTCCAGTAGGTTGAGTGACATCACCTGACCTCTGCCCCACAGTCTGTCCTGGGGGAGAAGCATGCTCAGTTAAGACTTAATGCTGGTGAAATCAGGAAGTACCTGGGAAAAAAATTGACAGTTGAGAAGGGGAGCCTCTTAATGCAGACAGAGGCTGGTCACATAAAAACAGGAAGTGTTTAAGTAGGAAGTATATTGCTGAACCTTTCCAGCAATAACTTCTAACAAATTTATCTAGAGATGTGATTTAGGTTTTATTTTGAAGGTGTGATGGAAGGCTTTTTATATAATCCTTAATAGTTTGGAAGAATACAAGACCACGTTTGCCCTTTACATCAAGAAGGAGAATGAAAAAATTAATAATAATGGAATGGGGAGGAATTAAGGTGACCATGCACGTTAGAAATATTGTTGTATATTCAATGGGATTTGCCCAATATCAGCACGGGTATTGGATGAAAACAACCAAAACACGGTAATGGACCCAACAACCAATTCCCATGCAGAGTATGGGAAGTAAATTAGGATTTGACAAGTTACATGCAATGGTAGTCAAAAGTGTATAGGGGCCTTTACAGTAGACTCAGTAGTATAGGATTAAATTAAATTAATTGTAGAAGAGCTAGCAGAATGGATGCAAGAGGAGTATAATAAAAATTATTTTTAAGCCCTACTCTATTGCTGTTCTGAAAATAATAGAGGCAGTAGCTTTGTATTCCCCTTTAAGGCTGATTGCAATCACGTTTAATCCTCTAACAGTTGTTCTTTTTTTTGGGCTTTTTTATTTTACAAGGGCCAACAACCCTGTAAATACAACCCTATTCTATGGACAACTTGTACACTTGTTACTACCTAACTCTCCTATGTTTTAGTGGATTTCCATCTGTAAAAGTTAATGTGGTCCTTTTTATGCATATTGTTTTTAAAAACAGTCACAATAAAAAGTACCTGGAACAGGGGGTAAAATTGATAATTTATAGCTCTCAAATCATTTATGTTGAGGCGTGCCAGCACAAGAAAAACTGTTCTGCCAAGCTTTCTCGGTGCTTCAGCACTATTTGTAAACAGGAAAGTCCAGTACACTAACCTGGCAGATGAAAAGTGTAGTTGCTGGCGCTTCTCAATGAAATGGTTTTGGGAGGCAGGGATAATCAATCCTGCGTTACTTTTCATTTTTAAAAAGTATTTCTACAGTGGAATTCTCCTTAACTGATGATGATTGAAACCACCATTCTAAATCTTATACGAGCATTAGAGACTTTTAGAATGCAGCAAAATCTATCACAAAAAGTACACTGCATCTTGGTTCTTAAAGGAGAACTAAAGTCCCAAGAAAACATTGTCCCAATAGAGAGAGCACATTCACAAATGAACAACAAGCTGTGTCTCATGTCTCCCTTTGCTGTGGATGCTGGGTGATTGTGAAAATAACCTGTGTGTACTAAGGGTCAGCTACCATAATTCACCTTATCTGGGAACACCCAGCTAAGTGTCCGCCGGACACTTTACAGGAAATGCATTCTTGTTACAGCTCGAGATCCTCCCTCTGACACAGAACACAGATCAGTGCAGTTTTTGTTAAACACAATTAGAAATGCTCCTGTCCCTAACAATGATAAATTCCATATGCTTTACAAAAAAAAGAAAAGTAATCTTTGCAGGGTATGTCTTTGCTAGCATGGATGAAAGAAACGAACATTTAACATTTCAGCATTCAGTATGGGGAATCGAACCAGCAACCTTCTATACTGTGTCTTTCTAAAAAGAAAGCTTTCTACCACTAGGCCACAAGGATTGCAAATAATGAACCTGTACATGAAGAGTCTTATCTTTTGCTAGACACTAATAGAAACAAAAAAAGAACATAGGGAATCGAACCTGTGTCCCAAGTCTGATTTTTTTCCTAACCCAGCACTTAGCAGAACACGCCACAGGTGAACTCTCCATCGATAGAAGTAAATGCAAGTAAAATCAGTACAACATTTTGTATTGCTACTGGAAGACTGTCAGCAATTCATGTTGGTTGGTAAATAAATAACAGAGCTGCTATATAAAAGTTTGTACATATGTAGAAACTTCATATTTTCTAGAACATGGAAACAAACAAACAAAAAAAGCACTAAACTCAGGCAGTAGACCATGTTATATTGTTTCAAAAGTAATCTAGGGGATTTGAACTTGTGACTTCTTGGTCTGCTTGTTCCTAAACACACAGCATTTAAATGGTGCGCCACCAGCAACTCTAACTGTGATACACAGGTACATTTAGAAACTTTATCTTTCACTAGAAAGAGATGCTAGAAACTCTGCAATAGATAGTGAATCCTGGGGTCAGGGGGCGTGGCTCTTTGAAGCCAACATGGGCTATGAGTTGTACTGGCAACAAGATGGAAGCCTCCTTTGTTACAGAATCTATTACTTATATCTACTAAATGCAATAACTAGAGAAAAATCTTTCAACATGTAGGTGTTCTGGGGAGAAAAACTTTCACATTAGGATCTGAAAAAAACTGAAGTTAGTTCTCCTTTAAACCTATTACTAAGACCTTTTTTTTATTCATAGTAATCGTAACTGTAGATCTGTTCACCTGATATAAGGCATCCATGTCTTTTTGGTTCTATGTGTACATTAAAGGAATAGTTCACAAAGTGAATATTCCTTGAATGTAATGATTAAAGACCGGGACGCTATGAGTGATTACAACCAGGAAGTATTCGTTGTTTTTTTTTATCCAATTGCTAGCCATCTAGTGTTTTTTATTGGTATATAATAAAATATAACACCAACTGTGGTATGCATTACATAGATGCGCTTAAATGTTGTCTAGAATCTATTTAAAGATCTTTAATAGAGAAATAAAGATAAAATTGCAATAAGAAAATGGGACCAATTCTTAACATACAACGCCCCTCTTAAATAAGAAACATTGTTGATAAATTGCTGTAACACTGCAGGTTTATGGGATTTGTGATTGTCTTTATGTATCTATTCTTCGTAGTACCGTAAATAGCATCCACCCCACCCTCAATAATTTGTTTTCAAATTAAAGCAATTTAATTTGGAGTGCAAATTTCAATATTGTTACTTTGACGTTATTTGTTCCCCTAGTGATGAGAAGTCTATGCCTGTGGTTTAGTGGGTATTGGACTTACTTATTCTTAAGGGCAACTGTGGTCTAAAACAAGTTAGGGATGAATTAAAGCCTGCATTATTTTCTTTAAAATGAGCTGACAATCACATCTCTGACTGGTGCCTGTGAGTGACATCACTGACTTCTGCCCCCATCCATCACCCCGGGGACAAGCATGCTCACTTAAGACTTACCGCTGGGAAAATCAGGAAGTACCGGGGGGGGGAAATTGAAGTTGAGAAGGAGAGCCTATTAATGTAGGCAGAGGCTGGTCACATGGTGAAACAGGAAGTGTTCAAGCAGGAAGTAATATTGCTGAACCTTCCCAGCAATAACTTCTCACAAATTTTATCTACAGAAATGATTTAGGTTTATTTTGAAAGTATTGTGGAAGGCTTTTTATATAAGTCTTACTAGTTTGGAAGAATTCGAGACCCAATTACCCTTTAACATAATAGTTGAGGTTGTATCGTGTTAGCCATAAGTAAGAGAAAAAAAGTAAAGCTTTGATACCTTTTATGGCAAACTAGATAAAAAAATTAAGCAAGCTTCGGGAGTCCCTCCTGAGTCTCTATCGTACCTGGTCATCTGTTCAATTTGTTTGATGTTTACTGCCCGTATGTGTATAAAGTTTGTGATTTCTCAGTTTCATTTGTAACATCCAGCCTGATGAAGGGGGTTTAGGAATCCCGAAAGCTTTCTGAATTTTTTATCTAGTTGTAGCCAGTAAAAGGTATCACAGCTCTACTTTTCTTCTCTTATTCTAACTAAGAGTAGAAATAAAGGTCTGTTAAGAGTGGGAAAAAAGGGAAACAGAAGACTCAACGGGCATGTTCAAATGTATATGGTCCATGACCCACTAAATAAGCTGCATAATCTAGGGAGTTTACAAATGATTTCTCAAAAATATTTTTTGTTCCATTTAATTGCATGCAATACAACACATTTCCACATACATCTTTCAGCTAGAGCTTAAAACCAACAATGGTATTCAGTGTTCTCCCTAGGGTCTTTTAGCCGGGCGGCCCACCGGCTACTTTTTCATGCCACCGGCTGGAAAAAATTCTTAACATTTAAAAGAATTTAGATGTAGGTTTAATAGGTGCCAATAGGTCAGTAAAAACTCCGCCAACAGTGCCCAGTCCAGACCCGTTTTTACACTTGTAAGATTATTTTAGCACATGTTAAATAGCTTTTCAAAATCCCCAAGGCCCCAAAAGGGTGGCACATGTGCTTGTGCTGCCATGTTACATGGGTTACCTTAAGATGTTGTGGAACTGCAACTCCTGCAGATGTTGACAAACTACAACTCCCTGCATTCTACAACCACGATTCCGGCTACTTTTTCATGCCACCCATCTGGAAAAAATTTCTGGGGAGAACACGGGTATTGAAAAAAATCAGTGTCTCCCTGTTTCAAACCTGGTGGTAGTGGTCTATAAGATCTCACTAATTTTCAATTGTATGTAAAGAGGATCGCCATCTTTCTCTGTTTTTCCATTTATATTGTTTTTTTTAATTGGAACCATTATCATCTCATGGTTACCATTCATTGTGAATAGGATTTTCACATTGCATTATCATGATTTCATTTAAAGGGCATGTCCACCCCCAAACTATATCCCCCCCCACTACTGGCCCCATTGTGTAGTGTAGTTTAATCCTTACCTCACATCCAGCTTCAGAGGAGAGACGGGGGGAAGACACATATGGGGCACGGGCAGGCTCACAAAGTACATGGCCCACTCTATAAACAAAATATATATTTATATTTATTTAAACAAATTATTTCTCCAAAATGGTCTCATTTCTTATACTTGCATATCTATATATATTTATTGGTCTTATATAGTATAGAAATAAGAAATCCATATTAGCCATATGTATGTCCTGCAAAGTTTAAGCAAGAACTAAACATACATTTTTCAGCCATAAGCTAAAAGCATTTTTCTCCAGAACAACATGCAGTGTAAGATACTATTCCACTACCTTGCTTTTATGACTATGCGACCGATTAGACAAGTTAAATAATTTAGTGAGGTTGGAGCAAGTAAATTCACCATCTCCGTAATGGAGCATGGTGTGTACGGTTTCCATCTAATAACATATCTGGTGGTTGCCTGGGACAAAATATATCAATAGGAGAATATAGGATCAGACACATTTAGCACCAGCTTTACTTCCAACCGTAATCCCTTAGTTAGCACATGGTGCTGCTTTTAGCATTGGTTGCACTCTGGATGCTAACTTTTGTAATAGCGGATAACACCTGGGTAGCGTCCATTATACAGTGCACCTTCATGAGCCTCTTACTGGGACAATTTTGATACATATCCTTTGTGATACAGAGGACTGTGTACTAGCACCAGGACACTTTATCATAACTATTCTATTTATTTGTTGTTTTGTGTATTTATTTGTATTTGTGTATTTATGCACTCTGCCTTGAATAGGGAGATTATATCCAGCTTTAGGTTTGTTTTAAATGTATCACCTTGATTAAACTATGCAGGATTGATACCTGTATCACTTCATTATTACCTGTCCCCAGTTGATTCTGGGGGTTCTTCTTTTTGGTTTCCAAGATTGCTACATGGATACTCTAGTCCTATATTCTCCTATTGAGATTAGACAATTAAGCTGGGTACACACATCCAATATTTTAGACCGACCGATATTTCAGTGTATCGGTCAATCGGACAATGGTTTCCTGGGCTGGCCATGGGCGTTGTTTAACTGTTCGTTTGTAAATGGGTGATTGGACCGGTAGGAAAACCATGACTTAGTGCTCGTGGCAAACTGTGGCCGTGGCTACTTTTGCCGCAACCAACAGTCCTTTGTCCCTGCCAACCATTCTGAACGAAGGAACTTAAGATGTGTACTCAGCCTTAGGGTTGTTTACAACTGGAGCAGGGATATGGTCATTTTATACAAATATATTAAAGGGCATGTCCACCCCCAAAACTATATCCCCCCCACTAATGGCCCCACCATGTAGTGTAATAAAATCCTTACCTCACATCCCAGCTCCATATGGTTCTCCTGTGGTCCCCCCCCAAAGTCCCAAAAACTGCCCACCAGGAGGATAGCAGAGTCCATATAGGACTCTGCCTTCTGTCTTGCCTCCGGGAGAAGTTTGGTATGTGTACTGCAGCCCTCTCCCCTCCCCCTCCCTCCCGTTTTGCGATCCCTCCCCCTTAAAAACCCTTTGCGCTATATTAGGCTCCTTTCCGCCCCAATCGCTAAAAAATAATTTAAGAAAGACCCCCGAACTATACTTACCTTCCCTCTCTTCCCCGGCATTCTGAGAAGCCGGCAGCCGTGTCCGTGATTGTGCCTCTCAGCCAATCACGGACGCGGCTGCCGGTTCCGCCCCCTGTTGCAGTGTATTGCAACGAAGGGGGCCGTGCGTCGGAGGAGAGAGGAAAGATCGGGGCACTTTCTTAAAAATATTTTATTGGCGGTTGGAGCTGGGGGAAGGCATACTAGCATATGGCAAAAATGTTGTATAAGGGTGGACATGCCCTTTAATGGTCCATATAACAAAACTCTGGTTAATTGTTCACCAATAGGTCAAATCAGAGGGCTCGTTGACACCCTTAATAGAAGAAAAAATTACATCTTAGGTTAGAAACGGGTTTTTCCTTACTGTAACAATAAAATTGGAACTTCCATCAGGTGAGGTAATGGCAAGTTCATTGATTAGCTTTAAATATCAACTGGATATGTACCTAAATAAAAAAAAATGCTGAGAACTACTGGTATTAATACATATACTGTAGTTCTGGTTTATACAGGGATACATTCCGATTAGGAAGAATTCCCCCCCCCATTTCAGCGTGTTTCTTTTTGCCTTCCTCTGGATTAAAGAGTAGGGTATAATAGTTGGACTAGATTATGGATATATTTATCAATCTCAATTACTATGTAAGGTTCGTACACATGTAAGATTTTCTGCAGACCTCCGAGCCCGACCGACCCCCGTTCACGACAAACACCTGCGGATAGTCGCATGTGTGTAGCATTGGTCAGGGGTCGTTGTCGGTCGCAGGTCATTGCGGATGTTCATGTGATGATATGGTTCAGTCCGGGCTCAGGGTCTGCGGAATTTTACTTGTACACCTTAAGTTGTTTAAACACATGTAGGAGAGAGGCAGGTTTGTAACAGGATTGGCTAACCGTTTATAAGAGGCAGAACAGGTCACAAAATCCTTTAATCTGCTGTATAGAAGAGATTATAGCATATGCTAGAAATGGAACTTCAAACAGTGGAAGCACCAGAGAGATGATTTATGGGAGGTAGTCCTCAGAAGACAGAGGTAACTAGAGAAATCAACAACAGCCACAGCAAAGAGGGGAGACATACTGTGAATGTGTTTGATACAGTATTATCTGGTGAGTTTAGCTGAAAATATGTGGTAGGATAATTATGATTTATGGGCCTAGTGTAAGGATATTTAATGATATTTAATTTTTTAGTTTTTAGGTAATTTTATTATCATGATGAGCCTGTTTGGAGATAAATATAAGCTTAGTCTGAGGTAAAGAAATGGAGTGACTAACATTTTTTCCCACACATGTATGGGGATTTTCTATTTAGAGCTGTTGCATTTGGATCAAATCCCATTTAAGCAAGTTTTCCATTAACTGTATCCAAGTATTATAACAGTATAGATAAACAGATTTTTAGATTAAAACAGCCTTAGGCAGCACTGCATTTGCTGCATTTGCTTCAAAATGAGTTATACATACAGACTGTGTGAGTTTGACATTTATACTGCTTAGTTAATGATACATCCATTAATCCTCCTAGAGGGTAATACATGGCCAGTGCAGGCCATGGTCACAATGTAGTGAATACAGCAGTTTTTATTGCAGGTTTCTTTGGTGCCTACAATAACTTTACATAATTCCTTGTAGCAGATAAAATGTGCATTGAGCAGAGAACCTTTTTACACAAAATACATAAAGTACAATAGTTTGGTTAAATACACAGCAGTCGGCTTACCTGGTGGCAATTTTTCATGGTTTCAGAATAAAAATCATTAAATGTATGAAATGTGGAAATGCATGTGCCAGGATGGTTAAATAAGATACATAAAGACTTAATAAATATGTATATGGCCATACAACATTTTCTCACTTTCCGACGTTGCAACCACAGCCTGGTCCAATTATTTTGTGACTAATATTAATTTTGAATACAAACCACGATCCAACAGGGAACCATCATGGGATGATCGCAGAGTGTAATCTTGGGTTAATCTATGACCAGCTTTATGTTTGCTTGCAATTATTTTGTGTAACGCCTTTGTTGTAAGGTGCGGTGCAGCAGTCAATAGAGAAGGTGCTATCATTTGTTTCAGCTTTAAAGGACAACTCCACACCTCATAAGAACATCATTTAGAAAGAATGGCCTCTTTAAAATATGTTGATATATCATATTGTCCTATGAATTCATTACTGTATGCCTGCTATGCTTCTGGATGCCTGAGCAATTTAGAAACTGTACTGAGTGTAGTGAGCCTGGGCATGCTCAGAAGAGGCAGATAGGGATTAACATTCATCATTGGCTTGTGATGTCAATTGTCAAATCCATAACTGACAGTTGCTAACTGGAAGAATCAGGAAGCAAAAAACGGGGAGGAAACAGGACATTGTGCAGGATTTCAGGTTAGACTTATATATTTCAGATTTCAAACTATTACCCTTAGGGTTTTGGGGGGTGATTTCCCTGTATGTAAGTTTTCATTTAGGGCTGACTTGCCAGGGAGGCTCCCCGGGACCTCCAGTGAGGGCTTGCGGTTAGCTGCATCTGCCCAGGGGGTGTAAGAGCCCATTGGGGCTGGAGGGCAAAGGAGCCCCATTTCCCCTTGTTACGAGATCTTCAGGAAAAGACCCCCGTGAGACCCCCTCTGGACGCGGAATCTAAGTACCAGCCGGTTTTCACCATACTTAACAATGAAGAGGAAATACATGACAGCCGACAATGCGATGAAGGAAAAGAAACCTCTCCAGAGATCCAATTTATTGAAGGGTTGTGTGTTTTCAACCATGGCATACCTAGAATAAGGGGAAAAAGAGAAAAAGGCAGTACATCAAAACATATGGCAAGTCAGCCCTAAATGAAAACTTACATACAGGTAAATCACCCCCAAAACCCTAAGGGTAATAGTTTGAAATCTGAAATATATAGTCTAACCTGAAATCCTGCACAATGTCCTGTTTCCCCGTTTTTTGCTTCCTGATTCTTCCAGTTAGCAACTGTCAGTTATGGATTTGACAATTGACATCACAGCCAATGACTGAATGTTAATCCCTATCTGCCTCTTCTGAGCATGCCCAGGCTCACTACAGGCTCAGTACAGTTTCTAAATTGCTCAGGCATCCAGAAGCATAGCAGGCATACAGTAATGAATTCATAGGACAATATGATATATCAACATATTTTAAAGAGGCCATTCTTTCTAAATGATGTTCTTATGAGGTGTGAGTTGTCCTTTAAAGCTGAAACAAATGATAGCACCTTCTCTATTGACTGACTGCAACCGCACCTTACAACAAAGGCGTTACACAAAATAATTGCAAGCAAACATAAAGCTGGTCATAGATTAACCCAAGATTACACAATCTGGCGATCATCCCATGATGGTTCCCTGTTGGATCGTGGTTTGTATTCAAAATTAATATTAGTCACAAAATAATTGGACCAGGCTGTGGTTGCAACGTCGGAAAGTGAGAAAATGGTGTATGGCCATAACATATTTATTAAGTCTTTATGTATCTTATTTAACATCCTGGCACATGCATTTCCACATTTCATACATTTAATGATTTTTATTCTGAAACCATGAAAAATTGCCACCAGGTAAGCCGACTGCTGTGTATTTAACCAAACTATTGTACTTTATGTATTTTGTGTAAAAAGGTTCTCTGCTCAATGCACATTTTACTGCTACAAGGAATTATGTAACAAGTTATTGTAGGCACAAAGAAACCTGCAATAAAAACTGCTGTATTCACTACATTGTGACCATGGCCTGCACTGGCCATGTATTACCCTCTAGGAGGATTAATGGATGTATCATTAACTAAGCAGTATAAATGTCAAACTCACACAGTCTGTATGTATAACTCATTTTGAAGCAAATGCAGCAAATGCAGTGCTGCCTAAGGCTGTTTTAATCTAAAAATCTGTTTATCTATACTGTTATAATACTTGGATACAGTTAATGGAAAACATTGCTTAAATGGGATTTGATCCAAATGCAACAGCTCTAAATAGAAAATCCCATAGCATGTGTGGGAAAAAATGTTAGTCACTCCATTTCTTTACCTCAGACTAAGCTTATATTTATCTCCAAACAGGCTCATCATGATAATAAAATTACCTAAAAACTAAAAAATTAAATATCATTAAATATCCTTACACTAGGCCCATAAATCATAATTATCCTACCACATATTTTCAGCTAAACTCACCAGATAATACTGTATCAAACACATTCACAGTATGTCTCCCCTCTTTGCTGTGGCTGTTGATTGATTTTCTAGTTACCTCTGTCTTCTGAGGACTACCTCCCATAAATCATCTCTCTGGTGCTTCCACTGTTTGAAGTTCCATTTCTAGCATATGCTATAATCTCTTCTATACAGCAGATTAAAGGAGTTTTGTGACCTGTTCTGCCTCTTATAAACGGTTAGCCAATCCTGTTACAACCTGCCTCTCTCCTACAGTGTGTTAAACAACTTAAGGTGTACAAGTAAAATTTCCGCAGACCCTGAGCCCGGACTGAACCATGATCATCACATGAACATCCGCAATGACCTGCGGACCGACAACGACCCCTGACCAATGCTACACACATGCGACTATCCGCAGGTGTTTGTCGTGAACGGGGGTCGGTCGGGGCTCAGAGGTCTGCAGAAAATCTTACATGTGTACGAACCTTAACATAGTAATTGAGATTGAATAAATATATCCATAAATCTAGTCCAACTATTATACCCTACTCTTTAATCCAGAGGAAGGCAAAAAAGAACACGCTGAAATGGGGGGGGGAATTCTTCCTAATCGGAATGTATCCCTGTATAAACCAGAACTACAGTATATGTATTAATACCAGTAGTTCTCAGCATTTTTTTTTATAGGTACATATCAGTTGATATTTAAAGCTAATCAATGAACTTGCCATTACCTCACCTGATGGAAGTTCCAATTTTATTGTTACAGTAAGGAAAAACCCGTTTCTAACCTTAAGATGTAATTTTTTCTTCTACTTAAGGGTGTCAACGAGCCCTCTGATTTGACCTATTGGTGAACAATTAACCAGAGTTTGTTATATGGACCATTAAAGGGCATGTCCACCCTTATACAACATTTTTGCCATATGCTAGTATGCCTTCCCCCAGCTCCAACCGCCATAAAATATTTTTAAGAAAGTGCCCCGATCTTTCCTCTCTCCTCCGACGCACGGCCCCCTTCTTGCAATACACTGCAAGCAGGGGGCGGAACCGGCAGCCGCGTCCGTGATTGGCTGAGAGGCACAATCACGGACACGGCTGCCGGCTTCTCAGAATGCCGGGGAGAGAGAGGGAAGGTAAGTATAGTTCGGGGGTCTTTCTTAAATTATTTTTTAGCGATTGGGGCGGAAAGGAGCCTAATATAGCGCAAAGGGTTTTTAAGGGGGAGGGATCGCAAAACGGGAGGGAGGGGGAGGGGAGAAGGGCTGCAGTACACATACCAAACTTCTCCCGGAGGCAAGACAGAAGGCAGAGTCCTATATGGACTCTGCTATCCTCCTGGTGGGCAGTTTTTGGGACTTTGGGGGGGGACCACAGGAGAACCATATGGAGCTGGGATGTGAGGTAAGGATTTTATTACACTACATGGTGGGGCCATTAGTGGGGGGGATTATAGTTTTGGGGGTGGACATGCCCTTTAATATATTTGTATAAAATGACCATATCCCTGCTCCAGTGTAAACAACCCTAAGGCTGAGTACACATCTTAAGTTCCTTCGTTCAGAATGGTTGGCAGGGACAAAGGACTGTTGGTTGCGGCAAAAGTAGCCACGGCCGACAGTTTGCCACGAGCACTAAGTCATGGTTTTCCTACCGGTCCAATCACCCATTTGAGCAAACGAACAGTTAAACAACGCCCATGGCCAGCCCAGGAAACGATTGTCCGATTGACCGATACACTGAAATATCGGTCGGTCTAAAATATTGGATGTGTGTACCCAGCTTAATTGTCTAATCTCAATAGGAGAATATAGGACTAGAGTATCCATGTAGCAATCTTGGATAACCAAAAAGAAGAACCCCAGAATCAACTGGGGACAGGTAATAATGAAGTGATACAGGTATCAATCCTGCATAGTTTAATCAAGGTGATACATTTAAAACAAACCTAAAGCTGGATATATCTCCCTATTCAAGGCAGAGTGCATAAATACACAAATACAAATAAATACACAAAACAACAAATAAATAGAATAGTTATGATAAAGTGTCCTGGTGCTAGTACACAGTCCTCTGATATCACAAAGGATATGTATCAAAATTGTCCCAGGTAAGAGGCTCATGAAGGTGCACTGTATAATGGACGCTACCCAGGTGTTATCCGCTATTACAAAAGTTAGCAGTCCAGAGTGCAACCAATGCTAAAAGCAGCACCATGTGCTAACTAAGGGATTACGGTTGGAAGTAAAGCTGGTGCTAAATGTGTCTGATCCTATATTCTCCTATTGATATATTTGTGTCCCAGGCAACCACCAGATATGTTAGTAGATGGAAACCGTACACACCATGCTCCATTACAGGAGATGGTGAATTTACTTGCTCCAACCTCACTAAATTATTTAACTTGTCTAATCGGTCGCATAGTCATAAAAGCAAGGTAGTGGAATAGTATCTTACACTGCATGGTTGTTCTGGAGAAAAATGCTTTTAGCTTAATGGCTGAAAAATGTATGTTTAGTTCTTGCTTAAACTTTGCAGGACATACATATGGCTAATATGGATTTCTTATTTCTAGACTATATAAGACCAATAAATATATATTGATAATGCAAGTATAAGAAATGAGAACCATTTTGGAGAAATAATTTGTTATAGATAAATATAAATATAAATTTTGTTTATAGAGTGGGCCATGTACTTTGTGAGCCTGCCCGTGCCCCATAATGTGTCTTCCCCCTGTCTCTCCTCTGAGAGCTGGGATGTGAGGTAAGGATTAAACTACACTACACAATGGGGCCAGTAGTGGGGGGGATTATAGTTTTGGGGGTGGACATGCCCTTTAAATGAAATCATGATAATGCAATGTGAAAATCCTAATCCAACAATGAATGGTAACCATGAGATGATAATGGTTCCAATTAAAAAAAAACAATATAAATGGAAAAACAGAGAAAGATGGCGATCCTCTTTACATACAATTGAAAAATTAGTGAGATCTTATAGACCATCTACCACCAGGTTTGAAACAGGGAGACACTGATTTTTTTCAATACCCGTGTTCTCCCCAGAAATTTTTTCCAGATGGGTGGCATGAAAAAGTAGCCGGAATTCGTGGTTGTAGAATGCAGGGAGTTGTAGTTTGTCAACATCTGCAGGGAGTTGCAGTTCCACAACATCTTAAGGTAACCCATGTAACATGGCAGCACAAGCACATGTGCCACCCTTTTGGGGCCTTGGGGATTTTGGAAAAGCTATTTAACATGTGCTAAAATAATCTTACAAGTGTAAAAACGGGTCTGGACTGGGCACTGTTGGCGGAGTTTTTACTGACCTATTGGCACCTATTAAACCTACATCTAAATTCTTTTAAATGTTAAGAATTTTTTCCAGCCGGTGGCATGAAAAAGTAGCCGGTGGGCCGCCCGGCTAAAAGACCCTAGGGAGAACACTGAATACCATTGTTGGTTTTAAGCTCTAGCTGAAAGATGTATGTGGAAATGTGTTGATATTGCATGCAATTAAATGGAACAAAAAATATTTTTGAGAAATCATTTGTAAACTCCCTAGATTATGCAGCTTATTTAGTGGGTCATGGACCATATACATTTGAACATGCCCGTTGAGTCTTCTGTTTCCCTTTTTTCCACTCTTAACAGACCTTTATTTCTACTCTTAGTTAGAATAAGAGAAGAAAAGTAGAGCTGTGATACCTTTTACTGGCTACAACTAGATAAAAAATTCAGAAAGCTTTCGGGATCCTAAACCCCTTCATCAGGCTGGATGTTACAAATGAAACTGAGAAATCACAAACTTTATACACATACGGCAGTAAACATCAAACAAATTGAACAGATGACCAGGTACACGATAGAGACTCAGGAGGGACTCCCGAAGCTTGCTTAATTTTTTTTATCTAGTTTGCCAATAAAAGGTATCAAAGCTTTACTTTTTTTCTCTTACTTATGGCTAACACGATACAAACCTCAACTATTAGTTAAAGGGTAATTGGGTCTCGAATTCTTCCAAACTAGTAAGACTTATATAAAAGCCTTCCACATACTTTCAAAATAAACCTAAATCATTTCTGTAGATAAAATTTGTGAGAAGTTATTGCTGGGAAGGTTCAGCAATATTACTTCCTGCTTGAACACTTCCTGTTTCAGCCATGTGACCAGCCTCTGCCTACATTAATAGGCTCTCCTTCTCAACTTCAATTTCCCCCCCGGTACTTCCTGATTTTCCCAGCGGTAAGTCTTAAGTGAGCATGCTTGTCCCCGGGGTGATGGATGGGGGCAGAAGTCAGGTGATGTCACTCACAGGCACCAGTCAGAGATGTGATTGTCAGCTCATTTTAAAGAAAATAATGCAGGCTTTAATTCATCCCTAACTTGTTTGTAGACCACAGTGCCCTTAAGAATAAGTAAGTCCAATACCCACTAAACCACAGGCATAGACTTCTCATCACTAGGGGAACAAATAACGTCAAAGTAACAATATTGAAATTTGCACTCCAAATTAATTGCTTTAATTTGAAAACAAATTATTGAGGGTGGGGTGGATGCTATTTACTGTACTACGAAGAATAGATACATTAAAGACAATCACAAAATTCCATAAACCTGCAGTGTTACAGCAGATTTATCAACAATGTTTCTATTTAAGAGGGGCGTTGTATGTTAAGAATTGGTCTCCATTTTCTTATTGCAATTTTATCTTTATTTCTCTATTAAAGATCTTTAAATAGATTCTAGACAACATTTAAGCGCATCTATGTAATGCATACCACAGTTGGTGTTATATTTTATTATATACCAATAAAAAACACTAGATGGCTAGCAATTGGATAAAAAAAAACAACGAATACTTCCTGGTTGTAATCAGCTATAGCGTCCCGGTCTTAATCATTACATTCAAGGAATATTCACTTTGTGAACTATTCCTTTAATGTACACAATAGAACCAAAAGAACATGGATGCCTTATATCAGGTGAAACAGATCTACAGTTACGATTACTATGAATAAAAAAAAGGTCTTAGTAATAGGTTTAAAGGAGAACTAAACTTCAGTTTTCAGATCCTAATGTGAAAGTTTTTCTCCCCAGAACACCTACATGTTGAAAGATTTTTTCTCTAGTTATTGCATTTAGTAGATATAAGTAATAGATTCTGTAACAAAGGAGGCTTCCATCTTGTTGCCAGTACAACTCATAGCCCATGTTGGCTTCAAAGAGCCACGCCCCTGACCCCAGGATTCACTATCTATTGCAGAGTTTCTAGCATCTCTTTCTAGTGAAAGATAAAGTTTCTAAATGTACCTTGTATCACAGTTAGAGTTGCTGGTGGCGCACCATTTAAATGCTGTGTGTTTAGGAACAAGCAGACCAAGAAGTCACAAGTT
Organism: Hymenochirus boettgeri; assembly: GCA_019447015.1. NCBI lineage: Eukaryota > Metazoa > Chordata > Amphibia > Anura > Pipidae > Hymenochirus > Hymenochirus boettgeri. Next base: position 326,802,620 of record CM033469.1, read on the forward strand.
CAAATCCCCTAGATTACTTTTGAAACAATATAACTGGTCTACTGCCTGAGTTTAGTGCTTTTTTTGTTTGTTTGTTTCCATGTTCTAGAAAAATATGAAGTTTCTACATATGTACAAACTTTATATATAGCAGCTCTGTTATTTATTTACCAACCAACATGAATTGCTGACAGTCTTCCAGTAGCAATACAAAATGTTGTACTGATTTTACTTGCATTTACTTCTATCGATGGAGAGTTCACCTGTGGCGTGTTCTGCTAAAGTGCTGGGTTAGGAAAAAATCAGACTTGGGACACAGGTTCGATTCCCTATGTTCTTTTTTTGTTTCTATTAGTGTCTAGCAAAAGATAAAGACTCTTCATGTACAGGTTCATTATTTGCAATCCTTGTGGCCTAGTGGTAGAAAGCTTTCTTTTTAGAAAGACACAGTATAGAAGGTTGCTGGTTCGATTCCCCATACTGAATGCTGAAATGTTAAATGTTCGTTTCTTTCATCCATGCTAGCAAAGACATACCTGCAAAGATTACTTTTCTTTTTTTATAGTAAAGCATAGGAATTTATCATTGTTAGGGACAGGAGCATTTCTAATTGTGTTTAACAAAAACTGCACTGATCTGTGTTCTGTGTCAGAGGGAGGGATCTCTGAGCTGTAACAAGAATGCATTTCCTGTAAAGTGTCCGGCGGACACTTAGCTGGGTGTTCCCAGATAAGGTGAATTATGGTAGCTGACCCTTAGTACACACAGGTTATTTTCATCAATCACCCAGCATCCACAGCAAAGGGAGACATGAGACACAGCTTGTTGTTCATTTGTGAATGTGCTCTCTCTATTGGGACAATGTTTTCTTGGGACTTTAGTTCTCCTTTAAGAACCAAGATGCAGTGTACTTTTTGTGATAGATTTTGCTGCATTCTAAAAGTCTCTAATGCTCGATAAGATTTAGAATTGGTGGTTTCAAATCATCATCAGTTAAGGAGAATTCCACTGTAGAAATTCACTTTTTAAAAATGAAAAGTAACGCAGGATTGATTATCCCTGCCTCCCAAAACCATTTCATTGAGAAGCGCCAGCACACTACACTTTTCATCTGCCAGGTTAGTGTACTGGACTTTCCTGTTTACAAATAGTGCTGAAGCACCGAGAAAGCTTGGCAGAACAGTTTTTTTGTGCTGGCACGCCTCAACATAAATGATGTTGAGAGCTATAAATTATCAATTTTACCCCCTGTTCCAGGTACTTTTATTGTGACTGTTTTTAAAAACAATATGATAAAAAGGACCACATTAACTTTTACAGATGGAAATCCACTAAAACATAGGAGAGTTAGGTAGTAACAAGTGTACAAGTTGTACCATAGAATAGGGTTGTATTTACAGGGTTGTTGGCCCTTGTAAAATAAAAAAGCCCAAAAAAAAGAACAACTGTTAGAGGATTAAACGTGATTGCAATCAGCCTTAAAGGGGAATACAAAGCTACTGCCTCTATTATTTTCAGAACAGCAATAGAGTAGGGCTTAAAAATAATTTTATTATACTCCCTTGCATCCATTCTGCTAGCTCTTCTACAATTAATTTAATTTAATCCTATACTACTGAGTCTACTGTAAAGGCCCCTATACACTTGTTGACTACCATTGCATGTAACTTGTCAAATCCTAATTTACTTCCCATACTCTGCATGGGAATTGGTTGTTGGGTCCCATTACCGTGTTTTGGTTGTTTTCATCCAATACACCGTGCTGATATTGGGCAAATCCCATTGAATATACAACAATATTTCTAACGTGCATGGTCACCTAATTCCTCCCCATTCCATTATTATTAATTTTTTTCATTCCTCCTTCTTGATGTAAAGGGCAAACGTGGTCTTGTATTCTTCCAAACTATTAAGGATTATATAAAAAGCCTTCCATCACACCTTCAAAATAAAACCTAAATCACATCTCTAGATAAAATTTGTAGAAGTTATTGCTGGAAAGGTTTCAGCAATTACTTCCTACTTAAACACTTCCTGTTTTTATGTGACCAGCCTCTGTCTGCATTAAGAGGCTCCCCTTCTCAACTGTCAATTTTTTCCCAGGTACTTCCTGATTTCACCAGCATTAAGTCTTAACTGAGCATGCTTCTCCCCAGGACAGACTGTGGGGCAGAGGTCAGGTGATGTCACTCAACCTACTGGAAGCAGGAAGTTTGAACATTTACCCCATGTAATTTCTCAGAGGCTCCAGCCAGAGATGTGATTGTCGGCTCATTTTAAAGGAAATACTGCAGGCTTTCATTTAACATTAACTTGTTGGGAGACCACAGTTGCCTTTAATCAATGACTGTTGAACTGCTGTTCAACAGTCATTGGTTTTTTAGGACCCAATACACAAGGCTGCCAACAAGGTTCACTCAAATTATATCTTCTAGACAAACATTCATTAATGTTATTCAACATTATACCTCTTTATTCTGTGTTTAAACCCCCATTTATTCAATATATACTTGTTAAATACCAGGGGAAATTACACATATTGCAGGTTTTTGAGGATTGTTTGTCCACAAATACTGGAACTTTGTAACCTTTGCATTTTCATTTGACCTTGCAAAAGAAATGTGATAGCACACGTTTCATCTAAAAGACTTATTTGGGGCTGGGGTACTTCCCTGCTTCTTATCTTGTATCATAGAGATTTTAAGACGCCTAGACTAGGAGTGAGGGGGAAGAGCCAGGTAACCAGGAAGTAGCCAGTAAGTTGAGAAGTGAGGGGGGAGGCCGGTAACTAGGAAGTAACCAGTAAGTTAGGAAGTGCGAGGGTGGTAAGTAAGAGATAACCGGTATGATAAATGTGACTATGATAAAGGTGTAAACAGAAAGAAGAAAACCCTGGTCAGAAAACTGTTTTCTCTCCAGTAATACCCTCCAGCATACAATGTCTCAGTTACTGGTTCTGCCATACTCACTCCTGGCTGGCAGATTGTGAGTACTGTTACAAGTTCATATCTGCCGTAAATAAAACTTTCCATTCTGTTCAGTGGAAATAAGGGAATACAGTATTTACTTGAATTCCCCAGGGAGCCTGTCTCAATCCTGGGTGGAGGCATGCCAATCTGTTTTTCCTGCTCTCTCTAATAGCGGAAAACAGGACTCCTCTAGCGCCAATCCAGACTATAAATACCAAAACTTCTATTCTGTGTAGCCAGAGGGCTACACTAAATTAATGTAAATTCGTTTTTATATGAAGGTTTAGAATTATAAAAGCAGAATCTGGACCAATTGTCCCTATTTGTGCTGAATATCAGTTATTTCTCTTTTATTTGTTGTTTTTCTCTGTAACTGCAGCTTGAATAGTTTGAGCCTAATTTAGGCAACTCAAATATTGGGAAAGCCAGTACTAGTGGGAGTATTGGAACATGTATGTACAGATGGGACAGAATTTGTTTCATTGATCTTGACATTTTAAATAATTAAACAGTGAACATACACAACAGCATATCAGTGGGTGGGCTGATCGTTTTGGTGCCAGTTTAATCAAGGGCATTGTGTTCAGTTTCTGCAACATTGCATTCATAGTTTTCTCTTGTCCTATTTTTCAATGCTCATTACTGAAAACCAATAATCAGAATAGCACGTAGTAGGAAACCAATGTTTTTTTACTGTATATTGACATAATTATGTGTATGTTACAGAAATGTATGTAAGAAAAATAAACTCAGAGCTAAGCACTGAGTTGTATGTTCTTCCCCATGCTTACATGGGTTTCCTCTGGGCACTCCGGGTTCCCCCACAATCATACTAATAGACTGTATGTGTAAAATAATGTGCTTCGAGTGTAGCTCTTCGGGGCAGGGCCTGATGTGTGTGTATCAGTGTTATTGTAAAGTGCTACGGAAGAAGTTGGCACTATATAAATCCACAGTAATAATCATAATAAACCCATTTTTAGACTGGTATCTCTGATTTCAGGTGACAAATCCAGCACTGACTGTACATAGTTTTTCCAATACTCCCACTAGGGCTGACTCAGTCAACTTCCAAAGACTGAATAGTAACATTCAACAATATATCTTGTATGCAGATAGAACATTTGATAGCAAAAAATAAATGTGTATGTGTATCTGAGTAAACAAAGGTTGTTATTCCATCAGAGATACAAATGCTTATCTACAAAAAAGCAGAAAGCTGTTAATCACTTAATCTTTTCTCTTGTTAAATCACATTCTATTCCAAGAGACTGATAAGTAACAAAATAATTACATTGGAATCAAATACATTTCCACTAGAAAAGACCGACAATTGCAAAGAATAAAGAAAGGTTTAAACAGACATAAGCAGACTTTCATAAAAATGCCACTCAGAAATTCATTTTTCCCCAATGTTTATGTTGATTTAATGACAGGCTTTATTCCAATAATAAATTTAATAATTTCATAAACCATTACATAGTTAATTATGTTATAAAGCCTCATTATTTACTCAGAATAATAATCTATAATTAAAGGAAAAGTCAGGATGATTTTCATAGTGGCAAAATATTAATTTTCAGCTATAGACATGCTCAGTAGCTTTAATTCCCATGGTGCTTAGTTCCTTAGTGGCCATAGAAAAATTTAAATACTTACCAATATTTGTAAGGGAGGCCATACATGCACCAATCTTAATCATTTGTTTGTGGCATTGTACATTCAGTACTGGTCCAATTAAAATATTTAAATGCATCGATAGGAAAAAAATCAGACAATTGGCTGATTGGCCATACACGATCTGACGATATCAAAATATCCAGATGTTGTATGACGGGGTTGGGTGCATGAATGGCCATATGTAGAAACTGAGGTCTGTTGGCCTTAAAAAAAAACATTTACACATAGAGAACTGATTGTTGTCAATGAAGCTACATCTATGAACAAAGGACCCACCAACACAGTGACCATACACAAGCAATTCTTGGCAAGAACGTCTCAGTTATATTTTAATTTACAATAATATGCATGTCTTTTTTTCTGATGCTACAAAACAATAAACATCTTTTATATACACTTAGTCATACTGACCATCTCATACAATACACAGGAGGAATAGAATTAGCTGGAGTGCCTGTGCAGCATGCTAAATGATGATATTACTTAGGTATCATCTCAGTTCTCCACTGAGGTTTAACTTAAAGAAGAAAATATAGATACAGGGTGCTGATACACTAGCTGGGATGTTTACAAAACTGTGAACAAATAGGACATGCCTGGTGGGTGAATGGGTAATATCAGGGCCAATATTACCATTAGGGAACACTAGGCACAAGCATGTGCTTGCAGGGGCGGCTGTCAATTTTTGAACCCTCACCTAGAACAGACATGTTGCGTAGGACTCTGGAGACCCAGTTGGATTTGTAATCAGTATTCACTGTACCAGGTCGCTAGAGATGCCTTGATATCCAAAGGGTGATGTACCAGTATATTCCTTATATTGCATATTGTTGAATCATTGTTTAGAATTGTTTCGCAATAAATTATATATTATTCATTTAACTATACATCGTGTCTTATTCTTTGGATCTTTGAAAGCTCAGTTGTCTGAAAGCAGAAAAATACCTTACTTAAATTATAGACCAAACTGACGTGCTTTTATTTGAACTGACATTGGTTTGTAAGGAACAGTCTGTATGAGTTCAGTTATGTAGATGCGGGTTGTCCCCAAGCATGATGGACTACAAAACTAGCATGAATTATCACCACTGCTTGACGTTATACTTCTCATCTATCATCAGGAATTAGCTATTTACAGAGAGATATATAATCAACAGGCAATGTAATGAAGGATAAACAGAAAATGGCTAGTTCAATGACAGCTTTTCCGTCGATCACAACAGAGTTCATCTTCACAACACACAGGGATTCCCCCCTACTAGCTCACAGCCAGATACATTAATGCAGGATTTCTGTTTATTTTTAATTGCTGTCAAAACTGTAAATGCACTACAATACAATAAGGTTTACTAAGCATATGGAAATCGATTTCAATATTACACTGACATTGCATCTACTGCACCACTTTCTAAATTCTAAAATCTAAACTCTTATTCATTTATATACCTCCTGTTTTAATAAATTATTTAATATGTTTACCTAATAGCATAAATTACGGTAACTATTGCTCTAGCTTCCTACTGTTTCTGATGCTCAACACGTACTGTTATAATTCATATAAAAATAATTCTTTAATATATTTAAGCTATACTTATTAATAATGTTATGGTTAATAAAGTTCATGATATTAGCATCTTATAAGGGTCTGAACTGTTATTTATATTTATATTTTATATATTTATAAATATTTTTTAATTAACATGTTTATTCCAATCATTTCATAGATACATTTAACAAATATTTTCTTCCTTATGCTGGGTTCACCACCCGATATTTTGACCGACTAACCAATATTTTGGTTGATAAAGTCTAACAGGGTTTATTTCAATAAAAGTTTCTTATCATAAAATGGTGGTAATTTTGCCCAGCCAATCAATGTTAGCTTTCAAATGTTAAATAATACTCTGATTGATTGGGGCAAAATAGCATAATTTTAACAATAGGAACTTTATTGAATCTCCCTTAGTATCACAAGGCCCATTTTTTTCCACAACTACAATGGTCGTTCAAAACCTCCACCACTTGGAGGAACGTTTGAATTTTGAACGTTTTTGATTTGAAAAAATGGAAACATTTCCCGTGTATAGTAATTTTAAAATAGCATTACTGGGTGGCAAATCATATTAAATGAGTTTATCTGAGATTAAAAAAACTTGCTTTGTTGCCATGCCCTCTGCCATTTAGTCGCATGTTAGCTCATGTAGGGCCCATAGGGAGAACTGGTGAGCGAGGTTGTGCTGGAGGCGATGTGGTTGTTTATAGCTGCTAATCGGCGATAAGTATATGAGGACCATAACAGAATCTGCAGCTGGTCTATTACTGTTTGGGTTTGTTTGTTCTTGTGCTTTCAAGTTTTGGAATTTTTAAACATGGAAAGCAGGCAAGCTGCATGCTGGTAGCTGAAAGGGTAAGGTAATACTCTACTGGTATAACCAATACTCTGGGAAAGTGCTTGGCACTGAAGTGGTTAATGGTAACAATCTGGGAAAGTGCTGGCACTGAATATTAATGGTAATACTGGGGAGAGTGCTGGCCACTGAAGGGTTATGGTAATACCTGGGAAGTGCTTGCACTGAAATTATTTATAGGAAAGTTGCTTGGCATTGAAGGGTTTAAAGATAATATTCTGCTGGCCACTAAAAGTGGTAATGCCAATACTCTTGGAGTGGCTATCTCACTACTGTGCTTTTAAGCGTGATGGGATTGACAATCTGATCACGTAGGGCCCCATACTACTTATTATATCCTCTGCAATCCACCAAACAAATGATTGTCGGATGGGAAAAAAAAGGTCTTATGGTCCCTTTAGGGCCAGCTATCCATACATGGAACTCACAAATTCTAAGGTAAATCTGTATACGGCTATGAAACCTTTTTTTCTTACATCTCCAGTGTGTGCCATTTATTGTAGTCCTATGATATACAACAGTTGACACAGCTCTTTTTGCATGACAACACTGTATTTGAGCTCTCAATAAATGTGACATTTTTTCTTATGGTGAACCATTTTATTATAGAGCTCTTCATAGAGCATCTACTGTGTTCCTGTGAAGATGTAATTAAATGGTTATTAACCGATCGTTTGTTTGGTAAAAGGTTGTAATTACGTTAAAATTATAAATGAATATTAGCAACTGTTAAAGTTAAAACCAGTACACATGTAAACAACTGTCAATTTACCAATGAGATCACTGATATTCCACAACCCCAATACAGTGTTGCGTTTATCAAATAATCTATAACTGCACTCCAGTCCTTGGGTTCAAGGCATTTTGCGATCACTTAAAACATGCCTAAAATAAACACTACAATTTCTACTGCTGCAAGTTCACTACATTTTTATCTACAAATAAATGCACCAGTTGAACACTGCAGACAGCAGTAACATTACGTTTGAGAAAAGTACTAAAAATAAAATACAGAATATATAACATTCAGTTCAAAATTTATCACACGTGTGCAAGTACGAGCTTTTGGTAGGAAGAGAAAAATCCTGCAGCAAACCTTTGGAATATGTTTTTGTAAAATAATTGCACATAAAATAAGTGAGGTTTAGACACAATAAAAAGATTGGTTTTTATTAGTGGTTTGGTTATTGTTCTGTTTTTAATGCCGAAGGGGGGGGGGCCCCCCCCCACACTAGTGTATACATTTGCCTATATTCGGACATTAGAGCATTAATTATTTGACTAACAAAGCCTGTACTTATTTTCATTAGTTTCTACTGTACCGTGTATTTTGTAGAATCCTATAATTATGGCAATATGGCACCTGTGAATCGGAACCTAAGTCCCAGTGTAATGGGATTTTGTTATCCGATTATGTTATCTATCAATTGGCATTGCTTTACAATGCAACTTCAGATACAGACCAGCTCCAAAAATAGCCCCCCCTCCCCCCTTAGCGGCTCATAATATAGGGCCCCCAACCCGAAAAAAATAAAATGGGAGGGGGTGTGTGGGGGTGGGGGGTGTGTGTGTGTGTGTCGGTGATATGCAGAAGAAAAAACAATTAACGCGGCAGTGGTGTTAACGTTTCTGGTCTTTTAATGCACCAATTATATGTTTGGAGAATTGGGCACCCAGTGCATGTAGAAATCATTAACATAGCTACTTTTTTAAAAAAAATCTACTTAATGTGCATTTTGTAATTATATATAGTATTTTTCTCTGGGTGGCCATTGTTAGTTTCTATGTGTGGAATATAATTGTCTTGAGACAAAGGCATTAAATCAGAAGCCTATAAGCCCAGATCAGTCATCAGGGGAACAGTTTTTTCTATTTTTAGCAATAACTGACCTAATAAGAACAAAATCAGAAGATACATAGAAAATTTAGGAACAACAGATTTGTGTTCAAAATGCACATAAAACACAAAAAAGCTCTGCTTGCATGGGGAAACCCCTGTACAGAAGTAAGTATTGTTTTTTGGCCCTGTCAAATTATAAAAAAATGCTTTGGCAGCGATAAATCCCTTACTAGAAATCTAAGCGTGTTTATAATAATAATACCTAAACACAAGTAATACCAAGTTAAAAAAATTATTATATTATTTTCCTCTTCAAAAAAGAAAGATCCACCTTAGACCTATATTGTAATGTTATACTGAAAAGTGTGTGACGGTGTTAGCACTATGTGGAATGGCTCATAAAATTCAATGCAGCAAGTCATTCTGCAGAATATTATTTTTTATTTAAATAAAGAAGGAAATGTTTATGTTTTGTATGACAAAGAGACACGCTTTCTACATTGCGATGCATGTTGTTAATGCATTTAAATGAATTTACAGTATACCAGCAGTTTACATATGTATTGTCTTACAAATTAATTGAAATTGCTTTTAATTTAAAATCTTCTAGTTGCTACACAGATATGACAGAAAAAACAAAAAAAAGTTGGGTTAAAAATAAAAAAATTAAGAGGTTAATTTGCAAAATTGTAGATATGGGTCAGCATGGTGGGCCAAGTGGTTAGCACTGATGCCTTGCCAAGCTTTGGAAGTCTTGGGTTCAAATCCTCCCTTTCCTTTCCTGCTTTTAAATAAGTCATGCAAAAGTAGAGCATTAGTCAGTACCATCCCCGTGCCGCATTGCATTTGTTTTGAGAGAAGCCAGTTACTGTCTAGCATGCTACACCCTCTATACATCCAACGCGGACAAGGTTAGTGTGACTTATGACAGTGAATTTGGTGTTGCATTCTCTTATCGAAAAATCAGAAAGTTCCAACGATCAACAAATGTTTCCAATTAATAATCCAAATACCGGAATTTCAATAATCTCATAATACATATCTTTTTTTCACACAGATACATTCCATCAATATGTCTATACTGTAAATATGTATAGTAAAAGTACCACTATACATGGTGCAGATATAAACCCACCGTTGTTCTTTCTTCTCCTCCAGCCTGTCCATTCTGTTATTATTATATGCTTACCTTGTCAGAGTATATAGCTGTGGGAGGCCAGAGCCAGTCCCAGCTACTGCATGGACTAAATTGTTTTTCTATAAATTACTGCATTATCTCTTGAGGACACCCTAAGCACTCTCAAACAAACCCTGTTTGCTAAGTGGGGTTGCCATAACTAAAAAGTATAATAACTCTTATTTAGAATACTTGACTAGAGGAATAATGTGCATATTGTACATTAGTTTTTAAAAGAACGGGAAAGTGAAAGAGGGCAATCAAAGGAAGAAAGAAAGATTATTATCTATGTATTTTAGTATAGTAATACAAGACCACAAGTCATATGTTCAACTTTGACCTTTTCTGGACTATATAAGGGGAGCTTCTACAAATAGCAAGTGCAAAACCATCTGGTTACAGATCAAAGATTCCGTAATAACATTTGGTCAAAAGACATCCATTGATTTTATCACCATTTACTTTACAAGCTGATGCATTTGTTAATGTTGACCTGATGCGACAAAAACAAACGTGAAGCTTTACCCACAGATCTGATGCAAACAAAAGGGGAGAAATCGTTTTGAACCCACTGGCAATCAAAAGTTTCCTGGATCATCTAGTAACTTTATGGTAATTATGCAAAAAGCCATATCAGCACTAATGATATGCTGGTTAACAGTTGGAAAGTTGCGATCCCCCCCTCAAGTTCACAATACTGAGGCAAATTACCAAAATAGCCTTTGCTGGTTTAAAAAGCTAACTAAAAGAGCAAGAAAAAGACGTTAAAAAATCTGAAAATGTCAACCGTACTGTCCCAGCTTCTAAACTAGAAGTAACAAATTTAGAGCCTTGTGTTATAGAATCTGTAGGTTAGTATACAACTAAAGAATCTTCTTTAGAACAGGGAGATTCAATAAGTATTCTTTTTTCTTTATAAATGGTGCTAATTTTGCCCCCATCCAATCAGTTAGCTTTCCAATGTTGAAATAAGTTCTGAATTGCGGTTGGGGCAAAATTAGCACTATTTTAAACGATAAGAAACTTTTATGAATAACCCGACACGACTTTTTCTGAAATAAGAATACAAATGTACACTCAAAGAGTTGAGCTGTTTTCATCCAACATGCACAATGTAAGTTTCATAGAAATAATTGCTGTACATGATAAAAAATTCACAATGAATCACCAATGTTACAAAACAGGCCACTTACAAAACACACTAAATAGCATTGGTATTATGCACAAACGTTTCTCTGTTTTGGTCTTAATTTTTACGGAATAAAACATATTGAATGAAATTCAATAACGAATTCGTTTTCATATGTATTTTGTTACTAAAAAGATTGGATTTCTAAATATACAGTTAGCACAATTTCATCTTAATGTTTTTCTTCCCACTCCCCACTAGTTTAACTGTACTTAACGGCCACCCTAAACAAAACACAACCTGTCAAAAATGTTCCCGTTAGCTCAACCCCACGCAAAACATTAGATGTATTACGACACAGATATTTAAGGGCATGTCCACCCCATTTAATACAATTTTTGCTGTCGTGTAGGGCCTCCCTCTCCCAACTGGGGGCCATATCTTATTTGAAGAAAAAAATTCCTCCGATGTTCAGTTCCCGTCCCCTCTGCCTTGCATGAAACTGCAAGCAGGGGCCGGACGCAAGCTTGTCTCTGTAATTGGCTGTAGAGGCGGTTGGAGGGGTTGGGTGAGGGAGCCCTACACTACAGAAATGGGCATTTGAGCTAGGGGAGGGAGAGAGAACTGGGAAGGGAGAGGAAGGGGGGGGGGCTGCACTGGGGCATGTCAATTTTTCTCCGCGGATGAGAGACAGTAGGCAGAGTCCTATATGCACGCGGCCAGCTCTTGGTGATCCAGTTTTTGGACTTTGAAGGGACATTAGAGAGAACCCTTTGGAGCAGGATGTAAGGTAAGGATTTTTCTACACTCACAGTGGGTTCCGTGAGTGGGTTAAATTATAGTTTTGGGGGTGGACATGCCCTTTAAAGGGTATCTCCACTCAAAATGTACACTTCTTTTGTTCAGTTAATTGAAGAACTGGAGGCTGGGAAAGGATGACACAGAAACTAATTGTTTGTGTGCATCTGCTTGTTCCTATGACAGGTCACATGCACATGATAACCCTCCTTTGTAACACCTATATAGGACACACTCTATCTACAGTTCTCTACACCAAAAAAGTGTCGATATTAGATGGCGGTTTCTTTTTAAGCCTATCATTTTAACAGGTTTAGGTGGTTCCGGGGGTTACGGTTTTGTTTGAACATTGGTGGGAACATCGAATGTCAGTTCCTATGGGAGCCTTAATTAACAATTTACTGAATCAAGCATTTTTTCTTTATTTATAATGCGACAATAGTGTTTAAAATCATGTTCCCACCCTAACTACAAATTTTGCCCCTGCGCAGTATAAGAAATCCTATCCTTTCCTCTCATCTCCTTCATGGTTGGCCTGCAGTCCTATGAACGTCCAGAAGCCTCTCATTGTGTATAAGGGATCTGGCCCTTCCCTGTCTTCTGGAGGACTATGTTCATGTGCAAGGAGCTTTCTCCCCCTCCTCTGATCCCACGGCTCTGCAGTAAGTTAAAAAAATACTATTTTTTCTGTAGTGTAGTGGAATCCCCACTAATCCTAAACACGAGGGTGTGTTAACATTAAAAAATGCACAGAACAGGCTTCCACCTTTGGTCCCCTAAGGTCTCCCAAGCTTGGCAGCCGCATCTGTGATTTACTGGCATTCCCAGAATTAAAGCAATAGAGGCAAGACCCAGGGATGAAGGTGGGCAATCTCTTTTTAAATAAAACCCTAGCATTTAGTTGACAATTGACATCACAGCCAATGACTGAATGTTAATCCCCTATCTGCCTCTTCTGAGCATGCCCAGGCTCACTACAGGCTCAGTACAGGTTTCTAAATTGCTCAGGCATCCAGAAGCATAGCAGGCATACAGTAATGAATTCATAGGACAAAGTATGATATATCAACATATTTTAAAGAGGCCATTCTTTCTAAACGATGTTCTTATGAGGGTGGAGTTGTCCTTTAAAGCTGAAACAAATGATAGCACCTTCTCTATTGACTTGCACCGCACCTTACAACAAAGGCGTTACACAAAATAATTGCAAGCAAACAATAAAGCTGGTCATAGATTAACCCAAGATTACACAATCTGGCGATCATCCCATGATGGTTCCCTGTTGGATCGTGGTTTTTTATTCAAAATTAATAATAGTCACAAAATAATTGGACCAGGCTGTGGTTGCAACGTCGGAAAGTGAGAAAATGGTGTATGGCCATATACATATTTATTAAGTCTTTATGTATCTTATTTAAACATCCTGGCACATGCATTTCCACATTTCATACATTTAATGATTTTTATTCTGAAACCATGAAAAATTGCCACCAGGTAAGCCGACTGCTGTGTATTTAACCAAACTATTGTACTTTACTGTATTTTGTGTAAAAAGGTTCTCTGCTCAATGCACATTTTATCTGCTACAAGGAATTATGTAACAAAGTTATTGTAGGCAACAAAGAAAACCTGCAATAAAAACTGCTGTTATTCACTACATTAGTGACCATGGACTGCACTGGCCATGTATTAACCTCTAGGAGGAATTAATGGATGTATCATTAACTAAGCAGTATAAATGTCAAACTCACACAGTCTGTATGTATAACTCATTTTGAAGCAAATGCAGCAAATGCAAGTGCTGCCTAAGGCTGTTTTAATCTAAAAATCTGTTTATCTATACTGTTATAATACTTGGATACAGTTAATGGAAAACATTGCTTAAATGGGATTTGATCCAAAATGCAACAGCTCTAAATAGAAAATGCCCATAGCCATGTGTGGGAAAAAATGTTGAGTCACTCCATTTCTTTACCTCGACTAAAGCTTATATTTATCTCCAAACAGGCTCATCATGATAATAAAATTACCTAAAAAACTTAAAAAAATTAAATATCATTAAATATCCTTACACTAGGCCCATAAATCATAATTATCCTACACAATATTTTCAGCTAAACTCACCAGATAATACTGTATCAAACACATTCACAGTATGTCTCCCCTCTTTGCTGTGGCTGTTGATTGATTTATCTAGTTAACCTCTGTCTTCTGAGGACTACCTCCCATAAATCATCTCTCTGGTGCTTCCACTGTTTGAAGTTGCCATTTCTAGCATATGCTATAATCTCTTCTATACAGCAGATTAAAGGAGTTTTGTGACCTGTTCTGCCTCTTATAAACGGTTAGCCAATCCTGTTACAACACCTGCCTCTCTCCTACAGTGTGTTAAACAACTTAAGGTGTACAAGTAAAATTTTCCGCAGACCCCTGAGCCCGGACTGAACCATGATCATGACATGAACATCCGCAATGACCTGCGACCGACAACGACCCCTGACCAATGCTACCACATGCGACTATCCGCAGGTGTTTGTCGTGAACGGGGGTCGGTCGGGCTCGGAGGTCTGCAGAAAATCTTACATGTGTACGAACCTTACATAGTAATTGAGATTGATAAATATATCCATAATCTAGTCCAACTATTATACCCTACTCTTTAATCCAGAGGAAGGCAAAAAGAAACACGCTGAAATGGGGGGGGGGAATTCTTCCTAATCGGATGTATCCCTGTATAAACCAGAACTACAGTATATGTATTAATACCAGTAGTTCTCAGCATTTTTTATTTTAGGTACATATACAGTTGATATTTAAAGCTAATCAATGAACTTGCCATTACCTCACCTGATGGAAGTTCCAATTTTATTGTTACAGTAAGGAAAACCCGTTTCTAACCTTAAGATGTAATTTTTCTTCTAATCTTAAAGGGTGTCAACGAGCCCTCTGATTTGACCTATTGGTGAACAATTAACCAGAGAGTTTGTTATATGGACCATTAAAGGGCATGTCCACCCTTATACAACATTTTTGCCATATGCTAGTATGCCTTCCCCCAGCTCCAACCGCCATAAAATATTTTTAAGAAAGTGCCCCGATCTTTCCTCTCTCCTCCGACGCACGGCCCGGCCTTCTGCTTGCAATACACTGCAAGCAGGGGGCGGAACCGGCAGCCGCGTCCGTGATTGGCTGAGAGGCAGCCAATCACGGACACGGCTGCCGGCTTCTCAGAATGCCGGGGAGAGAGAGGGAAGGTAAGTATAGTTCGGGGGTCTTTCTTAAAATTATTTTTTAGCGATTGGGGCTGGGGAAAGGAGCCCTAATATAGCGCAAAGGGTTTTTTTAGTAGGGGGAGGGATCGCAAAACGGGAGGGAGGGGGAGGGGAGAAGGGCTGCAGTACACATACCAAACTTCTCCGGAGGCAAGACAGAAGGCAGAGTCCTATATGGACTCTGCTATCCTCCTGGTGGGCAATTTTGGGACTTTGGGGGGGGACCACAGGAGAACCATATGGAGCTGGGATGTGAGGTAAGGATTTATTACACTACATGGTGGGGCAATGTAGTGGGGGGATTATAGTTTTGGGGGTGGACATGCCCTTTAATATATTTGTATAAAATGACCATATCCCTGCTCCAGTGTAAACAACCCTAAGGCTGAGTACACATCTTAAGTTCCTTCGTTCAGAATGGTTGGCAGGGACAAAGGACTGTTGGTTGCGGCAAAAGTAGCCACGGCCGACAGTTTGCCACGAGCACTAAGTCATGGTTTTCCTACCGGTCCAATCACCCATTTGAGCAAACGAACAGTTAGACAACGCCCATGGCCAGCCCAGGAAACGATTGTCCGATTGACCGATACACTGAAATATCGGTCGGTCTAAAATATTGGATGTGTGTACCCAGCTTAATTGTCTAATCTCAATAGGAGAATATAGGACTAGAGTATCCAATGTAGCAATCTTGGGATAACCAAAAAGAAGAACCCCCAGAATCAACTGGGGACAGGTAATAATGAAGTGATACAGGTATCAATCCTGCATAGTTTAATCAAGGTGATACATTTAAAACAAACCTAAAGCTGGATATAATCTCCCTATTCAAGGCAGAGTGCATAAATACACAAATACAAATAAATACACAAAAACAACAAATAAATAGAATAGTTATGATAAAGTGTCCTGGTGCTAGTACACAGTCCTCTGATATCACAAAGGATATGTATCAAAATTGTCCACAGGTAAGGCTCATGAAGGTGCACTGTATAATGGACGCTACCCAGGTGTTATCCGCTATTACAAAAGTTAGCAGTCCAGAGTGCAACCAATGCTAAAAGCAGCACCATGTGCTAACTAAGGGATTACGGTTGGAAGTAAAGCTGGTGCTAAATGTGTCTGATCCTATATTCTCCTATTGATATATTTTTGTCCCAGGCACCACCAGATATGTAGTAGATGGAAACCGTACACCATGCTCCATTACAGGAGATGGTGAATTTACTTGCTCCAACCTCACTAAATTATATTAACTTGTCTAATCTGTCTGCATAGTCATAAAAGCAAGGTAGTGGAATAGTATCTTACACTGCATGGTTGTTCTGGAGAAAAATGCTTTTAGCTTAATGGCTGAAAAATGTATGTTTAGTTCTTGCTTAAACTTTGCAGGACATACATATGGCTAATATGGATTTCTTATTTCTATACTATATAAGACCAATAAAATATATATAGATAATGCAAGTATAAGAAATGAGAACCATTTGGAGAAATAATTTGTTATAGATAAATATAAATATATTTGTGTATAGAGTGGGCCATGTACTTTGTGGGCCTGCCCGTGCCCCTAATGTGTCTTCCCCCTGTCTCTCCTCTGAGAGCTGGGATGTGAGGTAGGATTAAACACACTACACAATGGGGCCAGTAGGGGGGGGGGATTATAGTTTTGGGGGTGGACATGCCCTTAAATGAAATCATGATAATGCAATGTGAAAATCTAATAACAATGAATGGTAACCATGAGATGAAATGGTTCCAATTAAAAAAAACAATATAAATGGAAAAACCAGAGAAGATGTGACTCCTCTTTACATACAATTGAAAAATTAGTGAGATCTTATAGACCATCTACCACCAGGTTTGAAACAGGGAGACACTGATTTTTTTCAATACCCAGTGTTCTCCCCAGAAATTTTTTCCAGATGGGTGGCATGAAAAAGTAGCCGGAATTCGTGGTTGTAGAATGCAGGGAGTTGTAGTTTGTCAACATCTGCAGGGAGTTGCAGTTCCACAACATCTTAAGGTAACCCATGTAACATGGCAGCACAAGCACATGTGCCACCCTTTTGGGGCCTTGGGGATTTTGGAAAAGCTATTTAACATGTGCTAAAATAATCTTACAAGTGTAAAAAACGGGTCTGGACTGGGCACTGTTGGCGGGAGTTTTTACTGACCTATTGGCACCTATTAAACCTACATCTAAATTCTTTTAAATGTTAAGAATTTTTTCCAGCCGGGTGGCATGAAAAAGTAGCCGGGTGGGCCGCCCGGCTAAAAGACCCTAGGGAGAACACTGAATACCATTGTTGGTTTTAAGCTCTAGCTGAAAGATGTATGTGGAAATGTGTTGATATTGCATGCAATTAAATGGAACAAAAAATATTTTTGAGAAATCATTTGTTAAACTCCCTAGATTATGCAGCTTATTTAGTGGGTCATGGAACCATATACATAGTTGAACATGCCCGTTGAGTCTTCTGTTTCCCTTTTTCTCCACTCTTAACAGACCTTTATTTCTACTCTTAGCTAAGAATAAGAGAAGAAAAGTAGAGCTGTGATACCTTTTACTGGCTACAACTAGATAAAAAATTCAGAAAGCTTTCGGGAGTCCTAAACCCCCTTCATCAGGCTGGATGTTACAAATGAAACTGAGAAATCACAAACTTATATACACATACGGGCAGTAAACATCAAACAAATTGAACAGATGACCAGGTACAGATAGAGACTCAGGAGGGGGACTCCCGAAAGCTTGCTTAATTTTTTTAATCTAGTTTGCCAATAAAAGGTATCAAAGCTTTACTTTTTTTCTCTTACTTATGGCTAACACGATACAAACCTCAACTATTAGTTAAAGGGTAATTGGGTCTCGAATTCTTCCAAACTAGTAAGACTTATATAAAAAGCCTTCCACCATACTTTCAAAATAAAACCTAAATCATTTCTGTAGATAAAATTTGTGAGAAGTTATTGCTGGGAAGGTTCAGCAATATTACTTCCTGCTTGAACACTTCCTGTTTTCAGCCATGTGACCAGCCTCTGCCTACATTAATAGGCTCTCCTTCTCAACTGTCAATTTCCCCCCCCGGTACTTCCTGATTTTCCCAGCGGTAAGTCTTAAGTGAGCATGCTTGTCCCCCGGGGTGGATGGATGGGCAGAAGTCAGGTGATGTCACTCACAGGCACCAGTCAGAGATGTGATTGTCAGCTCATTTTAAAGAAAATAATGCAGGCTTTAATTCATCCCTAACTTGTTTGTAGACCACAGTTGCCCTTTAAGAATAAGTAAGTCCAATACCCACTAAACCACAAGGCATAGACTTCTCATCACTAGGGGAACAAAATAACGTCAAGGTAACAATATTGAAATTTGCACTCCAAATTAAATTGCTTTAATTTGAAAACAAATTATTGAGGGTGGGGTGGATGCTATTTACTGTACTACGAAGAATAGATACATAAAGACAATCACAAAATTCCATAAACCTGCAGTGTTACAGCAGATTTATCAACAATGTTTCTTATTTAAGAGGGGCGTTGTATGTTAAGAATTGGTCTCCATTTTCTTATTTGCAATTTTATCTTTAGTTCTCTATTAAAGATCTTTAAATAGATTCTAGACAAACATTTAAGCGCATCTATGTAATGCATACCACAGTTGGTGTTATATATTTTATTATATACCAAATAAAAACACTAGATGGCTAGCAATTGGATAAAAAAAAACAACGAATACTTCCTGGTTGTAATCAGCTATAGCGTCCCGGTCTTTAATCATTACATTCAAGGAATAATTCACTTTGTGAACTATTCCTTTAATGTACACATAGAACCAAAAGAACATGGATGCCTTATATCAGGTGAACAGATCTACAGTTACGATTACTATGAATAAAAAAAAAGGTCTTAGTAATAGGTTTAAAGGAGAACTAAACTTCAGTTTTTCAGATCCTAATGTGAAAGTTTTTCTCCCCAGAACACCTACACGTTGAAAGATTTTTCTCTAGTTATTTGCATTTAGTAGATATAAGTAATAGATTCTGTAACAAAGGAGGCTTCCATCTTGTTGCCAGTACAACTCATAGCCCATGTTGGCTTCAAAGAGCCACGCCCCCTGACCCCAGGATTCACTATCTATTTGCAGAGTTTCTAGCATCTCTTTCTAGTGAAAGATAAAGTTTCTAAATGTACCTGTGATCACAGTTAGAGTTGCTGGTGGCGCACCATGTAAATGCTGTGTGTTTAGGAACAAGCAGACCAAGAAGTCACAAGTTCAAATCCCCTAGATTACTTTTGAAACAATATAACATGGTCTACTGCCTGAGTTTAGTGCTTTTTTTGTTTGTTTGTTTCCATGTTTCTAGAAAAATATGAAGTTTCTACATATGTACAAACTTTATATATAGCAGCTCTGTTATTTATTTACCAACCAACATGAATTGCTGACAGTCTTCCAGTAGCAATACAAAATAGTGTACTGATTTTACTTGCATTTACTTCTATCGATGGAGAGTTCACCTGTGGCGTGTTCTGCTAAAGTGCTGGGTTAGGAAAAAAATCAGACTGTTGGGACACAGGTTCGATTCCCTATGTTCCTTTTTTTGTTTCTATTAAGTGTCTAGCAAAAGATAAAGACTCTTCATGTACAGGTTCATTATTTGCAATCCCTTGTGGCCTAGTGGTAGAAAGCTTTCTTTTTAGAAAGACACAGTATAGAAGGTTGCTGGTTCGATTCCCCATACTGAATGCTGAAATGTTAAATGTTCTGTTTCTTTCATCCATGCTAGCAAAGACATACACTGCAAAGATTACTTTTCTTTTTTGTATGTAAAGCATAGGAATTTATCATTGTTAGGGACAGGAGCATTTCTAATGTGTTTACACAAAAACTGCACTGATATCTGTGTTCTGTGTCAGAGGGAGGGATCTCTGAGCTGTAACAAGAATGCAGTTTCCTGTAAAGTGTCCGGCGGACACTTAGCTGGGTGTTCCCAGATAAGGTGAATTATGGTAGCTGACCCTTAGTACACACAGGTTATTTTCATAAATCACCCAGCATCCACAGCAAAGGGAGACATGAGACACAGCTTGTTGTTCATTTGTGAATGTGCTCTCTCTATTGGGACAATGTTTTCTTGGGACTTTAGTTCTCCTTTAAGAACCAAGATGCAGTGTACTTTTTGTGATAGATTTTGCTGCATTCTAAAAGTCTCTAATGCTCGATAAGATTTAGAATTGTGGTTTCAATCATCATCAGTTAAAGGAGAATTCCACTGTAAGATTAACTTTTTAAAAATGAAAACTAACGCAGGATTGATTATCCCTGCCTCCCAAAACCATTTCATTGAGAAGCGCCAGCACATACAGTTTTCATCTGCCAGGTTAGTGTACTGGACTTTCCTGTGTTACAAATAGTGCTGAAGCACCGAGAAAGCTTGGCAGAACAGTTTTCTTTGTGCTGGCACGCCTCACATAAATGATGTTGAGAGCTATAAATTATCAATTTTACCCCCCTGTTCCAGGTACTTTTTATTGTGACTGTTTTTTAAAAACAATATGCATAAAAAGGACCACATTAACTTTTACAGATGGAAATCCACTAAACATAGGAGGAAGTTAGGTAGTAACAAGTGTACAAGTTGTACCATAGAATAGGGTTGTATTTACAGGGTTGTTGGCCCTTGTAAAATAAAAAAAGCCCAAAAAAAAAGAACAACTGTTAGAGGATTAAACGTGATTGCAATCAGCCTTAAAGGGGAATACAAAGCTACTGCCTCTATTATTTTCAGAACAGCAATAGAGTAGGGCTTAAAATATTAATTTTATTATACTCCTCTTGCATCCATTCTGCTAGCTCTTCTACAATTAATTTAATTTTAATCCTATACTACTGAGTCTACTGTAAAGGCCCCTATACACTTGTGACTACCATTGCATGTATCTTGTCAAATCCTAATTTACTTCCCATACTCTGCATGGGAATTGGTTGGTTGGGTCCCCATTTACCTTGTGTTTGGTTGTTTTCATCCAATACACCGTGCTGATATTGGGCAAATCCCATTGAATATGACAACAATATTTCTAACGTGCATGGTCACCTTAATTCCTCCCCATTCCATTATTATTAATTTTTCATTCTCCTTTCTTGATGTTAAAGAGCAACTGTGGTCTTGTATTCTTCCAAACTATTAAGGATTATATAAAAAGCCTTCCATCACACCTTCAAAATAAAACCTAAATCACATCTCTAGATAAAATTTGTGAGAAGTTATTGCTGGAAAGGTTCAGCAATATTACTTCCTACTTAAACACTTCCTGTTTTTATGTGACCAGCCTCTGTCTGCATTAAGAGGCTCCCCTTCTCAACTGTCAATTTTTTCCCCGGGTACTTCCTGATTTCACCAGCATTAAGTCTTAACTGAGCATGCTTCTCCCCCAGGACAGACTGTGGGGCAGAGGTCAGGTGATGTCACTCAACCTACTGGAAGCAGGAAGTTTGAACATTTACCCCAATGTAATTTCTCAGAGGCTCCAGCCAGAGATGTGATTGTCGGCTCATTTTAAAGGAAATACTGCAGGCTTTCATTTAACATTAACTTGTTGGGAGACCACAGTTGGCCTTTAATCAATGACTGTTGAACTGCTGTTCAACAGTCATTGGTTTTTTAGGACCCAATACACAAGGCTGCCAACAAGGTCCACTCAAATTATATCTTCTAGACAAACATTCATTAATGTTATTCAACATTATACCTCTTTATTTCTGTGTTTAAACCCCCATTTATTCAATATATACTTGTTAAATACCAGGGGAAATTACACATATTGCAGGTTTTTGAGGATTGTTTGTCCACAAATACTGGAACTTTGTAACCTTTGCATTTCATTTTTGACCTTGCAAAAGAAATGTGATCAGCACACGTTTCATCTAAAAGACTTATGTTGGGAAGCTGGGGGTACTTCCCTGCTTCTTATCTTGTATCATAGAGATTTTAAGACGCCTAGACTAGGAGGTGAGGGGGAAGAGCCAGGTAACCAGGAAGTAGCCAGTAAGTTAGGAAGTGAGGGGGAGGAGCCAGGTAACTAGGAAGTAACCAGTAAGTTAGGAAGTGAGGGGGGGAAGTAAAGAGATAACCGGTATGATAAAATGTGACTATGATAAAGGTGTAAACAGAAAGAAGAAAACCCTGGTCAGAAAACTGTTTTCTCTCCAGTAATACCCTCCAGCATACAATGTCTCAGTTACTGGTTCTGCCATACTCACTCCTGGCTGGCAGATTGTGAGTACTGTTACAAAGTTCATATCTGCCGTAAATAAACTTTCCCATTCTGTTCAGTGGAATAAAGGGAATACAGTATTTACTTGAAGTTCCCAGGGAGCCTGTCTCAATCCTGGGTGGAGGCATGCCAATCTGTTATTCCTGCTCTCTCTAATAGCGGAGAAACAGGACTCCTCTAGCGCCAATCCAGACTATAAATACCAAACTTCTATTCTGTGTAGCCAGAGGGCTACACTAAATTAATGTAAATTCGTTTTTATATGAAGGTTTAGAATTATAAAAGCAGAATCTGGACCAATTGTCCCTATTTTGGCTGAATATCAGTTATTTCTCTTTTATTTGTTGTTTTTCTCTGTAACTGCAGCTTGAATAGTTTGAGCATAATTTAGGCAACTCAAATATTGGGAAAGCCAGTACTAGTGGGAGTATTGGAACATGTATGTACAGATGGGACAGAATTTGTTTCATTGATCTTGACATTTTAAATAATTAAACAGTGAACATACACAACAGCATATCAGTGGGTGGGCTGATCGTTTATTGGTGCCAGTTATAATCAAGGGCATTGATGTTCAGTTTCTGCAACATTGCATTCATAGTTTTCTCTTGTCCTATTTTTCAATTGCTCATTACTGAAAACCAATAATCAGAATAGCACGTAGTAGGAAACCAATGTTTTTATACTGTATATTGACATAATTATGCTGTATGTTACAGAAATGTATGTAAGAAAAATAAACTCAGAGCTAAGCACTGAGTTTGTATGTTCTTCCCATGCTTACATGGGTTTCCTCTGGGCACTCCGGGTTCCCCCACAATCATACTAATAGACTGTATGTGTAAAATAAATGTGCTTCGAGTGTAAGCTCTTCGGGGCAGGGCCTGATGTGTGTGTATCAGTGTTATTGTAAAGTGCTACGGAAGAATTTGGCACTATATAAATCCACAGTAATAATCATAATAAACCCATTTTTAGACTGGTAACTCTCCTGATTTCAGGTGACAAATCCAGCACTGACTGTACATATGTTTTTCCAATACTCCCACTAGGGCTGACTCAGTCAACTTTCCAAAGACTGAATAGTACATTCAACAATATATTCTGGTATGCAGATAGAACATTTGATAGCAAAATAATAAATGTGTATGTGTATCTGAGTAAACAAAGGTTGTTTATTCCATCAGAGATACAAATGCTTATCTACAAAAAGCAGAAAGCTGTTTAATCACTTATATCTTTTCTCTTGTTAAATCACATTCTATTCTCAAGAGACTGATAAGTAACAAAATTAATTACATTGGAATCAAATACATTTTCCACTAGAAAAGACCGACAATTGCAAAGAATAAAGAAAGGTTAAACAGACATAAGCAGACTTTCATAAAAATGCCACTCAGAAATTCATTTTTCCCCAATGTTTATGTTTGATTTAATGACAGGCTTTATGTTCCAATAATAAAATTTAACATAATTTCATAAACCATTACATAGTTAATTATGTATAAAGCCTCATTATTTTACTCAGAATAATATATCTATAATTAAAGGAAAAGTCAGGATGATTTTCATAGTGGCAAAATATTAATTTTCAGCTATAGACATGCTCAGTAGCTTTGAATTTCCCATGGTGCTTAGTTCCTTAGTGGCCATAGAAAAATTGAAATACTTTACCAATATTTGTAAGGGAGGCCATACATGCACCAATCTTAATCATTTGTTTGTGGCATTGTACATTCAGTACTGGTCCAATAAAATATTTAAATGCATTCGATAGGAAAAAAATCAGACAATTGGCTGATTGGCCATACACGATCTGACGATATCAAAATATCCAGATGTTGTATGACCGGGGTTGGTGCATGAATGGCCATATGTAGAAACTGAGGTCTGTTGGCCTTAAAAAAAAACATTTACACATAGAGAACTGATTGTTGTCAATGAAGCTACATCTATGAACAAAGGACCCACCAACACAGTGACCATACACAAGCAATTCTTGGCAAGAACGCTCAGTTTATATTGTTTATCAATAATATGCATGTCTTTTTTCTGATGCTACAAAACAATAAACATCTTTTATATACACTTAGTCATACTGCACATCTCATACAATACACAGGAGGAATAGAATTAGCTGGAGTGCCCTGTGCAGCATGCTAAATGATGATATTACTTAGGTATCTCAGTTCTCCACTGAGGTTTAACTTATAAAGAAGAAAATATAGATACAGGGTGCTGATACACTAGCTGGGATGTTTATCAAAACTGTGAAGCAAATAGGACATGCCTGGTGGGTGAATGGTTAATATCAGGGCCAGATTTACCATTAGGGAACACTAGGCACAAGCATGTGCTTGCAGGGGCGGCTGTCAATTTTTGAACCCTCACCTAGGAACAGACATGTTGCGTAGGACTCTGGAGACCCAGTTGGATTTGTAATCAGTATTCACTGTACCAGGTCGCTAGAGATGCCTTGATATCCAAAGGGTGATGTACCAGTATATTCCTTATATTGCATGATTGTTGAATCATTGTTTAAGAATTGTTGCTCAAGAATTGTTTCGCAATAAATTATATTATTATTCATTTTAACTATACATCGTGTCTTATTCTTTGGATCTTTGAAAGCTCAGTTCTGAAAGCAGAAAAATACCTTACTTAAATTATAGAACCAAAACTGACGTGCTTTTATTTTGAACTGACATTGGTTGTAAGGAACAGTCTGTATGAGTTCAGTTATGTAGATGAGGGTTGTCCCCAAGCATGATGGACATACAAAACTAGCATTGAATTATCACCACTGCTTGATGTTATTACTTCTCATCTATCAGCAGGAATTAGCTATTTACCAGAGAGATATATAATCAACAGGCAATGTAATGAAAGGATAAACAGAAGAATGAGGCTAGTTCAATGACAGCTTTTCCGTCGATCACAACAGGAGTTCATCTTCACAACACACAGAGGATTCCCCCCTACTAGCTCAGCCAGATACATTAATGCAGGATTCTGTTTATTTTTAATTGCTGTCAAAACTGTAAATGCACTTACAATACAAGTAAAGGTTTACTAAGCATATGGAAATCGATTTCAATATTACACTGACATTGCATCTACTGCACCACTTTCTAAATTCTAAAATCTAAACTCTTATTCATTTATTAACTCCTGTTTTAATAAATTATTTAATATGTTTACCTAATAGCATAAATTACGGTAACTATTGCTCTAGCTTCCCTACTGTTTCTGATGCTCAAACATACGTACTGTTATAATTCATATAAAAATAATTACTTTAATATATTTAAGCTATACTTATTTAATTAATGTTATGGTTAATAAAGTTCATGATATTTAGCATCTTATAAGGGTCTGAACTGTATTATATTTATATTTTATATATTTATAAATATTTATTTAATTAAACATGTTTATTCAATCATTTCATAGATACATTTAACAATATTTTCTTCCTTATGCTGGGTTCACACCCGATATTTTGACCCGACTAACCAATATTTTGGTTGATAAAGTCTAACAGGGTTATTCAATAAAAGTTCTTATCATTAAAAATGGTGGTAATTTTGCCCCAGCCAATCAGATGTTAGCTTTCAAATGTTAAATAATATCTGATTGATTGGGGCAAAATTAGCATAATTTTTAACAATAGGAACTTTTATTGAATCTCCCTGTAAGTATCACAAGGCCCATTTTTTCCCACAACCTACAATGGTCGTTCAAACCTTCCACCACTTTGGAGGAACGTTTGATTTTGAACGTTTTGATTTGAAAAATGGAAACATTTCCCGTGTATAGTAATTTTAAAATAGCATTACTGGGTGGCAAATCATATTAAATGAGTTTATCTGGGAGATAAAAAAAACTTGCTTAGGTTGCCATTGCCCTCTGCCATTTAAGTGCGCATGTTAGCTCATGAGGGCCCATAGGGAGAACTGGTGAGCGAGGTTGTGCTGGAGGCGATGTGTTTGTTTTTAGCTGCTAATCGGCGATAAGTATATGAGGACCATAACAGAATCTGCAGCTGGTCTATTACTGTTTGGGTTTGTTTGTTCTTGTGCTTTCAAGTTTGGAATTTTTAAACATGGAAAGCAGGCAAGCTGCAATGCTGGTAGCTGAAAGGGTTAAAGGTAATACTCTACTGGTAATACCAATACTCTGGGAAAGTGCTGGCACTGAAGGGTTAATGGTAACAATCTGGGAAAGTGCTGGCACTGAAGTATTAATGGTAATACTCTGGGAGAGTGCTGGCACTGAAGGGTTAATGGTAATACTCTGGGAAAGTGCTTGCACTGAAATTATTTATAGGAAAGTCTGCTGGCATTGAAGGGTTAAAGATAATATTCTGCTGGCACTAAAAGTGGTAATGCCAATACTCTTGGAGGGCTAGGTCACACTACTGTGCTTTTAAGCGTGATGGGATTGCAATCTGATCACGCTAGGGCCCCATACTACTTACTATATCCTCTGCAATCCACCACACACAAATGATTGTCGGATGGGAAAAAAAGGTCTTATGGTCCCTTTAGCCAGCTATCCAATACATGGAACTCACAAATTCTTAAGGTAAATCTGTATACGGCTATGAACCTTTTTCTTAATCATCTCCAGTGTGTGCCATTTATTGTAGTCCTATGATATACAACAGCATTGCACAGCTCTTTTTGCATGACAACACTGTATTGAGCTCTCAATAAATGTGACATTTTTTCTATGGTGCAAATTTATTATGAGAGCTCTTCATAGAGATCTACTGTGTTCCTGTACAGTATGTAGATTAACCATCGGTTAAACCGTAAAATGAATATTAGCAACTGTAAAACCAGACACATGTAAACAAATGTCAAATTCCAATGAGATCACTAGATATTCCACACCCCATACAGTGTTGCTTTTATCAAAATAATCATAACTGCCTCCAGCCTTGGGTTGCAAGGCATTGCGATCACTTTAAAACATGCCTAAAATAAACACTACAATTTCTACTGCTGCAAGTTCCTACATTTTTATCTACAAAATAAATGCACCAGTTGAACAAGCTGCAGAGCACAGTACATTACGTCTTGAGAAAAGTACTAAAAATAAAATACAGAATATAACATGTATATTCAAATGTTATCACACGTGCAAAGTACGGACTTTGAGTGGAAGAGAAAAATCTGCAGCAATACACTTTGAATATGTTTGTAAAATAATTGCACAATAAAATAACTGAGTTGAGACCCAATAAACAGATTGGTTTAGTGGTTTGTTATTGGTTCTGTTTTTAATGCAAGGCCACACTAAGTGTATACATTTGCCTATATTCGACATTAGAGCATTATTATTTTGACTAACAAGCCTGTATTATTTTCATTAGTTCTACTTTACAGTGATATTTGTAGAATCCTATAATTTATGGCAATATGACACCTGTGAATCGGACCTAGGTCCCAGTAATGGGTTTTGTTATCCGATTATGCTATCAATTGGCATTGCTATTACAATGCAATCAGAATCAGACCAGCTCCAAAAAAGTAGCCCCCCCTCCCCCCTTAGCGGCATAACTATAGGGCCCACGAAAATGGGAGGTGGGGGTGTGTGTGTGATCGCGTGTATGCAGAAAACATATACGCGGTCAGCATGTTAAAGGTTCTGGTCTTTTATGCACCAATTAGATGTTTGGAGAATTGAGGCACACAGTGCAATGTAGAAATATTAACAATAGCTACTTTTTATAAAAAAATACTTAATGTGCATTTTGTATATTATATATAGATTTTTCTCTGTGGCCATGTTAGTTCTATGTGTAATATAATTTGTCTTGAGACAAAGGCATTCAATCAGAAGCTAAAGCCAGATCAGTCATCATGGGGAACAGTTTTTCTATATTTTAGCATACTGACCAATAAGAACAAAATCAGAAGATACATAGAAATTAGGAACAAGATTTTGTTCAAAATGCACATAAAACAGCAAAAAGCTGCATGCATGGGAAACCCTCTGTGTACAGGAAGTACAGTATTGTGGCCCTTCAAATTATAAAAAATGCTTTGGCAGGATAAATCCATTACTAGAAATCTAAGCTGTTTATAATAATAATACTAACAACACAAAGTTAAAAAAAATATATATATATTTTCCTCTTCAAAGAAAGATCCACTTAGACCTATGATTGTAATGTATACTGAAAAGTGTGCTGTAGCATAATGTGAATGGCTTCATAAAATTCAAGGCAGCATTCATTCTGCAGAATACTTATTTTCAGATTAAATAAAGAAGGACATGTTTCATGTTTTGTAATGACAAAAGACAACGCTCTACATGCTGATGCATGCTTGTTACTGCATATAAATGAATTTACAGTATAAGCAGCAGTACATATGTATTGTACAAACTTAATTGAAATGCTTTAATTTAAAATCTTTCTAGTTGACTACACAGATATGACAGAAAAAAAAAGTTGGGTTAAAAAAATTAAGAGGTTAATTTGCAAAATTGTAGATATGGGCAGCATGGTGGCCCAGTGGTTAGCGCTGATGCCTTGCAAAGCTGAAGTTCTGGGTTCAAATCCTCCTTTTCCTTTCCTGCTTTTAAATAAGTCATGCAAAAGTAGAGCAATTATGTCAGTACACCGCTTGCAGCATGCATTTGTTTTTGAGAAGCCACAGTTACTGTCTTAGCATGGCTAACCCTCTATACATCACGGCGGACAGGTTAGTGTGACTTTATGACAGTAATTTGTGTTTGCATCTCTCTTATCGAAAAATACAGAAAGTTCAACGATCCAAATGTTCCAATCTATAATCAAAATACCGGATTCAATAATCATAATACATATCTTTCAACCGATACATCCATCAATATGTCTATACTGTAAATATGTATAGTAAAAGTACACTATACTGGTGCAGTAACCAACAGTTTTCTTTCTTCTCCTCCAGCCTGTCCATTCCTTTATTATTATATGCTTACCTTTGTCAGAGATATAAGGCTGTGGGAGGAGCCAGAGACCAGTCAGCTACTGCATGGACTAAATTGTTTTTCTATAAATACCTGTCATTATCTCTTGAGGACCCCTAGCAACATCTCAAACAAACCCTGTATTGATAATGGGGTTGCCATAACTAAAAAAAGTATAATAACTATTATTTAGAATACTTGCATAGAGGAATAATGTGCATATTTTACATTAGTTTTAAAAGAAAGGGAAAGTGAAAAGAGGCAATCAAAGGAAGAAAGATTCATTATCTATTATTTTAGTATAGTAATACAAGACCACAAGTCATATGTTCACTTGACTTTTCTGGACTATATAAGGGAGCTTTACAAATAGCAAGTGCAAAACCATCTGGTACAGACAAAGATTCAGTAATAACATTGTCAAAAGACATCCATTGATTTTATCCCATTTACTTTACAGTGATGCCTTTGTTAATGTTGACCTGATGGACAAAAACAAACGTGAAGCTTTACCCAGATTGCAACATAAAAGGGGAGAAATCCGTTCTGAACCACACTGGCAATCAAAGTTATCCCTGGATCATCTAGTAACTTTATGTCTAATATGCAGAAAGCATATCAGCACTCCTGATATGCTGTAACAGTTGGAAAGTTGCGATCCCCCCACCTCCAATTTCACAATAATTGAGGCACAATTACCAAAATAGCCTTTGCTGGTTAAAAAGCTTAACTAAAAAGAGCAAGAAAAAGACGTAAAAAAAATCTGAAAATGTCAACCTGTACTGTCCAGCTTCTAAACTAGAAGTAAAAATTAGAGCTTTTGTTTATAGCAACTTTAGTTTAGGATACACTAAAGAATCTTCTTTAGAAACAGGGAGATTCAATAATAGTTCTTATCATTTAAAATGGTGCTAATTTTGCCCCATCCAATCAGATGTTAGCTTTCAAATGTTAAATAAGTTCTAATTGGTTGGGGCAAAATTAGCACTATTTTAAACGATAAGAACTTTTATTGAATAACCCTGACAGACTTTTCTGAAATAAGAATACAAAGCTACATCAAAGAGGTGAGACTGTTTCAACATGCACAATTAAGTTATAGAAATAATTGCTACATGATAAAATTACAATGAATCCCCAATGTTACTAAACAGGCCACTTACAAAACACACTAAATAGCAATGGGATTATGGACAACGTTTCCTGTTTTGGTCTTAAATTTTACAGGAAATAAACATATTGAATGAATTCAATTACAATTCGTTTTCCATATCTTATTTTGTTTAACAAAAGATTTGATTTCTAAATATACAGTTAGCAATTTCTTTATGTTTTTCTCCCACTCCCCAATAGTTTAACTGTACTTAAAGGGCCACCCTTAAAACAAAAAACTGGTCAAATGTCCGTTAGCTCAACCCCAACTGCACACTATTAGATGTATTACTACACAGATATTTAAAGGGCATGTCCACCCCATTTATACAATTTTGCTGTCGTGTAGGGCTCCCTCTCCCAACTGCCATATTTATTTGAAGAAAAAAATTCCTCCGATGTTCAGTCCCGGCCCTCTGCTTGCATGAAACTGCAAGCAGGGGGCCGGACCGGCAGCTGCGTCTGTAATTGGCTGAGAGGCGGTTGGGGGTGGGTGAGGGAGCCCTACACTACAGAAATGGGCATTTGAGCTAGGGGAGGGAGAGAGAAATGGGAGGGAGAGGAAGGGGGGGGGGCTGCACTGGGCATGTCATTTTTCTCCCGGAGGAGAGACAGGAGGCAGAGTCCTATATGCACTCGGCCAGGCTCTTGGTGATCAGTTTTTTGGACTTTGAAGGGACATTAGAGGAGAACCATTTGGAGCAGGGATGTAAGGTAAGGATTTTTCTACACTACACAGTGGGGTCAGTAGTGGGTTAAATTATAGTTTTGGGGGTGGACATGCCCTTTAAAGGGTATCTCCACTCAAAATGTACACTTACTTTTTTTCAGTTTAATTGAAGAACTGGAGGCTGGGAAGAGGAGTGAACACAGAAAACTTACCAGTGTTTGTGTGCATCTGCTGTTCCTATGACAGGTCACATGCACATGATCAACCCTATTTGTAAACAACCTATATAGGACAACATACTCTATATAAAGGTGCTCATACACTAGTTAGATATTAGATGGCGGTCTTGTTAAGCCTATTCATTTTGAACAGGTTAGGTGGTTCCTTTACGGTTGTTTGAACATTGTGGGATCAGAATGTCAGTTCCTATGGGAGCCTTAATTAAACAATTTACTGAATCAAGCATTTTTCTTTATTTATATAAATGCGAAAAGATGTTTAAAAGGCATGTCCACCCCATAACTAAAATTTGCCCCACTGCGCAGTATAAGAAAAATCCTTACCTTTCCTCTCAGCTCCTTATGGTTGTCTTGCAGTGCCTTATGAAAGTCCAGAAGCCCTCTCAGTGTGTAATAAGGGATCTGCCCTTCCCTGTCCTTCTGGAGGACTATGTCATGTGCAGGGGAGCTTTCCCCCCTCCCTCTGGATCCCACGGCTCTGCAGTAAGTTAAAAAAAATACTATTTTTTTCTGTAGTGTAGGGGATCCCCACTAATCCTAAACACTAGGGTTTTAACATTAAAAAATGCACAGAAACAGGCTTACCCACCTTTGTCCCCTCAGGTCTCCCAATAGCTGGCAGCCGCATCTGTGATTAGCTGCAGTTCCCAGAAGTAGCAATAGAGGCAGAGACCCAGGGAATGAAGGTGGGCAAGTCTCTTTTTTAAATTAAAACCCTAGCATTTAGAGTTGGAGGGGGTCCCCTTCACTACATAAAAAAAATATATTTTGGGGTGGAGCTACCCTTTAAAATTAATTGTATCACCAGTGATTGTGATATATAATTTGAAGAAACATTGGTAAGAAAACATCAGTTGGCTCACTGTTTAATTTAAGCAACTTTGGCATTTGTGTTGGTGACATTTACATATAAAAGAAAAGAAATAATGATTATAGGCTAACAAAATCATATACAAAAAAGCACTTCTAAGAAAAAGCAACAGTTGTGTCAAATATCATCACAAGCTTTACCAACAGAAGCAAAATGAAGAAGAGTTTGGTACAGCAGAAGTAAGCTATGTCATCTTTATTTTTCACTTCTTCAAACAGTAAGTGATTGATGCTTCTAAACAGATTGTTTCCATGGTTATTGTAATTGCCTACCACTGTTATTGAGCACTGGAATGGAGAAGTAAGGAAACTATAAGCGTATAAAAAATGAAAAGGTGCTTTAGAATACCATGCTAAGATTTTCTTTGAATTATTTATCTGCATTAATGCAATAAAATGGAAGAAAAAAAATATTTTTTATAAGTAGAAGGGCAGAACCATTGTAAAATCTGGGATAAGACTTCACTCTATATGAGTATTATGATTTGCATAGTGCATAGGAGAAAATGTAAATTTAAATAGCCCCAATTTGATCATTATGATGGCTAGAAACATTTAAAGAGACACTATGCACATGCAGTAACTGATGGCACTTTTCTATCAAATACATAGGCTAGCCTAAGTCAAAGATCAGAGGCGTTCTTGAGTATAGCACTAGTTAAAGGAACTAAACTTATTTTAAAATCCTAATGTGAAAGCTTTTCTCCCCAGAATACCTATACATTGAAATATTCTTCTCTAGTTATCTGCATTTAGTAGGTATAAGTAATAGATTCTGTAACAAAGGAGGCTTCCATGTTGTTGCCAGTACAACTCATAGCCCATGTTGGCTTCAAAGAGCCATGCCCCTTGACCCCAGGATTCAGTCTCTATGCACAGAGTTTCTAGCTTCTATTTCTTGCGAAAGATAAACAGGGAGATTCAATAAAAGTTCTTATTGTTTAAAAAGGTGCGCATTTTGCTCCAACCAATCAGAAGTTATTTAACATTTGAAAGCTAACATCTGATTGGTTGGGGCAAAATTAGCAATAGATTCAATAGAATGCTACTGTTGCTTGCTTTGTCAGTATTTGCAAGAATACCTGTCATGGAGCACTATGAAGTTTGCAGAAAAACCAAAGTAAGAGTAAAAACTGACAATTAAAGAAGATGAAAAGCTCTCCTGTACGGTGTCCATTTTAGGACATCATCAGGTATCGGGTATCAGGTGTCAGGTATCAGGTGTCGGGTATCAGGTATCGGGTATCAGGTGTCAGGTATCAGGCATCAGGTATCGATTATCAGGCATCATGTATCAGGTGTCAGGTATCGGGTGTCAGGTATCGAGTATCAAGTGTCAGGTATCGGGTATCAGGTGTTAGGTGTCAGGTATCAGGTATCGGGTATCAGGTGTCAGGTATCAGCTATCATATTTTGTGTATTAAGCTGGCCATACACTAAGCAAACATTAAATAGGTAAGACATTAGACAGATTAGCAAAATGTGACCTAGCTTTTGGGGAATAACATTAAAAAATTTTTTTAATAGAGTGGGCATAGGGTGGGATAGGGTGGGCATACCCTTAACAACCAGTAAGTGAAGATAAATGTGTGTAAGAGTATGTACCTGTATCTGTGTGGGGGTGGGAGGTATTAGCATTTGCATTTACGACCATGAAACTAATTGTTTTGATGACATGACCCTTAGGCTGAGGCCACACAGCAACACACAGGAATTGCGCAAACAATCGTGAGCGTTATCGCACGCAATTGGGTGCACGATTCTTGTGCGTTTTGCTTTTTCACCATTTTGCGTTACCAAAACGCTAATGGACGCGCAATCGCATGCGCATCGGAAATCGTGGGAATTTTCAACTTCCCGTGATTTCCATTTTAGCAAAAATCGCAGGCGCAATCAACGCGTGCGCAAACGCATGAAAAACGCGCTAATTTGACAGTTTGACCTAGCCCTTAAACCTCGAAATATCCATATTAGAAGATTGTACCCTTTATGGGAAAAAAATATCCTGATATTTGCCGATAATGCAGTAACGCTTCCACCGATTCCTTAGCTAGCTAAAATAGAAAGAACAGTAATTTAGCTTTTCAAGCCAAATTAAATTAATTAAAAAAATGTTTCAGGTTTCATGTATCAGAGTCAGGTATCATTCATCAGTTATTTACTTCAAACTGGCCACATACTACTTCCTGCTTACTTCAAACTGGCTACATACTACTTCCTGCTTACTTCAAACTGGCCACATACTACTTCCTGCTTACTTCAAACTGGCTTCAAACTGGCCACATACTACTTCCTGCTTACTTCAAACTGGCCACACACTACTTCCTGCTTACTTCAAACTGGCCACATACTACTTCCTGCTTTTGACTTTATTGTGTTTTTTCGCCCATTGATATTTTCAGTTGCCAAAGGTCATTTCCTTGACCCTTCAAACATTGGTTCATCCCGGGAACATCTTTGCATGGGGCAAACCAAGCAGAAACCCATTGATTCCATGTTGATTAAATGTGTAAATACAGCGTGACGAGGTTTACTTGTCTTATCTATGGCAGTTGGATACCAAAAAGAAGAATGTATGGAATATAGTTAAATCAGGTTACACGCAGGGTGTTTATCATATGTGCTAGGAGACCGGCTGCATGCAAACATTCCATTCGAAACTCCGCTATTGAACTTGGATCTTTGGCAGGAATTTTCTTGTGCAATAAATAGATTTTTTTATTACTGTAATTGCTGTACCTGTAAAAGCAACACTGGGATTCTCAGCCAAAAGGAAATAAAAGCTGCACATGCCCATTGCATGGGAATTACCCTGCATATTACCTTAACGATGTTCAAACACCGATCTGTCCCTCTTAGGAAAGTCAGTGGTGGAAGAATTTAAAGTGACACCTAGTGGTCGGAATGGGTATTACGCATTATAGCTGGATAATACTGCAGCTGGCATTTTAATAAAATCTTTGGTATTTGCTCTCTGTGGTAAATACCAATTGGTAATAGGGTAAATATGACCCCATTGTATTGTACAGCATGTTCCGTATTATAGAGTAAAGGTGATTGGCAGTGCGGTGGGTAGAAAGTTCTGTCAATCACTAGAGTTGGCAGGCTGGCGATGCCATCAGTATTATTAAGGAACGTAAAGGACTCATTCTCCTTTCGTAAACTGAGAAGGAACTGAAATATTTATCTTGTAAAATGGGGAATTACTAAAGCATTGGCCCTTGTTTGATATGGAGAGAAATCTATCTCAGTCTATCTCACTCTGTCTGATTGGACACCTGGAAACAGGGACCCACCAACCAGCAGGTGCCAAGCTCTGAAAATAAATCGATAGAGTGTTTTCTACATGAAGGTTTCCTTGGCCTCCTCCCATGGGGCCTCTCCTATGATGTAGAAACACGCTGCACTGGCTATCGCTTCCCATTTGTAATCACAGTAATTAGATAATGAACCTTCCTCATTACCTTAGTAAGTCCACAGGGAAGCTTTAATAATGTGCAGTCAGTCACAAAACAGCAAGGGTTGGTTCTAATCTGTAGTTGGGCCTCACCCATCTTGGCCCTAATCAGATTGGAGAAGTCAATTAAGGTCTGATTATTCTATCCCAGGATTGTCTGACATGGCTCTCCACATTTATAATTCTTGGCTGATGAGGAAGTTGCATAGAATTAACGCTCCTTTTGTAAAACCTTAAGGGCTAGGCCACACTAGCGCGATTTTCGCTAAAATAGAAATCGCGGGAACGCGAAAATTCCCGCGGTTTCCGATGCGCATGCGATTGCGCATCCGTTCGCGTTTTGGTAACGCATGCGTTCACCATTTTTTGTGCGTTAACGCATGCATTTCCATACCGCAAAATGGCCAAAACGCATGCGCAAAACACGAACGTGAAACGCATAAGAATCGCGCACACAATCGTGTGCGATAACGCTCGCGATTTGGTGCGCGATTCCTGTGCGTTGCAGTGTGGCCTCCCCCTAAAGGACAACTAAACTGCCTTTTTTTGTTCGTCAATCCCTATGATGTCACATAGCACAGTTGGTCAACTTTTGGATCCCTCAAAAATTAGATTGAGGGAAGCAGAGGGGTGAATTAAAATGAATATATTAAAAGGAAAAAAAACGTCACTTTTATTTATCAGAAAAGAGGCATCAGCTAATCTAGTTTAAGTCATAGTTAGCCAGGGTATGTCCACCCTAAAAAAATCTTTAGCCATATGATAGCTCTGCCTTGCCCACCCCCAACCACCAATTTGTATCTGTAATAAAAGTTCCCCAATCATATTTGCAGCCCTTCGCACCCGCGGCTGTCTTCTACAGCTCTATGCTAACAGGAAGCAGCAGAGAGGGTCCGGGCCAGCCAATCACAGAAGCGGCTGCCAACAATGAAGACCGTTGCGGCAGTGAAGGGCTGTAAGTATGATTCGGAAGCTTTTATTAGAGATCTAATTTGGCGGTTTGGGGTGGGCAAGGGAGAGCTACAATATGGCCAAAAGATTTTAAGCTAGGAGGAAAGGCAGCAATAGAGGGATCGTGAGGGTGGGAGGGAGGGGGGCTCCCCTACACGTCACAGTCCTTATTGAGGTTAAGGAAGCACCAGGGACTTGATGACTCACTGACAGCTCCTACTCTTCAATTTTTCTGACTTTGATCAAGCACTGCAGGAGAACCATAAGGAGCAGAAATGTAAGGTAAGGATTTTATAGCAGCAACAATGTATCAAACTGGGTACCACTACCATCCTTAGGGGGGTCTCCCCCTATATAATTTATCTAGACGTTAATTAGTAATTGGCCTTGACTCAACTAACAATCAGTCACTAGTATAAAATATACACAGCTTTATTAAACATAGATAAAATCACGTAATTCACCATGTTACACCCCACACTAAGCGTACACCAACATTAAGACTAGAAAAATACCAACTCCACTAACGTCCAAACTTTATCAATCTACTGCAGTCCCGGACACTGAATATACCATCTACCACCTGTAAATTTGCAGAGGATGGGGCCAAGACAATTTGTGCAGATCAAAGACTTTACAACAGGTAAAGTCTTTACAATCGGTACCTTCACTTCAATTAGCATAGAAATAAGTGAAGGTACCTGGCTCTGTACGATAGTAGAAGCCCTTTACTCTTTAATACCTCATAATTGGGGGCTAAAAGCAGCCTCTTTCTATTTATTTACGAGAGGTAATAAATATATACCCCATTTTAACATTTGCAGCTGTTGAAATTCGTACTAACACACAATCAGGGAGATACAATAAAAGTTCTTATTGTTTAAAATGGTGCTAATTTTTACCCAACCAATCAGATCTTATTTAAAGGGCATGTCCACCCCCAAAACTATAATCCCCCCACTACTGGCCCCATTGTGTAGTGTAGTTTAATCCTTACCTCACATCCCAGCTTCATATGGTTCTTCAGTAGTCCCCCCCCAAAGTCCCAAAAACGTGCCCACCAGAGGATGCAGAGTCTATATGAACTCTGCCTCCTACCTGTCCTCTCGGAGAAGTTTGGCCTCCCCCTAGCATTAATCCCTTTGATATGCCTCCCCCCTGGTCCCCCAGCCCCAACCGCATCATTTTTATTTTTAGAAAGTGCCCCAAACTTTTACTTACCTCCACTCTTCTCTCCGCTGCACTGAATGACCGGCAGCCACGTCCGTGATTGGCTGCCACTCAGCCAATCACAGACGCGACTGCCGTCCCCCCCTCTGCTTGCCTTCTCGCAAGCAGAGGGCCGGCACGTGGCGAAGGAAAGAGGGGAGGTAAGTAAAAGTTTAGGGCACTTTCTAAAAATAAAAATGATCGGTTGGGGGACCAGGCGGAGGGTCTACTTGGCCCCCGACATATGCAGGCCTCCACTTGGGTCTTTGGGAATTGTAGGTAGTGTACCCTATGATTGAGGCTTTGGAGGACTCCCAAGTTGACCTCTGATTAGATATGTCACGATGTCCTTCTTCTGTGGCATGGTCCCCTAGACAGTTAAAAGGGGAAGTGGTCTCCAAACAGTTAAGTTTAAATGAAAGGTTTCCTACCTTTAAAACAAGCCATCACCACCTCTCTACTGCTCCACAGCCCAAGATATACAGAAATGACTGACCAGAAAGTTAATGGGTGGGAGGCTGACTTGTGACATTCCTGAGGCTTTCCCTGCACAGTGCCGCCAGCGAGCACAGCCTCAGACTCCCTCCTCTCTGCTGTGTGAAGTCCTGACAGAGAATGTAAGGGAATCTACAGCCCTTCTCTTCACTATGTGAAAACAGCTTTTTCAGGCAGAGTTCTCCACTCTGCCTGAAAAGGCTAATCCAAAGAGTTTTCTGTATGGAGGGGGGTCTGAGTAACCCACGGCAAACGCGAGTGGGCGGGGCTTAGACACCCGTGAGTGGATGGGCTTAGGCACCCGAGAGTGGGAGGGGCTTAGACACCTGCAAGTGAGCGGGCCACGGCACCCCCGAGTGGGCAGGGCCACATGGGGCTGTAAGATAATGGGCCACGGGGGGCCTGCAACTGGAGGGACCATGGGGTCCATGAGTGGGAGGGACCAGGGGGGCTGCAAAGGGGAGAGAGGACACAGGAAAGATTGACTGACAGTTTCAAGCAGGAAGCAGGAAGTGCAGGGGACCTGGTGATGCTGGTGCCAAATCCACACACAAAAATGTAAATATCTTCAAAAATAAATTGCAAAAATCTCAGGGGAGCAATTCCTATCAATTTACCTCAATTTACCTAATTCATTTTTGGACCACAGTTCCCCTTTTAACCCTTTCACTGCCAGGAGATTTTCATTTTTTTTTTGCATTAACTGCCAGAAGAATTTTCAGGATTTTGCCCTCAATCGCTTTAGACTAATTTTACTGTAGGAAACCTTGCAGTAAATCAGGAATATATACATTGTTTTTTTCAGCACAAAGTCTACTTTAACATGGTAACAGAATTTTTAACTTTTCTGGAAATTTTACTGGAATTATGGGTAAAATATGTAAAAAAAATGAAAAATTTGCAAATTTTCATGGATTTTTCCCATTTTTACTTATAGTTATCTTAAGGTTACACACAAAAATCTTACTGTTTCTAAAAGCTCAGATACTCCCGAGTACAACGATACCAGATATATGTAGGTACCCCACTTTTCCTGTACAGGAGACCCCCGCAAACTAAAACTGCACCTCAAGAATATTACACCAAATTAAAATGTATAACCACTACTGACAGTTAACATAGAATATCTACCAAATTAACTAAAATATCCCCACAAGTGAGATATTTTTAGAAACTACACACCCGCAGGATTTTCCGAGTGAGGTAAGTTTTGATCAAAATGCAGATACCCGGGCGCAGCTCTTCGTCCAATTGTAAGTTATTTTCTCACATTTTCCTTTTTTTCCTCAACTGTAAAAACAGAGACAATCAAATGCGAATTTCAGCTAAAAACTGTGGAGGAAAGTTCAAACGCTCTCAAATATGAAAGCCTAACCCCTCCCAATAAAACGGTATGCCACATTCATGGGTGTACCCAGAGACATGGCTACCAACTAACCCAGAGCGTGACCAGTGCCAAATGTCAGTAGCAGCAAAAAAAAATTTGCCAGTTTTGATTTGAACAGTCTGCAGTTTTTCCACAAAACACCCCCCCAACTCAGAAATACCCCCCACAAACTATATATTCCTGAAATCTACACCACCTTCAGCTATGTAACGCTGTAGTTTGTTCATTCATATCATCAATGGTGTGGGCGCGCTCTTCGTAGAAGTTTGCACTTTTACCAGATTTTCAAAAAAAATGAACATCAAAAACATTCAAAAAGGTAAAAATCATGCCAAAACCTCAGGAATGTAAAAAAAGTTGCTAAATATCAATCTCCCAAATGTCCTGAATCAAACGGTATGCCATATGTGTGGGTTACACATGCGGACGTGGAAGCGAAAAGCCACAAGTGAGACA
This sequence comes from Hymenochirus boettgeri, assembly GCA_019447015.1. Taxonomy (NCBI): domain Eukaryota; kingdom Metazoa; phylum Chordata; class Amphibia; order Anura; family Pipidae; genus Hymenochirus; species Hymenochirus boettgeri. The sequence goes on from CM033469.1 coordinate 326,843,002, forward strand.
AGGCATGATGGCTCAGAACACGCGAAATATTTAGCCAACTCCAAATTTGAACAGTCTGCAGTTTTTTCCACTAAACACCCTGATAACTCAGAAATACCCCCCACAAACTATATTTCCTGAAATCTACACACCTTCAGCTATGTAGCACTGTAGTTTGTTCATTCATACCATCAATGGTGTGGGCGCAGTTCTTCGTAGAATTTCGCACTTTTCTGAAAAAATGAACAAAAAACAACTTCAAAAGGTAAAAATCATGCCAAAACCTCATGGAATGTAAAAAAAAGTTACTAAATATCAATCTCCCAAATGTCCTGAATCAAACGGTATGCCATATGTGTGGTTACACACGCGGACGAACGAAAAGCCACAAAGTGAGACAATGCATGATGGCTCAGAAACAGCGAAAATATTTAGCCAACTCCAAATTTGAACAGTATGCATTTTTTTCCACAAACACCCTGATAACTCAGAAATACCCCCCCACAAACTATATATTCCTGAAATCTACACACTTCAGCTATGTAGCACTGTAGTTTGTTCATTCATACCATCAATGGTGTGGGCGCAGTTCTTCGTAGAAGTTCGCACTTTTCTGAAAAATGAACAAAAACAACTTCAAAAGGTAAAAATCATGCCAAAACCTCATGGAATGTAAAAAAAATTACTAAATATCAATCCCCAAATGTCCTGAATCAAACGGTATGCCATATGTGTGGTTACTCACGCGGACTGGAAGCGAAAAGCCACAAAGTGAGACAATGCATGATGGCTCAGAAACAGCGAAAATATTTAGCCAACTCCAAATTTGAACAGTATGCATTTTTTCCACAAAACCCCTGATACTCAGAAATACCCCCCACAAACTATATATTCCTGAAATCTACACACCTTCAGCTATGTAGCACTGTAGTTCGTTCATTCATACCATCAATGGTGTGGGCGCAGTTCTTCGTAGAGTTCGCACTTTTCTGAAAAAATGAACAAAAAACAACTTCAAAAGGTAGAAATCATGCCAAAACCTCATGGAATGTAAAAAAAAGTTACTAAATATCAATCTCCCAAATGTCCTGAATCAAACGGTATGCCATATGGTGGTTACTCACGCGGACGTGGAAGCGAAAGCCACAAAGTGAGACAATGCATGATGGCTCAGAAACAGCGAAAATATTTAGCCAACTCCAAATTTGAACAGTATGCATTTTTTTCCACAAAACACCCTGATAACTCAGAAATACCCCCCACAAACTATATATTCCTGAAATCTACACACCTTCAGCTATGTAACACTGGTAGTTCATTCATTCATACCATCAATGGTGTGGGCGCAGTTCTTCGTAGAAGTTCGCACTTTTCTGAAAAAATACAAAAAACAACTTCAAAAGGTAAAAAATCATGCCAAACCTCATGGAATGTAAAAAAAAGTTACTAAATATCAATCTCCCAAATGTCCTGATCAAACGGTATGCCATATGTGTGGTTACTCACGCGACGTGGAAGCGAAAAGCCACAAAGTGAGACATGCATGATGGCTCAGAAACAGCGAAAATATTTAGCCAACTCCAAATTTGAACGTATGTGCATTTTTTTCCACAAAACACCCTGATAACTCAGAAATACCCCCCACAAACTATATATTCCTGAAATCTACACACCTTCAGCTATGTAACACTGTAGTTCATTCATTCATACCATCAATGGTGTGGCGCAGTTCTTCGTAGAAGTTCGCACTTTCTGAAAAATAAACAAAAAAAAACTTCAAAAGGTAAAATCATGCCAAAACCTCATGGAATGTAAAAAAAGTACTAAATATCAATCTCCCAAATGTCCTGAATCAAACGGTATGCCATATGTGTGTTACTCACCGGACGTGGAAGCGAAAAGCCACAAGTGAGACATGCATGATCTCAGAAACAGCGAAATATTTAGCCAACTCCAAATTTGAACAGTATGCATTTTTTTCCACAAACAACCCTGATAACTCAGAAATACCCCCACACAACTATATATTCCTGAAATCTACACACCTTCAGCTATGTAGCACTGTAGTTCATTCATTCATACCATCAATGGTGTGGGCGCAGTTCTTCGTAGAAGTTCACACTTTTCTGAAAAAATGAACAAAAAACAACTTCAAAAGGTAGAATCATGCCAAAACCTCATGGAATGTAAAAAAAAGTTACTAAATATATCAACTCCCAAATGTCCTGAATCAACGTTAGCCATATGTTGGTTACTCACGCGGACGTGGAAGCGAAAAGCCACAAAGTGAGACAATGCATGATGGCTCAGAAACAGCGAAAATATTTAGCCAACTCCAAATTTAACAGTATGCATTTTTTCCACAAACAACCCTGATAACTCAGAATTACCCCCCACAAAACTATATATTCCTGAAATCTACACACCTTCAGCTATGTAACCACTGTAGTTCGTTCATTCTACCATCAATGGTGTGGGCGCAGTTCTCGTACGTAAGTTCGCACTTTTCTGAAAAAATGAACAAAAAACAACTTCAAAGGTAAAAATCATGCCAAAACCTCATGGAATGTAAAAAAAGTTACTAAATATCAATCTCCTAAATGTCCTGAATCAAACGGTATGCCATAGGTGTGGTTACACACACGGACGTGGAAGCGACAGTCAAAAAGTAAAACAATGCGCAGTGAGCCAATAACAGCCATTTTCCCCAGATTTTTCAAACTGAACACCCCTCTAACTTGGAAATACCCCCGCAAACTATATATTTCCAGAATCTACATACCTTCAGCTACGTAACGCTGTAGTTCGTTCATTCATACCATCAATGGTGTGGCGCAGTTCTTCGTAGAATTGGCATTTCTACACAATTTTCTGGAAAAAATAGAGAAAAATACATTTCAAAGTTACAAAATCACACACAAACCCCTGTAATGTAAAAAAAACTTACCAAATACCAATCTCCTAAATGTCCTGAATCAAACGGTATGCCATATGTGTGGTTACACACCGGACGTGGAGCGACTAGTCACAATTAAGACAAGGCACAGTGGCTTAATTACAGCAATGTTCCAGAATTTTCACGGTAAACCCCCTCCAACTCAGAAATACCCCACACAACTATATATTTTTTGAATCTACATACCTTAGCTATATAAAGTGCCATTTCTTTGTTCATACATGCAATCTTGTAGCCGCATTTCAAAGTAGTATTTCGAACTTTTAGCAGACAGAACTCGCACTTGATCCGGTGCCTGGAAAACCTGGAAAATATGTTTCAAATCTTCCTACCTTGCTGGATATCTTGCCTCTGTGTTGTTGCCTATTTGCATTACTGAGAAATACTGATAGCTTTAGTGAAGGCTATTGAGCTTTTGCTGTTAAAAAGTTTTTGTAGCATCAGATCGAAAGATGAATAATAAAATTCACTTTCTATTTCATCATTTGCCACAAGCGCCCTTGAACCTACAAGCTCTGCCCCAGCACAAGACTAGGTTTTCTGTTTGGAGTTTAGTTGTTACGTCTCCAGTTTTTTTCCGGCACATCTTGAAAGATAAAAGCAGTTGTTAAATGCAATACTAGAACCATTCTACATTTACTGTAAATACACCATAACGCATCACCCTGTTACTGGTGTATTTTACAGGAACCTCAAAAATCCTTGGAAAAATAAACTACGCGGTTAGTACAACATTACTGACAATAAAACACATTGTACCTTAGCCCCCTTTACGTAAAAATAACTATTTTAACTAGAAGGAGACCTTACCTGTCCCAACCACAAAGCTATTTCAGAAAAAGGCAAATGAACCCGGAGCATGCCAATAAGGGCTAGGACACCCACAAATCCAGAGAGCCTCCTCTCTATCTAACTTTAAAAGTGCACCAAAGATGGTAGCGCTCAAACACAGGCTTCAGACATAAAGCAGGGTTCTAGGGCACTTAGGACAAAAATACCTTGTATCTCGCCTAGTCCCATTTTTACGGCAAACCTTGCAGGCCTCTCTGGGATGCTGCTTATTAGGCGTGGGTGGAATGGGTTCTAAAAATGCTTTCCTACTAATTCTAGCTACATTACATTACTAGGCATCTCCGGGACCTCCTCTACACTTCCAACACATACTGCTGAATAAGCTGCAGCTGGAACTATAATAGACAGTACAGGCTCTGTACCACTGTCTTGTAAACAATATACGAATTATGTAGGGCCGTTTGCAAAAGATAAATGGCTAATTTATTGTACCAGGCCTTTGTTTTCTGGTGGCATTGTAGTAGTGTTGGATCTGATCAGTTTTGTCAACGCCACCATGTACTTGTTGTATTCTTTGCTACAGAGTGGTCTAATTTTGGGGGGCCTACCACCACTTCTGTGCCTACTCTTACTGACTCATCGTGGATGGTGGTCAGCATGAATACAACCTTAGTATCACAAAACTTGATAGCCGGAGCTCATCGCTTCTTAGAGCAAAATTCTCTCCACGCTTTAGTGTCTTATCCAGTAAAGCCTTGGGCAACCCTTTTCGAATAGGATTTATGGTGCCAACAGGCTGGGGTGTCAAAAGAATAAAGATATCTAAACAAGGGAATACTTGTATAAAAGTTATCCACATATAAGTGGTACCTTGGCCCAGCAATGGAGAAATGAGCTCCCAGACTATCTTGCCACTGACCGTTAAATCCATGGACAACCAGGGGGGTCTAACTGTGAGTCCTTGCCCTCCATATATCATAAACTTGCTAGTGTACCCAGTACTACTTTCGCAGAGCTTATAAATTTGATGCCATAGCGAGAACGCTTACTTGGCATGTATTGACGGAATATTAGGCGCCCTTTGTAGAGCATAAGGGACTCATCAATACAGATATTCTGGAAGGGATGTAAACCTCTGCAAAGCGTTTAGACAGGCTATCAATAAAGGGCCTCAATTATAATCCTGTCATGACCGGGTGCACCGGGGGGAACAGCTGTGGTGTTATCGTTAAAATGCATAAACCGCAATAAGATTTGGTAGCGGTTTCTAGGCATTACCTGAAAAAAGGGGGAGGGGAAATTACAGTGGTGGTATCCCAATAGCCTTCCAATGTTTGTTCTTGTAGAGACATTGAAAGAGTAGGGCAAAAAATTTTTTCATTTCCACTATTGTGGTGGGATACCATGCACGAGCACGTGAATATACACCTAATTGGTGTGTGGCAATATACTGCTCGGCAAATAGATTAGTATAGTGGACCACATCCTGTAGGATTGCGTCCGTCAGAAACAGCTGAAAGAAGTCTAGCACTTCAAAATTACTGGTGTCCACCTTCACGCCAGGGACTGCTAAAAAATCAGGAATTTGGGGGTAAAATTAGCGGGAGGCCCCCACGCAGGCTCTCCTCCAACTGCAGCACAGCAACACTCCCATCATCTACCTCCATAGGACCAACAATGCTAGGACCAGCCTCATCATCAGCAGAACCACTACTCTCTAAGGCTGTACAGTGTCACTACTGCCATGCTCTCAGAATCTGATGATTCTGATCCACTGGGTAAATACTCAGGGTCAGCATCAATCAGAAAAATCACTTTCCTCTAGCTGGTCAGCATACAGTATCTAGCAGCCTCCTGTACAGAAAAGCTCTTCTTCTTAGCCATTGTATCAAAAGTCACTGTACCAATTTTCTTTTCAAACAAAGACCTGCAGTTAACCCCTTCAGCAAAAGACCTGAAGTTAACCCCTTCAGCAAAAAAGACCTGAGTGTTGACCTCAAGCAAACTAAGTAACAATGTTTCAACTTTCCAACTTTCAACACTTTCTAGAAAGCACCAGAAAACTGAAATACTATAAAAAACTAAACCTAATGAACAGTTATACAAAATTTAACACCGTACAATTCCAAAATACAGAAAATAACTTTTTATATTTTAGATAACTTTATAAACAGAAATCAGGGTAACTGAAGCAAAAAAAAATTATAATAAAGACACTGAATATATTTAGCACAGAAAAGCAAAAAATGCAAAAGTACTTCACTACAACACAGGACTGGGGTCAAAATCACAGATCCACTAGTCTTGTTGTGTAATAAAGATCAAGGGTAACTGAACCAAAAAAAGTATATAAAACTGAGATAGCAGAAATTACAACACAAAAACAAAATGACTACCGTATATACTCGAGTATAAGCCGAGGTTTTCAGGTCTTAAAAATGACCTGAAAAATGAACCTCGGCTTATACTCGGGTCAAGCTGGACTTACCTTAATTCCGGACGCAGCCGCGAGTCAGGTAAGAGAACCGGCAGTTCCCAGTGGTACTTTGCGCACGTCGGCGCGATGACGTCATCGCGCACCCGCAAAGCACTACTGGAACTGCGGCTTACCACCCTGACTTGCGGCTGCGTCTGTAAGGCTCTGCGAAGGCGTCCGGAAGGCTCTGGAAGATGTCCGGAAGGCTCTGCACACCAAACTGTAAGTACATTTCCATGGCTACCAGTGATCCCAAGGTACCTAATCCCCAAGGCTACCAGTAATCCCCATGGCTACCAGTTATCCCACCCATGGCTACCAGTATTCCCCATGGCTACCAGTAATCCCCATGGCTACCAGTAATCCCCATGGCTACCAGTATCCCCATGGCTACCATCCTGGCTACCAGTTCCCCATGGCTACAGTTATCCCATGGCTACCAGTTATCCCCATGGCTACCAGTAATCCCCATGGCTACCAGTTATCCCCATGGCTATCAGTTATCCCCATGGCTACCAGTTATCCCCATGGCTACCAGTTATCCCCATGGCTACCAGTAATCCCCATGGCTACCAGTAATCCCCATGGCTACCAGTAATCCCCATGGCTACCAGTATGCAATAAAATGCACATGGCTACAGAAGGCAGTATTGGTCAATTTCAACCCTCGGCTTATACTCGAGTCAATGTGGTTTTCCTAATTTCTGAGGTAAAAATAGGTACCTCGGCTTATACTCGGGTCGGCTTATACTCGAGTATATACGGTAAAATACTTTACCGCACACAAGACTGGGGGTCAAAATGACAGACCCACTAGTCTTGATGGGTAATAAAGATGTTAACAGTAAATTCATCCCACAAGTTATCAGTAAGAGGGTCTGGGGGTGGGGGAGGGGTAGAGGGGGTATATAAGGGATAAGAGGGGTATATAGGATATAAGAGGGGTAAAACACAAATTACACACAAAAACAAATACATTATAGAAATAAATAAATAAACACCAAATAAAAGAAACAGCAAAAAAAATCCAGAAAAAATGTCAAAATCAAAATGAATGAAAATACAAATAAAAAATATGTTGATTTGTGTGTATTTTTGTGTGTATGTATAGGTGTGTGTGTGTGTTGAGAGTGTAAATATGTGTTTGTAAGTGTGTGTTAGTGTGTACTAAAGTGTGTAGATGTGTTAATACAAAAAAAAAGTTTATAAAGTTTATAAACTAAATGTATGTGTGGTAGTGTGTGTAAATACTGTACCAGTCCAGAAGACAGATGATCTAAAGCAGGCAGCAAGGTAAATCCAGCAGGAAACACGCAGATCACAGCAGGAGGCTCCAGCAACGTAATCCACCAGGTAAGTTGTGAGAAAAATCCAGCAGGGGCGGTTCCTTTACACTGAACATCAGCAAGTCACTCCCCATGTGACTTGTGATGTCAGTGCCTTCCATTGGCTGCTCTGCGATCGTGGACCGGGGAAGGTAAGTAACCCGGCATTGCTCGTTGCCTAGGGGTTTGCAAGAGCGGGGAAGCGTTTCCCCGCTCTAACTTCAGGCATTCCGCTCCCGACCCGGAAGTGCTGCAGATCGTGAATATACGATCTGTGGCAGTTTGGTACTTGTCTGCACAGAACGTATAATTCAACGCTCTTGTGGCCGGCAAAGGGTTAAAGGGGAACTGTGGTCTCCAAACAAGTTTATTTTAAATGAAAGGCCAGGTTCATACCTTTAAAACAAGCCATCAACCACCTCTCTACGTGCTGCACAGCCCAAAATATGAAGAAATCACTGATCAGAAAGTTAGGGGAAGGGAGGTTCTGAATCTGCGGTCAGAAATACCATTTCCTCCTCTAATCTGTGGTTGGCACATGCTCAGTGCATGAATGAAGGGTAGGAGGGGGGTGGGGAGAACAGCACAGCCCACAGCACTGCTTTTTTTAATGCCCCCCACTTGCTGGCCCTTCCCAATCGTGGGCCCTGTGTCCCCTCCCCTTGCAGCCCCATGGCCCCTCCCACTTTACTCGCAAGCAGAGCGCGGCGGAGGCAAGAGGGAAGGTAAGTAAAGTTTGGGGCATTTTCTTATAATACTAACATAGCGGTTGGGGCTGGGGGGACAGGGGGAATCTTTGCGAGCATCGAATCCGCAAGTAAAATGTCTATTATACCTATACGCGAGCATCGAATCTGCGAGTAAAATGTCTATTATACCTATACGCGAGCATCGAATCCGCAAGCGAGCATCGAATCCGCGAGTAAAATGTCTATTATACCTATACACGAGTATCGAATCCGCGAGTAAAATGTCTATTATACCTATACACGATTATACCTATATCTGCGGAGTAAAATGTCTATTATACCTATACACGATTATACCTATATCTGCGAGTAAAATGTCTATTATACCTATACACGAGCATCGAATCCGCGAGTAAAATGTCCATTAAACCTATACGCGAGTATCGAATCCGTGAGTAAAATGTCCATTATACCACCATGACCTGGATGAATGAATATTACAGATAGACCATGACCTGGATGGATGAATATTACAGATAGACCATGACCTGGATGGATGAATATTACAGATAGACCATGACCTGGATGGATGAATATTACAGATAGACCATGACCTGGATGGATGAATATTACAGATATACCATGACCTGGATCAGAGTCAGGTATCATTCATCATGTATCAGAGTCAGGTATCATTCATCAGTTATCAGAGTCAGGTATCATTCATCATGTATCAGAGTCAGGTATCATTCATCAGTTATCAGAGTCAGGTATCATTCATCAGTTATCAGAGTCAGGTATCATTCATCAGTTATCAGAGTCAGGTATCATTCATCATGTATCAGAGTCAGGTATCATTCATCAGTTAGAGGTCAGTTATCATTCATCATGTATCAGAGTCATGTATGTTATCAGGTACAAAGTCAGGCATCAGAGTCGGCATCATTCATCAGGTATCAGAGTCAGCTATCGGTCATAGTTTTCAAAGTCAGAAATCAGAGTCCGGTATCAGAGTCAGGCATCGAGTCAGGTATCAGAGTCAGGTATCATTTATCAATGATATCTGATGGCTGAAACTGATTCCTGACTCTGATACATGATGAAAATACCTGAATTTGATAACTGACTTTGATGCCTGATGAATGATACCTGACTATGATACCTAATGAATGATGTGTGACTCTGATACCTGATGAATGATACCTGATGTAACGATGAATAATGAATAACACTGATAGCTGACTTGATACCTGATGAATGATACATGAAACCTGAAACATGAGGAATGACACAAAGATGTTTTTTTTCTGTACATTTTAGGACAGTGCTGACCGTTACATCCAATAGAGGGTGCTTATTTCTAGCTTTAATTTTAGGCTTTTTTTTAAATTTCGCTTGAAAGACTAATTACTGTTCTTTCTATTTTTTTATCTTTGATAAAAAATTTTTTTGACTATAGTTACCCTTTAAGTATGCTGCCACAGAAATGGAGAGAGTCAGTAGGTGTGTGTACCTGGTAAGATTGGGCATAAAAAACACACTTTTTTGATTATTGATCAAATTTGTTTTTGACTATAGTTACCTTTTAAGTATGCTGCCACAAAAATGAAGGTTATGTAAGTAGGTGTGTGTACCTGGGTAAGATTGGGGGTTAAAAAACACATTTTTCTTGATTATTGATTAAAATTTGTTTTTTGACCATAGTTACCCTTTAAGTATGGCTACCCTATGGATGGGTAGATCTGTAGGTGTGTGTACCATCAGGTTAGGGGTTAAAAAAACAGATTTTTAATGATGTAAAACATTTTTGCCTATAGTTACCCTTTAATAGGCTTCCATGGGAATGGAAAGGTTGTGTTTATGACCATGAAACAAACTGTTTTGAAATATCCACATTTGAGGATGTTATCATTATAGTCTATGGGAAAAATGTCCCGAATGTATCAATAACGCTGTAACGCTGTCGCGGATTCCTTAGCTAAGGTAATAGCACACTTCTCCTATATGCCCCGCATGTCTGTACCGAATTTCATGTGTCTAGCTCAGAAACTGTGGGAGGAGATACAGTCCAAAAAAGCGAAAAAATAAAACGGAAGAAGAAATAGAAAGAACCGTAATTTGGCTCTTCAAAAAATTAAAAAAGAAATAAAAATAAAGCTAGAAATAAGCACCATCTAGTGCTAAAATGTACAGAAAAAAACATCTTTGTGTCATTCCTCATGTTTCAGGTATCATTCCTCAGGTATACATCCTCAGGTATCATCCTCAGGTATCACTCCTCAGGTATCACTCCTCGGGTATCATTCCTCAGATTGATTGCTGCTGCTACATCCAATAGATGGCGCTATTTCTAGCTTTATTTTCTTCTATTGAAATAGATGAGAATATACCAATGTGCAATCTGTACCACTATAAAATCAGTTCAAAAGGTCCACACTAATTAAGCATTTATACTGACCAATTGACATTCTGTAAATATATATTTCTATTATTTACACAGGTAGAAAGAGGCAGACTGTGCTCCTTTTATGTCACCCCCCCCCCCCCCAAAAAAAAAACCCTATGTATTTTTAAATAGTCTGGTCCATTCTTAGTGTATTAAGTTTTCAAATAATGGTCCAAATTGGATTATCTAAAGGTAAAGAACCGCGCTGTTGTAAATGCAGTCTTTAGACATTAGATCTATCAATGTCTGCCCCTGTATGGCCATGATACTGATAACTGAATCCTGATAACTGATACATGATGATACCCAATACACGATATTAATAAACCACGCCTGACACCTGATAGACAATAACTACACTTAATACCTATCAACCAATACCTGACACATGACAACCGAAACCAGATAAACAACACCTGACACCCGATACATGACATCTAATGAATGATACCTGATGAATGATGCATGACTCTGATGCCTGATGAATGATGCATGACTCTGATACCTGACTCTGATAAATGACGAATGATACCTGACTCTGATACTTGATGAATGATGCCTGACCAATAGCCGATGAATGATGCCTGACTCTGATACCTGACGAATGATACCTGACTGATACCGACTCTGACACCTGAGATGATATACCTGACTATGATACTCTGATGAATGAGCCTGACTCTGATACCCGCGATGAATGATGCCTGACTCTGATACCTGATGAATGTACCTGATGAATGATACCTGACTTGACACCTGACGATGATACCGAATGATACCGATGAATAGTACCTGACTCTGAACCGATGATGATACCTGACTCCAATAGACGATGAATGATACTGACTCCAATAGACATGAATGATACACAATGAATGATACTGATACATGAAACCTGAAACATGAGGAATGACACAAAGATGTATTTTTTCTGTACCAATATATAATTTTACAGAATGTCAATTAATGGTCAGTAAAAGGCTTAAATAAAAACAGACACAGGTACACCAGCTACTGAGCTACCTTTCCATTCCTATGGAAGCAATACCTAAAGGCTAACTATAGTCCAAAAACAAATTTTGATCAATAATCAAAAAAGTGTGTTTTTTTAAATAAGAAGACAAAGATAAGAAATAGATCTCATAAATCCATGCTGACTACTACTAATAAGATCAGTTCTGGAGTACGGTGTCCATTTTAGGACATCATCAGGTATCGGGTATCAGGTGTCAGGTATCAGGTGTCGGGTATCAGGTATCGGGTATCAGGTGTCAGGTATCAGGCATCAGGTATCGATTATCAGGCATCATGTATCAGGTGTCAGGTATCGGGTGTCAGGTATCGAGTATCAAGTGTCAGGTATCGGGTATCAGGTGTTAGGTGTCAGGTATCAGGTATCGGGTATCAGGTGTCAGGTATCAGCTATCATATTTTGTGTATTAAGCTGGCCATACACTAAGCAAACATTAAATAGGTAAGACATTAGACAGATTAGCAAAATGTGACCTAGCTTTTGGGGAATAACATTAAAAAATTTTTTTAATAGAGGTGGGCATACCCTTAACAACCAGTAAGTGAAGATAAATGTGTGTAAGAGTATGTACCTGTATCTGTGTGGGGGTGGGAGGTATTAGCATTTGCATTTACGACCATGAAACTAATTGTTTTGATGACATGACCCTTAGGCTGAGGCCACACAGCAACACACAGGAATTGCGCAAACAATCGTGAGCGTTATCGCACGCAATTGGGTGCACGATTCTTGTGCGTTTTGCTTTTTCACCATTTTGCGTTACCAAAACGCTAATGGACGCGCAATCGCATGCGCATCGGAAATCGTGGGAATTTTCAACTTCCCGTGATTTCCATTTTAGCAAAAATCGCAGGCGCAATCAACGCGTGCGCAAACGCATGAAAAACGCGCTAATTTGACAGTTTGACCTAGCCCTTAAACCTCGAAATATCCATATTAGAAGATTGTACCCTTTATGGGAAAAAAATATCCTGATATTTGCCGATAATGCAGTAACGCTTCCACCGATTCCTTAGCTAGCTAAAATAGAAAGAACAGTAATTTAGCTTTTCAAGCCAAATTTAAAAAAAAAATATATATATATACATATATATATATATATATAATATATATATAATAATAAAGCTGAAAATAAGCACCATCTATTATCTTTCATCAGTTATCAGAGTCAGTTATCATTCATCATGTATCAGAGTCATGTATTGTTCATCAGGTACCAAAGTCAGGCATCAGAGTCAGGCATCATTCATCAGGTATCAGAGTCAGCTATCGGTCATCAGTTTTCAAAGTCAGACATCAGAGTCCGGTATCAGAGTCAGGCATCAGAGTCAGGTATCAGAGTCAGGTATCATTTATCAATGATATCTGATGGCTGATAACTGATTCCTGACTCTGATACATGATGAATAATACCTGAATTTGATAACTGACTTTGATGCCTGATGAATGATACCTGACTATGATACCTAATGAATGATGTGTGACTCTGATACCTGATGAATGATACCTGATGAATGATACCCGATGAATAATGAATAACACTGATAGCTGACTTTGATACCTGATGAATGATACATGAAACCTGAAACATGAGGAATGACACAAAGATGTTTTTTTCTGTACATTTTAGGACATGTGCTGACCGTTACATCCAATAGAGGGTGCTTATTTCTAGCTTTAATTTTAGGCTTTTTTTTAAATTTCGCTTGAAAAGCTAAATTACTGTTCTTTCTATTTTTTTATCTTTGATCAAAAATTTTTTTTGACTATAGTTACCCTTTAAGTATGCTGCCACAGAAATGGAAGGTTATGTAAGTAGGTGTGTGTACCTGGGTAAGATTGGGGGTTAAAAAACACATTTTTCTGATTATTGATTAAAATTTGTTTTTTGACCATAGTTACCCTTTAAGTATGGCTACCCTATGGATGGGTAGATCTGTAGGTGTGTGTACCTGTATCAGGTTAAGGGTTAAAAAAAACAGACTTTTTTAATGATTAGTCAAAACATTTTTTGCCTATAGTTACCCTTTAAGTATGGCTTCCATGGGAATGGAAAGGTTTGTGTTTATGACCATGAAACAAACTGTTTTGAAATATCCACATTTGAGGATTGTTATCATTATAGTCTATGGGAAAAATGTCCCGAAATGTATCAATAACGCTGTAACGCTGTCGTGGATTCCTTAGCTAAGGTAATAGCACACTTCTCCTATATGCCCCGCATGTCTGTACCGAATTTCATGAGTCTAGCTCAGAAACTGTGGGAGGAGATACAGTCCAAAAAAGCGAAAAAATAAAACGGAAGAAGAAATAGAAAGAACCGTAATTTGGCTCTTCAAACCAAATTAAAAAAGAAATAAAAAATAAAGCTAGAAATAAGCACCATCTAGTGCTAAAATGTACAGAAAAAAACATCTTTGTGTCATTCCTCATGTTTCAGGTATCATTCCTCAGGTATCATTCCTCAGGTATCACTCCTCAGGTATCACTCCTCAGGTATCACTCCTCGGGTATCATTCCTCAGATTGATTGCTGCTGTTACATCCAATAGATGGCGCTATTTCTAGCTTTATTTTCTTCTATTGAAATAGATGAGAATATACCAATGTGCAATCTGTACCACTGTAAAATCAGTTCAAATAGGTCCACACTAATTAAGCATTTATACTGACCAATTGACATTCTGTAAATATATATTTCTATTATTTACACAGGTAGAAAGAGGCAGACTGTGCTCCTTTTATGTCTCTTCCCCCCCCCCAAAAAAAAAAAAAAAACCCTATGTATTTTTAAATAGTCTGGTCCATTCTTAGTGTATTAAGTTTTCAAAATTAATGGTCCAAATTGGATTATCTAAAGGTAAAGAACCGCTGCTTGTAAAATGCAGTCTTTAGACATTAGATCTATCTAATGTCTGCCTCCTGTATGGCCATGATACCTGATAACTGAATCCTGATAACTGATACATGATAATGATACCCAATACACGATATTAATAAACCACGCCTGACACCTGATAGACAATAACTACACTTAATACCTATCAACCAATACCTGACACATGACAACCGAAACCAGATAAACAACACCTGACACCCGATACATGACATCTAATGAATGATACCTGATGAATGATGCCTGACTCTGATGCCTGATGAATGATGCATGACTCTGATACCTGACTCTGATAAATGACGAATGATACCTGACTCTGATACTTGATGAATGATGCCTGACTCTGATAGCCGATGAATGATGCCTGACTCTGATACCTGACGAATGATACCTGACTGATACCCGACTCTGACACCTGACGAATGATACCTGACTATGATACTTGATGAATGATGCCTGACTCTGATACCCGATGAATGATGCCTGACTCTGATACCTGATGAATGATACCTGATGAATGATACCTGACTCTGACACCTGACGAATGATACCTGACTCTGATACCCGATGAATAGTACCTGACTCTGATACCCGATGAATGATACCTGACTCCAATAGACGATGAATGATACCTGACTCCAATAGACGATGAATGATACACAATGAATGATACCTGATACATGAAACCTGAAACATGAGGAATGACACAAAGATGTATTTTTTCTGTACCAATGTATATATTTACAGAATGTCAATTAATTGGTCAGTAAAAAGGCTTAAATAAAAACAGACACAGGTACACCCAGCTACTGACCTACCTTTCCATTCCTATGGAAGCAATACCTAAAGGCTAACTATAGTCAAAAAACAAATTTTGATCAATAATCAAAAAAGTGTGTTTTTTTAAATAAAAGAAGACAAAGAAAGAAATAGAAAGGACAGTAATTTAGATTTTCAAGTGAAAGAAATTAAAAAAAAAAAATAAAGTAAGAAATAAAGCTGGAAATCTATTGCATGTAAAAGTCTGCACATGCCTAAAATGTACAGAAAAAAACATCTTTGTGTCATTCCTCATGTTTCAGGTTTCATGTATCATTCATCAGGTATCAAAGTCAGCTATCGGTGTTATTCATTATTCATTAGGTATCATTCATCAGGTATTCATCAGGTATCATTCATCAGGTATCAGAGTCACACATCATTCATTAGGTATCAGAGTCAGGTATCATTCATCAGGCATCAAAGTCAGTTATCAAATTCAGGTATCATTCATCATGTATCAGAGTCAGGAATCAGTTATCAGCCATCAGATATCATTGATGAATGATACCTGATTCTGACACCTGATGAATGATACCTGACTCTGATACCTGATAAATGATGCCTGACTCTGATACCTGATGAATGATGCCTGACTCTAATGCCTGAGGAATGATGCCTGACTCTGATACCTGATGAATGATGCCCAAAGAATGATACCTGACTCTGATGCCTGATGAATGATGTCTGGCTTTGAAACCTGATGACCGATAGCTGACTCTGATACCTGATGAATGATACCTGACTCTGATACATGATGAATGATACCTGACTCTGATACATGATGAATGATACCTGACTCTGATACATGAAACCTGAAACATGAGGAATGACACAAAGATGTGTTTTTCTGTACATTTAGGGATGTGTGCAGACTTTTGCATAGATGGTGCTTATTTTCAGCTTTATTTTTATATATATTATATATATATATATATATATATAAACTACTTATATATATATATATTTTTTATTTTTTTTTTAATTTGGCTTGAAAAGCTAAATTACTGTTCTTCCTATTTTAGCTAGCTAAGGAATCGGTGGAAGGGTTACTGCATTATTGGCAAATATCAGGATATTTCTTTCCCATAAAGGGTACAATCTTCTAATGTGGATATTTCGAGGTTTAAGGGCTAGGCCACACTAGCGCGTTTTTCACGCGTTTGCGCACGTTTCGCGCTCGCGGTTTTCGCTAAAATGGAAATTGCGGTAACGCGAAAATTCCCGCGATTTCCAATGCGCATGCGATTGCGCGTCCGTTCGCGTTTTGGTAACGCACGTGTTCACCATTTTTGCTGCGTTAACGCATGCGTTTCCATAATGCAAAATGGCTGAAACGCATGAGCAAAACGCGAACGCAAACACAAAACACACAAGAATTGCGCACACAATCGCGTGCGATAACGCTTTTGTGCACGATTCCTGAGCGTTGCAGTGTGGCCTTAGCCTAAGGGTCATGTCATCAAAACAATTAGTTTCATGGTCGTAAATGTAAACACTAATACCTCCCACCCCCACACAGATACAGGTACATACTCTTTCACACATTTATCTTCACTTACTGGTTGTCAAGGGTATGCCCACCTCTATTAAAATACTTTTAATGTTATTCCCCAAAAGCTAGGTCACATTTTGCTAATCTGTCTAATGTCTAACCTATTTAGTGTTTGCTTAGTGTATGGCCAGCTTAATACACAAAATATGATACCTGATACATGACACCTGATACCTGACACCTAACACCTGATACCCGATACCTGACACCTGATACCCAATACCTGACACCTGATACCTGACACCAGATACCTGACACTCGATACCTGACACCCGATACCTGATACCTAACACCTGATACCCGATACCTGATACCCGATACCTGACACTTGATACCTGACACCCGATACCTGACACCCAATACCTGACGCCTGATACCCGATGCCTGATACCCGATGCCTGATACCCGACACCTGATACCTGACACTTGATACCCGACACCTGATACCTGACACCTGATACCCGATACCTGATGATGTCCTAAAATGGACACCGTACTGGAGACAAAGTCAAGGATATGATCCTGTAACTTTTCCAGCACCTTCCTTACCACTGATGTTAGGCTTACAGGTCTATAGTTACCAGGCTGTGAACGACTACCTTTTTTGAACATGAAACATGAGGAATGACACAAAGATGTTTTTTTCTGTACATTTTAGGACATGTGCTGACCGTTACATCCAATAGAGGGTGCTTATTTCTAGCTTTAATTTTAGGCTTTTTTTTAAATTTCGCTTGAAAAGCTAAATTACTGTTCTTTCTATTTTTTTATCTTTGATCAAAAAATTTTTTTGACTATAGTTACCCTTTAAGTATGCTGCCACAGAAATGGAAGAGTCAGTAGGTGTGTGTACCTGGATAAGATTGGGCATAAAAAAAACACACTTTTTTGATTATTGATCAAAATTTGTTTTTTGACTATAGTTACCTTTTAAGTATGCTGCCACAAAAATGGAAGGTTATGTAAGTAGGTGTGTGTACCTGGGTAAGATTGGGGGTTAAAAAACACATTTTTCTGATTATTGATTAAAATTTGTTTTTTGACCATAGTTACCCTTTAAGTATGGCTACCCTATGGATGGGTAGATCTGTAGGTGTGTGTACCTGTATCAGGTTAGGGGTTAAAAAAAACAGACTTTTTTAATGATTAGTCAAAACATTTTTTGCCTATAGTTACCCTTTAAGTATGGCTTCCATGGGAATGGAAAGGTTTGTGTTTATGACCATGAAACAAACTGTTTTGAAATATCCACATTTGAGGATTGTTATCATTATAGTCTATGGGAAAAATGTCCCGAAATGTATCAATAACGCTGTAACGCTGTCGCGGATTCCTTAGCTAAGGTAATAGCACACTTCTCCTATATGCCCCGCATGTCTGTACCGAATTTCATGTGTCTAGCTCAGAAACTGTGGGAGGAGATACAGTCCAAAAAAGCGAAAAAATAAAACGGAAGAAGAAATAGAAAGAACCGTAATTTGGCTCTTCAAACCAAATTAAAAAAGAAATAAAAAATAAAGCTAGAAATAAGCACCATCTAGTGCTAAAATGTACAGAAAAAAACATCTTTGTGTCATTCCTCATGTTTCAGGTATCATTCCTCAGGTATCATTCCTCAGGTATCACTCCTCAGGTATCACTCCTCAGGTATCACTCCTCGGGTATCATTCCTCAGATTGATTGCTGCTGTTACATCCAATAGATGGCGCTATTTCTAGCTTTATTTTCTTCTATTGAAATAGATGAGAATATACCAATGTGCAATCTGTACCACTATAAAATCAGTTCAAATAGGTCCACACTAATTAAGCATTTATACTGACCAATTGACATTCTGTAAATATATATTTCTATTATTTACACAGGTAGAAAGAGGCAGACTGTGCTCCTTTTATGTCACCCCCCCCAAAAAAAAACCCTTATGTATTTTTAAATAGTCTGGTCCATTCTTAGTGTATTAAGTTTTCAAAATTAATGGTCCAAATTGGATTATCTAAAGGTAAAGAACCGCTGCTTGTAAAATGCAGTCTTTAGACATTAGATCTATCTAATGTCTGCCTCCTGTATGGCCATGATACCTGATAACTGAATCCTGATAACTGATACATGATAATGATACCCAATACACGATATTAATAAACCACGCCTGACACCTGATAGACAATAACTACACTTAATACCTATCAACCAATACCTGACACATGACAACCGAAACCAGATAAACAACACCTGACACCCGATACATGACATCTAATGAATGATACCTGATGAATGATGCCTGACTCTGATGCCTGATGAATGATGCATGACTCTGATACCTGACTCTGATAAATGACGAATGATACCTGACTCTGATACTTGATGAATGATGCCTGACTCTGATAGCCGATGAATGATGCCTGACTCTGATACCTGACGAATGATACCTGACTGATACCCGACTCTGACACCTGACGAATGATACCTGACTATGATACTTGATGAATGATGCCTGACTCTGATACCCGATGAATGATGCCTGACTCTGATACCTGACTCTGATACCTGATGAATGATACCTGACTCTGACACCTGACGAATGATACCTGACTCTGATACCCGATGAATAGTACCTGACTCTGATACCCGATGAATGATACCTGACTCCAATAGACGATGAATGATACCTGACTCCAATAGACGATGAATGATACACAATGAATGATACCTGATACATGAAACCTGAAACATGAGGAATGACACAAAGATGTATTTTTTCTGTACCAATGTATATATTTACAGAATGTCAATTAATTGGTCAGTAAAAAGGCTTAAATAAAAACAGACACAGGTACACCCAGCTACTGAGCTACCTTTCCATTCCTATGGAAGCAATACCTAAAGGCTAACTATAGTCAAAAAACAAATTTTGATCAATAATCAAAAAAGTGTGTTTTTTTAAATAAAAGAAGACAAAGAAAGAAATAGAAAGGACAGTAATTTAGATTTTCAAGTGAAAGAAATTAAAAAAAATAAATAAAGTAAGAAATAAAGCTGGAAATCTATTGCATGTAAAAGTCTGCACATGCCTAAAATGTACAGAAAAAAACATCTTTGTGTCATTCCTCATGTTTCAGGTTTCATGTATCATTCATCAGGTATCAAAGTCAGCTATCAGTGTTATTCATTATTCATCGGGTATCATTCATCAGGTATCATTCATCAGGTATCAGAGTCACACATCATTCATTAGGTATCAGAGTCAGGTATCATTCATCAGGCATCAAAGTCAGTTATCAAATTCAGGTATCATTCATCATGTATCAGAGTCAGGAATCAGTTATCAGCCATCAGATATCATTGATGAATGATACCTGATTCTGACACCTGATGAATGATACCTGACTCTGATACCCGATAAATGATGCCTGACTCTGATACCTGATAAATGATGCCTGACTCTGATACCTGATGAATGATGCCTGACTCTAATGCCTGAGGAATGATGCCTGACTCTGATACCTGATGAATGATGCCCAAAGAATGATACCTGACTCTGATGCCTGATGAATGATGTCTGGCTTTGAAACCTGATGACCGATAGCTGACTCTGATACCTGATGAATGATACCTGACTCTGATTCATGATGAATGATACCTGACTCTGATACATGATGAATGATACCTGACTCTGATACATGAAACCTGAAACATGAGGAATGACACAAAGATGTGTTTTTCTGTACATTTAGGGACGTGTGCAGACTTTTGCATAGATGGTGCTTATTTTCAGCTTTATTTTTATATATATTATATATATATTTTTTTTTTAAATTTGGCTTGAAAAGCTAAATTACTGTTCTTCCTATTTTAGCTAGCTAAGGAATCGGTGGAAGGGTTACTGCATTATTGGCAAATATCAGGATATTTCTTTCCCATAAAGGGTACAATCTTCTAATGTGGATATTTCGAGGTTTAAGGGCTAGGCCACACTAGCGCGTTTTTCACGCGTTTGCGCACGTTTCGCGCTCGCGGTTTTCGCTAAAATGGAAATTGCGGTAACGCGAAAATTCCCGCGATTTCCAATGCGCATGCGATTGCGCGTCCGTTCGCGTTTTGGTAACGCACGTGTTCACCATTTTTGCTGCGTTAACGCATGCGTTTCCATAATGCAAAATGGCTGAAACGCATGAGCAAAACGCGAACGCAAACACAAAACACACAAGAATTGCGCACACAATCGCGTGCGATAACGCTCGCGATTTTGTGCACGATTCCTGTGCGTTGCAGTGTGGCCTTAGCCTAAGGGTCATGTCATCAAGACAATTAGTTTCATGGTCGTAAATGTAAACACTAATACCTCCCACCCCCACACAGATACAGGTACATACTCTTTCACACATTTATCTTCACTTACTGGTTGTTAAGGGTATGCCCACCTCTATTAAAATACTTTTAATGTTATTCCCCAAAAGCTAGGTCACATTTTGCTAATCTGTCTAATGTCTAACCTATTTAATGTTTGCTTAGTGTATGGCCAGCTTAATACACAAAATATGATACCTGATACATGACACCTGATACCTGACACCTAACACCTGATACCCGATACCTGACACCTGATACCCAATACCTGACACCTGATACCTGACACCAGATACCTGACACTCGATACCTGACACCCGATACCTGATACCTAACACCTGATACCCGATACCTGATACCCGATACCTGACACTTGATACCTGACACCCGATACCTGACACCCAATACCTGACGCCTGATACCCGATGCCTGATACCCGATGCCTGATACCCGACACCTGATACCTGACACTTGATACCCGACACCTGATACCTGACACCTGATACCCGATACCTGATGATGTCCTAAAATGGACACCGTACTCCTGACACTGTGCTCCCTTAGCTGAATTATACTATTATCTTGTTGAATATGCGAGCCCTGAAGGGTGATGGGGGCCTGGGGATGTGGTCTCGGACACCGAGACTTCATAGACTCAACAATCAACAGGTAAATGATCACACAGACCACATGTTGTTATTGTTGTTATGAATGTTCTATGTTTTATTCACAACTGAATTCCCTCACCAATGCTATAATGCATATCGATCTTTAATTATGCAGATGTAAACTACTACTATATTCTTATACATTGTAACAATTATGTCAAACTGCTACAATATTCCTCTGGCATTGGACAATAAAGTGACAAGGATATAAAGTGGTTATTATAAATGTACTTTATGCCTCTGAAACAGGATACAAAAACTTTCAGGGAGATTCAATAAAAGTTCTTATAGTTAAAAATGGTGCTAATTTTGCCTCAACCAATCAGATCTTATTTAAAATTTGAAAGCTAACATCTGATTGATTGGGGCAAAATTAGCACAATTTTTAACAATAAGAACTTTTACTGAACATTCCTGACGATCATTTAACTTTAAAGTGTATGTATACTGAAAAAATTACTTTGCGTCATCTTAATCTATAAATAAATACATGTAAGTAGCACTTACTCTGAGGTGTGTGTGTTGATGCATGCCTTCAATACATTATTTGTTTTGCTCAGGCTCTGATCATGGACTATTTTCCTACATACCAACTGTCAAAACTGCATACAGTATACAGCACACCAACTGTCAAATACTTCCTGCTACAGCAAAACTGCTTACAGAAATGCTAAAACGTAAGATGTTTCGGATTGGACAATATCATAGGGGGCTGATAAACAAAAAAATGGTACAGTGATAGTTGGGATGAATGATAGATTCCAATAATGGGTAATTTAAAGGGCATGTACACCCCAAAAACCATAATTTAACCCCATACTGGCTCCACTTTCTAGTTTAAAATAAACCTTACCTTACATCTCTGCCTTATAGTTACAAAGATATGCCTCTTCAAAGTCCAGAAAACTGAAGAGCCCAAGCTGTCTGTGAGCTGTCTGTTCCATGCTGAATCCACGTCCTCGTCAAGGTCTGGAGCATGTGCAGCCCCCCCCCCCCCCCACCATCTGGATCCATCCTCAGCCATTGTTACACCTAGTGTGTAATCCTTTGGATGTAAGTTAAGTAAGCCTTGCCCGTCCCCAAACGTTGCAATATTTATTTTAAAAAAAAACCTTACAGAGCCTTCTTTCCCGTGGCGTTTCTAGTGACGTCAGCCGTGTCTGTGATTGGCTGCCTCTCAGCCAATCACAGATGTGGCTAAGGCCCGGACCCTGCTTGTAAGCAGGAGGCCAAATCGGATCACCACAGGAGAGAAGCCTGTGTAAGTAGAAACCTGGAGATTTTTTTTAAGAAATATTGGAGCGGTTGGGGGTGGGTAGGGGTTACCTACCTTACCCCCAAAGTTTGTTCTGGGGGTGGACATGCCCTTTAAAAAAAAAAAAAAAATTCCAGTGTCCATACCCTTTAAGTAATCATCAGTATCCCAAAATGTATGTTATTTTTGCTTAAATCAAATTTGTACCTCAAGATAAAACCTAAAACAGAAATTCGTACACTTGACTTACATTGTCTAGTTAAAGGGACAGTTTAGTGGAAATTATCAATATTTGTTAAATTGTTAGTTTGTGTAATGCCTTCTTAGTTATTCTTCATATTCTCTCCCATTTTGAAAAATCAGTTGATTTCATACTCTTTGCTGTTCCCTGCTGTTGACATTAGTGAGCTGACATTTCAGGTTCTAACGGTCCTTCTTCTTTCCAGGATGCACCACTTCCTTGGAATGTTCCTAACAGTATTTTTTACTGATTGGCTGCTGGATGGGTCAAAGATGCTCAGATCTCTACTGAGCTACTGAATCAACCCTGGGTCAAGGTCAAGACCATAACGGTCTCTAATAGGGGTCCTGCAAACAGGAAGTCAGTATTTTGGTTGCATTTATTTATACACAGACAAAATACTGAATTGGCAGATTAAGGTCATTGGGATGAAAAAATACTGCCTCTTTTTCTGAAAAGCATATGTATTTGCACTGAAATTCCCCTTTAAGATATTCTTTTAAATTCTTTATCACAAGCATCCAGCAGAACTCCTGATTGCTGTGAATATATTTGTATTTATCATTTATAAAAAAAAATTAACACAACAGACTTATGCTTTTTGCTACACTGTTTTCTCAGTCTGAATTAAGTATTTTTGCTGAAAATACTGTTCCAAAATGTTTTCTTTTAATTGCCTATAGCAATCTATAATCATATTGTGTACAAATCACACTTTTATAAAGTCATTTTCACTTATGTCTGGGAAGAGTCAGGCTCTGTGAGCTTACACCTGCACGCTGGAGCTTGGATGCAATCAGGAGAGAGCATACAGGCTTTGTTCTCATGTAGTATGCATGTGATAGAAGAACGGATGCAACATCTGGGCCCTGAGATGAAAACTGTCCTTAATGTCACTCATCAAGGTTGTAACAATCAACTAAATTATTTCAGCTGTTAAAGTTATAAATAGAAATGACATGCATTAAAACCTGTTTTTACCGGAAACGTATATATGAATAAAATGATTGTTATTTATGTATGGATGTTTAATAACCTATTTCTACATTTTTTGAAATGTGTATTTTCACAAGCTCCCTAAACTTCTCCTGAAACAAAATTACAACAAATAAACACACTAAACACACACACGCACAACAAATCCAAGCCATTGAGCATTGATAGTCAAATTGTTACCATGTATTTTCGCCACTGTAATTGGGCACTACTGTTTTATCTATATATTTAAAAAATGCACTTACCAAATGATTGTTTCACCACTTTTCTTAGGACATGGGGATTATTTAGAATTCTTATTGCTTTAAAGTGCTCATTGTCTAATTTCTCTCTGTTTTTAATTTAAGAAGTAAAAAAAAAAAAAAAGTAAAAATATCACACAGTTGTAGTGGTAGATTTCCTCAGTATAGTTTTTTGAGGTTTTGGTGCAGTCTGTGCAGGCAGAGTTCCAGTTTTTTGAGAATGATGGCTAATATGTGTGGTAACTCCATGTCCTCCATTTTCAAAGGGAAATGATGAAATAGATGGGTGTGGCAAAGTAGTACAATGATGTGGAAATTTTCCTGCTATATGGACTAGCTCACTATGTAGATGCAAATCTCTGTTTTTAGTTTCAGACTTCACATCACAGTCAGGACAGTACCCATGATATAGAACATTTTCACTAAAACGCACACGTTCCCTAGTTGAAGGCTGAGGGCATCGTTCCTTTTCAGTTCTATGTGTCAACAGTTGATCTGTGACTTTGTCCACTGTAATATTGTGAATGGAACATCTATCCCCATTTTGAATACTGACCGGTCCTCCAGGTATTCCCCCATTTCGAAACAAAACTGCATTATTCCCTCCATTGTTTATTGAAGGATTTAAATTTTGTGTATCTTCAAATTTCACCGGTGTTAACCTTGGTGGTGGTGGAGGAGGGTTGGGTTTTCGTAGGACTGTAAGAACAGCTGTTGGATGTGCAGGGGGACTTATAAGTGGCGCGTTAGGTCGAACCTTAATCTTATCTATACTGGAAGCTGTTGTGCTACTTGAGCTGCTGTTTAGTGTGTCGGTTTTTGAGCTGTCTGTCATCTCATCCTCTAGCTGGAGATCTGAAGTTAGAGTATCAATTTGATCAACCACCTGCAAAGTAATCAAAATGTTTTAGGTTTATTAATAAGGTATAAGTAAAAAAAAAAATACAAATTTATTAAAGATGGTCCCTCATTTGTATTAAAAGAGAACTAAACTTATTTTAAAATCCTAATGGGAAAGCTTTTCTCCACAGAACACCTATACATTAAAAAGTTCTTTGCACTTTATATTTGTGTGAATATGCAGTTTGTTTCCAATAAAATCGTGATCTGATACTTACCTGTGGCGGCTTTTTCCTGAGTGACAGAGCGATCCATTCCCCTGCACTATTTCACTAAGTTGCATTTAGTACAAATTAGTACAATATTATAGGTTCTTTAACAAAAAAGGCTTCCATATTGTTGCCAGTGCAACTCATAGACCATGTTGGCGCACAATGTAAATGCCATGTTTTAAGGAAAATACAGCCCAAGTCACAAGTTAAAATCCTCTAGTTTACTTATGAAACAATACAACATAGACTACTGCATAAGTTCATTGCTTTTTTTTGTTTATTTTCATCATGTTTCTGGAAAAATATAAAGTTTCTACATATGTACAAACTTTATATATAGCAGCTCTGTTTTTTATTTATCAACATGTGTGAATTGCTGACAGCCTTCCTAGAGCAAAAAAAAATAGTGGTGGCATGCTGCTAAAGTGCAGACAATTGGGACGCTGGTTCAATTCCCCAGACTTACCTTATTTTTGTTTCTATTATGTTTCTGGCAAAAGATAGAGATTCTACATGTACTGATATCCCTAGTAGCTCTTGTGTCATAGAGGTAGAAAGCTACCTTTTTAGCAAGACACAGTATAGAAGGTTGCAGGTTCAATTCCCCATACTTACTTTTACTTTTTAAAGGGCAATTATAGTGAGAAAATTGTTTTTTTTTTATTTCTTCTAATGTATCCTATAAGTCATCCCATCCACCAGGGTACCTTTAGTTTCTTTAAATTCTACATAGTCCCCGAGATATAAGCCTTTGAATATGCTGTGATTTGTAGGAGCTGCTACACCTCATCTGTCACTCAAAGGCACACACCCACACAATCCAAAGCTCCCCTGCAGTACTGTCACACACTCTCTCACCCACACTATATGTACCATGTGCAACATATAGTCAAATGCTGTAGTGCTAAACACAATCAATAAACCATTAACCCAGCAATATGAGCATAACACACTATAAAACAGCCCCTCCCCCCAAAAAAAAATCTTATATACATACAAAACCAGTGACTCAAATGGAACACTAATACAGTATATATAATACAGTAATACAGACTATATACCAAACAAGACACACAGTGCAATCTATGAAATATATAGACTAAAGCAACTGATATGTAACAGGACAACAAGCAGTGTCACTGTGTTTGTGAAGGTCTCACTACAAGCTGCTGTTACACTGACTCTCTCTTCAGTGATTATGATCTCAGCTAAGCAGGGGGAGAGATATGAACTTTAGGTAAAAAGTAAATAACAATTAGCAAAGTTAGAGAACAGGCAGAGTTCAGTAACTTACTTGTAAAGAATCTCAGCACCACTTGTCCTCCTCTCTCCCCCTCTGCCCCTCCCTTCAGCATATTGCTACTTTATCCCACACTTTGACTGCTTGCAGTCTAGCTCTGGAAGGGAGGGGTCAACAGGATGTCAGCACTTCATTTAAAGTCCTTTCAACTGACAATGCTCGGACTCTGTATACAGCCCGTCACTGCTTGAGGGAGAGTAGACAGAGAGGGGAGGGGGACTACACAGCTTGGTACAAACTTCTGCCAGTGTGAAGAAACGAAGCCACACAGAAACATGAAAGTAAGGCAGCTTATACTAAGTGATCTATACATTGTATACAGACAAAGTTTTTTTTTCACTATAGTTGCCCTTTAATGAAATGTATACTGTTTTTTACAGCCATGCCTGCAGAGAAATAATAATTTTTTTGTATGAAAAGCAAAGGAATTTATCATTGTTAGGGACAGGAGCATTTGTATTGTGTTTAGGTAAAAACTGCACTCAACTCTTTCTGTGCCAGAGGGAGGTATTATCGTTGAGCTGTAACATAATTGGCTGTCAGCTTCCAGGAAGCAAAGCTAAAAATTCCTGTGAAGTATACAGCGTACACTTAGCTGGTGTTCCCAGATTAAGTGAATTATGGGAGCTGACCTCTAGTACACATAGGTTATTTTCCTAACTCACCCAGCATCCGCAGCAAAGGGAGAGGTGAGACACAACTTGTTGTATCTTTGTGAATGTGCTCTTTCTATTTGGGCAATGTTGTCTGGAGACTTTAGTACCCCTATAAGTACTCCTATTATGTAGAGAATACCTGTTTACACTGGAGTAAAATACCCCAAAAAATGTTGGTGTGCACTGCTCCTTTTGAAAAATTTGTACAATATGAATCTAGATCACTAGCACCCAGGCACGTTAAAGATTGTGGCTACAGTGTGTGCATCTCTCTATATATCTCTCATATATATATATATGTCACTGACTGATTATTATAAGAAAATGGTCTACTGCAGCTCCAATACCCATATTTCTGGCCATCCACCATTTCCAACCCCATAATATTTTTAAAAATGTTTTGGGACTTTAGAGTGCTGCACAATCTGGACTTTTTTTCTTTTTGGAGTTTGAGGACTACAGGTAGGCCTTATCTATACATACAACTTATACACAGCCTGTGGAGTATTGTTGGTTTACCTTTTTTTGCTGTTGGTATGTATATATATATATATATATATATATATATATATATATATATATATATATATATTATATAACACTAGCAAAAATGGTTGGTTTACCTTTTTTTGCTGTTGGTATGTGTATGTATATATATATATATATATATATACTAGCAAAAAAATGCCCGTTGGTGCACAGTGGAAATTATGTGTGTGTATGTTTTGCTATGTGTGGATACAGAGGATATAGAATCTTTACACAGGTATATTTTAAACTGTTACACAGACAGTCACCAGCATCCAGAGGAACCAAATAGGATAATCTTGCAGATCTGAGAATAGACCCAGGCAATCCTGCCTGTGGTTCAAACTAAACCGCTCCATTGGGTGACCTGAGACCCTAAACAGGATACAGATAAACATGCTATGTTCATACTTATTAATATTCACCACAGCAAGTTCCACATTTATAGCTGCTTATGTTACGACTTGGGAGTACAAGATACTGATTAGCTTTATAGATTAAGGTGAGTTAAAGGTGGGTTAAAATTGGTTAAAGGTGCTAAATGCTACCCACAGAGTATAAAATGAAATAGAGCCTTCTTATTACAGAAGGTACCTCACAGCCTCATGTTATTATAATAGCATTGCCCTAATAATCGAACATATAAAAAAATATTTCTCATTCCCATGTTACCTAGAGAAATTGGCAGGACATGCAAAGTATTATCCTTTATAGCCTCTAGTTGAAAAACTTGCCTCAGAGCACTTTTTAATAACTGATAACTGCTTTTTATTTCAGTATCCTTAGTATACCTGCCTGGCTTTACCACTAAGCAAAAGGCTAAAGACTTGCAAGCAAGTACCTTCCTCCCAAGCGTTAATAGTGGCTGCCTATTCAAATTGTTCTAGACAATCAGTCCACTTCCTAGTTACCCCATCAAATGGCCCAGGTTTAAAAATAGGTTTGGCAATTAGGCCTGGTAGAACTACTGAGTCTAATTGGGGCATTTCATATGCAGGTACAGGAGGATTTAAATCAATACTTTCAGTAGCAGCCTCCATAGCTTAATACAAAAAACAAATATACAGAGAAAGCAGAGAGAATAAATGGTATTACCAGCTATGCTGCCACCAATTTGTACCAGATTAATTATGGAATTATTATGGGTAGCATGGCACACAGTGTGTTACTCTGGTGGTCTGGCACTTTCTTTAAACAAGATAAACCAGTTTTAATTACATGTAACAGTATTGCAATGATTTAATGTCAAAACATAAACAGTTTCCTCACATTACATATACAGTAAAGTGCCTCTGTTGCACCACTTTGAATACTGACCACACCTGTATATTGTGTGTCCTTTTAAGTTGGTGAACACTTCTGTGCCTCAGAGTTTGTATCCAATAAGGTAAATTATCTGTCCAATAATATGTCCTCCTAACAGGATCTTATACACAGGATCTTGTGTTGCATTCAATCAGGACATCACGCTGTAAAAAGGATCACACCAAACAGATCTGTCCCATCAGGAGCACACACCAAACACTTCTATCTACTTTCACTTTTCCTCCTCCTAGCCATAGAGAGCAGGGATGTCTTAGGTATGAGGTGTTATATAAGGAGCCTTGGTGTATATGTCCATTACAATATACATCACGTCCTGTGTATCATACATAAACTTTTTGGGATTGGCTATGACTGCCACAAGTTTTAAAAAGACACCCCTTAGCTGTCACAGGGGTGTGGTTAAGCTCCCATTTTGACTGGAACATCTATTAGGTAAGTAAGTATTATGGCTTTGGGGTTGAGGGGGTGGAGAAAGTTAGTATAATTCTGTGTGTGGAAGTGGACATGCCATTTAAGTTATGTGTTTTTCTTAGTAATTAGAACTAGAGTACCCCTATAAGAGATTTGGAAATAATTTATAAATAACAATTTGCTGTCAAGACAAAACTAAACACATGCAAATAAATATTATTGGTCTATTACTTTTGCACACATATATATACAATTTATATGCATCTATAAAGAAAATAGAGGGTAACTAGTCAGGTGCAAGAAAACTGCTAATCTCCATGTTAGACTGAATTTATGTTTAATTTAAAGGGGAACTGTGGTCTCCAAACAAATTGAGTTTAAATGAAAGGTCAGTTTCCTACCTTTAAAACGAGCCATCAACCACCTCTCTATGTGCTCCACAGCCCAAGATACACAGAAATTACTGACCAGAAAGTTAATGGGTGGGAGGCTGACATGTGACATTCCTGAGGCTTCTCCTGCACAGTCCCGCTGGCAAGCACAGCCTCAGACTCCCTCAGTGTGTGAGGGAGACAGGAAGTCCCTCCTCCTCTCTGCTGTGTGAAGGACCTGCAGCTGCAGAGAAGGTAAGGTACAGCCTTTCTCTCTCACAGTGTGAAAACAGCCCTTCTGTTCTCACTCTGCCTGAAAAGGCTTTTTCCACAGAGTTTTCAGGGGGGTAGGAGGGGTGTCAGAGTGGCCCACAGCACCTGGGGGCATAGGCACCTGCGAGTGGGTGGGGCTTAGACACCCGTGAGTGGGTGGGGCTGTAAGGGAATGGGCCAAGGGGGGCCTGCAACTGGAGGGACCATGGGGTCCATGAGTGGGAGGGACCAGGGGGGCTGCAAAGGGGAGGAGACACAGGGCAGATTGACTGACATGGTTTCAGAGCAGGAAGCAGGAAGTGCAGGGGACCTGCTGAAGCTGCTACCATATCACCACAAAAATGTAAATATCTTCAAAACTAAAAAAAATAATCAATGGAAATAAATTGCAAAAACTCTCAGGAGAGCAATTCCTATCAATTTACCTAAAGTCATTTTTGGACAACAGTTCGTCTTTAATTACGTGTATGGTATATATTGACTTCGATGGTTCATAACATGGTTCTTTTAATAGTTCTAAGTTAATCTGAGTAGGATTACTTTATAATTGAATCAATGAACTACCATGATAAAGCATAATCTTCTAACCAATCCTTATCAGTTTCTTTAATTAAATGCATTAGATCTCAATTATTTCATTGAAATACTTATTACTCTATTTAAGGATCACACCTTTGATTAGTTCATAGAAATTACTCTTAGAGCATATTTTAAAAAAATAGGAACACATATAAAAAGGTTGTTTTCCTACACCAAATGTACTTTTATTTGTCAGTATTTATAAACACCCCAACACCAGCACGGTGACGTTTTTAAAATAATTAGTTTAAATAGTTAAATAAGAATATGTTGCAGAAATAAAGGAATTGTAGATAAATAATTTTATTCTATTATTATTGTTGGTCAATGCAGTTTACCCACATAATTAATAACTCCCTTAAATATTGATCGCCACAATATTTACGAGGGGGCAAAATACAGTAATATGGAAAGCTGTTGGCTTCCTGACAAATTTCAGCAAAAATATTGGTGAATAAACATAAACAGTATTAGAGGATAACACTTTCTTTAATATTCTAAATTAGCACTTGTTAAGTCATGGTGACACTACAGCACATTTAAAAACTGCATAAACTGTAAAAAAAAGTTTGGTGCATTGCATCTTGAGTCAGAGTGACCCTATCAACTTGCAATGTATTTTATAAAAAGGGACAATCCCTCTCTATAAAATATGTTGAGTTCATCTCTCTAAAAAATATGCTGAGTTCATTGCAAGCCGTGTTGTCTTTTAATAAAAACTAGCTCAAATGTAAGTCGAAAAATTGTAACTGTTCTTGACAGTCTACTTTATCCCTAATCTCAGTCTTGCAACATGAAGTGGTAGAAATCACCCCCCCACCCCCCAAAAAAACAACAAACTAAGGATAAATGGTTTCATTTATCTTTGTTTTATTGTAAATAATGTCGGTCAGTTTTTTTGCCTTTTTAATTTCCTCCTTTCTTACAGGATGACTGGCCAGGTAGGGGAGCTGGTACAGATTAAGGTTTGCAGTGTAATTTACTGATAGAAGTAGTATATAAGATCGTTTTTTTATCCATTCTTTTTAAATTAATGAATATGTAGTGTGGGCCTTTCATTATGAACAGGATAAAAACAAAATACATTTGTCAGCATATATCTCTAGAACCATAGAACATAAAAGGGTGAGAGTTGCCTCTATTTAACTACCTCTTTGTGTTCTACCAATAGAAGTACAGTTGTTTTTTGGATGAAGATTTCCTTTAATGTTGACTTTATAATGTTATTTTAACATAAAAAGTGACTATTGATTTCAAATAGAACAAATAATGGTAAAGGCAGTTCCAGGACACCGAGACTCCTTGGACATCTCAAAATTGCAGTTTTATTCACACATTACATTTTTTGGACCTGTGGTATCACATTTGATAAAGGACCACAGGTCCGAAACATGTAATGTGTGAATAAAACTGCAATTTTGAGATGTCCAAGGAGTCTCGGTGTCCTGGAACTGCCTTTACCATTATTTGTTCTATTTGATTTACGTGATACGGACAGATCACTGCAGGAATCCAGGAGAAGATTTAAGGTTGAATGGGATGCAGTGCTGCTTGAAGACTATTGATTTCAGCCTTTCTTAAGTTTGTAGGTAATAACTGGCCTATGGCCTTATCAATAGGAAGACGCGCTCTGCAAGGAGGCAGAACCAAAAGTGGGGTAAGGGTGAAACAAGGTAGCCAGGCAAGTGCAAATTTCTGCATCATAGTCCTGGATATTGAATGTAAACCCAGTGTTGGGGACCTAGCTGTTTAGGTCCTCAATCTGGGTATAATTCATGGGTGAAGGATGGAATGTCTATGGATAGCTGTCCTCTAAGTTAGTATAGTTACCAGCAAGGTAATACTATATTAACCAAGCTGGATCAAATGGTAATAATCCCATCTCTATGGTTTACATCAAGAGATTGCTTCTGTTTTGAAATAGCTTTCTGACAGGATCTATATGCATTCACAAATTTTCTAGAT
Organism: Hymenochirus boettgeri; assembly: GCA_019447015.1. Taxonomy (NCBI): domain Eukaryota; kingdom Metazoa; phylum Chordata; class Amphibia; order Anura; family Pipidae; genus Hymenochirus; species Hymenochirus boettgeri. Next base: position 326,876,234 of record CM033469.1, read on the forward strand.
GTTCTGGCAGTATCAAGTTAATTATTTTATGTATCCTTATTGTCTCATTAAAAATTACAAGTGAAATAAACCAGACAATCAGAGCCAGGGGCAATATTGAGCTTCATTAGTTTAACTGTGAATACAGGAAAGGAATAGTGATTACAGTGCCACCATACAGCTCATTGAAATTATATTGACAATTAATATTTACAACACACACAAGGCCCTCAATTACAAATAAAACCAATTTAAACAACTTGCAGAGACTTGGTAGAATATTTCTATTTTCAAGCACAATCTCAGGATACCATGACTACCCAGGAGAACTTTTGCCTCCAGCAAGAAACAACATTAAAAGATACCCAGCTAACCACAAGCCTGCTAGAGTCTTTACAAGATAACAATGCAACATACTGCACAATTATCCAGAACAGTGTGTGGTTAGGACTATCTATGCAGTTGTTGAAAAGAATTGTACTAATTGTACAGTACTTACTACTAGGTTAGAATGCATCTTATATGTAAAAAATCTTATTTTTTCACTATTCATATTGTCATTTTATATTGCTTAAGGATTTTATAACGTTATTTGCCAAATAACATTTTATGTGGGGTTCTGTGAAAATAATAGTATTGGATGGACTCTTAAGCTATTCTTTTAATCACAATAGTGGCTGCTTTTTCGGACATTTGTAAAGCAGTGCCTATAAATATGTAATGGTGTGCTTCAGAAACCAAGTGCTTATTGATGAAATAATCCATAACATTTGTAGGTAAGGGTTTTCTATTAATCTTAGAAAGAATGTAATTGTTAAATGATGTTTTGTCCTTTAATATACAATTTTTTGTGCTGCATCTTTATTTTGCAGAAATCATGTTATTTTGCAGAAATCATGCTGGGAACAATAAAGGTTTTAATTATTAAAAAAACAGTGGAAGGGCTAGTCACAGAAATGAAAAAGAACAGAGTAGTTGAAATATAAACAAAATATTGGACCATCTATATCACTTTGTCTGCAGTATAATCACACTTTTTCTCCATAAAAAAAATGCATAAAAGTTATTGCCGGACTTCAAACATAAGAATTTGTGCATAGTAGATTCCTTAAAGGGGAACGGTAGTCTCCATTCATGTCACTCTATTAAAATAATGCCCTCCATTCAAAAAAAAAAAAAAGCACACTCCTACTTTTATCTAATCTATCTAATTTAAAGGGCATGTCCACCCCCAAAACTATAATCCCCCCCACTACTGGCCCCATTGTTTAGTGTAGTTTAATCCTTACCTTACATCCCAGCTCTATCTGGTTCTTCTGCTATTCCCCCCTGAAGTCCAAAAAATGCCCACCAGGAGTACTGCAGAGTCCATATAGGACTCTGCCTCCTGTCTCCCCTCCGGGAGAAGTTTGGCATGCACACTGCAGCCCTTCTCCCCCTCCTGATTTAGATTCCCTCCCCCTAGCGTAAAAACCTTTATATATAATATTCTCCCTGTCCCCCCATCCCCAACCGCTATAGTTTTAAGTTCAGAAAGTGCCCCAAATATTACTTACCTTTCCTCTTTCCTCCGCCGCACTGAATTCCCGACAGCCGCGTCCGTGATTGGCTGCTGCTCAGCCAATCACAGACGCGAGTGCCGGTCCCACCCTCTGCTTGCATTTTCTCGCAAGCAGAGGGCCTTTTAAGAAGGGTGGGCATGCCCTTTAATCTATCCAAAGTTACAGCAGTATAAAGACTCAAACACACTCAGTTTCCAAGCAAGGAACAACTCCCGACGGCCGAGCGCTAAGCACAACGAACAGCTGTTATGGCTGAGAATCGTCTGTGTGTATGCGTTCGGTCGGTCGGTTTTTTACAGTATAAATATGGCGGTTAGGGTCCCTACACTACGGAAAATGTGTATGAATAGACAGGGTAGCATGGAGGGTGGGGGCTTCCCTGCATATGCCACAGTCCTCAGGGAGGTAAAGCAAGAAGCAGAAACCTTTTCTCACACAGGAAAGTTCATACTCTTCACTTTCTGGGATTCTAACCAACTTTTCCACAACTCTTCCGCCCCAACCACTCCACAGAAACCGCTCTCAACAAAGTTACCAAGGATCTGCTTAATGCTAAATCTAAAGGCCACTAGTTCCTACTTATTCTGCTTGACCTGTCTTCAGCCTTTGATAGAGTGAATCACCCTTTACAGCTTCACATCTTATCCTCTCTTGGTATCCTGGGTTTTTCACTCTCTTGGCTGTCCCCCTACCTCTCAGGTAGGACGTTCAGTGTTTCTCACTCTGGCTCCAACTCCGCCAATCTTCCCCTCCCTGTGGGGGTACCACAAGGCTCAGTACTTGGCCCTCTTCTCTTCTCCTTTTAACACCTTTGGGCTTGGTCAGCTCATTAGTTCCTTTGGATTCCAATACCACCTGTATGCTGATGATACAAATTTACATCTCCGCCCCTGACCTCGTTACATCCCGGGTCCCTGACTGCCTAAATGCCATCTCTGCTTTTATGTCCTCCTGCTTCCTCAAACTCAACATGGATAAGACTGAACTTTTCCACCTTCTCAATCGATCCCCCTACCTAACATTACTAATGACATGACAATCTCCCCAACACCTTATGTGCGAAGCCTGAGAGTAACCTTTGACTTCGAACTTTCCTTTAAACACCACATTAATACCCTGTCCAACCTGTCGGTTACAGCTCAAAAACATCTCATGCATTCGTCCCTTCCTTTCACAGAATGCTACCAAAATTCTAGTTCATGCCCTTATCATCTCTCAGCTGGGCTACTGTAACACCCTCCTGTGCGGTCTACCAAGCAACCGACTGGCGCCACTTCAATCAATCCTTAACTCTGCTGCCACGCTCATTCACCTCTCTTCCCGCTTCTCACACACTGCCCCTTTCTGTCAATCTCTCCACTGGCTTCTCATTACCCAAAGGATCCAATTTAAGCTGCTAACCTTATCTTACAAGGCTCTCTCTAATACCTCCCCCCATACATCTCTGATCTGATAAACAGATACTACCCAAGGCGTAGCACCTCTGCTCTGCTAATGATATTCTCCTCTCATCCGCTCTAATCACCTCCTCCCACGCCCGTATACAGGACTTTTCTCATGCTGCCCCTCTGCTTTGGAACACGATTCCTCGCTTTATACGTCACTCGCCATCACTTCATATCTTCAAACGCAACCTCAAAACTCATGTCTTCAGGCAAGGTTACAATCTGGACCTGGACACTCCTACTCGTCTTACTGACCCATCGCAGACCCGCTAGGTATACTCCACTGACAACTTTGTTACAGCTACTGATCTGCTTCACCTTATGTTTCATCCCCATCTCCTCTAGACTGTACGCTCTCGGGCAGGGCCCTCCATCCTATTGTACCACAGTAATGCTGTAACTTACCACACTGAATGCTGCTAACCAGCACTTACATTTTTTGCACTTTGTATTACTTGCACTACCCTCGTATGTAACATGTATGTTTTCCTTATGTATATTAATGCAACTGTAAAGCACCACGGAAAAGACGTTGGTACTATATAAAACCACAATAATAATAATTTGACTTGACACCACATGAGAACCATAAGGAGCAGAGATGTAAGTTAAGGATTTTTTAACACTATACATTGGGGCCAGCAGTGGGTTAAATTATACTTTTGAGGAAGGACATGCCCCTTTTTTGACTGTAAAATAAGACATTTACTAAAATAAAATAATCTTTGCTTTGAAATAATAGAATGTTAAGTGCCAGCTTCTAATAGCCTTATTAATTAATCCATACCCCCTAAGACATGGGTCCCAGAGACCTTGCAAACTAATCAGAAGAAAAATGCTTAAACCATTACAATGAAAACAAATTAAAAGGCACGTCCCCCCTCACTACTTACTTTAGTTAAGCCCCGGACAAATTTTGCTATACTTACCCTAACCAAAGCTGCTTCTATCATTATTAAACAAACCAAGCTCTCACTGTGGCTCTGCTGTCTCCTCTGCAGCTTCCGGGTCTGGAAGTCAGTCTTACCCAATGCGCTTATATCATGGCCAATAGCTAACTTCCATTCATGGAACTGCAGAAGAGAAACCTCATAATAAAAAAGCGACTGTGGTCTTTGAACATGTTAGGATTAAATAAAAGGATTAAATAAAAGCCTGCACTTAAGACTTAAAGGGCATCTATAGTGAAAAAAACACATTGCCCCTTTGCAAAGTTAAATTTATGTACTCTGTGCTGCCTTAATCCTATATCTGTCACTGACTCTGTTTAACCACGGTGTCAGATCTATGTGCAGCATTCCCCCCTTCTCCCTCCCCTCTGTTAACTCCTCCATGTCTTGGCTCCGGCTAACCGACAAGCTTTTTATGTGCAGTAGGAGTTAAAAGTTCAACATCCTGAAAAACACACCCACGCACAGTGGCCAATAGAAAGTAAGCTGTCCTGGAGACACGGAAGAAGGAGATCAGTACAGTTTACGATCTCTCTCTTTGTGACCCATCATCAATCAGTGAAAGCTATTAAGAAGGGGGGTCAAGTGCAGCCTTATATCTAACATCAAAGCTACCTTTCTCCCCCTGCTAATGCTGTTATCTCTATGTTTATTACAGAGCAGGGAGGGGGGATCAAGTCACAGGGATTTGATTGACAGTCCAAGTAGGAGTAGAGGAATGCAATCACGTATTCTTCTAACTGGTGTATCTCAGGACAGAGAGGGAATCTGAAAAAAGTGATGACACTCTGGGGGGTGTGGGGAATTATAGAACACATGGAAAGAAAGAAAAAAAAGTTCATTTTCCCACTAAAGATGCCCTTTAATGCTGAAAAAGAAAATAATTACCTGTACAGACACACACAAAAGGGGGGGCTTTTAATGCAGACAAAGATGTATCACATCACTACAAGCTGGTCACATGCCACAAGCTGCTAAAAACAGGAAGTGTTAAGGAAGTTATATTGTTAAACTTTACAGAAATAACAAAAAATAACAAATTTTCCATAGAGATGTGATTTAGGGTTTATATTGAAGGTACAACTCAAGGCTATTTTAGAGACCTATAAACAAAAATGTGATTGGGAAAAGAGCTCCCTATCGCAGACACCCACTAAACTCCACAGATAACCTGTAGAGGCACTCTAAAGGCATAGACTAGGAAATCTACATCCCCCAAACATCCTGGGGAACTGGGAATACTAGTGTAGGTACTGAAAAAGTCACCCAATCAACCATCATAATTATAAAAATATAGCTTTATTATTAGTACACTGTAAAACACTTTTCATTATTAGCAAAACCTCATACAATACTAAAAATATATATACTGTATAACTGCCTGCATCCTAGGCGTGTCTAGGTGCTAACAAAGATTATCTAAAACTAGTGTCCAGGTAGGTAACAGCAGCAAAGCAGAGACTGGTTAATTGCAACTGATTAATAAATAAATGAGTAATCAGTATATAGCAGATAAAGCAAACACGGCTAGGCCAATATAAGCAAGCATGTTAGTAGTAGATATCACAGGTGGATAGGCCCTCCGCGCAACCTCCGTACATCCACGGGGTCGGGGTAACCTCACCTAAAAAAGCAAGAAATCCGAAGAAAGCAAAAAAAGCCTTGCCAGATATCGCCTTAGTAAATGGCCCATACGTGATACATAGGTCAAAACAATGGATACTGCTATCAAAAAATAGTTCCTCATTGAGGCCGTTTAGTACCAAGGAGTTCATATCGTATATCCAGCGGGCTTCCCTTTGGAGGACAAGTTGGTCCCAGTTGCCACCCCTAGGGGGTTTACCAACTTTTTCCAATCCCCATGCTTTTAGGCCCCTTGGATTGGCATCATGTTCTAATTCAAAATGTCTAGCCACTGCACTTTCTGTGTTTCTGTTTTTTATATTTCTCACATGTTCTAGGATTTTTGTAGCAAGAGTGCGGATAGTTTTTCCCACGTATTTTTTGCCCCAAGGACACTCTAATACATAAATTACTCCTTTTATTTTACAATTTATGAAATCTTTAATTCTGTGGGTTTTTAGAGACCGCAGTTCCCCTTTAACACATACAGCAGCAGAGGAGGTGTCTACTGTCCGGAGAGGGATCGGGGTGTGTATTAATAGATTTTTTTTTTGGTAAAGGTAAGTATAGCAAAATCTGTGTCTACAGTAAAACATTTTCAAAAGATACATTTATTTACATTTATTGACCAAACGTTTAATTATGTAACAGAGAATACGTTGGAAAAACAACATTTTATAGGCTCTCTATACACTGCAATATTTTCCTAATTAGCACACTTATAAAATTAATTTAATTTCCCATTTTTACTGCCACTGCAGAGGATTTTATAGTTTCATTCATCAGATTGGAAATGTTGCCTTGCCAAAATGAATATATTTAAGTATATTAAGGGAATTGTATTTTTGCATTCAGGAAATCCTGAAACACTTTATTGAGGTATTTAGTATGCTGTATTCTTCCTACTACTGCAATTACATTCATAGTTTTGTTTGGATTTAGCCAGTACTATAAAAGGCAGTACATCATTTAATCAAATTAGCGGTATGTTTGTTTCCTTGAATTAATGATTTTAATTATCTTAAGGTAATTGTCTTCTGATAAGATGTCAGCATCTCATAGAATCATTGATTAAGAAACAAAAAACTTTGAGGACAAGCAGCCCCAGGTTCTTTCTTCTAGGAACTTGCTCCTCTTTATCAAACTCAGTCCGCCATGCTTTGTACATCAAAGCATGGCTGGAACTAGAGGAATGGTGTTCAATTGCAATCATTTCCCCTAAATTTAGTACAAATCTTTGCAGGAAAACAAACAGTTAAGCCTGTCTAACCTTCCTATAAATCTAACAACATATATGCAGAACTATTTTTTACACATAATGTTTTTATAAATACTTCTTGGAAAAAATAAAAAGGAAAAAAAAAGATAAAACTTCCTCCCTAGTTCATTCATCATTCCAAACCCCTCTATATAAAGTGTGCATGCTGATTGTATCTAAAATATACATGCGTTAGAAAGTGCTTGGTATCATAATGTTTTAAAGTCTCTTGAGTTCTAATGTCATTAGCCTTAAAGTGCATGCTGTGCATTAAGCCACTAAATATTAAAGTGCATCTTGGAACAAAGGGATGAGGCTATGTAGCAGAATGGCTAATCAGTCCATTTCAGTAATTATCTACAGTCTATTCCAAAATAAAGGCAATGAATTAAATGTATGGTACGCAATCTCTCAAATTGTACTAAAAGGTTTACTTTTTGACACATATAGGGGACATGATGGATTGTATTTCTGACTATTTTAAAGTCCCATGCACAGACACTGCGATTAACGTACAAACCTCTTGATTCCTATTTGTGCCCTGCTTTCCTGATCACGCTACCAGTTAGCGCGACTTTAACCTCTAGGTTTGCGGTGGCTGCATGAGTATCGCAAGAGACACTTGTGCAGCAGCCTATTAACCAGAGGATGTGTGTCCTTTTCTGCGTAAGTATTTAACACCAGCTAATAGCTCACTTTAAATACTTATTTGGATTCTAATTCACTCAGAGCCGCACAGCTCTGGTGAATATCTTCCTGGAGATTTACCTGCTGCACTGGGTGAATCTCCCCAATTATATTTTAGTAATGTATATTAAAGGGCATGTTCACCCCCCAAACTATAACTTAACCCACTACTGGCCCCACTATGTAGTGTATAAAAATCCTTACCTTACATCCCAGCTCTCAGCCAATCACGGATACACGGCTGCCGGTCCCGCCCCCTGCTTGCATTTCCGTGCAAGCAGAGGGCTGGGGCAATGCAGTGAAGGATAGAGGCATGGTAAGTAAAGATTGGGGCACTTTCTGTAAATAAAGGTTATGCAGTTGGGGTTGGGGGAAGGAGCAGTACATTATATAAAAAGTTTATTACAAGGGTGGAAATGCCCTTTAAGTAACCAATATGCTTAGTAGCCAAGGGTATATTTCGGTTGGCTAAATGGCTCCTAGGATTTGATTGCAGATTTGCTACACTTATTAAAGGGTATGTCCACCCCCAAAAATGTACATAACCACTCTGTCTCAGTCAATCACTGATGCTGCTGCTGGTCTGGCAGCTTCTATGCATGGAAAACAGCAGCAGAAGACAGACGAGGAAACAATTGCTGGTAAGTATACTTGGAAGCCTCGCAGAGAGTTTTAAACCTGGTGAAGTCTAGGTTTTAGGGGGTAATTAGTTAACTTAAAATTTTAGTTTGGGGGTGGAAATGCCCTTTAAATTGGTTTTAAAAAGAATTACTAATGTGTCATGTAGCAATAAGAGTAAAACAAGTCTGTACATTTAGAAGTAGGTATAGCTGTTTGCAAAGTATTCTTTTTTTTAAAATCCCCTCCAGTGGAGGAAGTTTGTAAAGTATTCTTAAAACATTTAGGTATGGTAAATACCTAAAAAACTGAAAATAAAATATCCAAAAAATAAATACCTAAAAAATCTGAAAACTGAAAACATCCGATAATTATATTCTAATGTGAAAAAGAAAAGAGGGAAATGAACTGGCTTTATTTTTTAAAATCCAATAACACACAAAGAAAACCTATTTACAGCTTTGTAAATGTCAGTCCTTTATTGGCTCTAGGAATTTTGTAATAGAATAAGGAAGCATGAGTTAAGCCCACTTGACATAAAAAGTAGACACTACTTATATACAACTGTAAATAGGACTGACCATCATAATATCTTTAATTAGCCAGGATAATTTAGAAAAAGGAACACAGACAATGGCAGTGCTAAGAATATACGGAAAGGTTGTATTTTTAGGTCATTAAAATCTACCACCTAGTTGCAGAGATGCAGCATGGATACAAAAACTAATGCCCCTTCATTCAAAATTCCACATATAACAAAAAAAGGTATATGTCACAATAGAAGAGAAGAAACTTGTATCTGCTGTACCTCCATATAGGAATGCTTAGAATGTAATTTAAGGAGAAGAATTTTTACATTCGGTTTTAAATTTAATTTCTACCATGCCGGTGACTTGCAAAGTTATGGTAAAGTTTAAAGGCTCTGTAACTAGCATAGGTAACTGATAAAGGAAAACTTAATATGATAAAAAATTTGAGGAAAATCTCAAATGTATTATTCTAGCCTGGATATATAAAGCTTCAGAAAGGGAAAGTTTAATTACAATAAATTATGGAAATCTCTTGCAGATTTCTTTTATGGCACATAAGGTTTTTAAGATAGAAAAAAAGCCCTTCAGCTCTGAAAAACAGTTATATTGCAGACTTATGCTTGTGAAGGTTCTCATTCATCCAGGTCATGGTATATCTGTTGTATTCAATTAGATCAACTGGACTTGAAATGTAGTTCTTGCATGGAAAACAGCAGCAGAAGACAGACGAGGAAACAATTGCTGGTAAGTATACTTGGAAGCCTCGCAGAGAGTTTTAAACCTGGTGAAGTCTAGGTTTTAGGGGGTAATTAGTTAACTTTAAATTTTAGTTTGGGGGTGGAAATGCCCTTTAAATTCTGATTTTTCAAAAGGATAAAGCCATTGACCGAGCAATGTACCATCGCCTCTACCCTGGTGAGGCACATCCATGCATATATGGACTCCCAAAGATACATAAGGAAGGGGCCCCACTAAGACCTATAGTCAGCAGCATCAACTCTGTAACATACAAGGTGGCAAAATATCTAGCTAACATCTTAGGACCTTTGGTGGGAAGTTCTAAGCATCACATCCAGAACTCTCAGGATTTCACCAACAAGATTGAAGATATAGTACTCGGTGTAGAAGAAACTATGGTGTCCTATGATGTGACATCTCTCTTCACTTGTATACCCACCAAGGAGGCTGTTGACATGGTGAGAAAACGGCTGGGCCAAGACAGCACTCTTACAAGCAGAACTGATCTCAACCCAGAACAGGTGTGTTCCTTGTTGGACTTGTGCCTGAATACCACCTATTTCAAATACAGGGATTAGTTCTATAAGCAAAAACATGGATGTGCTATGGGATCTCCAGTTTCACCTATTGTGGACAACCTTTACATGGAGGAGGTAGAAACACAGGCGCTTAATAACTTTAAGGGCATAGCACCCAGCCACTGGTTCAGATATGTTGATGACACCTGGGTTAAAATCCACCAGAAGGAAGTACAAGCTTTCACAGAACACATTAATGCGGTAGACCAAAACATTAAATTCACAAGGGAAGAGGTACAAAGCAACAAACTGTCTTTCTTGGACTGCTTGGTAGAAGTTAAGGAAAATGGTAAACTGGAAGTAGAGGTTTACAGCAAAACAACACACACAGATCAGTATTTGATGTTTGACTCCCACCACCCTTTAGATCACAAGCTGGGTGTCATCAGAACCCTGCAACACAGAGCCGAGAACATCCCCACTAGCACAGAGGCGAAGGCTAAAGAAATGAAACATCTCAGAGGAGCCCTTAAAACTTGTGGATATCCAGACTGGGCCTTTGTCAAAAGAAGTAGAAGGAAAGAAAAGAACACAAATACCAACAGTGAAGGGGAAAAGCAAGACAGGAGGAAGAACATGGTCCTCCCATATGTAGCAGGGGTCTCCGAGAAATTAAGAAGAATTTTCAAAAAACATCGTATCCCTGTCTGCTTTAAACCGAACAACACACTGAGGCAGCAATTGGTACATCCAAAAGACCCAATACCTAAACACAAGAAAAGCGACATCATATATGCAGTGCAGTGCAGTGAAGAATGCTCTGATTTGTATGTGGGGGAGACCAAACAGCAACTGCATCAACGTATGGCCCAGCACAGAAGAGCCAATTCCTCGGGTCAGGACTCAGCCGTGTATCTGCATCTTAAGGATGAAGGACATACCTTTGAAGATTGTAATGTTAACATACTGGCGAAGGAATGTGACTGGTTCAAGAGAGGTGTTAAGGGGGCCATTTATGTGAAAATAAAGAAACCAAGCCTAAATAGAGGTGGAACTTTTTTCGTTCATCATACCATCAATGGTGTGGGCGCAGTTCTTCGTAGAAGTTCGCACTTTTCTGAAAAATGAACAAAAACACTCAAAGGTAAAATCATGCCCAAACCTCATGGAATGTTAAAACAAAGTTACTAAATATCAATCTCCTAAATGTCTGAATCAAACGGTATGCCATATTTGTGGGTTACACACCGGACGTGAAGCGACTAGTCAAAAAGTAAAACAATGCGCAGTGAGCCATACCAGCATTTTCCCAGATTTTTCAAACTGAACACCCCTCTACTTGGAAATACCCCCGCAAACTATATATTCGCAAATCTACATACCTTCAGCTCGTAACGCTGTAGTTTCGTTCATTCATACATCATGTGTTGTGGGCGCAGTTCTTCGTAGAATTTGGCATTTCTACACAATTTCCTGAAAAATGAGAAAAATACATTCAAAGTTACAAATCACACCAAACCCCATGTAATGTAAAAAAAACTTACCAAATACCAATCTCCTAAATGTCCTGAATCAACACGGTATGCCATATGTGTGGTTACACACACGGACGTGGAAGCGACTAGTCACAAATTAAGACAAGGCACAGTGGCTTAATTACAGCAATGTTCCGAATTTTCACGGTAAACCCCTCCCAACTCAGAAATACCCCACACAAACATATATTTTTGGGAATCTACATACCCTTAGCTATATAACAGTGCCATTTCTTTGTTCATACATGCAATCTTGTAGCCGCATTTCAAAGTAGTATTTCGAACTTTTAGCAGCAGAAACTCGCACTTGATCCGGTCCTGGAAACCTGGAAAATATGTTCAAATCTCCCTACCTTTGCTGGATACTTTGCCTCTGTGTGTTGCCTATTTGCATTACTGAGAAAATACTGATAGCTTTAGTGAAGGCTATGGAGCTTTTGCTGTGAAAAAGTTTTGTGCATCAGATCGAAAGATGAATATAAATTCACTTTCTATTCACATTTGCCACAAGCGCCCTTGAACTACAAGCTCTGCCCAGCACAAGACTAGTGCTTTCTGTTTGGAGTTTAGAGTTGTTACGTCCCCAGTTTTTTTCCGGCACATCTTGAAAGATAAAAGCAGTTGTTAAATGCAATACACAGAACCATCATACAGTTTACGGTAAATACACCATAAGCATCACCTGTTACTGGTGTATTTACAGGAACCTCAAAAATCCTGTGGGAAAAATAAAACTAGCGGTTAGTACAACATTACTGAACAATAACACACATTGTACCTTATGCCCCCTTTACAGTAAATAACATTTTAACTAGAAGGAGACCTTACCTGTCCCAACCACAAAGCTATTTCAGAAAAAGGCAATGAACCCGGAGCATGCCAAATAAGGGCCTAGGACACCACAAATCCAGAGAGCCTCTATCCTATCTAACTTTCAAAGTGCACCAAAGTATGGTAGCGCTCAAAACAGGCTTCAGACATAAAGCAGGTTGCTAGGGCACTTAGGACAAATAACCTTGATCTCGCCTAGTCCCATTTTTACGGCAAACCTGCAGGCTCCTGGGAATGCTGCTTATTAGGCGTGGGTGGAATGGGTTCAAAAAATGCTTTCCTACTAACTAGCTACATTATCATTACTAGGCATCTCCGGGACCTCCTCTACACTACCAACACAACATAGCTGGAATAAGCTGCAGCGGAACTTATAATAAGACAGTACAGGCTCTGGTACCACTGTTTTAAACAATATACGAATTATGTAGGGCCCGTTTGCAAATAAATGGCTAATTTATTGTACCAGGCCTTTGTTTTCTGGTGGCGTTGTAGTGTGTTTGCTCGTCAGTTTTGTGTCAACGCCACCCATGTACTGTTGTATTCTTTGCTACAGAGTGGCTAATTTTGGGGGGCCCTACCACACTCTCGTGCCCTACTCTTACTGACTCATCGTGGATGGTGGGTCAGCATGCAACAACCTTAGTATCACAACTTGATAGCCAGGAGCTCATCGCTTCTTGAGCAAAATTCTTCCACGCTTTAGTCTTATCAGTAAAGCCTTGGGCAACCCTTTCGAATAGGATTTATGGTGCCACAGGCTGGGGTGTCAAAAGAAAAAGATATCTAAACAAGGGAATACTTGTTATAAAAGTTATCAAACTATAAGTGTAACCTTGGCCCAGCATGGAGAAATGAGTCCCCAGACTATCTTGCCACTGACCGTTAAATATCCAGGACAACCAGGGGGGTTACTGTGAGTCCTTGCCCTCATATATCATAAACTGCTAGGTACCCAGTACTACTTTCCAAGAGCTTAATATTGATGCTGTGCACTGCTGAACGCTCGCTACTTGGCATTTATTGAGGACGGAATTACTTGAGGCGCCCTTGATGAGAGATAAGGGACTCATCAACAATATTCTGGGAAGGGATGTAAACCTCTGCAAGGTTAGCATGACTATCAATAGGCTCCTATTTAATGATCCTGTCATGACCGGGTGCACCGGGGGGAACAGCGGTGGGTTATCGTTTAAAATGCATAAACCGCAATAAGATTGGGTAGCGGTTTCTAGGCAACAGCTGAAAAAAAGGGGGAGGGAAATTACAGTGGTGGTATCCCAATGCCTTCCAATGGTATTGTTCTTTACGAGACCCCTTGAAAGAGTGAGGGCAAAAATTTTTTCATTTCCACTATTGTGGGGGATACCATGCACGAGCACGTGAATATACACCTAATTGGTGGTGGCAATATACTGCTCGGCAAATAGATTAGTATAGTGGACCACATCCTGTAGGATTGCGTCCGTCAGAAACGTGAAAGGAAGTCTAGCTTCAAATTAATTTTCCCACCTTCACGCCAGGACTGCTAAAAATCAGAATTTTAAAATTAGCGAGGCTCTCCACGCAGCCTCTCCTCCCCCAACTGCAGCACACCAACACTCTCCCATCATCTACCTCCATAGGACCAACAATGCTAGGACCAGCCTCATCATCAGCAGAACCACTCTCTAAGGCTGTTGACAGTGTCACTCCTGCCATGCTCGTCAGAATCTGATGATTCTGATCCACTGGGTAAATACTCAGTTCAGCATCAGTCATCGAAAAATCACTTTCCTCTGAGCTGGTCAGCATACAGTATCTAGCAGCCTCCTCCAGAAACTCTTCTTCTTAGCCATGTATCAAAAGTCACTGTACCAATTTCTTTCAAACAAGACCTGCAGTTAACCCCTTCAGCAAAAAGACCTGAAGTTACACCCTTCAGCAACAAAGACCTGAGGTTGACCTCAAGCAAACTAAGTAACAATGTTTCAACTTTCCAACTTTCAACACTTTCTAGAAAGCACCAGAAAACTGAAATACTATAAAAAACTAAACCTAATGAACAGTATACAAAATTTAACACCGTACATTCCAAAATACGAAAATAACTTTTAATATATTTAGATAACTTTATAAAACAGAAATCAGGGTAACTGAAGCAAAAAAAAAATTAAATAAAGACACTGAATATATTTAGCACAGAAAAAGCAAAAAATGCACAAAAGTACTTCACACACAGCAGGACTGGGGGTCAAAATCACAGATCCACTAGTCTTGTTGTGTAATAAAGAAATCAAGGGTAACTGAAACCAAAAAAGTATATAAAAACTGAGATAGCAGAAAATTACCAAACAAAAACAAAATGACTAAATACCTTTACCGCACAGCAAGACTGGGGGTCAAATGACAGACCCACTAGTCTTGATGGGTAATAAAGATGTTACACAGTAAATTCAATCCCACAAGTTATCAGTAAGAGGTCTGGGGGTGGGGGAGGGGTAGAGGGGTATATAGGGATATAAGAGGGGTATATAGGGATATAGAGGGGTAAAACCAACAAATATCACACAAAAACAAATACAATTATAGAAATAATATAAATAAACACCAAAATAAAAGAACAGCAAAAAAAATCCAGAAAAACTGCAAAATCAAAATGAATGAAAAATACAAATAAAAAAATATGTTGATTTTGTGTGTATTTTTGTGTATGTATTGTTTGTGTGTGTTGTGTTAAGTGTAAATATGTGTTTGTAAGTGTGTGTTAGTGTTGTACTAAAGTGTTAGATGTGTGGTAATACAAAAAAAAAAGTTTATAAAATTTATAAACTAAATGTATGTGTGTAGTGTGTGTAAATACTGTACCAGTCCAAAGACAATGATCTAACAGGCAGCAAGGTAATCCCAGCAGAAACACAGCAGATCACAGCAGGAGGGCTCCCAGCAACGTAATCCACAGGTAAGTGGTGAGAAAAAACCAGCAGGGGGCGTTTTCCTTTACACTGAACATCAGCAAGTCACTCCCCATGTGACTTGTGATGTCAGTGCCTTCCCATTGGCTGCCTGCGATCGGGGACCGGGGAGAGGTAAGTAACACCCGGCATTGCTCGTTGCCGAGGGGTTTGCAAGAGCGGGGAAGCGGTTCCCCTCTAACTAAATCAGGCATTCCGCTCCCGGACCCGAAGTGACTGCAGATCGTAATATACGATCTGTGGCAGTTGGTACTTGTCTGCACAGAACGTATATTCACGATCTGGGCGGCAAAGGGTTAAAGGGAACTGTGGTCCTCCAAACAAATTGAGTTAAATGAAAGGTCATTTTCCTACCTTTAAAACGAGCCATCAACCACCTCTCTAGTGCTCCACAGCCCAAGATACACAGAAATTACTGACCAGAAAGTTAATGGGTGGGAGGCTGACATGTGACATTCCTGAGGCTTCTCCTGCACAGTCCCGCTGGCAAGCACAGCCTCAGACTCCCTCAGTGTGTGTAGGGAGACAGGAAGTCCCTCCTCCCTCTGCTGTGTGAAGGACTGCAGCTGCAGAGAAGGTAAGTACAGCCTTTCTCTCTCACAGTGTGAAAACAGCCCTTCTGTTCTCACTCTGCCTGAAAAGGCTTTTTTCCACAGAGTTTTCAGGGGGTAGGAGGGGTGTCAGAGTGGCCCACAGCACCTGGGGCATAGGCCCTGCGAGTGGGTGGGGCTTAGACACCCGTGAGTGGGTGGGGCTGTAAGGGAATGGGCCAAGGGGGCCTGCAACTGGAGGGACCATGGGTCCATGATGGGAGGGACCAGGGGGGCTGCAAAGGGGAGGAGACACAGGGCAGATTGACTGACATGGTTTCAGACAGGAAGCAGGAGTGCAGGGGACCTGCTGAAGCTGCTACCATATCACCACAAAAATGTAAATATCTTCAAAACTAAAAAAATAATCAATGGAATAAATTGCAAAACTCTCAGGAGAGCATTCCTATCAATTTACCTAAAGTCATTTTGGACAACAGTTCTGTCTTTAATACGTGTATTGTTATATATTGACTTCGTGGTTCATAACATGGTTCTTTTATAGTTCTAATTAATCTGAGTAGGATTACTTTATAATTGAATCAATGACCTACCATGATAAAGCATAATCTTCTAACCAATCCTTTCAGTTTCTTTAATTAATGCATTAGATCTCAATTATTTCATTGAAATACTTATCTCTAAATTTAAGGATCACACCTTTGATTAGTTCATAGAAATTCTCTTAGAGCATATTTTAAAAAATAGAACACATATAAAAAGGTGTTTTCCTACACCAAATGTACTTTTATTTGTCAGTATTTATAAACACCCCACACCAGCACGGTGACGTTTTTAAAATAATTAGTTTAATAGTTAAATAAAATTGTTGCAGAAATAAAGGAATTGTAGATAAATAATTTTATTCTATTAATTGTTGGTCAATGCAGTTTACCCCACATAATTAATAACTCCCTTAAATATTGATCGCCACAATATTTACGAGGGGCAAAATACAGTATATGGAAAGCTGTTGGCTTCCTGACAAATTTCGCAAAAATATTGGTGATAAAAAACATAAACAGTTAGAGGATAACACTTTCTTTAATATTCTAAAATTAGCACTTGTTAAGTCATGGTGACACTACAGCACATTTAAAAACTGCATAAACTTAAAAAAGTTGGTGCATTGCATCTTGAGTCAGAGTGACCCTATCAACTTGCAATGTATTTTATAAAAGGGACAATCCCTCTCTATAAATATGTTGAGTTCATCTCTCTAAAAATATGCTGAGTTCATTGCAAGCCGTGTTGTCTTTTATCTTTTAAAAAAACTAGCTCAATGTAAGTCGAAAAATTGTAACTGTTCTTGACAGTCTACTTATCCCTAATCTCAGTCTTGCAACATGAAGTGGTAGAAATCACCCCCCCACCCCCAACCCCAAAAAAACAAACAAACTAAGGATAAATGGTTTCATTTATCTTTGTTTTATTGTAAATAATGTCGGTCAGTTTTTTGCCTTTTTAATTTCCTCCTTTCTTACAGGATGACTGGCCAGGTAGGGAGCTGGTACAGATAAGGTTTGCAGTGTAATTTACTGATAGAGTAGTATATAAGATCGTTTTTTTATCCATTCTTTAAATTAATGAATATGTAGTGTGGGCCTTTCTTATGAACAGGATAAAAACAAATACATTTTAGCATATATCTCTAGAACCATAGAACATAAAAGGGTGAGTAGTTGCCTCTATTTAACTACTCTTTGTGTTCAACCAATAGAAGTACAGTTGTTTTTTGGATGAAGATTTCCTTTAATTTTGACTTTATAATGTTTATTTAACATAAAAAGTGATATTATTATCATAGACAAATAATGGTAAAGGCAGTTCCAGGACACCGAGACTCCTTGGACATCTCAAATTGCAGTTTTATTCACACTTACATTTTTTGGACCTGTGGTATCACATTTGATAAAGGACCACAGGTCCGAAACATGTAATGTGTGAATAAAACTGCAATTTTGAGATGTCCAAGGAGTCTCGGTGTCCTGGAACTGCCTTTACCATATTTTGTTCTATTTGATTTACGTGATACGGACAGATCACTGCAGGAATCCAGGAGAAGATTTAAGGTTGAATGGGATGCAGTGCTGCTTGAAGACTATTGATTTCAGCCTTTCTTAAGTTTGTAGGTAATAACTGGCCTATGGCCTTATCAATAGGAAGACCGCGCTCTGCAAGGAGAGAACCAAAAGTGGGTAGGGGGTGAAACAAGGTAGCCAGGCAGTGCAAATTTCTGCATCATTCCTGGATATTGAATGTAACCCAGTGTTGGGGACCTAGCTGTTTAGGTCCTCAATCTGGGTATAATTCATGGGTGAAGGAGGGAATGTCTAGGGATAGCTGTCCTCAGTTGATATAGTTACCAGCAAGGTAATACTATATTAACCAAGCTGGATCAATGGTAATAATCCCTCTCTATGGTTTACATCAAGAGATTGCTTCTGTTTTGAAATAGCTTTCTGACAGATCTATATGCATTCACAAATTTTCTAGATGTTCTGGCAGTATCAAGTTAATTATTTTATGTATCCTTATTGTCTCATTAAAATTACAAGTGAAATAAACCAGACAATCAAGCCAGGGGCAATATTGGCTTCATTAGTTTAACTGTGAATACAGGAAAGGAATAGTGATTACAGTGCCACCATACAGCTCATTGAAATTATATTGACAATTAATATTTACAACACACACAAGGCCCTCAATTCAAATAAAACCAATTTAAACAACTTGCAGAGACTTGGTAGAATATTTCTATTTTCAAGCACAATCTCAGGATACCATGACTACCAGGAGAAACTTTTGCCTCCAGCAAGAAACAACATTAAAAGATACCCAGCTAACCACAACCTGCTAGAGTCTTTACAAGATAACATGCACATCTGACACATTATCCAGAACAGTGTGTGGTTAGGACTATCTATGCAGTTGTTTGAAAAGAATTGTACTAATTGTACAGTACTTACTACTAGGTTAGAATGCATCTTATATGTAAAAAATCTTATTTTTTCACTATCATATTGTCATTTTATATTGCTTAAGGATTTTATAACGTTATTGCCAATAACATTTTATGTGGGGTTCTGTGAAAATATAGTATTGGATGGACTCTAAGCTATTCTTTAATCACAATAGTGGCTGCTTTTTTCGGACATTTGTAAGCAGTGCCTTAAATATGTATGGGTGTCTTCAGAAACCAAGTGCTTATTGATGAAATAATCCATAACATTTAGGTAAGGGTTTTTCTATTAATCTTAGAAAGAATGTATGTTAATGATGTTTTGTCCTTTAATATACAATTTTTGTGCTGCATCTTTTATTTTGCAGAAATCATGTTTATTTTGCAGAAATCATGCTGGGAACAATAAAGGTTTTAATTATTAAAAAAACAGTGGAAGGGCTAGTCACAGAATGTAAAAAGAACAGGGTAGTTGAAATAAACAAAATATGGACCATCTATATCACTTTGTCTGCAGTATAATCACACTTTTTTCCTCCATAAAAAAAATGCATAAAGTTATTGCCGGACTTCAAACATAAGAATTTGTGCATAGTAATTCCTAAAGGGGAACGGTAGTCTCCATTCATGTCACTCTATTAAAATAATGCCCTCCATTCAAAAAAAAAAAAAGCCACACTCCTACTTTATCTAATCTATCTAATTTAAAGGGCATGTCCACCCCCAAAACTATAATCCCCCCCACTACTGGCCCCATTTTTTATTGTAGTTTAATACCTTACCTTCATCCCAGCTCTATCTGGTTCTTCTGCTATTCCCCCCTGAAGTCCAAAAAATGCCCACCAGGAGTACTGCAGAGTCCATATAGGACTCTGCCTCTCTGTCTCCCCTCCGGGAGAAGTTTGGCATGCACACTGCAGCCCTTCTCCCCCTCCTGATTTAGATTCCCTCCCCCTAGCGTAAAAACCTTTATATATAATATTCTCCCTGTCCCCCCCATCCCCAACCGCTATAGTTAAGTCATAAAAGTGCCCCAAATATTACTTACCTTTCCTCTTTCCTCCCCCGCACTGAATTCCCGACAGCCGCTCCGTGATTGGCTGCTGCTCACCAATCACAACGCGAGTGCCGGTCCCACCCTCTGCTTGCATTTTCCTCGCAAGCAGAGGGCCTTTTAGAAGGGTGGGCATGCCCTTTAATCTATCCAAAGTACAGCAGTATAAAGACTCAAACACACTCAGTTTCCAAGCAGGAACAACTCCCCGGCCGAGCGCTAAGCACAAACGAACAGCTGTTAGGCTGAGAATCGTCTGTGTTATGCGTTCGGTCGGTCGGTTTTTTACAGTATAAATATGGCGGTTAGGGTCCCTACACTACGGAAATGTGTATGAATAGACAGGGTAGCATGGAGGGTGGGGCTTCCCTGCATATGCCACAGTCCTCAGGGAGGTAACAGAAGCAGAAACCTTTTCTCACACAGGAAAGTTCATACTCTTCACTTTCTGGGATTCTAACCAACTTTTCCACACCTCTTCCGCCCAACCACTCCACAGAAACCGCTCTCAACAAAGTTCCCAAGGATCTGCTTAATGCTAAATCTAAAGGCCACTAGTTTCCTACTTATTCTGCTTGACCTGTCTTCAGCCTTGATGATAGAAATCACCCTTTACAGCTTCACATCTTATCCTCTCTTGTATCCTGGGTTTTTCACTCTCTGGCTGTCCCCCTACCTCTCAGGTAGGACGTTCAGTGTTTCTCACTCTGGCTCCAACTCCGCAATCTTCCCCTCCCTGTGGGGGTACCAAAAGGCTCAGTACTTGGCCCTCTCTCTTCTCCTTTTAAACACCTTTGGGCTTGGTCAGCTCATTAGTTCCTTTGGATTCCAATACCACCTGTATGCTGATGATACAAATTTACATCTCCGCCCCTGACCTCGTTACATCCGGGTCCCTGACTGCCTAAATGCCATCTCTGCTTTTATGTCCTCCTGCTTCCTCAAACTCAACATGGATAAGACTGAACTTTCCACCCCTCAATCGATCCCCCTACCTAACATTACTAATGACATGACAATCTCCCCAACACCTTATGTGCGAACCCTGAGAGTAACCTTTGACTTCGAACTTTCCTTTAAACACCACATTAATACCCTGTCCAACCTGTCGGTTACAGCTCAAAACATCTCATGCATTCGTCCCTTCCTTTCACAGAATGCTACCAAAATTCTAGTTCATGCCCTTATCATCTCTCAGCTGGGCTACTGTAACACCCTCCTGTGCGGTCTACCAAGCAACCGCTGGCGCCACTTCAATCATCCTTAACTCTGCTGCCACGCTCATTCACCTCTCTTCCCGCTTCTCACACACTGCCCCTTTCTGTCAATCTCTCCACTGGCTTCTCATTACCCAAGGATCCATTTAAGCTGCTAACCTTATCTTACAAGGCTCTCTCTAATACCTCCCCCCATACATCTCTGATCTGATAAACAGATACTACCAAGGCGTAGCACCTCTGCTCTGCTAATGATATTCTCCTCTCATCCGCTCTAATCACCTCCTCCCACGCCCGTATACAGACTTTTCTCATGCTGCCCCTCTGCTTTGGAACACGATTCCTCGCTTTAACGTCACTCGCCATCACTTCATATCTTCAAACGCAACCTCAAAACTCATGTCTTCAGGCAGGTTCCAATCTGGACCTGGACACTCCTACTCGTCTACTACCCATCGCAGACCCGCTAGTATACCCACTGACAACTTTGTTACAGCTACTGATCTGCTTCACCTTATGTTTCATCCCCATCTCCTCTAGACTGTACGCTCTCGGGCAGGGCCCTCCATCCTATTGTACCACTAATGCTTTAACTTACCACACTGAATGCTGCTAACCAGCACTTACATTTTTTGCACTTTGTATTACTTGCACTACCCTCGTATGTAACATGTTGTTTCCTATTGTATATTAATGCAACTGTAAAGCACCACGGAAAAGACGTTGGTACTATATAAAACCACAATAATATAATTTGACTTGACACCACATGAGAACCATAAGGAGCAGAGATGTAAGTTAAGGATTTTTTAACACTATCCATTGGGGCCAGCAGTGGGTTAAATTATACTTTTGAGGAAGGACATGCCCCTTTTTTGACTGTAAAATGAACATTTACTAAAAAATAATCTTTGCTTTGAAATAATAGAATGTTAAGTGCCAGCTTCTAATAGCCTTATTAATTAATCCATACCCCCTAAGACATGGGTCCCAGACCTTGCAAACTAATCAGAAGAAAAATGCTTAACCATTACAATGAAAACAAATTAAAAGGCACGTCCCCCCTCACTACTTACTTTAGTTAAGCCCCGGACAAATTTGCTATACTTACCCTAACCAAAGCTGCTTCTATCATTATTAACAAACCAAGCTCTCACTGTGGCTCTGCTGTCTCCTCTGCGGCTTCCGGGTCTGGAAGTCAGTCTTACCCAATGCGCTTATATCATGGCCAATAGCTAACTTCCATTCATGGAACTGCAGAAGAGAAACTCTATAAAAAGCGACTGTGTCTTTGAACATGTTAGGATTAAATAAAGGATTAAATAAAAGCCTGCACTTAAGACTTAAAGGGCATCTATAGTGAAAAAAACACATTGCCCCTTTGCAAAGTTAATTTTATGTACTCGTGTGCTGCCTTAATCCTATATCTGTCACTGACTCTGTTTAACCCACGTGTCGATCTATGTGCAGCATTCCCCCCTTCTCCCTCCCCTCTGTTAACTCCTCATGTCTTGGCTCCGGCTAACCGACAAGCTTTTTATGTGCAGTAGGAGTTAAAAGTTCAACATCCTGAAAAACACAACCCACGCACAGTGGCCAATAGAAAGTAAGCTGTCCTGGAGACCCGAAGAAGGAGATCAGTACAGTTTACGATCTCTCTCTTTGTGACCCATCATCAATCAGTGAAAGCTATTAGAAGGGGGTCAAGTGCAGCCTTATATCTAACATCAAAGCTACCTTTCTCCCCCTGCTATGCTGTTATCTATGTTTATTACAACAGGAGGGGGATCAGTCACAGGATTTGATTGACAGTCCAATGAGTAAGGAATGCAATCACGTATTCTTCTAACTGGTGTATCTCAGGACAGAGAGGGAATCTGAAAAAAGTGATGACACTCTGGGGGGTGTGGGGAATTATAGAACACATGGAAAGAAAGAAAAAAAGTTCATTTTCCCACTAAAGATGCCCTTTAATGCTAAAAAAAATAATTACCTGTACAGACACACACAAAAGGGGGGCTTTAATGCAGACAAAGATGTATCACATCAACAAGCTGGTCACATGCCACAAGCTGCTAAAACAGGAAGTGTTAGGAAGTTATATTGTTAAACTTTACAGAAATAACAAAAAATAAACAATTTTCCATAGATGTGATTAGGGTTTATATTGAAGGTACAACTCAAGGCTATTTTAGAGACCTATAAACAAAATGTGATTGGGAAAAGAGCTCCCTATCGCAGACACCCACTAAACTCCACAGATAACCTGTAGAGGCACTCTAAGGCATAGACTAGGAAATCTACATCCCCCAACATCCTGGGAACTGGGAATACTGTGTAGTACTGAAAAGTCACCCAATCAACCATCATAATTATAAAAATATAGCTTTATTATTAGTACACTGTAAAACACTTTTCATTATTAGCAAAACCTCATACAATACTAAAAATATATATACTGTATAACTGCCTGCATCCTAGCGTGTCTAGGTGCTAACAAAGATTATCTAAAACTAGGGTCCAGGTAGGTAACAGCAGCAAAGCAGAGACTGGTTAATTGCAACTGATTAATAAATAATGATAATCAGTTATAGCAGATAAAGCAAACACGGCTAGGCCAATATAAGCAAGCATGTTAGTAGTAGATATCACAGGTGGATAGGCCCTCCGCGCAACCTCCGTACATCCACGGGGTCGGGGTAACCTCACCTAAAAAAGCAAGAATCCGAAGAAAGCAAAAAAGCCTTGCCAGATATCGCCTTGTAAATGGCCCATACGTGATACATAGGTCAAAACAATGGATACTGCTATCAAAAATAGTTCCTCTGAGGCCGTTTAGTACCAAGGAGTTCATATCGTATTCCAGCGGGCTTCCCTTTGGAGGACAAGTTGGTCCCAGTTGCCACCCCTAGGTTTTTACCAACTTTTTCCAATCCCCATGCTTTAGGCCCCTTGGATTGGCATCATGTTCTAATTCAAAAGGTCTAGCCACTGCACTTTCTGTGTTTCTTTTTTTTATATTTCTCACATGTTCTAGGATTTTTGTAGCAAGAGTGCGGATAGTTTTTCCCACGTATTTTTTGCCCCAAGGACACTCTAATACATAAATTACTCCTTTTATTTTACAATTTATGAAATCTTTAATTCTGTGGGTTTTTAGAGACCGCAGTTCCCCTTTAACACATACAGCAGCAGAGGAGGTGTCTACTGTCCGAGGGGATCGGGGTGTGTATTATATATTTTTTTTTTGGTAAGGTAAGTATAGCAAAATCTGTGTCTACAGTAAAACATTTTCAAAAGATACATTTATTTACATTTATTGACCAACGTTTATTTATGTAACAGAGAATACGTTGGAAAAACAACATTTTATAGGCTCTCTATACACTGCAATATTTTCCTAATTAGCACACTTATAAATTAATTTTTCCCATTTTTACTGCCACTGCAGAGGATTTTAGTTTCATTCATCAGATTGGAAATGTTGCCTTGCCAAAATGAATATATTTAAGTTATTAAGGGAATTGTATTTTTGCATTCAGAATCCTGAAACACTTTATTGAGGTATTTAGTATGCTGTATTCTTCCTACTACTGCAATTACATTCATAGTTTTGTTTGGATTTAGCCAGTACTATAAAAGGCAGTACATCATTTAAAATCAATTAGCGGTATGTTTGTTTCCTTGAATTAATGATTTAATTATCTTAAGGTAATTGTCTTCTGATAAGATGTCAGCATCTCATAAATCATTGATTAAGAAACAAAAAACTTTGAGGACAAGCAGCCCCAGGTTCTTTCTTCTAGGAACTTGCTCCTCTTTATCAAACTCAGTCCGCCATGCTTTGTACTCAAAGCATGGCTGGAACTAGAGGAATGGTGTTCAATTGCAATCATTTCCCCTAAATTTAGTACAAATCTTTGCAGGAAAACAAACAGTTAACCTGTCTAACCTTCCTAAAATCTAACAACATATATGCAGAACTATTTTTTACACATAATGTTTTTAAAATCTTCTTGGAAAAAATAAAAAAGGAAAAAAAAAGATAAAACTTCCTCCCTAGTTCATTCATCATTCCAAACCCCTCTATATAAAGTGTGCATGCTGATTGTATCTAAATATACATGCGTTAGAAGTGCTTGGTATCATAATGTTTTAAAGTCTCTTGGTTCTAATGTCATTAGCCTTAAAGTGCATGCTGTGCATTACCACTAAATTTAAAGTGCATCTTGGAACAGGGATGAGGCTATGTAGCAGAATGGCTAATCAGTCCATTTCAGTAATTATCTACAGTCTATTCCAATAAAGGCAATGAATTAAATGTATGGTACGCAATCTCTCAAATTGTACTAAAAGGTTTACTTTTTGACACATATAGGGGACATGATGGATGGTATTTCTGACTATTTTAAAGTCCCATGCACAGACACTGCGATTAACGTACAACCTCTTGATTCCTATTTGTGCCCTGCTTTCCTGATCACGCTACCAGTTAGCGCGACTTTAACCTCTAGGTTTGCGGTGGCTGCATGAGTATCGCAAGAGACACTTGTGCAGCAGCCTATTAACCAAGGATGTGTGTCCTTTTCTGCGTAAGTATTTAACACCAGCTAATAGCTCACTTTAAATACTTATTTGGATTCTAATTCACTCAAGCCGCACAGCTCTGGTGAATATCTTCCTGGAGATTTACCTGCTGCACTGGGTGAATCTCCCCAATTATATTTTAGTATGTATTTAAAGGGCATGTTCACCCCCCAAACTATAACTTAACCCACTACTGGCCCCACTATGTAGTGTAAAAAATCCTTACCTTACATCCCAGCTCTCAGCCAATCACGGATACACGGCTGCCGTCCCCGCCCCTGCGCATTCCGTGCAAGCAGAGGGCTGGGGCAATGCAGTGAAGGATAGAGGCATGGTAAGTAAAGATTGGGGCACTTTCTGTAAATAAAGGTTATGCAGTTGGGGTTGGGGGAAGGAGCAGTACATTATATAAAAAGTTTATTACAAGGGTGGAAATGCCCTTTAAGTAACCAATATGCTTAGTAGCCAAGGGTATATTTCGGTTGGCTAAATGGCTCCTGGATTTGATTGCAGATTTGCACACTTATTAAAGGGTATGTCCACCCCCAAAAATGTACATAACCACTCTGTCTCAGTCAATCACTGATGCTGCTGCTGGTCTGGCAGCTTCTATGCATGGAACACAGCAGAAGACAGACGAGGAAACAATTGCTGGTAAGTATACTTGGAAGCCTCGCAGAGAGTTTTAAACCTGGTGAAGTCTAGGTTTTAGGGGGTAATTATTTAACTTAAAATTTAGTTTGGGGGTGGAAATGCCCTTTAAATTGGTTTTAAAAAGAATTACTAATGTGTCATGTAGCAATAAGAGTAAAACAAGTCTGTACATTTAGAAGTAGGTATAGCTGTTTGCAAGTATTCTTTTTTTTAAATCCCCTCCAGTGGAGGAAGTTTGTAAAGTATTCTTAAAACATTTAGGTATGGTAAATACCTAAAAAACTGAAAATAAAATATCCAAAAAATAAATACCTAAAAAATCTGAAAACTGAAAACATCCATAATTATATTCTAATGTGAAAAGAAAAGAGGGAAATGAACTGGCTTTATTTTTTAAAATCCAATAACACACAAAGAAAACCTATTTACAGCTTTGTAAATGTCAGTCCTTTATTGGCTCTAGGAATTTTGTAATAGAATAAGGAAGCATGAGTTAAGCCCACTTGACATAAAAAGTAGACACTACTTTATACAACTGT
The DNA here is from genome assembly GCA_019447015.1 of Hymenochirus boettgeri. Lineage (NCBI taxonomy): Eukaryota > Metazoa > Chordata > Amphibia > Anura > Pipidae > Hymenochirus > Hymenochirus boettgeri. Next base: position 326,903,065 of record CM033469.1, read on the forward strand.
AAATAGGACTGACCATCATAATATCTTTAATTAGCCAGGATAATTTAGAAAAAGGAACACAGACAATGGCAGTGCTAAGAATATACGGAAAGGTTGTATTTTTAGGTCATTAAAATCTACCACCTAGTTGCAGAGATGCAGCATGGATCAAAACTAATGCCCCTTCATTCAAAATCCACATATAACAAAAAAAGGTATATGTCACAATAGAAGAGAAGAAACTTGTATCTGCTGTACCTCCATATAGGATGCTTAGAAGTAATTAAGAGAAGAATTTTTACATTCGGTTTTAAATTTAATTTCTACCATGCCGGTGACTTGCAAGTTATGGTAAAGTTTAAAGGCTCTGTAACTAGCATAGGTAACTGATAAAGGAAAACTTAATATGATAAAAAATTTGAGGAAAATCTCAAATGTATTTTCTAGCCTGGATATATAAAGCTTCAGAAAGGGAAGTTTAATTACAATAATTATGGAAATCTCTTGCAGATTTCTTTTATGGCACATAAGGTTTTTAAATAGAAAAAAGCCCTTCACTCTGAAAAACAGTTATATTGCAGACTTATGCTTGTGAAGGTTCTCATTCATCCAGGTCATGGTATATCTGTTGTATTCAATTAGATCAACTGGACTTGAAATGGTATTCTTGCATGGAAAACAGCAGCAGAAGACAGACGAGGAAACATTGCTGGTAAGTATACTTGGAAGCCTCGCAGAGAGTTTTAAACCTGGTGAAGTCTAGGTTTTGGGGGTATTAGTTAACTTTAAATTTTAGTTTGGGGGTGGAAATGCCCTTTAAATCTGATTTTTCAAAAGGATAAAGCCATTGACCGAGCAATGTACCATCCTCTACCCTGGTGAGGCACATCCATGCATATATGGACTCCCAAATACATAAGGAAGGGGCCCCACTAAGACCTAGTCAGCAGCATCAACTCTGTAACATACAAGGGCAAAATATCTAGCTAACATCTTAGGACCTTTGGTGGGAAGTTCTAAGCATCACATCCAGAACTCTCAGGATTTCACCAACAAGATTGAAGATTAGTATACTCGGTGTAGAAGAAACTATGGTGTCCTATGATGTGACATCTCTCTTCACTTGTATACCCACCAAGGAGGCTGTTGACATGGTGAGAAAACGGCTGGCCAAGACAGCACTCTTACAAGCAGAACTGATCTCAACCCAGAACAGGTGTGTTCCTTGTTGGACTTGTGCCTGAATACCACCTATTTCAAATACAGGTTAGTTCTATAAGCAAAAACATGGATGTGCTATGGATCTCCAGTTTCACCTATTGTGGACAACCTTTACATGGAGGAGGTAGAAACACAGGCGCTAATAACTTTAAGGGCATAGCACCCACCACTGGTTCAGATATGTTGATGACACCTGGGTTAAAATCACCAGAAGGAAGTACAAGCTTTCACAGAACACATTAATGCGGTAGACCAAAGCATTAAATTCACAAGGGAAGATTACAACAACAAACTGTCTTTCTTGGACTGCTTGGTAGAAGTTAAGGAAAATGGTAAACTGGAAGTAGAGGTTTACAGCAAAACAACACAACAGATCAGTATTTGATGTTTGACTCCCCCACACCCTTTAGATCACAGCTGGGTGTCATCAGAACCCTGCAACACAGAGCCGAGAACATCCCCACTAGCACAGAGGCGAAGGCTAAGAAATGAAACATCTCAGAGGAGCCCTTAAAACTTGTGGATATCCAGACTGGGCCTTTGTCAAAAGAATAGAAGGAAAGAAAAGAACACAAATACCAACAGTGAAGGGGAAAAGAAGCAGAGGAGGAAGAACATGGTCCTCCCATATGTAGCAGGGGTCTCCGAAATTAAGAAGAATTTTCAAAAAACATCGTATCCCTGTCTGCTTTAAACCGAACAACACACTGAGGCAGCAATTGGTACATCAAAAGACCCAATACCTAAACACAAGAAAAGCGGACTATTATGCAGTGCAGTGCAGTGAAGAATGCTCTGATTTGTATGTGGGGGAGACCAAACGCAACTGCATCAACGTATGGCCCACACAGAAGAGCCAATTCCTCGGGTCGAACTCAGCCGTGTATCTGCATCTTAAGGATGAAGGACATACCTTTGAAGATTGTAATGTTAACATACTGGCGAAGGAATGTGACTGGTTCAAGAGAGGTGTTAAGGGGGCCATTTATGTGAAAATAAAGAAACCAAGCCTAAATAGAGGTGGGGGGGTTCGACACCAACTGTCTGCCATGTACAATGCTGTTTTAAACCTACACTCTGGGCGTTCCTATAACACCTCTTAGCCACTATCCAATCACACCCTTAACACCTGGCTGTGATATGCTAATTGGGATTTTCCAGGGTACATAATTGCCACAGATTCTTGTCACAGTCATTCTGAATTGAGAAAGCCAGTCGGATGACTAGCGAAACGTCTTCAAGAACTACATTTCAAGTCCAGTTGATCTAATTGAATACAACAGATATATTGCAGACTTAATTTATATATAGACAATTTACAACAATGACAGAATCTTTTATCAAAAAAACAAAACAAAAAAACATTTTTTCTGAGATATCAAAATGTTTTAACATACCTGATTGATATGCACATGGCAAAACATTAATTTTTAGTGGTTAAAATTGTGTGGGCCAGACTCTAATTTAGTAAAGTGTAAAGATAGCAGATCTTTCTGTGGTTGGTATGTTGACCCTTCCATAAAAAAAGCTATTTTCCGTAATTCCTTAAGAGGGGTTTCTACCCATGGTTTTAAGAGGAGTATTTTCAATACATTATTTCTGCTTATTTATTTCATACAAGATAAGATAAGGGTGCAACTCCTCAATTTCTGTAACTGCCACATCCATGCTCAATAGAAGTTATATGTGGGTATGATTTTAGACAGGAAAGCGCATGAGCACTTGCAATAGTTGTAACTTTCATAGCAACTTTCCAAGGTAAAAAATCCATGAGTAAAATCTACTATAAAAGCTTTTTTTTGAAACAATGCCAATGGAAAACTGCCTAACTGCTAGACTTCAGCAGGTCAACTGTTTAATTATTTTGCACCCCTTTATTACAGGTATAAGAACAGGCCAGTTGGAAGAAAAATGTTCCATTTTGAGAAATCATAGAATAGAAATTTTTCTATTGCACATGAATGGGATACAAGGAGTTCACTGGCTGAGTGTAATCACTAGATATGTGTATTGTTCAAAAAGGTCTCACTAGTTTAATTAACTTTAGTAATAAAGAATGAGAAGGTTAGCAATATGAAAATGAGGCAATTTCATATTTAAGCACAGTTAATGTTAGAACAACCAATGTATAAGCCAATTATCTAACGGTCAAATGTTTTGGGCCTGGGTGTGCCTCTGCAGACTTTAGAAACTACATCTCCAAGCAACCAACTATCTGGAGTTCCAAGGAATTGGGGGTACTGTATGGGATTACTGTCCATTTAAAGGGCAACTAATGCCTCAACACAATACAGAATCAGAAGGAGGATGGTATCGTTGAAAGGATTGCTTTTGATCTGTATGGTTTTGAGGCTTTAGAGGCCCTTTAACTGGAAGCAGAATTCCCATACAGTAGTCCAAACAGTAATAGCTATATTTGGCGTTTATTGAGTGCGAGCGTAGCTTGGAAGATTGTTTATATATATACTATATATATATTCACGTACATTTATTTATTTACCAATGAAAATTAAGATACCTAGTAAAAAACTTAGCGCTATAGTTATCTATAACCTAGTAACTTTTAATGCATTTTGATGTAATTCCCAGATGCAGAGGCTTAGAGTATATCCTGCTGATGTCACTTCTTAGTGTGTATTGTTTGGTGACCTCAGCTCTATATAAAATGCTGAGAGAATTTGTGCTCTTGCTGCTTTTGGTAGTAGCTTTCCTCTGTAAAAGATAAACGCAGAGATACTGGATGCATCCCATGATGCAGAATTGAGAAGGGGTAATTTTGGTCAATTTATGCTGAGCTGACCTTTGAGAATATTCGGATACGTTTTAGTTTTATACTTGAATGTACATAGAAAGGTAGGTATCAAGAGTCCCATATTACTCTCTAAAATGGCTGGTGAGGGGGAAGGCACATACATTGATCAGTAAGGAATTGTGTGCTGCGGGGATAGCAGATGAACATAAGACAGCTCTGGACTGCAAGATATAGGTGAGGAAATTTCAAAGGCAGGATTGGGGAATGGTTGCCACTGCTATTGTATATTTTAAAGGATGATTGATTCATAAATTGGCTGGATTTGGAAAATTGATGTGTGTTGTACTGTAAACTTTACGATGCAGGAGTTATACCTGTGTGTCATAGTGCATAGGTGGTTACATTGCTGTTGGTGCATGTTTTAGTGGCTGTATAGATGATTCTGTCTGTCTTTCTATATTGGCAGTTCTTGATACAGAGGTTTGGAATGCATTGGTGGTTGATGTGGTCTTAAAACTTTTCATTGATGGTGGCTGAATAAAAGCTAATATTGGTTGCATTTGAGATCTTTGTGGGAAGAGATAGAAAGCACCTATGATTGAATGGCCTCCTTTTCCCCCCTCCACTGACATGACAGGAAGTAGTTGGTGCTTTAGGTAAAAATGCACAGCATTGCGTATAATTGTATTTGTATGCAATGTTTTTGAGCTTCAATTGACTTGCATTAGATGTGATATTTCAAAAAAAGGATTTGAATCGGTGAGGAAAATGAAAGAGTATCAGAAAATGCTCAAAAAATATATTGTGGGGCCTAACCCTAAACGTTTCCTATTTTTTCATATTTAATTGTACCTATCATAGGATAAATCACATATTTCTAAAAGTGGATAAGATAATAAAAGTAGTAAAAGTAGTAGAAAATATGCAGAGCAGACATTTGTTAAAATTACCCAGAATTAAAATAAACACCCCAAACCCATAAATCTCTCATTTATACCAGACCCTAAAGCGGCCATACACTATGCAGACATTAGATTTGAGATATCTATCTAATGTCTAAAGACAGCATTTTTACAAGCAGCAGTTTTTATCTTGAGATGTTCCTATCTGACCTATTCATTTTGTGATATCAAATTGATTGCATAAAATAAGGGCTAAGTGGTTCTAGATAGATTGGACATTTGTCTAAAGACAAACTAGTCTGTCTAAATAGTGTATCTGCAACTTAAGGGTTTTGAAAGCTTGCATTTTCAATCATTTTAGTTAGTCAATTAAAGGTATTATTTTATATCCAAGATGCCTTTACTTTAATTAAGGGCTAACACAGTACAATTCTCTACTACTACCATGATTAAAAACAAAGAGCTGGGCTACATGTACTGTACTTTTTTAATACATGTAGTACCATTAAACTGTTCAGATCTAGCCCACTTTAATACTTACATTTTGGGTGACAGACAACAAAACCAGCAGTTCCTATGGGGATAATGTACCTTGAAAACATCCTCCATTTTCATTGAAAAAATGTATTGTTAACAAATAGCTTGAAAATATCAAGAGGAAATGTTCTTGGAAAAAGAAACCATAGAAAACAGGAACAATAAGAAAGAAAATCCGCAAGAAGACATATAATCAATTAATAGACGTGTTCCAGAGAATGTGCTGATAGATTTGTTAGTTCAACAAGCTTTATGTGTGTATTATTCTCTGGAACTAGTTCATTTTTAAAAATATTAAAAAACCTTTTTACATACATAAATACCTCTATTGTGAAAAAGACCTCAATATGAAATCTGCATACTATAATAATGTCTTGATTCCAAGGAGAAGTTTGGTATATTCACATTTCTTTAGGTTTTCTATACCTTGTCAGTGTGTTACAAAAAAAAAAAAAAGCGCTGAAATAAAGAAACAAGTTAATTCATATAATAAACTAGAGGCATAAGCCTTTGGGGAATATAAAATTTTTCCATCTGTTCTTATACAGTATGTTGCACAGTTGCGTTGCAGTTAAGATTAGGGAAAGGCTTCAATGTAAGTTATACATTTTACATTACTTGGCTAAAATCTGATCAAGAGGAAGAAACAGCCTATAATGCTATTTCAGCCTCCTTAGACAGCCGTAAAGGGCCTTATCCACCACCACCACAATACTCGGTCCAACTGATTGGGCAGATTAGTAAATCAAGGTTGTGTGTGACAGCCAAAGTAAGGAGCACAACATATTGTTTTGTTTATAACATTACTGTTTCATTAAAATCTGAGCCATACTGTACCTTTAACTGAAACCTAACAAAATAATTGTTTTTCTGAACAGAAAGACTTTCTTGCCTTGTATTTTAGAGTCTGTCTGGCTTTTAACACTTTCCTTAAACAACAATATCATGACTGGGAAGGAGGAGAAGTTTGTGGTTTGATTTTGGTCATTACTTGCATTTTACATATGTGGATTATAAATCCTCATTATGTACAATACATACTGTATAGGGGCTGTTGTCAAAAAAGGTGCAGGACTTTGCCTGTGCTATTAATTTGCAGCAACAATCAGAATTTTGCACCCATAATTGTGTTTACTGTTTTGTAGGTTTGACAAACACTCAGGTAAACGAGGCTGTGTGTGTTAATAGAGATTTAAAAGATGGAAAATAATGGGGGGGGGGGGGGGGGGGAGAGGAGAGAAAGTCACCATCTGCAATCAAAAAGTTTTTTTTAAAGTTGTAATGTTCTTTGTGCCTACTTTATTCAATTTGATTTCATATGAGCAAAACTAAAAGCAATGTGTCATGTGATGTGTGATTGGCATTTTCTTATATCAAAACTGACTTCTGCTGCTCCAATGCAGTATACTGTAGATTCTAATACACTGGCCAACAAACCCTGTGTAAACTTCGTGCAGTGCAGTGAAGAATGCTCTGATTTGTATGTGGGGGAGACCAAACAGCAACTGCATCAACGTATGGCCCAGCACAGAAGAGCCAATTCCTCGGGTCAGGACTCAGCCGTGTACCTGCATCTTAAGGATAAAGGACATACCTTTGAAGATTGTAATGTTAACATATTGGCAATGGAACGTGACTGGTTCAAGAGAGGTGTTAAGGAGGCCATTTATGTGAAAATAAAGAAACCAAGCCTAAATAGAGGTGGGGGGGTTCGACACCAACTGTCTGCCATGTACAATGCTGTTTTAACACCTTACTCTGGGCGTTCCTATAACACCTCTTAGCCACTATCCAATCACACCCTTAACACCTGGCTGTGATATGCTAATTGGGATTTTCCAGGGTACATAATTGCCACAGATTCTTGTACAAGTCATTCTGAATTGAGAAAGCCAGTCGGATGACTATCGAAACGTCTTCAAGAACTACATTTCAAGTCCAGTTGATCTAATTGAATACAACAGATATATTGCAGAATAAAAACATTTTTTCTGAGATATCAAAATGTTTTAACATACCTGATTGATATGCACATGGCAAAACATTAATTTTTAGTGGTTAAAATTGTGTGGGCCAGACTCTAATTTAGTAAAGTGTAAAGATAGCAGATCTTTCTGTGGTTGGTATGTTGACCCTTCCATAAAAAAAGCTATTTTCCGTAATTCCTTAAGAGGGGTTTCTACCCATGGTTTTAAGAGGAGTATTTTCAATACATTATTTCTGCTTATTTATTTCATACAAGATAAGATAAGGGTGCAACTCCTCAATTTCTGTAACTGCCACATCCATGCTCAATAGAAGTTATATGTGGGTATGATTTTAGACAGGAAAGCGCATGAGCACTTGCAATAAGTTGTTAACTTTCATAGCAACTTTCCAAGGTAAAAAATCCATAGAGTAAAATCTACTATAAAAGCTTTTTTTTTAAACAATGCCAATGGAAAACTGCCTAACTGCTAGACTTCAGCAGGTCAACTGTTTAATTATTTTGCACCCCTTTATTACAGGTATAAGAACAGGCCAGTTGGAAGAAAATGTTCCATTTTGAGAAATCATAAAATAGAAATTTTTCTATTGCACATGAATGGGATACAAGGAGTTCACTGGCTGCAGTGTAATCACTAGATATGTGTATTGTTCAAAAAGGTCTCACATAGTTTAATTAACTTTAGTAATAAATGAATGAGAAGGTTAGCAATATGAAAATGAGGCAATTTCATATTTAAGCACAGTTAATGTTAGAACAACCAATGATATAAGCCAATTATCTAACGGTCAAATGTTTTGGGCCTGGGTGCTTGCCTCTGCAGACCTTTAGAAACTACATCTCCAAGCAACCAACTATCTGGAGTTCCAAGGAATTGGGGGTAACTGTATGGGATTACTGTCCATTTAAAGGGCAACTAATGCCTCAACACAATACAGAATCAGAAGGAGGATGGTATCGTTGAAAGGATTGCCTTTTGATTCTGTATGGTTTTGAGGCTTTAGAGGCCCTTTAACTGGACAGCAGAATTCCCATACAGTAGTCCAAAACAGTAATAGCTATATTTGGCGTTTATTGAGTGCGAGCGTAGCTTGGAAGATTGTTTATATATATACATATATATATATTCACGTACATTTATTTATTTACCAATGAAAATTAAGATACCTAGTAAAAAATCTTAGCGCTATAGTTATCTATTAACCTAGTAACTTTTAATGCATTTTGATGTAATTTCCCAGATGCAGAGGCTTAGATGTAATATCCTGCTGATGTCACTTCTTAGCTGTGTATTGTTTGGTGACCTCAGCTCTATATAAAATGCTGAGAGAATTTGTGCTCTTGCTGCTTTTGGTAGTAGCTTTCCTCTGTAAAAGATAAACGCAGAGATACTGGATGCATCCCATGATGCAGAATTGAGAAGGGGTAATTTTGGTCAATTTATGCTGAGCTGACCTTTGAGAATATTCGGATACGTTTTAGTTTTATACTTGAATGTACATAGAAAGGTAGGTATCAAGAGTCCCTATATTACTCTCTAAAATGGCTGGTGAGGGGGAAGGCACATACATTGATCAGTAAGGAATTGTGTGCTGCGGGGATAGCAGATGAACATAAGACAGCTCTGGACTGCAAGATATAGGTGAGGAAATTTCAAAGGCAGGATTGGGGAATGGTTGCCACTGCTATTGTATATTTTAAAGGATGATTGATTCATAAATTGGCTGGATTTGGAAAATTGATGTTGTGTTGTACTGTAAACTTTACGATGCAGGAGTTATACCTGTGTGTCATAGTGCATAGGTGGTTACATTGCTGTTGGTGCATGTTTTAGTGGCTGTATAGATGATTTCTGCTGTCTGTTCTATATTGGCAGTTCTTGATACAGAGGTTTGGAATGCATTGGTGGTTGATGTGGTCTTAAAACTTTTCATTGATGGTGGCTGAATAAAAGCTAATATTGGTTGCATTTGAGATCTTTGTGGAGAAGAGATAGAAAGCACCTATGATTGAATGGCCTCCCTTTTCCCCCCTCCACTGACATGACAGGAAGTAGTTGGTGCTTTAGGTAAAAATGCACAGCATTGCGTATATATTGTATTTGTATGCAATGTTTTTGAGCTTCAATTGACTTGCATTAGATGTGATATTTCAAAAAAAGGATTTGAATCGGTGAGGAAAATGAAAGAGTATCAGAAAATGCTCAAAAAATATATTGTGGGGCCTAACCCTAAACGTTTCCTATTTTTTCATATTTAATTGTACCCTATCATAGGAATAAATCACATATTTCTAAAAGTGGATAAGATAATAAAAGTAGTAAAAGTAGTAGAAAATATGCAGAGCAGACATTTGTTAAAATTACCCAGAATTAAAATAAAAACACCCAAACCCATAAATCTCTCATTTATACCAGACCCTAAAGCTGGCCATACACTATGCAGACATTAGATTTGAGATATCTATCTAATGTCTAAAGACAGCATTTTTACAAGCAGCAGTTTTTATCTTGAGATGTTCCTATCTGACCTATTCATTTTGTGATATCAAATTGATTGCATAAAATAACGGGCTAAGTGGTTCTAGATAGATTGGACATTTGTCTAAAGACAAACTAGTCTGTCTAAATAGTGTATCTGCAACTTAAGGGTTTTGAAAGCTTGCATTTTCAATCATTTTAGTTAGTCAATTAAAGGTATTATTTTATATCCAAGATGCCTTTACTTTAATTAAGGGCTAACACAGTACAATTCTCTACTACTACCATGATTAAAAACAAAGAGCTGGGCTACATGTACTGTACTTTTCTTTAATACATGTAGTACCATTAAACTGTTCAGATCTAGCCCACTTTAAATACTTACATTTGGGTGACAGACAACAAAACCAGCAGTTCCTATGGGGATAATGTACCTTGAAAACATCCTCCATTTTCATTGAAAAAATGTATTGTTAACAAATAGCTTGAAAATATCAAGAGGAAATGTTCTTGGAAAAAGAAACCATAGAAAACAGGAACAATAAGAAAGAAAATCCGCAAGAAGACATATAATCAATTAAATAGACGTGTTCCAAGAGAATGTGCTGATAGATTTGTTAGTTCAACAAGCTTTATGTGTGTATTATTCTCTGGAACTAGTTCATTTTATTAAAAATATTTAAAAAACCTTTTTTACATACATAAATACCTCTATTGTGAAAAAGAACCTCAATATGAAATCTGCATACTATAATAATGTCTTGATTCCAAGGAGAAGTTTGGTATATTCACATTTCTTTAGGTTTTCTATTAACCTTGTCAGTGTGTTACAAAAAAAAAAAAAAAGCGCTGAAATAAAGAAACAAGTTAATTCATATAAATAAACTAGAGGCATAAGCCTTTGGGGAATATAATAATTTTTCCATCTGTTCTTATACAGTATGTTGCACAGTTGCGTTGCAGTTAAGATTAGGGAAAGGCTTCAATGTAAGTTATACATTTTACATTACTTGGCTAAAATCTGATCAAGAGGAAGAAACAGCCTACTAATGCTATTTCAGCCTCCTTAGACAGCCGTAAAGGGCCTTATCCACCACCACCACAATACTCGGTCCAACTGATTGGGCAGATTAGTAAATCAAGGTTGTGTGTGCACAGCCAAAGTAAGGAGCACAACATATTGTTTTGTTTATAACATTACTGTTTCATTAAAATCTGAGCCATACTGTACCTTTAACTGAAACCTAACAAAATAATTTGCTTTTCTGAACAGAAAGACTTTCTTGCCTTGTATTTTAGAGTCTGTCTGGCTTTTAACACTTTCCTTAAACAAACAATATCATGACTGTGGAAGGAGGAGAAGTTTGTGGTTTGATTTTGGTCATTACTTGCATTTTACATAATGTGGATTATAAAATCCTCATTATGTACAATACATACTGTATAGGGGCTGTTGTCAAAAAAGGTGCAGGACTTTGCCTGTGCTATTAATTTGCAGCAACCAATCAGAATTTTGCACCCCATAATTGTGTTTACTGTATTTGTAGGTTTGACAAACACTCAAGGTAAACGAGGCTGTGTGTGTTGAATAGAGATTTAAAAGATGGAAAATAATGGGGGGGGGGGGGAGAGGAGAGAAAGTCACCATCTGCAATCAAAAAGTTTTTTTTTAAAGTTGTAATAGTTCTTTGTGCCTACTTTATTCAATTTGATTTCATATGAGCAAAACTAAAAGCAATGTGTCATGTGATGTGTGATTGGCATTTTCTTTATATCAAAACTGACTTCTGCTGCTCCCAATGCAGTATACTGTAGATTCTAATACACTGGCCAAACAAACCCTGTGTAAACTTCAATACCACTGTGTATAGTACATCCATAAAATAGATAGTAAGGTATTTCAGATATTAAATGTTCTAATACATTAAAAGTACATTGGCTGAATCCAATGTAAATAAAGCTAGAAATTTGAACATTTGATTTGATACTGTAAATATCAAGAGCTAATAATCAGTTTTACATAAAATAATCAGTTTATCTAATATACATTACCTTGCAGGTCTGATCCAGCTCTGCCACCGAAGTCAGTCCAGGATTTGGCCAATGGGAAGACACAGTTTATGCAATGGGCATCCTACCATTGGCCTTCTCATGACAAACTGTGGGGCAAAACTAGACCAGCAAGGGAAATTAAAGTAAAAAACCTGATCCAGACTAAAACCAGGGGTGAGGATATAGGTCCTCGTATTAGGTACTTTTGAGGGGATGGGGGCAGATGATTCTAGTTTTCCTTTCAGTGTAAGTTATAAGTTAATAGCAGTGTAGAAAAAGATAAGGAAATAAATAAACAAGCTCTCTTTTCATTTAAAACTAAAACAATTGTTTTATGTATGCTATACAAAGTGTATAGCATACATATCATTAGATGGATACATGATAAGTTAATGGAACAGTGGATTAAACATTTTTTACTAGGAAATCTAAATTCTTTTGAGAGGTACAAATAGCTTTATTCATTTACAACTGGGACAGAGAGTGGTTGAGAGTCTGACAGTTTAGGATGGGTACACACCAGAAGATATTTTCGGCCTCGATCGTCCGTTCATCCATATGGAAAACTCCCTATCGATCGTGCGGTTCCCTATGGGGCCGCACAGTTGATTGGCTGACGGTCGGACATTTGGCCCGGCCGAGTGCTCTCTCGTAGCATGTGTACCCAGCCTTAACCTTCACATGGGGGACGTTATAAAGGATTTAGAGAAATAAAGCGCATGTGATTTTAAAGGGAACTCAAAGCATATAAGAAGTAATGTCACTATATATATATATATACACACACACACACACACACACACGCATCAATTAAAAGCACCTAAAGGCTAGAACTATTTTTGGCCCTGGAATAATATATATTGGCAATACTGAAATGCAGTTCTACTATGTTGTATATTATTATTAGTAGTGGTAGTATGGATTTATATAGCGCCATCATCTTCCGTAGCACTTTACAACTACACGGATACATTCACATCAGACCCTGCCCAAAGAGCTTACAATCTAAGCACATTTATTAAACACATACAACCTATCAGTATTATTGTGGGGGAAACTGGAGTGCCCGGAGGAAACCCATGCAAGCACGGGAAGAACATGCAAACTCCCAAACTAATAACTTGTGCTTTAGTTTATATTGTGTAAATATTGTGTTTATAATGTATAATTGTGTACTTAAGAGTACCACAATGTTTAACTGTACATATTGCATCAATAGGTCTTAGGAACACATGGTTATATAGTATGTTTAATTATTTGTGTTTTTAGATCACGTCTTATACAAGGTTAGTATATCGCAAAGATAAGGTATAATTCCACTACATCACATTTATTACAGTGATGTTTTCACTGAAAGAGAAGGGCTGTAGATTCCCTTACCTTCTCTGTCAGGACTTCACACAGCAGAGAGGAGGAGGGACTTCCTGTCTCCCTAACACACTGAGGGAGTCTGTGGCTGTGCTCGCCGGTGGCACTGTGCAGGAGAAGCCTCAGGAATGTCACAAGTCAGCCTCCCACCCATTAACTTTCTGGTCAGTCATTTCTGTATATCTTGGTCTGTGGAGCACGTAGAGAGGTGGTTGATGGCTCATTTTAAAGGTGGGAAATTGGCCTTTCATTTAAACTTAACTTGTTTGGAGACCACAGTTCCCCTTTAAGCAAAATCAAGCACTTCTGTCTTTATTACTTTTACTTCTTTATAACTGAGTATTTTGTCTTTTTAAATATTTATTAAATCCTTTATATTATATAAATATATTTATATCTTCATAGCAGATTGCATTGAGTTTTTAGGAGCTATATGGGGGATATAGGATATTACATATAGGAAAGGTGTATATGTATGTGTATACTATCTCACTATTACCATTTAAAGGAACACTAAACCTGTGTTTTTTAGTATATTGCATCTGTTTCTATTATTCACAGGGAGGTGAGTATGCTTATTCCCACCTCCTTGTGAATAATAGAACACCCAGGGGACACTGCCGAACTTTGTGGTCCACTCACAGCTGCCTCTGTGCGGACAGCAGCAATGTCCCGATCACGCGCCTATCTTTTTGTATGCGCAAAGATAGGCGCTTGGTCGGAACAGTGCGGCTGTCAGCTCAGAAGCAGCTGCGAGTGGAGCACCGGTAAGGTAAGTTCCAGTGTCCCCTGGGCATTCTTTTATTCACAGGGAGGTGGGAATAAGCGTTCTCACTTCCCTGTGAATAATAGACACTTAACAAAGTACACAAAATCTGTTTAGTGTTCCTTTAAATTACCAGCAATAAATATATATAAAGTATTGAACTGACTTATATTAGGCAAGACAAAATATGCAACTTATTCGAAATATATAAACTAACTTACAGAGCTTAGATTCCTATTTTAATATGGGATAGTCAAATAAGGATATTAAACCAAACTCCTGTGACTGCTAAGGGGTCTCCATGTGAATACTGAAAGGAAGTGGTAATGTCGGTATTACACCCAATGATGTGCTGTTTGTAAAACATGTGACAGTCTTAGCCAATCAAAAAAATCTTTCTGTATGCTACACAGGAAGTAATGTGTATGTAGGAAAGAGGATATGAAGCAAAGCTGGGAGAGAAAAATATGTGTTCATAAGCTCCTTTAACCCCACATCACCTTAACCTAAAAAGCTAATCAGTATCCTGGGCTCCCAAGTCCTAACCCCATAGCAAATGTAAATCTGGTACATGCTGTGGTGAATACTAATAAGGATGACCATAGCATGTTAATATGGATCCTGTATGGGGTATCAGGTTGCCCAATGGTACTGTTTAAGTTGAAGCAACAAATTGCAACAGGATTGACTGGGTCTATTCTCAGAGCTGCAGGATTATCGTATTTGGTTCCACTGGATGCAAATGACAGTTTGTCTAACAGTTAAATATAATATACCCTGTGTAAAGGAGATATTATAAAAAAAAATATATCCCTGTGTAAAGATTTTATATCCACACATAACAAAACATACACATACATAATTTCCACTGTGCAGCAAGGTCACAATTTTGCTAGTAATATATAAATATATATTGTTGCTGTTGTTGCTCTGTTTTATTTCTTTTTTTCACTTTGTCTGCACTTTTTTTAGCACTGTTATTTCTCACAAATATAAACATTGTTTTCCCTCCACAGAAGTTTATCTAGGGTGTGTTTGTATTCATTTCCACCACGGGGAAGGCTAGTGTTATGCCAAAAGTTGGATTTACAATAAACCCTTTTTTTAAAGAGCAAGTTTATCCCTCACATAAAATATGTAAATGCATACATACTGCATGGGATACTATTACCTCTCTTTCTGCTTCCTGATTCCAGCAATAACGGATGTAACAAATGATAACACAGCCAATGACTAAATGCTATTTACCTAGCTGCCTCCTCTGAGCATGTGAATGCTTGTAAAAGAGCTTGGAGAGTTCGAACAGGAGGCAGAAACTTTTTAGAGGAAGAGGGAAAGGGGAAGCCATTTTGCCCTACATCAATTTTCTAACTATTGTAGTGGTAGGTTTTGGGGGTTATTTACCTATATATAATTTTTAATTTGAGTGGTGAACATTCACTTTAAATCCTGTAAGTTCAGAATCCTTTCTTTTGTGATTAATAGCTACCTTGATAAAGGTCTAATAAACTGGAGGAAATGTCACTAATTGCACGTTTCAAAAAACACACATTAAAAAGTCCCCTAAATGTCCATCATAATTATACTGTTTGGATATTTGACTGTGGGTAGACTTTTCTTTTTCTGCTGATTTGAAATGTTTCAATAAAGACAAGTAAAAGGTCCATTGATTGCACCTTAATTATTCAGTTTGGATTTAGGATTAAACAAGTGAGAATTGGTGGAGGTTTGTGTGCCTACTATTTTCTATCTGATATATACAAACAGAGAAATTCCTAGAATGAAATGTAGAAGCAAAAATCAATACCTAGCAATGATCTTTTTAACTTTATGAAGAGTAGATTTGGAATGCTTAAATAAATAATATAGCAATGGTAGTATGTGCACAGGATAGTAAAGGTGGCCATACATATGAACAACAATGGGTAAATCCCGTTGTGGAACGACGCGATTTACCCATTAACGTGTATGGGCTTTTCCCGACTGAACGGAGTGCTGTCGAACAACCGCAGTCACCACTATGGTCGGGAAAGATGGAAAATTTCCATCGGTCGTTATCGGCTCCCTTTCCTTTACTTTAGTAAAGGGAGCCGATATGATCGTAAGGTGTATTGCTGCACAAATCGGTCAGTTCCATGTGTGTAGCTTCCCTTCGCAATGTGCTGACAGATACCAATGTGATCTGTCGGCACATTGCAATGGAAATCGCAAGTGTATTGCCACCTTCAGTCCAGAGTACTACTTGTACTTAGTTAATGTTTCAAGTAACAAGCAATATTGTTTTTGTTAGGAGCCAATTATATTAGCTGCACTAATAAAAATCAAGTTGCAGCTAGAACTCCCTCAATGTATTTTCAAAATATTTTAAAATTCAATTACTAAGCTTAGCAACTGATATGTGTTAAGCTGAACTATTAAGCGTTTAATCACGCAATAAATGGTTACATCAATGAAGCATGTCATTTAAGACACAATGCCACAGTATGTTTTAAAGGGCTTTGAGTGGATG
This sequence comes from Hymenochirus boettgeri, assembly GCA_019447015.1. Lineage (NCBI taxonomy): Eukaryota > Metazoa > Chordata > Amphibia > Anura > Pipidae > Hymenochirus > Hymenochirus boettgeri. The sequence goes on from CM033469.1 coordinate 326,919,617, forward strand.
ACAGCACAACTGCTCATCATCTAATGTGAAGTGAGTACACAAACAGGACAACCTTTAGGCTGGGTACACATAGAGGGACTACTTGTCCCAACCGAGCGCTCGCAATGGGCGAGCTCTTGGCCGGGACAAATTTGCGAATGATCGACCGTGCGGTCCCATAGGGAACCGCACTATCGATCAGGATTTTCTGACACGTCTGATTGTCCGATCCGGACGAACAGACAATCAAGGTCGGTTGTGGCTGGCCTCCCCACACCAGAAGATATTTTCGGCCGGCCGAAAATATCTTCTGGTGTGTACCCAGCCTTAAACTTTCAGTTAACAACAAAAACTTGAAGCCAAACACCCTCCCAATGTGAAACACTGTGAAGTTAGGTATTTCCTGTTTTTCCCAACATACCTCTTAACTGAGCATGCTTCTCCCACGGGGAGGAGCAGAGGTCAGGTGATGTTACTCAACCAACTGGAAGCAGGAAATTTAAACATTCACCCCAATATAATTTTGGAGCCACAGATGTGATCATTAGCTCATTTTCAAGGAAATACTACATGCTTTATTTGAACCTTAAATTGTTTGGAGACCACAGTAGCCCTTTAATATCAATAACACTTGTAATGCCTTAAATGCCAGACTGTAAAGTATATTTTTGTCTGTATGGATAATAGTGTATTTTGCAACCAAACAACAAAAACCAAAACAGAGTGCAACAAAATTGACTATATTATTGTTTTTAGATTGTTCCGTTAGAACAGTAATTGGTACAGTGATTCTATATGAAGCACTGTTTATTTTCTACGTTAACTTACATTAATCCTAACTATCATACCTTATCTACTATCTACTATCTTATATGCTTTAATTTATCTGCCATGAAACCAACCTTCTCTGAAGCAGCTTCTCCTATCCCTTTGTTTTACCTGTCTGTCTGACTTCTATTCCAAGATTCAGCCCTATAGTACTTCAATTTCAACTCCCACTCAAGTTAACAAACACAAATAAAAATCAGCACGGCTCTCTGTGCAGAATAAATTAGATCCACAATTTTTCACCTATCTGAACAAAAGCATAAAGAAAATAAGACTTGAATTAGGCTAGAATTAGAATTAAACAGGGTGCACTCCACTGCAAATGAATGTGCTTCTTCTCTGTAACAGTATGCAAGCATAATGAAGGATTGCTTTACAACCAAATCTGAATATTTCTGGTAATGAGGTGCTGGTGGAAATCTTCAAAGACGAATTCCTTTAGAAAAGGCCACACTGTAATTGAAGGCAACACGCGTGAAAAGTGTGCATGCACTCCAAAAAATGGACAGTGCATCACGTGAAATGTGGCCACCCACATCAACATGCACTGTGCTACGATTCAAACATGGCATCAGAGATTGTGCTAAAAATAGGTTTTGGTAGCTATGCATGTGTCATTTGCGATACCCACACACCTGTGGCAGCACCTGTCTAAAAGTCACACTAAATGCTTGTAAATCGGTTAGCGTGACTTACCTCCCATTCTTCAATAAAACCTTCAGGAGCCGGGAACGAACTTACTGATCACTCGCTCCTCCGCCGCGTAGTCTGACATGTCCCGACAGACTTAGTAGTAGGCGCAAATGCGATGCGCATAACACAAAGCGTACAGAGTCTGATAAAGTTGCAGAGGAGAGACCGTTAAAGGAGAACTAAACTTAATTTTTTAAAATCCTAATGTGAAAGCTTTTCTCCCCAGAACACCTATACATTGAAAGATTCTTCTCTAGTTATTTGCATTTAGTAGATATACGTAATAGATTCTGTAACAAAGGAGGCTTCCATGTTGTTGCCAGTACAACTCATAGCCTATGTTGGCTTCAAAGAGCCACGCCCTTTGACCCCAGGATTCAGTCTCTATGCACAAAATTTCTAGCTTCTCTTTCTAGCGAAAGATAACGTTTCTAAATGTAGCTGTGATCACAGTTGAGTTGCTGATGGTGCACCATGTAAATGCTGTGTTTTTATTAACAAACACACCATGAATTCACATGTTCTAATCCCCAAGTTTACTTATGAAACAATATAACAATTTCTGCCTGAGTTTATTGCTTTTTTTGTTTGTTTGTTTCCATGTTTCTAGAAAAATATAAAGTTTCTACATATGTACACACTTTATATATAGCAGCTCTGTTATTTATTTACCAACCAGCGTGAACTGCTGACAGCCTTCCAGTAGCAATACAAAATAGTGAACTGATTTTACTGACATTTATGGAATTGTACATCTATCTATTGCAAGTTCACTGGTGGCACGTTCTGCTAAAGTGCTGGGTTAGTAAAAATATAGACTATTGGGGCACAGGTTCGATTCCCATGTTCTCTTTGTTTTTGTTTTTATTATGTGTCTAGCAAAAGATAAAGACTCCACATGTACTAGATAATTACTTATTTGCCATTGTGGCATAGCGGTAGAAAGATACAATATAGAAGGTTGCTGGTTTGATTCCCCATACTTTTATTTTTTGCTGAAATGTTAAATGTTTGGTTTCTTTCATCCATGCTAGAAAAGACATATACTGCAAAGATTACTTTTCTTTTTTGTATGAAAAGCAAAGGAATTTATCATTGTTAGGGACACGAGCATTTGTAATGTGTTTACAAAAAAACTGCACTGAAATCTAAGTCCTGTGTCAGAGGGAGGGATCGTGATTGTCTGTCAGCTTCCAGGAAGCAAGACTGCAGTTTCCTGTAAATGTGTACTGTGTACACTTAGCTGGGTGTTCCCAGATAAGGTGAATTATGGGAGCTGGCCCCTGGATTTTCATAAATCACCCAGCATCCACAGCAAAGGGAGAGATGAGACACAGGTTGTTGTGTGTTTCTGAATGTGCTCTGTCTATTGGGACAATGTTGTCTGGGGACTTTAGTTCTCTTATTGATCAGGTTCCCTGTACCACCTTTTGTCATTTAGCTAAGTGCATTCATTTATTTCTTGGCATGCATTCCAAGAAATAGATCTTTCATAAAAAATCAGATGATTTTAACCATGTATGTGTACAGCATTCTATAGCGTTAGTATCAAAATTCTTAAATTCCTGAATGGCAAATGATTTATTAATAGAGAAAGCAAGTTAAAAAGTGTAGTAATCCATCAATTCAATATGTGCAGTGTATTGTGCTGACATGTAAAAAACATTGTCAGATTGACGGATATGGAATTATGATAAGATATGTTTGATAGATATTTCCAAGAAGCTGCTTACAATTTCTACTTCACTTATCAGTTTGAGATCCTTTGAAGCTGTCAAATATCTCTTTTCCCTTTAAGAATGAAAGCAGCATGTGGTGTTACAAGAGGCTGTCTAACGTATCAAATAGGAAATCTTCACAGATAGTACTTTAAACGCCTCAGTAAACTGCTACTGCATTCCCAGTTTTGCAACAGTATATTAATAAAGGTCTATTTTTCTTTTCAGCACTGTCATTGGAAAAATAACATAGATTCATGGAATACCACCAGAATGGGTATATAGCAAATAAGTAGGCCCATTTAATAGGACGTACAAAATGTCCCTTTTTTCTGTTTATTTTACCCAGGGCACTGTATTTATGTTCTATAAAGGTGCTAAGAGCACATCTAAATTGTTCTCTTTTTTTTGCTCCTTTTGCAAAAATAAAAATACAAACAATATGAATTTTGTTAGCATTTACAACCCTCAGAAACCCTGCTACAATGTACTACTCTATGGGGGTTATTCAATAAAAGTTCTTATCGTTTAAAATGGTGCTAACTTTTCCCCAACCAATCAGATGTTAGCTTTCAAATGTCACATAAGTTCTGATTGGTTGGGGCAAAATTAGCACCATTTTAAACGATAAGAACTTTTATTGATTCTCCCGGTATGTGCCTTGAATGCTATTTATATAGAGTTACAATTAAGCAATCAATTGGCACTGTATATGGTGAACAAAATTATACATACAGTACATAATACTGTAAATACCATATGTCCATCAGTGCCAGCAAGTTGTAACACTTTCTGGCTATTCTATATGAATTTTCAGGATCTAGCAGTTCCTTTTTACACTAGGAAAACACACAAGATATAGGGAATATAATATATTGGAGGGATGGGTCAGCACAAAGTGTACATTTTTGAGTAAAGCATTTGGAAAAAAGGCTGAGTACACACCATGCAATGTTTGTCCAGGCTGAACTTGAGAAGTCACCAAAGGTCGCGGCAATAGCCAACTGTTTGCCGCGACCGTGATTTACCAACATGCCTGATTGTCCGTATCAACCGATGCATAAAAATATTGGTTGGTTGGCCTGAAAAAACTGCTTGTGTGTACCCAGCCTAAAAGCATGGGCGAAATTTTGCAACAATTAAGCCCAAATATATTTTGGAACGTGCACACCTTTATCACAGTGCCATTTTTTCCTACAAACATGCTGAATACCTGGCAGTTATTCATAAAATTTAACACTGTTAGCAGATTTTCTAAAAAAAACAAGGAGGAAAAATTACAAATTACAAAAGTTACAAATCCTGCCTAAACTGTCATTACAAGTAAAATAACCCGCTACATATAGCATCAATCTCCTACATGTCTTGAACCAGATGTTATACCACATGAAGAGGTGCTCATGGAAACTTGACCAGCAAATAGCCACATAACATTAAGCTTTATAACAAGAATGCAGTTTTGTCAGGTTAAACATTCCTTTACTTTGGAAACAACCCAAAAAAACAAATTATATATCCTTTATGTTATATCTGTTGTATTCAATTAGATCGACTGGACTTAACGTTTAGTTCTTGAAGACGTTTCGCTAGTCATCTGACTGGCTTTCTCAATTCAGAATGACTTGTACAAGAATCTGTGGCAATTATGTACCCTGGAAAATCCCAATTAGCATATCACAGCCAAGTGTTAAGGGGCGTGATTGGATTGTGGCTAAGAGGTGTTATAGGAATGCCCAGAGTAAGGTGTCAAAACAGCATTGTACATGATGTCGAACCCCCCCACCTCTATTTAGGCTTGGTTTCTTTATTTTCACATAAATGGCCTCCTTAACACCTCTCTTGAACCAGTCACGTTCCATTGCCAATATGTTAACATTACAATCTTCAAAGGTATGTCCTTTATCCTTAAGATGCAGGTACACGGCTGAGTCCTGACCCGAGGAATTGGCTCTTCTGTGCTGGGCCATACGTTGATTCAGTTGCTGTTTGTTCTCCCCCACATACAAATCAGAGCATTCTTCACTGCACTGCACATGATGCAGCTTTTCTTGTGTTTAGGTATTGGGTCTTTCGGATGTACCAATTGCTGCCTCAGTGTGTTGTTCGGTTTAAAGCAGACATGGATAAAGTGTTTTTTCCTTCTAAACTTCAAGTCCAGTTGATCTAATTGAATACAACAGATATACCATGACCTGAGAACCTTCAGAAGCATATACTTTATTTTATATATATATATATATATTTATAACTTTACGGGGATTTCATTGAGTTTTTAGAAGCAACTAATTAGTTGGGGGTATATAACACTATTACACATAAGAAAGGTCTAGATCAGTGATGGCGAACGTCAGTTATAGGGTTAGGTTCACCAATACCATTCAGCTTTAGGATGGTCTCCCCGATCTAACCTTGACCTTCCACTTCTGGCTCAACTACAATTTAAACAAAAACGGGGAAATGTAGACAGAGACCGATGAAACAGACTATGCTCTGAAGGAATTTATTGTAATCCATGCGCCACAACATGTTTCGGGTTTCATGTACCCTTTTCTCAAATGTGAGAAAGGGAACATGATACCCGAAACATGTTGTGGCGCATGGATTACAAATAAATTCCTTCACAGCAACTGTTTCATCGGTCTCTGTCTACCATTTCCCCCTTTTTGTTTAAATCAGTGATGGCGAACCTTTTAGTGCCCAAACTGCAACCCAAACCCCCAGTTTTTATTGCATAGTGCCAACATGATCATTTAAAGGGCATCTCCACCCTTCATAACAACCTTTATCCATATTATAGAGCATACCCTCCTACCCCCAACTGCTATGTTAAAAGTTAGAAAATCGATGCCAAACAGTATTTACAGCTCCTGGTTACAGCGTTGCTCTGGTCCAGCTCCCCTGCCTGTTGGAAATACAAGCAGGGGGCCGGAGTGGCAGCCAATCACAGCCACGGCTGCCAGCAATGGATTAGACGCTCGAACCAGGAGCTGTAAGTACTGTTTGGAACCAATTTTCTAACGTTTAACTTAGCGTTTGGCGGTGGGAGATTATGCCTTACAATAAATAATAAGGATTTAACGCTAGGGGGAAAGAGGCAAGAAGGAAATCGGGAGGGAGGGCTCCTGTGCGCATGTCTCCATCCCTCCCTGAGGTAACACAGGAGGCAGAGCAGTTTCCTGGACTTTGGACATGGACTACAGGGAAGCCATAAGGAGCAGAGATGTAAGGTAAGGAGTTTTTTAAACTATACTGTGGGGCCAGTAGTGGGTTAAATTTTAGTTTTGGGGGTGCACATGTCCTTTAACCTGAATACGGAGATAAACACAGACCAATACAGTAGATGGAATTGATTGTAGATTACCTATTACCACACAGGAGTTTGAGATCTAAAACAGTGACCATTAACCCCTATATTATTATATAGGCGTTTGAGATCCATAACAGTGGCTCAATCAGAGCTGAATGTTATAGCATGTGACATCTCTCTGCTAGTCAGCCGCCACACCTTCTCTCTGGCAACAAACTCTGGTGAACTCTCTTGTGCATGAGTGCCCACAGAGAAGGCTCCAAGTGCTACCTCTGGCACATGTGCTATAGGTTAGTCACCACTGCTCTAGATTAATGTGTGTAATTATCACTATTTAATTAAAATCACCATAACAAATAACATTATACAAAGTATAGAACTACTACTCACCACTGAATTACAAAATAAATGATATACAATTAATAAATTATACTTAATTTACGTGACACCCCTACGTTTGAATGGAAAACTCAACATGGTAGGTTTAGCCACACCTTTAAAGGTTTGTACACACACACAATGTGCGCCTGAGCCCCGACCCCCCAAACCGACTGCTACCCGCAACGAACGCCTGTTTCAGGTGAGAATTGGCAGTGTGTGTGCGTTCGGTTGGGGGTCATTTGTCGATCCGATGGGTGGTTCGACGAACAACTCCTGACCGAACGTACACACACTGACGATTCTCGGCTGAAACAGACTGTCGTCGTGGGTAGCGGTTGGGGATCGTGGATCGGTATGCATACCGTGCGTGTGTACGAGCCTTAAGAGTGCTAAAGGGTCCCATATAGACTAAAATGAAGTGGAATTTTAGTAACATCCAATAAGTTTCTGATCTAAGAACATGTACCACTGTCAGCAAATCAAAAAAAAACTTTTTTTTTAGGCATTGTACATGACAGGAAGTTTAAAGGGCATGTCCACCCTTAATAAAAACTTTTGAGAGGTAATAGAACACAGCCCCCCAGCCCCAACCGCTATAAAATTAATTTCAGAAAGTGCCCAGATGTTTACTTACCTTCCCTCTCTCCTCCGGTGCCCGGCCCGGCCTTCTGCTCCTGCAAGCAGGGGGCGGGACCGGCAGCCGCGTCCGTGATTTGCTGAGAGGCAGCCAATCACGGACGTGGCTGCCGGCTTCTCAGAATGCCAGGGAAGCGAGGGAAGGTAAGTAGAGTTCTGGGGACTTTCTAAAAATAATTTTTATGTGGTTGGGGCTGGGGAAACATATTTTATTATGTGGCCTAGGGGTTTTATGGTAGGGGGAGGGATAGCAAACGGGAGGGGGAGAAAGGCTGCAGTACGCATGCCAAACTTCTCCCGGAGGCCAGGTAAGAGGCAGAGTCCTATATGGACTCTGCTATCCTCCTGGTGGGCAGTTTTTGGGACTTTGGGGGGGACTACAGGAGAACCAGATGGAGCTGGGATGTGAGGTAAGGATTTTACTACACTACACAATGGGGCCATTACTGGGGGGGATTATAGTTTTGGGGGTGGACATGCCCTTTAAGGAAGTTCCTGTATTACACCCAATAATGTGTTTGTTAAACATGTGACAGTCTTAGCCAATGTGACAGTCTTAGCCAATGAAAAATTCTTCAGATTCACACATTTATTCTCCCCCTCCCTTCTCCAGATTTACACATTTGCTTTCCCCCTCCCTTCTCCATAGAAATAAATAAGAAAATCCAGTTTCTGTTTACTAGACAGGAAGTGATGTCTGTTTATGATAAAATGACTTTGTATGTCTCTGAAACTACCCAGCATTGTTAGAGAAATGGACAGTTTTTCTCTTTTTTCCCAATATTGATATATAACATAAGGCTATGAGGTACCTTCTGTTATAAGAAGGCTCTACTTCATTTTATACTCTGTTGGAAGCTTTTATCTTATTTAATCCCACCTCTACTTAATTTATAAAGCTAATCAGTACCTTGCTGCCAAATCCTAACCGCATAGCAACTGTAAATCTGAAACTTGCTGATTATTGACTTAGTTGAGGGATCCTGGTTCGGTAACTAAGTTTGTTTTAACTTTTTTTTACAAACAGACCATACGTTTGGGGTTGGGAGGGAGAAGCTACATTATAATAAAAGAGTTTAATGGTTTAATGTTAGACTAAAGAGCAGCAATTATCAATGTACATTATCAATGTACATATGGAGCCCAGGAATGTGCATTGATCATCTCTTTTCCTGTTTGTTCAAATGTTTTGGTCAGATCAGTAGCACTTCCACTATTTGTTATAAAGTAATTTTTCCACAGGAGTGCTCCCACAGCCCTCCTTTTGTGTATAAAGGGATTATGGATCTGGATGCAGGGGGGGTGAATCTGCTCCTTGTATCCCTGTAAGAGAAGAGGCAGAAACCTTTTTACAGGAAGACATCTCCTACTCTCCTGTACTTTATACAAGCACTGCAGAGGAACCATTTGGAGCAGAGGAAAGGGGTAAGGATTTTTTTTTAACACAGTAGGGCCTGCATAAGGTTAAGTTTTAGTTTTGGGATGGACATGCCCTTAAAAAAGAAACTTACTGCAAACAGAGAATGCTGGAGTTTGTAGTTTTCAAACATGTAAAAGGTCACAATTTCAACACTCTATACTATTAGGCTGTATTGCATCTGGACACATGACTTAGCTGTAGAAAATTTAGAAGAAACTAATTGCAAACATAATGCTGGGATTTGTAGTTTCCAAACACGTGAAAGGTCACAACACCCCTGCTCTATAACATTAGGCTGTATTGCATCTGGACACATGCATTTGCCACAGACTATAAATGAGATACTTTGCATGTGCATGTTTCGACAATATTTGCACGTGTATATGCAATTGGTCGGGGGCATAACCATATGCACTTATGGTGTAAAACGAACATCTGTCGCACGTCTGCCCTGCGTTCGAGTTTTGTTTGGCGTCTGAAGTATATCAGACATGTGTACGGACCTTAAAGGGCAACTCCACCCTCATAAGAACATCTTTTAGAAAGAATGGCCTCTTTAAAATATGTTGATATATCTCTGTTGTATTCAATTAGATCAACCGGACTTGAAGTTTAGTTCTTGAAGACGTTTCGCTAGTCATCCGACTGGCTTTCTCAATTCACAATGACTTGTACAAGAATCTGTGGCAATTATGTACCCTGGAAAATCCCAATTAGCATATCACAGCCAGGTGTTAAGGGCGTGATTAGATAGTGGCTAAGAGGTGTTATAGGAACGCCCAGAGTAGTTTGTCCTATGAATTCATTACTGTATGCCTGCTATGCTTCTGGATGCCTCGTGGAAACTGAGCAATTTAGAAATCAGTACTGAGCCTGTACTGAGTCTGGGCATGCTCAGAAGAGGCAGACAGGGGATTAACATTCAGTTACTGGCTGTGATGTCAACTGTCAAATCTATAACTGACAGTTACTAAATGGAAGAACCAGGAAGCAGAAATAGGGGCAACTGGACATTGTGCAGGATTTCAGGTTAGACTTATATATTTCACATTTCAAACTATTACCATTTAGGGTTTGGGGGGGTGATTCACCTGTATGTAAGTTTTCATTTCGGGCTGGACTTGCCCTTTAAAGGACCCTTTTCTGAAAATCTCATTATTTTTTGAATAACCGTAAACTTTGGACTAACTATTCTTTTTATAATGATTCAACATTTTTTACTGGTTTATGGGGAATTTAAGTTGGAAAAATCCCCTGTAGGCTTGATGTATAGAAACACTGCACTCAACTCATTACACTGTATACTGACCTACAGATGCATCAGTAGTTTTATAGTGGCAATATATGCATCTGAAGTTGGGGAACACCATTTTTCAGATATAGACGTGCTCTGTAATTTTGGATTTCTTGTGGTGCTTAGTTCCTTAGGGACTGAGGAAAAGTTTCAATCCTTTACCCACACTTGTAACTTTTCTAATGCATTCTGCAGTTTTAATTTAATAATTAAATACTCCTGAAACGGAGCACTTTTAAACGGGTATATATTGATTGTAAAATATTATTTATTTCAACAAATGACAACAAATGGTGTTTCAGATTCAAAGGTGTTTCGATTTAAATGAACAATATCTCACCTTAATAGTAATCAAAACATTAACCTCATATGCATGCCCTCCAACATTCCCCTTTTATAAGGCACACTTACAGAAACAACCTAGTGCAGCACTGCAGGGAGAGGATAATGAAGTGAACCTGATCATAGCAAAGCTCTGTGCAATGCATTTCTCATCATGTACCTATAATGAGGTTGTTTGAGGGTATATATAAGTACCTTATAAATGGAGAATGTTGGAGGGTATGTTTCTGCACAATATTAATATGTTGCAGCATATGTGACATTAATCTAACAATTTTTACTTTAATGTACACATCAACATCTCCCTGAAAAGTAAATAATGTGCAGCATTTGCTAATAACTTTACTACCTGAAATACCATTTAAAAAACTGATTTAGTGCTACTGACATTTCAGCATATTTTTAAGTTAATTCTTGATGTGCAAGTTTTAACCTGGGGCACACAAAAAAGTCCCTTAGACCTTAACGTCTCTGAGAAACATGTATCTTTGTTCAGCTCACCTAGTAGAAAAAAAATTATATTTTATAAATATTAAGTTTAAACATGATTAAGCAAGCAAACTTTTTTCTCCCCATAACACCTATACATTGTAAGATTCTTCTCTGGTACATTGCATTTAGTACATTTAAGAAATAGATTCTGTAACTAAGAAGGCTTCCATGTTGTTGCCAGTACAACCCACAGCCCATGAAGTCAAAGAACCACGCCCCCTGACCCCAGTATTCACTGTCTCTATGTACAGAGTGTATTCTATACACCAATATGGAATCCCTGATAAGACTTTGAAAGCTGCTTGTTACTAGGGATGGCCGGTTCGCGGATCCGAACCCAGATCCGCCGCGGATTTATCACGTTTGCGAACGGAAGATTTTTCTGGATTTTACGCCTTCCAAACCGCTGATTTCTCGCATTTTCGAAAATTTTCTAAATTACGAGGATTTCTCGTATTTTCGAGGATTTTTTTCATTTTAATGGGCCCGCTTGCGGATTTTCGAATTTTCTCGAAAATTTGCGTATCCTCGAGCGGACCAGATTTTGCGAAGTTTGGACATCTCTACTTGTTACCCTGCAGTTTATTTACCAGTCAGTGTGAGTTGCTGGAAAATAATATGAAGGGTAACAAACTTTTCCTAGCAAAGATAAAGCTTCCAAATGTACCTGGATTCATTGCTTATTCGGTGTTGGTGAACCGGGTAAGGCACCAGGTTTAAAAAATACACAGTTCAGAAGGTCACAAGTTCAATACCCCAGACATACCATTTTTTGTTTCTATTATATTCCATGCAAAAGATAAAGCTTCTATATGTACATAGGTTTTCAGCTTATTAAGTGGTGGCTCATCTTGTTAGACGCCAGGGTTAGACACATACAGTTCAGAAGGTCATTAGTTTGAATTCCCTAAACTTACCTTTATTTTTTCTTTCCATTATGTACAATATTTTACATGTTCCAATGGTTTATATAGTGGCACTCTTAGCCTAGAGGTAAGAGCTCTGCTTTTAGCAAGACAGAATAAATGTACAAGTTGCAGGTTTATTCCCCAGGCTTACTTTTATTTTTGCTGAAATGTTTGTATTTTTTTTGTTTCTTACATCCATGCTATCTTTGAAATACACTGCAAAGATTACTTTTCATTTTGTATGAAAAGTAAAGGGTTATATCATTGTTAGGACAGGAGCATTGAATGTGTTTCAAAAAAACCTGAAATCCCTGTTCTGTGTCAGGGAGAGGACCTGTGCTATAATGTGATTGTCTGTCAGCTTCTAGGAAGCAAAGTTGCAACTTCCTTGTTTTGATCTGTTGAGCTCTACAGCGCAGGTGCCTGTACACAGACACTTAGCTGGGGGTTTACCCAGCTAAGGTGGATTGTGGGAGCTGACCCCTAGTACTCACAGGTTATTTCCATAAATCACCCAATGGCCACAGCAAAGGGAGAGGTGAGACACAGCTTGTTATATGTTTGTGAATGTGCTCTGTCTATTGGAACAATGTTGTCTGGAAACTTTATTCCCCTTTAAAATCCTAATGCAGTTTTTAGTGCATTACTATTTCTAATCTGTTGTAGGTGCAGTAATAATTCGTTCTGAAAAGCAACTATCCATATAAATTTTAGAGGAATTTGCTATTTAGCCTTAGTCCCTAAGGCATGGCTATTGGGCATGTGATATAACCAGTGGGTACATGGGGAGGAGCAAATATGGCAGAATCCAAGATGTTGTGACTCTGAGCAGGTACCATGCACTTTGAAGTTTTTGAAGTCTCCAGGGTATTTGGATCTATATTTGTTTTTGTGGTGTAGAGTTTAGTGTAATAAGAATGAAATTGTTTGTATATTGCTTCCGTGTTTACTGTCTGAGCGCACCCGGTTGTCTTCAGTGTCATAAGCTGAAATTTTAGGATTTCCATTTTTAGCATTTTTGCTAAGGGTCCGTGTGGTTTGTTTTGTTTGAAATAGTAGACTTTTTGAGTTTGGCGAATCGCCATTTCCAATATTTGGAGTTTCCACACCTTACATTGTTGGAAAGCTAGTCGTCAGGGGTTTTTAGACATTAAAACCCCTTACATTATGTGTTATACAGGTAAGGCTTGTAGTATGATTAGGGCAACAGTAATTTCACCCCTCAAATGAAGTAGGACTATGCAGGAAAATTTTCTTCTCTCCCCTCTCTTTATATATCAAAAGGTTTCCACCTACTTTTATAAGCTGGTCATGAGCTTCCCCTTTCTCACAGAAGGCAGCTAGAGGAATGGCATTAAGTAATTGGCAGTAATATCCATGACCGATAGGACATTTGCAAAAAAAAGCATTTTTAGATATTTCAGCTTTCTAACGAGTGAGTGGTGGAATTGTCCTTTAAGCATTTTAGGTATACAGCTTTCAAAAATATTAAAAGATTGAATACTGTATATCTATTAATTAACACAATAGGTTAGTAAATGATAAATCAGCCCCCTAAAAATGACCATACTTCCTGAAAGTAAGCAAAATTGCAAAATATAGACTATCCCAGCTACTTGGGAAGTCTAACCAAAACAAACTCAAGCCCAGCTAAGTGAGAACAACACATAATGATGCTCTGGAAAACTCACTTCACAAAGATAATACTATAAGGCCACCTACATTGGATTGTTGGTAAAAGACCACTTGTAGAGCAGTGTTTCTCAGGCCCTAGATGAAAAGGGCAATACCATCCTGAATCTCTGGTAGAAGGCCACAACTGATGTGGGAAATTCTGTCAGCTACTACATCTCTTATGAATGCTATCCTCAGAGTTGAGTACAACCAATCCATTACCTGATGCATTCTGAGCATACAGCTCTGGATTAAAGGCATACTCCATGGCTACCCAGTCCTTTTATATGGATATTTAGTGTTCAGGAGAAACCCACCCATCCACCTTAGTAACAAACCATGGGGGTAATGCAATGCATTGTTATATGCTGATAGCTGCTTTTGGCATATCGCAAAAGCAGCTTTAACTAAACTCAGGGGTGTCCCTTGGTTTTTTGGCACCTGAAACAACTTTAGAAGGCCGCATATAGGCGGGTAAAAAGTGGGTGTGGCTTTGTGGGGGGGGGTGGATTTGTGTGGGGGTGTGTTCTCTATTGTTATGAGACATAAACATGTTGGTGCAAGTGGTACAACACATCCCTACCATACTTTATGTAGAATAAAAGATGTTGGGCAAATTATTTGTAAACCTGCCACCATGTCAAGCTACATTCTTCCTTAAATATCCAACGTGTCTGGGTGGTGCAAACATTACTATTGATAAGGACAGAAGGTGTGTCAGAACCTTAATCGTAGCATTTCAGCCACACTCCAGGCTGGTGTCATGGTCTTGGTTCTTTTTTAATCTGCTACTTTACAGTGTCAGACACTCCCTACATAGGTAACCCTTTAAGAGTGATACATGACCAGAGTAAATAGTAGGAAACACTGTTTCATGGATGGTAATGGGTGTTCTTATTTTTGTTTTTTTTTCTTTTTGCACCTGAAACAACTTTTGAGTGCTGCCTATAAGTAGGTGTGAGCTCAGAGTACATTTGATAATTTTGTATTTCAAAACACAGTTATTTATACATTGTGGATAAGTGGGAATGTGACCCTGGGGGATGAGTCGGAATGTGACCCTGGGAAATTAGTGGGAATGTGACCCTGGGGAATGAGTGGAAATGTGACTCTGGGGTATAAGCGGGAATGTGACGCTGGGGGATAAGTGGGAATGTGACACTGGGGGATGAGTGGGAATGTGACCCTGGGGGATGAGTTGGAATGTGACCCTCTGGGATGAGTGGGAATGTGACACTAGGGGATAAGTGGGAATGTGACACTGGGGGATAAGTAGGAATGTGACACTGGGGGATAAGTGTGAATGTGACACTGGGTGATAAGTGGGTGAGTGAAAGTGAGCTACTTTTAACACCACTTCTTGTCAGTTAGAAGCCAATCACACCTACTTTCTTCCCCACCAGCTCCATTAGAAGACATGTCTCTCCACAGTCCCTCTTACCACTAAAGGCCCCTTACCTGCTTCAATATTTAAACTGTAACTCCCAGTCCACAGCTGTTCCAGTGCAAGGGACATGCATGGTAGGAGCTGTATCCTCTGGCTACTGTCCGCAGTTGTGCACACAGGATGGACCTCGCAGACAAGATGGGCCCCCTCACACACACTCTTTCACACACTCTCTCTCACACACACACACACACCCACTAACACACACACACTCTCTCTCAAACACACACACACACTTTCTCACAGTGTCAGGGATTGATCCAGCCACCGACAGGCAATTACCTGCTGACTGCCATAGAGTAACATTAACTTCTTGTCTCCAGCATATATTCAGTTATATTGTGTGACCCAGAGATATGTAGATACACACACACACAATATATTTCTCTCCCCCTGCTGCTGCTGCCGACTGTTGAACTCAGGACAAGACACACACACACACACGACACACACACACATGACACACACACAGTAAGTACCTCTCTCTCCATGCTGCTGACTCTGGTGGAGATCCTCTCCCTCCTGCTCCCAGTCAAGAGCTGCATGGTAGGCTCCACCTACTAACACCAAACAGAGCAGACAAGTACCCTGCTGTTCCTTTCTGCTAATTCAACTTCCTGTGGCTGCCAGTGCGTGATTAGGGAGGGGGAAAAAATGTGACCGCCAGCCAGGTAAAGCACAACAATGCTCAGCGCGTGATTATGAAAAGTTTGCCAAACTGCCGCCTTTCTAATATTGCCAGAGGCGCACCATGAGCAATAATTTCATATTGCTTCATGGCAGGAGCGGCTCTGACTAAACTACATCACTAATGTGCTGAGTGAACTATTCCTCTAAAGCTTTATGTAAAAATATCAAATTAAAATTTTTGCTAAAATCCAACTAATGATTACCGATTACCTTCTTCTTATAATTATTAATCCTAACTTGTTTATCTGATCTAATACATGTAAAAAAACTCTGGCAACTACTGTATAAGCTATTTTTGTAGTCTTTTCTGACCCAATGCAATAGCATGGCCTAGCCATACATTTGTTTCTAATACAAGGACAAAAGTGTGCAGAGTTCGGTATCAGGGATTGTTTATTGGTAGGAATCTAGAAAAGAACAATATATTAACCATTATAACTGACTCCTAAGAAATGTGTTTACCTATATAATTGCTTATAAAAAATGTTACAACTGCTTACAAAACTGCAAAAGACTCATTAATTCAGTGATATGCGTTGATATACACACATTTTTTGGGGGGGAACTCCCATTCCCTATAAATCACAAATAACCATCTAATTGGAAATATATCCTCACAAAAATTGCAATCTTCAAAAATATTTCCTTCTGTGTTGCACCATACTGCTACATATGGGATGACCATACCATACTGTGGGATGGACATTTACATTTTTAATAATAATATATGTATGTGTGGAATTGTTAAAGAGCATGTCCACCCGATTTTTTTTTTTTTTTATATTGTAATCCCCATGGGCTCCCAGCCCAACCGCATAATTTATTTTTTTAAAAGCCCCCCAAACTCTACTTACCTCCCCTCTTTCCTCCGCCGCGCTCCCGGCCCTCTGCTTGCTGAAAATGCAAGCAGAGGGCGGGACCGGCAGCCGCGTCTGTGATTGGCTGAGCGGCAGCAATCACGGACGCGGCTGCGGCACTTACTTCGCCGGAGGAAAGAGGGGAGGTAAGTAAATTTTGGGGAGCTTTCTAAAGGTAAAAATATTGCGGTTGGGGCTGGAGCCCTTGGGGAATATACTATATAAATCATTTATGCTAGGGGGAGGGAATCGAGGAGGGAGGGAGAGGGGGGAGAGGGAGGGGGAGAAGAGCTGCAGTACGCATGGCAAAAATCTACCTGAGCCAGGAAGCAGGCAGTGTCCTATATGGACTGCTAGCCTCCTGGTGGGCAGTTTTTTTGGGACTTGGGGGGGCACTACCGGAGAACCCTATGGAGCTGGGATGTGAGGTAAGGATTAAACTACACTACATGGTGGGGCCAGTAGTTGGGGGGATTATAGTTTGGGGGTGGACATGCCCTTTATACTTGATTAAAACAGAAAATAGATGTTTATACTTTTTTTTAAAAAAAACAGCCTTTTTGAAGATGACATTGCTCTTATCCTCCTGAGTTTCCTCCCTGCATATTCAATGTAGTTGAAATTGCCTCCCAACTAACTGAGTTTACCTTTTAACTCTGTCACTGCCACATAGAAGAGACCCTAACCTAGTGTTTTAGGTCCTCATTCTGGGTACTTTCATTTGGGGCTCTGTCACTGATGTGTAGAAGTTAGGAGAGCATAACATAGTGGTTTAGGTCCTCATCCTGGTTACTTTCATTTGGGGCTCTGTCACTGATGTGTAGACGTTAGGAGACCATAACCTAGTGTTTTAGGTCCTCATCCTGGGTACTTTCATTTGGGGCCGGGGTGTATGAAAAAGGACTTTAATTGACCTTTAACATAACTGAACAGATAATTACATTAAAGGCCCCTGGTGGTCTGTTACAAGGTTATATTTAATAATTATTTCATGTAACAGTATACTGTAAGCATTTATCATTTTTGCTCAAACACCACACACACAAAAGTAACACAAACATAATTCACACACTTCTTGCCAATTAATTGTTGACATTTTCGATGCCTTTTTACAGTGTCTTAGTAACTATGAATTAAATGTAAACTACCAATTTTCAAACCAGCTAAGAAAATTGCATCTTATATTTTACTTTTATTTTTGGCTCATCACTCCCACTGCTTACTTAGAAAGATTGTGAAGAGGCTGAACTCTAAAAGCAATAACAGCCACCTGCTTCCTCTCACAAATGTCTAATGTTTTAAGAACACCTGCAATTTGTCTTCGTTTTAGTCAAAAATATTGTTAAGGAAAACATTCCAACTAATGTTAGTAAACACATTTTCACTTTAACTTTAAACTGTTTTAAATTGACACTTTTTTTACTGGATCATGTGTTAAATTAAGGATTTAAAGGATAATGCCTTTTTTAGATCTTTTTTTATAGTCAAGACATTTAAAATGATGGGTCAGGGTCACCTACCAGTTGAGCTGGTGCTATTTTACTGCATGACTGGGTAAAGTATTTTCTATTTTAAGACTTTGTAGGCTCTATTAAGATTTATAGCTTATGGGTATTGTGTGCCCAAATTTGTACCTCATAGTCACCATTATCATATACCTTGTGATTTCTAAAAAAGTTTACATGCTATGTCTGCAAGCATTTAGGTTCCATTGCATTTGTATTGGGCATGTACATTGGGTGAAGGGACATAAAGGAGAACTTTACAGGTAACATGTGAGTTACATGGAAAGCACAAAGATTTAGAATTACAAAGTCAACCCCATCAAGATCTTTGTCAGTAGTGATGCTCCAAGCTCTGTAATGAACACCGTCTCCTCCTACTTTAAGGGCAAATGGCATGCAACTATGTGAAAAGAGCTGTGAAAATGACTTTTACTGAACCATCTTTGTGTAGAAACAACAACAAAAACGAGCATCCATCATTTTTATTAGATGTTTCTGGGCTATGATTTAGGAAAGTGTGTTTATAGAGTGTCACGAACGCCAGTTCGCTGGGCACGTGATCTGACCAATCAATCGGTACTCACTGCCACCACTTTAAGTTATGGCCTTAAAGACGCCCTAAAAACCACTCTTGACTCTCACTGACTATGCACACCCCTGTCCTGGCAGCTAAATGGTTAACACTACACCATTCACTCCAGCAACTAACTGGTTAATTAGAATCAGTCCTTTACAAGCAGTCACAGAGTTAATTAGCATTTACACTGCAAAACACTGCCAACCACATACAAACTTATCAGAGGCTAACTGAGTTCTTTTAGAGCACTCAAAGAAAAACTTAGTAAATTTTAGATTTAATATTCCAAAAGGTAGACAGTGCATATAATACAAAAATAAAAGAAAATGGAGTTATAATAAAATGACATACAATAGGTACAACAGTTATATAAAATAAAAAGGATAAAAATATTCACAGACCCTACTCACTAGAAGAAGTCTTGTATCCCGGGGCGGGAAGAAACATCTGGTCCATACACACAGTTTTAGCATGTCCCCTCAGTATGAACACAGTTATAGGGGCTACAAGGATTTTTAAACCATTTGATGAACCACCCTCCTCCTGGCTATGCAGGAGGTGGGAGTGTCTAGGAATGTCCAGATTTACGACTAGCCAAAAGCATTCATTCCCCCTCAGTTAGGCAGATTCCATATAAATGTAGATATGTACATTGTATTGGGATATTGACCACATATTCCTCTCCTGTATTAATTATCAATCCCTTCAATACCAAACATGACCTGTGTGTAATCCATATTTCCCAAGCTATTAATAACTCGCCTAGGCAAGGAATAAGGGCTCCATGTTGGGTATCATATTAATGGGCATACTTTCTCATTCACAAGTATAATATTGGTTTCTGTCTTACATATTCCAATACCGAAATACATTATTTTCCATGTATGATTGTCCTTAAAATGACCTCTTAGTACCCACCAGACCCCTAGCTGAAGAGAATTCTAGATACACGGTTCGGCCCCACATTGTCTGGAAAAGGAGATCTGGTTCCATGCTTCACTAATCACAATATAAACAATAGGACTGTTCCAGGGTGGAATGGTATTTTTATTGGTCCTTTGCAAGGACTAATACCAATAGTTAACCTATTCTTGCCAAGTCACTACACACTTTCTTGACATAGAGGATAAAAAAAATATCCCATGCTAAGGGTAAAAATCACATGCAAAAGATCACAACTTACAGCTCAAATTCACACAATGCAACCACAGTCTTAAAACGGTTAATACATCGTGGAAGAATGTGCAGGCCAGTTTCAATAGGGAAACTTATTGCATCTCCCCCAAAGTCTCAAGACACCACTGTTCCAAAAGAAAGAGCACTTTCTAAGAGATACAACTAGTTGTGTTTCACCTATACCTTGGCTGCTGGGTGATTTATTAAATTAACTGTGGTTAATAAGGGTCAACTCTCATAATCCACCTAAGTTTGATGACACACTATACTCTTTACATCTTGCACCCTAGAAGCTAACAAACAATCATGTTACAGCTCTGAAATCCTGCCTTTTTGACACAGAACAGAGATTTCAAAGTTGTTTTTTGTACACATATTTTAATGATCCTGTCCCTAACAATGATATATTTCTTTGCTTTTCATATCAAAAACAAAAGTAATCTTTGTTGTTTATTTCTTAGCTAGTGTGGTTATAAGAAACACAATATTATTTCAGTAAAAAAATACATGTCTGGAGAATTGAACCTGAAAACCCATGTATTCTGTCTTGTTAATAGCAGAGTATTGTACCACCATCCCAACAGAGCTAATATGTAGAATGCCAGTACATGTAGAAACCTTATCTTTTTATAATAACATAATGGGAACAAAAAAAAAAGGCAGTAAACTGACAAACAGTCAGCTGACAATTTTGTATAGTTTCATAATTAAGTCTGGGAATTTGAAACTGTAACCTCATGAGCTGTGTGTTTCTAAAAATGTGATATATGTATGCTGAGCTAGCAGAGATTATACAATGAATTAAGGCACATTTAGAAACTTTTAAGCTCATTTATCCATATTGGTTAGCACAACTGTAACGCCTTAGTTGAGCCGGCTGCACATCTGCACAACCAGTTAAAGGAATTTAAAGGGCATGTCCACCCCTTTTTCAAATTTTTGATATATAGTAGAGCTAGTTCACCCAGCCCCAACCGCTATAATATTTTTTACAGAAAGTCCCCTGATCGTTACTTACCTTCCCTCTATCCTCCGCCACACTTCCCGGCCTCCTGCTTGCATGGAACTTCTGCAAGCAGGGGGCCAGAGAGGCAGCCAATCACGGACGCGGCTGCCGGCAGTTCAGAACGCGGAGGAGAGAGGGAAGTTAAGTAGAGTTCGGGGGAGTCTCTGGAAAATATATTACAGCGGTTGGGGCTGGGGGAACTAGATCTACTATATGTACAAGGGGTTTTACACTAGGGGGAGGGAGAACAAAACGGGTGGGAGAGGGAGGGAGTGAAGGGCTGCTCTGAGCAAGCCAAAAACATCTCAGGACATCTCAGAGGCGGAAACAATTTCCCTGGTGGCCAGGCTCCTGGTGAACAGTTTTCTGGACTTTGGGGGGACGTAAGGTATGGATTTTTATGCACTACAGAGTGGGGCCAGTAGTGGGGGAAATTATAGTTTTGGGGGTGGACATGCCCTTTAAGATCGCGTTTTTGCACTAGATTTATCACAATTTTTTTAATGCTAGCTAGTAGCTGGTGGAAAATTTGCACTGTGAGTAAATCCCATTTGAAATTTATCAACACACGCAAACCCAATATCAAATTCAGGAGGGGAGATTTACCGTAGTGATTGCGGCTCTGAGTAAATCTCTCTCTTTATCTTTTGCTAGGAACTGAAGCCAAAAAAACCCACAAAACACCAGTTAAATCAGTTGACTATTTTGCATTGTTTCTGGAAAGTTGTTGGCAATGCATGTTGGCTGGAAAATAAACTGCAGGGTAACAAGCAGCTTTCCAAGTCTCATCAGGGACTTCCATATTGTTGTGAAGATATCTGTATAGAAAATACTCTGCATAGAGACACTGAATACCAGGGTCAGGGGGTATAGGTGCACATGCCCACAAGGCTCTTTGTAGACTGCATGGGCTGTGAGTTACCGTATATTGGCAGCAAAATGGAAGCCTTCATAGTTACAGAATCTATTTCATGTACGTAAATGCAATTTATTAGAGAGGTTTAGGTGTTCTGAGAAAAAAAAAGAAAAGCATTTACATTAAGATTTAAAAAAAATAAATTTTGTTCTTTTTTAAGCCTTACGATGAACACTGCTTTTTCAAGCTAAAATGTTTCTAGGTATATATATATGGGGAATATGGTAGTTATTATTTATACTGGCTAATTATACACAAAACAATTAAGCATCAGAATCATTGCTACATTTAAAAACTTTAGAAATCTTTCTTTGGACAATGATTTTCTTTTCTTGTCAGCTGGCTTCTACCCCCTGGAGACAAAGCAGCAATAAACCTGCCTGAAGGTAATCGTGTGATGATCGACAAAAGAGAAATCCATGTGTGTATGAGAGTACAATAGATCTAGATAAAACAGGAGGCTTTAGTCCTGCTTTACAGTGTGCGTGCTGTGGATAGGCAAAAAGGTTTAAAAGAGAAATAGTCTCTTAGGAACAGCTTAAATGCCTTTGTCCCCATGAGCACAACTATATTTAGCATTATAAAAAGTTGGATTGAAAATTATCCAGTCAAGTATTACACACATTTTCGGAGTGCAGCTTTTTAATGATATAATCATAACATTGCGACCTTTGATAAGATGATAATACAGTAAAGGATAGAAATGCATGTAAGTAACAGAGACAAAAAGACAAATAGTGAAGTTTTCAAGGCAGATAATAAAGTTCCCATACAATTCATACTCACCTACTGATGTTCCCACGATGTTCTTCCAACGTTCCAAAGAACGTTATGACCAGTTCTTTTTTTTCGAATAACTTGGGACCCCAAATTGAATGGGTCAGTTGGGATGTCTAAATAGTGTTTAACAGGCATTAGTCTAAATAAATACAGTAAAATGATGTGGAATATATTTATTTTCTGTATTAGCAGGCATAAATGCACAAATGTTAAATATTAGCAAGCCCTTTAAAGATTTTCATCTGATTTTCGATCAAGTCCTGTAAGCAGATGGAAAAAAACTACTAATAAAACAAAACAAAAACTATTATATTTGGTCAAGTAACTGCTTATGGCAAAAGAATGATCCAGCAAAGTTTGATTACACATACTACATATTTGCTGACAAGTGCTGGACTATAGGAGGTGTCCTAGTACCTCAGAATATCTGTTGCAGATGCCAATAAAGCTGAAAAAGGTTACAACATCTATAAACAGTTTGGACTCCACCAATCAACAGTCAGACAAATGGAGGAAATTTAAAATTACCATACACAGAAGTGGTTCACTATCAAACATAACTGTAAGGTGTGTAATAGGCAGACAGGTAACAAAGGAACCCAGGGCAGTGGAGACCCATGTCACATTGGTGAATATTGTTGTCCATCATCAGGGAAACACTGAACAATAATGGTGTGTATGACAGGGTAGAAAGGAAAAAGCCACTGAAGTACCCAAAATATATTGCTGATCGTTTACCGTTTGCCAAAGGTTATGTGGACAAAGCAGAACACTGGAAGAATGTTTTGTGAATGTATGAAGCCAAACTAGAACTTTTGGCTTAAATGAGGAGTAGCATTTGGAGACCAAAAAACACTTCATTCCAAAATAGGAACTGTATCCCAACTGTTTTGTCTTTTCACTTACTACTTTTGCTGCCTAGGATTGCAACATGATTCCACTTCCAACTTTAGCCTTTTATAGAGAGGCCCGACATGTAGGATATGCACGTCCACCAATTGGATTTGTGAAAAGTTTCTGGTGACTTTTCACCTTCAAAGTTAAAGGGCATGTTCAATACACTACAAACCTTTTTCCATACACTCCCACCCAAACCCTATTTTCACAATACTTACCTTTCTCCCCGGCACTCCTGAGAGAAGAAATCTTACTTTGAAAGTGTTTTTTTTTTTGCTGGTCCTGCACCACTCTAGCAGCCTGTCAATGACTTATGAGGACTCCACAAGCTGGCATCTTTATGGCTGACAAAGCTAACAAAGTCATTAGGGGGGACAAAATGTGGCAAGTTATATTAATAAAACTTTTTGACCAAAAAAATTATCACATGCCTGCCAATATGATGATGTGAAAATCTGGGGCATTTCTACCTTACTAGACATCAGCTAACAATCAGCTATGCCATCACCCTAAGGGCTGTGCATCCTTTGATGTTGCCCTATGGCGGCGCATGCAGAAACGCACAGGAAATACCCCAGTGAGGCCTAGCCCTTACAGCCTTTATATACAGTAAGTTTTATTGATGATATAAGAAAAAAAATATGTTGAGGATTTATTACAGTATTTACCAATTACCTATTCTAACAACATGCTTTAAAGGGTATGTCCACCCTCTTTTTCAATTTTTAACACACTGTAGGGCAGGTCCCCCACCCCCAACCGCTATATTTTTATACCAAAAAACATTTCCCTTCTTTACTTACAGCACCTCATTCCTCCGCTGTACTGGTCCGCCTCCCCTGCCCACCGGAACTGTAACCAGGGGGCCGGACTGGCAGCGGCGGCTGTGATTGGCTGAGAGGCAGCCAATCACAACAGCGGCTGCCATCAGTGAGAACGGCGCTGGAACGAGGTGCTGTAAGTAACGAAGGGAAGCGTTGTTTGGTATAAGTATGAAGCGGTTGGGGGTGGGGGGACCTGCCCTGCAGTATGTTAAAAATTTTTTATGATGGCTGGAAATAATCAAGAGAGGCATCGGGAGGGAGGGTGGGAAAGGGTCTCCAATGCGCAAGTCTCTAAACCTCCCGGAGGCAACACAGAGGCAGAGACCTTTAGGGCAGGAAGACAGCTCCTACCCTACAGTTTCCTGGACTTTATTTAAGGACTACAGAAGAACCACAAGGAGCAGGGATGTAAGGTAAGGTTTTTATTTAATTGTACAGTGGGGCCAGTAGTAGGGAAATTTTTAGTTTGGGGGGTGGACATGCCCTTTAAACATCCGCTAATAGCTAAGAAGAATATGACAAGAGAGCTATACTCACAGCCTGTCTGGTCAGTAGATAAATATGTAGTGAAATGTTAACTTCAAACAATTTGATTTTTAAATATCTCACACACATACAATTGACTTCAAACTTTGATTCAACAGATAAAAGTCAAGTTATAAAATCGAATAACCATTATTCTTGTTTATTAGGATTTATCTAAATACAGGGCATTACATTCTAAAATAATAAAATCCACGCTAAAATTTACTTTTTATATTGCTTTTACTTTATTTGGCAGGCTCACATATAATTCATATAAATCAAAAGGGCACAGTTTCTCATACTGTGAATTATGCTTAGAACCAATTATTTTCCTAGTATTTTCAATGTAGATTTTTTCAATGTCTGTTTTGTTTATTACAGATGACAATTTCCTATATTTACTAGTCCTTAACAAGAGTAAGACAAGGTCAAAATCCTCTTAGAATAGAAAAAAAATTATCAGTCAAGCCATGGCTCATTTCTGCAGATTACTGTGTATTTTAAGGACATTCTTAATGAAATTTCTCAATGATGCTAAAATGTTTGCAAAAACTCACATGAATAACAATCTTAAATAGTTAAAACTATTTTCACTACCAAGCCAAATACCATTTCTTCAAGTACTAACAAACAATTCTTCTAATAATAAGAAAAGAAATTTAGCAGGGGGTCATCAGAAAATTTTAATATAGACAATTGAAAATCTGTTAAAAATGCAATTTAGACATATACGAAATCCTAAATATAGTAAGAATATCCAGAATAAAAATATATATACAAATCAATTTGTGAAATTCATCAATAAAGTGTCAAGTGCAGTCTCTCATACAATACCAAGGAATCAGTCCAAAAGTTCAAATAGTGCAATATAAGGTATGTAGTACACCCAAATATAAATATATCGATGCAAGTTACCTCTACCATCTGTTAACACCCAAGGAGAAACACCACGTGTGTACTAGACCCCTCCTAATGCCTTATAGAATCACAGACCACACAGCAGCACAGACCACACAGGGATCTCCTTAGGTCATATCTCGGTCCTCCTCCTCTCCATCTCGAACCTTGGCACCCGCTAGTTTGTTATCCACTTGTATTTTGGCGGCGGTGTCCAAAGCTGTTCCCGGCATTCCTCCAACTTCTATGTATCGGGTCCACATGACTCCGGCTACCTCTCAGCAGTGGTTGAACGCAAGGAGGGGGGTCCTTCCACAAGGGCTTTCTCCAAATTGGGGGTGGAGCCTGACCACTGACTAAGGTGGACGCGTTTCCCTAGAGCTCCCCAAATCCTGCGGTGAAATCTCATCACAGGCACTAGCAGGTTAAAACACCACAGAAAGTCTCACAACAAACCTCACAAAACAATATGGGGAAAAAAGGCAATCCCACCATTTATGTAACAAGGCAGGAGTCCTCATCACAGGGACCAAACAAGAAGGCCACGACACCCGATCCGACAGAGCCAGTGACACAACTCTACCTAGACACGCTTTATACCAAACTGGAAAGGCTGATCAAGGAGGCACACAGCAAAATAGTCCTGGAAGTAAAGCAGGAGGTTAGTGCCCTTGGGGACCAGGTCACGTTGCTAGAGACCTCCCATAGCGAAATGGTGCACTATTGCACACAGGTAGAAATGGATATTCAGGAAGTACGGACATTCAAGAAGTACTAATATCCATCCAGAATCAGCAGGAGGACATAGAAAATAGGTCCCGGACAAACAACCTCCATATCAGAGGCCTCCCAGAGGACATTATAGACTACAACAATGCCTTACCTCACTTTTCACTAATATGTTACCAGATCTCTCAGAGGATTGGTTCCTCATGGACAGGGCCCATCGGGCTCTTCGCCAGAGGGGACAACTTGATGATCCCCCATGGGATGTTATAGTGAGAATGCACTATTATCCAGTAAATGAACACATAATCCAAACTGCCAGAGCCACAGAAGGATTAAAAGTGGGAGACACACCAATCCAAATTTACCAGGACCTGGCACCACAAACATTAGCCAAAAGAAGGGCTCTTAGGCCTTTTCTCCACCAACTATCTGAAGCCAAAATGAGATACTGATGGGGCTACCTATTTAAATTGATAGTGGTACATCAAGGGAGAACCATCGCAATAGACGACCCAAAAGATGGCCACCTGCTTCTAAGAAGGCTAGGTCTCACTATCCCGCAACTCACCTACTAGGAAACACAAGAGGAAAGGGTATTACCCTCCAAGGACCCCTGGACAAGAGTGGAGGACACTTTTCCCAGAAGCTCACCAATAAGCATCAAATAATACCAAAAAGAAAAAACTGTAACCAGAGAACTACTCAACATATAAAAAACAGCAGAACCAACAATGGCCCAACCCCCACAACAACAAGAACTACCACTCAAACCAAAAGGAACCCACACCAAATAATAGACTCTGTATCATTCCAAAATCAAGAAAGACAAGAGGGAGATACAATCCATACATTGGAAAAACTAAAAAAATGGGGAAAGGTCTAAAACAAAATAAAAACAGAGAACTTACCTGGAAGGAACTTCCTACTTATCTCTCAGTTAAATAAAAACCTAAACAATTACCATTCACTCATACAGCCACAAATAAAAGGATAATATATTCCCACGCAACAGAATCAATAACAAAGGCTCAACATATTCCAAAAAAGAAAATATCTACAACAGCAAACCAGGTTATCTAGGGAAAAGAAACCAATCCCCTAAATGGTCAAAACTATGTAACCAATTAACAATAATAAACCTTTCTCAAACAGGAACCTACGCCATTAAAACCAGATCTTGACTTCTTTTTATTTCACCAAGGCCTCATATGAAGAGACTCAAGCACCCTCCACCCAAACCTTCACCAAGGAATCTGATATCTTATTTTACACCTATCTCAGCTAGGCATAAACCCCAAAAGAAACGGTGTTAACTCACCGTTATCAACATTATTGTGGGATCTGATCCCACCAATGATAATTAAAGAGTTATCGAAATTATTCGAACTGTTATTAAAGTTAAGCTTTACCCGTTTAATATTTGTTATCAATAATTCTATAAAATCTTGTGTCATTTCAAATAGAGGCATCCAGAGTTCTTCCTTCTGTGGTACTCAAAGAGACGTATATATAACTCCAGGGACGCAGACGGTTCTTCTCTCCACCTCCACCAAAAATAAGGTAAGCAGTTCAACCAGATTGAACAAAGGCGGAGGTAAATCTTTAAACATTCAACACACCATACAATATGAATAAACCTACTTTAAGAATATTGACCCACAATACGAAGGGCCTTAATGAGCCAGTTAAGAGACATATGGCAATCAAATATTATGAAAAAGAAATAGCTGATATATGGTAGTTTTCATCCAAGACTCACTTCCTAAAAGTTAAAGAGCCATACATATCTAATAAATATTACACAACACACCTGAATATAATCCAACAAATGTACCGTGTGCACTACTTATATTTTGAGTGTAGCTATGCACTGTAGTGCGGTGCAGCTCATGAACTAAACATATAATACCAAGACAGAGTCCTAAGGCACAGACACCCTAGGTATAACAGATTCCCAAAAACTGCTGCAACCAGCTAATCACACCACCACATTATCATAATATTAAACCAACCTTTATT
This sequence comes from Hymenochirus boettgeri, assembly GCA_019447015.1. Classification (NCBI taxonomy): domain Eukaryota; kingdom Metazoa; phylum Chordata; class Amphibia; order Anura; family Pipidae; genus Hymenochirus; species Hymenochirus boettgeri. Next base: position 326,948,134 of record CM033469.1, read on the forward strand.
AATTGTAAAAAAAAAGCTAACAACATATATTCAGTGTTATATCCCCCCTATGATGTACAAAACAATGAACCCACAAAAGAGTTAAAACCATTTAAAATCTGTCACCAAGTCCAGCCATGTTGAATGCTAGCGGGGCGTCCCCCAGCTAGTATAATGAATGCCCAGATAGATTGCAGTCTATAATGTACAGCCCAAATGGGTCTAATTTATCCAGCTTATACACACAGGTTCACTGACTATCCGGTAGTGTAGATGCCACAGTTAATACAGATCCAGGAGTATATCAAGCCACTCTAATATGGTACAAAACAAATTCTGTAGGCAAGTAAGAGGGACGCCTGTCTCCACTTAGGCTTGTGGGAGAAGGAAGAGGTGAATAAGGTGGCAGTAGATCTAGGAGCAGAGGATAAAATGTTGATTTGGATACGTTTTGTAGACAATGTTTTGCTCCTCTGGAATGGGTCAGAGAGGGACCTGGAAATATTTTGCACATAGGGGGATATAATACTGAATATATGTTGTTAGCTTTTTAAGGTACAATTAATAAAGGTTATTAATATTATGATAATGTGGTGATGTGATTAGCTGGTTGCAGCAATTTTTGGGAATCTGCTATACCTTGGGTGTCTGTGCCTTAGGACTCTTGGTAGTACACAACACACTATTTCTCCTCCCCCCAAGTCAAGAAGGGAGTAGTAGCGATTTTATTCATAAAAGACTTCCCTTCAGGGCCACATCTACCATTAAGCAGAGTGAGACATTTGTCTCAGGCGGCACCTCTGCACTGAAGAAGAAAGGTTGCAAACAGGCAGTAGTAAAAAAAAAAACCTAAACTGGCAAACATGCACGAGAAGTGCGAGAGCCGCTCACATGACTCCAATACACGGTACCTTGAAGTTGCTTTAACTTCACTTCAACATTTTATATGGTTAGGTTAGCTTTAGTTTGTTAGGCTAGGTAAGTCTAGTTATGCTAGTTAGGGCTTGACATGGTGGCAGGCTTACAAATCTTTTGTCTAAAATCTTTTATACTACAGAAAGTATGGCATTTCTAATGTATTGTAACAGTTGAACCAACATGTATAGCACAGGCTATAAAATAAGTTATTTTGATCAACAAAAACCTGAAAGGAGCAATATGGTAGTGGCAACACAAGCTGTTTGAGAAAGGGATGTAATATCTGTTTCTAGGAATTTATATAATTGCTAACTGACTGTCTGAGGAACTGTTTAAATACCTATGTGATAGGAAGTTCAAAATTGTAAAATTTTACCCACACCCACCAGCGAAGCCATGGCCATTGGCAAAACTATGCCCATGGACCAAGCCACATCCACTTTAACGCGACGGTGCACAATGGGCTGCATTCAAAAGATTGGCTCAGGCAGCAAAAACCCTAGAAATGCCGTTCCTTCCCTTCTCGATAATCAACAGTGAGAAAGACCCAGAAGGTCATTATCTAATAGTGCAAGGACTACTCAACTCAAAACACTTTACACTAGTAAACGTATACACCCCCAATAAAGGACAAACATTATTCTATAGATCCCTAGAAAAAAAGCTACTTCAATTACAATTAGGAACCCTGATACTAGCAGGAGATTTTAATACAACTTTAGAACCAATGGTGGATAGATCAGCACTATCAACTTTGACCAGACCGGCCACCTCCCCAAAATCCCTTCAAAAAATACTACAGCTATTCAATTTATGGGATATATGGAGAATAAAACATCCCAAGACAAGACAATACAATACACTTTCTTCTCTCATCCACATAAACAACACACACAAATTGATTACATTTTCATAAATCCTTATTAATACCCACCCTCAAAGAAGCAGATATAGCTCCCATTCTATGGTCAGACCATGCTCATGTATCAGCAGATCTTCTTCTGGGACATCCACTACCATACCAGTACCAATGGAAACTTAACGAATCTTTTCTTATAAATAAAGAAATACTCTTCACACTAAAATAACAAATCACACAATACTTTGATAATAACAACACCCCAGACGTTACATCCACAACCTTATGGGCAGCAGTGGCCTATCATCCAACAGGGATCCAGAATAAAAAAGCAACACAGGGAAACCAACCAGAAACTTCTAACGCAAATAAAAGAAGCAGAGAAAATCCATATCTCAAACTCATCCCAAACTAACTCTGACAATTTAGCTAGATTAAGAGAAAACGTTTACAAACATATGTATGATTCAGCAGAAAAAGCACTCAGGCTCACTCAACTCAACATTACTAGCTCGTAAACTAAATGAGAAATTTGTCCAAAACAGACTTCTACCTCTCAGAAAACAAGACAACATAGAAAACATACACAACCCGATCAACATACTATCAAGTTTCTCTAAATTCTACACAAATTTATACAAGGGATACGCGGTCCTACACAACACACTTCCCATAGACTTCATAGACAATTATCTACAAAAAGCAAAACTTCCCCAAATCACCACAGAAGAACAAACTCTTGTACAATCACCAATTACACCAGAAGAAGTCAAACATGCAATCAGAGAACTCAAAATTGGTAAAGCACCAGGCCCAGATGGCTTTACAGCAGGATATTATAAACAATTCAAAGAAGAACTCATTCCACATGTCTCCCATTTATTCAACAAAATTATGACAGGACAGGAAAAAATACCCCAAGACTGAGAGCAAACATTGTGGGTCTACCCAAACCAAATAAAGACACTACTCAATGCAAAAATTACAGGCCCATTTCCCTTATTAATATTGACCTAAAACTTCTGATGAAAATAATAGCTACACGCCTGAAAACAATTCTACCTTGAGTTATCCCGATCAATGTGGGTTAATAACAGGTCGACAGACTACCGATAATATAAGAAGGATACTACAACTACTTCATATAACCTACTCCAAGGCTCTCCCATCAACCTTCTTAGCATTAGATGCTGAGAAGGCATTTGATCGGATAGACTGGGTATACCTGAACAAAGTGCTGAACACATTTAAATTCCCTCCCAACATTATGAATTTATTTGAGACATTATATTCTAACCCAGTAGCAAAAATAAATAACATGGGATTTATGTCAGAAGAATTTTCTATTGTAAATGGCACCTGCCAGGGCTGTCCTCTATCCCCGACCCTGTTTGCCCTGTGCATCGAACCAATGGCACAACACATCAGAGGAGACCCAAGAATAGCTGGAGTAAAAGTGGGCAAAGCAGAATTTAAAACAGCTTTATTTGCAGACTATACACTTTTCACACTAAGTAAACCTCTCACTTCACTACCACATTTATATGACCAACTTAAAGGGCATGTCCACCCTTAAAAATTATTTTTGATATGTTGCTCCCCCATGTATGGTAGCCCCAACCGCATGGTTAGTATTTTCCAAAAGCTCCCCAAACTCTTACTTACCTCCCCTCGTTCCTCCGCTGCACTGCCTGCCCTCTGCTTGCGAGAATGCAAGCAGAGGGGCGGGACCGGCAGTCGCGTCTGTGATTGGCTGAGCAGCAGCCAATCACGGACGCGGTGCGGTTCATTCAGTGCAGCGAGGAGAGAGGAAAGAGGAGAGGTAAGAGTTTGGGGAGCTTTTTGAAAATACTAAACATGCGGTGGTGGGGCTACCATACATGGGGGAGCAGCATATTAAAATGGTTTTACGCTAGGGGAGGGATAGTGGAACGGGAGGGAGAGGGAGGGGGAGGGAGGGGGGAGAAGGGCTGCAGTAAGCATGACAAAATATCTACGGAGGCAAGGTAGCAGGCAGAGCCCTGCTAGCCTCCTGGTGGACAGTTTTTGGGACTTTAGGGGGGGTCTACAGGAGAACTATGGAGTGGGATGTGAGGTAAGGATTACACTACACTACATTGTGGGGCCATTACTGGGGGGGATTATAGTTTTGGGGGTGGACATGCCCTTTAACACATTCTGCAAAGTATCAAAATTTAAATTTACCCCTCCAAAACAATAGCCAAATTGATAGCTCTTAAAGAAAACGAACGTAAATTAATAGAAATTAACTTCAATTATAAATGGACAGACGGTCCTATCCAATATTTAGGAAGCTATCTAGACACAACCTCCTCAACAACATACAATTCAAATTACAATCCCATCTTCAAATATGCCAAAACTACACTCCAAAAATTGACCCCACATAGAATTTAATTTGGGCGAATGCACGCGGTAAAAATGACACTGTTTCCAAAACTTCTTTACTTGTTTAGGGCACATCCAATAGACATCAAGAAATCAGACTTACAATTATGCCAGAAACCAATCTCCAACTATATATGGGCAAACAAAAGACCTAGGATAAACAAATCAACTGTACAGAGACCTATGAGACTGGGTGGAGCGGCCTTATCATCACTATACCATTACTATCTATCAGCAAGTATAGGACAAAGATTACAATGGCATGAACCATCTAATACAAGATGGGCAGAATTAGAAAACCAACTACTACCAGAAACACCACTGGACGATCTCTCTGGAACTTTCCAATACGACACTTAAATCATCCCAACCTATACATACACAACACATTACGCACGAGGTAACACACCGTAACAACACACAATCTTATTAATCCATATACACTCATGAGCCCAAAAAATTTCCACTGGCCTATGAAGGCAGAGGCTGGTCAGTCTGGTCAAAAAAAAAAAAACCTAAATTGCTCATCTGATTACCGAGGGGAGATTCCTCATGTGGGACGAAGTTAAAACCAACTGGAAACTTCCCCCCACCGAGTGGTATCATTATATACAACTATCACATTATGCATATCAATTGCTATCAAAAACACACCCAGCATCCCTAAAAAATTTGAAAACCTATGTTGGAAGAACCCCATGGGTCCCAAAATCATTACTAAAGTGTATGATCTAATAACAACAAATAGATTCTCAAAAAGACTTATAGTACAGCAGCAATGGGAAACATGGCTGGAATCCCCACTGACAGAGGAATGGGGCAGAATATTTATCAATTTACGTAGATGTTCCATCAACACACTGATGCAAGAATTTTTTTTTTAAATACTACATAAATGGTATGTGACCCCAGTCCAATTACATGCAATATCACCCCCTATCTCCCCAGAATGCTTTAGAGGATGTGGGCTACTGGCAGATATGTTTCATTGTTGGTGGGGATGAAATTATCAACAATGTATTTAGCAGTCAAATAGCAAAAAACCCGTGGGTAGCATTATTTGACAAAAATTAACCCACACTAAATGCTAATGGTAACAAACTCCTAAATTCAATTTGCGCCAGTACAAGAAGTGTAATAGCAACCACCTGGAAGTCCCCAGCACCTCCCAGACAGCAACTTTTAAACAAAATCAAATATGTACACAGAACGGAACAATAATTACATGGGACTAAAAGAACAATAGATACATTTGTAAAGATATGAGATTTATGGTGTTTAAGAATGGAGGAGAAGAATGATCTAGCGCATGGAATCAAGCATTTCCCATGGATGAAAATCGAGGGAAGGAAGGCAAAAATTCCTGAAACCACGGGAGGAAGGACATTACAGGAGAACTCCGAACAAAGGAGAAGCCGGATAGAAAATAAGGTACAATTCAAATATGGACACAGCAATAGTAATTAAATGACAAACTATAGATAAATAATGATAAAAATGTTTATATTTACATAAAACATAGTTCAAGAGGTTTAACCCTTTCCCTGCCACAGATCGTATATTCACGATCTGTGCAGAGAATGCTTTAACTGCCACAGATCGTGAATATACGATCTGTGGCTTCCCCTTTAAAAATGAAAAAACACCGCGCGCTAGGGCCGACCCGGGGGCAGCATTCAGCTGCCCCCCCTATCCCCCTCGACCCCCCCTCGTTTTGTGTCCAAATCCGAGGGGGGATCGGGAGTTTCTAACCTTTCTGCCGTGACCGTATAGCAGCAGCCGGTCCCACAGTGGTTTCCAAGGAAGAACGGAAAGGGAGACCCCGGTGACGTCACGGAGCTTCCTCCTTCACCGGGTCTCCCTTGACAGTGGTAGGAGACTGCCCCTGGTGGTCTAGTTGAGGTACTGCAGCTTGATCTCAATTTGATTATGCTGCAGTACCTAGTATAGAAAAGCTGTCAAGCTGCCAGCTTTTTCTATACATTTGTGTAATGGAACTCAAAGTTCCATTCACAAATAGGATTTTTCTAAGTCTTTGCTACTTAGCGAAGACTTAGAAAAAAATGGGGACAGAGATCAATATTTGGTGATCACTTCTGATCACCAAATTATTGATCTTTGCCAATGAATGAAAAATCACTTCCTGGAAAATGATTTCCGGGAAGTGATTTTTCCGAAAATGCCCGTATTCCAAGTTCGGTATCATTCCCTAAGATGATCTGATGATTATCTTTGGGATGATCGGGGGAAAAAAGGGGAAATACACACAAAAAATTCTTAAAGTGATACACACACCCTTTTTTTTTTACCTAAAAACTAATAATTAGAAAAAAAAAGTTGTCTCTCCAAGCTCCCCAATGTCCCCAGTGATATCGGTAAAGTAAACGCGGATACTTATTTGTTCGATTTCAAGGGAAACTAAGCCTATATTTTATAAGGAAATTTTGCAGAGGTACCAAATAAAGACCGTATTGAATTTTTAGGATCAGTAAAGTGTGCAAAAACGTGTGTGGACTCTCCATACTAACCGACTTCACTAAAATACCACTAAAAGGGGAGAGTGTGTGTGTGGGGGGTGGGTTGTGGCGTTTTTAAAAAAAATTTCTTGTAACTGCACTTCTAAATGCGTCCCATTTGAGCTAGTTGGTGGCTCGTCTCTGTTTGCACCCACGCAATGGCACACCGTTTGATTCAGGACATGTGGGAGATTGCTATTTAGTGGGTTTTTTTGCTGGTCAAGTGGGTTTAGGTAGGATTTCAACCCTTGATCATCTCATTTTATTTTCACAAAATCTCGTAAAAACACCGAGTTCTTTGGATCGGGGTCTGGAATTCTTCATGCATGTATGAAAGCATGGCACCGTAACGTAGCTGAAGGCGTGTAGATTCCAAAAATATATAGTTTGTGGAGGGAATTTCCATGTTTCGGGACTGTTTCCTTAGAAAAAGTGTAGGCTGGTTCAAATTACAGAGCACTTTGATTTTTCTTGTAATTGCATTTGTGCATGCGTCCCATTTGAGCTAGTTGGTGGCCACGTCTCTGTGTCATCCACGCATATGGCATACCGTTTGATCAGAAAATGTGGGAGATTGATATTTAGTGGGGGGTTTATTTGCGGGGGGGCATTTCAAAGTTTTGGGGCTGTTTTAAATTACAGAGCACTTTGATATTTTTCTTGTAATTACACTGGTGCATGCGTCCCATTTGAGCTAGTTGGTGGCCACGTCCCTGTGTGAATCCACGCATATGGCATAACCGTTTGATTCAGGGCATTTGGAAGATTGATAATTGACAAGTTTTTTTTACATGACATGGAAATTTGCCATGATTTTAACTTTGAATTGTATTTTATATAATTTTCCTGAAAATCTGGTAAGAAAGCGAAATTGTACACAAAACGCACCCACACCATTGGTGGTATGCATAAAAGAATCACACCATTGTGTAGCTGAAGTGTGTAGAGTCCAAGAATATATAGTTTTGGGGGGTATTTTAATTAGAGGGGTGTTTAGTCTGACAAATTGAAAAGTTGTCTGTAATTGGGCCACTGTTCATTGGCTCACTTTGTGGCTGTTGATTCCACGTCTGCGTGTGTAACCATACATAGGGCATACCGTTTGATTGAACATTTGGGAGATTGATATTTGTACTTTTTTTCATTCCTTGGGGTTTTGGCTATTTCATTCTTCTACCTTTTGAAGTTGTTTTGTTCATTTTTTCAGACAAATGCGAATTTTACGAAGAACTCGCCCCACACCATTGATTGTATGAATGAACAAACTACAGCGTTACGTAGCTGAAGGTATGTAGATTCTGAGAATATATAGTTTTGCGGGGGTATTTCCAAGTTAGAGGGGTGTTCAGTTTGAAAATTGGGGAAAATGCTGTTATTGGCTCACTGCGCATTGTTTTACATTTTGACTAGTCGCTTCCACGTCAGTGTGTGTAACCACACATATGGCACACTGTTTGATTCAGGACATTAGGAGATTGATATTGGTAAGTTTTTTTTACATTACATGGGGTTTTGGTGTGATTTTGTAACTTTAAATGTATTTGTCTCTATTTTTCCAGAAATTGTGTGAAATGCGAAATTCTACGAAGAACTGCGCCCACACCATTGATGGTATGAATGAACGAACTACAGTGCTACATAGCTGAAGGTGTTTAGATTTCAGGAAATATAAGTTTGTGGGGGTATTTCTGAGTTATCAGGGTTTTTTGGAAAAAACTGCAGACTGTCCAAATCGGAGTTGGCTAAATATTTTCGCTGTTTCTGAGCCATCGTGCATTGTCTCACTTTGTGGCTTTTCGCTTCCACGTCCGCATGTGTAAACACACATATGGCATACCGTTTGATTCAGGACATTTGGGAGATTGATATTTAGTAACTTTTTTTTAGATTCATCAGGTTTTTGGCATGATTTCTACCTTTTGAAGTTGTTTTTGTTCATTTTTTCAGAAAAGTGCGAACTTCTACAAAGAACTGCGCCCACACCATTGATGGTATGATGAACAAACTACAGCTTTACATAGCTGAAGGTGTGTAGATTTCAGGAATATATAGTTTGTGGGGTTATTTCTAAGTTACGGGGGTGTTTTGTGGAAAAAAACTGCAGACTGTCAAATTCGGAGTTGGCTAAATATTTTCGCTGTTTCTGAGCCATCGTGCATTGTCTCACTTTGTGGCTTTTCGCTTCCACGTCCGCGTGTGTAACCACACATATGGCATACCGTTTGATTCAGGACATTTGGGAGATTGATATTTAGTAACTTTTTTTAGATTCCATCAGGTTTTGGCATGATTTCTCATTTTTTGAATGTGTTTTTTTTCATTTTTTCAGAAAAGTGCGAACTTCTACGAAGAACTGCGCCCACACCATTGATGGTATGAATGAACAAACTACAGCGTTACATAGCTGAAGGTGTGTAGATTTCAGGAATTATAGTTTGTGGGGTTATTTCTAAGTTACGGGGGTGTTTTGTGGAAAAAACGCAGACTGTCCAAATTCGGAGTTGGCTAAATATTCGCTGTTTCTGAGCCATCGTGCATTGTCTCACTTTGTGGCTTTCGCTTCCACGTCCGCGTGTGTAACCACACATATGGCATACCGTTTGATTCAGGACATTTGGGAGATTGATATTTGGTACCTTTTTTTTACATTCCATGGGTTTTGACATGATTTCGACCTTTTTGAACGTTGTTGATGTTCATTTTTTTAAAAATCTGGTAAAAGTGCAAACTTCTACGAAGAACTGCGCCCACACATTGATGGTATGAATGAACGAACTACAGCGTTACATAGCTGAAGGTGTGTAGATTTCAGGAATATATAGTTGTGGGGGGTTTTTTGAGTTGGGGGGTGTTTTGTGGAAAAAACTGCAGACTGTTCAAATAAAACTGGCTAATTTTTTTTTGCTGCTACTGACATTTGGCACTGGTCACGCTCTGGGTTAGTTGGTAGCCATGTCTCGGGTACACCCATGAATGTGGCATACCGTTTTATTCGGGAGGGTGTTAGGCTTTCATATTGAGATGCGTTTGAACTTTCCTCCACAGTTTTTAGCTGAAATTCGCATTTGATTTTGTCTCTGATTTTACAGTTGAGGAAAAAAAAAGAAAATGTGAGAAAGTAACTTACAATTTGACGAAGAGCTGCGTCTGGGTATCTGCATTTGATCAAACAACCTCACTCGTAAAATCTGCGAGTGTGTGAGTTTCTAAAAATCTCACTTGGGGGATAGTTTAGATAATTTGGTAGATATTCTATGTAACTGTCAGTAGTGGTTACCATTTTAATTTGGTGTATATTCTAGGAGGTGCAGTTTTGTTTGGGGGGTCTCCTGTACAGGAAACGTCGGGTACCTACATATATCTGGTATCGTTGTACTCGGGAGTATCTGAGCTTTTAGAAACAGTAAGATTTTTGTGTGTAACCTAAGTATAACTAAAAATAAAATGGGAAAAATCCATGAAAATTTGCAAATTTTTCATTTTTTTTACATATTTACCCATAATTCCAGTAAAATTTCCAGAAAAAATTAAAAATTTTGTTACCATATTAAAGTACACTTTGTGCTGAAAAAAAACAATGTATATATTCCTGATTACTAACGCAAGGTTTCCTACTGTAAAATTAGTCTAAAGCGATTAAGGAACAAAATCCTGAAAATTCTTCTGGCAGTTAACGCAAAAAAAAAAATGAAAATCTCTGGCAGTGAAAGGGTTAAAAGCTGAGGGAGGAGGGAGGGAACAGGAAAGGGAAAAAATGAGGACAATATTGTGAGCATATATATCTCTTTATTCTGGTTCTCGTTTTATATTCATGTCTCAACCCTCCTTTTACCTTTTGTAAAATGGAATAATGCAATATTTAAAACACAATGTAAACATTTCTTTATATGCAAAAATGTAATAAAAATATTGAAACAAAGAGTTTTTTTACCTTAAACATCAGATTAAAACATTCCTTCACAAAGAATCATGGTGATGTAATACTCAATAATTTTTTTAATAAACTGCAGTAAAAATACTTGAGAATAAACATGTAAACAATTTTGTTAAAAAGAACATTAAAATTTTGCTAACTAAAATACCATAAAAACTTTGGCTCATATAACATCAACATAATCTACAATAGAGAAAACTGATTAAATAAATTGGAGAAAAGAGACAAAATCCTCCTGTGGAGAAACATTACATTGAATGGATATCTGCTAAATTATTTTTCGCGTTAGCAAAAATGACTATTTCTTGATGTGCATAGCCTGCTGGCAAACTGATCAATAAAACATGGACTCAATAGAAACATTTCTGGTAGATGGCTGTGCTTTTGAATACTGATCTATTAACAGGAGTCAGGCAAAAAGCTTTCTATGTATTACTGATAAAAAAAATCATGGTAATAATTTGTTACCAGTCTTTCAAGGACCTCTTTATATTCCTGAACTTAGATACTAACGGATTATTGCTGCACATACAGTATATTCATGCTAAAGAGACAGAAAGGGTTGAGAAAAGGTTACTGATAAGAATTGCCTATTTTTTTCAGAACCATAAAGTTCCTGTGTGTACAATATGATACAGAAAGTAATGGAATATTAATGCTATATTTGCTAAAAACAAGAAACAGATAAAACTAGAAAAGGAAAGTTGAAGTAGAAACTTTAAATTTGTAAGAAGGCATTATGAAGGCAACAAGCTATAACTGCACACAGCCCTATTAATCAGTGTGTCTGTGTGTGTTGGAAGGTCTAATACTCAATAAAATTTGTGATAAAAGAGGGTAAGTACATGAATTTTTAGCATTGTGCTTTTATTTTGAAATGTTAGGATTTTTATTTAGAAACTATCAGGGAGATTCAATAAAAGTTCTTATCGTTTAAAATCGTGCTAACTTTGCCCCAACCAATCAGATGTTAGCTTTCAAATGTTACATAAGTTCTGATTGGTTGGGGCAAAATTAGCACCATTTTAAACGATAAGAACTTTTATTGAATAACCCTCATTGTGTATATGTGTTTAAACAGCCTTAATTATCTCTGTAACATAGATGACTTCAATAAAGAGAGAAGTAATCAGCCTTGATTACGCCTCAACACAGGTGATTCAATCAAGAGAGTGGCAGGTGGCATTTAATTACATGCAAATCAAGTGAATGGGCAAAAAATGTAGGGACATTAACCAATAACTGAAATGATTTCCCAGGTTCCTTTGATAGAGTACAGAACACTGTCCATACAAAGATTTGTGTCTGTAGCTTGAAAATTGCGGGAGGAGATACAGAAGAAAAGCCAAGCCAAATTATTTAATCTAAAAAGTAAAACTAAATGAATACATTTATGAGACACTTACTTCACATTTGTTATGAAGATACTGTATATTGCAAATAATTTAACTCTATGTTTAGTCTGTGAGGAAGCGGCCCTGGAGCCATGAAACGCCTCAGACCTGTCTCCTTACATTGTGGTATATATGTAGACTTATTAAAAGCAGTTTAATAAGATAAATTGCTGAACCTGTCCTTGTGTTCAGAGCAGACAGACTACCTCGATATTGTGTGCTCCTTTGAAACAGCATACACAGATTCATGGAGACCAGAGGGACATTTTTTTAGACTAATAAATGCAAAATAGGGCATTGGGGGTGAGATAATTCCAATGATTCCCATTCATTTGGGGAAAGAGATTGTAGCCTACCAGCTGTTACATCTCTTTCCCTACTTTAATGAAGACTGCAATTAAAAAGTATTAACAGCAACAATAATAATATAAAAAGATGTGTGTTGTTAGCGTACATTTAAAGGGTATGTCCATCAAAAAAGTAAGTTGGTTTCTATCTGATTATCTGTCTGACCTGCTCCAGCGCCGACTTCACTAAGTCTCGACGCCTCCTCGCTCCTTCGCACTGTGTGCACATGCGCGCACAGTGCAATGGACTGGAGATGCGTCTGAGGCGTTGGGGAATTCGGCGCTGGGACGGGTCCGTGGGGAAGTGTCTCCTCCTCTCCTGTAAGATTTACTGAAGAACGGGACCTCCTGTTCTTCAATAAATCAGATAGAAACCAACATACTTTTTTTAATAGTTCTATTTCTCCTCGTCTAGCTGCAACATTTGGCAACCAAAAAAATTAACTCAAGACATTAAGAAATAACATTTTTCTTAAGTATCTTTTCATTCTCCCAGTAAATCCCATGTAGCAGCACATTGAATGGAAAGTGTATTATTATTATTATTAGCAACATTCCTACTTATTTTGCAAATATCTGCCCATTCGGAATTTCATAATATGCAGGTTTATCTATTTAACTAAAGTATGTTTTTTACATAACAACTGTATTTTGTAGATAGAATTACATTTTAGTATTTTTTCTGTGCGCAGTGTAAAAGCCAAAATGAGAATATGCATTAGTTATATTACAAATCCATCTCAATTTTAAATAATTTTACAAAAATATAATCAATACAAGCCAAATAAAAATGCTGTAGTGGAACGAAATGTATACAAGGCTCACAATAACTATAATTTGAAAAAATGATCATCATTCTGAGAGCAGTTTTCTCAAAACTTAATTTATAAAACACTACAGTTTTGTTTGTAAATTTACTTTCTCCCAAAAAGTATTGCATTGGACATGGTGGATTTTCCGCCTTCCGAACCGCGGATTTCTCGTATTTTCGAAATTTTTCAAAATTACGTGGACTTCTGGTATTTTAGAATATACGTATTTCGCGGATCCTCGAGTGGACCGGATTTTGTGGACATCTCTAGTGTTAAGGAGGCCATTTATGAAAAATAAAGAAACCAAGCATGAATAGAGGTGTGTGTGTGTGTGGGGGGGGGGTGTTGACACCAACTGTCTGCCATGTACAATGCTGTTTTGACACCTTACCCTGGGCATTCCTATAACACCTCTTAGCCACATTGCAATCATGCAATCATAATTGCTAACCGATTCTTGTACAAGTCATTCCGAATTGAGAAAGCCAGTCGAATGACTAGCGAAACGTCTTCAAGAACTAAACTTTAAGTCCAGTTGATCTAACTGTATACAACAGATATAAGGTCTAGGTAATTGGGGAGGACATACCCTTTTATTCCCACCTCCCAGTGAATAATAGAATGCCAGAGGAACATTGCAAGACTTACCTTACCGGTGCTCCACTTGCGGCTCCTTCTCGGCTGTCAGGTGTGCTGTCCCGATCGCACATCTATCTTTTGTATTGTATCGCCCAAAGATAGCCGCTTGGTAGGGACAGCACACCTGACAGCCGAGGAGCCAAGTGGAGCATCGGTAAGGTAAATCTTGCAAACTGTTCCCCGGAAATGTTCTATTATTCCCAGGGAGGTGGGAATAAGGGTTCTCACCTCCCTGTGAATAATAGATACATATGTCATGTACTTAACAAAGCAGATGAAATCTGTTTAGTGTCCATTTAATCTCTAAAAGCTGAGTGAATGTGGACCCTCTGCACCTAGGAATCACGTAGAAGCTGTAGGCTACACTTCCTGGTATCTCTGGACCAGGTTTAGTAATATGAATCAATGGAGGTATACATGTAGCTTACAGATGGCACAGACTACAAGCTGTGAATTGAGATATCTTTATTTGAACAAAACATGTGTGCTACATGTTTCGGACCAACGTCCTTTCTCAAGCCACTTGGCTTCAGAAAGGACGTTGGTCCGAAACATGTAGCACACATGTTTGTTCAAATAAAGATATCTCAATTCACAGCTTGTAGTCTGTGCCATCTGAAGCTAGACGTATACCTCCATTGATTAATCTCTAAAAGCTCTTAAACAAACATAGTACTGGAGCACTTGTACTTAAACTACATTAAACCTCTATATCGTCAATAAAAAATAACTGTACCTTACACAGATTATATTTAATTTTGATTACAATAAACACTGTAATGTGCATTTTGGATAATTACATTATTACATTATGTCCATCAGTCTAGAGAAATCTGCAGTGCCAAGTGTTCAACAGTCTGAAAAGCTGCTCTAAGGCTGGGTACACACGGGCAGATTTTTTGGGCCATTCAGCTGATACTTCAGTGTAAAAAAAATCTGTGCTGGTTTTGGCCGTGACTGATCTCGATTGCCGACAAATCGGTAAACTCTTTTAGAGTTCACCTTGTGTACATTTTTTGGGAAGGGGTGGGAAAAATTTAATTGCCCTTTAATATATAGCAAAGTGTTTTCTAAAAACAGATCCTATATTGTAGAGAGACATATTGATTTTGCCAACTAAAGTTTGCAGAAGTGTTGATTATTTACTATGTTAATTCATACAGCAAGTAGGGCTACAATGACCTGTTCATAGGACAAGTAACATAAGATGCATTCTATTCATAGAAAGAAATATTTACATGCAAGCTTATGAAATGCCCACTTGCCCAGCAAATTATTAGTCAACTGTATAATCTGAAACCAATCCAACCCTTAATCATAAACCTAAAAGTAGAGAAAAAATTTATAGGTTCATTTCAAAATCCTGCAGGTGTCCTTGAAACCATAGCTCTTTATTTGATGTTAATTATAAAACAACATCAGCATTACCAAATATAAAAGACAAAACACCACAAGAACAAATTATTTTATCAACAGCTTTAGCGCACGGCCACACTGCAATGCAAACGGAATCACACACGGAATCGCATGCAACTTCATGTGCGAGTGCGTTGTGCTTGCGCATGCATTTTTTCCATTAAGTAATGCATGTGGTTGCGATTTAAAATGCGGAACACAAATCGCAATCAAAACACACATTTTCGGTGCGTTGCTGCGTTTTCAATGATATGAAAAAAAGGCAAGAGCAAACACAAGCGCAAAAAAAGCACAGTAGTGTGGCCTAGCCCTTAAACCTATTTTAAATGAGGATCAACATGCTGAATAGGAACCAATTATTGTTTAAATAAGAAGAAACCATAATTGAGATGACCAGTAGAGCAGCAAATTTAAAAGTGTTGATTATTATTATTTATATATTAACAAGTAAATTCATTCATTCACTGCTTTTATATACAGCAGATAAAATATAGATCCAATATGTTAGATTCTATCAAAAACAACAAATTATTGCTAGAAACATTTATCTGTATCTGCCGGTTGTAATGGAACAACAGTATTTCCATGGCCAACAGTATTTCCACTGCCTATTATAGATTTACTGTGGGCTAAAACTACAGCTAAACTAGATACAATACAACCACACTTAATATATATCAATCACAGCTGTACAGTTTTTTCAATCATCCCTTCTTTCTGAGGAAACACTAAGCTTTTGATTTACCAGCTGCAATTCACCCAGTCTTAGACAGATGGCCAACAACCCGTATTACTAATAGATTAGTATTAAAGTCAGATATTATTTGCTGAGCTTAGAAAGCGTAAGGTCAAATACACAACAACACAGATACTAAACTATTAAATCCGTGTAGTTATTTTTTTATTTATTACAGTTAATATGCTATTATCATTACTTTTGTGCACAAAGTAATGTTAAGAAATGTTGCTGGGGATTTTTGTCACCATTAGTAAGGATATATACATATATATATATATATATATATATATAATATATATATATATAATATAGATGGAATCCGATGCACTCCGTTGCAGGACGATTGCCAGGGTGCTGCCAGCGGATATCTAATAAGAAGAGATCAGGCGCACTCCTGGACTAAACAACACTTTATTATAAGGGTAGTAGGCCAAATGAACCTACGCGTTTCAGCCCGACGCTACTGGCCGTCATCAGGGTTACACACAATGGCAACAGATACATTTGTGTACAGTACGTACTCCCACAACACACCCCCTACCGCCCCCCACGTGATAAAGTATGTGAAGGCTACGTATAGTGACACCCACCCCTGCCACACTACCACCCCCCCCGATGCCAGAACAAAAACAGCTCCTATACCAGGGGTCAGAGCCGAACACCACGGCAAGTATCTGTGTGAAAGACAAACCCGGAGGCGCCACAAAGGCGGTCCGGAGAAACCTGCGGAAACAAGGTGCCAAGTGCAAATAAGGTAAGAAAAAAGTGCTAGTGCTGGGCTAAATAGAAAGAAGAGCTAGTACATCAGGGGACAGAACCCTAACCAAATAAGTTAAATAAATACACACTGTATAGAGATAAAACCATCTAAAAGTGACCACAACCCTGTGGACATAAGAACCTATAGTCTCAATATTAAGGAACAGTGCTCCGTGCGTATTAAAGTGCCTAAGTGAATAAAACACAACGGTCCCACAGGACGAATAAAAACATATACTGAAATCTCCTTCTAAAAGCATATTAAAATAAATATCTGTTGTATTCAATTAGATCAACTGGACTTGAAATTTCAAGTCCAGTTATCTAATTGAATACAATAGATTACCATGACCTGGATGAATGAGAACCTTCACAAGCATATTAAAATAACTATTAAATCTGTCGAACTGGCTAAAGTCAATATGGAAGGATGAAATATGTACAAGCCAACGAAGGACAAAAAGGGGATGTGATGGGACCATTCAACTATTCTAGTGCCCAATACCATCGGTTTGGGCCTAGGCACTCCTTGTTGGCAACGTGCCACTAATGTTGAAGGTGCAGCTCCCGTTCGTCCTCTACCTGTAGGACTCTCAGCTATAGCACAAGCATTTGTATTGGAAGCGCACACTTGTCCTCAGTTTCAAACTGTTTATTATAACACACACATGAACAACGTTTCGGAGAACACTATGTCTCCATCGATTCTACTGAAATCTCCTTCTAAAAGCATATTAAAATAACTATTAAATCTGTCGAACTGGCTAAAGTCAATATGGAAGGATGAAATATGTACAAGCCAACGAAGGACAAAAAGGGGATGTGATAGGAGATTTCAGTATATGTTTTTATTCTGTCCTAGTGGGACCGTTGTGTTTTATTCACTTAGGCACTTTAATACGCACGGAGCACTGTTCCTAAATGAGACTATAGGTTCTTTTATGTCCACAGGTTTTGGTCACTTTTAGATGGTTTTATCTCTATACAGTGTGTATTTATTTAACTTATTGGTTAGGGTTCTGTCCCCGATGTACTACTCTTTCTTTCTATTTAGCCCAGCACTAGCACTTTTTCTTACCTTTTTGCACTTGGCACCTTGTTTCCGCAGGTTTCTCCGGACCGCCTTTGTGGCGCCTCCGGGTTTGTCTTTCACACAGATACTTGCCGTGGTGTTCGGCTCTGACCCCTGTGTATAGGAGCTGTTTCTTGTTCTGGCATCGGGGGCGTGCTATGTGCGGGTGTCACTAATACGTAGCCTTCACATACTTTATCACTGGGGGGCGTGTAGGGGGTGTGTTAGTGGGAGACTGTTGCTTTAAATGTATCTGTTGCCATTTGTGGTAACCCTGATGACGGCCCAGTAGCGTCGGGCTGAAACGCGTAGGTTCATTTGGCCTACTACCCTATAATAAAGTGTTTTTTAGTCCATAGTGCACCTGAATCTCTCTCTTATATATATATATATATATATATATATATATATATATATATTTATATATATATAAATACTAGCAAAGTGTGCCCGTTGGTGCACAGTGGGAAATATGTAGGTATATGTTTAGCTATATGTGGATACAGATGATATAAAATCTTTATACACACTACTATAAATTTAGGGATTTGTCAGTCAAGTCAGGATCGTCCGTGCACGGACAGTCAGAGCTTTTGCAGAGCAACAGGGTTAGTTGGAGGGACAATGCCAACAACTTCCAGTACAAAAGTGGGAGAGATCCTGGGTGGGGAAGCATCCCAAACGCATTTCGCTCCAAAAAGAATGCGTTTGGGGTGCTCCCCCACCCAGGATGTCTCCCACTTTTGTACTGGAAGTTGTGGCATTGTCCGTCCAACTTCAACCCTGTTGCTCTGCAAAAGCTCTGACTGTCCGTGCATGGACGATCCTGACTTTGATAAGTATGATAGGGATCGGTGGGAGATACATACCTATGTTTGGGTGGGGTAAAAACATGTAATACCTGCATGTATTTTGTATAAGATGGACAAGTACTTGCACACTTAATTGCACTACTTTTTCTACTTTGTGATACTACTAAATTTGATAAAACTTTTCATGCATGTAATTAATGTAAGTTTTAACTAGCCAGTTTTGCCTCTAGCTTTTTCTTATTTAATTGATATATTTTTAGAGGTAGACTTTTTCTCTTATTACCTATGAGGTTTTTTGATGTTTATCACATTTATCAGTTCAGGACACAGGTTCATGGCTTCTATGGAGTCTATTGCTTAAATAATGTAATAGACCATTAACAAACTCACTTCATTGTCTCAGAGAAATGGGCATGGAGATGTTTTCCTTTCACTCCCCTTCTCATAGCAGGGATAAACAACCAGTATATCTTTGAAAACTACAACTCCCAGCATTCCTCTACAAGCACTCTGTAGTTAGGGAATTCATACTACAACTCCCAGCATTCCTCTACAAGCACTCTGTAGTTAGGGAATTCTGGGAGGAAGGGGGGGGGCTGCAGTGCGCATGACATTTTCCTCCCAGAGGGGAGACAGGAGGCAGAGTCCTATATGGACTCTGCCAGGCTCATGGTCAGTCAGTTTTTGGGACTTTAGAGGGACATTACATAAGAGACATTTGGAGCTGGGATTTAAGGTAAGGATTTTTATAAACTACACAGTGGGGCCAGTAGTGGGTTAAATTATAGTTTTGGGGGTGGACATGCCCTTTAATCAAACTGTTAGTTAGGGTTAAAGAGTAGGTTGTAAAGGTTGGACTAGGTGGACATATGTCTTTATTCAACCTCAATTACCGTATGTACTTGAGTATAAACCGTCTCGAGTATAAACAGAGGCACCTAGTTTTAGGAAAAAAGAAAGAAAAATACATTGACTCGAGTATAAACCGAGGGGGTAGTATTTGCCACTTAAGATGTTTGAAAACTACAACTCCCAGCATGCTGGGAGTTGTAGTTTTCAAACATCTTAAGTGGCAAATACTTGCAAATAGGGGTAAATCCTCCTTTATTTGTGCATACGCGAGCGGCCCCGGACAAGGTAGGAGAACTATACACCAGTGGCAAATACAAATAAGAGTATGCACCAAATAAAGAAGTGTTTACCCCTATTTGCAAGTATTTGCCACTTAAGATGTTTGAAAACTACACTCCCGCATGCTGGGAGTTGTAGTTTTCAAACATCTTAAGTGGCAAATACTTGCAAATAGGGGTAAATCCTCCTTTATTTGTGCATACTCTTATTTGTATTTGCCACTGGTGTATAGTTCTCCTACCTTGTCCGGGGCCGCTCGCTCCTCATCCTCGGTGCGCATCCGGATGATGTCACTACTTGGTGCCGCAAAGTGAGAGGCGCCGGGTAGTGACATCATCCAGATGCGCACCGAGGATGCGGATCGCACGGCCGGCGGACAAGGTAGGAGATAAAAAGCCTGAAAACCTCGGTTTATACGGTACTATGTTTACAGGATTTTTGTGCCCATGTTGTGTAGTGCTATGTACTGTGCCTCTGGCTAATAAATAAATCACATGGGGGCTTCTGCTAAGCTCTAACCTAGCTGTAACCTTTCACTTATCAGAATGAGATGAGCTCACATAATTTCATTGACTCATATAGCTTACCAGGCCAAGAATAGAAGTTGTTTGAAGGATAGGAACTTAAAAAACAGTAGCATACAGAATTATACAATACATGAATGCTCAATGAACAATGATCTTGCACAATAATTTCACACTTATGTCTCTGCTAATAAAAAACCTCCATGAGCAGTATAAGTAAAATACATATACTGATGAATCAATTGTTATAATACATGTGCAGTGGCTAGGTGTTAATGTCTGTACTGTATAATGCACTATTTCACAAATCCCATACTTTACCAATACTGCCGAAAAAATCAGCCTGACTGCTCTACTGTAATTTCACATACATATGTTCCTTACTGCTATTCCAGTCACATATAACAAATAACCTGAATATTGTTTATGCCTTAATTTGTTTCTTTTCAGTCTTTTTCCTCCGTTCTGTTCATAAATGATCCAATTCTCCTATTATTCATAAAGACCCGATAATCAGCAGGCTGTGTATTCCGAGACAGCATGTCAACTGTTTTTCATCCCATCTGCCCAGCAGAGAAGGAATTACACTGTTTCCTTTACCTGTAGTGCACACAAATATCATTTTTCTATTCTTCCTGCAGACTTTTTAAACCATTATATTGATCTCCATGGTACTAACATATTCTTCTGTGTAAAAAATGAATGAAATCAGAACAGAAAATCTAGCCGTTAGGAATGCATTTAAAAATATCCAGATGTCATCAGCATTTAAGGAGAACTAAACCCAGTTTTTTATTCACTAGAATCTGAAAACATTTCCCTTCAAAACACCAATAAATTGTAAAATCCGTCTTAAAGGCTATGTCCACCCTAAAAAAACGTTTTTTAATATAAGACTCCCCAAGGGCTCCCAGCCCCAACCGCTATATTTTCTTTAGAAAGCCCCCAACTCTACTTACCTCCCCTCTTTCCTCCGCCGGCTCCCGGCCCTCTGCTTGCAAGAAAATGCAAGCAGAGGGCGGGGACCGGCAGCCGCATCTGTGATTGGCTGAGCGGCAGCCAATCACGGACGCGGCTGCCGGCAGCCTCACTTTGGCGGAGGAAAGAGGAGAGGTAAGTAAAGTTTGGGGAGCTTTCTAAAGATAAAAATATTAGCGGTTGGGGCTGGGAGCCCAGGGGGAATCTTACATATTAAAGAATTTACGCAAGGGGGAGAGAATTGGGGAGAGGGAGGGAGGGAGAGGGACGGGGGGAGAAGGGCTGCAGTACGCATGGCAAAAATCTACCTGAGGCCAGGTAAGAGGCAGAGCCCTGCTATCCTCCTGGTGGTCAGTTTTTGGTACTTTGGGGGGGGGACTACAGGAGAATCCTATGGAGCTGGGATGTGAGGTAAGGATTAAACTACACTACATGATGGGGCCAGTAGTTGGGGGGATTATAGTTTTGGGGGTGGACATGCCCTTTAAGAAAATGGCAGTAAAAAAAGCCCTTTAGGAACTGGATGAAATAACTGTGTGTATGTGTCAGGTCTGGCTACACCTCCTGACTTCAGTCACATGTTCCTTGCCTAATCTGTCCTGTAAAAAAGGGATTAGCTAGAGACTTCTAGTGGGAGTAACCATCTCTAAAAACTTTCTGCGGTACCTTAGGACAGGGCATATATAGAAAACATAATGGTCATTGACCAAATTTTGTGACACTGGAATGAGAGTTAAGACTAAGATTACTGATTTTATGTCAAGGTGCTCTGCCTTCCAGTTCAGTGTTGTTCTGAGGCTTTAGTTGTCCTTTAACCTTTACTAGAATAAATACTTAAATTTGTAGTCTTGGATTACAGTAGATTATTTTACTAATGTCAGAATTGATACAAAATGTAGGACTGTTATTCCAAACTCAACCATCTTTTTTTATTTAAACGGTATGTGCACCTAAGAAAACTACTACGGTTTTGTTTTTTTTAATTAAAGAACAGGCGGTAAAGGAGTTGTGTCTTACCTCCTGTTCTTTAATAAAACCTGCAGGAGCCAGGCCCCGGCGGACTTTGCATGTGCATAATGTACAGAGTCATCAGGACCTTTCAGAAGATCAGCGGAGAAGTGCAAGACCGGCTAAGTTTCTAGTGTAGTTTCCCGCACCTCATATAGTGCTGCTCCTCTTTATGCTTACCACCTGAGCTTTATCTCAAGTATGTTGAGACGCCATATTGAACTCTGCATATATTCAGTGACATGTTGCAACGTTGGCTAAGTTTCTTACCTTTTCTCCTGCAAAGCCTTATTCTCTCCCTATTTTATTTAATGTATTCGCTCCTGGCTCCTGCAGGTTTTATTGAAGAATGTGAGGTAAGACACAGCTCCTTTACCACCCATTCTTTAATAAAACTGAAACCCCAGAAGTAGTTTTCTTAGGTGGACATACCCTTTAATAGAATATGAGTGTTTATGAATAAAATGCAGTGTTTGGAAACTGGTGGTAGACAGTGAAAAACCTTACAGACTGACCAGCAAGTATAATGGAATAATCTATGTCTGCTGAGGAAAAGTGGGTGATAATTTTACCCAAAACACCCCACTACACACACCCCCAAGAACACACAAAACACGCGACATTATGGATCAGAAAAACATTCAGGGAGATTAATAAAGTTCTTATAGTTTAAAATGGTGCTAATTTTACCCCAACACCAATCAGAACTTTTTATGTAACATTTGAAAGCTAACATCTGATTGGTTGGGGCAAAATTAGCACCATTTTAAATGATAAGAACTTTTATTGAATAACCCCCCTTGTTTATTGACAACTTTTTAAAAAATCTTTTCTTACTAATAACATCATTAAAATGACACAAACATCAACCTTAATAATAAAATCATAACCTCAGCTGTCTAAACTTTAAACCCTGTGAATGTCCCCACATGAAGTGGGACATTCCTCACCAGCCGCAACCCACTAGCTTGGTGAGGGCAAATTACGAGGTGGATATAATTTTCTGATGAAGGGGGTGTTACCCTCGAAACGTCGTATTTGCTGTTTGATGTTTGGCTTATATATAAACGTTTGTTTTGGAGTGCAGTCCACCTTGTATCTATTAATAATAAAATACTCTAGAGCCGACTTCAATATTGAAACAGAACCTAATATAAGCCTTTATTATTTCTTTTACTACAGCACTATGTGAATTGTTATCTTAAAGGGCATGTCCACCCCCAAACTAAAATTCACCACAACTACTGGCCCCCCTGTACATTTAAAGAAAAAAAAACTTACCTTATATCCCTGCTCCTTATGATTCTCCTTAGTCCATGTCCAAAGTCCATGAAAATGATGGTAGGAGCTTTCTTCCTGTCCAAAAGGTCTCTGCCTCTGTTGTGCCCTCTCAGTTTCTGCTGGCATGTGCAGTGGAGCCCCCCGCCCCCCTCCCTCCTGATTCGTCCCTGGCTGTTACTCCTGTAGCGTTAATTCCTTTTCATATACTGTAGCTATATTTTTTATGTCTGAATATAGCGGATGGGGTGGGGGGACAATGCCCTCCTACAGTATATGAAAAGTTTAAAATGAGGGTGGAGATGCCATTTCATTAGAGAATGATTACTATTTGTATGTTTTCATTTTGTAAGTATTTAGACTCATTAATTCTATCCATCTTCTAATACTATCATTTTACAAACAATTGTGCCTGGGTAATGTTTTTTGCCTTCATTTGCAAATATACAGATCACATGCTATAAAATGACAAAGAATCAATATCTCTTCATAGTATCAAGAAATAAACACTATTTGCACTATTGCAAATTCATTGTATAAGCACAACTTTTAAAATAGGAAAATTCTTTTTTAAACCAGCAGATATATTATGTATTAACAGACGGTTTGTTTGCTGAACAATATAATGTGTTTTCTCAGAACATAATACTACAGGAAAGGTGAGATGCAAAAAACTATTTTAGTTAGTGTGACTAAGCATATTCAGATTAAAATGTTTCATTAAATAGTTGTTTTTAAGTTGTGCAAAAGTATAATCCTATGGGAATTATGTAATAAAAAAGGTGCAATGTTTTGCCTGTGCTATTATTCTACCGCAAATTAATAGCAAGGGCAAATGCACCTCTAATTGCATCCGCCCCTATAATTGTCCCAAAAGTAGCTTGTGGATTTTACATGAAAAGACAAAATAGATTGCAGTCAGTTGCTGTGCTGGTTATGTCTCTGTGCAGGAAAGAATCATCTCAAGTCTAGATCATCCAAAGTATAGATATGCTAAGTATATTGGAGTTAACAAGGGAATCTACTGATCTGACATTATCAGGTATGCGTTGCATGGGCTTTCCTCCTGTGCCCCCATTGTTATTTGTGACTGTTAAAATCATATCTGGTATGCATTCCATTGCCTTTCCTCCTTTGCCCCCATTGTTAATTGTGACTCTATTAAAATCATATCTGGTATGCATTCCATTGCCTTCCTCCTGTGCCCCCATTTTAGTTTGTGACTTTGTTAAAATCATATCTGGTATGCATTCCATTGCCTTTCCTCCTGTGCCCCCATTGTTATTTGTGACTGTTAAAATCATATCTGGTATGCATTCCATTGCCTTTACTCCTGTGCCGTATTTCATAAAGGGGAGTGAAAGTATTTTTCTTTATTTCCTGACAAACTCCATATTGCCCTGACTTCTGAGATGGTATCTTGCCTGTTTAGCTCAGCTGGAGATAACTTTGTTGTCCAAATTGAATCCTGCTAATTACTTAATTACATTGGCCTGTGTCTAGTATCCCTATAAGTTCAGACAAGGCAGCTAGATAGCTCAGGGAGAGGTGGGCCAAAAGGAGCAAAAAGCCCTCCACTGAGCATAAAAATGGAGCAGAACCTTCTTATAAAAGAAGGTATCTTGCAGTCTCATGCTATATGAATAGCATTGCCCACAAAATCTATGAAACAAGAAGTAATTTATTACTCCCAGGTTCCCCCAGAGTTTTCTGTAGGGGGGGTCTGAGTTTCCCTCGTGAGTGGGCAGGGCCTGTGTGCCCGAGAGTGTGCGAGGCTTGTGTGTCCAAGAGTGGACGTGGCTTGTGTGTCCAAGAGTGGGCGTGGCTTGTGTGTCCAAGAGTGGGCGTGGCTTGTTTTCCCAAGAGTGGACGGGCTTGTGTGGCCAAGAGTGGGCGGGGCTTATGCACTCACGGGTGGGTGGGGCTTGTGCAAAATAAACAATGAAAATAAATTATCAGGAGAGTAATTCCTATCAATTTACCTAAAGTTATTTTTGGACCACAGTTCCCCTTTAATAACATGCAATATAGCCTATTGTATAGAGGCAATCATCTGAACTGCAGACATGACATGTTTCGATCTTGATAGATCTCGTCAGAGATTAGCTTTGAGAGAGGTGGGTTTAAAATCCTCGACTGTGGCTCAACCCCACTTCCTATTTTTATATGTAGGTGCACGCGTGCTGCTGGACGTGCACTAACTTTCTCCATTACTAGTTCAAGCTGCAGTGTCTCGGCTCTGGGCTCCTGCTGGCAAAACCTATTAATAACAACAAATCTAGCCCACGTCGTCTGTTCTTCATATTCAACTCCCTTTTGCACCCCTCTCCTTTCTCCTCACTCTCCCCAAGACTTTACGCATTACTATCAACATAAAGTGGCGTCCATTGGCATGCAGATCTCTGGTCCTAGAGATGACTCTCAGATTATGTTGCCCTCTCCTCCATCTGTTATTCTCTATTCTTGATTCCATGCCCTCTGTATTACTGAAGCACTGTAATCATGTGCTTACCCCTATACTCACATATTCAATGCCGCCCTTACATCAGGAATTTCCCCTTCCACCTTTAAGCATGCCCATGTTAAGCCCATACTAAACAAAGCCCTCGCTAGACTCCTCTTGTCTTGCTAACTACC
This sequence comes from Hymenochirus boettgeri, assembly GCA_019447015.1. Lineage (NCBI taxonomy): Eukaryota > Metazoa > Chordata > Amphibia > Anura > Pipidae > Hymenochirus > Hymenochirus boettgeri. The sequence continues at coordinate 326,974,295 of CM033469.1, forward strand.
GCCCGGTCTCTCTCTTACCGATAGCCTGCTAGAACGATAAGTCTTTGCCCGTATCACTACCTACCTTCATGCTCATAACCTATTGGATACTTTGCAATCCGGATTCCATCCTGTACATTCCACTTAGACAGCCCTGTGTAAGGTTGTGAATGATCTGCAGGTTGCAAAAGCCAATGGTCACTTTTTATTCTTATCCCTCTTGAACTTTCTTCTGCTTTTGACACAGTCGATCATTCCCTCCTAATGCAGATACTTCACTCCTTGGACATTTGGAATGAATTGGCATCCTGGTTTCTATTCTATAGCCTCGTACAGACACACAATGTGTCCGAACGTTCCTTTCGGCCGATAATCGGCCAGTGTATGGGCACTTTATCGGCTGATCGGTTGCCCGGCCGGCCGGATCTCCGAACGACGTATTGTCCGATAAAGTGCCCATACACAGGCTGATTATCGCCCAAAACGAACGTCCGGACACATCATGCGTCACAGGTACCTTTTTCTCCCAGCCACCGCTATGCTTATGCATGCTCTTATCCTATTGCACCTGGACTACTGCAACCTACTACTTACTGGTCTTCCTGCTTCCCACCTCTCTTCCCTTCAGTCTATACTTAACTCTACTGCACGTATTGTTTCGCTCTCTAATAAACAGGATCCCAAATCTCCTATGTACTGGAAAACCTGGCTCCGCGTTAAACAGTACATTGTATAAAAAATCATTCTCCTACATAGTAACATAGTAATTGAGGTTGAATAAAGACATACCTCCATCACAGTTCAACCTATTCCCCACTTTTTTTGAACCCTTCCTAACAGTTTTGATCCAGAGAAAGCAATAACAAAAAAGGGGGGGGGGGGATTCCTTCCTGACTCCAAACGGCAATCAGAAAGTATCCCTGGATGAACCAGATCTACAGTATATGTATTAATACCAGTAATTTTCAATATTTTTTAGTTTTAGAAACTTATCCAGGCCATTTTTAAAGCTATTCAATGAACTTGCCATTACTACATCTGCTGGAAGACAGTTCATCAGTTTCATCGTTCTCACTGTAAAGAAACCTTTTCTTTCCTGAAGATAAAACGTCTTTTCTTCCAACCTTAAAGGATGTCCATGAGTCCTCTGATATGACCTATTCGTGAACAATGCACCAGAGATTTAATTGCATGGCCCATTAATATATTTGTATAAGGTTATCATATCCCCACACAAACATCGCTTCTCCAATGTAAACAGCCCTAACTTGTCTAATCTGCCTGAATATTCAAGACCCTCAATTCCCCTTATTAATTTAGTTGCCCTTCTCTGAACTGCTTCCATTTCCAAGATATCCCTTTTGTATATGGGATTCCAAAACTGCACCTCATATTCCAAATGAGGCCTTACCAGTGCCTTGTAAAGAGGGAGAATAATATTTTTCTCTCTTGAATCTATTCCTCTCTTTATACAAGACAATATCTTGCTAGCTCTAGCCGTGGCTGTCTGGCATTGTTTGCTATAGCTAAGTCTGTTATCTACCAGAACCCCCAAATCTTTTTCCATTACAGATTCACTTAACACAGAGTTATTTATGGTGTAGGTGGCACAGGGATTATTAAATCGCAAATGCATCCCTTTACATTTATCCACATTGAATCTCATCTGCTATTCTGCTGCCCATTTTGATAATCTATCTAGGTTTGCTTGCAACACTTGCACATCATTTGAAGTTTTCAAAGCTCTGCATAGTTTGGTGTCATCAGCAAACACAGAGACCTTGCTCTCAATGCCCCCTTCTAACCTTTAAATCCCTTCACTCTGTTGCTCTTCCTTATATTTCCTCTCTAGTGTCCCGATATGTTCCTGCCCGTACCCTCCACTCATCACAGAACCAGCTCCTGTACAGCCCCCCCCCCCCACATACTGCTTCCTCTCGCCTTAAATCTTTCTCTCGTGGCTCCCATCCTCTGGAATTCTATTCCCCTCTCTCTCTCTATGTCAAGAAACCTCAATAAGCATGTTTAAATCTAGCCTTACATCCTACCTATCTGGTAACCAGCACAGTATACGATTGCTTTATTTGCACTGCATATGTCTCACTTAGATCATCTCACTCTCCTCCAAAAAAGAACCCCCGATACTTGAGTCCATAGGGTGGCTTCCCAAAAAACAAAGAATCATATTCAATACACTTCTTTTAATATTTAAATCCCTTCACTCTACTGCACCTCCCTACTTATCTTCTCTCTTGGTCCCTTATGTTCCTGGCCATGCCCTCCGTTCCTCACAAGAAAATCCACAAACCCCCAATGAACACTGCCTCTTACCACCTTAAACCAATCTCTCTTGCCGCTATCTTGTTGTCCTACCTTTCTGAGCACTAGCATAAGAAATGATTGTTAGCCACCTCAAGCTTTGTACCCCCCACTTATATCTGTATATTGTCCCACCCACTAAGATTGTAAGCTCTTCGAGGCAGGGATCTCATTCCTAATGTGTCAAGGCATGCTGCACCTATATCAACTTATCCATAATTTATATATATATATATGTGTTCTTAACCTATGTATGAAATTGTATTAAATTTTTATGTATCTGTATAATGGCTTGCACGTATGCCCTTGTTCGCATACTCTGTATTTTATAATGTACAGAGCTGCATAACCAAGTGGCGCTTTATTAATACATAATTACATACATACTAAAAAAAATATTTACAGATGCATCAATTTGTTGGAAAGTGTGTCCAAACATGACTTGGTAACCAGCAAGTCATGTCAGAGTGACAACCCAGGGAAGTAGGCTTTCCTACCTACCCGGGGAAAGGACTTAAAAGTCCTTGTAATGTTTATTTTGGACCAAGAGATTATAAAATTTAACATTTTTTAAATTCCATGACAAAATCACACCTAAAAACATTTTTACTGCACATTTCTCAGCCCTTGTTGAGGACAAGAAAGCAGCAAAGACCGGATGTCTCACAGACTAATTGGGCTCTTCACTTTCCTGGATTTTGATAAGGCATTGCAGGAGAACCATAAGGAGCAGAGATGTAAGGTAAGGTTTTTTTTTTTTAAACTACAGGGTGGGGACAGTATGGGGTTAAAATCTTAGTTTTTGGGGTGGACATGCCCTTTAATAATAATGTGGGATATTAAATACTCCTTCCCATAGGTGTCAAACAGTTCCATGATGCTCAGGCCTGACTAACACAAGACAAGCTACTAATGTTCTAACCTACCCAATATCTCCATCCACCAATGTGTAGCATCTGCACAAGACAGGTTAAAGCTTTTTTTTTTTTTACTTTATTGTAAAATGTGTCCCATATAAAATAGTATTTCTATAGCTGTGTACATTCAGAGACAAAAACTGCACACTTGCAAATATCTATTTTTTTCTAAATGTCACATTATAAAAATAGTATTTGCCTCAAAAACTGTAGTTTATAATACATGCTGCTTGCACAAAGGTCTCTGAATCTTTCTCATTTTGGCCCAGAATGATAAAATCCAGTAATGTCCAGGGACACGGGCATCAATCCCAGTTTATACTGGCACAGAGCCATTAGCCCTAGCACACTGAGGCTCAGAGGAACAGATCAGATCATTTTCTGACAAAGAGGCAGCGACATGTGTTAATTTACAGCTGGGAACAAGCGATGGAATAAAAAGGTGTTTAAATAAGTCAGTCAGGGTGGTGGATAGCCAAGAATGCAGCAGAAGTAATGATGCAGCTAATTACATGATAACACTAGTATGTACAAGACTCAACAACACGAGAGATGCCTATAGTCCCTGATCCAAAAGCAGACATATTGGATCAAAGCACCAACGGGTGCACCCCTTCTGTTTTGGAGTTTAAGTCATGCTAAATGATGTTGTATTGGTTAGTGTGACTTAAACTCCTTCCTTGCAGTGGCTGCATGGCTAACGCGAAAGTTAAACATGAAGCTGCCGCAAGCGATGTTATATGCCGAAAACAGCATTCTATTGTGGCACTTTAAACACCAGCTAATAGCTGGCGTTAAAAGTGTTGGAATAAAAAAACGGCAGATAACGACGATCCGAGAGCCACTAAGGGCATATACCATCGTCAGCTGTTTGTACTGGATTGCTGATAGCGGCTCTCGGTGCATCGCCCTACAAATATTTGAGATATGACCCTGCCACCAGGCAAGAAATGGAAGCACAGTAGAGTCATAAAATCAGAAACAATTATTGTGTACCTGGACTTGGTGTCAGCAAAAAATGTACCTACTCTTTATAAGTGTAATGTAAAAATACAACAACAGTTGTGAAGTCCTCCTCCTACCAGAATAAAACCTTATGCACTACTGTGTAGTGCATAAAAATCCTTACCTTACATCCCAGGTCCAAATGGCTGCCCTGCTATGCCCCTCCCAAAGTGCCCTGCTAAGTCCCAAAAACTGGCCACCAGGAGCATGGCAGAGTCCATATAGGACTCTGTCTCTCCTCTGGGAGAATTTTGCCATGCGCACTAAAGCCCCCCTCCCTCTCCCACCTGTTTTGCTCTCCCTCCCCCTAGTGTAAATTCCTTTTGGGGTATAGTAGGTCTCCCTCCCCCAGCCCCAACCGCTATAATAGTTTTTACAGAAACTCCCCCGATCATTACTTACCTTACCTCTCTCCTCCGGTGTTCTCCACTGCTGGCAGCTGCGTCCTGCCGGTCCGGCCCCCTGCATGCAGTTTCATGCAAGCAGAGGGCCGGGGCAGTACGCCGGAGGAAAGAGGGAAGGTAAGTAATGATCGGGGGAGTTTCTGTAAAAACTATTATAGCGGTTGGGGCTGGGGGAGGGAGACCTACTATACCCCAAAAGGAATTTACACTAGGGGGAGGGACAGCAAAACAGGTGGACATGCCCTTTAAAGGCTTAGTTGTTTCACAAGTGTAATGTCTAACTGAGCAACAGTTTTTAGCAAAATAACATGACATAGGCTTCGCTAGATTTTTAGACCCAACATAAACAAAATCTTTCATGTTGGCAGGGAAAGGCTTGGGTGCAAGGTATTATGTAGTACATCAGCTCCCTATCCAGTAAGTATCACGGTTTCTTCCTAAAACACACCAGGATCCTGATGAGTAAGGTTCGGGGTGATAGCTTATTATTTAAAGCAAAATGGAAGCTAGAAAAAGCATTTCCTTTTGTGCCTGTGAAACTTATACTTTTTTAATAATTTTTTTGTGCAATAGAAATTTATTGTTTGTATGTAATATATTTTTGGTCACCAGTTGCTAGAGTGCAACACCACATTTTATGCATTGTGTGTTGCATTGAAGGTTTGACCAACCCTTTTGGGGATTTGTACTTCACCCAAAGTTAAAGGTTCGTACACACGTGCGATCACAGATCCTGACCTGCGATGCACGATGTGTACGAACGTTCATTTTGCCCGATAAACGGCCCGTGTATAGGGCCTTTATCGGCTGAAACGGACGACTTTCGGGGATCCACCAAGTCGGTCATTCGGCGATCACCGACCGAATGTCCATTTCGGCCGATAAAGGCCCTACACACGGGCTGATTATCTGCTGAAACGAACGTTCATACACATTGTGGGTCGGGACCCGCGATCACACATGTGTACGAACCATTTTATACATTGTGTGTTGCATTGATGGTTTGACCAACCCTTTTGGGGATTTGTACTTCACACAAAGTTAAAGGTTTGGCCCGTGTGTAGGGCCTTTATCGTCTGAAACGGATGGTTGTTCGGGGCTCCACCAAGTCGGTCGTTCGGCGATCCCCGATCGAACGTCAGTTTAGTCATATGCTCTTTAGAGCAAAGTAAGCAAGAGAGTTGGCTTCAAACAGACAAGGCACACAGGAAGAAGCTGTCAGCTCATACAGCTAATAAAGCAAGTACCTGTAGTTTAGGACCTCGCTAAAGGAATCAACCTTGGTGTGGTGGATTGGCTTAAAATAATTTGGCCAACTTCTTAAACCAATTGCTTTAATTTTTCAGTGGTTCATGGCAGGCTGTTGAATGCAGCAACCTAATGGAGATACAGCCAGTATGCAGAATTGTTTGTGCACTAGAATTATATTATTTTGTGTTCTCTTCATAAATATCATTAAGGCACTGATATATGATACAGACCAGGTGTCCCAGTTTAAAAACTAAATATGAGTTAAACCCATCCAATGAAATATCGGGTCTGTGTGGGTTTAACTCATTATTTGCAGGGCCTGCGTTGGTTTCTTTTAACGGCACAGCCGCCTGATGCAAATAAAGGAACATGGGTTTTTTTGCGCTACTTAGTAGGGTGAAAACAAATAATTAAAAGCCAGCATTACCCTCTGTGCTCCTTACCTAACTAGTTCCCACTATGCAGTAACAACTCGGAAGAAAGAGGAGCCCGGAGGGTAAGTATTACATCTCCCCCTATATTACTACATTCCTAGCTTCTTCAATAGTAATAACAGTAAAACAAATATTGTCAGCTTTTTCTACGGCGCACAAATGTGATCTCGAAAATCACTACACATTTGAGACTACACAATAAAGCAAAAAACAATGCATATTTTACATAGTTATATTAAACCACTTAGCCCTTAAAAGGTATAATTAAAACCACTTAACAAAAAGGAAATGTAAGGACTTTTTTAAGGACAATGTATAGAACTAAATAGAGTGAGCCACAGGGGTTCTTTGGGCTAAATTAACTGTGCTAATTCTCAACATAATTACTTTTCGGTTTTAGAAATAGCATCTATTTACCATGAAGCTGTTCTTCATAAAGAAGCTACATTTAAAAATTACTGAATAAAAATTTTCATGGCTACATATATAATGACCAGCACAAATTCTCTTAATTTTTACACATGACTAACCTGCTCTCATTCTAGCAGGGGGATGCACCGAGCGCCGCTATCGGCAACCTGGTGCAAACAGCCCAGCGATGTTATATGCCGATAGCGGAGCTCGGAACATCTCTACCTGGCGTTGAAAGTGCAGCAATAAAATGCCGATTTCGGCATATAACATCCCTTGCGGCGGCTGTGCTGTTAACTTTCGCGTTAGCCACGCAGCCGCCGCAAGGAAGGAGTTAAAGTCACGCTAACCGATATAACATCGCTTAGCATGACTCCAAATCAGGAGCGATGCATTCATTGGTGCATTGCCCTGTAGGTACTTACCTGCCACTATTTTCCCATCTCCACTATCAAGCATACATAATAGTGGGGGTTTGGTCCCACCCTTCATTTGCATAACAGTGATCAATTAACAATTGAACAATCGTTGGTGATAACATCACAATATAGAATGAACATTATGAAAACACAATCAAGATCAAAGTGTACAGATATTAAAGATATTGTGTTTTTACAATGTTTATTCTATATTATATCTGTTGTATTCAATTAGATCAACTGGACTTGAAGTTTAGTTCTTGAAGACGTTTCGCTGGTCATCCGACTGGCTTTCTCAATTCAAGAATCTGTGGCAATTATATACCCTGGAAAATCCCAATTAGCATATCACAGCCAAGTGTTAAGGGCCAAGAAAGAAGAACGAAAGCACTGGAGAGAAGAAGAAAACGAAGAGAAGCCAGCAGAAGAGAAAAGGAAAGAAGAAAAAAACGAGAAGAGAAAGACGAGTACAGCGACGAAGAAGACGAAAGAATAGAAAGAGCAAGAGGGAGAGACGAAAGAAGACGAAGAGACCGACGAAGAACAGAGAAGCCAAGCTAGTAGAAGAGCGCAGCGACGACGAAATAACGAAAGAGACGAGCACGCCAAACAAACGCAGATGAAGGAAAAGAAGAGTCAAGAGAAGAAAGAAGAAGAAGGAAGAAAAAGAAAGAAGAAGTGAACAGAGAGGAGAGAAAAAAGAAGAGAGCGAGAGAAGAAACAGAGAAGAATTAGAGGAAAGAGAAAAGAAGAAAGAAGAAGAAAGAAGAGAAAGAAAAAAGAGAGAAATAGAAGAAGAAAGAGAAAGAAGAGAAAAGAAAGAAGAAAGGAGAAAGAACATAAGAACAGAGAGAGAGGGAGGGAAAAGAAAAAGAAAAGATAGAGAAAGAAAAAGAGGTTGTTGAAGAAGAGAGAGAAGAGGAAAGAAAAGAGAAAGAGAAAAGGAGAGAAAGAAAGAGGAGAGAAGAAGAAGAGAGAAAGAAGGTAAGAGGAAAGAGAGAAAAGAGAAAAGAAGAATAGAGAAAAGAAAGAAAGAGAAGAAGGAAAGGAACGAACAGAAGAGGGAAGGAGAGAAAGAGAAAAGAAAGGAATTAGAAAGAAAACGAACAGAAGAGAGAGAAAAGAGAAGAAGAGAAGAAGAAGAAAGAAAGAGAAAGAACATGGAGAAGAAGAAAACGAGAGAAAGAAAGAGAAAGAAGAAATTGAAAAGAAAGAACAAGAGAAGAAAAAGAAGAGAGAGAAGAAAAGAAAGAAGAAGAGATAGATATACAGTAAGAAACGAAAGAAAGAAGAAAGAAGAAAAGAAAGAAAGAAAGAAAGAAATAGAGTAAGAACATGAAAAAGAAAGGGGAGAGGAAAAGGAAAGAAGTAAGAAAGAACATGGCAGAAGAAAGCATAGCAAAGAAAGAAGAGGAGAGAGAAGAAAGAGGAAAGAACGAAAAGAAAGAAAAGAAGAGAGGAAAGAAGAAGGAAAAGAAGAAAGAAGAAAGAAAAAAGAGAAGAAGAGAAAGCGGAAGGAGAAAGAAGTAAAGAAGAAGGAGAAAGAAAGAAGAAGAAGGAGAAAGAGAAAGAAGATGAAAGAAGAGAGAGAAAAGAGAAAAAGGAAAGAGGAAAAGAAGGAAGAAGAAAGAAGCAAGAAAGAAAGTAGGAAGCAGAAATAAGCAAGAAAGGAAGATGAAGGAAGAGTAGAGAAGAGAGAGAGGAAAGACGAAGACGAAGAGAAGAAAGAAAAAGAGAAGAAGGGAAAGGAGAAGAGAGAACGAAGAAGAAAGGAATGAAGAGAGAGAGAGAAAGAGAAGAAGGAGAAGAGAAGAATGAAGGAAGAAAAGAGAGAAAGAGAAAGAGGGAAAGAAGAAGAAAGAAAGAAAAAGAAAGTAGAAGAGAAAGAAAGAAGAAAGAATGACGAACAGTAACGAAGTAAAAGGGAAAAAGCAAGAAAAGAAAGAACATGGTCATCCCATATGTAGCAGGGGTCTCGAGAAATTAAGAAGAATTTTCAAAAAAAACCAGTATCCCTGTCTGCTTAAACCAAACAACACACTGAGGCAGCCATTGGTACATCCGAAAGACCCAATACCCAAACACAAGAAAAGCGACATCATATACGAGTGCAGTGCAGTGAAGAATGCTCTGATTGTATGTGGGGGAGACCAAACAGCAATGCATCAACGTATGGCCCAGCACAGAAGAGCCAATTCTGGGTCAGGACTCAGCCGTGTACCTGCATCTTAAGGATAAAGGACACACCTTTGAAGATTGTAAGTTAAATATCTTGGCAAAGGAACAGTGACTGGTTCAAGAGAGGTGTTAAGGAGGCTATTTATGTGAAAATGAAGAAACCAAGCCTAATAGAGGTGGGGGGCTCGACACCAACGTCTGCCATGTATAATGCTGTTTTGACACTTACTCTGGGCGTTCCTATAAACCTCTTAGCCACTATCCAATCCGCCCTGAATCGCGAACGTCAGTTTAGTCTATGCTCTTTAGAGCAAAGTAAGCAAGAGAGTTGGCTTCAAACAGACAAGGCACACAGGAAGAAGCTGCAGCTCATACAGCTAATAAAGCAAGTACCGTAGTTTAGGACCTCGCTAAAGGAATCAACCTTGGTGTGGTGGATTGGCTTAAAATATTTGGCCAATTCTTAAACCAATTGCTTTAATTTTTCAGTGGTTCATGGCAGGTGTTGAATGCCGCAACCTAATGGAGATACAGCCAGTATGCAGAATTGTTTGTGCACTAGAATTATATTATTTTGTGTTCTCTTCATAAATATCATTAAGGCACTGATATATGATACAGACCAGGTGTCCCAGTTTAAAAACTAAATATGAGTTAAACCCATCCAATGAAATATCGGGTCTGTGTGGGTTTAACTCATTATTTGCAGGGCCTGCGTTGGTTTCTTTTAACGGCACAGCCGCCTGATGCAAATAAAGGAACATGGGTTTTTTTGCGCTACTTAGTAGGGTGAAAACAAATAATTAAAAGCCAGCATTACCCTCGTGGCTCCTTAACTAGTTCCCACTATGCAGTAACAACTCGAGAAGAAAGAGGAGCCCGGAGGGTAAGTATTACATCTCCCCCTATATTTACATTCTTAGCTTCTTCAATAGTAATAACAGTAAAACAAATATTGTCAGCTTTTTCTACGGCGCACAAATGTGATCTCGAAAATCACTACACATTTGAGACTACACAATAAAGCAAAAAACAATGATATTTACATAGTATATTAAACCACTTAGCCCTTAAAAGGTTAATTAAAACCACTTAACAAAAAGGAAATGTAAGGACTTTTTTAAGGACAATGTATAGAACTAAATAGAGTGAGCCACAGGGGTTCTTTGGGCTAATAAACTGTGCTAATTCTCAACATAATTATTTTCGGTTTTAGAAACAGCATCTATTTACATGAAGCTGTTCTTCATAAAGAAGCTACATTTAAAAATTACTGAATAAAAATTTTCATGGCTACATATATAATGACCAGCACAAATTCTCTTAATTTTTACACAGACTAACCTGCTCTCATTCTAGCAGGGGGATGCACCGAGCGCCGCTATCGGCAACCTGGTGCAAACAGCCCAGCGATGTTATATGCCGATAGCGGAGCTCGGAACATCTTACCTGGCGTTGAAAGTGCAGCAATAAAATGCCGATTTCGGCATATAACATCCCTTGCGGGGCTGTGCTGTTAACTTTCGCGTTAGCCACGCAGCCGCCGCAAGGAAGGAGTTAAAGACACGCTAACCGATATAACATCGCTTAGCATGACTCCAAATCAGGAGCGATGCATTCATTGGTGCATTGCCCTGTAGGTACTTACCTGCCACTATTTTCCCATCTCCACTATCAAGCATACATAATAGTGGGGGTTTGGTCCCACCCTTCATTTGCATAACAGTGATCAATTAACAATTGAACAATCGTTGGTGATAACATCACAATATAGATAACATTATGAAAACACAATCAAGATCAAAGTGTACAGATATTAAAGATATTGTGTTTTTACAATGTTTATTCATATTTATATCTGTTGTATTCAATAGATCAACTGGACTTGAAGTTTAGTTCTTGAAGACGTTTCGCTGGTCACCGACTGGCTTTCTCAATTCAAGAATCTGTGGCAATATATACCCTGGAAAATCCCAATTGCATATCACAGCCAAGTACAGCCAAGTGTTAAGGGCGTGATTGGATAGTGGCTAAGAGGTGTTACAGGAACGCCCAGAGTAAGGTGTCAAAACAGCATTATACATGGCAGACAGTTGGTGTCGAAGCCCCCCACCTCTATTTAGGCTTGGTTTCTTCATTTTCACATAAATAGCCTCCTTAACACCTCTCTTGAACCAGTCACGTTCCTTTGCCAATATGTTAACATTACAATCTTCAAAGGTGTGTCCTTTATCCTTAAGATGCAGGTACACGGCTGAGTCCTGACCCGAGGAATTGGCTCTTCTGTGCTGGGCCATACGTTGATGCAGTTGCTATTTGGTTAAATAGGCCTCCTTAACACCTCTCAGGCACAAGAGAGGTGTTAAGGAGGCCATTTATGTGAAAATGAAGAAACCAAGCCTAAATAGAGGTGGGGGGCTTCGACACCAACTGTCTGCCATGTACAATGCTGTTTTGACACCTTACTCTGGGCGTTCCTATAACACCTCTTAGCCACTATCCAATCACGCCCTTAACACTTGGCTGTGATATGCTAATTGGGATTTTCCAGGGTTTATAATTGCCACAGATTCTTGTACAAGTCATTCTGAATTGAGAAAGCCAGTCGGATGACTAGCGAAACGTTTTCAAGAACTAAACTTCAAGTCCAGTTGATCTAATTGAATACAACAGATATATCATGACCTGGATGAATGAGAACCTTCACAAGTTTATTCTATATTGTGATGTTATCACCAACGATTGTTCACTTTAATTGTTAATTCATCACGGTTGTCCAAATGAAGGACTGGACCTTACCCCTATAAAAGAAGGCCCCAAACACTATTATGTATGCTTGATAAAGGAGCACATGTCTCCAAAACATGTTGCCTATACACATTAAAGTTTGATGCAATTCACTTTCACTGCCTGTGGCTCGCCTACAATTTGTTTGCACTGCATGTATTTGGACCACTGAGGACGGAGAAGGGTAGCCTTGGAGCCTAGAAGATTTAAAAATATTCTGAGTAATCTACACCTGATTACTGATTGTCCCCCTCCCCACAGAGTAGTTCCCAGGCATGACTATGTTACAGAGGAGGCAGGAGGAGGAGCAGTGGAGCTCTCAACCATGGCACAAGCAGCATTTTGATATTTTAGTAACTGAGCAACATTTTTAGCAAAATAACATGACATAGGCTTCGCTAGATTTTTTAGACCAACATAAAAATCTTTCATGTTGGCAGGGAAAGGCTTGGGTGCAAGGTATTATGTAGTACATCAGCTCCTATCCAGTAATATCACGGTTTCTTTCCAAACACACCAGGATCCTGATGAGTAGGGTTCGGGGTGATAGCTATTTTAAAGCAAATGGAAGCTAGAAAAAGCATTTCTCTTTTGTGCCTGTGAACTTATACTTTTTTAATAATTTTTTTGTGCAATAGAAATTTATTGTTTGTATGTAATATATTTTTGGTCACCAGTTGCTAGAGTGCAACACCACATTTATGCATTGTTTGTTCATTGAGGTTTTGAACCACCCCTTTTGGGGATTTGTACTTCACCAAAGTTAAGAGGTTCGTACACACGTGCGATCACAGATCCTGACCTGCATGCACGATGTTACAACGTTCATTTTGCCGATAAACGGCCCCGTGTATAGGGCCTTTTATCGCTGAAACGGACGCTTTCCGGTGATCCCCAAGTGCAGGTCGATTTCGGCGATCACCGACCGAATGTCCCATTTCGGCCGATAAAGGCCCTTGTTACAGATCTTCAGAAAAGACCCCCGTGAGACCCCCTCTGGGCGGAATCTAGTACCAGCCGGTTTTTCACTTCCCAGAGCCTCTAAGGTGAGGATTGTTTTGCGGCGGACAGATACCAGGTCGGGCTCTCCAGAGAAGAGAACCACAAAGGCCAATCCCACAATGTGGGAGAGGCACAGAACAGATACAGTGTGAAACAGGAAGTCGAACCTGGGGATGATATTCGGTACCGGAGGTAGGAGCTGTGGATGTATGACAGACCGGGATAACTGGAGGTAGGATCGTGTGGTAGAGATTCGGACTGGAGGTAGGAGCTGTGGAGGATTGCAGACCGGAGATAACTGAGGTAGGAGCTGTGGTAGATATTCGGACCGGGGTGAGAGCTGTGGAGGATATGCAGACCGGAGTAACTGAGGAGGAGCTGTGTAGATATTCGGACCGGAGGCCAGGAGCTGTGGAGGATATGCGACCGGAGTAACTGGAGGTAGGAGCTGTGGTAGATATTCGGACCGGAGGTAGGAGCTGTGGAGGATATGCAGACCGGAGATAACTGGAGGTAGAGCTTGTGTAGATATTCGGACCGGAGGTAGGAGCTGTGGAGGATATGCAGACCGGAGATAACTGGAGGTAGGAGCTGTGGTAGATATTCGACCGAGGCAGGCAGCTGTGGAGGATATGCAGACCGAGATAACTGGAGGTAGGAGCTGTGGTAGATATTCGGACCGGAGGTAGGAGCTGTGGTAGATATTCGGACCGGAGGTAGGAGCTGTGGAGGATATGCAGCCAGAGAGTGATAACTGGAGGTAGGAGCTGTGGTAGATATTCGGACCGGAGGTAGGAGCTGTGGAGGATATGCAGACCGGGATAACTGGAGGTAGGAGCTGTGGTAGATATTCGGACTGGAGGTAGAGTCAGGACCAACAGAAACAAGCTAAGGCAAACAGGGAGCTAGGAGTCCAGAGCAAATAACTCTGACTGGCAGCAAGAGGCCAGCTGCCAGGAGGAGCCTAAATAGGCCCCTGTGACCTCCTCCCTGCTGGCCGTGCCCCGGAAGGGAACGGCTGCAAGCAGGGAAAAGCCTGCCCCGCCCACGTCCTCGCGTCACTGAGACGCGCGGGCCGTGACGGGCGTGCGGGCGTGCGGCGCGCGTTATCGGCGCGCTCCCGCTCGCGCCCCCGGAGGAGGACCCCGGACCCGCGGCAAGGTAATACCTGACATTGCCCCCCCCCCCACGGGCAACCTCCGGGTGCCCCTGGGTTTAGGTTTGTCAGGTGTGTGGAATGAAAATTCTTGACCAAACGAGAGCGTGAATCTGTTCTGCTGCCGGCTCCCAAGAATTTTCTTCGGGACCAATCCCCTTCCATTTAATCAGATACCTTAACTTCCCAGCAGAAATCTGGCATCTAAAATTTTCTACCTCTATTTCGTCAGTCCCATCATCAAAACAGGCAGCGGAGGAGGCTCCAGCGCAGATTCGGAAACATATCTTTTGAAACAGGATACTGAAAAACTGGATGTATCTTTAATGAATTGGGGAGCTCCAGTTTCAAAGGCGACCGTGTTGATAGCTTTCCTAATACAAATGGCCCGATGAACCGGGGACCCAACTTAGCAGAAGGAATCCTCCTCAATTTCAAATTACGAGTAACACAACCACATCTCCAACCTTAAATACCGAAGAATCTTTTCTCAAAGATTAGCTGACTTACGGGCTTGTTCTTGAGCTTCAGCGATGAAGGTCTTTTAGCTCTACAGTCTTCTCCTTCTTCACGATGTTTCTGGTGATAAGGTCAGTGTATAGTGATCTTGGAAGATAACCGGTAAGGAAAGTTGGATTAAACCCATAGTTAGCATAAAAGGGGAACACTTGATGGAGAATGGACAGCGTTGTTATAGGCAAACTCCCGCAAGCGGTAACAGAGAAGACCAATCTTCTTGTGTTGCAGAGAGTAACACCGGAGATATTGTTCAGTGTTTGGTTTGTTCTTTCTGTTTGTCCATTAGATTGTGGATGATATCCGAGGAAAAGATTGTGGATATGCAAACACTTGCACAACTCCTTCCAAAATTTCGAAGTGAATTGTACCCCTCTATCTGATACGATATCATCAGGAACCCCATGAAGACGCACATCTCTCTAAGAACGGAAGAGGCTGAATGGGAATATCCGGATTTACGTTATTATAAGTGAGCACTCAATGTGCCTCTTCGTAACCGATCAACAACCACAAAGATTGTGTTGAAACCCCTGAGCGAGTAACTCAACAATGAAGTCCATGGTAATCATGCCCCAAGGGCGGTCAGGAACCGGCAGAGGAGACAGTAACCCGTATGGTCTCTGTCTAGTAGTCTTGAATCAGCACAAGTAAGACAAGAAGCTACAAACTGTTTTACAATCTTTAGACATACTTGGCCAAAAAAATTTCTGTTAACCAAATCCACGTCTTGTGAACACCAAAATGACCAGCCAAGCAATGAGAATGACATACTGAAGTACTGCAGACCTGGCCCGGTCCCGGAACAAATATTTTGTTATTTTGGTATATAAACCCATCTTGAGAACGAGAGGTAGACTGGAGAGATGCTTCTTTGATGGTTTTGGCTATATTAGTATGCACAGCAGCAAAATTTGATTTGGAAAGAACCATATTAGGTTTGTCAGACTTATGACCTCACAAAATTGTCTAGAAAGGGCGTCGGCCTTGCCATTCTTTGAACCTGGACGAAAGGTTATATGGAAGTTAAATCGTGTAAAGAAAAGAGCCCATCTAGCTTGACGGGGTTTAATCTTTTGGCAGTTTTGCAAATATTCCAGGTTCTTATGATCTTGAAGATGGTAATAGGATGATTGGCGCCCTCAAGTAAATATCGCCACTCTTCCAGGGCCGATTTTATGGCCACACAACTCACGTCTCCTACATCATAATTCTTCTCAGAGCCAGAAAGTTTTCTTTGAAAAAAAAGCGACTGGATGTAGTAAAGCCTTAGGTCCGTTACGTTGCGAGAGTAAGCTCCTAGAGCAACTTCGGAAGCATCCACCTCTAATGTAAAAGAACAGTTGGATCTGGATGGATAAGGATGGGAGCTGAAGTAAAAGCAGATTTCAGACGCTCAAAAGCTGTTTGAGCGGGCTTCGTCCAACAGAATGGGACATGAGTTCTGGTCAGAGCGGTCAACGGCATTGATAGTAGAAAAATTCTTAATTAATCTACGTAGAAGTTAGCAAACCAATGAATTTTTGAACCTGCTTTCGGGTAGTTGGAGTAGGCCAATCCTGATAGCGGAAACCTTTTTGAGGATCCATAATTAACCCTTGGGATGAGATGATGAACCCCAAGAACGGTATTGAAGGTTTTTCGAACTCACATTTTCCCCAGTTTTGGCGTATACCCATGAATTCTAAGACGAGAAAGAACTTTCTTAACCTGGTACGATGATCCTCTAGGTTAGAAGAAAAAAATCAATATATCATCTAGATACACGGCCAAGAAATCATCAACAAAGTCACGGAAAATGTCATTGACAAATGTTGAATGTGGCAGGTGCGTTGCACAGACCGAAAGGCATGACCAAATATTCGAAGTGACCATATCTGGGCGGAATGCCGTTTTCCATTCATCCCCTTCCTTTATTCGAATTAAGTTAAGGCTCCCCGAGATCCAACTTGGTAAAAATTTTGGCGGTCCTCAACCGTTGAAATAATTCAGGGAATAATGGAAGGGTATCTATTCTTAATTGTGACATTATTGAGAGCTCGGTAGTCAATACAGGGTCTAAGCGAACCGTCTTTTTTCTCCACGAAAAATATACCAGCCCCTGCTGGAGACGTAAGAATGGCGAATGAAGCCCTTTTGAAGATTCTCTTCTATATATTCCTTAAGAACCCTTTGCTCAGGTTCTGATAACGGATATACCCCGCCCAAAGGAATCTCCGCACCAGGTAACAGTTCAACTGGGCAATCGTAAATGCGTGTGGTGGGATTGTTAGCAGCCTTCTTATCAAAAACATCTGCGAAGTTTCTGATAGACACTGGGTAACAAGCTTCAGAATGGACTTGATTAATACTTAACAATGAAGAGGAAATACATTGACAGCCGACAATGCATGAGGGAAAAGAAACCTCTCCAGAGATCCATTTATTGAAGGGTTGTGTGTTTTCAACATGGCATACCTAGAATAAGGGGAAAAAGAGAGAAAAGGCAGTACATCAAAACATATAACTTCTGAATGATGATTGATATTGATCATACTGGGAAAGTCTCTCGTAGTACAGGAACAGATGAAATTTTAGACGCCCGTCTGCCGATGAATGAAAAGAGGAGAAGATTGGGACGAGTGGGAATCTTCCATTCCTGGTTAGGGATTCCAAAATAAAACAGCTACAGGCCCCGGAATCAATAACGGCTTGGACGGTGAACCTCGGACCGGTTCCCTTAATGAGACATAACAGATATGGTAAGGTGCTGAAGCCGGAAGAGACGGGCTGAAATGCATAGTAGGAACCTTACTAGTGGGCCTGATTGGGCATCCTGAAGCAAATGACCAGACTCTCCGCAGTAGAGACACAGGTTTTAAGCGGCGTCTTCGGATCCTTTCTTCAGGAGAGAGAGAAGGACGATTTAACCCTAATTGCATAGGGACGGGGTCCAGAAATCCTGAAGCAGGTGCAGCAGTAAGGTATCACACAGGACAGACGGGAAGCACCCAACCTTTCTAATCTCCTCTCTCTTAGTCGGCGATCATACTGTACCGCTAGATCAATAAGATCTTTCAGCTTCCCGGGGACTCCAGTGCGTGCTAACTCATCTTTAAGAGTTTCTGACAGTCCGATTCGAAACTGATGTATAAGAGCCGCTTCGTTCCATTGAGTCTCAACACTGATTCTGCGGAAATCGGCCACATAATCTTCCACCTGTCTTTTCCCTTGAGACAGGTTACGAAGGGCCGCCTCAGCTGAGACAGCTCTACGGGATCATCGTAATTTCTCCTCAGGGCAGAGAAAAGGTACCTACAGAGGCTACTGCAGGGCTGTTCTGATCCAACAGCGAAGGGCCCAAGCTTGGGGCTCATCGCGAAGCAAGAAATAATGAACTCACTACACTATTCTTCACCCTTTCTTCAGTGAAACTTTTAGGGCGAAGGGAAAAGTACAAATTACAAAGAGCTTTTGAATTGGCCAATTTGGAACGATCACCCGGAAAACCGGTCAGGGAGCGGGATCTTAGGCTCTGCAATAGCAGGTAATGAGGAGTGCCAGGGGACATGGCATTCAGTTTAGCGTCTAGTTGACAGAATCCCTGCCTAGCTTTCTTGCAAAGCTCCACGAAGTTCAGCGACTTGACGGTACAGGTCTCTGCTTGGACTGACATCTCCATGGGATTCATCTGGCTGCCATTTACTGTTCGAGATCTTCAGGAAAACCCCCGTGAGACCCCCTCTGGACGCGGGATCTAAGTACCAGCCGTTTTCACCTCCAGAGCCTCTAATGGTGAGGATGTTTTGCGGCGGACAGATACCAGGTCGCGGCTCCAGAGAAGAGAACCACAAAGGCCAATCCCACAATGTGGAGAGGCAGCAGAACAATACAGGTGAAACAGGAAGTCGAACCTGGGGATGATATTCGGACCGGAGGTAGGAGCTGTGGAGGATATGCAGACCGGAGATAACTGGAGGTAGGAGCTTTGGTAATATATTCGGAC
This sequence comes from Hymenochirus boettgeri, assembly GCA_019447015.1. NCBI lineage: Eukaryota > Metazoa > Chordata > Amphibia > Anura > Pipidae > Hymenochirus > Hymenochirus boettgeri. The sequence goes on from CM033469.1 coordinate 326,993,058, forward strand.
TGGAGGTAGAAGCTGTGGAGGATATGCAGACCGGAGATACTGGAGGTAGAGCTGTGGTAGATATTCGGACCGGAGGTAGGAGCTGTGGAGGATATGCAAGACCGGAGATAACTGGAGGTAGGAGCTGTGTTAGTATTCGGACCGGAGGCAGGAGCTGTGGAGGATATGCAGACCGGAGATAACTGGAGGTAGGAGCTGTGGTAGATATTCGGACCGGAGGTAGGAGCTGTGGAGATATGCAGACCGAGATAACTGGAGGTAGGAGCTGTGGTAGTATTCGGACCGGAGGTAGGAGCTGTGGAGGATATGCAGACCGGAGATAACTGGAGGTAGAGCTGTGGTAGATATTCGGACCCGGAGGCAGGAGCTGTGGAGGATATGCAGACCGAGATAACTGGAGGTAGGAGCTTGGTAGATATTCGGACCGGAGGTAGGAGCTGTGGAGATATGCAGACCGGAGATAACTGGAGGTAGGAGCTGTGGTAGATATTCGGACCGGAGGTAGGAGCTGTGGAGGATATGCAGACCGAGATACTGGAGGTAGGAGCTGTGGTAATATTGATCGGACGGAGGTAGGAGCTGTGGAGGATATGCAGACCGGAGATACTGGAGGTAGGAGCTGTGGTAGATATTCGGACTGGAGGTAGGAGTCAGGACCAACAGGAAACAAATGCTAAAGGCAAACAGGGAGCTAGGAGTCCAGAGCAAATACTCTGAACTGGCAGCAAGAGCCAGCTGCCAGGAGGAGCCTAAATAGGCCCCTGTGACCTCCTCCCTGCTGGCCGTGCCCCGGAAGGGAAACGGCTTGCAAGCAGGGAAAAAGCCTGCCCGCCCACGTCCTCGCGTCACTGAGGACGCGCGGGCACGTGAGCGGGCGTGCGGGCGGGCGGCGCGCGTTATCGGCGCGCTCCCGCTCGCGGCCGCCGAGGAGGACCCCGGACCCGCGGCAAGGTAAGTACCTGACATTGCCCCCCCCCCACGGCGCACCTCCGTGCCCCTGGGTTTAGGTTTGTCAGGTTGTTTGGAATGAAAATTCTTGACCAAACGAGGAGCGTGAATCTGTTCTGCGCCGGCTCCCAAGAATTTTCTTCGGGACCAATCCCTTCCATTTAATCAGATACCTTAACTTCCAGCAGAAATCTTGGCATCTAAATTATTTTCTACCTCGTATTCGTCAGTCCCATCAATCAAAACAGGCAGCGGAGGAGCTCCAGCGCAATTCGGAAACATATCTTTTGAAACAGGATACATGAAAACTGGATGTATCTTAATGAATTGGGAGCTCCAGTTCAAAGGCGACCGTGTTGATAGCTTTCCTAATACGAAATGGCCGATGAACCGGGGACCCAACTTAGCAGAAGGAATCCTCAATTTCAAATTACGAGTAACCACAGACCAAGTCCTACACCTTAAATACCGAAGATCTTTTCTCAAAAGATTAGCTGACTTACGGGCTTGTTCTTGAGCTTCAGCGATGAAGGTCTTTAGCTCTACAGTCTTCTCCTTCATACGATGTATTCTGGTGATAAGGTCAGGTATAGTGATCTTGAAGGAATACCGGTAAGGAAAGTTGGATTAAACCCATAGTTAGCATAAAAGGGAACACGTGATGGAGGAATGGACAGCGTTGTTATAGGCAAACTCCGCAAGCGGTAACAGAGAAGACCAATCTTCTTGTGTTGCAGAGGATAACACCGAGGATATTGTTCAAGTGTTTGGTTGTGTTCTTTCTGTTTGTCCATTAGATTGTGGATGATACCGGAGGAAAAAGAATTGTGGATATGCAACACTTGCACAACTCCTTCCAAAATTTCGAAGTGAATTGTACCCCTCTATCTGATACGATATCATCAGGAACCCCATGAAGACGCACAATCTCTCTAATGAACACATCTGCAGTATGGAGGCTGAGGGAATTCCTTTTAACGGAATAAGTGAGCCATCTTCGTTAACCATCAACAACCACAAAGATTGTGTTGAAACCCCTGGAGCGAGGTAACTCAACAATGAAGTCCATGGTAATCATGCCCCAAGGGCGGTCAGGAACCGGCAGAGGAGACAGTAACCCGTATGGTCTCTGTCTGTAGTCTTGAATCTAGCACAATAAGACAAGAACTACAAACTGTTTACAATCTTAGACATACTTGGCCAAAAAAATTTCTGTTAACCAATCCACGTCTTGTGAACACCAAAATGACCAGCCAAAGCATGAGAATGACAATACTGAAGTACTGCAGACCTGGCCCGGTCCGGAACAAATTTTGTTATTTTTGGTATATAAACCCATCTGAGAAACAGAGGTAGACTGGAGAGATGCTTCTTTGATGGTTTTGGCTATATTAGTATGCAACAGCAGAAATTGATTTGGAAAGAACCATATTAGGTTTGTCAGACTTATTGACCTCCCAAAATTGTCTAGAAAGGGCGTCGGCCTTGCCATTCTTTGAACCTGGACGAAAGTTTATATGGAAGTTAAATCGTGTAAGAAAAGAGCCCATCTAGCTTGACGGGGTTTTAATCTTTTGGCAGTTTGCAAATATTCCAGGTTCTTAGATCAGTGAAGATGGTAATGGATGATTGGCGCCCTCAAGTAAATATCGCCACTCTTCCAGGGCCGTTTTATGGCCAACAACTCACGGTCTCCTACATCATAATTCTTCTCAGAGTCAGAAAGTTTTCTTAAAAAAAAGCGACTGGATGTAGTAAAGCCTTAGGTCCGTTACGTTGCGAGAGTATAGCTCCTAGAGCAACTTCAGAACATCCACCTCTAATGTAAAAAGACAGTTGGATCTGGATGGATAAGGATGGGAGCTGAAGTAAAAGCAGATTTCAGACGCTCAAAAGCTGTTTGAGCGGCTTCGTCCAACAGAATGGGCATGAGTTCTGGTCAGAGCGGTCAACGGCAGTATGATAGTAGAAAATTTCTAATGAATCTACGGTAGAGTTTAGCAAAACCAATGAATTTTTGAACCTGCTTTCGGGTATTTGGGTAGGCCAATCCTGAATAGCGGAAACCTTTTGAGGATCCATAATAACCCTTGGGATGAGATGATGAAAACCCCAAGAACGGTATTGAAGGTTTTCAACTCACATTTCCCCAGTTTGGCGTATAACCCATGATTCTAAGAGACGAAAGAACTTTCTTAACCGGGGTACGATGATCCTCTAGGTTAGAAGAAAAAATCAATATATCATCGATACACGGCCAAGAAATCATCAACAAATCCGGAAAATGTCATTGACAAAATGTTGGAATGTGGCAGGTGCGTTGCACAGACCGAAAGGCATGACCAAATATTCGAAGTGACCATATCTGGAGCGGAATGCCGTTTTCCATTCATCCCCTTCCTTTTCATTGAATTAAGTTATAGGCTCCCCGAAGATCCAACTTGGTAAAAATTTTGGCGGTCCTCAACCGTTGAAATAATTCAGGGAAAATGGAAGAGGGTATCTATTCTTAATTGTGACATTATTGAGAGCTCGGTAGTCAATACAGGGTCTAAGCGAACCGTCTTTTTTCTCCACGAAAATATACCAGCCCCTGCTGGAGACGTAGAATGGCGAATGAAGCCCTTTTGAAGATTCTCTTCTATATATTCCTTAAGAACCCTTTGCTCAGGTTCTGATAACTATACCCCCGCCAAAAGGAATCTCCGCACCAGGTAACAGTTCAACTGGGCAATCGTAAATGCGGTGTGGTGAAGATTGTTAGCAGCCTTCTATCAAAAACATCTGCGAAGTTTCATAGACACTGGGTAACAAAGCTTCAGAATGGACTTGATTAATACTTAACAATGAAGAGGAAATACATGACAGCCGACAATGCGATGAAGGAAAAGAAACCTCTCCAGAGATCCAATTTATTGAAGGGTTGTGTGTTTTCAACCATGGCATACCTAGAATAAGGGGAAAAAAGAAAAAGCAGTACATCAAAACATATAACTTCTGAATGATGATTGATATTGATCAATACTGGGAAAGTCTCTCGTAGAACAGGACCAGATAATTTTAGACCCGTCTGCCAGATGAATGAAAAGAGGAGAAGATTTGGGACGAGTGGGAATCTTCCATTCTGGGTTGGGATTCCAAAATAAAACAGCTACAGCCCCGGAATCAATAACGGCTTGGACGGTGAACCTCGACCGGTTCCCTGTAATGAGACATCAACAGATAGGTAGAGTGCTGAAGCCGGAAGAGACGGGCTAGAATGCATAGTAGGAACCTTACTAGTGGGCCTGATTGGGCATCCCTGAACAAATGACCAGACTCTCCGCAGTAGAGACACAGGTTTAAGCGGCGTCTTCGGATCCTTTCTTCAGGAGAGAGAGAAGGACGAGTTAACCCTATTTGCAGGGACGGGTCCAGAAATCCTGAAGCGGGTGCACAGTAGGTGATCACAGGACAGACGGAAGCACCCAACCTTTCTAATCTCCTCTCTCTTAGTCGGCGATCAATCTGTACCGCTAGATCAATAAGATCTTTCAGCTTCCCGGGACTCCAGTGCGTGCTAACTCATCTTTAAGAGTTTCTGACAGTTCCGATTCGAAACTGATTGTATAGAGCCGCTTCGTTCCATTGAGTCTCCAACTGATTCTGCGGAAATCGGCCACATAATCTTCCACCTGTCTTTTCCCTTGAGACAGTGACGAAGGGCCGCCTCAGCTGAGACAGCTCTACGAGGATCATCGTAAATTTCTCCTAGCAGAGAAAAAGGTACCTACAGAGGCTACTGCGGGCTGTTCTGATCCAACAAGCGAAGGGCCCAAGCTTGGGGCTCATCCTGAAGCAAAGAAATAATGAACCCTACTTTCACCCTTTCTTCAGTGAAACTTTTAGGGCGAAGGGAAAAGTACAAATTACAAGAGCTTTTGAATTGGCCAATTTGGAACGATCACCGGAAAACCGGTCAGGGAGCGGATCTTAGGCTCTGCAATAGCAGGTAATGAGGAGTGCCAGGGGACATGGCATTCAGTTTAGCGTCTAGTTGACAGAATCCCTGCCTACTTCTTGCAAAGCTCCACGAAGTTCAGAGACTTGACGGTACAGGTCTTCTGCTGGACTGACATCTCCAGTGGGATTCATCGGCTGCCAGTTACTGTTACGAGATCTCAGGAAAAGACCCCCGTGAGACCCCCTCTGGACGCGGAATCTAAGTACCAGCCGGTTTTCACCAGAGCCTCTAATGGTGAGGATGTTTTGCGGCGGACAGATACCAGGTCGCGGCTCCAGAAAGAGAACCACAAGGCCAATCCCACAATGTGAGAGGCACAGAACAGAATCAGGTGAAACAGGAAGTCGAACCTGGGATGATATTCGACCGAGGTAGGAGCTGTGAGGATATGCAGACCGGAGATAACTGGAGGTAGGAGCTGTGGTAGATATTCGGATGGAGGTAGGAGCTGTGGAGGATATGCAGACCGGAGATAACACTGGAGGTAGGAGCTGTGGTAGATATTCGGACCGGAGTAGGAGCTGTAGGGATTGCAGACCGAGATAACTGGAGGTAGGAGCTGTGGGTAGATATTCGGACCGGAGGCAGGAGCTGTGGAGGATATGCAGACCGGAGATAACTGGAGGTAGGAGCTGTGGTAGATATTCGGACCGGAGGTAGGAGCTGTGGAGGATATGCAGACCGGAGATAACTGGAGGTAGGAGCTGTGGTAGATTCGGACCGGAGGTAGGAGCTGTGGAGGATATGCAGACCGGAGATAACTGGAGGTAGGAGCTGTGGTGATATTCGGACCGGAGGCAGGAGCTGTGGAGGATATGCAGACCGGAGATAACTGGAGTAGAGCTGTGGAGATATTCGGACCGAGGTAGGAGCTGTGGAGGATATGCGACCGGAGATAACTGGAGGGGAGCTGTGGTAGATATTCGGACCGAGGTAGGAGCTGTGGAGATATGCAACCGGAGATACTAGGTAGGGGCTGTGGTAGATATTCGGACCGGAGGTAGAGCTTGGAGGATATGCAGACCGGATATGGAGGTAGGACTGTGGTAGATATTCGGACTGGAGGTAGGAGTCAGGACCAACAGGAAACAAATGCTAAGGCAAACAGGAGCTAGGAGTCCAGAGCAAATAACTCTGAACTGGCAGCAAGAGGCCAGCTGCCAGGAGGAGCCTAAATAGGCCCCTGTGACCTCCTCCCTGCTGGCCGTGCCCCGGAAGGGAACGGCTGCAAGCAGGGAAAAGCCTGCCCCGCCCACGTCCTCGCGTCACTGAGGACGCGCGGGCACGTGAGCGGGCGTGCGGCGGGCGGCGCCGCGTTATCGGCGCGCTCCCGCTCGCGGCCGCCGGAGAGGACCCCGGACCCGCGGCAAGGTAAGTCCTGACAGCCCTACACACGGGCTGATTATCTGCTGAAACGAACGTTCATACACATTGTGGGTCGGGACCCGCGATCACACATGTGTACGAACCATTTTATACATTGTGTGTTGCATGGATGTTTTGACCAACCCTTTTGGGGATTTGTACTTCACACAAAGTTAAAGTTTGGCCCGTGTGGGCCTTTATCGTCTGAAACGATGGTTGTTCGGGCTCCACCAAGTCGGTCGTTCGCTCCCCGATCGAACGTCAGTTTAGTCATATGCTCTTTAGAGCAAAGTAGCAAGAGAGTTGGCTTCAAACAGACAAGGCACACAGGAAGAAGCTGTCAGCTCATACAGCTAATAAAGCAAGTACTGTTAGTTTAGGACCTCGCTAAAGGAATCACCTTGGTGTGGTGGATTGGCTTAAAATATTTGGCCAACTTCTAAAAACCAATTGCTTTAATTTTTCAGTGGTTCATGGCAGGCTGTTGAATGCAGCAACCTAATGGAGATACAGCCAGTATGCAGAATTGTTTGTGCACTAGAATTATATTATTTTGTGTTCTCTTCAATATATCATAAGGCACTGATATATGATACGACCAGGTGTCCCAGTTTAAAAACTAAATGAGTTAAAACCCATCCAATGAAATATCGGGTCGGTGTGGTGTTTAACTCATTTTTGCAGGGCCTGCGTTGGTTTCTTTTAACGGCACAGCCGCCTGATGCAAATAAAGGAACATGGGTTTTTTTTGCGCTACTTAGTAGGGTGAAAACAAATAATTAAAAGCCGCATTACCCTCTGTGCTCCTTACCTAACTAGTTCCCACTATGCAGTAACAACTCGGAAGAAAGAGGAGCCCGGAGGGTAAGTATTACATCTCCCCCTATATTACTACATTCTTAGCTTCTTCAATAGTAATAACAGTAAAACAAATATGTCAGCTTTTTCTACGGCGCCAAAATGTGATCTCGAAAATCACTACACATTTGAGACTACCCAATAAAGCAAAAAACAATGCATTTTTTACATAGTTATATTAACCACTTAGCCCTTAAAAGGTATAATTAAACCACTTAACAAAAAGGAAATGTAAGGACTTTTTTAAGGACAATGTATAGAACTAAATAGAGTGAGCCACAGGGGTTCTTTGGGCTAAATTACTGTGCTAATTCTCAACATAATTACTTTTCGGTTTTAGAAACAGCATCTATTTACCATGAAGCTGTTCTTCATAAAGGCTACATTTAAATTTACTGAATAAAAATTTTCATGGCTCATAATAATGACCAGCACAAATTCTCTTAATTTTTACACATGACTAACCTGCTCTCATTCTAGCAGGGGGATGCACCGAGCGCCGCTATCGGCAACCTGGTGCAAACAGCCCAGCGATGTTATATGCCGATACGAGCTCGGACATCTCTACCTGGCGTTGAAAGTGCAGCAATAAAATGCCGATTTCGGCATATAACATCCCTTGCGGCGGCTGTGCTGTTAACTTTCGCGTTAGCCACGCAGCCGCCGCAAGGAAGAGTTAAAGACACGCTAACCGATATAACATCGCTTAGCTGACTCCAAATCAGAGCGATGCATTCATTGGTGCATTGCCCTGTAGGTACTTACCTGCCACTATTTTCCCATCTCCACTATCAAGCATACATTAGTGGGGTTTGGTCCCCCCCTTCTTGCATAACAGTGATCAATTACACAATTGAACAATCGTTGGTGATAACTCACAATATAGATGAACATTATGAAAACACAATCAAGATCAAAGTGTACAGATATTAAAGATATTGTGTTTTTACAATGTTTATTCTATATTATATCTGTTGTATTCAATTAGATCAACTGGACTTGAAGTTAGTTCTTGAAGACGTTTCGCTGGTCATCCGACTGGCTTTCTCAATTCAAGAATCTGTGGCAATTATATACCCTGGAAAATCCCAATTAGCATATCACAGCCAAGTGTTAAGGGCGGTGATTGGATAGTGGCTAAGAGGTTTTACAGGAACGCCCAGAGTAAGGTGTCAAAACCATTATACATGGCAGACAGTTGGTGTCGAAGCCCCCCACCTCTATTTAGGCTTGGTTTCTTCTTCATTTTCACAATATAGCCTCCTTAACACCTCTCTTGAACCAGTCACGTTCCTTTGCCGATATGTTAACATTACAATCTTCAAAGGTGTGTCCTTTATCCTTAAGATGCAGGTACCGGCTGATTCCTGACCCGAGGAATTGGCTCTTCTGTGCTGGGCCATACGTTGATGCAGTTGCTATTTGGTTAAATAGGCCTCCTTAACACCTCTCAGCACAAGAGGGTGTTAAGGAGGCATTTATGTGAAAATGAAGAAACCACCCTAAATAGAGTGGGGGGCTTCGACACCAACTGTCTGCCATGTACAATGCTGTTTTTGACACCTTACTCTGGGCGTTCCTATAACACCTCTTAGCCACTATCCAATCCGCCCTTAACACTTGGCTGTGATATGCTAATTGGGATTTTCCAGGGTTTAAATTGCCACAGATTCTTGACAAGTCATTCTGAATTGAGAAAGCCAGTCGGATGACTAGCGAAACGTTTTCAAGAACTAAACTTCAAGTCCAGTTGATCTAATTGAATACAACAGATATATCATGACCTGGATGATGAGAACCTTCACAAGTTTTATTCTATATTGTGATGTTATCACCAACGATTGTTCACTTTAATTGTTAATTCATCACGTTGTCCAAATGAAGGACTGGACCTTACCCCTATAAAGAGGCCCCAAACACTATTATGTATGCTTGTAAAGGAGCACATGTCTCCAAACATGTTGCCTATACACATTAAAGTTTGATGCAATTCACTTTCACTGCCTGTGGCTTGCTACAATTGTTTGCTGCATGTTTTGGACCACTGAGGACGGAGAAGGTAGCCTTGGAGCCTAGAAGATTTAAAAATATTCTGAGTAATCTACACCTGATTTGATTGTCCCCCCCCCACAGAGTAGTTCCCAGGCATGACTATGTTACAGAGGAGGCAGGAGGAGGAGCAGTGGAGCTCTCAACCATGGCACAAGCAGCATTTTGATATTTTAGAGTAATAAAATTAGTTAATTATTATTCGTTAATAATTATTAAATAATGCAATGTCACTATTAAACATTCCATTACTTATAAATACTAATCATTTATTATTTAATGAATTAATTAATACAATTGTCACTTTAAAAAAATTGAGGCACTTTACTCTAGTTCAAGTGCCTAGCTGGAAAAGAGCAAGGGAAATAGGGAGTATTTTGCATATCTCCGACCCTTTACTCTGGGGAACCGGGAGTAAGAAATCACTTCTTGTTTCTTAGATTGTGTTGCAATGCTATTCATAGCATGAGACTGCAAGATGCCTTCTGTTATAAAGGGTTTCTCCATTTATGCTCCGTGGAGGGCTTTTTGCTCCTTTGGCCCCTCTCCATAGCTTTCAGCTGCTTTCTACTACTGTACGCCCAGTCCTACACCATAGAGCCATATATCTGATATCTGCACAATGAGATCTAACAAGATCGAAACATGTCTGTCTGCAGGTCAGATTATGGCTCTATATATTAGGCTATATGCATGTTTTAAGCCAGCAGTTCTGGATGCATGCTCATAAGCTAAGGGACATAAAGGAGTATTTTGCATATCTCCGCCCTTTACTCGGGGAACCTGGAAGTAAGAAATTACTTCTTGTTTCTTAGATTTTGTGGGAAATGCTTTCATATAGCATGAGATGTTTCTCTAAAGTGTTTCTCCAAAATTATATATTATAATCACACACTTTGTGGAATATGTATGTCAAGTCTGGTGTATTCAATTAGATCAACGGACTTGAAGTTTAGTTCTTGAAGACGTTCGCTAGTCTTCGACTGGCTTCTCTCAATTCAGAATGAATTGTACAAGAATCTTGTTGCAATTAGTACCTGGAAAATCCCAATTAGCATATCACAGCCAAGTGTTAAGGGCGTGATTGGGAGTGGGCAAGAGGTGTTATAGGAACACCCAGAGTAAGGTGTCAAAACCATTTTGATATTTTAGATTTAATAAAATCTATTAATTTATTATTCGTTAATAAATTATTAAATAATGCAATTGTCACTATTAAACATTCCATTACTTATAAAATCTAATCATTTATTATTTAATGAATTAATTAATACAATTGTCACTTTAAAAAAATTGAGGCACTTTACTCTAGTTCAAGTGCCTAGCTGGAAAAGGAGCAAGGGACATAAGGGAGTATTTTGCATATCTCCGACCCTTTACTCTGGGGAACCTGGGAGTAAGAAATCACTTCTTGTTTCTTAGATTTTGTGTGCAATGCTATTCATATAGCATGAGACTGCAAGATGCCTTCTGTTATAAAGGGTTTCTCCATTTTTATGCTCCGTGGAGGGCTTTTTGCTCCTTTTGGCCCCCCTCTCCCTAAGCTTTCTAGCTGCTTTTTCTACTGTACGCCCAAGTCCTACACCATAGAGCCATTAATCTGTATCTTGCACTAATGAGATCTAACAAGATCGAAACATGTCTGTCTGCAGGTCAGATGATTGGCTCTATATATTAGGCTATATTGCATGTTTTTAAGCCAGCAGTTCTGGATGCATGCATAAGCTAAGGGACATAAAGGAGTATTTTGCATATCTCCGCCCTTTACTCTGGGGAACCTGGAAGTAAGAAATTACTTCTTGTTTCTTAGATTTTGTGGGAAATGCTTTTCATATAGCATGAGATGTTTCTCTAAAGGTGTTTCTCCAAAATTATATATTATAATCACAACTTTTGTGGAATATGTATGTCAAGATATCTGGTGTATTCAATTAGATCAACTGGACTTGAAGTTTAGTTCTTGAAGACGTTTCGCTAGTCATTCGACTGGCTTTCTCAATTCAGAATGACTTGTACAAGAATCTGTTGCAATTATGTACCCTGGAAAATCCCAATTAGCATATCACAGCCAGGTGTTAAGGGCGTGATTGGATAGTGGCTAAGAGGTGTTATAGGAACACCCAGAGTAAGGTGTCAAAACAGCATTGTACATGGCAGACAGTTGGTGTCGAACCCCCCACCTCTGTTTAGGCTTGGTTTCTTTATTTTCACATAAATAGCCTCCTTAACACCTCTCTTGAACCAGTCATGTTCCTTTGCCAATATGTTAACATTACAATCTTCAAAGGTGTGTCCTTTATCCTTAAGATGCAGGTACACGGCTGAGTCCTGACCCGAGGAATTGGCTCTTCTGTGCTGGGCCATACGTTGATGCAGTTGCTGTTTGGTCTCCCCCACATACAAATCAGAGCATTCTTCACTGCACTGCACTGCGTATATGATGCCATGTACAATGCTGTTTTGACACCTTACTCTGGGCGTTCCTATAACACCTCTTAGCCACTATCCGATCACGCCCTTAAAGAGGAACTGTGGTCCAAAAATGACTTAAGGTAAATTGATAGGAATTGCTCTCCTGAGAGTTTTTGCAATTTATTTCCATTGTTTATTTTGCATAGTTTTGAAGATATTTACATTTTTGTGTGTGATATGGCAGCAGCATCACCAGGTCCCCTGCACTTTCTGCTTCCTGCTCTGAAACCTGTCAGTCAATCTGCCCTGTGTCTCCTCCCCATTGCAGCCCCACTGGTCTCTCCCACTCATGGACCCCATGGTCCCTCCAGTTGCAGGCCCTCTTTGGCCCATTCCCTTACAGCCCCATTTGGCCCCACCCACTCACGGGTGCCTACGCCCCACCCGCTCACAGGTGCTATGGGCCACTTTGACACCCCCCCCCCCTGAAAACTCTGTGGAAACAGCCTTTTCAGGCAGAGGGAGAACTCTGCCTGAAAAGGCTGTTTTCACATAGTGAAAGAGAAGGGCTGTAGAATCCCTTACCTTCTCTGCAGCTGCAGGTCCTTCACACAGCAGAGAGGAGGGACTTCCTGTCTCCCTCACACACTGAGGGATTTTGAGGCTGTGCTCGCCGGCGGCACTGTGCAGGAGAAGCCTTAGGAATGGTCACATGTCAGCCTCCCGCCCATTAACTTTCTGGTCAGTCATTTCTTTATATCTTGGGCTGTGGAGGACGTAGAGAGGTGGTTGATGGCTCGTTTTAAAGGTAGGAAACTGGCCTTTCACTTGTTTGGAGACCACAGTTCCCGTTTAACACTTGGCTGTGATATGCTAATTGGGATTTTCCAGGGTACATAATTGCCACAGCTTCTTGTACAAGTCATTCTGAATTGAGAAAGCCAGTCGTATAACTAGCGAAACGTCATCAAGAACTAAACTTCAAGTCCAGTTGATCTAATTGAATACAACAGATATACCATGACCTGGATGAATGAGAACCTTTACAAGCATGTATGTCAAGAGTAATAAATATTTCAACATTATACAGTATAACAGTATTAATTCTTAGGAGAAGTATATTTAGATATTAGAGGTATGTTAATCTTATTCACACCATCAATTCCCTTATTTTCTATATATAATATGCGTATTTTGATCCTGGTGGATGGCCATTAATCCCTGGAAGTTTCCAATGTATATTGATGTTTTTAATCTCTTCATATGTTTCTGTTAATTCGATTTTACATCGATCTTGTATCTGTATACCAGTCTTCCCAATTTCTATAGAATTTAGCAAAAGTTCCTTGTGAGCAGGCGAATGTTTTCTCATATAAGATATTGGGGGAGATGCAATAAATTTCGTATTTGCAACCTACCTGCACTTGTTCCCACAATGTATTAACCACTTTGCAACCGTTAATACATTGCAAAAAAGCTAGCAGTTAGTTGCAAACCTTATTGCGGCTTTAAAGACACAATTCAAAAGGCGTAGTGAAATTTTGAAAAAATTGCGATATGGCGCAGGCAGTGCAAAACACTCGCTAACACATTACTACACTGGTTAGCGTGAGTTTAGCGCTAATTTTCCCATTAGCACGCGATATTGCATCTCCCGGATTGTTTGTTAGAAGATTTTGTAGTTCTTTTATTGTTGGGATTTTTTTTGGCCACCAGTATTTTACTATAAGGAGTTTCATTATAATGAAGGTATGATACATGATGCACGTTTGGGGGGAGATGCAATATATTTCGCTATTACAACCTACATGCACTCATTTCCTCAATGTATTAATTACTTTGCGACTGTTAATACATTGCGAAACCGCTAGCGGTAAGTTGCGACCTTTCGCTCAGATTTTAAAGACACCATTGAAGAGGCGTTAATTGTCACACAACAAACTAGCGCAAAAAAGGCGCAAAATGTATTACAAAAAAAATGCGACATGGTGCAGGCAGTGCAAAACCTTCGCTAACACGTTAGTACATAGGTTAGCGTTATTTTAGCACTTATTTTCTCATTAGCGCGGGATATTGCATCTCCCTGTTGGTTTCAAGTATAAATTTGGAGACCGGTGTTTTTATTTTTAGATAGTCAAATGAGATTATGTCATAAATATAGTTTATGTTATGGTCTGTCCATGTTGAATTTGAGGGTGGTTTCCCATCAAAAGTAATAGATCCCAGGATATTCTTGTAAGAATATAGTTGTGGCCACGGTTTTTGTATGGGATTTTGCATCCACCAGAATATTAACTGTTCTATCATGGAGGCAATATACCTTTACTCTTTTTAAAGCAATTTTTAAAAAATGCATTGAGGCAATAATTATCCTTTAAGTATGACTGCATATTAAAACTGACTGTCAGGTACCTAGTTGTTAGCAGTGTCAAGTCTTCTTTCTTTTGTATTTGTATATTTTAGATGTGTCCCTCTGTCTCCCTGGCTGCTACTCAGACTTATTGCCCTAGTATGAGTGGAAATGCTTTGTATTTGGATACGCTATGACAAGGTTGCCATGATGATCTCCGCATCCTGGTGGATTTTCTTTTGGGAACAGAGGCTTCTGTACACACTCAGGTGGTGCATGAGTTTTGGGTTACTTTTGCCACAAGTGAGTATCCGTAGCTGGAAGGGAATCGTCTTTTCTTACATGTTGGTGTATGGTGTTCTAGCGCATTTTTTGAGCGGCGTACTTAGAGACTAGGAGGGAGAGATTTTTATGTTGTTATATACTGGTTCAGGTAAGTTATTATTGATGCACATGGTGGGTTGGGGTTTTTATTGTATTTATAGAGTGTTGCATATGGTTAGTTTATTACCCTGATGACGGCCTGAGTAAAGGCTGACAAACGCAGGTCACAGGACATGATGGCATCAGATGCAGTCAAGTGACTGCTAAAGCCTCACAGACTGTGTTATAATTACTTGGGAGAAAAAAGAAAGCATGTAGTGGCTCCACTGGCTAATAGTAAAAAGGCCGATAATAAGCAGCATAGAAGGCTTAGCTGAGCTTATGAGAGCTTTTGTCTTTGCTTTAGCTTATTCAAAAAAAAGAATTCTGTGATTGATTTAAGAAATACCACCTTGGTGTCTGTCATTGATGACTCATCAAGATAAATGTTAATCATTTTTATCAGATAATCTTATATTTAGCAACCAGACAAATTAAAACTTATTTTAACTCCCTCTCTGAGGTTGTAGCCTATTTTCCTTCTTTTTCCCTTTTGTTTCTTTTATAAGATTCTTATATTTAAGGACAATTGTACATATCTTTCCCGCACTCTCATCTTCTCACTATTGGAAAGAAAACCAGGATGAGGACCTAAAATACACTTAAAATGTTTGCACATCCAGGTACAGTTTGCCTTGTTTCCGTCTCTACTGCTCCCTCACAAGCAGTAATGATATAAATTCTGCAATATGTTTTTAAGAGGAGACACGCAGTTTATACTGCAAGACATTTTTTTATTGCAACATGTTTAGGATCATATATGATCCTTTCTAAAGCCTATTAGGTCCTCACCCATGGGTACCATGAGATCAGCTATTATACTTAAAGGAGAACTATAGTGTGTATAAAGTTTTTTTTTTTTTAAAAACAGCTTTAAAAAAGTACTTGGGACATGGATGTAGGACTGGTAATTCGTACCTCCTAATATTGTTTCTGTGAGGAGCATCAGCCCAAAGAAAACGGATTCTGCCAGTCTTCCTCCTGGCACTATCTTTAATACAGTATTAGTCCAGGACTAACATGGCAAATGAAACTGTTAATGCTGTAGCTCCTCAATGAAATGATATTGGGAGGTAAGAATAGCCAATCCTACCTCCCTGCCCCAGGTACTTTCCATTTTCATTAAGGTACTTCTTAGAGTATAATTATTAACCAAGTATAAATATTTAACCAGCATTTTTCATCGGTTATCCAGTCCAGTTCCGTCTCAATTGCCAGTCTATAATCTGGCCATGAGAAGAGGCACTTGCAGAGTTTTTATTCCCGTTGGAATTGTAGACGACAGTCATATCGGAGGGCTAAGACCAGACCGATGAAAGAAAGTTATGGTAAGATTAACAGATGATTCACTCTGGGTACTTCAAATGTGAGGATGAGAGAAGGGGAAGATTATAATTGCCCAGTAACAATCTGTCATTCTACCAGTGCCTGGTAGCTAGAGCTAGTTGACCTTTAGTAGTAAAAAAAATGATCTTAAAAGATATAATACAAAAACATGAAAATCAAAGGCAACTGTCTAAAGGTCCGTACACATGTCTAATTGGTCGTGTCTGTGTCAAACGAGAGGTGAATGGCCATTTTGCCATGGGTGTGTCACCCCTGTGAGCAGGACCATTGCTTGGTTTCCTTGCAAGCAAATGCAAATCTTTTTATACTGTTGTAAAAATCAGTGGTGTAGCATATGCCAGATGCTTCTTCAAGGCCTGCTGTACAACTGTAGACCTCACACTTAAACAGTTGTATTCTAGTGCATATATTCATATGCCGTAAGTCAGACTGACCAGCAGTAAGGTATTTAACCTGAACTGCTGGTCTGAGCTTAAAGACAAAACAGTCCATAAAAGAATTTCTCCTAAAGTGAACAGAATATAAAACATTTACCTTAGGTAAAAAAAGAAATTCTATATTTGACAGGGAGATAAGAGACAGTACTTCCAACTCCCTAACCCAAGTGTTGAGCTGTCAAAGATACCCCAGCTGTATTTACTTCCTCTCTAATACAGCTTTCATACATAATGATTATAGGAGGGGGGATAATCAGTGAGATAGAGGGAGGAGTAGCTAAGCTGTCACCTGCAGACAAGCTGCATATTTGACAACTCACCACTAAAGGAGCATGTTTTTTGATTTGGTTTCTCTATTGCTCCAGTCAGTCTCTTGATAGCTATATTTCATAATTATAATTCACAGTTCTTAATTCACCTGAGTTTCTTTTACAAATTCTGTCTTCTTGTAATAACAACTTTATGCCATCTTATGTCCATAAAAATTTTGCCCAAAAAGCCAGAAACTCTCTCATCAGTTTAAAGGCAAAAAGTTAATGTCAGAAGTGGTGCCAGGCGGTAGTTTGGTAAACCACACAGGACTGTGCTGCAGTAGTCTAGCCAGGATATGATTATGGCGTGGACTAGGATTTTAGCCGCTACTTTTGAGAGGAAGGGACGAATGTGGGAGATGTTTCGGAGTTTAAGCCGACAGGTAAGCGTGTTGACATGGGGTTTGAAGGAAAGATCTGAAACTAGCGTTAGTCCCAGGCAACGGACACGAGGAGATCTGTGTTGTTAAAGGGCATGTTCACCCCCTAAAACCAACTTTGAGGGTATAACCCCTATCCACCACCAGCCGCTACAATATTTCAGTAAAAAAGTCCCCCAATTTCTACTTACATTGCATTCTCTTCCGCAACAATCCATTCCGGCCTCCTGCTTGCAAGCAGGGGTCAGACCTCAGCCGGCTGACGTCACTGGAAACGGCTCGGGAGAGAATGCTCTGTATGTGAATTCAGCACAGATCAGAAGCCTCACAGACAGCTTGGACTCTTCAGTTTCCTGGACTTTGAAAAGGCATATCTGGTGAACCATAAGGAGCAGAGATGTAAGGTTTATTTTAAACTACAAAGTGGGGCCAGTAGTGGGTTTAGTTATAGTTTGGGGGTAGACATGCCTTTTAATATTAATAGTGAGACTAGGGGGGGGGGACAGAATATAAGGGTGGGAAAATGAATGAAAAAGTTCAGTCTTGTCCATGTTTAGTTTGAGGAAGCGGAAGGACTTGAAGGCAGAGATAGTACTAAGGCATTTGGGGACCTAGGATATCATGAGGATAGCAGAGATGTACATTTGGGTATCATCCACATACAGGTGATACTGAAATCCAAATGAGCTAATAAGATGTCCAAGGCCATAGGTGTAAATGGAGAAAAGAAGAGGACCAACAACTGAGCCTTGCTATACCATCACAGGGATGGGGCAAAAATCAAATTCTGTATGTAGCTTAAGGTTTAATACTTTTTTTTTTTATGCATAGTCTAAGATGTGCTTTTACAAACAGACAAAACACCTCCATTATCTAAATAAAGCTAGGTACACACATTAGCAATTAAATCTGCTTTATTGGCAGTGTGTGTAGCTTCTTTCCCGAACAAGCACGTGACTGACTAACATTCAGGTTGGCCTCGTGGTCGTTCGGGAACGACAGAAAATTCCCTTGGCCACAGTACTCCCTATAGGGGAGTCAGCCACGGCCGAGGGAAACACACACTCGGGACTGTGTATTCACTATTTTACTGTGTGTACCCACCTTAACCCAATCTCTCCTAACTAGATCAATCATCTAAATACACATTTTTTTTCATCCCACCAGGTACATACATTAAAGCAAGCATTGGTAAGGAGAAATGTAGTTTCATATATTTTTCACCAGGTTTAATTGTAATAATGGAAGAATTATAGTATCCAACAACTCTCCTCTTCCACCTTGTCCAAAATATTATCTTACTTCCCCATATCACATCACATTACACACACCCCTTTTATAAAGTTTTTATTAATTTATTTTTGATGGGGATCATAATTTTTTATTAATTTTTCAACATTGAACAAATAAACATGAACCAATAGCGATAACATTGAAACAGTGAAGTGTACGAATGGTTTTATGGTCCACATCGTACATTGCAGTAGAAATAGAAATATATATACCAGTTTAGTAAGCGGATGAAGAGTACTTCCCAGGTCCATGGGTGCATCGCCAGGCTCAACCCCAGAAGTATCCAGCTATTCCATGTTTCCCTTTATCTAGTTTTAAGACTCCTCCAGTCTCTCTACTGTGTGTGTTTATTTGCGTATTTGTTTTAATAAACACAATTTAGTGAAATTTATTGACATTAATAGTGGGCAATTCTATATTATACTTATTATACTCTGGGTATCCAGACAACAGCACCAACCACAGTAGGGAGATTCCCACAGAACCACACTTGCCAGCGGCTGTGGCCATTATGCATGTTTGTGGTTGTCCATGTGTCCTTTACGGAGATTATCAAGTTCTGTTTTTTGGGGGCTCAAATTACTTAATACCTTAATTTCAGATGTTTTAGCTTTAGCTTAAGGTTTGTTACAAACTCTGAAAGAGTTTAGGTTTTGCTATTAAGTATTGCCAATGAAAACATTCTTAATCCCAGTCTGCATTTGTCAGACTAGAGCAATTTAAGGATTTACTGTATCAGACACTGACAATTATAATAAACTACTAGGTGCTTCTGAAAAAATAGCAGATAAAGTAAGCTGTGATGAAAAAAAAAAAGACACTTTAACACCCTATTATTTAATATAGACTCTCCTATGTCATTCTTTGCAAGTTCCTTACACTTAAAGCATTAGACTCCATGGAGTGCAGGTGCAGCTGCTGAAGAGATAGATAAGGAGAAAACCAGAAAGGTGACTTGAACTCTCTCTGCTAGCTAATAAACGCACTACAGTGCAATAATGGTACTGTATATAAAGGCAGACATGCCTTGCAAAGATTTTAAACCATATACTGCAAATCTGCATTAACTTTTAAACTCAGCCATTTGTAAAATTATATTTTCTTTTTTTAATTGGTTTTCTAATCTTATGTTTTCACTATCCTTGATCAGTAATAGGGCTAGAAATTATCATTTTATTCACACACTATTAACAAAAAAACACCTGTCTGAGAGACACAGATGGATGGCGATCACCTAACTATAAAGTTTGGGGCTCTCTTCTTTAGAAGGATAAATTGTATTTTTTATTTAAATATAAGCAGCAAAAGAAAAACTTTGAAGGAATTTTTTCTAAAGGTATGCACAGCTACGGCGAATAAGGTTATAATGCTTTTATTTGGTAAAAAAAAACATTTAATGAGTTTCATCAAGGAAATGATGTGAATCTCCAAAAGGCTTTTTTTGACACTCTATGATTAAATCTAACCTCATCTACATTTACTAATGTGTGCAATATATTCTTTTCATGTGAAAGGACACTATCTGCTTCTAGTGAGTAGCTGTGGTTTAAAAATGGTCTTCTTCCTCTTAAACAGTAATATTCTATATAATATATTATAGATAATATAAAGGAGAGTTATACACAAAAATATCCTGTGATATCCTTTCTCCCCAGGACACCTATACATTATAAGATACTTCACTAGAAAGTTGCATTTATGCACATGTAAGAAATAGATTCTGTAACTAAGAAGGCTTCTATGTTGTTGCCAGTACAACTACCAGCCCATGTGGTCTTCAAAAAGCCTCGTGAGCACCTACTAGCTTACACCCTTGACCCTAGTATTTAGTCTCTATCTTTGAATGCTGAATGTGACCCTACAGTTTATTTTTTAAATTGAAGACAGCCTACTAAGAACAATATAAAATAATAAACAGACTTTATTGATGGCTCAGTAGACTATCAATCCACAGATTTATGATTTTTTTTGTTTTCTTTCTTTCACAATGCTTGATAGGAAATGAACTGCAAACATTTCTTTTGTATGAAATATAAAGGAATGTGTGGGGGTAACTGATTGTTTTAAAACACTGTTAAATCTGAGTCTGAGGATTTGCTGTAACATTATATGTGCCTAACAGAGGCAGGTCTCTGTTCTATAATATGATTTGCTGTCAGCTTTAAAACGAGGAAGCTGCAGCTTTCACTTAATCTGCTGTGCACTAGAGAGAATGTGAAGTGTACTGTGTAACCTAGACCTCTACCAAAAAGAAGATGTGGATTATGGTATCTGACCCCTAATAGCCACAGATTAACACAGATTGTTATATCATTGTAACTGTGCTCCTCACAGAAACAATATTGGGAGGTAAGAATTACCAGTCCTATATCCCTGTCCTAAGTACTTTTCATTTTAATTGTATTTTTTAAAAAAAACTTTATACACACAATAGTTATCCTTTAACTTTACTGCTAAAGGTGTTTTAACACTACAGCCTTCTAGAAAAACATCATTAGAATTTCAGTCTTTTCACTGTTATTCCAACCTTCGTTTTGTTTTTCTAAATTTCTCGAAACTGAGTCTCTCCGTTTTTTTATATCATTAACATATAAATCTGAGGTAGTAATGCTAACAACATTTCTCTTATCTAAAACATTCACTGAAATACCACCTATTTATTTGCACATTATCACTTGCTATGAGATGCTCAATTAGAACAAAACTCTTCAGATAAGCCTAAAAAACCCTCTAAAAATAGACAACCCCTCCAACTTCTGCATGCCTTTAAAGAGACATTAAACCCCTCATACACACACAGATTTATACTAAACATAAGGATGTGGGTGGAATGTTCCTTTAAGACAAGTTACAAGCTGATACACAAATAACATTCACTGCAAGCATCCATACATACTACTCAGCACAAGTTTTTTTTCCCTTATATAATCTGCCACTCAGCCATCTTTCTTACTGTTTCATCAAAGCTTCAATTTGTTACAGTAATTCCATTTATTCAACATATTTGTTCATCCATGTAGGTGTCTCCTCTACTGAGGAAAATATTTAATGCTTTACCACAGATATGTTATTTGTAAAAGTTAAAATACCAACATTTCCTGTGTGCATTTGGAAATATCAGAAAAACACCATCATTTTCTAAACGATTTATAATTTAAGTCAGTAGTCAGGAGTATTTTACCTTCATCTTTCCTAGAAACTATGGGCAGGGTCTGTTTTATACAGGAAACAGCAAAAAGCGAGGGTAGCACTCCAAAAAAAAAAAAAAAAAATATAACTTTAATTATTGTAGACCACGCAACATATCACAATGTTTCTGGGGGAAAACTTGCCCCCTTCCTCAGTTGAACACCTGAGGAAGGGGGCAAGTTTTCCCCCCGAAATGTTGTGATATGTTGCGTGGTCTACAATAATTAAAGTTATATTTGGAGTGCTACCCTCGCTTTTTGCTGTTTCTTGTATCATATATCATTTCAAGGGTGGGCTTACCTGGAGGAGCGAGCACCCATTTTTGGACGAGTGCAGAGGACCCTATTGTGTGTTTGCTATCTGTTTTATTCGAAATAATGCCTTTGGCAAATTTACACACTAATCATAGAGCTCCAGTAAACAGGTTCAACTTGGCATGTACATCGTATATCTAGTGATGCAGGAAACAGTTGCTTTTTACATAACTTCTTTACTGCAAACATCTTCATATGGTGAGCAATCAAAATCCGTCATAAGAGAGAATTTTGTTGATGAAGCAGAACCATCTGCCAATATTTTTCTTGCTGCAGACAAGTTATTTTTGAACGGTTTAAAACATCTTTCAAGGAAAATGCAGGATGGAAGGAAATGACACTGCAAACTGTGCAATAATGTTGAGAAACAGCTAACAACAGGGTAACCAGTCAATACAGGAACGTCAAATGGAAATACAACCCAATGTCTCTTCCCAGATATGAAAGATCATTTTGGGGGTTGACATGCCCTTTTCTGTAATTGAACAGGTCAAATTGATGTATAACCAATGATTTTAATTTAAAAAATATACACACACTTAATTAAACAGTCAAAATATTCATGAATGCACATAGAATTGTTAAAATTAGCAATAATCATTAATGTTATATACAATAATATTAGAATAATAAAAATAACGACCCACCCAAACAAGAAACAAAAAAAAAACCAAATTTAATATTTGAAGCAGTGTTTCTAAACCTTTTTATCCTCAAACCATCCTTAAAAATGGATAAATTATAATAGGAAATAAATACATAAGATATAAGAATATATTATCTAGAATTAGATCTTTCTTTATCAGTCAATTCATTTGTTTTATCTACATTCATCACATTTTTCTCTTGAGGAAAACCCTAGAAGCTTGTCAGGGAACCATAATAGTTGAGAAACAATGATTTAAAGGATTTAAAAATTAGAAATTTTGAATTAAATAAACAAAAGGAAATAAAGAAAAAAAGAAAAGTTATGTTTTAGCAATGCTGAATAAAAGGAATAAAAGTGTTGTTATTTGCATGGTCCTTGCATGGCTGACTTAACTACAGCATTTTCTGAATCACTGAGCATGTGCTGGCTGAAAAAATTATGGGGGGGTGGGGGGTGTTTCTGCATGAAGCCAGTTGCTAAAAAAGGGAGCGAAAGGGGGGGGGGGTTCTGCATGAAGCCCGGTTGCTAAAAAAGGGAGCAAAAAACTATAGTTTTAGATCCCATAAGTAAGAGTGATAGTGTTAGAATATTTTAAATAGTAGGATGTGGAGTGAGGGGGTTCATTTTTTGATATTCTTTCTGAGCAAATATAAACATATACTCATCTGGTACCCTTCCTTTAAATCAGTGATTCTCTTTCACCACAATATACTGCATACAAACTGTCCCCATGGCAACACTATAACCTATAAATAACACAGTCTAGCAAACCAAACCTTTTGTTGACAGGTGTTGTCAATATTAATATAATTTGCTTTAAAATTCTAAATGTACAGTACTGTGAAAAGGATTTATGCAGATGAACAAAAAAATCTATTCTATTTGTTTATTTTATCAATTTACAAAATGCAGTGAGCAAACAGAAAAGA
This sequence comes from Hymenochirus boettgeri, assembly GCA_019447015.1. Lineage (NCBI taxonomy): Eukaryota > Metazoa > Chordata > Amphibia > Anura > Pipidae > Hymenochirus > Hymenochirus boettgeri. Next base: position 327,016,315 of record CM033469.1, read on the forward strand.
AAATTATCAATAAATATTTGGGGTTACTTCAAACCAGCATCTATTCTTATAAATAGCTGGTATTTGTAGGATTACATTTAGGTATTTAGTTAACCAATTATAGGTACTAATGATCATAGTTTTCATGTGTAGGTTATAACACAGTCATTAATGGAAGAAAAAACAGCAGTGTAGGAGCTTTAACACTGGTTGACAAACAGCCCAAGATAGAACAGCAACAAGACACAAGCAGGGTTATTCAATAAAAGTTCTTATCGCTGATTTTGCCCCAACCAATCAGATCTTATTTAACATTTGAAAGCTAACAACTGATTGGTTGGGGTAAAATCTTCCTGAAGATTTCCTGTAGGCAAAGATTTCAAAGCAGATTGTGATTTTAAGTTGTGCTGTCGAAGCTCTTTTAAAGAAGCACAAAGAAAAAATGGCAATGACAACAGACTCAATTGTTGGCCAATGAAACTGAAACAAATGTGGCAAATTACAAACACACCATGCTTACTCCCCTTTGAAATTGGAGGATGTACAGTTGACCTGGACCCAGGTACACCCATTTACTGTAAAAATGTCTGGGCAAAGGAGGTAAAAAAAAAAGAAATACCAAGGTCAAGCAACGGCACCATGCACAAAAACATATACGAACTGTGATGCAGAAGAATGGCAGCAGGTGCTGATGAGTCAACATTTGAAATATTTAGTTCCAGAAGGAGGCAGTTTGTTTGTGAAAGAGCTGCAGAGCATTACAATAAGGAGTATCTATAGGCAACAGTAAAGCATGGTGAAGGTTCCTTGCAAATTTGGGGCTGCATTTCTGCAAGAGGAGAGGCATTTGATTTGCTCCACATGTATTCTGTAACAGGACAATGACCAGATTATGGGAGATAATATTGATCAAATTACATTTTTGATTGTCCCATAGCAAAAGTGGATTGTTACGATTAGTTGTAGAGATACATTTGCAAGATGCAATGTGACCAACTTCCACACAAACAGACTGCAGCTAAGTAAAAATTAAATCAATGAATAAGGCAAAGCTGGCATGGAAACTTTTACAGTGCTCTATTTGCTAAATAGAACTCCCCAGTAGAGAGTTGAACTGATGTATCCCAATGCACACTGTAAGGCTGGGACTATTTGTCCTGACTGAGCGGTAGCCGGCCACCCCACACCAGCAGATTGCATGTGTGTACGAGCCTTAAGAGTCTCACGGTGTCTCTCCTACTTTTATTTGGGGGAGAATAAACAATGCAAGAAACTGAAGCAACTAAATCAGGTAAATTCAATAGCAATTAAGTTACTAAGAAATTCACACTATTAACTCTTAAAGGAACCACAAAATGAAGTCAGCTTGCAATTGCTTGTGATTCAAAGCATGTAAACCATGGAAGATGATGCTAAACTAGCAGTGAAAATGCAATTTCCAATGCAAAACAGGTTAAAGACAAAAGTAAAATTCTGGCATGAATGGAAGCAAAGTAAAAAACATTATTATGAAGGACAACTATAGGAGAGGTAAGAGCACATAACACCAGGCAAAGGAAAGAATAGGTCAAGAAAGGAGATAAATGAAACTAGCGATTTTCGTTTCGACATATGTTTGGTTAAAGCTAAAAATCCAATTTGAAACTGGTGAGATTTGTTCTGAAAGTGGTATTGAGGAACCAAACTAAACTTACAAAAATCTGAATTGAAACGAATTGAATTCAAATTTTTCAAATTTTCAATCATAATGTTCAAATATTCAATCAGAATTTTCGTACACTATTTTTTCTTCAAATTTTCAATCATTAGTTAAAAATTTTGAAGGTTTCAAATATTCTGTCAGATCCCCAGATTTTTAAAATGGTCAGTTCCAGGTTAGTTTAGAAACCAGGGCTCATTGCTACTCCAGAATATAAGTGACCAAGGTAAAAAAAAAAAAAAAAAAAGCTCACCACAACAACGTAATTGATACACCAACAAAGGAATCTGCAATAGAAACATAAACAAACTCGTTGATCTTATATAAGTTTTAATGAGCATAAATATTTAATAAATCTACAGCAGTCATGAGTCATCTAATATTTCACTGAGTGTGGTCCCCATAGCCTTTTATTAGAGTGAATTTTTAAATTGGACTGCATGCAGCAGGGTTTTGAAAACTACTATAGAAGTCTATAGGGGGGTAATTTTATCAAAAAACATGCATTCCAGAAAGGATACCCAAAGGCAAAAAAAAAAAAAAGATATTTAGTGTGAACAATTTTTAAGATAACAAATTAATTGAAGATTTGAATTTCTAATGAGGATACATGAGAGTACTTTATTCAGTTACTGAACAGTTGGATGTGTCACTTCCGTCACAATGCGCGCTATAGTTTATGTGAAACAGGAAGTGGTCGGGACCTGTCATTGCAGCCGGCGGTGGATCCCGAGCAAGGTAAATTTACTCACCTTCATTCCTGACTCCTGTAAAATTCATTGAAGAATGGAAGGTAAGGCTGGGTACACATAGAGGTACTATACGTCTCAACCGAGCGTTCGCCAGGACAAATGTCCGTCAGTCGTGGCAAATTCGTCCGCGTCCGAATTTGCGAACGATCGACCGTGTGGTCCCATAGGGGACTGCACCAAACGGATGATCAAGGTCGGTCGCCCCACACCAGGAACCCAACCTAAGGCATAGCTCCTTTACCTCCCTTTCTTCAATCAATGTATTAGGGGGCATCTATAGTGGGAAAATTAAATTTTTTTTGTGTTCTATAATTCCCCCCCAGAGTACCTTTATTTTCTTCAGATTCCACCTCTGTCCTGAGATATACAAGTTAAAAGAAGTGAAGATTTCAATACACCACTCCTGCTTGAGCTGTCAATCAAATCCCCTAACAGCATGCCGGTATAGTGTGTATGCTTACACAGGATTTACAAATACTGGGTTAAAAACAGAAGTAAAGGGAAGGAGAAGTCCCCCTCCTTCGCAAGCTTTCACCGATTTATTGCCTGTCAAAGGGAGACCTGGCTGCAGTTTGGATACCCATATACAAAAGGGACATCTTGGAAATGGAAGAAGTTCTGAAAAAAGCAACTAAATTTATAAGGGGAATTAAGAGGCTTGACTATGCAGACAGATTGGTAAAGTTAGGGCTGTTAATATTGGAGGCACCGGGATATGATCACTTTGTTAAAGGGTATCTCCACTGAGGAAAAAGCTATTTTTTTTTGGTACACCATCCCCCAACCCTCCCCCTACCTTTTTCCCCCCCAGAATTCCCCTTCGTTTGATTGTAGCAGCATGGGAAAGTTGTGCTGGTTCCTGGGGGTGTGTCTTCCCCTGTGCTGGGAGTGCTGTCACTCAATGTGCATCATCATGGTAGCAGACACACCCACTTGGCTACAGTAAGAAATCCTTTTCTCCCTGACTCTCTAAGTTCATTTTTACAGCTGATCATGCAGAGAGAGACTTGGAGGAAATGTTAAAACCCTCTTCCCACAATACTGTAACAAAGGCAGGGGGAACTTGTGTTGTTTTTAATAAAGATTTTTTTGAGTTTAAATCTGAGAGGGGTGGTTGAAAAAGTAATCTAAGATTGATTTGATAAGGGATGATGGGAATATGAGGCAATCTGGTATTGGAGGGGGTGGGGGAGAGAAAAAGCTAGTACCTGATTACTCCTCCATTAATTAGTGAAGTCAGCAAGCTGCTGTGATGGTCATATGATTATTCCTCCATTAATCAGTAAACTCAGTAGCTTGAAAAGTGTGTGTGTGTAGAATCGACCAACCAGTCACCAAGACAGCAGTCCCAACGCATCCTCACACGTTCTGCGCATGCACTAAAGGAACACGCACGTCTGACATTTCCCAGGCAGTCACTAAAAGTTGGCGGACCTACACCATCCACAGTGTTCAGGGAGAAACTCATTGGATTTCTTCTAAACTACTGCTCAGACACAGGATACTGCAGGTACATTTCCACCTTACACATATCTATCCTTACAACCCAGGTGACTTTTATCAGTGGAGATACCCTTTAAAAAAATATTAATGGGCAATATAATAAAACTCTCTAGTGCACTGTTCACCAATAGCCCGTTTAGGATGAGTTGTGGACATCCTTTAAGAATAGAAGAAAATAAGCTTCATCTTCAGGTTAGGAAAGTTTTTAGTGAGAATGGTGAAAATGGATGTAAACTTGGAAGAATGTTTTCCGATGGATCAACTGTTCAGTAGCTGCAGGGGAGGTAATGAAGTGAACGGGACCGTAGCATAGCTCTGTGCAATGCATCTCTCAACAGTGTACCTACAGTATCTGAAAGTAAATGAAACCTTCAGAGAAGATCAATCCAGTTCCATATTTTTATTAATACCCTAAATAAGCACTGACATGCTGACTTGACTCTAGAATGAGAGCTAGAATGAAATCCAGAGTGTACTCCTTACTGTAAGAGGAAGTAAGACTGGAAAAAGTAATAAAATCTACTATTTAAAAAAAATGGAGTGGGACACGACCAAAGGAAATATAAACTAGTGGATACTCTGAAATCATGATTATTAAGGATATAGACCAAGAATAGTAGAAAATGTAGGTAAAATGTAAAGGAAATTAAGATGTTTAGGTGCATTGTATCCTCCTATAATAAAACATTTCATATGCATTTTGTTAGCAGTGATTTAATTTTTCATTCCTTATTTCCCACTAGTCTGATTCAATTAAATAAATTACTATCTTAAAAGCAAATAGCAAGAGCTCAATTAATTTTTCAATAGTGGGAAAGACAAGACCAGTATATAAGTTCAAAATGAAAGATAAATGAGACAAAAAAGCGTGGAGAATAAAAAGTAAACACCTATCCTTAAAATACAACATAGGGTAGGAATCAGCAACTCAGCCAGTGCAGAATATATTGAATAGGCTGTGCAGAGCTATTTCTAAAATTTTTAGTAAAACCTGCACTAACCAAAAGAATACATTAGGTAGCGTATGTTTTACACTAATTCGGTCGAATAGCGCGCCATTATAAAATCACCCTGTTAATTTTAAAACATCAGTTGCTTCAGGAACCTCATCCTTCTCTTTGTGACATTTCTGTATAACCTTGAAAGGCTTTACAATAAATACTTTTTTGGTAATCAGATGGAACACTGCTTTGGTTGTTGGACTTTCACCTACAAATAATGTACATTTTAAAACCTCCCAATATATATTATATATATATATATATATATATATATATATATATACACTCGAATATAAGTCGAGATTTTCAGGCTTTAAAATTAGCCTGAAAACCTAACCTCGGCTATACTCGGGGTCAAGTCCTAATTTAAATCCAAATGCTGCAATTGCGGATAGGAACCAGTTGGTGACACAGTGTTAAAAAATCCTTCATCTGCATAGAAAGTTCCAGCTGATCTGCCTTTACACTCCTTCCTGCTTCCTGTAGTCTGTCTGCTGGACTCACTCAGCACTGTCACTGCTCATCTGGATGCTGTAAATCTGATGGCTGCTAGTTCAATGCAAGTGACAGCTTGAAACTACAACTCTCAGGTGACACTTAATTATTGGGGTCAGGAGAATTGTAAATGATGGTAAGCTTAATTAAAAGTTTATTGAGCCTTGCCACTCCACATGTTTAGAAACTACAATTCCCAGCAACCAAAGCATGCTTGGAGTTGTAGTTTCCAAACATCTGGAGTGCCAAGGAATTGGGGGTTACTGGTACTGGATTTGCCTATTACTGTATGGGACTACTGTATGGGAAATCTGCTGTACATTTAAAGGGCATCTTAAGCCACAAAACAATACAGAATCTGAAGGCAGTAGTGGACATAATTTCTACCCTCGGCTTATACTCGAGTCAATCAGTTTTTACTATTTTTTTCAGGTAAAAATGGGTACCTCAACTTATACTTGGATCGACTTATACTCGAGTATACACGGTATACCTGGAGCTAAACACAAATGAGTAAAAAGTTGGTATATTTGCTGTTGCTTAAAATTGAAACATAACCTGTTATAAACAAAAGTGTCACAAAATACATGGTCAGTGAACTGAGAGAATAAATACAGATGGTTGCTCATCTGTTAAAAAACAACTAGAATACAAACAAAATGACACAGTGAATCACAGGCCTGGCTGCCCCAAGCTGCACATCTTTGTGCTAGTCTCTACTGATGTCTCTACTGATATTAAAAAAACTAAATCTATAAACCTTATGCCTAAACTTAAACCTAAAGTGACCTTATGCTGCCTGTTATTCATTCTCAATCAACAATAAAGCAAATCAATGTTTTCCAACTAATTTTCTAAAAACAAAACACAAACTGACAGTATAATGCGCTCTACACCTCTTGTGCTCTTGCCATGTACATATCAGACCACGTACATATCTATTTCTCAATTCTGTTTCTCTCTGTGATAAAAAAAAAAAACGTTAAGGGTTAAACTGTATACAATTAAGCACAAGTAAAAAATCTTCTGCAAGATTCTGTCTGTCATATTCTAACAATTGCGCTAGTCACAGTCTCAGACGTTCTCCATATATAAATTATAGGGTGATAATCGGGACTGCAGATTGCCCTCAGCCACGGCCGACTCCATATACTTTAGTACAGGGAGACCACTGCGGACAACCATGGGCGACCGCGGGCATTCCTGAACGATGCAGAGGCTGATGGTGAATGTTCGTTGGCCTCAGGAGCTCTCGGAAATGTGATACAAATGCGAACGATAAAGGGCCAATACCGTTGGTACCGCCCCTTTATCATTAGTATGTGTACCCACCTAAACATGCATCCAAAATATTAGTTATAATCATATAAGTCCACAGGTAGATGGGGAGAAAACAAATTATTTCACAGACTATGCTGTGATAACCGTATTCATTCACACATAACAGGTTTCGGTTGTCATGCACTTGAAAAAGGTTGCATGACAACCGAAACATGTCACATGTTAATACACACAGTTATCACAGCATAGTTTGTGGAATAATTTGGTTTCTCCCCTTCTACCTGTGGACTTATATGTGTATTGGAGATTAGTTTAATGCTCCTATTGATGGAGGATTGAGACCAGGAAATGTGACCTAACCAATGTTCAGCCTCAATCTTACAGTATATCAAATATTACTGGTAATTATTAGATCATTGAGGTCTACAAAGAACGTGACTGTCATTTTTTTCCCTTTGTAATGAAAGAAAGTTTCTCACTCATGCACACTGGGTGGCAAACTTGATGTAAATATATAGGTGCAAATTTCGTACACCGTCTAGAGCTATAGCAAATATTCAAAAAAACAAAGGAATAGGTGCACACTACCAGGTATGTGTAATATGTTTATTTGTGATATTGCAGTATGTGAATCACACAAATAAATGTATAACACATGCATCCTACCTTTTTTGAATGATGCCATTTTTTCATAGTCATTTTGTTTGACAAAAATCTGAAATGATTTACCGTAAGTAATTAAAAGGAGATCTATTGCTTTACCTAATGTGACTATGTTAATGTAAGAACCTTTCATGAAATCATCTAGGCAACTTAAAAATGATTACTGACTTGCTGTGTAGAGCTAAACTAATTTGACATTTGCTCCATGCCATGACTCTTTGAGGTATTGAGATCAACTGATGAATGCACCTGGCATGGCCCGAATTAATAGGGTTTGTATCAAAATAAAGTTGGATTATGTGAAATAAAGCTGCTGAGTATATCAAGATTAAAAGCTTTTTCACATTTCATTCTCAAACATAATCCAGATCTTGAAGTTTAAAAGAGGATAAAGGTTTAGTAGGGGTTAAAAAACATTCTAAAAAATCTAAAAATTACATAGTTCAAGATTCTCAATCTTTAAAAAAAGATAAGAAGCCAGTAAGAAGCCATATAACAACACAACACTCAACATGGACTTGCAATCTTATTGTTTACCTAGTTGATTATACATTTTTCTTTTCTTCCTTTAAAATCTGAATTTTCCTATTATAATTATATTCATAAGCAACTGACATTCCTTTCTTTGAATACTATTTACCTTTTACCTTTTACTACCAATTTTCTGTAGCCAGATCACTAAATTGTGACCATTTAAAGGCACATTTTGTCAAACAATTTGACCAACTTGCCATTAGACTATTTTCACGAATCATGTGGTTAATCTTTCCATGTTTAGATTTGGGATACCGCAATGCACTAAGCTAACATAACATAAAAATGCACCACTGCATTGTTTAATGATGCCATAATTTACACAATGAAAAAAAATAAACTGTCATTAGCTAATAAGTCCTCCATGAATTTTAGCCTCTTTACCATATTATGTTGAATATATAAATACAAATAAGTAGATGTTTATATTATCTTGTTAATAACACGCGCCTAGCTAATAATGTTACAATAGAATACTAAGAAATTAATATACTGCAGCTACTGTACAATTAGACTGTTAGATGGTACAAAACTGTTAACCTTGCAATTGCTATAGCTTTTAGCTCATACCAAACACCTATCACAAAAGGCTTTAGTAGTCAACTTCATTTGAAGCACAGATGGTTCCTTAATAAAAAAAAAGGGGATGGATTTTCACATTAAAAGAAAAGCTTTAAAGGCAAAAAAATAAACACAAAAGGCAAGTTATTTACCACTTTAAAAAATATTATCACAGGGAATTCACATGTATGACTCATTAAAAAGAATACTCAAAGCTAAGACGTATGTGCTTTGACATAGTCACAAGAACCTGCATTTATGCTTGCATCGCTGATTACTTATACTCTCAGGCAGATATAAGCCTACTTGATTCAATACACATGTTCCCCATGGCCTTTTAGAAGGCAAAATGTGAATTGTAATTATGCTGCTATACCTGTCTACTATAATACTGTACATGTAGATTAGTTTACAGTTATTTTGCAATCTGTGCTACTCCTTACCATCTTAGGAGTTACAAAGTTATGGCACTATAGAAATGGAATTTTGATTGTAGCCCTTGATCTGACTGGCATTGTATAAGGTTTGGGCATAACATTGTCAGCAGCATCCACATATACTTAAAAAGAACTGCCTATAAAAACCAAAGTTTATTTGCCATGTTGGACATTGGCTCACTATAGCCTATAGAAAAATGGCAATGATTTTTTTGTGCTGGCAAATTAGGAGGGGATTTTAAACGTAAAATGGGTTACGTTTCATCTAATTATTGTTAAGATTAATGTTTAGAACGGGGGGGGGGTTGTATTATAAACTGTTATGGCTAGGTTCACATTTTCCTGTTCATCTAAACATAGCCTTAGTTACTTTTACTTTAATGACCACTACATTTAGACTAAAATGGACTCTAACACTGATCCAGATAAAATTATTTAAAACAAGATAAATACTAAAGTTCATAAATTAAAGATAACAGGTTATTAAAGGAGCCGTTCACCTCATAAAATAACAGTTTCTTAATCCAAAAAAATATTTGTAATGGAGATAGGAGCACTAGCCCTATCTGCTTACAAATACACCATCCATTGGTGCTACTCTGTCTCTCCTGTCAGCTCCCCTGCGCTCTCTCTCCCCTCCTCCTTCTCGTGCACATCTATGTTAAAGATAGTCACAGAGTCGCTTAAAAGGAGAGGCAGAGTCTCCATACACAGCCTTAATGAATCTTCCCACACCAGGTTTTAACAACTCAGCACAAAAACTGATAATGTATATATGCGCAGCAGCTAGGGACTTATTGGCCAAATATTGGAAGCAACCGAGCCCAACAAAAACTAAAGTTATCAATAGAATCTGGTGGATCCATAATAACGAACATTTAGCATATTCCCTTAATAATTCTCTAACTAAATGGTACAAAATTTGGGATATAGGGATTCTGAAAATGGAAACTAAGGCAAACGACCCTGCCTAAAGCTCGTATGAAGGGTAACTATGAAGTTGTGGAACAGAATAATCTCTCAATGTGGTGGCGCCTCCGGCTGCCCCGGGACCAAGATTAAAGGGTGAGTGACCATCTCTTTAATGCTCAAATTGAATTGTATTGCTAGTTTAAGTTCTACAATGGATATATAATGTGTAACTATGCTGCTAAACACTTCAAAAGAAAAGACAATGTTGAAGTGACTGACCTACCACTAAAGTTTCTGCTGTGAACTTATCTTGTTGGAAAAGGCATCTGGTAAAGCATACAATTTTATACATAAAAGAACAAAGACTTACTAACATTATCCAGATGTTATATTTTGTCCCTATATCTGGCAATGTCTGTTTACCAGGCAGCTATCTAGCTTAAGGTGAGGTGGGCCAAAAGGAGCAAAAAGCCCTCCACAGAACATAAAAATGGAACAAAGCCTTCTTATAACAGAAGGTATCTTGCAGTCTCATGCTATATGAATATCATTGCCCACATTCAAAGAAACAAGGAGTAATTTCTCACTCTCAGATATCCCTGAGTAAAGCTGGGTACACACAGTACCGATAAAAGCCCTGACGGTATCAGGGCTTTATCGGTACTGTGTGTACCTTGCTTTTCCGAATGAGCGCGCAACTGCCGGACAATTGGGTCGGCCGCGGCCAAGGGAACACATAGTCCCGAGTGCTCGGGACTGTGTGTATGAAGATCTTTGAAAGATGACAGACAGGATCAGCAAGATCCTGTTTGTCTTCTTTCAAAAATATTTTAAATGTGTACCCAGCTTAAGGGGCAGAGATATACAAAAGGACACAAAGGAGAAATTTTGCACATCTCAGTCCCTTACTCTGGGGAACCTGGGAGTGAGAAATGCCTCCTTGTTTTTTAGATTTTGGGGCAATGCTATTCATATAGCAGGAGATTGCAAGATACCTTCTGTTATAGAAGGCTTTGTTCTGTAAATAAAACAGTAAATTTACATTTGGTGACCACAGTAGGTAATAAAATAATTAGTACGAAGTGTCCATGGAGGGTATAGTATAAATTAGATATTTAAGGGTTTGGGTGGTTTTGAGGAATTTAACGTATATACTCAAGTACAAGTTAAGAAATTTTAGCTTTAAAATCATCCCGAAAGTCTCCCCTCGGCTTATACTTGGGTCTGGGCTTATCTGGATGCTTGAAAGAGCAGCTGGACAAAAACACATAGCCCTGGGGAAACAAAAGCTGTACCATGCAACACACAGAATCCTCTTGATTTTGGTGGGTTAGGCAATTGTTATCCTGCTCACTCGTAGATCAGCCCAGACTGCAAAGGAAATAGAAAAACAACAAGAGAAGAAACAGGATTTAACAAATCCTACTATTAAATAAGTAGGGATCTTTAAATATTCTGGCAGCACAGAATGGGACAGTCTATGGGACTGTGTATTGGACTCTATGGGGCTGTGTTTGGGATATCTATGGGGCTGCGTATGGGACTTTCTATGGAGCTGTGTATGGGACTTTCTATGGGACTGTGTATGGGACTTTCTATGGGACTGTGTATGGGACTTTCTATGGGACTGTGTATTGGACTTTCTATGGGGCTGTGTATTGGATTGTCTATGTAATAAAGTCAACCCTCAGTTTATACTCGAGTCAAGAATTTTTACTGGTTTAACAGTTAAATATAAGTACCTCGGCTTATATTAAGGTCGGCTTATACTCTAGTATGTATTGTAGCCAGATTAATTTTACATGTCAATTAAATTAAATTGTAAGCAAGTTTTGAACCTTGTCCAGAGTCCCACATTTTTTGTTGAGTATCCATTTCCATTCTAATCTCTCCGTTATGATCTAAAATTTTCTATGAGCACCGTGACTTTTAGGAAGTGACCTTGGCTATGGAAACGGGCATCCACAGGGACATCTATTTTTTTTTGTTAGTTGTGAACCTATGTGAGGTCATTTTTGCCTCTTGTTTCTCCTACATATAGCCCTGAGGGGAACTTAGCACATAGAATACCACATTACATGATTTGCAGTAAAAAGTCCCCTTTATTTCAAATCAATGTTGGGAACCAGTCATTGGTATACTGTCTCCAGTGTTGATATGCTTACAGTTTTTGCATGCAGGGAAATGTTCCATTTTGTTAGGGAACTTTTCACAACCAGTTCTAAATGCAGGGTTGTCAATAAGCTAAGAGTGGGGGGTCTGGGAATCATTTTGTAGAATGGACTGGCTATTATTTGGAGCAATTTCATTTGGTGGTAGTGTATGAACTAATGGAATATTGTTGGTTCTGGGGAGGCAGATGTTATTAACAGACTGTGTCTCTGTTTTGTGAAATCCTTTTTAATCTGCATGTTTGTATCTGCAGAAACAAAGCCAATCTAGTTATATCAAATGCCTTGACTCTTGATAACAAGAGCTCTTTATGTGTTTAGGGTAAAAACTGTTGCTGCTGAGGTATGTGGAACTGTCTGTAGGCTTTTGATATATGGAAGTTTGCAATGTGTCTTTCATACGTACTATGGTGCCGGTAAGGCAAGTCTTACAGTGTTCCCCGGGCATTCTATTATTCACAGGGAGGTGGCAATAAGCATTCTCTATTGTGAACAATAGAAATGGATATAATTTACTTAAAAAGCACAGTTTAGTGTCCCTTCAAGAGACTTAATTCTCCTTTTATAGATTATAAAATCTGTGCAGGCAAGCTAATTTATTCAACTTGTTTCTCTATCCAGTGGCAAGCGCAGGATTTTCCTAAAAGGGTTACCACTGAACAAGCCCAGAAGGAGGTTCATGATGAATACATTCATGTGTTCTGTTACATATGGATCATATAATAACATATATATTCTCTAATTGCCATTATTATCATCACAGTTGGCCACTACACATATTCCCTTTTCTTTTGTTAAAAAGTATATTTATTAAGGCTGGGTACACACAAAAAGATATTTCCGTATATTGGTTGGTCAGGCCGAAAAATCTGAGGTGATTTCGGCAGTGGCAGTGAACGCTGTGGTCCATAGGAGACATTTGCTGTGGCTGACCACTATATAGCAGCAAAAAGTCAGGGCGGAAAATTTTTCGTGTGTATCCAGCCTAACATTCTGTTTTACTGATAAATCCACATTCGCAATAGTTTACCATTAGTGTCTTTCATAGTCAGAACTGTGACACCGACGGTGGATCTGACAGATTTGCAGTAGAAGCGATAACATTGAATGTCTGAATGAAGGGAACTCCTGTTTCCCCAAAACATCGTGAATTTTTACATGCTGTACTAGTTACTAAACATTCTGATATGCATTGAGTGCAGTGTCATTGGACGATTATATATATATATATATTATAATGCAATGTTGACAATCAGCTATACAACCACCTCCAGGATTTCTTAATGTCCCTATTCCTGCTCACTAAACTCCAGTTTAGCAACAGTTAACCGGGAGGGGGGGGGATAAGTTATACATCCATTGGTTATTTGATATCAGTGATCTCTAGGCTATAGGACAGATTTGGGTATCGACAATTCAACCCACACACCAGGTAATCCATCCACTGCATATTATTGAGGTGATTTCTTTTGTAATGGGCCTTGGATTTATGCCCAATTAGATCCCAATTTGTTCACATATATTTTGTTAACATTTTAAAGTGTGTTTGTTTATAGGCATTTGTTTGGTTCATGGTAGGAGAGGTGGACCACCTTCTCCCCCGTGTCCAGCCCAACACATTGGTTCCATGGCCACTAGTTGCCTATTTGTGGTTCCTCCATGTATCCCATGTTAATTATTTTGTTATTTGTTACAAGTCTGGTATGCCTCCTATATAGTCATACCATGGTCTCCATATTTTGGTGAAAATGTTTTCATTACCTCTGTGTTTATATATCAACTTAATAAATGGAGTTGCCTGGGTGATCATCTCTTTCCATGTCCGGAGTTTGGGGGTTTTACTGGACATCCATTCCAAAACTATTGTGCGTCTGGCATAAAACAGCAGTTCCTGAAGGAGTGTCAGTTTTGCCCTGGAACAGTTGTCTACTTCAGGCAGTCCAAGGAGGCATAGTTTAGGCTCCAGTGGGATTGGTTCATGCATTATTTCAGACATCGTTTGTACGATACTGATCCAGAAACGTGACACAAAGGGGCAGAGCCAAATTAAATGCCAGAAGTCGGTTTGTGTCGTATGGCATTTAGGGCACTCAGAGGATATACCTGGGGACATATGAGAGAGACGGTGGGGGGTCAAATACGTCTGATGTATTATGTTAAATTGTATACATTTTTTATTAGCTGCCTTTGAGGCCTTAATATGTGATTCAGCAAAGTCTTCCCATTCCTCCATAGTGAGGGATCGGATATATCTTGTCCTTTTATTTAGGATGCTCGTTGCAAATTCTGCACTTCTAGATTGGATTAAGTACAAATATATTTGAGATATCGCTCGTCTCTCTCCATACATCATAAAATGTTTAATTATAGGGTGCGAGTAAGTATTGATTGACAATGATCGGAATTCAGCAATAAAACAGTAACGTAATTGAATATACCTAAATAGGAAGGAGCTCGGAACATTATATTGTTCTTGTAGTTCAGAGAAGGTTAAGAATGTGCCTTGGTTTGTTATATGGGCTATGGATACAATTCCAAGGTTTTCCCATATCCGGGCTGCTGCAAATGTAAACAACTTGGGGTATTTTTTATTATGCCAGAGTGGGGATTCGCTACATATTCCCTCCATCTTCAATATACGGTTTGTTTCTCTCCAAATTTTGTGTTGTTGGGCATGTAGAGGGGTACCCCCTCCAGTTATATTATATGCAGGAGACTCCAGAAAGGCTAGTGGGGAGTGAGGTAAGTATGCATGTAACAGACACTCTAAATCATATAGCCCAGGTGGAGGCATATCTTGTGGGTCTGGGGGTGGTAGTAATATCCATTGTTAAAAATATTAAGTTGACTAGCTATATAGTATATATAAAAATCTGGCAAGGCCAGTCCCACCATGTGTTTTGGGCATTGTAGAATCTTGGTTTTAACCCTGACTCTGCCTGGGGACCATAGAAAAGTAGTCAAATTACTCTGGAGTGTCTTTAAAAATGAGGTGGGTATAGGGACCATGCTGTGTTGTATTGCGTACAGTATCTTGGGTAGCAGGATAATTTTGATCAGATTTATTTTCCCTATCAAGTTTATTGTGAGTTGTTTCCACACTCCCACTTTGGATTTGACTAGTTCAAGAAGTGATAGAATATTTTTTTGTAGAAATTGCGTGGGGGATTTAGTAATCTGGATACCTAGATATGTGAATTCTGTTTTAATTGGAATAATTGTGGTGATATGGGGGGGAATATCCAGCAGGTCGTCTAGAGGAAATATGCAGGATTTTCCCCAGTTTATATATAGCCCGGAGTAGGGGCTAAATGTGGAGATAGTATTGTATGTATTTATTAGACTGTCTTGGAGATCAGCTAGGTATATTATTACATCATCAGCATACAGACTTAACAAAGATGTCTGTGCTCCCAGGGAGAGTCCTTTAATATTGGGGTTATTCCTAAATTGGATTGCTAGGGGCTCAATTGCCAAAGCAAATAGATAAGGGGATAGTGGGCAGCCCTGTCTAGTACCTCTATATAAGTCGAAGAATGGCGAACATATACCGTTTGCTTTTACTGTTGCTTTGGGGTGTGAGTATAGCAGCTTGACCCATTCTATGTATATGGGTCCAAATCCAAACCTGGCTAGGCAGGCCCACAGATACAGTCACTCCACCGAATCAAAGCCTTTTTGGGCATCCAAAGTGAGCATAAGTCTTGTTCCGGTGTTGTCATGATCAATTTGGCAGTGTATTAATGTCTTTCGAATATTAATGGAGGTGGACTTGCCTGGCATAAATCCAGTTTGGTCTGGATGGATGATTTTGGTTATGACTCTCTGAAGTCTCGTTGCTAAGATTTTTGCAAGTAATTTGTAATCAATATTTAATAGGGATATGGGGCGATAGGAACTACAATCTGTGGGATCTTTGTTTGGTTTTAATAGGAGTGCTATATGGGCTTCGTACATGGAGGGCGGGAGAGAGCCACTGTTGTGGGAGCTTTTCAGGGTTTCTAGTAGTTGGGGGAGAATTTGACTGCTATATTTTTTATATATTTCGACCAGGATTCCATCTGGTCCAGGAGATTTGCCTGGTTTCATGGAATTCAGGGCATCAGTTAGTTCCTCTAGTGATATTTCAGCTTCCAGGGGGGATATTTCAGAATATATGAGTCTGGGGAAGGTAATAGAGGATAGATAGTGAAGCATTTGTTGTGGGGTGGTTTTGAGTTGTGATCTATATTGTGAGTGGTAGAACTTGGAGAATGCCTGAAGGATTTCAGATGGTTTGTTAATAGTACCTATTTGCGTGTCCTTTATTTCTAATATAGTGTTTTGGTCTGATGATCTGTGGGCAATAATGGCTCAGGATCGGGAAAGCTCTGCAGCCAGTAGGGGTTAATTTTCATCTGTCTAATGTCTATGTTGCATGGAGTGTTGTATAGGGAGCACAGTAGTGGGGAATGATCTGATATTCCGCGAGTCAGGTGGCATATTTTTTTTATTAGTTGGTACCGTATATACTCGAGTATAAACCGACCCGAGTATAAACCGAGGTACCTATTTTTACAATAAAAATCGAGTAAAATTGATTGACTCGAGTATAAACCGAGGGTAGGAAATATGACCACTAATTCAAATCTGTAATTAGCAAAAATGATTACATGGCATTTCAGATGTGTGCCACCCAGCCACCCCCCTTTCCTCCCACCCACCTACTGCATAAAGTAGGTAGACTTAAAAGTCCACCCTAAACATAAGATTATATCCTCCTTACTAGAGGGCTGATACCATAATTATAGTATAAATTTTAATAATTAAATAGGTGCCACCCACCACAAACCCATTGCATTACCGGTAGGTTTGATGTACCGTAGTAAAGGCTGACTGGGAGACTGTTCTGTTCCATGACACTGCACTGTAACTTCCAGCAAGGAACATGTACCGGTATTTACAAAAAGGAGACCAGGAGCGTGTAGGAGTGGAACCGAGCAGTCTGAAGCAACGGAGAGAGCAGAGGTGCAGGCACGTTGGACACGCAAGCTACGCACGCATGTTACGCACGCTCTGATGTACCGGTAAGCAAAGCGTGCGTAACATGCGTGCGTAACTTGCGTGTCCAACGTGCCTGCGCCTCTGCTCTCTCGTGCTTCAACTGCTCCGGTCTCCACTCCTACACGCTCCTGGTCTCCTTTTTGTAAATACCGGTACATGTCTCCTTGCTGGAAGTTACAGTGCAGTGTCGCAGATGTGAGGTAAAACTTTGCGGGGTATTTTTTAAACAGATTTTTCGGGTCTATTTTGTGTATGACCCGAGTATAAACCGAGGACATATTTTTAAGGTCTTTTTTAGACCTAAAAATCTCGGTTTATACTCGAGTATATACGGTAAGTTGTTTTATTGATAAAGAGGTAATCTAGTCGCGATAGTGTGTTATGGCTCGTGGAGTGGCATGTGAATTCCTTCAGATAAGGGTTTTTGGTTCGCCATGCATCTAGGAATGTTAGTTCTTGGGTAAGTTTACTAAGAGAGGTGGGGGTGCTGGCCACCGAGGGGAAGCGATCCATATTTGGGTTCATGGTGTCGTTAAAATCGCCCATGCATATCAGTTTGGCCTGTGGGTATTTTAGGAAAAATTATATTGCTTTCCTGAGTACATATTTTAGTGTGCCTGGTAGGAGATGTGTCTCCTGTAGGCAGACTATATTGGCCTTTGTGGATCGAATATATGTGAATACCGACATTCTTTTTCTTGGGTCACCCAGGCCCTGCACATTCCACGACAATATATTTATTCGTTCTGTCATTTTAGATAGAGGTTATGCAACATTATATTTACCCACATAACATATCGCACATTCATGAGCCATACCCAGGTGATAGCCTGGCACTATAGGTATTACCAACTTGGGCGGGATTTAACCAGGGTTGATATCTGTTCTGGAGTAGCCAGTATTTATTATGGCCTGTTTATTTCCTATAGGTGGTAAGGCACATGCGTAACCGGGTGGAGAGAGTTTTTCGTGGTAGTATGATGTATGTGATACATACCCAACACTGGGGGGCATATATCTTAGGGAAATTAGGGTGTAGCTATTAGTTACTAGGTGGGGCATCCAACATAATGCATATTTTGGGCTGAGAGATATGCATTTTAGGAAAACTGGGGTAAAACAAACCACCGTTGGGTGGGTACATTGGGGGGATGCACTGGAAGTGCAGTTTCTGCAGAGCTTCACTGTAATTAAACAGTAATGAAAAAACATCAACATCATACAACAATTTGCTAATATTACTAAGTTGTTGGTTAAGGGGGTTCTTTTAGTGAGGAGCCCCCGCACTAGTGTTTCTGACCCAGTATAATACAGTATAGTATGTTTTATATGTTTTATTTTTTGCAGGCAGCCACTATGAAGGGGCCAGATGTCCATTTAGACAAAATAATATTTATTGTTCAGATGGAGAGGGATTAGGCTGGAGTATTTGGTTTATCAGTTTACAGTTATATTTTAGACTTATCTGTGGTTCAGCCAGTCCATAGCTGATTGTGCATCTTCGAAAAATTTGGTGCCACCATCAGTTTCTACACGGAGTTTTGCAGGATACATCATACTGTATTTAAGGCCCACTTGTTGCATCCTTTTCTTGACCTCTAGGAATGTGTATCGTCGTTTCTGTAACTCCAATGAGAAATCGGGAAAGATTTTAATTGTGGTATTCTCAAATAGTAGGTCTCCACTGGATCTTGAGAGTTTAAGTATCAGGTCTCGGTCTCTTGCATTCATTAATTTGGCAATGAGTGGCCTTGCGCAGCCTCCTGGGATTGGGGCCCTGGCTGGTATTCGGTGAGCTCTTTCGATCAGGAAATTTGGAGATAGGCCATGTTTATTGAATTGTATTTTAAGCCATCTTTCCAGAAATTGAATAGGTTTTGTCTGCGCGATCTGTTCTCGAGGTCATCTAATTTTTGGCGTGTGGAGGTAAGTTCTTGTTGAAGCTGGGTTATAGAGGGCCTCATGGGGGCTATCACATCCTCCAGGGTAGAGATCCTACTTTCTGCCTCCACCACTCTGCCTCTGAGCTTTTGCATATCTTGTCTCAGCAATGATAAGTCTGATTTAACTTCTTCAAGCAAGGTAGTAAGGGATTTTTTAGTGTCCTGTATTGCCTTTAAAACCTCTTGTTGCTCTATCTGGTTATGGTCTGATTGAATTGCTGGGGGTTCCGTACCTGTAATAGGCCTGTGCATGGTCTCCAGGTGTGGATTACTTGTTTCCACGCCATCTGAGTCTGTGTGGTGCTGCTGGGAGTTGTCCGGGTTGGTTGCGGCCTCCTCCACTCGTGCGCGCCAAGCAAACTGGTTTAGCTTGGTCGCGGCTGCTGCAACTTTTTGTGCCTTGGATCTTGGCATCGGGGTGTCTGGGAGCCAGGTAGGGTATTTTGTTTGTGGGGTTTGGGGTTTTTGGGCTGCATATTAGCCTCGGATTATTCTTTGGTGCGGGAGCTCCTTCTCAGCACGTCCTACTCCATGCGGTGTTGGCTCCACCCCTCCAGGTCAGTAGTACTTCTACTATATGTAATTGTAATGTAGCGAGATTTAACAGCTACAAGGGGCAAGCTTGACGATTTGGAGAACAGGTTGCGTCGCCAGAACCTGCGGTTCCTCAGTTTCCCTGAGGGATCAGAGGGCCAGCACTCAGCCCAATTCCTAGAGGACTGGCTGAAAACCAAATTTGGGACAGAGGGACTTTCTGTGCAGTTCGCTATCGAGCGTGCTCACCGGATACCGGCCAAGGCCCCAGTGCCAGGAGCACCACCAAGACCGCTTATAGCCAGACTTCTTAATGCCAAGGATACAGATGGCATTCTTAGACAAGCACGCACCATGGCACACCTATCCTATGAAAACACCTCAATCGTTAACTTTTCGCACCTATCTGAACAGTTACCGCCGCTTCGATTTATAAAGCGGCGGTAACTGTTACACATCACTAATCTCGGCCGTATTATTTCGCCACCTTGAAGGTGGCGAAAATGGGTGAGATGCCCCCCTGGATCCCGGCGGGTGGTCGCACCTGCCCCCCGGGAGGCACGCCCACCTCGCCGCGGGTGGTCGCCGTCCTCGGCCGCAACCCTTCCCAGCAGCCCCTCCCAACCCCATCCCCGCTCATGGCAAACATATGGAACAGGAGGCTAGGGAGGCTGCTGGGAAGGGGCCGCAGCAGGTGGTTGCGACAACCCGCCGCGCACGCCCTCCTCAGCAACCCCTCCAAGCCCCCTGCCCACTGGGAGAAGGTCCTTTTGGGGCTTAAGGTGTCCTGCAGCTCGAGCCGGGACCCCCCTCCCAGGCCCTATCAGGGCCTTTGTGGCACTTACAAGTGCCCTTGCAGCTCTAACAAGAGCCCTTTGGGGCTTAGGGGTCCCGCAGCTCACACCGGGACCCCCTTCCCCGGCCCTATCAGGGCCTTTGCGGCACTTACATGTGCCCTTGCGGCCCTAAGAAGGGCCTTTTGGGGCTTAAGGGGTCCCGCAGCTCGAACCGGGACCCCCCTCCCCGACCCTTGTAAGGTCCCGCAGCCCAAACCGGGACCCCCAGTGAGCGGCTTTTAAAAGAGCCCTTGGGCGGCGTCTTCTTTCTTCCAGCCCTGGCGACACCAGCCCCGCTGTGACCACCTGCTGCGGCTCCTTCCCAACAGCGCAGCCCCTCCTAGTCTCCTGTTCCATATGTCCGCCGCGAGCGGGGTTGGGGGTTAGGAGGGGCTGCTGGGAAGCGGCCGTGGCGGGTGGTCGAGGGCGGGGTGGGCTTATGCCCTGCCCCTGAAGCGGAGGCACCGGGAAGGGATTTTAAGTCCATTTGCGGTGATATTGTACTTAACGCATTGCGCTAAGTGCAGTATCGCCGGACATCGCGCCCGCGATACATATTGCGGAGTTGGCTTTGGCCGTTTTAACATTTTCGTGCCTGCGATGTGCGGTGGTAATTTTTGGGCACTATTTTTGGCCCTTTATCAATATGCCCCTAAGTCTCAAACAACCCGTTCAGAAACAGATATATCTAACCGACTTTTGAAAGCAGAGAGCGAAAATACAGCCAATCTGACAAATCAAACAAAAACTGGACTATAACGCAAACCCTATACAACACAGCCATCACCGAAAAAGTGCATAAGAAAATGTTTTTCAACAAAAGAAAATACTTTGAGCACGGTAACCAATCAGCTAAATTGCTGACGCAGCCAGTGCATGGCCCATGTGACTCAAATAATATCCTGGCAATAAAAGACCCGATAAAAGGAACAGTCACCACAACCCCTGATATTCTATGCACAATACTACCAAAATCTGTATCTATCACAGCTTACTGCAACACCACAGCAACTCAAAGACTATCTTATTAACATATCCTTACTATACTTACTGTTCACCAAAAAATGCAACTAGATGAAGATATCACAATGGTTTAAAATAATGGCAGAAATAGGAGAGCTTATAATAACAAGTCACCAGGACCGGAGGGTCTACCAGTCGAAATTTACAAAAATATGGCGAATGGTTAATACCACAGTTACAAAAACTATTGATTCATATAACAAATCACCAGTCCCTTACTCCCACCATGTATGAAGCCTACATTACCCTAATTCCAAAACCAGGAAAGGATGAATTAGAATGTAGTTCATATAGGCCCATATCACTACTAAATGTAGACTACAAAATAATTGCCAAAATACTAGCAAACAGATTGAAAAAAGGTATACAACACTTATACATCCGGACCAGACAGATTTCATGCCAGGAAAGTCGACTTCTATAAATATTAGAAAAACACTTATCCATTGCCAAGTATGCAGGTAGTCGCATAATGCTCTCTCTTGATGCACAGAAAGCATTCGACTGGCCTTATCTGTGGCAATGTATGCACAATTATGGATTCGGTCCAAATAATTGACTGGATTAAGCTCTTATACACCCCAGCCAAAGCCACGATCTCACTTAATGGAACCCACACAAATACTTCGATCTATATAGAGGTATTAGACAAGGCTGTCTGTTGTCCTGTTGTCCCCTACCTCTTTGCATTTGCAATGGAACCTTTAGCAATACAGCTAAGAGCAAGTCAGAACATCAAAGGATACATTATGGCAGTGAAAACTTCACTTCTCAGTATCTATGCAGATGATCTACTCATCTACCTGGCAGATCCATATCAATCACTCGCAACCATATATAATATAATTTCCTAGTTCAGCCCTATGTCTGGTCTATACATCAACTGGGTAAGTCTTCACTATTCCCTCTAGATCAAACACTGCACACCCACCGCAAATTTGGAACCTAATCCCAATTGTTGATAAATTTAAATACCTGGGTGTCACCATTACCAGAACCCCAGAAGAATTCTTCACACACAATATCATGCCATTACTTATCTGGATAAAAGACAAAGTCAAAACATGGAAACAATTCCCAATTAATCTAACTGGGCGCATAAATCCCTAAGACCTTATTTGCAAGTATACAAACCGCAATCTTATCATTTCTTTGGGCACTCAGGCAGAGCAAGGGCCAAAATGAAAACTCTCCAACTGCCTAAAACCTTGGCTGGCTTAGCCCTGCCGAATTTCTATTTGTACTATTTAGCAAGCCAGCTCAAATATTTTACTGACTGGGTGGTCCCCCCGCCACCAGAAACCATAGGATACACCCCCCCCTTCAATCTATGATATGGAAGGAATGCTTTTGCATACCTCTCGACCTTACCCATTGTTTTCCTAGAAAGCAAAAAAAAACACTTTAACAAATGGTGGCACAGCATTGCATAAACAAATGCATAAAGTATGGCAGGAAACATCCAAATATTGATATTTGGGGAGTATTGGGAGAACACCCTATATGGCATACAAACAGATACCATGGCTGCATAAAAATCAATTTTTGTTAATGGCCAATGCACTTTTCATATGTTCTTTAGATCATTGGGTGGCAGGTTATGGTAATTGAAATGAAAACTACTAATAAAAGGAAATTGAACCATGTTTGTTGGGGAAGTTTGAATTGTGCTAATAAGTGTGCTTTAGCAGTATAAACTGCCTGGTGTCGGTCTCTTTCACTTACTTTAATAATGTATGGGCGATACATGTTGGAGGTGAAAGTGATGTGACTAAAGCTGGGTACGCACATGACAGACTTTTAAAAGATGCAGAATTTGTCTTGTCATTTTTGAAAGATCACGCTACTGATGTTCCTGAGCATTCTGCTTGTAATGCATAGGGAGAACGCTGGGGACTGCACATTTTCCTCGGCCATAGCTGACTCCCTATTTTTTAGTAAGGGGAGACCACAGTGATCGAGGGAAATTTTGCACATTTCTGAATGACCGCAAGGCTGGCTGTGAACGTTTGTTGGGCTTGGGACAGCTTGGAAATGCGCTACTCGAGCGATAAATAACCGATCCAATTGGTACCAGCTAATGTGTGTATCCACATTAAGTCAGGTGCAGGGCCCTTTATTTTTGTGCATTCTCATGGTGCTCAAATACAAATCATTTTATAAAGCAGACCGGATTTTAAAGTTATGCTTTAGGGCTAGGCCACACTGCTGCGTTTTTTTGTTCGTTTGCGCTTGCGTTTTTTTCAGATCATTGAAAACGCAGCAACGCAATGAAAACGCTCATTTTCGGGTGTGTTGCGATTTGCGTTCCCCATTTTTAAACGCAATCGCATGCGTTTTCCTATACCTAATGAAGATAACTCATGTGCAAACGCAACGAAATCGCACATGAAATCGCGTTCGTTTCTGTGTGCGATTGCATTTGCGTTGCAGTGTGGCCGTGCCCTTACATGGATTTTTTTTTAATAGCAGAAAATTCCCTATGGCAACAATTCAAACTTCCACATGTAAAATTGCCATGGATTCTAAGTGGGAAGTGTCTGTAGCCCCAGAAAGGAATTTAATTTGCAAAACCATCAAGTGATTTTTCTTTCTGAACAATGAAAAAGATTTCACTGTGACATGGAACAATTTTAATATAATATATAATGTTGTTATTAGGGTACTTATTATGGTACCCTAAAAATCAGGTAGCCACTTGCCCCCCAAAACCTATGGTTGGCGAGTTCTATAAACCTTTATGTCTTTAGAATGGAGAATATAGAGTGTTTGTCACTACAAAACCATACTTGTGATCAGTCAAGGTGAAACACTAAAATACTAAAGTGGCAACATTTTGTTTCATCAGTCAATCACACACTTCTGAGCAATGTTGGTTATTCTAGTTCATGAACACAAATTAAAGGGCAACTATAGTGAAAAAAAAACTTTGTCTGTATACAATGTATAGATCACTTAGTATAAGCTGCCTTACTTTCATGTTTCTGTGTGGCTTCGTTTCTTCACACTGGCAGAAGTCAGTTGTACCAAGCTGTGTAATCCCCTCCCCTCTCTGTCTACTCCCCCTCAAGCAGTGATGGGCTGTATACAGAGTCCGAGCATTGTCAGTTGAAAGGACTTTAAATGAAGTGCTGACATCCTGTTGACTCCCTTCCAGAGCTAGACTGCAAGCAATCAAAGTGTGGAATAAAGTAGCAATATTCTGAAGGGAGGGGAGAGAGGAGGACAAGTGGTGCTGAGATTCTTTACAAGTAAGTTACTGAACTCTGCCTGTTCTCTAACTTTGCTAATTGTTATTTACTTTTTACCAAAGTTCATATCTCTCCCCCTGCTTAGATAGATCTAATCACTGAAGAGAGAGTCAGTGTAACAGCAGCTTGTAGTGAGACCTTCACAAACACAGTGACACTGCTTGTTGTCCTGTTACATTTCAGTTGCTTTAGTCTATATATTTCATACATTGCACTGTGTGGCTTGTTTGGTATATAGTCTGTATTACTGTATTATATATACTGTATTAGTGTTCCATTTGAGTCACTGGTTTTGTATGTATATAAGATTTTTTTTGGGGGGAGGGGCTGTTTTATAGTGTGTTATGCTCATATTGCTGGGTTAATGGTTTATTGATTGTGTTTAGCACCACAGCATTTGACTATATGTTGCACATGGTACATATAGTGTGGGTGAGAGAGTGTGTGACAGTACTGCAGGGAAGCTTTGGATTGTGTGGGTGTGTGCCTTTGAGTGACAGATGAGGTGTAGCAGCTCCTACAAATCACAACATATTCAAAGGCTTATATCTCGGGGACTATGTAGAATTTAAAGAAACTAAAGGTACCCTGGTGGATGGGATGACTTATAGGATACATTAGAAGAAATTAAAAAAAAAACTATTTTCTCACTATAATTGCCCTTTAAACATATGCATTCACACAACATATAGTTTGAATTAGTTGTAGTTTTTTTACATACACAATTTAACCTTCTTTGACCCTTTGGTGCTGCTTTCTGTGTGTTTTGATATCTAGCAGAAGGACAATAAAACCCATTAAGACATTTTCATGTTAAAAATGGCTCCATATGTCATGTTAAATTTAATGTGACATGCATAATGGATGACGCTAAGTGTTAGTTCAGGTACAGAGTGAAAGGCTTTGCCACACAGTGATATGTTTTGTAGCACCGAAACAGTTATCTTGACAGATTTTAAACCAAGCATTTTGTAAAGGTTGTAGCAATGATAAATCTTGCAGCCTTAGAGCTAGCAGCTAGAAAAAGTTAAAGGACAATTATACTCACCTTTTCCCCGATCCACTGCAGCGATTTTAGGGTGAGGACCTAAAATCGCTAAGTCCTCACCCTGGGTTCTTTCTCTAACTCCTGCACTACTTACCGCAAATCTCTGCTCGGCGATCCAGACTGTCCACCTCTCTCCTACTGTCAGTGACCAGTCGCGAGGCAGCCAATTGGAAACAACGCCTCCTTGCAGAGCGATCTTCCTATTGGCTGCCTCGCGATCTGTCATTGAAGCAGGAAGAGCGGAGGAACGAAGCGATCGCTCGGCGAAGCAGATTTGGGGTAAGTAGTGCAGGAGTTAGAGAAAGAACCCAGGGTGAGGACTTAGCGATTTTAGGTCCTCACCCTGGGTACTATGCAGCTATGGAGGAAGAGGAGCGAGGGTGAGGCGAGTATACTTGTCCTTTAATACTTGTGAACTGACTTAAATTATCAGCATGTAACTATATTTTCCCCTCTAAACCTCTTTTTATGTACAGAAGTCAAGACCACCTCTCTTTAAAAGCAGGTATGGTATGCCACTGTTTAGAAGATAGACAGCAGCATGCTTTTATTGTAAGGATTTTAGATGGCATGCTGCAGTCATTTGATTCACAAAGTAATCTGCATTAAGTAGTCTGCATTAGCTGGGCATCCCTACAGAGAAAGATGGATATTAAACTGGCAGTACATAGTAGTAAGAAACCATGCTAGGAAGAACAGCCAAAAAAGCAGAGAATAGTAATAATTTTATAGAGCAAGTATTTAATAGAGATTTGCTGTTTATATGTATATATCATCATTGAGTTTCAGGTGTTTAGAATGACTTGTTAATAACTTATTATGTGGCCAGATCTTGATCCTATTCTACTGTTGTTTGGCTATTTTTATTAGTGATGAGTAGATTTAAATTAATTCAAAATTCTTAGTTTATATTATGCATACCTAGTTATTCTCTTCCATTATGAAAAAAAATGTATACCCCATGCTATTCCCTGCTGTTGACATTAGTGAGCAGACATCTAATGACCTAATGACGATCATTAGGATTGAAAAATACTGCTTTTTTCTTAAAGGGGAACTATGGTCCAAAATGACTTAAGGTAAATTCATAGGAATTGCTCTCCTGAGAGTTTTTTACTTTCATTGTTTATTTTGCATAGTTTTGGAGATATTTACATTTTTGTGTGTGATATGGCAGCAATATCACCAGGTCCCCTGCACTTCCTGCTTCCTGCTCTGAACAGCAGAGCTTCCTGCTTCCCTTACAGCCCCATTTGGCCCCGCTCACTCACGGGTGCATTGACCCCACCCACTTGCCTGTGCCGTGTCCCTGCCCACTCATGGGTGCATTGGCCTTGCCCATTTGTGGGTGCCATGGGCCCCACTCAAACACACGCACTCCTACAGAAAACTTAAAAAACAGCCTTTTCAGGCTGAAAAGGCTGTTTTCACATAGTGGGACGGTATGGCTGTAGATTCCCTTATTCTCTCTGTGGGGATCAGCAGGGAGGGGGAGGGACTTCCGGTCTCCCTCACACACTGAAGTCTGAGGCTTAGGAATGTCACACATCCTTCCACCCATTAACTTTGGGCTGTGGAGCACATAGAGAGGTGCTTGTTTTAAAGGTAGGAAACTGACGTTTCATTTAAAATCAACTTGTATGGAGACCATAGTTCCCCTATAAAAAATATATGTATTTGCACTGAACTCCCCCTATAAGTACATTTTTACACTGAAAAACCCTGCAACCTCCTCAGTCTGCTAAAAATATTCAGGGTGAGGACCTAAAGTGCTAAATTCAACCCCGAGTTTTTGATTCTGTATCCTATGTACCTCTGTATAGCTGTTCTACTTCATCTTCCATTTTGGACCCCCTCTCAAAGTCGTGGGCCTGACCAATAAATAAGATAATTTACAGTGTGTTTTCTTTTACAAACAGTCAATGTGACAAAAAGGAGTGTATAATAAATATGCCAAAGACATCATATAACCAAAATTTCAATTAAATATGCTAAATTAGGGGGCGTGGCTAGGAAGCCGATGGAGTAAGACACAGTGGATTAGCTCCCGCTATTACTCTATCTGAGGCTAAACCAGAGACCCTATTACTAATATCAATTACAAGGAACCACATTAATACAAACCCGGGAGAATGACAAAACCAACTAAACGAGAAAAAAAGCAATCACAGCTGCAGAGAAGCTCCACAAGTTCGGGAATACAGACGCATCATGTGGTCAAGCAGCCATGTCTCCATCCAAGCCCACAACCGCACGGATGTGGACCCAGCTCCTAACAAGGCTGCAGCATAAAGAAAAGAAATGTAGATGAGCCTCAGGCAGTGATAGAGAACTGCATCAAACTTTTATTGTGCAAAACAGCAACATGTTTTGGAGCTAAATGCTCCTTTGTCAAGCATTAACAAGGCTACTCTGGGTAACCCTGGACCCATGATGGCTCCCCCAGACCCAACACTACAGCAGGTGCTTACTGCGATACAAGACATTAACAGGGGGATGCACCGAGCGCCGCTATCGGCAACCCGGTGCAAACAGCCCGGCGATGTTATATGCCGATAGCGGCGCTCGGAACATCGCTACCTGCCGATTTTCTATTCCGGCATTTTTAACGCCAGCTATTAGCTGGCGTTGAAAGTGCCGCAATAAAATGCCGATTTCGGCATATAACATCGCTTGCGGCAGCTGCGCTGTTAACTTTCGCGTTAGCCACGCAGCCGCCGCAAGGAAGGAGTTAAAGTCCCGCTAACCGATATAACATCGGTTAGCGTGACTTAAACTCCAAATCAGGAGCGATGCACCCGTTCGTGCATCGCCCTGTAAGTCTTTCTTGACGGTACTTATTGAAGAAGTAGAAATCGGTATTTGACTACTGCGCACAGATATGCATAACCTTTGCCAACGTGTAACAGAAACGGAGGATCGTATATCACAGATTGAGGATACAATCTCCCCTCAACCAAGAGAGCTTGAGACTTTAAAGAGACAACTGCCTATGAGTACAGCTAACATCAGCGACCTTGAAAACCGAAGCTGCTGACAAATCTTAGGATTCCTAGGTTTTCCGAAAGGGGTCTGAGGAAGAAATACAGAGCAACTTTCTGGAACAATGGCTGGTCGACCACATAAGCCACATAGAGCGCTCACAGGATACCTGCCCAGAAACCAATCTCACTGCCAGAACTAGACCATTTATTGCCCAATTTCTGAAAGCTACGGACAGGGGCAAAAAATGTTCGGTCCTTCTTTCTCTTTTCAAAAGGAACGGTAATTAACTATTTATACACTAAACAAGGATTCCTAGATTGGGAAGCCACCCTATGGGCTGCAGTATTGGGGTTGTGGGTTCTCTTTTGGAGGAGAGTGAGATGATCCGAGCTGCCCAGAGGAGAGAGATAACAGGCGGGGAGACCAAGTAGCTGAATGTTGCAGTAGTCAAGACAGGAGATTATAAGGGCATGGATGAGCATTTTAGTAGTGAAGCAAGATAGAAAAGGGCTGATCTTGGCAGATCAGTAAGTTTGATCAGTGAGTTGGAATAGGTCAGATTTGATTAGAAAAGGTGTGGGTCTGTTGAGTTTTGGATGCAGGTTTGGGTCGGATCTTTACAAAAACTGGGCAACGACAGTTACTCTGCTAGTTAAAAAATATAACCAAGTTTACAGTGATCGTGGCGGAAATAGGCTGGGTCATGTCCTCCAGCGTCAAGATTCTCGTCTCGGCCTCCCCTACCCGGTGTTGGATCTTCTGAAGCTCTTGCCTGTGTAAGGAAATATCTGCATGTGTTTCCTCCATCACGGTTGCCAGGGATCGGTGGGAGTCCTAAATGGTGCCCAATAGTTGTTGCTGCACATCTGTTAGTGAAGGCTCCTTCCCGGCAGCAGTTTTAGGGACTTCACTTGGCAGTGAGTCCGTCTTCTCTTGAGGGGGAGGCGACATTGTGGCCTGGTCTCCCGCTGCTCTGCTCCGCTCCACACAAACTGCTCCAATTTTTTGGCGGCTCCCCCTGGTTTTGACCCTTCGGCTTGGCCATCTGGGTGTTTCCCGGGACCTTTCAGGCCACTGTGCTCGGACTTGCACAGACATCTGTAGTCAGGATTAGCCTCGGATAATTCAATGGCGCCTGAGCTACTCCAAAGTGCGTGCTACTCCATCTAGCTCCAGACTCCACCCCCCTATAAATTTGTTTAAAAGGAAAAAAAAGAAAAAAAAAGCACAAGACATCCAGGCATAGAAAGTGCATAGTGTGGGCAAGGTTCAAGAGCTTTTAAGCCAACCTCTCTAAACCAGTACTTACCCACAACATGAATTATGCTATTAAAACCAATAAAATAACTCAGACTAAATGTTTTAAAATCTGAAGTATGAATTTTTATACTTTACCTTTTTGTTCTCAATTCAATACTAATAGTTTTCCAGTAAAATGTCCACTTTAATACAGGAGATACACCTGTAAGTAGCTAAGGAAAATGAAAGTAACAGCAATTTCTTTCAATTAAGATATGCACTTTGGACTTAAAGGGGAGTTGTGGTCCAAATATGACTTTAGGTAAATTGATAGGAATTGCTCTCCTGAGAATTTTTGCAATTTATTTTCATTGTTTATTTTGCATAGTTTTGAAAATATTTACATTTTTGTGTGTGATATGGCAGCAGCATCACCAGGTCCCCTGCACTTCCTGCTTCGAAACCATGTCTGTCAATCTGCCCTGTGTCTCCTCCTCCCATTTGCAGCCCCCCTGGTCCCTCCCACTAATGGACCCCATGATCCCTTCAGTTGCAGGCCCCCATTGGCCCATTCTCTTACAGCCCCATGCGGCCTCGCCCACTCGTGGGTGCCTAAGCCCCACTCACTTGTGGTGCCTAAGCCCCACCCACTCACGGATGCATAAGCCCCACCCACGTGTAAGTACCTAAGCCCCGCTTACTCGCGGGTGCATAAGCCCCACCTACAGAAAACTCTGTGGAAACAGCCTTTTCAGGCAGAGTGAGAACTCTGGGCTGTAGATTCCCTTACCTACTCTGTCAGGACTTTACACAGCAGAGAGGAGGAGGGACTTCCTGTCTCCCTCACACACTGAGGGAGTCTGAGGCTGTGCTCGCCGGTGGCACTGTGCAGGAGAAGCCTCAAGAATGTTACATGTCAGCCTCCCATCCATTAAATTTCTGGTCATTCATTTCTTTATATCTTTGGCTGTGGAGCACGTAGAGAGGTGGTTGATGTCTCGTTTTAAAGGTAGGAAACTGGCCTTACATTTAAACTCAACTTGTTTGGAGACCACAGTTCACCTTTAAACTATGCAATTGTATCTGTTTTAAATTAACTACACCTTTGATAAGCTTAACTCTTCAGTATCTAACTGTACAGGTTAAATAAAATTAGCTGCAACCTGGCAAATCAGATGCAATAATAAGATTTAATATTGATTAATGCAAAGTTATGCAAGTGGGCAGGAACATGAATTCTCACTATAACCTAAACTGCAAGGTGTTGGGAGCTAACTAAATTGAAGGGCAACTACTGTATGAAACAACATTTAAAAGTTTGTTTAGCAGAACAGCAGAGAAGCGATGTTTGCATGGGGATATGATCACTGTATACAAATATATTAATGGGCCATACAGTAAACTCTCTGATAATTTGTTTACTAATCGGCCATATCAGAGGAAACGTAGACATCCTTTAAAGGGCTAGGGTTGAATAAAAGTCTGCAGTATTTCTTTAAAATGAGCCGACAATCACATCTCTGGCTGGAGCCTGTGAGAAATTACATTAGGGTGAATGTTCAAACTTCCTGCTTCCAGTAGGTTAAGTGACTTCACCTGACCTCTGCCCCACCCATTTGCCCCAGGGGAGAAGCATGCTCAGTTAAGACTTAATTCTAGGGAAATCAGGAAGTACCTGTGGAAAAAATTGACAGTTGAGAAGGAGAGCCTATTAATGCAGGCAGAGGCTGGTCACATGACTACAAGCTGGTCACATGTGTTCAAGCAGGAAGTAATATTTCTGAACCATTCCAGCAATAACTTCTCACAAATTATATCTAGAGATGTGAATTAGGTTTTATTTAGAAGGTACGACGGAAGGCCTTTTTTATAATTCTTACTAATTTGGAAGAATTCAAGACCACAGTTACCCTTTAAGATTAGAAGAAGTTTTATCTTCAGGTTAAGAAGGATTTCTTTACAATGAAAACGGTGAAACTGTGTGTCTTCCAGCAGAAGTGGTAATAGCAAGTTCACTGAATAGCTTGATGGACGTATGTCTTTATTAAAGCTCAATTACTATGTTACTATGTAGTTTGCGGTATGCTTGACAATCATTTTAAACATTACCAAAAAGTCTCCCTGGGTTATCTTTTTTATTTATTCTGGGAAACATGTAAGGGGGGCTAGTTAAGTAGTTTCTAGTATCCCAGCAATGGCAACATATGGGTGTAAGCCCTTAGATTTTCAAGTTCCTTTGTAGTACCTCTGGAAAGACGCTTCAGACTGGTGTAGTATGTGGGATATGATAGCTGCCTTAGGTACTCATTAGGACTACTGCTTTTAGCCTGATGGTTTAATAAAAATATCCTTATTATTTCCGGAAATAATTTTGTGTAATAATTCACTTTTGGTGGCAGGCCTGTAGAAGGGGGTCAATATAGATGTCTTTCTGTGGAGTTTGTATTTTTGGCTGAATTACACATGTTGACTTTATTACCGTTGACTTAATGATTTTGGGATTTACAGAAAAAGGATTGAATTCTAAGGAATACTGTCTTTTTTCATCTGAAAACAGCTATAGTATGTAACTATGTAATATAAAGGCATTCTTTTATATAAGATTGTGAATTATTTAAGAAAAATGTCCTATAGTCCATTTTTAATCATTTGAGTTTTGTAGAAGCAATTTTGACTTTAGTTCCCATAATCAGAGTCTTTATTTTCTATAGCAGACTTTTCTTGCATATCCTGATATCTTTTCATGTGTACAGTTACTGTTTATTCGATTCTGAATATACTGGATTAATTTCTACATTCAATTTGAGTGAACAAAATAAATACAAATCTAAAAAGACCATTGACTTGGCACATAAAGTCATAAGCTTTTGTTCACAACACTCACAATCTGCTTGAATTACTTTTTCTTGCTTTTCTCATTTCTTTTCATCTAATGGATTATTAGACTTCATGTTTTACCACATAAAAGGTAGTAGGAATACAAGTTACTGCATGTAATTTTTATATTCTTTATCAATCTAATGAGGCTATTTTCTAGATCCCCACAGCATTTGAAATGTATTAAACAGTACAGACTGATATTAACCATAAAGGATAAATTGAAGATAGGTTAGAAATAAGCTGAGAACATATAAAACAAACGGGACCAGATTTATATCAGGTTTTCTTGGTTGTTTCCCAGCAATGTTTGCAACTTTAAATGGAATAGTACCTTGCCTTCCTTAAAATAATGCCTAGTAAAAATACGGTTTGTACAAAAATAAGCTTTTTTACATAGTTTATATGGTTTTAGACATTAGAGAAGGGCTGCAATACGCATGGCAAAAATCTACCTGAGGCCAGCTAGCAGGCAGTGTCCTATATGGACTCTGCTAGCCTCCTGGTAGTCATTTTTTGGGACTTTGGGGGGGGACTACAGGAGAACCCTATGGAGCTGGGATGTGAGGTAAGGATTAAACTACACTACATGGTGGGGCCAGTAGTTGGGGGGATTATAGTTTTGGGGGTGGACATGCCCTTTAAGCTTAAGTTAAGAAGAATGATATAAAAGGAAAATATAAAATAAAATGGGGTACACGTTCCTTAAGAACTGCCCTTAAACCTTGAGACTGTAAGTTATTCCTCCCAATCTCAGCCAGAACAGGACTGAGAGGTTCTTGCCACTTCTGCAAGCTCAATGAGCTCTTTAAGAGGAGGCACACCATTAAGCAGCTATAAGTAATTGGCAGTGGCGTCATCATCAGTCAGATGGCAGTGACTACACTATGGGCCAGTGGAGACCAGGATTAGTTTTAGCGGCCAAAGATCCATAGGGGAGTATCATGTCTTGAGGCTGGGGGTGGTCCTTAACATTATTATGAAATAGGATTGGAGGGGTTGGACATGCCCTTTAAAAGCATTTTACTATTTGAAATTGAGAAATATTTTTGAACAAATAAACAAATGTAGACTGTGATACAAAAGAGAAATTTGGTTGTGTAAGCAAGATTTGCTTGTAAATAAGCCAGAAACTTTAATAAAGATATTTTAAATGAACAGCAAGCTGATGACTTATTGTCAGCTTTAATTTGCAGTTAATATAAAAATGCATTTTTAACCTTTCTACTGAAGACACAAGGGCATTTTTTTTAAATCAGTAAGACACTATTTTAATTGTAAGTTTGATTTAAATGTTTTAGAACAGCAAAAGGTTGAAATTCAAGGTTGAGTTAATAAATAATGTATATATTATTTAATATACTGACTCATACTGAATATTCTTTGGCACTATGACCTGACCTATTCGAATACATGGATACAAAACACTGGCTGTGAGCTATGTAACACAATGTGTTGACAAGTTTACATACACAGTTTGTCGTCTTCAAAAGAAAGATGCATAAAGTATTACAGGCCAAGTGACTAATGGGACATTCATGACACAGTCACAATGCAGCATCTGACAAGTCAATAGCAAGATTTTATTTCTTGATGAATACATTTGGTAATAAAAGCAAACTCAGACTTGTAACAGAAAATGTGAATTTCCTGTTGGTGCAGAAATGAGATAGAAACACAATTCCTTAGGACCATCTATATGTAATCCTTACAGAGAAATTATACAGAATGTTGCTCCACCCTCCCCTTTAAAGTACCCTGGGTGAGGGTCTAAGTGGCTTGATCCTCATCCTTGGGTTTAGCCTGAATACCGCTTACTGAAGGCTTGAAGTTGAGCTTGTTCTACTAGTCAGACCCAGTCATCAACCTGAGCAATGGGAATACACGCTCTACAAAAAACATGACTTTCCACTGGTCAAGTCTCAGTCTGAAGGAGTTGGCAGGGTTTCATTGGGAGAACAAACACAACTTCAAGCCTTTAACAAAAGGTATTAGGATAAAACTCAAAAAGTATGGACTGAGCAGTTTTATACTAGTTAGAGACTAAAGTTTCTGAGGTAGCAAATGATTGGGGGAGAAACCCTCTGATCACTTAATGTGTGTGCGTTATTAGTGTTAAAAGTTACCAAAGGAGGCTTTAACTATATTGTATAGGACTAGAGGCCACCTTTAGCATTTGTTTTACTGATTTTGTTTTCTTTAAGTCCTGATAAATGTATTTATTTTTAAATGGTGTATGGTCACATACTAACTGCTTTGGAAACTCACCCAGATAAGTTTTCAGGGGGTTGGACAAAGCCATAAATTTACCAGTAATGTATTTAAAATTTTAAATATTATTTGCCTGGATCAGAGGCGTTTAATTATCTAAATCTAGAATGAATTTCTGTTTTTACTTCAGGACCAGACAAAAAAGGTTTATTCGTCTCTCAGTTTCAGTGGAAGTAAGCACATAATCTAGCAAGTGGGGCCAGAATGCATGCCTGTCTCTTGCTAACAGTTAAAAAGCATTGAAAAATGTCTACCAGAAACTCTTTATGTTGAACCATATTAAAGGTATCCAAAGGGAATCATTATGTTTATGCATGTTGGATTACAACCCGAAAGGCTGCAGTTTATAACACTGTAACATCAGAATGGCTGCAGTTTATAACACTGTAGCATCAGAATGACATTACACTGAAAAGACTGAGGAGAAAATTCATTATCATAATCTATTTAAAAATTAGCAAACTGATTATTATATACTAACACACAATCCATTTATAACAGAAAGTCTAAAAATGGCAGATTTGCTCAACTATAACTAGATAGTTGAGCATTAATATTTAACAATTTGTCAGAACATTTTACCAACATTCCATACAACATAAATGTCCGTTTTGATTGGTTCACGATAATCAATACAATAAAAGAACTTAGGATAAGGGCCTAAACCGTTAGTACTAACCCCTGGGTTTACCCCGAGATCACTGGCAATATTTAACTAAGTTTGTGCTTGCTGTCTCGTCTGAAAAAACACTCTGGTGTTTCTTTCCACTGGTCTGGTCCCAGACTGAGAAAGGGGACAGAGATGAACTGGACTAGTTCATCAGCAAGAGCATTTTTAGGTAACTATTACCAAGGTAGACTCACTAACTACTTTTAAAGGGAGGCAAAAAAAGTAGAGAATGTTTTGAAGGGTACAACTGTCGTTATTTTTAATTTAGTTTTTTCCTGTGGAATATATTTTAGCAATTACACAAATGATGGTACATTGATATCAAAGGATAAACAAGATATTCAGCTGTTCTAATAACCAGTTAGATTTACAGAAAGCATTTCTGATTAAAAATTCAGATCTCAATCTAAGGTGCTATCAAACATATTTCAGCACTAAGCTAATATCAAAATATCAAAAGTAATTGAAAGTTGTCAAATGTGATTTTTTTTTCCAGGCCAAGTGCCATTGCTTGTTTTTCTTTTCAAAAGAATTATATGAGAAGGAGATAAGTAGACCATGATGATCAGCACTCAAGAGTGGCAGAGCTGTTAAACTTCTGTAGCACATAGTTCAATTATCCCCAACACACAAACATTCCATTAAAAGATAAGCCTGGGTTCAGTGACCCTTAAATTCATACTGTGAAAGTCAGGAAAGTGTGATGTATCGTATTCTAGTAAATGCATGCGAGAATAAATTGTTATTTGTACTAACCTTTTTATTTTTTGATGGCAAAAAAACAGAAAAAAATGCATGTTTTAGCTGAGCACACAGAATTCCTTTATTTTTATGTTGAAGGGTACCAAATATACCCCAGCATGCTCGATAATAGAGTACACAGTAAAAGCACAGTTACCTTGCCCTCATGATCGGGAGTCTGATGTTAATGAATCTGCCACTTTGAGCAACAGGCGGTTCTCTACACTAAGATTGTCAAATTGTGTATAACCAGGGTCGTTTCCCGGATGTGCATTGGAGCGGAAGTATGGAGTGAAAGCTAAGCAATTGGCCTACTAGAGAACACCTTTCCTACTTCTTTAAAGGGACACTAAACTGAAAAAAATTACTTGCCTTTATCCTTTTCTATATTTTAGTGCTGCCAGGAACTTGATCCCTTTTTTCTCTCAGTTCTCCCTGTCACTAGATCTCCTCATGTCCTGTTCAGCGCACTCCTAGTCAGTATGCATGTCTCCTCTATGTATCCACCCCCTCCCAAAACTGAGGCACAAATGGAGTGTGGAGCATGTGCAGTAGAGATAATCTGTGCCTCACTAAAGCCAACAGCATTCACCCAGTGATTTTTTTGTTATAGTGAAAGTAACACAGACAGCTAACTGCAGGATTGGGTTTATCTGCACAGAATGAGTACAGAGCAACAGATAATGCTTATTCATTTTGCTGATGTTAATGCTGAATCAATTAGCCATACAGTGACAGAGAAATAAGCTATACTTTTATAGAATGGATAGTTTCTACATGTAGTGTGCCAGGGAGAGGGGTTGGGCGATTGGTAGTTCTTTACTGACTCGCTGTGCCCCGCCCTCTTTAAAAAATTTAAACTCCCAGAGCTAAAAAAAACAAGGGATAGGAAGGTCAGAGAAGAAAAAAAAAAATCAGATTTAAAATTGGTGTTAAAGGACAATTATACTCGCCTCCCCCTCGTTCCTTTCCCCCCACTCCTGCAAAGTACCCAGGGTGAGGACCTAAAACGCCCTCACCTCTGGGTACTTTACAAAAGTCCTGAAGTACTTACTTGTAATCTCCCTCGTCGCTCCGGTCCGATCCTCCCCATTGGCACTGAGTGACAGGTCGCGAGGCAGCCAATGGGAATACATCAGTATTAATTAGTGGTCTACCAGAATTGGTAAACATTCCATACTTAAGAACAGCATTGCGAAAAAATGTTAACACCATATTGAACCCCACAGAAAATACTCCATTACTACTACACAGATTTCACAGAGGCCCAGGATCACTGAGGAAATATATCCAAGAGACTGTGTGTGTGCTGGGTACATGACTCAAACCAAGAAGAAATAATGCCCAAGGCCTGAGAAGATTTACTAGAAACACACATTGTAGTGATACCAAAACCTGACAAAGACTCCACCCAACCAGCGAATTACCGGCCAATATCACTTATCAACTTAGATGTCAAAATAATCGCCAAAATGCTGGCAACCCGACTAAAACAAATTCTACCCTTTATCATTCATTACGATCAAACAGGATTTGTTCCAGGTAGGCAAACCATAGATAACACACTCAGAGCCATAACACTACCTCAATTTGCATCACAAAAAAAAATAACAACAATAACCCTATCCTTAGATATTGAGAAAGCTTTTGACCATATTAATTGTCAATACATGCTCAAAGTTCTGGAGAAATTTGGTTTTCCCGATAAATATATAAAAACAATATTCAACCTATACAAGAAACCAATAGCTAAAGTTAGCAATATGAGCTTCCTCTCAAACTCAATAGAAATCCGAAATGGAACAAGGCAGGGTTGCCCTTTATCAACACTTCTCTTCGCCCTATGCATGGAACCTCTAGCCACAAAAATTAGAGAATCACCAGACATCAAAAACAATTACCCCCTATGATATCACACCTAAAAAATCAAAACCAATGGACACTTTTTCATTTATCCATGATTGGCAGAATAAACTCCATAAAAACTCCACAAAAAAAAAATACTGGCCCTGCCAGTAACACTTAAAGGAGAACTAAACGTCGTTTTTTCAGATCCTAATGTTAAAGTTTTTCTCCCCAGAATACCTACATGTTGAAAGATTTTTCTCTAGTTATTTGCATTTAGTAGATATAAGTAATAGATTCTGTAACAAAGGAGGCTTCCATGTTGTTGCCAGTACAACTCATAGCCCATGTTGGCTTCAAAGAGCCACGCCCTTTGACCCCAGGATTCAGTCTCTATGCACAAAATGTCTAGCTTCTCTTTCTAGCGAAAGATAACGTTTCTAAATGTAGCCGTAATCACAGTTGAGTTGCTGGTGGCGCACCATGTAAATGCTTTGTTTTTATGAACAAACACAACATGAATTAACAAGTTCTAATCCCCAAGTTTACTTATGAAACAATATAACAATCTTCTGCCTGAGTTTATTGCTTTTTTGTTTGTTTGTTTCCATGTTTCTAGAAAAATATAAAGTTTCTACATATGTACAAACTTTATATATAGCAGCTCTGTTATTTATGTACCAACCAGCATGAATTGCTGACAGTCTTCTAGTAGCAATACAAAATAGTGAACTGATTTTACTTGCATTTACTTCTATCGATTGAGAGTTCACCTGTGGCGTGTTCTGTTAAAGTGCTGGGTTAGGAAAAAAATCATACTATTGGGACACAGGTTTGATTTCCCATGTTCCCTTTTTTTGTTTTTATTATGTGTCTAGCAAAAGATAAAGACTCTAACTGTACTGGTTCATTATTTATTAGCCCATGTGGCTTAGAGGTAGAAAGCTTTCTTTTTAGAAAGACACAGTATAGAAGGTTGCTGGTTCGATTCCCCATACTTACTTTTATTTTTTGCTGAAATGTTAAATGTTCTGTTTCTTTCATCCGTGCTAGCAAAGACATACACTGCAAAGATTAGTTTTCTTTTTTGTATGAAAAGCATAGGAATTTATCATTGTTAGGGGCAGGAGCATTTCTAGTGTGTTTACACAAAAACTGCACTGATATCGGTGTTCTGTGTCAGAGGGAGGGAGCTCTGAGCTGTAACATGATTGGCTGTCAGCATCCAGGAAGACTGCAGTTTCCTGTGAAGTGTCCGGCGCACACTTAGCTGGGTGTTCCCAGATAAGGTGAATTATCTGGGAACAGCTATGTGACCAGCTTGTAGTCATGTGAGCAGCCTCTGCCTGCATTAATGGGCTCCCCATCTCAACTGTCAATTTTTCCCCCAGGTACTTCCTGATTCCAGCATTAAAGGGGACGTTCAGTGCAAATACAAATGCTTCTCAGAAAAAAAAGCAGTAGTTTTCCATCCCAATGACCTTAATCTGCCAATTCAGCATTGTGTCTGTGTATAAATAAATGAAACCGGAATACTAACTTCCTGTTTGCAGGATCCCTAATAGACACCATTATGGTCTTTCCCTTGACCCAGCGCCTGGGTTGATTCAGTTGCTCAGTAGAGATCTTAGCATCTTTGACCCATCCAACAGCCAATCATTAAAAATTACTGTTAGGAACATTCCAAGGATATGGTGCATCCTGGGAAGAAGAACCTGAAATGGCAGCTCACTAATGTCAACAGCAGGGAACAGCTAAGGTTATGAAATAAACAGATTTTTCAAAACAGGAGAGAATATGTAGATGTAGAATAGCTATGTATGCACAATACAAACCAGGAATTTTTAAAATATTGATATTTTCCACTGAACTTTCCCTTTAAGTCTTAACTGAGCATGCTTCTTCCCCCGGCGCAGACGGGCGAGCAGAGGTCAGGTGATGTCACTCAACCTACTGGAAGCAGGAAGTTTGAACATTCACTCCAATGTAATGTCTCACAGGCTCCAACCAGAAATGTGATTTTCAACTTATTTTAAAGGAAATACTGCAGGCTTTCATTTAACCCTACCTTGTTTTGAGACCACAGTTGCCCTTTAAAGTAAAAGGTAACAAATATACAATAATATTTCTATAAATATAGCTGCTTTTTTTGAAAAATAGTCTTTTTTCAGCCCTCGAGGTATGGTGAGCCTAAATAAGTCATCCAAGTATATCATTTTGTATGTATGCATGTATATATAGATCAAAACAATAATTTTCCTGTAAGGAAAGCCAGTGGGATGTATTCCCCAGTGTGAAGCACAACAGGTGTCCTCCATCCACTGCCTTGAGAAACACAGCTCTTGTATATGAGAAAAACTATTACCTGTTTATAAACCCCCTCTTAACCAATTCATCTCTTCTTTGTATAAGGCTAGATACACAATGGCAGATATTTTGGACCGGCCGACCATTTGCTGCCATCAACCGGGCAAAATATCATTGAGATGAAAGTTGCCGCAGCCAACATTTTGTCACAGCCCATAGGAGACCGCATGATCAGATAAACTTTACCAATATGTACCAATGTCCTTTTTTCTGATTTGGACAAAGGAACGACCAATATCGGTCATTCTAGCCTTACAAAGAAAGATTACATTTTACTGCATGCATAAATAATATAGGGAATAAAAGAATAGAAAAAATAATGCTAAAAATGCAATATTAAAGAAATGACTAAGCAGGAGAATTAGCAAAAATAACCAGACCGTATATGATAGGATATGGACTCTGCCAGGTGGTCAGTTTTTGGGACTTTACAGGGACATTACAGGAGAACCATTTGGAGCTGGGATGTAAGGTAAGGATTTTACTAAACTACACAGTGGGGTCAGTAGTGGATTAAATTCTAGTTTTGGGGGTGGACATGCCCTTTAATAAGAGGTACAAAATACTTCCTATGCTTTAAATGTTTTAAGCAATCCGTTAGATGTTACATTTTTACTGACAAAAGAAATAATATTCACAAGAGCCAAAAAGCAGTGCTCACCGTGATTTATTTGGAGATACAGCACAACGTGTTTCAGACCAGTGTGGCCTTTCTTCGTGTGCACCTTTTTGGCTCTAGTGTGAAACAATTTTTTTTGTCTTATAAGCCAGAATGGATTGGTGAACCCTTGACACAATTGAGCCACTTTAGTCTTATCAAGGACCTGCAGCCTGCAGCATTTTTACTGCCCTAAGTGCACGGCCACATTGTGCCGCACGCACAATTGCACGCGGTTGCGTGTGTGATTCCGGTGCGTTTGCGCGAATGCGATTTCTCCTTTTGATATACGAAACTGCATGCTTATTGCACATAAAAATGGTGATCGCATGCGATTGCGTATCGCAAACTGAAACACAATCGCATGCGTTGCCGCGACTGCAATGTTAGCAAAAATTGCATGCGCAAGCGCAAACAAATCGCACTACACAGTTGGAAACTATTCAAGAACATATGACTGGTTGTTGCAGATTAACAACACAAGCAAAACTTTGCCCCTTATAAAATATTTTTAAATACTATAGTTTTAAATACTGTAACATCTGTTGGAGCAAACTAGTTTACATTGCTGGAACCATCAGGTGCATAAGAAGTTTAAGTAACACGTAGTAAACTGTTACTTAAGTGAAAAACAATGTGTTAGGGCTAGGCCACACTAGTGCGTTTGCGCTCGTGATTGCGACCACGATTTTCACTAAAATGGAAATCACGGGAACACGAAAATTCCCGCGATTTCCAATGCGCATGCGATTGTGCATCAGTGCACGTTTTGGCAACACATGCGTTCACCATTTTTGGTGCGTAAACGCATGCATTTCCATACCGAAAACCGGCATGCGTAAAACTCATGTGCAAACGCAAAACGCAGAGAATCGCGCATACTATCGCATGTGATAACGCTCGCGATTTGGTGCGTTGTAATGTGGCCTTGGCCTCACTTTGAAGAATAATAGATGATCTATGCATTATTAAATGTTTCATGGAGCATTTGTATTTTTTTCTGCATTCTTGAGCATTTTTAGGATGAAACTAGTTAGGATGAAATATAAGCCTGCAGTCTTACCCTTACAGCTTTAACCCTTTCACTGCCACAGATCATATATTCACCGGCAGCCGGTTCCACGTGGAGGAAGAGAGAGGAGGAGGTCTTCTGTCCGGAAAGGGAGATCCCGGTGACTCACTGAACTTCCTCCTTCACCGGGGTCTTCCCTAAAAGAGGTAATATTCTGCCCCTGGTGGTCTAGTGGAGGTACTGCAGTGTGATCTCCATTCAGATCACGCTGCAGTACCAAGTATAGTACAGGCTGTCATGCTGACAGCCTTACTATAAATTTTGTGAATGGAACTCAAAGTTCCATTCACAAATAGGATTTTTTGCTACTTAGCGAAGACTTAGAAAAAAAATGGGGACATCAAAATGTGTGATCACAAAATTTGGTGATCACTTCTGATCACCAAATTAGAGATCAAAATTTGGTGATCACTTCTGATCACCAAATTATTGTTCTTTACCAATGAATGAAAAATCCCTTCCTGGAAATTGATTTCCAGGAAGTGATTTTTCCGATCGTATGTGCCCGTATTCCAAGTTCGGTATCATTCCCTAAGATGATTTGATGATCATCTTTGGGAATGATCAAAAAAAAAAAGGGGGAAATACACATGAAAAAAATCTTAGAGATACACACCCCTTTTTTTTTTACCTAAAAACTATAAATTAGCACAAAACTTTGTCTTCTCCAAGCTTCCCAATGTCCCCCGTGATATCGGTAAAGTAAACGTGGATCATTATTTGCTCGATTTCAAGGGAAACTAAGCCTATTTTAGTAGAAAATTTTGCAAAGGTACCAAAAAAAGACCGGACTGAATTTTTAGGATCAGTAAAGTGTGCAAAAACTTGTGGGACTCTCCGTACTAACTGGTTTTCACTAAAATACCACTAAAAGGGGGAGTGGGGATAGGGTTGGGGGGTGGGTTGTGGCGTTTTTTCTTGTAATTGCAATTGCGCATGGATCCCATTTGAGCTAGTTGGTGGCCCTGTCTCCCTTTGCACCCACCCATATGGCATACCGTTTGATTCAGGACATGTGGGAGATTGCCATTTAGTGGGTTTTTTTACTTGTCAAGTGGGTTTAGGTAGGATTTCAACCATTGAGTCCTTTTTTCACAAAATCTCCTAAAAGCACGAGTTCTATGAATAACAGCGTCTGGAATTCTTCATGTATATACGAAAGCATGATACCATCAGGTAGCTGAAGGTGTGTAGCGTCCAAAAATATATAGTTTGTGGGGGGTATTTCCAAGTTGATTAGGCTGTTCAAATTACAGAACACTTTGATTTTTTTCTTGTAATTGGACTTGTGCATATGTCCCATTTGAGCTAGTTGGTGGCCACATCTGTGTGCACCCACACATATGGCATACCGTTTGATGCAGGATATGTGGGAGATTGACATTTAGTGGGTTTTTTTGCTTGTCAAAAGGGTTTAGGTAGGATTTCAACCCTTGAATCATCTTATTTTATTTTTCACAAAACCTCCTAAAAACAAGGAGTTCTTTGGATCACTGGGTCTGGAATTCTTCATGTATGCATGAAAGCATGGCATCGTAACGTAGCTGAAGGTGTGTAGATTCTAAAAATATATAGTTTGTGGGGGGAATTTCCATGTTTCGGGACAGTTTCCTTAAAAAAAGTATAGGCTGTTCAAATTACAGAGCACTTTGATTTTTTCTTGTAATTGCATTTGTGCATGCATCCCATTTGAGCTAGTTGGTGGCCACGTCTCTGTGTGCATCCACGCATATGGCATACCGTTTGATTCAGAACATGTGGGAGAGTGATATTTAGTGAGGGGGGGTATTTGTGGGGGGCATTTCCAAGTTTTGGGGCTGTTTGAAATTACAGAGCACTTTGATTTTTTTCTTGTAATTACACTTGTGCATGCATCCAATTTGAGCTAGTTGGTGGCCACGTCCCTATGTGCATCCACGCATATAGCATACCGTTTGATTCAGAACATGTGGGAGATTGACATTAAGTGGGTTTTTTGCCTGTCAAGTGGGTTTAGGTAGGATTTCAACCCTTGAATCATCTTACTTTATTTTTCACAAAACCTCCTAAAAACACAGAGTTCTTTGGATTACTGGGTCTGGAATTCTTCATGTATGTATGAAAGCATGGCACCGTAACGTAGCTGAAGGTGTGTAGATTCCAGGAATATATAGTTTTGGGGGGCATTTCTAATGTAGAGGGGTGTTTGGTCTGACAAATCTGAAAAGTTGCTGTAATTGGGCCATTGTTCATTGGCTCACTTTGTGGCTAGTTGATTCCACGTTTGCGTTTGTAACCACACATAGGGCAAACCGTTTGATTCAGGACATTTGGAAGAT
Source organism: Hymenochirus boettgeri (assembly GCA_019447015.1). Lineage (NCBI taxonomy): Eukaryota > Metazoa > Chordata > Amphibia > Anura > Pipidae > Hymenochirus > Hymenochirus boettgeri. The sequence goes on from CM033469.1 coordinate 327,061,024, forward strand.
TGATATTTAGTAACTTTTTTTTACATTCCATGAGGTTTTGGTGTGATTTTTACGTTTTGAAATTGTTTTTTGTTAATTTTTTCAGAAAAGTGCTAACTTCTACGAAGAACTGTGCCCCCACCATCGATGGTATGAATGAACGAACTACAGTGCTACATAGCTGAAGGTGTGTAGATTTCAGGAATATATAGTTTGTGGGGGGTATTTCTGAGTTATTAGGGTGTTTTGTGGAAAAAACTGCAGACTGTCCAAATTCGGAGTTGGCTAAATATTTTCGCTGTTTCTGAGCCATCATGCATTGTCTCACTTTGTGGCTTTTCGCTTCCACGTCCGCGTGTGTAACCACACATATGGCATACCGTTTGATTCAGGACATTTGGGAGATTGATATTTAGTAACTTTTTTTTACATTCCATGAGGTTTAGGCATGATTTCTACCTTTTGAAGTTGTTTTTTGTTCATTTTTTTTGAAAAGTGCTAACTTCTACGAAGAACTGCGCCCCCACCATTGATGGTATGAATAAAACGAACTACAGTGCTACATAGCTGAAGGTGTGTAGATTTCAGGAATATATAGTTTGTGGGGGGTATTTCTGAGTTATTAGGGTGTTTTGTGGAAAAAACTGCAGACTGTCCAAATTCGGAGTTCGCTAAATATTTTCGCTGTTTCTGAGCCATCGTGCATTATCTCACTTTGTGGCTTTTCGTTTCCACGTCCGCGTGTGTAACCACACATATGGCATACCGTTTGATTCAGGACATTTGGGAGATTGATATTTAGTAACTTTTTTTTACATTCCATGGGGTTTTGGCATGATTTCTACCTTTTTGAATGTTGTTTGATGTTCATTTTTTTTGAAAATCTGGTAAAAGTCCAAACTTCTACAAAGAACTGTGCCCACACCATTGATGGTATGAATGAACGAACTACAGCGTTACATAGCTAAAGGTGTGCTGATTTCAGGAATATATAGTTTGTGGGGGGTATTATTGAGTTGGGGGGGTGTTTTGTGGAAAAACTGCAGACTGTTCAAATACAAAACTGGCTAATATTTTTTTTGCTGCTACTGACATTTGGCACTGGTCACGCTCTGGGTTAGTTGGTAGCCATGTCTCTGGGTACACCCATGAATGTGGCATACCGTTTTATTCAGGAGGGGTTAGGCTTTCATATTTGAGATGCGTTTGAACTTTCCTCCACAATTTTTTAGCTGAAATTCACATTTGATTTTTTCTCTGATTTTACAGTTGAGGAAAAAAGGAAAATGTGAGGAAATAACTTACAATTGGACGAAGAGCTGCGTCCGGCTATCTGCATTTTGATCTAAACAAACCTCACTCGTAAAATCCTGCGGGTGTGTAGTTTCTAAAAATATCTCACTTGTGGGGATATTTTAGTTAATTTGGTAGATATTCTATGTTAGCTGTCAGTAGTGGTTATACATTTTAATTTGGTGTAATATTCTTGAAGGTGCAGTTTTAGTTTTTGGGGGTCTCCTGTACAGGTCGGGTACCTACATATATCTGGTATCGTTGTACTCGGGAGAATCAGAGCTTTTAGAAACAGTAAGATTTTTGTGTGTAACCTTAAGATAACTATAAGTAAAAAGGGGAAAAATCCATGAAAATTTGCAAATTTTTAGGTTTTTTTACATATTTTACCCATAATTCCGGTAAAATTTCCAGAAAAGTTACAAAATTCTGTTACCATGTTAAAGTACTCTTTGTGCTGAAAAAAACAATGTATAATATTCCTGATTTAGTGCAAGGTTTCCTACTGTAAAATTAGTCTAAAGGGATTAAGGGCAAAATCCTGAAAATTCTTCTGGCAGTTAACGCAAAAAAAAATGAAATTCTCCTGGCAGTGAAAGGGTTAAGGTGCAGCCTGCATTGGGGTTATCATACTGAAAGGATCAACACTTTCTGCTTATTGTAGCTTAAAGGGCATGTCCACCCCTTTTTAAAAAAAATTCTGTAGTGTAGGGCTCCCTCTCCCACCCCAAATCGCTATAGTACTTTGTAAAAAATCTAAGCCAATCACTACTTACACTGCCTCTTTCCCGTAGCATTCAGACCCTCTGCTTGCATGAAACTGCAAGCAGGGGTGGCGGACCGGCAGGCAGCCAATCACGGACACGGCTTCCGGCAGTACAGAACACCGGGGGAAACAAGCAGTGTAAGTAGTCATCGGCTTAGTTTTTTTACCAACTATTACAGCGGTTGGGGGTGGGAGAGGGAGCCCTACACTACAGAAAATGGATTTGCAGCTAGGGGGGGAGAGGGAAACGGGAGGGAGAGGGAGGTGGCAGAGCGCATGTAATTTTTCTCCCGGAGGAGAGACAGGAGGCAGACACAGTATGGGACAGAGACAGGCTCCTGCTCTTTACTTTTTGGGGCTTTGAAGAGCCATTGCAGGGCAGCCATTTGGAGCAGGGATGTAAGGTAAGGATTTTTCAACACTATACAGTGGGGCCAGTAGTGGGTTAAAATGTATTTTTGGGGGTGGACATGCCCTTTAAAGGAAAACTCCACTGTAAAAATGAACTTTTTAAAAATGAAAAAGTACTTGGGGCTGGAAAGTAGAATTATTCTCCCAATATAATTTCTTGAGAACCACAAGCACACACTGTTTTCATCTGACAATATCGTTCTTAGATTTTCCTGTTTTAAATATTTACTTCCAGGTAAGTTATGGACTTTTTGAATAAAAGATTTTTTTGCTAGGGCTCTTCATCATAGGTCCCAACCGTCCCATTTTCGGGTAACTTTCACGGCGCCCCGGCACATACAGTGAAATCCCGCACAGTCCCTTTTAAGTCCTGGTTTCAACAGAGAAAAAAAAAAAAACAGAAGTGGATTTGGGTGACGTTTCAAACCAATGAATCATAAGCCTCGGTCTGGGTTCCCAGCACAAAGTTATGCACTGCAGAGCCTCTCTCTCTGCGAGTTAAGGTGGCCATACATATGCGCGATATCTTATATTCGACCGACATGCAATCGCAAAATGAATGGGATTTTGCAATTGCATGTCGGTCGAATATAAGATCAGGAGAGGCGGTTCTGGCAGGATCGATGAACGTCGCGTGAGCGCTCGGTCGGGTAAGCAATATCGCACATATGTATGGCCACCTTAAGTCTTATATTCAGCAAACATCCTCCTTCCTCACTACACAGTACAGTGCTGGGAGATAAGGACACTAGCGACTGGAAGCAGAGAGGTCAGTTGTCAGTGTCTGTGCCACAATAAATCACACATTGCTCTGCTTTCTTGTCCAGTGCTGGTCTGGTACCAGTTACATTTTAGTGGATTTTTTTGTGTGTATGAGTTAAAGGGCAAGTGCACCCTCATGTTTAAAATTTGACTCCCATGCTCTTGATTGATGTATTTATTTGACAGGGGGGTGGCTGGGGGGAATGGGGTTATACTGGACAGTCAGGGAGATTCAATAAAAGTTCCTGGCTGTAAAGCAGAGTGCATTAATTACAGGACTGCTGTTACTGTCTGGTTAATATGAGGTTAATAATTGTTAACCAAACTGTGACAACCTCATATTAAAGGGCATCTATAGTGAAAAAAACACATTGCCCCTTTGCAAGTTAAATTCATGTACTCTGTGCTGCCTTAATCCTATCTCTGTCAGTGACTTTGTTTAACCATGGTCTCAGATCTGTGTGCTGCACTTCCCCCTCCCCTCTGTTACCTCCTCCATGTCTCAACTCCGGCTTGCCGACAAGCTTATCATGTGCAGTAGGAGTTAAAAGTTCAACATCCTGAAAAACACACTCACGCACAGTGGCTTATAGAAAGCAAGCTGTCCTGGAGACACGGAAGAAGGAGAACAGTACAGTTTACGATCTCTCACTTTGTGACCCATCATCAATCAGTGAAAGCTATTAAGAAGGGGGGTTAAGTGCAGCTTTATATCTACCATCAAAGCTACCTCTCTCCCCTTGCTAATGCTCTTATCTCTATGTTTATTACAGAGCAGGGAGGGGGGATCAGTCACAGGGATTTGATTGACAGTAAGTCAATCCAAGTAGGAGTAGAGGAATGCAATCACGTATTCTTCTAACTGGTGTATCTCAGGACAGAGAGGGAATCTGAAAAGAGTGAAGACACTCTGGGGGTTGTAGGGAATTATAGAACACATGGAAAGAAAGAAAAAAAAGTTCATTTTCCCACTATAGATGCCCTATAAACAGTCACAGTCCTGTAATCAATGCACTCTATCGGTCTTAGGGCTCTGATCTGATTGCACTAGTGCAAGCACGTGCCAATTTATCCATGTGCTAGCATAGTGCATGAGATCACCATTTTCCATACACCGGTAGTGGGGCTACAGCTTTACACCAAGCCCTCACTAACTTCCACCACATTGGTGCCAGTGTGAAGTAGTGTAAACCCCAGCCACATCCATCTATCTATCTATCTATCAATTTATCTATCTATCTATATCTATCATCTATATATTATCTATCTATTAGCTACCTATTTATCTATCTATCATCTATCTATATCTAAATCTATCATCCATCTATCTATCTATCATCTCTCTATCTATATCTATCTATCAGCTACCTATCAATCTATCTATTTATCTATCAGCTATCTCAATCTATCTATTTATCTATCATCTATCTATCTATCTTTCGTTTGAAAGTGTTGAATTTAAGAATTAATTCAGCCCTCCTTTTCAGCAGCCATTGTTTATTAGCTGACTTAACACTGGCTGGTGAATTGGAAGGCTAACTTAATTCAGCCCTCCAGTTCACCAGCCAGTGTTAATTCAGCCCATCAGCCAGTATTATGTCGGCCTTCCAGATCACCAGTCAGTGTTACAGTCAGCCCTCCAATTCACCAGCCATTGTTAAAACAAGCTGATGAACGAGAGGGCTGAATTACCTCTGCCAGATGAACTGGAGGGCTGAATTACCTCTGCCAGATGAACTGGGGGGCTGAATTACCCCTGCCCGATGAACTGGGGGGCTGAATTACCTCTGCCTGATGAACTGGGGGGCTGAATTACCTCTGCCCAATGAACTGGGGGGCTGAATTACCTCTGTGCGATGAACTGGGGGGCTGAATTACCTCTGTGCGATGAACTGGAGGGCTGAATTACCTCTGTCCGATAAACTGGAGGATTGAATTACCTCTGCCCGATAAACTGGAGGGCTGAATTACCTCTGCCCGATAAGCTGGATTGATGAATTAAGTCAGCCTTCCAGTTCACCAGCCAGTGTTAAGTCAGCACTCCAATTCATTAGAAAGCGTTGTTGGCCCTCCAGTTAATTAGCCATTGTCCTTCAGTTCATTAGCCATAGCCTTCAGTATATTAGTCTGTTTCTGCTGTCTTAATCACATCATACACTTGTTAACAATGTAAAATGGGAATAGTGGCCTTTAAAATAGGTGTCACCTAAAATAAGTGGGAGTGGCCTTATAAAATAGGCATGGTTTTATAAAGGTGGGCGTGACAAAAAAAATCTGCGCCGTTACTTGCCCCTCTTTACCATTTCAAAATGTTGGGAGGTATGCGTCTTCATAGAAACTATTTTGTGATGTAAGAATTCTCAATCCTACCTCCCTGACCCAGGTACTTTTAAATTTTAACCTTTTTTTGAAAAAAAAACTTTATATGCACTACAGTTTTTCTTTAAAGGGCAAGTCCAGCCCTAAAATGAAAACTTACATACAGGTAAATCACCCCCCAAAACCCTAAACAGTAATAGTTTGAGGCATCCAGAAGCATAGCAGACATACAGTAATGAATTCATATTCAAAGTATGATATATCAACATATTTTAAAGAGGCCATTTTTTCTAAAAGATGTGCTTATGAGGGTGGAGTTGTCTTTTAAGTAACATAGTTTCCACCGTCTTGTATAACCCATAACCCAATCCCAGCGGTGTAACTGTAATGGACTAGTAAAAAGGCAACATTGGATTGGTTGACATAAATTAACACCACAAACACATTTTTGCACCTCTAAAATAAGCCTGTAGTGTAGTAAGAACATGTTATGGCCCCTCTAAAACTGGACTATATCTGGGTGGCATTATTTACAATGTAAAAAGAAAAAACAAAACAAATACATTCAAAGTCCTCAAAAGACACTACCACATGTTTTTTACATTTACGAAATATAAATTAAAGGGCATCTATAGTGGGAAAATAAACTTTTCCCCCTTTCTTTCCATGTGTTCTATAATTCCCCCCAACCCCCAAGAGTGTTTTCACATTGTTCAGTTTCCTTCTCTGTACTGAGATACACAAATTAGAAGACGTGATTGCATTCCTTTACTCCTACTTGTAATGTCAATCAAATCCCTGTGACGTGACCCTCTTCCCTGCTCAAGTCCCTCCCTCCTCCCTGCTCTGTAAACATAGAGATAACAGCATTAGCAGGGGGAGAGAGGTAGCTTTGGTGGCAGAGATAAGGATGCATTGGCCCCCCTTCTTGATAGCTTTCACTGATTGATGATGGGTCACAAAGAGAGAGATCGTATTGAAGCAGGACACGGAGAGATCCCTGTCTCCAGGACAGCTTGCTTTCTATTGGCCATTGTGCGTGGGTGAGTTTTTCAGGAAGCTGAAATTTTAACTCCTACTGCACATAAGATGCTTGTTTGGACATGGAGGAGGTAACAGAGGGGAGGGGGGGTGCTGCAGAGAGATTTGACACCATGGAAAAACTGTCACTGACAGAGATAGGAGAAAGGCAGCACAGAGTACATTAACTTTGCAATGGGGCAAAGTGTTTTTTTCACTACAGATGCCTTTTAATGATATCTACATGTAGCTCGAACTTTTCTGTTAAATAATTGTCAATGTTTTATATAATGGATGGGATATAAGGTAAAGGAGGGCAAGTTTAAACAGACACTAAACTGATAATATCAAGTACAGTAAATTTGTATCTATAATTCACAGGGAGGTGAGAATGCTTATTTCCACCTCCCTGTAAATAACATAACGCCTGGGTAACAGAAATAAATTTACCTACCAACGTTCCACTTGTGCCTTCTTTCCAGTCAATCTCACTCCTTTTATGTTACCTTAACATTGGCACACATGCACAAAAGATAGGAGCTCAGTAATGACAGAGCAACATCTGGGGAGAAGCCACAAATAGAGCACCAGTAAGTAAGTTTCTGTCTGTTACTTGGGTATTCTATTATTCACAGGGAGGTAGGAATAAGCGTTCTCACCTCCCTGAAAATAATAAATACAGATTTACTGTACTTGATAATATTGGTTTAGCGTACCTTTAAAGAGCATTCATAAGGGGTGTCACATTTTAGGCGATTGGTGGACCAGACCATGTTTACCAGGACCAATAAGTCCCTAATTGTGTTCTGATTGAATCGGTACATTTAACTGAAAAGATATTTCAAGGGAATGCTAAGACTTGCTCCATAATGACTAGAATATTTATATATATTAGGACAATAGATTTTTGTGTGTGCCTTGGGCTTAAAATGGCTGAAAAGCAAATAACAGAGCTGTCAAATACTGGATTGCTGACTTTCTCCTGTTAGAGTTAAATCTCTGGATTTGCTTTTATGTATAAAAAGAAAAGATTTCAACTTTCTCTCATAGTACAGTGAGACTAGCCCAGCTGAGCCTATGGTTGTAAAACCATTCTTTTAAATATATAAAAATCCACACTTGGCATGATTGATCGATAATCTGTTTAGCTATATAATATATGTTTCCAAAGAAATCTATAATGTCTGCAAAAATAATTAAAGCGAATATTAACCAGCTATGTATCCAGGCTAATTTATATGTCTAGTTTTGCAAGTATGATGAGGTTGTAAACTCTGGTGAAAAAAAGCCATTCACTTGGAAAATTAGGGAGGTATAAATAGAAAACATGGTAGCACATATAGCTGAAGCACAAAATCCACTCTGGTCACCTCTTCCTATGCCGCATTCAGGACTTTACTCGTGCTGCCCCTCTGCTCTGGAACTCCCTTCCTCTGTCTGTCCGTCACTCACCATCCCTTAACACCTTCAAACGTAACCTTAAAACCCACCTCTTTAGGCAAGCATATAATCTGGCCTAAACATTACCCCCTTACTACCCAATATGATCCAACCCGCCTTTCATGCTCTACTGCCCATCTATTTACAGCCTTCCGATTCCAGCAACCTAATGTCTCACCCCCAAATCCTCTAGTCTGTAAGCTCTTTGGGCAGGGCCCTCTCTCCTATTGTATTATGGTATTGCTGTAAGAAACTCCTCACTCTGTTTACTTATATTATGTATTACCTGTGTATGTAATATGTATGATATTGTATAACATGTATTACCCTGTATGTAATGTATGACTAGGTAATTGTAAAGCACCACTGAAGATGTTGGCGCTGTATAAATCCATAATAATAATAATAAAACTAAATTGTTTGTGTTTTGTCTAAATGCAAATATGTTGTATTGTAATTATTTCACTACTTTGATTGTATGTGTAAAAAATCACATTTAGTAAATATTACTTTACAGAACCTTTTTATCTCTGATAATGTGGTATTGAATTTTATATTGGCACCGTGCAGTACAAGCACCATGATTATAGCTTTACCTTTGTCCATGAGAGATCTGGGAAAGAAAATCAAAGATTAATGCTAGTTCATTTGGATCACTTACGGTATATGCTTTTTTAAATATAACAAATATGGCAATCACTGATACTGTATATCTACAGCATGTAGAATCTGTATAAAGGACTCTAAATAACAAATAATTACACATTTTAGAATTTATTAGAAGATACACTTGGTTAGGCTGAAACATCAATTCCACCACAAAAAAACCCCATAAATCTAACCAATTCTCCTTAAAGAACCAAACTCTAAAAATGAAATCATTCAGTGAGTTCTGTTTTTTTCTCATGCAACGGAGACCTGAATTGCTAAAACATTAAAATGTACAATAAAAAAGCAACGTTAAGTTGAAATTACATTTGTAATTTGGGAAATGTTTAAAATTTTAAAACAAACCAAATATATAATAGCAAGTAACATAACTCCTGGGGAGCTGCTTCTTACTTTACTATGCTCCCACAATGCAGTAATCAGTTTGTAACACTTAAGTAGTAGTAGACAAGGTAAGTAACACGGGGGGAGGGGTGGTATTCACCAGATACAATACATGGTAAATTACCCTGCATTAAAGGGCATCTATAGTGCGAAAATTAACTTATTTTTCTTTCCTTCCATGTGTTCTATAATTCTCCCCAGAGTGTTTTCACTTTCTTCAGATTCCCTCTCTGTACTGAGATACACAAGTTAGAAGAATAGTGATTGCATTCCTCTACTCCTACTTATACTGTCAATCAAATCCCTGTGACGTGACCCTCTTCCCTGCTCATGCTCTCTAATAAACATATAGGTAACAGTATTAGCAGGGAGTTAGCAGGTGATGTCTGTGTTTGCATCACATTAGTTCCTACTGTGGGTAAAATGCCTTAGTGAAATTGTATTTGATTGTGTCCAGTTTTCTGCACTTTTTTCTGCATTCCCGTAGACTTGAATTGAAGCACAAAATTGACAGGAATGGACAAAACAGACCAAAAGTTGTGCGATTTATTAAAAGTTTAGAAAGTAACACACATAGCTGGAACTAGATTCAGTGAAAAAAAAATGAATTGCAGAATGGAAAGTGCATGTGGATAGAAAAGTGGATGAAAACACGCAGAGTGGGACCTAGCTCTAGCCCACCTCATAATAAGCAGTACTTATTCAAGCCATTCCGTCCTTTTAAGTTTTTCCTCGCAGAAACCAATATTGCATATCTTGCAATAACAAGAGCTAACAAGATCAAAACAGATCTTTGCATGTGAATGAAGTTTAAAGGGTCTCTCCACCCTAAACAAAAATGTTTAGTATAATTTAGGGCTCCCCTGCCACCTCCAACCGCATTGTCAGATTTCTAAAAAAAAAAAAAAAAAAAAGATTCTAAACTGTACTTACAGCCCCTCACTCCCGTGGCGTTCTGATCCAGCTCCCTGCTTGCCGGAACTTGCAAGCACGGGCCGGACTGACAGCCGCATCTGTGGTTGGCTGAGAGGCAGCCAATCACAGATGGAGCTATTGTCAATAGAGAACACGGCAGGAACGAAGGGCTGTAAGAGTTCAGAATCTTTTTTTTTTAGAAATCTGAAAATGCGGTTGGGGGTGGGCAGGGGAGTGTTTTTATGCTAGCTGATGGCCAGTCAGGGAGGGATCCGGAGGTTGGGAGGGAAGGGGGAAAGGGCACATGCCACTGTCCTCTCAGAGGACACCTACTACTCTTCCAGTTTCCTGGACTTTGGACAAGTACTGCAGGAAAACCATAGGGAGCAGAGATGTAAGGTTAGGATTTTTTTTAAATTACACATAGGGGCCAGCAGTGTGTTAAATTTTAGCTTGGGGTGGACATGCTATTTAATTCATAGTCTGTTTTACTCTTGCCACTTTATTTCATGTATTTGTTATGCTTCATGAGTCAATGATCTTTGTCCCTCTTACCCCTAGTCCTTTAATCAACATTCTTTTCCAGGCATCACCTTATGGGGCAGCAGGGTGGCCCAGTGGGAAGCACATATACCTTGCTGCACTCAGCACAGTCTGTATGTGCATGTGCATTCAAACTATTTATAAAGTGCGCCATTCAAACAATGAACAATGCACAAGATCAAGGAGAGAGAAGGCAGAGGCAATTAGCAGCAAGATAAGGTCAATTATGTGTAAACAGAAAGTAATACTATAGGTACAAATAGGCAGGAATCAGCAGCATTGACATGGGAATATGATTTTTAAAAATTATGGAAAAGATAGAAAAACATAATGCTCAAACACAAATAAAATTACTTTTGCAAGCAAAGTGGCTGCAAGTGCCTGGAAATAACAATAATGGAAGTATGAAAGCTACTGTAAATTCAGCTCAGGAGCATCCAAGTCTAATACACTAATCTGATAAATTAAACTTTCCTAGCATGAGGCTTCTGAGTAAAGTGCAAATGTAATAAGGAAACATTAAGTACAGCACATTGCATCACATATATTGCTCTATTCTTCTTGTAAAGATAATTTGCAAATTCTGGCAAACAAAAATTACATTTTTGCATCAACAAATTGCTATGCCACAAGATGAACAATTACAAAGGTGACCACAGTTTAGCCCAGGCTACTGTAAGATACACATATTGATTTTTCTCATGTTAAACAAATAAGAAAAAGGTTAGATTAGATATAATTTAATTTTGTGTCTGCTAACATAAAGCTTCCTTCTAACAGCCAAATCTTTCACTACACAAAGGTTCCAGGTTTCACGATCAATATTAACTGGATTAACACTAGTATCCTTGTCTTAAATTGTCATTTTGGCAATGAGAACATTGTTGCATTTAAATTTAACTCATCAGCATTTATCTATTTTCTTTCATACTCTCATTCACTCTAAAAGTCTACAGGAATAAGGTCTTATTAGAAGGTCTACTGACACTACCCCAAAGGGCTAACAAGAATTGTTAATTGAAAAAGAGGTTTGAAAGTTAAACGAAGTTAAACATGCAACTTATTATTACTTGATCAGTTATTTAGTAACTAATAATGAGGAATGGGAATTCGCCTAAAAATACCCGGTTGTTAAATTTAAGGGTATGTCCATCAAAAAAGTCAGTATGTTTCTAACTGATTTACTGAAGAACAGGAGGTTAATGCACTCTCTTACCTCCCGTTCTTCAGTAAATCTTACAGGAGAGGAGGAGACACTTACCCGCTCCAGCGACTTCACGGACAGTCTCTGACTCTGCCTCGCTCCTTTGCACTGTGTGCGCATGCGTCGGGGAATTCGGCACTGGAGCGGGTCCGTGGGTAAGTGTCTCCTCCTATCCTGTAAGATTTACTGAAGAACGGGAGGTAAGAGATAGTGCATTTACCTCCTGTTCTTCAGTAAATCAGATAGAAACCAACTGACTTTTTTTTGATGGACATACCCTTTAAATGGCATGTCCAGCATTATTGAAAACTTCCAAACATGCCATGGAAGGGACTTACCTGACCCAGTTCCTGGCCGCCCTGCCGAGCTAATCCTCTACTCTGCTACTTCCTGGTCACGGCTTTCTGCTGCTGTTCTTGCTCGAAAACAAGCTTGCAACAGCAGCAGAGGGCAGTACCCAGGCAGCAAGGGACCGGGTCAGGTAAGTTCCTTCAGGGTCATCTTTTGTAGTTTTCAATAATGCGAAGGGTAAAAAGGTTTTTTTAAGGCTGGACATGCCCTTTAACAATGTCTCTCAATATTGTTGATCAAAGAACTAACTCTTCAATGATAACTTTTCAAGCAAATAAAGTTTGACTGTAGCAAACCTAACTACAAAAGTTTAAGACTGGCATTAAAGTCACAACTTTTGGGGGACTTTAATGCCAGTCATAAGCTGGCATCAAAAAGCCATGCAAAAGTTGCCAATATTTCTTTATTGCATCACTTGCAACAGCAGTGCAGCCACTACAAAACCCAGCGAAACCCCAAAGCTTAGGAGTTCTAAAGGTCACAAAACAACATTGTCCCAATAGATACAGCACATTCACTATGATACAAAAAGCTGTGTCTCAACGATCACTTTGTTGTGGTTGTTGGATGATTTATGGAATTAACTTGTAGGTATGGAAGTCTACTTGCACACTGTACAATTTTGATACTCTCCAGAGCACAGATCAAAACAAGAAATCTGCCGTCTGAACTTCCCTCTAGAAACTGACAGAGGTAGGTCCCTGTGCTGTACACATTTGGCTGTTAGGCACAGATTACATTAAAGCACAGAGACTTTCTCTCAAATACAGAGTAAAGGTGCCCATACATCTATAAGATTTTACTTACCCGACCGAGCGCTCACGCGATGTTCCTTCAATCCTGCCGGAACCGCTTCTCCCGATCTTACATTCGACCGACATGTGATCGCAAAATGAATGGGATTTTGCGATAGCACGTCGGTCGAATCTAAGATCGGGAGAAGCGGTTCCGGCACCATCGATCAGCGCGTGAGCGCTCGGTCGGATAAGTAAAATCTTATAGATGTATGGGCACCTTAAGAATTTTACAGTATGTATGTTTGTATGTATAATTTTATTTATAAAGTGCATAATAATGTACACTATGAAATAAAGAGTATACAAAGGATAAGTGCAAGCCATTATACAGATAAATACAAATTAAATACAATTTGATATATAGGTGTATATGAAACAGTATGAAGGTGTTTGAGGATTTGAACCTATAGTCTCATGGATTCTGTCTTTCTAAAAGTACAGCATTAGTCAAATAACTTTCCAGATCTAATATATAAAGTAGTACATTTAGAAGTAAAAAAAAAAAAAATTGTTCCTGGTAAGCTGTACTTCATGCCAAAAATGCTGGCTGGGAAATAAACTGAACGAAAACAGCAGCTGGCAAAGTATGAATTTTGGTGTGGAAACATCTGTATAGAAAATACTGTTAAAGGGCAAGTCCACCCCATTTACAAAGTTTTGCTGTAGTGTAGGACTCCCTCCCCCAGCCCCAACAGCCATAGTACTTTTTGCAGAAACTCCCCCGATCATTACTTACATTAGCTCTCACCTCCAACGTTCTGTCACGGGCGGCCGTCTGCTTGCATAAAACTGCAAGCAGGGGGCCGGACCAGCAGCCGCGTCCATAAGCCCTATATGGACTCTGCCAGGCTTCTGGTGGTCAGTTTTTGAGAACCATTTGGAGCAGGGATGTAAGGTAAGGATTTTTTTACACTACAGAGTGGGGCCAGTAGTGGGTTAAATTTTAGTTTTGGGGGTGGATATGCCCTTTAATAGAGACAGTGAATAAAGAGGTCATGGGGTGTGGCTAATTTGTGCACATGTTTACAAGGATGTTTGAAGAATACATGGACAGAGACATGAACTGGAGATAAATGCAACTTACTGGTGTAGTATCTAGCAATGCATGGGTGACCAGGGAGAAAATTAAAGCCATACTAACCTTTATTTTATCATTCGAAACCCATTTTATGTCCCTTAGCTGTTCACCTAGAGACTGTTAAATCTCTAGTGTGCTTTTTTTTCTAACTGAATTATTTGGAAAAACAAGTGCTCATACAGAATATTTATGCACTATTTTGTACTGTCTGTCAACAGATTACCAATTGTTACTGTACATTACTTGTTACATTGGTTAGGAACAAAATTGGATTGTGCGTACCCAGCCGCCTTATTTATAAATGGCTTATTAGGGCTAGGCCGCACTCGTTTTGCACATGAGGTTTGGTCATAATGGAAATCGCGGGAACACAAATATTCCTGCGGTTGCCGATGCGCATACGTTTCCATTTTGGTAATGCATTCATTCACCATTTTTGAAGCGTTGACGTATGTGTTTCCATAATGGAAAATGAAAAAAAATAGTATGAGCATAACGCATGCGCAAACGCACATGAATCGCATGCGATAACACACACAGTTGCGTGCGCGATTCTGGTGCGTTGCAGTGTGGCCTCAGACTTATGGTACTGGATTACTCACTTGATCCATGGCATGGATATTACCATAAAGACACTGCAGATGTGCATCAAAAGTAGAAAATGCCAAGTCAATCTGTTAGAACAAAAACAATTTAAGCATCACAAAAACTAAATCTTTAATTTTAGTAAATCTTGCTTTAAATTAAAGGGCAGGTGGACAAAAAAAAAGTTTAAAGTCATTTTTAGACCACAGTGATTCCATTGCAAAGGAATAGCATTGCAAAAGCAGGCAAATCATCACTAAGGCCTCCAACATGCAATTTTTGGGGGCCATACTCATGTGAACCAAGCCTAAAGCAAGTCCTGAAGGGTATGGCATCACCCAGGGAGATAAAGACAGCAAGAGAAGTAGATAGTTCCCCCGCACACCTATAGTGTATTGTTGAAATCGCTGGGTGCTGCTCCAAAAACCATAGCCAATGGTAATAGTATCCAAACAGAAGCAATTCAGAGCGCACTCCAGTCTTAAATGTTCAAATCAATTTATTAAACACGTGACGTTTCAGTGTCCGTGCGACACCTTCCTCAGCACCCAGCGATTTCAACAATTTTTTTAAAGTTTTTAAAGACAGCAAGAGAAACACTAAAATGAGCACCTCCATATGTTCCAGGCTAAGACAGTGGAACAATGAAGGTGTAATAAAGCATGTTTATTAAAGGGCACGTCCACCCTCTTTATCAACTTTTGCTATACTGTAGGGCATGTTCCCCCACCCCCAACCGCTATATTCTTACACAAAAAAACACTTCCCATCTCTATTTACAGCACCTCGTTCCTTCGCTGTTCTGGTCCAGCTCCCCTGCCCGCCAGAACTGCAAGCAGGGGACCGGACTGGCAGCCAATCACAGACATGGCTGCCATCAATGAGAACGGCGAGGGAATGAGGAGCTGTAAGTAGAGAAAGTAAGCATTTTTTTGTTAAAGAATATAGAGGTTGGGCGTGGGGGGACATGCCCTACAAGATATAAAAAGCTTTTTACACTACCTGAATGCCAGCCACGGAGGGATCAGGAGAGAGGGAGGGGGGAAGGACTCTTGGAGGCATCACAGAGGTAGAGACCTTTTGGACAGGAAGACAGCTCCTACCCTACAGTTTCCTGGACTTTGAAGAGTCACTACAGAAGAAACATAAGGAGCAGGGAAGTAAGGTAAGGATTTTTTTAATTGTACAGTGGGGCCGGTAGTGGGTGAATTTTTAGTTTGGGGGGGTGGATATGCCCTTTAAACTATAGGATCTAGAATTAATCAATGTCTGGGCAATAAGGTATTTATTCTTTAAAGGAGAACTAAACTTTTTAATTTTTTTACTCATAATGTGAAAGCTTTTCTCCCCAGAACATTTATACAGTGAAAGATTCTTCTCTAGTAAGTTGAATTTATGCACATGTCAGAAGTAGATTCTATAATAAAGGCTTTCATGTTGTTGCCAGTACAACTCACTGGCCATGTAGCCTTCAAAGGGCCTTGTGACCACAGTATTCACGGTCTCTATGCATATAGAGAAATATTTCCTATACAGATGTCTCCACACCAATATTGAAATATCGGACTTTGAAAACTGCTTGTTACACTGCAGTTTATTTTCCAGCCAGCATGTATTGCATTCCTAGGGCAATACAAAATATTCAGCTGATTTTTCTGCAGTTCTCTGCCCCAAATAGGTGTAAATGCTGTACACATCATTTGGGACCGAGAACTGGTAAGTAACCATTTTTTGTTTTAAAGGGAATGTCCACCCCCAAAACTAAAATGTAACCCCATACTGGGCTCCACTGTGTAGTTTAGAAAAAGCATTACCTTACATCTCTGCTCCTTATGGTTCTGCTGCTATGCCTTTTCAAAGTCCAGGAAAGTGAAGAGTGTCAGTAAGTCATCCAGTTCCTGCTATACCGTAAGTGGTCATGGGTGTAATAGAGGTCATAATTTCTACCCTCGGCTTATAATTGAGTCAACCAGTTTCACTTGTTTTTAAGTAAAAATAAGTACCTCGGATTGACTTATACTCAAGTATATATGGGAACCGATAATAACTAGAATGGTCACTAGAGAAATTACAGTAACTTTATGAACAGTACATTTATATTTGATAATTGGTTTCTAGATGATCCAATTCTTGAAACCATCAAAATGTAAATGTGTGAGATGATCAGTTTAAAGGAATAGTTCACTCAAAAAGTGAACTATTCCTTTGATATAATAATTGAAGCCCGGGAGGTTAAGGAGCTATGTCTTACCTCCCATTCTTCTGAGATTTTCATCTCTGCAGCAGTAGATCATGCGAAAGGTAAATATACTTACTTTCGTCTCTGACCCCTGCTTCATTGATTGAAGAACAGGAGGTAAGGCATAGCTCCTTAACCTCCCAGGCTTCAATCAATTCATTAAAGGAACAGTTCACTGTTCGATTGAGCTATCCCTTTAAAATTGTCTGCTGCTTCAGTTGTTGGATTCTTTTGTTAAAAGGAACACTAAAGTAAAAAAATATGACTTACCTTTATCCTGTTCTATAATTTTAGTGCTGTTAGGACAGTGATGCCCAACCCGCCTCTAAACAGCCAATAGCATTCACCCAGTGAAAGTGTAACTGTATTGCAATGGGAAGGTAAGCAGCTGTAATCACTGTTTAAATTAAATAAGGTTTTCTTTTAGCTGTAGGAGTTTGAAGAGTATATGTGTGTGGGAGGGAGGGGAGATGTTGGAATTATTTCTGCAGGTACAGTACTACATAGCGACTTCAGTAACACAGACAGCAAATAACTGCAGGATTTGGTGTTAGCTGCAGGCACAAAAAGAGCACAGAGCAAAAAAACTTTTGACGTCACTAGAAACAACATGGGAGAGAAGGCTCTGTAAGTACGGATCGGGGCGGATTTTTAAAAATCTGTCACATTATGTTAGGTGCGGGCAGGGGTTACTTACCTTCCCCCCAAAGGATTACACGCTAGGTGCAACGGTGGCTGAGGATGGATCCGGATGGTGGGACGGTACTGCGCATGCTCCAGACATTGATGAGGACAAAGAAACAGCGTGGATCAGAAGCCTCACAGACTGCTTGGAGTCTTCAGTTTCCTTGGGAACCATACGGAGCAGAGATGTAAGGTAAGATTTATTTTAAACTGCGGATTGGGGCCAGTATGTGGTTAAATTATAGTTTTTGGGGTGGACATGCCATTTAATACTAATTACTGTGTGGAAAATGATTTGCCATAGTTTACATGTCCTTTAAGGAAAAGCTACAGCTTGTAAGTGTAGCTTGTGTCTGATTTAAATGCAAACATTTTACCAACATGCATAACAGCAATGCAAAACACAGAGGAAATATATTGAAAATATATCCATTCTGAACACATTATTGACAGCTTCCATCTGGGATTCACTCCCAATTTATATAGTGTAGTTTAAAACCACACTAATTAAATTATTGATATAGTTCTTCTCCTCAGACGATGCACTGCACATTGCAACTGAGCAATAACTTTAAAGGGTATCTCCACTCGTTTTTATAATTTTTTTGAATCCAGTTCTATTGAAGAACGGGAGGTAAAGGAGCTGTGCCTTACCTTCCGTTCTTCAATAGGACACACAGGAGCCAGGAGACAAGGTAAGAAACTTACCCGCTCGCTCGCTCGCTCCCCCGGCGGGTAGTCTGACAGGTCCCGACGGACCTTGTCTTCTATGCGCATGCGTGATCTATGCGCATAGAAGACAAGGTCCGTCGGGACCTGTCAGACCAAGCGCCGGGGGAGTACTGATTTTACTGACATTTACTTCTATTGATTGAAAGTTCACCTGTGGCGTGCTCTGCTAAGTGCTGGGTTAGGAAAAAAATCAGACTATTGGGACACAGGTTCGATTCCCCATGTTCCCTTTTTTTGTTTTTATTATGTGTCTAGCAAAAGATAAAGACTCTACATGTACTAGTCCATTACTTATTAGCCCTTGTGGCCTAGTGGTAGAAAGCTTTCGTTTTAGAAAGACACAGAATAGAAGGTTGCTGGTTCGATTCCCCATACTTACTTTTATTTTTTGCTGAAATGTTAAATGTTCTGTTTCTTTCATCCATGCTAGCAAAGACATACACTGCAAAGATTTCTTTTCTTTTTTGTATGTAAAGCATAGGAATTTATCATTGTTAGGGACAGGAGCATTTCTAATGTGTTTACACAAAAACTGCACTGTTATCTGTGTTCTGTGTCAGAGGGAGGGAACTCTGAGCTGTAACATGATTGGCTGTCAGCTTCCAGGAAGCAAGACTGCAGTTTCCTGTGAAGTGTCCGGCGGACACTTAGATGGGTGTTCCCATATAAGGTGAATTATGGGAGCTGACCCTTCGTACACACAGGTTATTTTCATAAATCACCCAGCATCCACAGCAAAGGGAGACATGAGACACAGCTTGTTGTTCGTTTGTGAATGTGCTCTCTCTATTAGGACAATGTTGTCTTGGGACTTTAGTTCTCCTTTAATATGTGTTTTGGATTGGGTACCCTGATCTATTCTGTAGTAGGCCATTTGACAGTGCTATTGGTTCTCAGTGGCAGGCATATATATATGCAATACTATATGTCATGTAAATATGTTTAAATTTCTTTGCTCAAATATATGGATGGACTGTTCCTTTCATGTTTGATGGACACTTGCGATTTTGATGTCACTTGAGAAACTCCTCATGGATTGGACATTCTTTACAGTGAGGGGTTGGGGTTAGAATGGTAAGTGGGAATGTCACTTACTGTTTCAGGGTATTTAAGATGGTGTGTTCACTGTATTCTTCACATTTGATAAAGGACCACAGGTCCGAAACATGTAATGTGTGAATAAAACTGCAATTTTGAGATATCCAAGGAGTCTCTGTTTCCTGGAACTTCCTCTACCATTGCTTGTTCTATATAACAAATACTATACCTACGTGTACACAGGCAACGCCGGGTACAACTGCTAGTTCTTAATATAGACAAAAGAACAAGAGACAATATTAAGACACTGCATTGTTACATTAAGATTAAAAATATTTAAATGACTGGATTTAGTGTAAAGTGTTTGTACATTTGATTACATTTCCAACATCCATTCCATGTAGTACTAAGCTATTTTTTTTTTTATTAAATCAACAAGAAAAATACTTGAGATTATGCCCATTATGGTTTGAAAATAAACACACCATTACAAGACTAAACCCTCTAAAATATGTATGGATTCAGTTTTGATGTTTTTACAACTGCTTACAATTCCTTCCTTTTAATTGTATCCTGTTTAGGACCCCCTTGATCCTCTTTTGCAGTTTATTTATGTCCATTAACTAAAATACTTAAACGAGTGAAATGTATTTGTAGTTGTCCTACTTATCTGACTTTAACGTAGTAAAGCAAATTGACCTTGAAAAGTAGTAATGCTTTACATAAAAGAGTATATTACTTTTGTATTGAACAGCCAGGCCTTTAAACCCTGATGTAATGTTAAAAGTGGCTTTCAGTCTGGTTAGGAAAGTGTCTGCTGTATCTAGCATATTTCCTATTATAAATTAGATGTGCATACCTGAGGGAACTGGAAATAAATATGTATTACAGGAAAATTAAGTGGATTAAAAAGTAATGCAGTAAAATACATTTCGGGGGCATTTGTACTTGAGGATTTTGCGCAAATTAAAGATGCATTTCCTTGTCATTTACGGACATAAAAAGAGTGCAATGCCCTGAGAAGTTTAGTAAATAATGCATAAAATATATTGTGTTGATTCCTAACTTAAAACTTTGAAGTGAATCCATTAGGCTCTTATAGGTTGCAGAAAAAAATCAACAATTTACTACTCATTGTTTTAGGTTTTCTCGTATTGGATCTGACAAACTGAGTGGGCCTTTAATGTGTTATAAAACCACACCCCATTAAGAATAAATATTATAAAAATATTCTAATTATTTCACCTGCACCATTAGGAATATGCACAGCTCTGCAAAAAAATGTGCATTAGCTCATAACAATATTTTAGTGTCCAGAATATGATAGACATATGAATAAATTTGTCATCACTTGGCTTTGACATAGGTTAGTAAGTATCCTTTTACCCTATTATGCATCCTAGCCTGAGTTGTTTTCTCGGTCTCTGGTTTTTATGGCTTCATTCACAGATTTGCATTTTGATTCATGTCCCATGACCAAACTAGCTAATGGATGATCTCATGTTTTTGCAGACATGAATATCTGCAATACATGTGTTTCTGTTTAAACACCCATTTAAACATTGTGTATTTGGCACACTTAGTCAAATAATATCCCAGAATATTTTCTTTTAAAAACATAATATAGAAAAAAAAACATAACCCACATGTGAAAGTAATTAGATGACCAAAGAGAATAATGCTTATGAAAACTGTAAAAAAATATAAAAATAAAGGAGACTGGGATTTTGCAGAATCATCTACGTCAGTGATGTCAAACCATGGCACTCCAGGAGTTTAGAAACTACAACTCCCAATATGCCATGGTGCACATGCTGCATTTTGTAGTAATTGTAGTCCCCAAACATTTGGAATGCCTAGGTTCGACTTCACTGTGATCTAGATAAATTTGTAAAATATTTAACTTACCGTACATGTATCCATCATCATTACAGACATACACAGTAACATAGTAATTAAGGTTTATAAGAGACATAAATCCATCTAGTCCAACCTTTTTACCCTCCTTTTTAACCCTACCTAACAATACACAATTCTATTTTCTGAACACTATTAATTGGGAAATTTAAAGATTTAAAGATTAGCAAAAAGAAAATGCAATCCACTATTATCTGTCGATCAACCACTGGCCACTGACCAATATATGGTAAAATGGAGTTCTCCTAAGCATTAAAGTTGAAAATAAGAACTTTCTAGTAAACTATGTTCCATGCTAACTTAAATTCAAACTAAAAAGTAGATGAAGTATTTGCCTGTGCTATTAATCTGCAGCAACCAATCAGATGTTATCTAACTGCAGACTGCAGTTATCCAGTAAAAAGCCAACATGTGCTTGGTTGCTGTCTATCAATAGCACATGCAAACTTTAGCACCTCTTACTTCCTCAGCCCCTTAGCATTTTCTTATAATTACTACACGCTCAAGTAGCATAATATTGATCAATGAAACACATGTAAACAATAGAATGCATCTGCTGACTAGTCTGTTAAATACAACAAAAAACCTCACTGAAAATGTTAGTGATGCTATAATCAGAAACAATATTCATGCTATAAGTGTGCCAACACACAAGCAACAACAAATAACCCAACTTGTACTTCATCTTAACTATTTATTTCTAGCTATTTAAAACAAAGGAAATGGCTATGATACCTACTTTTGCATTCATTAGTGGTAAATTACTCAGGGAGAAGATTTGCAAAAAATCACTTTAAAGGATAGGTTCACTCAGGAAATGAACCTATCCTTTTTTGCAATCATTTGAAGAATGGGAGGTAAAGGAGCTATGTCTTACCTCCCTCCAATTAATCTAATAGGAGCCAGGAGCTAAGATAGAGAACTTACCTGCGAGTGCGATCCACCTTTGCCTCCCATGACAGGTCTTGACTATTTCCGGCTTTCTTAACAAAATAGAATGCATGCACGCTAATGCATACTGTAGTTGAGTAAAGACATAAACAGTCAGGAAATTTCAGAGGTACCAATGGTGGATCACACTCCTGGGTAAGTTATCTATCTTCGCTACCGGCTCCTGTTTGATTAATTGAAGAAAGGGAAGTAAGACATAGCTCCTTTACCCCCCGTTCTTCAATAAATGCAAAAAAAAGGAATAGTTCACTTTCTGCTTATCATTATTGCTTATCACTGGATGGATGCAGCTTGATATGGGCAGGTCTTGGATTCTCGACCCCCCAATGTTTTCAACAACAAATGGAATATCATAGTCTGGGCATGTACGACATGCTTAAACCCTTAATAACAAAGAATGTCTCTATCTTAATTTTATTAAGTCTCTTACCTGACCCAGTCCTTCGCAGCCTAAGCGCCGCCCCCTGCACCTGTTTTGAGCAAAAACAAGCTGAGCATTTCTGCACTGATAGACGCTCTACTTCCTGGTCGCGGCTTGGCATGACGTCTGGTTGAGCTTTCACTGCCAGCCGCAACCAGGAAGTGGAGCCGCAAAACAGAGGAGGAGCGGTGAGGGACAGGGTCAAGTAAGATACTTCAGGGGCGTCTTTGGAATATATATTAGTAATGCAAAAGCTAGGTTTGGGGGATGATTAACATTTATAGCTTAAGTTTTTTTTTGACTGGACATGCCCTTTAATGTATTCATCACTTCATAGACAGACTGCAGACACTGTACCCTTTATACTTACACTCACTAAGTTACCATATAATGTAAACAATATAAAAAAAAATCTGTTGCAAGTAGTTCACATAAAAAATAGACTCTGAATAGTAAAGATACTGCAAACGGATAAAAGAGAAAGGATTAGGAAAAGTTCTGTGTGTATTTAGACCAGAAATTCAATGAATAATCCAACCATCTGTTGACCAGTTCTGTTACAAAATTACAACTTACAGGAATTGCTTTACATTAAAGGAGAACTATAATTTTTGTACTTTATAATCTGAAAGCATCCACCAAACCTCCAAGAACACCAATAAACTTTAAATTACCACTACATTTAATAGCATTAACATAAATATAAACCACTGGAGAACTTGTTAGGACAAGTGTTGTGTATATGCACTGTCTGGTCAAACCTCCTGTCACAGTCCATATAAGGCTGCGGATCATGTAACAGGATTCGCTAGAGACTATTAGTTGGTGTGGCTTCTGTAGCAAGTTCCTGCAGTAATTTTGGATTAAGCATGTGCAAAAAACACAATGGTCAATAACCACACTGTGATACTGGAATGATGGGAAATATAACAGAAACCCATTTAAGAAATGTAAAATTACCAAACCCAAATCAAAAGTTGAGATGGGCCAGTTTACTGCTACTATATCAGGGTGCTCTGCCTTCTGATTCATTATTGATCTGAGGTGTTTGTTGTCCTTTAAGGGCTGGATTGTCATAGCTATATTGTTTCTGCTGCTGAAATTCCTGAGTTATAGGAAGTCTCAGTTTAAAGCAGAAGGAATGTGACACTTGCCAGTGGCAGGAGAAAATATGTTCCTTCCTCAGTGTGTCCAAGACGGACCATTCCCCATTCGCTCAGTCTAATAGCTGCAGGCAAATCTTATAGGGAAAAGCTGCTATTTATTCTAGTGCTGACTGAAACACTAGTTCTAGGCACTGCCAGCAAATCAACAAATGCAACAGACTCCTGTTCCATTATCACTGTACATGGAGCCAAAGATGAATAATTGTGGAGACTGGATTCTTTTGGTCAGACAGTAATACACACACACACCTAATGCCAGTACCAATAACATATTTACTATACATACTATATTGCCAAATTCTCAAGAGACAGAGCTTAATACTACAGTGTTGCATTCTGCAACCAAAGCATTTTGTAGTTTTTCAAAACATCTGAACTGTTGAGGTTCAAAATTACTGTTATACTACATTTTAAATGCAGGTATATAGTAATGTAGGTCATAACTATTGGTAAATGTAATGTGTTTTGGGGGTCCTAAATAAACTGATGGTCACCAGTCATGGTGGGTACTAGTTCCTATGAGGGGACGCTCAAATCCATGTGTGAAGGGGGTGGGATAGAGAGAGTGGGCATTAAATGAAGAACAAATAGAGATAGAGAGACGAGAGTAGAGAGAAAGAGAGGGGGGGGGGAGAGATTCCTTCAATACATTTAACAGGAGGAAACCAGCTTGGTATACATTGAAAACCAACATGACTGAAGTTCCATTAACACACACTGTCCTAATGGCAACAAATAGCGAATCATTCCATTAAACTCCTAATACAAGCGTATCCACCACCGAAGATGATCCAGAGTCCGAACCAAATCCCCCCAAAGCCTCTTTGTGAATGAGATGAACTTTCAGGGTTTTTACCAATTTACCGGTAGGTTACATTAAAGCCACACACACACAAACCAGGGGTATTACCAGCTGCGCCACCCCCTGTACCCCCCGCACAGCAGTGGTACCTTCCTTACCTCCTTAAGTTCCTTGGCCACTCCTTTCAGGTCCCCCAGGACTAATTCCAAATCGTCCACAATGGTCCTGATCTGCGCCTTTACTTCGGCTTTACCCGCTGCTCCCTCTGACGTCCCCTTGGACTTGGCTGACATGCTGGACAATCCAGTCCCTCAGGGAAGGTCCGTCCCAGGGTGTACGAGCCGGTCCCTGTCCAACATCCTGTCAATCACATCCCCCTCCGGCTCCTCTTTCTCCTCTCCCTGTGTGCCCAGTGCCATCAACTCACCTCACACACAACTAAGTGACCGGCGGTCTCCTGCGTCACCGAAGGGAGGGAAAGTGAAGTTGGCACGTGACGCAGCCCCCAGTGTAAGACTCGGTCAGTACTGTCAATGGTTCCCGGTAACATTCACATTGTGACCGTCTCCCCCCGCACAGTCTGCACTGGATCCACATCTACACACGGTCTTTCCTGCATTACCGTATTTCACCGTCTAATCTCTCACCAAGTGATAACAAGCAGATGATAGTTCTCTGATTGCGCGGAAAGTGAAGGGAGAAGCCCACTGAGCCGCATCGTGCGGGTTACCTAGGGAGCTTACGATATAGACCATGTGACCGTTTCGATCCAATCATTTTATTCTGACGTTCCCCGCCCGCGAGGTGCTCAGTGGGACCTGCCGGTGTCAGTGAGATGGGGAGTTCCGGGCAGTGAGGACCCTTTACCGCTCCTGGGAGATGAAGTAACAGCTTTGGGTGTTATTGGGGGAACCCTGGAGAGGATGGGAAGTGACTGAATGGGAATTATTCTCAATCTAGATTAAAGGGAAACTGATACCCAACCGTACCACCGTGACTGTCCCACTTTGAAGTGTTTTCAACCATTAGATGCCCAGTGCAGTCCAGCTTTATTCCCGGCATGTTACCATGGCTACGTCAAACCAAACTGGACTGAGAGAGGAAGGAGTTCACTCAGGATGTGTGGTCAGTGGGAGGTGTGACACGTTCCTTCCCCTCGCCATCAGTACACTCCCATTGGTCTGCTTGGGAGCTAGGACAGCCTGTCAAACTGTGAAACTTAAGTGGAGGAGCAGCATGTAGCCAGCCAGCAGAAGCATGACTGAGAGTGCACACCATGACACCAGACGGGTTTTTGTCCCGACCGAGCATTCGCTGTTAGCGAGCACTCGGTCAGGACAAATGACTGTCGGTCGCGGCAATAGTCGGCCGTGATTTACCGACAATCCTGATCGCCTGTTTCTCCGATACGGTCACGGCCAGCTGCCCCACACCTTCAGATATTTCCCGCCTAAAGGTGGCCAAACATTAGAACGATTTACTTACCTGACCAAGCAATCCCACAACATTTGACCAATCCTGCCGGAACCACCTTTCCCGCTCTTATTTTGTGATCACACGTCGGCCGCGTTGTGAATGCAAGTATAATGAGTAGCATGTAATACACTTTCTAATTTTTTTGTATGCTACAAGTGCACTAATATAGGTACATAACTAAAGTAACTACTTCCTGTAGTCCTGTTCTTTGTGAGAAAGACCAGTGTGTCTGTCACAGGGAGTGAAACTTGTAGGCGCGGCTTTGAGTCTGTATCTTTGTTGGGCTCATTAAGACATTAAATAACCGACACTTGCTGGATTCTTCAGGGAAGTGGAATTAATTCACACTCTGTAGGGTTTAATCACCCAATAATCCAGTCTGCATCTGTAGCCTGTATTAATGAGGCTCCTTGGGTCATGAAAGGCAATGATGCTGAAGTTGGGGTATGGAAATGATGCTACCACTGCTAACATTTATTTAAGGGGGACGACATAGGTAGCAAACTGATAGAACTCACTGATTGGATGCAGCTTGATGTATTCAGGTCTTAAATTCTTGGGCCCCTAATGTTTTAAGAATCAAACGGAATATTGGAGTCTGGAAATTAAAGGAGAACTAAACTTAAATTTTTGAATGTGAAAGTGTTTCTCCCCAGAGCACCTATACATTGTAAGATTCTTCTCTAGTAAGTTGCATTTAGTACATGTAAGAAATAGATTCTGTAACTAAGAAGGCTTCCATGTTGTAGCTAGTACAACCCACAGCCTATGAAGTCACCAAAGAACCATGCTCCCTTACCCCAGTATTCAATGTCTCTATGCACAGAGTATATTTTATACACCAATATAGAAGTCCCTAAAAAGACTTTGAAAGCTGCTTGTTATCCTGCAATTTATTTACCAGTCAGTGTGAGTTACTAGAATATAAACTGCAGGGTAACAAACAGCTTTCAAAGTCTTATCATGGATGTCCATATTCTATTTTTTATTAATCTTTTCCTAGTAAAAGATAAAGCTTCCAAATGCTCACCTGGCAAGTCATCTGATTTCAAAATACACAGTTCTGAAGGTCACATAATCAATTCCCCAGACTTACCTTTATTTATTTTGTTTCAATTTTGTTCCTAAAAGATTCTACATGTATCAGTGACATAAATTGTATCTGTCTTAGCCTAGAGGTTAGAGCTCTAACGGAAGAGAGAGACCGACACCTAGGTGCACTTGGTACATCTTTCAAACAAAAGAGATATCCACACAGAACAATTACCACTAACATAAACAAAGCATTGAGAACACCCAGGGATAACCTTCTACAACACAAAGAGAAAAAAAGAAATGCCTGGATACCTTTGGTAACAACATATAACCCAATATTGGAAGGAATACGTACAATAATGAAAGAACTACAACCTATGATTAATCAAGAATTTTCCCCAGAACCCCCTATACTTGCCTTTTGGCAACCACCAATCCTTCACCAAAAACTAGTAAGAAGAAAGTTACACGCATTATGAAAATATCACCCCAGACACCAAACCATGCAGGGGTCCTCGGTGTAAACTGCAACAATATCAACAGTTCTCCATCTGTAACACACAGAAAGTAGGTATTTAACATCCAGGGATCTTACATCTGTACATCCAGCAATGGGGTGTATTTAATACAATGTAACAAATGTATGGACACTATCAGGGTGATTCAATAAAAGTTCTTATTGTTTAAAATGGTGCTAATTTTGCCCCAACCAATCAGAACTTATGTAACATTTGAAAGCTAACATCTGATTGGTTGGGGCAAAATTAGCACCATTTTAAACGATAAGAACTTTGATTGAATAACCCCGTATATATATATAGAGAGAGAGAGAGGAAACCAGCAAAAAACTACAGAAGAGGATGAACTCCCACTGAAGTAGCATCACTAACCATAATGAGAAAAATAACTGTTTGCCTGTGGGGTATCATTTTTCTCAACCTGGACACTCCATGGAAAACCTCCAAGTCCGGATCTTTAAGGGACAGTTCAGCAGCAACCAATGGGTTAAACCAAGACTTGGGATTCCTAGCCCACTATAACTGTTGAATATATTTCTATGTAGAACAATATATGGATGGTATACAATATGTGCATATTCTCAGTGTCTGCTTTTCTCTCATCCAGCATCCCCCGCTCACTGTATGTTCCTAGTTAAATATTCTACATGTACGTGGTGATTTATATAGTATCTCAGTTGGCCTAGAGGTAAGAGCTCTGCTTTTAGCAAGAAAGAGTAAATGTACAAGTTGCAGGTTCTATTCCCCAGACTTACTTTTATTTTTTTTATTTTTGCTGAAACAATCCATGCTGTCTATATACTGCAAAGATTACTTTTCTTTTTGTATGAAAAGTAAAGGATTATATCATTGTTAGGACAGGAGCATTGGATGTGTTTGAAAACAAAAAACTGAAATCCCTCTTCGGTGTCAGGGAGAGGGAGTATCTCTGCTGTAATGTGATTGGCTGTCAGCTTCTAGGAAGCAAGGCTGCAACTTTCTTCTTTTGATCTGTTGATCAGAGTAGAGTCCTGCGCAGGTCTAATTTTCCAGACACGCACATGACCTGAAAAAACTGTCCCCAACTACCTAAACATTGGTCTCTTCTGTCCCCTACTACCTACCCATGGGCCTGTACTGTCCCCAGGGCCTATACTGTCCCCAACTACCTACCCATGGGCCTCTACTGTCCCCAACTTCTACCTACTCATGGACCTCATCTCTTTTTAAACCTTTATCTGCAACTCTTTCCTTGTTGATCTGTGACAGGGATAAGTAACCAGTAGTTATCTAGGTGGTTTAAAAACTACAACTGCCAGCATTCACTGGAATACTGGAAGTTATAGCTTTCAGACATCTGGAGATCTACTGGTTTCCTATCTATAATATTTTATAACTATGTCCTGCAGAAAATACATTTTAATCTCCACCTTGCATTATGGGAGACAGTAAAGTTACAATGAGCAGGTACCATAACAGGATTATGGGTAGGGAGCAGGTGGAGCTGCAGTGAAATATTTACACCTTTAAATGGGTGTAAATATTTATGCTATGTTTTGAAACATTCCCTGTCAGCACTCTGCTGTTGTACAATGATTGGGAGTTTTAAATGTCAATCATCTGGAGGTCCACATACCTGTTGTAGTTCTAGTTGAACCTCATCAAGTGGTAGATTGTTCTTATACTCACTAGAATCATCCACAATTCCACATCCTAAAATCATTATGGCCAGAAGGATTTACAAAGACCAATGAAATCACGTCATTTATTCCCATGCAGACATGTGCTCTGGTCCAATGCTTAGGTGCAGGTGCAGATAGAAGTTTGTTACTTTATTCTATTAGAGATTGTTACTCTGCTGGCTCTGACCTCTGCTCGAAAAACCAAGATCCAGAAGTTTAACTATCCAGTCACTCCAGTATTAACTGCTTTTTTACCCAGTGATTTCTGCAAAACCTACCCAGGCACTACAAGAGGTAAAGTTGAACATAGCTGTCTGTATTCCTATCCACAATAGCATCCTATATAACATTCTAAAGGGCCATCATGTGACTCAGGCGGCACCCTGGATCCCTAAGAACAAAGTCGGCACATGAAAGTGAGAAAAAAATGAAAAAGTACCCTTAACTGTCATTATAATGGATTATGCGCGAGTGGGACCTTCCTTTTTCGGCTTGCACTTGCAGCTCCCTTGCGTTATAGGCTGATAGCCTAGCACGTGGTGACTCGAGGAGGTGTGCACGTCGCAGAAGAGCCAGTCGGCCTGTGCCCAGTGGAGTGAGAAGGAGCCAAGGAGGAGTCGTCTGCTATCCCAGCAGTGGGCATGCTACAAACTTAAAGGAATAGTTTATTTAAAAAAGAGCCTTTATTGTTTGAAATTATAATTATAACGGAGAGACAGGAGAGACACTTCAGCGCTGCAGGATTGCGATTCGTGATATCTGGGCTTTTGGGCTGAAACAGGAGCAAGTGTTCATGTCTCCAGTACAATTATATAACAAGGAAGAGTCTTTTTAATTGAATTATTCCTCTAATTTGGCGGCAGACCAATAGTGCTGGTATTGTCACAGCTCACAGGGCTAGCAAGAAATAACACTTTTTATACTGCTGTAACTTTGGATAGACTGCTAGAAGCATGGTCCTGGAGTCATTTTAAAGGTAGGAGTGTGTTCTTTTTAAAGGGTATCTTCATTGGTATAAACAAAATTTGGGTATTCGGTTTTATTGAAGAACAGGATGTAAAGGAGCTGTGTCTTACCTGCCGTTCTTCAATAAAATCTGCAGGAGCCAGGAGAGAAGGTAAGCTACTTACGCGATTGCTCGCTCTTCCTCTGCGTAGTCTGACAGATCCCGACAGACCCAGCTAAGACACAGCTCCTTTGCCTCCCTCCAGTAAAACTGAATACCCAAATTTTGTTTATATCAGTGGAGATACCCTTTAATAAAGGCCACTTTGGATTAAGAATGGAGAACACCGTTCCCCTTTAATATACTGATTACTTCCTAACCAGACTGCAGACATTTTACTTCATACTTGCATTCACAAAGTTACCAGATGATGTTTAAATAAAAATATAAAACAACTGTTGCGAGCAGTTCTCGTAAAAAACTACACTCTGAATGAATGGTAAAGATATTGCAAACGGATAAGAGAAAGGATTAGGCAAAGTACAGTCTATTTAGACAGGAATTTCAATGAATAATCCAACCATCTGTTGACCAGTTGTGTTGCAAAATGCTAACTTACAGAATTGCTTTACATTAAGGGCTGGATTGTTGTTGCTAAAAGGTTTCTTTTGCCGACATTCCTATTAGTAATAGGAATTCTCCATTTAAAGCAGATGGAATATGGCACTTGCCAGAGGCAGAAGAAAATATGTTCCTTCCTCAGTGTGCCCAAGAAGGGACCATTCCCTATTTGCTCAGACTAATAGCCAGAGGCAAATAATATTAGGAAAAACTTCTATTTATTCAAGTGCTGACTGAAACACTAGTTCTAGGCACTGCCAGAAAATCAACAAATGCAACAGACTCCTGTTCCTTTATCACTGTACGTGGAGACAACAAATAATTGCTGAGACTGGATTCTTTTGGTCTGACAGTAATAAACACATACACATAATGCAAGTACCAATAACCTATTGCTAGACATATTATATTGCTGGATCCTCAAGAGACAAAGCTTATACTACAGTTATGTTGAACTTTGGCACGCCAGAAACTACCAGCATGCCTTGCTTGCATTCTGCCTCCAATTATACAATTTATTTGCCCGGATAGCACCATACTTTGGGAAGTAGTCCCGCTATCACAAAGTCCCGACTAATGTCCCGAGATCCGGACTGAGCCCTGTATCTTTAAAAGCGCAGCTTCCAATGTCCAATAATTTGACAGCCCATGCTTCCATGTGGTCCCATTATCACACATGGAGGTGTATGCAGTGATATGGTATGTGCGTTGTATTCCGATTAGGGATTGGAGCACATTACACATAGTGGAAACACTCCGATAACAGGGACAGCCTTAGTATTAATAGCACCCTGTGCAAGATTTGTTACTGGCTCCTACCACCGTCTCCAAAACACCCCCTGGGCGCACACAATACGCTGCTGATTGCTGCTTGCCTTGACCTGCTTCAAATCAAGTCCGCCACTTGCGATTACTGTCTTTCAGTATCTACAATGCGTGCTTGTACTTATCGTGTGTACATCATTACGTAACACGTAACTCAATAAATGCTCTGCAGGACCAAAACTAATCTCACCATACAGATCCATCCTCGGTTTCCCTGCATCCTATCTTTAAATCCTTTTAAGGTATGGTAGATGCCCCCTTCCCAGACTAAAACACCTTGTTATTTTTTTTAAAAAATCATCCTAACTATACTTACAGCCCTTCGTTCCCACGGCACTTTCTCATGACGTCAGCCGCATCTGTGATTGGCACACAGGTAGAGGTGATGTCAGCCAGCTAGGGTTACAGCTGAGATGTTCCTGGTCTGCAAAAAGCCTGCTGCAAAAACGTATGTATCTTCTATTTGGCTGAACGGATTGTAATGGGGGTTGGCTTGTTTTAAAGCTACAATCATGACCAGAAAAATGTATTTTTGGGGTGGACTTGCCCTTTAAGTGGAATGGCATCCTTTGTGGGTCCTGTGCAGCACTGCCCCCTGCCCAGAAAGGGGAGCACAATCACTTTGGATTTCTTCAGGGGGTGACTTTTATTGTTATTAATTGTGAATCTTAGAGCCTCAGGGTCTGTCCTGTTTCTCCTACATAGAGTCATGAGGGGCACCTAGCGCATTAAATCAGGTATACCACATTTGATGATTTGCTGCGGAAAGTTCCATTTATTTCAAGCCAATGTTAGGAACCTGTTATTCTATTTCCAGTGTGGATGTACTTGCAGGTTTTACACTTTTTCTGCAAACAGGCAGATGTTTCATTTTGTGCAAGGCCTGTTAGGGAGCTTCTTGCAACCAGTTGTTTTAAATTGGGTGGTCTGGGAATATTCCTTGTAGTCTGTCATCCTTTTGTAAAATAGGTTCAAGTGTCTTGGCTATCTTTCGGAACAACTAGTGGGGATGGAATATGGTCCTCCTTTTGAAGGGGGCACATTGAGCAAGGTCTCTGTGTTTGCTGATGACACTAAAATGGAAGGGCTTGACTATGCAGGCAGATTAGACAAGTTAGGGCTGTTTACATTAGATAAGCAGGGAAGCCCTACATTATATAAAAAAAAAAATATTTAGGGTAGGGATACCCGTTAATGGCTTTTTGTTCTTTCCTGCTTATGTTGTGTACCTGTCTCTCTGCTTTGTGTAGAAATGTGGACATGACTCATGTTAACATTAAGTAAGACTGGTTGAAAAGATGTAAAGGAAGCCATGCATTTATTTATATTATGTTGTATAAATAAAGGAAACAATCCTGAATAGAGATGGGGAGTTCCACTTCTATTGTCTGACACATATAATGCTAGGTTAAACTGCAGTTTAATAACACCTTCACTACAATGCAATGAATACCTTTCATTCTAGAGGTCCCTGACTACTTGCTTTTCTATGTATATTCAGACACATTCCAGAGTATAATTTGCTTAAGGATTCTTAAAGTTTTAACTCTAAATTGAGAACGACAGTTGGATGACTAGCAAAACATCTTCAGAAACTAAACTTCATGTTCAGTTAATGTAAATAAACACCACTGACAGATGTACAAAAAGTAAATTTTTTAAAAAGCTGGTTACGCCCCCTGACTGTTTCCTTTTTCCAATGCCTACATTAAAAAGTAAAGAATGTTTGAGAGCACTAGTCTAACTTTCAAAGGATTTTGCAAAGGATTTGTTTGGAGTATAAGCATTAAAGAGCATGTCCACCCTTCTAAAAAGATTTTTAGATAATATTCCCCCTGTCCCCCCAGCCCCAACCGCTATATTTTTATTATCAGAAAGTGCCCCAAACATTACTTACCTTCCCTCTTTCCACCACCGTGCTGCCAGGCCCTCTGCTTGCGAGAAAATGCAAGCAGAAGGGCGGGACCGGCAGTCACATCTGTGCTTGACTGAGCGGCAGCCAATCACGGAAGCGGATGCCGGGAGTTCAGTGCGGCTGAGGAAAGGGGGAAGGTAAGTAATGTTTGGGGCACTTTCTGATAATAAAAATATAGTGGTTGGTGCTGGGCTGACAGGGGGAATATTATATAAAAAGATTTTTACACTATGGGGAGGGAATCCTAATCGGGAGGGAGAGGGAGGGAGGGGGCTCTTCTGCGCATGGCAAAATTCTCCCGGAGGAGAGACAGGAGGCAGAGTCCTATATGGACTCTGCAGTACTCCTGGTGGGCATTTTTTTGGACTTTAGGTGGGGATAGCAGAAGAACCAGATGGAGCTGGGATGTAAGGTAAGTATTAAACTACACTACACAATTGGGCCAGTAGTGGGGGGGATTATAGTTTTGGGGGGTGGACATGCCCTTTAAATGCAGGAATGGTAAAAATACAGATGCCAGTTGGTACCCACCTGCTTTGTTCCTTTTCACATTGCAGGGATCAGGAGAAATTAACGGTGAGCGGCAGTTAAAACCATAGTTGCTGCAAATCTTCAATTTAAGAAGACAGTAGACAGGGAATTCCCAGTATGGAGAGCAGGCCTCCGGTGACTTGGGCTGGATACAGTACCTCTTTTTCACTCTCTGCCTTTTGATTGGTGGTTCTACTAGTAAGCTTTAATTAGTGATTGACTGACAGTTATCTTGCTTAAAGATGATTCTATGATCATTTTTGTGAATTAAAGTGATATATTGTACACATACTTTTTTTTTACTTGCAATATTGTTTTCAGCCAGTTACTTCATTTGTTTAATTATGGGACCATTTAAAAGGTGGTTTGGTCGAATTGGTCGGATTAAGCCATCTGACGGGGATATTAACACTGCTGTATGTAGCACATAAAATGTAATTTTGTATCGTAGCACACAGACAAGAAAATAATTGTAGGGAACATTGCCTCCAAATCTTTCCAGATTGGTCCCAGTAACAAATTATGTACAGTACCTGTTTTTTGGTTGACTGAAACATCAAAAGTAGGCAATTAATCAACATTAAATCAATGTTTTCTTGTATACTGATTGCTAAGTTATAATAATGTGCACTCTGGTAATGGTTGGTAAATAATAAACACAGAACAGTTAAAAAATCTAGGCAAAAATGAATGGACAAGCAAACTATATCAGGATATCTCTGTTACTGTGCTCGCTGACAGTTTGAGATATACAGTAATATCTCTTACTTATAAGAGGATCTAGGACATAATCCAAAAAATATTCTTCAGTTAACATGCTTTGCTCTTCCTAAACTACAGTACAGATACAAATATGATATGCAACACAAAAGTCAACAAAGTAAATGTTACGTTTTAAAGGGAAAATATTTTTAAATTCTGTCGAGCTGATGCAATGAGAGTTTTTTTGGGGGGTTACTGTAGTTGAATGACATCTGATTGGATGATGCAGATTAAAATATAAGCAAACTTTTGCACCTTTTTGCATTAAACCTTGTATGTCTTTGGGGAGATGTAATATTTCCCACTCCATGCCTTACTGTACCTTCGCTGTGTCTGCGATGCAGAAATCACTTTGCGTGATTTACTGCATCATGGGAACTCGGTGCACTGAAGTAGCGTCTTTTTTCAAAGGGTGTTCGTTTTTGCTCTACTAAGTAGTGCAAAGACAAACTCTACAGATTTTATGTCGGGTGTCTATGCCATTAATACAAAATGATGCAGGCACCTCCCACATATATTGATATTGCATTCCATCTGCATATCTTTATAATGTTATACTTATGGAAACAACATAGTGCATGCAGAGCTGCAAGGGGAGGGTCTTTATAAGGATTGGTATCTTTATGAAGGCCAAGTAGAGGTAGGAACGGACACAGGTTCTAGACAGGTAGAAGGTATTAAAGTCCAGGGGATCAGGATTCAGATATTAAGTCAAGTAACAAAGCCAAGGGGTGAAAAGCTAAGAAAACAACCAGGAACAAAGAGCTCATTTAAGAGAGCAAGATAAGGCACAGCAATCCAATGATCGGGCAAGAAGCCAAGTATCACACAGAAATCAAAATTCTTGTGCTTGTACCACAATGACATCACCCTAAGCTCTGCCATCTTGGAGGAGATCAGGTTCACTTTATTGCAATAATGAAATATGCATTTCTCAATAGTGTCTTAGTGTATCTATCTTCACTATCTGATAGTGAATGAAACCTTCAGAGCAGATCAAGCCAGCTCCATGTTTTTGTAATATCTATGCACCCGAAATACTAAAATTCTGGGAATGAGAGCTACCTGATATCCAGTGGGAGAGGACTCCTTACTATATGAGGATGTTAGACTGAAACAATGTTAAAATCTACTAGTCACAAATGACAGGGAAAAAGAAGACTATGAAGGTTGGAGAAAGATATAAGGTTAGTAAAGTCCTTTAAGATATTAGTTTGAGTAATATTGAACCAATGACCTGTGCACTGCAAGGCAATAGTAAGGCAGGTTAAATAGTATGTTTGGACATGTGTCTTATGGCACACTTAGGGGCATATTTATAAAGGTGTCGTTAACTTTTCGCGGCCGTTTTCGCGGACATTACCGCATAAATCGCGTTTAACGCGATTTATAAAAGTCCGAAAACGTCCGCGAAAAGTTAACGAAGCGTTAACCCTTCGCGGCGATACTTACCTGTTACCGCCGCTTCTATTTATAAAGCAGCGGTACTGGTTTCGCTCAGCTAGTTATCGGCTGTTTTACTTCGCCACCTTGAAGGTGTGTGAAGTCAGCCGATACTGCCTCCCGCGGCGGGATGGGCAGGCAACCCGCGCGGGTGGTCGCACCCGCCCCGGGAGACACGCCCACCCCGCCCACACCCCCGCGGCGGCGACCACCCGCCGCCGCTTCCCAGCAGCCCCTCCCAACCCGTTCCCCGCTCGCAGCAATCTCGGAATGGGAGCCTAGGAGGGGCTGCTGGGAAGGGGCCGCAGCAGTGGTCGTGACCACCAGTGGGGCCCTGAGAAGGGCCTTTTGGGGCTTAGGGTTCCCGCAGCTCAACCGGGACCCCCCCTCCCCGCCCTTGTAAGGGCCTTTGCGGCACTTACAAGTGCCCTTGTGGCTCTGACAAACCTTTTGGGGCTTAAGGGGTCCCGCAGCTCGAACCGGGGCCCCCCTCCCGGCCTCTCAGGCCTTTGCGGCACTTACAAGGCCCTTGCGGCTCTGACAAGACCTTTTGGGGCTTAAGGGGTCCCGCAGCTCAAACCGGGGCCCCCCTCCCCGGCCCTATCAGGGCCTTTGCGGCACTTACAAGTGCCCTTGCGGCTCTAACAAGAGCCCTTTGGGGCTTAGGGGTCCCGCAACTCGAAACACCCCCTCCCCGGCCCTTATAAGGGCCCTTGCGGCACTGACAAGTGCCTTTGGGGCTTAGGGGTCCCGCAGCTCGAACCGGGACCCCCTCCCCGGCCCTTGTAAGGGCCCTTGCGGCACTTACAAGTGCCCTTGCGGCACTGACAAGTGCCTTTGCGGGGGTCCCGCAGCTCGAACCGGGACCCCCTGGTGCGGCTCTTAAAAGAGCCCTTGGGCGACTCTTCGGCTGGGACACCAACCCCACTCAGGTCGCCGATGCCAGGCTGACTTACTGCGCCAACAGTGAGCCCGCTGGCACCGCCGGCTTCCCGGAGCCGATGTTGCCAGCCGCTTCTTTCTTCAGCCATCTACTGCGATGGCATCTGAGTTCCGCGGCGGAAAGCTCCTCTTTATATAGGTTTGCAGAAATCCATAATCCGTTTCTGATTGGTCAATTTTTAATACTTGCTTTACATTAACCAATCAGATTTCAGAACTTTCCAGAAATCTGATTGGTCAATTTTTTAATACTTGCTTTACATTAACCAATCAGAAACGGATTATGGATTTCTGCAAACCTATATAAAGAGGAGCTTTCCGCCGCGGAACTCAGATGCCATCCTAGTAGATGGCTGAAGAAAGAGCGGCTGGCAACATCGGCTCCGCTGAGGCCGGCGGTGCCAGCGGGCTCACTGGCGGCCACAGTGAGCCTGCGGCATCGGCGAACTGAGTAGGGTTGTTGTCGCCAGCCCGAAGACGTCGCGTCGGATCAAGACGCCGGCAACATCGGCCTCGTTGAGGTCGCCGGCGCCCGCCGGGTACCCCTGGCGGCCGCAGGGGTACCTCTCTGGGGTCTGCAGCCTCGGCGGAGCTGGTGTTGCCGGGACTGGAAGAAAGAAGACGCCACCCAAGGGCTCTTTTAAGAGCCGCACTGGGGGTCCCGGTTCGAGCTGCGGGACCCCCGCCAAAGGCACTTGTCAGTGCCGCAAGGGCCCTTATAAGGGCCGGGGAGGGGGGTCCCGGTTCGAGCTGCGGGACCTCCACCCCTCCCAGCGGCTCCCTCCCTTCCCCTCCCCGGGAGCGGCCGGGGCGGGGGGCTTGGAGGGGTTGCCGGGGAGGGGGTGCTCGGCGGGTGGTCGCGACCACCTGCTGCGGCCCCTTCCCGGCAGCCCCTCCTAGCCTCCCGTTCCGAGATTGCCGCGAGCGGGGAACGGGTTGGGAGGGGCTGCTGGAAAGCGGCGGCGGGTGGTCGCCGCCGCCGTGGGGTGTGTGGGCGGGGTTGACGACGCCCTCCCTTAGGAGAGCGTCGGGAAGGGATTTAAGTCCCTTCGCGGCGATACTATACAGTATCGCCGCGAAGGGGCTTAAAATTAGCGCAGCACACGCGCGGCCGCGATACATATCGCGGGAAAGGCGCTCGCCGTTATAATACGGCGATAGCGCTATTTTCGCGGCCGCGATGTGCGGAGTAATTTTTTTGGCACTATTTTCGGTGCTTTATAAATATTGCCCCCTTAGTGTAAGGATTTTTTGGCACATTTCACCAGACTTCTTCTCAGGCTATTATTTTGCCCAGGAATTAAGCATATTAGAAGGAAAAAATGCTGACCCAGCATAAAAAAATGTATCCTAAGGGTGAGGCCACATTAGAGCGGGTGGCAACACAGGCAAAAGTATGCGTGGCACCTTCCATTTGCGATGCAATCCACACAATGTGGTGCTATCAGAGCACATGCAATCCACCAAAAATGTTGATCATGTGTGCCCTGAAAATCGAATTGCAGCACAGTGCACGTAGCGTGTCCAGACCAATTGGCCAACACTAGCGTGTGCTTTTTGACATGCTGCTCTCACTGTTTTATAGTTAAGCAGAAGTTCTTTATGCTCTCCAAAAAAATACCCAATGTAAATTGTTTAAGTAGAATTGACCTCATTATAATGCAACTGACATTAAACCTTAAATATATGTATTACCTTTTTAATTATTTTATTAATATGTTATCATGTTAACTCTGCCACATGTATTGTTTCGCTCTCTAATAAACCGGATCCTAAATCTCCTCTGTACCGGACAACAAACTGGCTCCCCATTAAACATTGCATTGCATACAAAATTCTTCTAACATTTAAATCCCTTCTCTCTGCTGCTCCTCCTTATATTTTCTCTCTAGTCTCCCTATATGTTCCTGCCCGTACCCTCTGCTCATCGCAGAACCAGCTCCTGTACAGACCCCCCACTCAGACTGCTTCCTCTCACCTTAAACCTCTCTCTCTTGTGGCTCCTGTCCTCTGGAATTCTATTCACTCTCTCTACTTCAAGAAACCTTTATTAGCAGGTTTAAATCTACCCTTACATCCTACCTATCTGGTAATCAGCACAGTATATGATTGTTTTATTTGCACTGCATACATCTCACTCCAGCACTTATACCGATTCCATTGTATCTGTATGTTACCCACCTAACTAGATTGTAAGTTCTACGGGGCAGGGGCCTCCTTACCTTTTGTGGCAAAGCTCTAGCACTTCCATTTATATAATTTATATATTTATGTACTGAACTATCTATGTATTTGTCCCTCTTGTATGACTTTATTGTATTTCGTTACTGTACAGCGCTGCGTCCCCAAGTGGCGCTTTATAAATAAACTATACATAAAACATACATCATTTCAGTCATCTGTAAACAAAATATCATGTTTCTCTTTTTCTGAGACAGTCCTTGTACTAAAAAAAAGGACTTTGTCTCATCTTAATCTATAATTGAATAAATGTAAGTAGCACTTACTCTGAGATGTGTGTGTTGCTGCAAGCCTTTAATCCAGCACACATTTTGTTTAGGAGAAGTATACCACTCCCACTTCCATCCGACCTGACTTTTTCCCCACAAACCAACTGCCAAGCCTACACACAGCATAAAGCATTCCAACTGTCAAAACTCTGTCACCATTCCAGATAGAGCAAAACTACTCACATAAGAATAGTTTTTGAGAGCAAGGAACTTGATTGACAGCTACAGTAACCCAAAAGAAAACCTCTCATTGCATCAGCCCAACTGAATTTAAAAATAATCTATGTGTATTTTCCCTTTAAAACATAACATTTACTTTGTTGACTTTTGTGTTGTATATCATATTTGTATCTGTACTGTAATTTAGGAAGAGCAAAGCATGTTAACTGAAGAATATTTTTGGATTATGTCCTAGATCCTCTTATAAGTAAGAGATATTACTTTTGTTATCATGTGAATTAATGTGTTCTTGTAGAATGATCACAGCTGTTGTATACTTATCTAATCAATTCTACACATATAACCTTCACTTAAAATGCTAAGGGAGCCTTCAGCTCACTGATGCCCCCTCAAAGGCATTTTTGAATAGAATAGATCAAAGAATTCTGCTTGATTTTTCAGCATTTCTTATGAGAATATAAACACATGTTAAAAGTATTCTATTGACGTTATTAGTTGCTATCTCTATACTAAATCTGGCAGTACAGTTCAAAATGAGATGAATGTAGAATCAATTGTTTTATCAAGTATAGCAGCAGTTTTACCTGCAGGCATTTCCTGACTGATCATGTTTATGATTGTATTTATGATTGGTAATATTAATCAGAAAATGATTTATCCAGGTGGTTCTTGGAAAATTGCTCGGAAGGTAAGTTTGTATGGATTTTTAGGGTGGACATACCCTTTAAAGTAGAATTAAAATTAATATTTTTAATCCTAATGTTAAAACACCTATACATTGTAAGATTTTTCTCTAGTAAGTTGCTTTAAGTACTTGTAAGTAATAGATGGATGCAAGTAATAGATTCTGTAACTAAGAATGATTCCATGTTGTTGCCAGTACAAATCACAGCCCATATAGTCTTCAAAGAGACACGCTTCCTAACCCAATTATTCACTGACTCTAGGCAGACTTTTTGATTTCTATACAAGTGTCTCACACAAAATGGAATACTTTGAAAGCTGCTTGTTATCCTGCAGTTTATTTACCAGCCAGCTTAAATTGCACACAGCCTTCCTGGAGTAATATAAAACAGTAAGCTCATTTTTATGTCATTTATTATGTTCCTAGAAAAAAGCTTTTAAATGTAGCCTGCATTATTTATACCCAGTGGTGACTCACCAGTCAAAAACACATTTAGAAAAACACATAGCCCATAAGGTTATGGGTTCAAATCCGAGAAATTATTTCCTTTTCTACATGTACTAATATTTTTATGACCTTTCTATTGTAGTGGTGTATAGAACTTTGCTTTAAGCAAGACAATGTATATGTAGGTTGCAGGTTCAATTCTCCAGACTTACTCTAATTTTTCTGAAATACATGCTATCCAAGTAATACACTGCAAATCTAACTTTTTTTTGTTGTGTGAAAAGCAAGGAATTACTGTAATATTGTTGGGAACAGGTGCATTTAAAGGGCATGTCCACCCCTTTTCTAAATTTCATATATTGTAGATCCCCAACTGCATTATTATTATTTCTCGAAACTCCTCTGATTTTTACTTACCTTCCATCTATCCTCCGCCGCACTGTCCCAGCCCTCTGCTTGCATGAAACTGCAAGCAGGGGGCCGGACCGGCAGCCGCGTCCTTGATTGGCTGAGAGGCAGCCAATCAGTGACGTGGCTGCCGGCAGTTCAGAAGCCTGGAGGATAGAGGGAAGGTAATAATATAATAATAATGCGGTTGGGGCGTGGGGGAGGAAAGCCTACAAATATATGAAAAGGGATTTACATAGTGGGAGGAGATGAAAACGGGGGGGGGGAGGGGAAGTCTGCTCTGAGCAAGCCAAAAATCTCTGAGAGGATGTCTCGGAGGCGGAAACAATTTCCCTCTGCTCTGCTCCTGATGGCCATTTTTTTGGACCTTGTCATTTTTTTTATTATACATGCAGGAAATGCTGAATCAGTTTAAGCAGATTTTCTTAAACAAAAATACGAAAGTTACATTTTAGGCATCTTTTAGATTGAACTGGGCAAAGTACTGCCTGGAGGCCACATTGGTTCTTTGGCTGCTTCCTGACTGGCTCACTGCTACTAAGCCTGCACACATAATTCTTTTTTCCTTATATTCCTTTTTCTATAAAGGGTCAATGTATAAGGAGAATTAAGATGTAAAAATTACAGCAGAAGAAGTAGGGGAATAACTTCTTTAAACTAAACAATAATTTGTTCTCTGAAATATCCCAAAAACAATGTGTTTGGGGAGAAAGCACATATTCAGCTACATAGGTTTCCACTTACTTATTTACTATACACGGTACATGTTCTTGTAAGCTTTTTAACTATTGTCTAGAAATTAGAGAGGAAAAAAAGATCTAAATTAGAAATATTGCCCAATCTGGCATGATAAAAAAAAACATACTACTGTAAATGTTAGTTTTCATTCTTCTCACTTAATCTTTATTCCATATGTATGGTGGTATGCATTGAGCTAGGCCACTAAAGAATTATAAATTCCCTTTTGAGATCCTGGGCGGGATCATCCATAATGACTACAGCATTTATC
Organism: Hymenochirus boettgeri; assembly: GCA_019447015.1. Taxonomy (NCBI): domain Eukaryota; kingdom Metazoa; phylum Chordata; class Amphibia; order Anura; family Pipidae; genus Hymenochirus; species Hymenochirus boettgeri. The sequence continues at coordinate 327,103,404 of CM033469.1, forward strand.
TGCTTGGGATATTGTTAGTTTGTAATCCTCGTATAGCTGCTTTTTCAGAAAGTCCCTAACACCTGGCTTTCATTGGCTAATTGGGACTTTCCAGGGATCTTAAGGGGAATCTGTGCCCCAATGACAGGCCAGTTTTCCTACCTAAAAGGAGCCATCAACACCTCTCCATGTGCTCCACAGCCCAAGATATAAAGAAATGACCTGACCAAAAAGTTAATGGGTGGGAGGCTGAAGTGAACATTCTCTAAGGCTTCTCTCGCACAGTGCGCTGGCGGCACGCCTCAGACTCCCCCAGTGTGGAGAGGAGACAGGAGTCCTCCTCCTCTCTGCTGTGTGAAGGACCTGCCGCTGCAGAGAAGGTTCAAGGAATCTACAGCCCTTCTCTCTCACATATGTGAAAACAGCCTTTTCAGGCAGAGTCTCACTCTGCCTGAAAAGGCGTGTTTCCACAGAGTTTTAAGGGGGGGGGGGGGGGTGGGGTCAGAGTGGCCCACAGCACCGCGAGTGGACGGGGCCACGGCACCGTGAGGGGGCGGGGGCCACATGGGGCTGTAAGGGAATGGGCCAAGGGGGGCCTGCAACTGGAGGGTCCATGGGGTCCATGAGTGGGAGGGACCAGGGGGCTGCAAAGGGGAGGAGAAACAGGGCGATTGCACGGTTTCAGAGCAGGAAGCGAGGAAGTGCAGGGGAACTGGGTGAGCAGTCGCCATATCACACACACAAAAATGTAAATTCTTCAAAACAATGCAAAAACAATAACGGAAATAAATTGCAAGAACTCTCAGGAGAGCAATTCCTACCAATTTATACCAAGTCATTTTTGGACCACAAGTTCCTCTTTAATTGCCAACAGATTCTTGTACAAGTCATTCTGAATTGAGAAAGCCAGTCGGATCACTAGCGAAACATCTTCAAGAACTAAACTTTTATGTCCAGTTGATCTGACTGAATACAACAGATATACCATGACCTGGATGAATGAGAAACTTCAAAAGCATATCCCTTTAGTTGTCGTTAGTGTTATCCAATCTATAAGGATAATCATATTCTCTCACAAGCTCCCTTTACCTGGGAAAGCAAATCTAACTATCCTCATAGCTAATTGCTTTATTTCTTATACCCGTTTAGTTATAAATATCCCGGTTAATGCTGAATCTTGGTTTTGATTCAGAACTGGCAGTTGAGAAAATCATATACAAACATAGAAAAGATAATCAGTGCACATTCCTAGCCCATACAATATCATATTATCTGTACACTGGCATACTTATAAACAAAGGGGGTTTAGTTACTATAGTGATCACATGAATGAAAGCTTCAACCACGTCAAGGTAACCCCAGTCTTGGAAGTTCCTAACTTCTAACCTTTTTACTTAATTACCATTACCGAACTTTTGCATTTCTCATAGTTGTGCACTGGATCCATACAACAGGCTTTCACTTCCCCCCAGCTCTTTGGCTTTTTAAAATGAGGGAAGAGGCCATCCACCCAGTGCTTTATATTAAAGTCATATATAAAAGGTTAGAAGTTAGGACCTTCCAGACTGGGGTTACCTTGACGTGGTTGGAAGGCTTTCATTTATGTGATCACAGTAATGTATACTAAAACACCTTTGTTTATAAAGTATGCCAGTGTAGAGATAATATGATATTGTATGGGGCCAGGAATGTGCTGATGTATTTTTTCTATGTTTGTATAATGTTTGACCAGATCAGTAGCACTTCCGCTAAGTAGTTGTAAATTGCCTAATTGGAGTGCTTCCACAATCCTTGTATTGCATGTATTTATTTGGGAGGCCTGGTCAAGCCTCCATGTGGTAACAGCACCCCCAACACGCCCCTTTTATGGGAGGTCCTATGCCTTTAATATAAACACGGATAGATGGCCTCTTCCCTCCTTTTAAAAAGCCAAAGGGCTGGGGGGAAGTGAAAGCCTGTTGTATGGATCCAGTGCACAACTATGAGAAATGCAAAAGTTTGGTAATGGTAATTGAAGTAAAAAGGTTAGAAGTTAGGACCTTCCAGAACTGAGGTTACCTTGACGTGGTTGGAAGGCTTTTCACTTATGTGATCACAGTAATGTATACTAAAAACCCCTTTGTTATAAAGTATGCCAGTGTGCAGATAATATAATATTGTATGGGGCCTAGGAATGTGCATTGATTATTCTTTCATGTTGTTATTGTCTAGTAAATACTATATCTTTAGATTAACTCACATTTGTCTAATTTTTTTATATATATATATATATATATATAAATATATATTCAAATACATATATTTGAAGAAGTTACATACACTCTCTGTGAAACTCTGTGAAACATATCACAAGTAGGTAAATCCAGGGGGATAAATTCTCACCAGCAGTTTATAACATTTCTAGAGGAAGATTGATTGTTGTAGCATAAAAAATGTCCATTTGTGTTGAATAAATAAATCTAGAACTCCTACATAGCTAACAGTACAAAAGTAAGACATTTCTCTGTAATTTTAAACACGTTGCTAGTAAGATCCAATGTCAGTTTGTCATCATAACACCAGCTTGTTAATGCCAGTAGATGTAGAAAGAAAAATAGGATGCACAGTATTTATATAACCTGTGTAAATTACTATAAGTGATATCTGTTGTGTGCATTCCAAGAGGAAAGAATATGAATAGGTTCAGTAGTTTTAAAGGGGAACTAAAGGGTTAATAGAACTCTCCTCTCTTTTGCTGTTCAAGGACCCAAATGCTATGGCTTCACCCCTGACAATTCAACAGATTGGGGAAAAAATTACCTGAAACTACAGCTCTGGTCCTTCCCCCTGCACTGTCTGCAGGACTAATGCAGGTGGCACTGGCTGCCTAGTAAAGGTTCGCCTTGAACGATTACATTATTTATTATTAGGATGATTGCTCAACAGTTAGCTGAGTTAGCAGCATTTAATGAAAAAGTTTGCATGCTCTCCTTGTGCTACTGTGAGGTTTATTTAGGTACTATGCTTGTTTGTGATTATGTGGGTTTCATTTGGGTCCTATAATTGCTTCCCACATTAATGTGTATATTGGTAGATTGTTAGTGTATGTGGTGGGGTAATTAGATTGTAAGATTTACAAATAGCAGTACAAACTACATTAACATTTTGGCCCGATCTACTGAATAGTCAGTCACCTGTCTGCTAACTCTCTCTTTGACCACTTCCAGTCAGGCTTCCACCCTAACAACTCCATGGAAACTGCCCTCACTAAAGTGACCAATGATCTACTTAGTGCTAAATCTAAAGGGCACAACTCTTTGCTCATTCTTCTTGATCTGTCCTCTGCTTTTGATACTGTTGATCACCCTGTACTTCTTCAGATCCTGGCCTCCTTGGGTATCTAAGACATTGCACTTTCTTGGCTATCCTCCTATCTCTCTGGTAGGACCTTTAGTGTTTTCCACTATGGAATTAGCTCCAACCCTCGCCTCCTCCCTGTGGGGGTCCAGCAAGGCTCAGTACTCAGTCCTCTTCTTTTCTCCATCTACACCTATGGCCTTGGACAACTCATTAGTTCATTTGGATTCCAGTATCACCTTTATGTGGATGATACCCAAATTTACATTTCTGCCCCAGACCTCCCTACACTGACATCCAGAGCCGTCTCTCTAATGAGCTCAATGTGGCGCATACAGGCGGCAATTTAAGTTTGGCTCAGGTGGCAAAAACTCTAGAGACACCCCTGCTGACATCCCAGGTCCCTGCCATCTCTGTCTTTATGCCCTCCCGCTTCCTCAAACTCAACATGGACAAGACTGAACTTGTCCTTTTCCCACCCTCACAATCTGTTCCCCTCCCTAGTCTTACTATTAATATTAACAATACACCTATTCATGTCTGCCTGGGAATAATGCTAGATTCCGATCTTTCCTTCAAACGCCATGTCAATTCGCTTGCCAATTCCTGTCGGCTCCAACTCAAAAACATCTCCCGCATTCGACCCTTCCTCTCAAATGAAGCTACAAAAATCCTAGTTCATGTCCTAATCATATCCCGGCTAGGCTACTGCAACCACACTCCTGTGTGGTTTACCAAACACAGCTTCAATCCATCCTCAACTCTGCTGCCCAGCTCATTCATTTCTCTTCTCGCTTCTCTAATGCCTCTCCTCTCTGTCAGTCACTCCACTGGTTGCCCATCATGCAAAGGATCCAGTTAAATCTGCTTACCTTATCCTATAAAGCACTATCCAACACAGACACTTCATATATCTCAGAGCTGATCCACTCTCTGCAAACGATCTGCTCCTCTCATTCACACTTGTCACCTCTTCCTATGCCCGTATTTAGGACTTTGCTTGTGCTGCCCCTCTGCTCTGGAACTCCCTTCCTTAGTCTGTCACTCCCCGTCCCTTAATACCTTCAAACGTAACCTTAAAACCCACCTTTTTAAGCAAGCATATAACCTGGCCTAGACACTACCCCTCTTACTACCCAATATGATCCAACCCACCTTTCACACTCCACTGCCAATCTATTTATAGCCTACCGATTTCTGCAACCTTATGTCTCACCCCCATTTCCTCTAGACTGTAAGCTCTTTGGGCAGGGTCCTCTTTCCTATTGTATCACGGTATTGCTGTAAAACTCCACACTCTGTTTACTTATATTCAGGGTTATTCAATAAAAGTTCTTATCGTTTAAAATTGTGCTAATTTTGCCCCAACCAATCAGATGTTAGCTTTCAAATGTTAAATGATATCTGATTGGGCAAAATTAGCACCATTTTAAACGATAAGAACTTTTATTGAATAACCCTGATTATGTATTACCTGTATATGTAATAAGTATGACTTTGTATAGCATGTATTACCCTGTAGGTAATGTATGACTGTGTAACGGAAGATGTTGGTGCTATATAAATCCATAATAATAATAATAATAATGTGTGTGATAAAATAAAACCTATGAGATTTACGTAGCTCTAATCATTTTGTATCGTGTCTAAATATGTTAGTGGGTGAGAAGGGAGAAAAGGTAGGATAGCCATTGAACGGTTCACATTTTTAGCTTATAGTTTACAGATTTCCTATCCCTAAATAACACAAATCTCCATCTGCACCAGCTCTCCTACTAGGCTGTTATATGGACTGAGCTTTAAAAATGTTTCACTACAAAATCAGATGGCCCATTGGGCAACTTGAAGGTTATTACTGAAAATCAGTCACAGCAGTATGGCGGCTCCAGCTCTTACCCACGTGCAACTGATTGGTTGCCACAGTTTCTCTCCCAGTGTGAAAATAGGATTCAAGTGGCACCACTGGCTCAAATTCAGTTCGCATTGGCAAGCAGTTTCTTAGGATGAAAACATTCTTTATTTTATCATAATTAACAATCTGTCAGTATGAGCTAGAGCATACAAAAAGACTCCTGACGCATTTCGGATGCAGAAAATCGCCCTTAGTCATAGAAACGCGTCAGAAGTCTTTTTGTATGCTCTAGCTCATACTGACATATTTTTAATTATGGTAAAATAAAGAATGATTTTTATCCTAAGAAACTGCCTGCCAATGTGAACTTAATTTGAGCCAGTGGTGAAGCTGGAATCCTATTTTCACACTGCCTGTTTATTGAAAATCACACAGCATTTTCTGCAGAAATGTGTGAGACAACTCTAACTAAATGGTATGTCCGAGTTTTCAATTGTTTAAAAGCGTTTTTGAATTATTGATTTTAAGTATTTTTATTTCTGGTTTAACTACTCAGGGCTGTAAATAGGACATGCATACATGTTTTAAATGTAATTTCCTTTTATAGGATTAAACTAAATAATGTACCTCTGTCTCAATAGACTAAATTTAAAAAAGGGTATGCCCACCCTTAACAAAACTTTAACACCACAGTTAGGACCCCTCATAAAGTCATTTTGCAATACTTACCATTCTCCCTGGTGTTCCTGAAACAAGATAATTACCTTCAACCCTCACCACACTGAGTCCGACTGCTTAATGGGTCTATGAGCTCTTCACAAGAGCGGTTGGCTTATGCAGCCATCATAAATCATTGGTCGTGACATCACTCATCATCCCTGTGACTGACTGCTTGCACCCAGAAGAGTTGCAGGACAATCATTTGTATATATGGGATTGGTAATCTTTTAGTGAATGGTGCATAAGACAAATTGTCTCAAAACCATAGATAATGTTGTGTTGTCAAATGTTGAATGACAGGAACCCAAATAATGATGATATTGTGTTCATTGGAAATGCTCTTTAGAGGGATTTGATACTATTTTTGGAGCAATTTAATCAGGGTTATTCAATAAAAGTTCTTATTGTTTAAAATGGTGCTAATTTTGCCCCAACCAATCAGATGCTAGCTTTCAAATGTTAAATAAGATCTGATTGGTTGGGACAAAATTAGCACCATTTTAAACAATAAGAACTTTTATTGAATAACCCTGAATGTTTTTTAATTTTTTTACAATTATAGTTAAAACAAATATCAATCATTCAATCATTTTCAAACCATTTTTTGTGCAGTCAGTTAGTGGTTTATTATTTTGTGAATGGGCACTTTCAATAATAAAAGAAACCTTAAAGAATAAGTACACTGTAAAATCAATTATGCTCAATTTAAAGCTGCAGCTTAAAATACTGTTGCCATATTTTTTTTCCCTAAGCCCCTCCAGAGCCTACCTTTGTAGATTCAAAGTTGCTGACATCTTGTTTCTTGTGAATGGTTAGCTCCTCCCCCTCGGGATTTTAAGCTACCTCCTGATTTGTCAGCCTCAATTGGTAAGGACCGTGCGCTCTGGAGGGGCTTGGGGGGAAAAAATATGGCAAAAGTATTTTTAAAGCTGCAGCTTCCAATTGATATACCATAAGATTGGGCCTAGCACTCCTTGTTGGCAACGTGCCACGGATGTTGACGGTGCAGCTCCCGTTCGTCCTCTACCTGTAGGACTCCCAGCTATAGCGCAAGCATTAGAAATGGAAGCGCACCCTTATCCTCAGATTCAACTGTTTATTATATCACACAAACGAACACCGTTTCGGAGAGCACTACCTGATGAAGGAGACATAGTGCTCTCCGAAATGGTGTTCGTTTGTGTGATATAATAAACAGTTGAATCTGAGGATAAGTGTGCGCTTCCATTTCTAATGCTTGTGCTACAGCTTCCATTGAGCATAACTTGACTTTACAGTGCACTTATCCTTTAAACAATTACATAAAGATGCTTGTTACGTGCGCTCTAGTGATGGCTGGGGGCTTGGGGGGAAAAAATAGGCAAAGTATTTTTAAGCTGCAGCTTCCACTGATATACCATATGGGCCTAGCACTCTTTGGCAACGTGCACGGATGTTGACGGTGCAGCTCCCGTTCGTCCTACCTGTAGGACTCCCAGCTATAGCGCAAGCATTAGAAATGGAAGGCACCCTTATCCTCAGATTCAACTGTTTATTATATACACACAACGAACACCGTTTCGGAGACACTACCGATGAAGGAGACATAGTGCTCTCCGAAACGGTGTTCGTTTGTGTGATATAATAACAGTTGAATCTGAGGATAAGTGTGCGCTTCCATTTCTAATGCTTGTGCTATAGCTTCCAATTGAGCATAACTTGACTTTACAGTGCACTTATCCTTTAAACAATTACATAAAGATGCTTGATGCATAAGAAAATAAGTCGGACTCCTTTTCAAAACACAAAACTTTATTCAGGTCTGAAGGTGCCCATACATTTGAACTTACCTGCCGACCAATCTGCGATATTCAATCAATATTTCTGGAACCACCTTTCCCATTGTACTTCCCGATCGGCATACGAATTTGAGGTGGCCCATTCGTTTTGCAATCGTATGTCGGTCGCAAAGAAGAACGGGAAATTAGGTTCCAGAAACATTGATTGAATGTTGCAGATCGATCGGCAGATAAGTTCTACTGTATGGGCACCTTAAAAAGGGAAAGTCCAGTCAAAAACTATAGCTATAAATGTTCTCCACCCCCTAAACCCCACTTTTGCATTATCAAAATTCTTACCTGACCTGGTCCCTTGCTGCTCCTCTTTTGCTCTGCGGCTGACAGATACTCTACTTCCTGGTTGCGGCTGTCATTAAAGGCGCAATGTGACATCACACTCAATTGCCTAACAGCCGCGCAGAAGCCCTCTGCTCATGTGTTTATTTGAAACAAGCTCACAACAGGAGCTGGGGCAGAACATAGGTGGTCAGGTAAGTCCCTTCAGGGGCATATTTGGAACTTATTGATAATGCAAAAGTGGGAGTTGGGAGGGTGGAGAACATTTCTAGCTGAAGTTATTTTTTGACTGGACATGCCCTTTAAGGCTAAGCCCACACAAAAAATTTAACTTATTTGCATGTACTGTTTTGTGCAGTTTCCATTCCTATAGACAAAATTAAATTGCATGTGATACATAATAAATACGGTAATTGCATTTGTTTTAAAATTGCGGTAAAAAGCTCATAGTCACACGGATTACCCCAGAGCCTCAGTACTTTTTAATATTTTCAGTCACAGTAACCGATTAATTATTGGTTATCACGACTTAAACCCCTTCATTGAGCCAGCTGAGTGGATATTGTAAAAGACACCCAGATTGCCAGTGCAACAAATTCAATTTGCCATTTTTCTTGCTGCCAAAGTGAGCAAATCGCATATTGAATTTGGAAATGGAGAATGACCCAGAACGTTTCTGGGTAAACCTCCCTTATTGTATCCAGGCATGTTAATACCCACTTTTGTTGCGTGTGATCGTAAATGGGTGCAGTCTGAAAGAAATACTGACACTTCAGACTGAAGATATACTAAGATATGCTAGCTGAACCCAGCAGACAAATAACAGCTTCTCTGGTATATATATATGGTGCTTAATTTTATTGACTGTATGAAAATTATTTCCCTTCATTTTTATGCTGCCATTTGCTGTCTGTTTTCCTAGACTTTGGCATAATTCTTTTGTTCTTTAATACACAAGCAATCACATTTCAACAGTTTTCAGTGAGAAGCAATTGATTTAGAATGAAATGAAACAGCAGTAAATGTACAGCTCTGCATAATATGCCTCATTATGTACAAATATAAAATAAACATACACAGAATATATTGATATAGTTGGCAAGCCGAGTGCAGAAATAATACAAGAGGTTACAGCACACAATATCATTCATGTAACCCTTACTTATTAAAAGTTATTGTTGACTTAAATACCACGCAACTGCAGAGTTCACAGTGTTCAATTTCCTTATATAGAGTATTTATTTACCCAAAGAATATTCTAATCTGTTGACTAACCTTGCTAATCCATGCACAAAGCCTTGGAGATGTAATTTAAAACACTCTGTACTACATATATTTTACTAATATCTATTCTACAATATTGGATCAGTTTGCTATAATCCTGGAAGCTTGAAAAGCAGTGGGAACTTATTTTAGCCACGTTTCTTGCTATAACATGGGATAGGAATGGAAATTAAATGTGGCATTGGAGAATATATCAATATGAAGGATTAAACCAGGAACAGTGTGTCCTTTTGTGGGGTTTCTCTTTACCTTTTGTGTTATGTTTCTCCCAAGAGATTACAGTTTTCCAGATCTCCTTTAATATGCATAGAATAAACAGTAATAAACAAAGAAAGGATATGGGGCTCCTAATGCATCCTTTTCATGTAATAAAAGTTGATAAAGGCCAATTATACTCACCTCAGCACTGCACCTCTTCTCAGGTCATCCAGGGTGAGGAACTAAAGAGCTAGTTCCTCATCCCTGGGTTTAGCCTGCTTAATCTGAAGGAACCTGTCAAACTTTGCTTCTGGTGGCTTCTTTGCTCCACTTTCTTTTTAGTCCCACATCCTGACCAATAGAAGTTTTCCCATTGGTGTTCTGACCCTGGGATGAATTCAGAGTTGTGCGAGGCGACCGCACAAAGCAAAGTTTGACAGCTTTTGTTCTGATTAAGAAGGCTAAACCTAGCACTTTATGTCCTTACCCTAGGTGCTTTCTTTGGGAGGGGGTGAGTTGGAATCCCTAATATACTGCTTTAAGATAGGTATACACCATGGGGTCTTTCGTCCTAAACACCTGTTTGCCACTAGTGAACAGCCGGCTAGGACGAAGGCAAAAGTAGCCACATCAGAGAGTTCGCCATGACCAAGCGTGTTGTCTATAGAGGACCACATGATTACCCATGGTTTTCTCACATGTCCGATCGCCCATTCATCTAACTCAGACGTACGAATGTATGTCTGCATGCATGCGCTTATGTGTGTCTGCATGCATGTGTCTGTATGCATGTTTGTCTGTATAACACATGTTAATGTCAAAGGCTTAAAGTCTAGCGCCCGTTAATGTAACAGGCTTAATAGTCTAGTATACCAATGAGTTACCAATCTAGTTCCTGGTAACCCCCCCCCCATCCCGTGTGCATACAGTATAATCATTTTGGCGCGCTCAAGAAAAATACAATGTGTGTGAAAATGTTAAACAAATATTCGAATACACGATGATTCTGTATCTTTGTCGATTGCTTCAGGTTTTCTAATCTTTGCAAACACTAATACAAGAGGTGGTTGGGGGAAAGTTTGAATTGGGAAGGAGGCACCAGGGAAGACTTGCATAAGGCCACCATTTATGCTCCTCTTCAGTCTTCATGACATTGCCATGTTTAAAAAAACATAGCCATGTTTCATTTGCCCCCTTTACATGTCCACACTTCCAGCAGCTGAAATCACTTACTCACATTTACAGCTGTGCTGCCCTCCCTTAGATATCACACAGCAAAGATGAGTGCTAAAAGCCCGCCTCCTAGACGGCCCAGGGCCATGATTAACATAACACTTGTCATTGGCTGGTGGGAATGTCTGTTACAACCTCTCTCCTCCTCCTCTGCCAGTCAAACAAACTTGAACTGTTCGGTTGCTAGGATACAGCCTACATTATCAAGCTAATCAAGGATGGGTGGGGGGAGTGTTTTCTCGCATGCTAGCTATGAGTGACAGTGGCAGATAGAATTGTTACACCCCCTTCACAGCATGGATAATTGAAGGCTAACTGAAGGCAGAGAGAGGCTCGAAATCAGGTAAAAAAATGTACGGGGAGGGCTGCATACCTTTACTCAGAGGTGCTATGTAGATGAGCCCATGTGTTTTTGTGTGTATGTATAATTTATTTATAAAGCACCACTTGGGTACATAGCACCGTACATTCTAAAATAAAACAAGGAAAGAAGTGCAACCAAATAAACAGATAAATAAAAATAGCATGTTTCATACATAGGTGAGGAATACATATACAATGTATATGTGTGTGTGTTTGTGTGTGTGTGTGTGTGTGTGTGTGTGTGTGTGTGTGTGTGTGGTGTGCCTTGACACATTAGGACTGGAATCCCTTCCCCAAAGAGCTTGCAATCTAAGTGGGAGGAATAACATTCAGATATAAGTGGGGGGAGGGATACAAAGTGCTCGAGACAGCTAACAATCAATAATCATTCAATCATTTCAGAAAGGTATGATAAAAGTTTAGATTTAAAAAAAATAGATGCCACCTGCCGAAGTGAGTGAGGGAGAGAGTGCCAAACTCTGCGTGGATGTATACTTTCCCATTTCTATATATATATATATATATATATTGCTTGTTGCATTGGGGGTTTGACCAAGCCTCTGGGAAATGTGTACTCAACCCACAGTGGGTCATGTGTTCAAGTACTGAAAGCTGGAGAGTTAGTCCCAAGAAAGCAAGTAAAAGAGCAGCAGGGATTTTTATCTCATAAAGGTACTGATATAAAGATATAGTTTGAGAATTACGTCTCCTAAGAAGGTAAAAAGTTACTTAAGTAAAAAAGGTGAAAAGTTAGGACCCAGCAGAATAAAGCAAACCAAGAAGTGGTTGCTGGGCTTAAAATAATTTGGCCAAGTTAATGAACTAATTGCTTTAATTTATCTGTAGAGAAGGGCAAGCTTTTTAAGTCGCAATACAATGGTAAAGTAAAATATAAGCAAATTTATTGGATGTGCACTAGGCTTCTATTTTTTGTATGTATTGAATTAATTTGGTCTCGAGGTGCACTCTGCGTGGATGTACTATCCCATTTCTTTATAGAGAGTGCCAAAGGCAGGGAGCAGCAAGAGAGAATGGTTTTATGGCAGGAGGAGGCAATGTTAAGTAAGGAGGTGCAGAAGAGTGAAGGCATTTAAAGGTTAAAAGGGTATTGAATATGATTCTTTGTTTGATGAAAAACCACTGTATATACTGCAGTATCGGGGTTGCTGGTTCTCTCCTGGAGAAGAGTGAAATTATCTCAAATGCTGAGTAAAGAGATGACAGGCCGAGAGGCTAAGTAGCAGAATGTAACAGCAGTCAAGACAGGAGAGTATAGGGGCATGTATGAGCATTTTAGTAATGGAGTGGGAGAGGAAAGGACAGATCTTGGTAGTTTTGCAAAGAAAAAAAACTAACATGTCTTAGTGAAATTGTTGACATGATGACAAAAGGAAAGAAAGAAGTCAAAGGTTACTGCAAGGAAATAGTGTATAGAAAGAACATTATGGGTGAGGCCACACTATGTCACATACGTTCACTGGAAATACACAAGAAATCATCAGAGCACATGTGATTGCATGCACCTTGATTAGCGCATCACAGGGCATCTAGTTTGGCCAACACTAGTGTGCACTTGTGCGCTAAAACAAGCTAGTGTGGCCTAGCCCTAAGGGTCCTAAACCAAGCACTGAGGGACCCCCACACTAAGTGGAACCGGAGAGGAAGTCACAATTTTTAAGACACAATACATGGACATGAAGTGGTAAAAGTCAGCCTGACTGCAGCTGCTCAGCTGCTCAGTTGCATGTGCACAGTAGTGGAAGAATTTGGTTTTTGAACTGAGCCACAGACGAAGGTTAGTGGGACAATGATTTTGACATTGTAGGGGGGCAAAGGAGTCAATAGAAATCAATAAAAGATAGAGTTATACAAATTTATTAGTGAGTCAGGCTTAGAATCAGACATAAGAGGCAGCAAGGTTAGTGCTGTGAAAAAGATAGAGCTGGAAGGTCTATTGTGTGGGTGTTGCGAACAGAGATACTAGATTAGTATTAGAAGAGAGGGGAATGTAGGTGGTAGAGAAAGAAATTAGACTGTGATCTGAGAGTGGGAAAGAGGTGCTGGTGAACTGTGAGACAGAAAGATTTTTAGTAAAGACTAACAGGGTTATTCAATAAAAGTTCTTATTGTTAAAAATGGTGCTAATTTTTCCCCAGCCAATCAGATGTTATCTTTCAAATGTTAAATAATATCTGATTGGTTGGGGCAAAATTAGCACTATTTTTAACGATAAGAACTTTTATTGAATCTCCCTGTAAGTCTAGAAAGCGACCATCCAATGGGTGCTAGTGTTGGTCCACTGCTGGAGGTAGAAGGAGGAATTTAGATGAAGAAACCGGAGGGTCTAGGATAGCGTTCTCAATATGTAGCGATAGTGTTCTCAATATGACAACTGAAGTCACCTAAAATTATAGCCAGACAGTCAGAGGAAATAAACATAGCCAGGTTTCAAACTTTACAAGGAAGGGGGATGAGGCAGATAGGAGTCTGTATATGACTGTTACCCATAGAGATAAGGGGTAGAAAAGTTGGTATTACATACGTAACTACAATAAGATACAATAGCAAGTACTACTCATAAAATGGCTTAATGGGCTTCACGATATAGAACAGTGCTCAAGGAAGTTAAACTATTATAGACAGTAAATAAGGGGAGAATTGGCACCCATCTCCATCAAAGAATCACATGCAAGTACAATCTTCCAGACTAATGCAGGCCATACCATCTTACCTTCCAACATGCCTGTGGTGTTACGTTGTAATGTTGGGTTAGTATATGACCAGTATTATTTCTAGCAGTTCATAAAAGGGTTAAAACCGCTGTGGGGATTAGCTCAATGGATGCCCTGCCACAGGGTTATCAAAGGTAGAACAGCGACAACCCAAGTTGAAATACAGCACACTCTTTATTCAGAAACAACAGGGTGTCTGTTAACATAACTTTAACATAAACTTGCAGCTCAAGACTGTATGAGCAAACACTGCAAACTTGCAGTCAGAAAGAGGCGGTTTCTGTACCTTTACACTCTTCGGTCACTCCTGAGGCAAAAGGTATAAAAATAAAAACTCTGCAGAAAAAAGAATCACCGAGAACATTACAGCAAAAGACAAGAACCTAGAGGACACATACTTTCCCTCTAGCACTTTTCCTCTGGTCTGGTCTGTCCTTGTGGAACACCTCTGATCTTCACCCAGTTCACCCACACACTCATCTCTTTGGCTATGTACAGAGATTAGATTTTTTGACTGATAGTTAGACAACCAGTTTGAACAGTCAAGCATGCGCATTTCCAGCTTAGGTTTCCACAAACTCTCTTAGTACACAAGTGTAATAGTTGTGTATTTTATCTACATTTGACTTACTTGGAAAACACAGTATTTTCTTTAAATGGTCCTTTAACAGGTGGATATTCATTTCTATTCAATACTATAAAAGACTATCCCTACTATCTTACTACAAATTGGCCATTCTTTGAACTAACTGTTGTAATTGAGCTCTAGAAAAGGGGGCAATATAATGGAAATATAGAATAGAATGTAAGAAAATGGAATTGAACATGCACAAGGTTTTTATTTTATAGTGTACATCTAGGTTATTGCTGCCTACTGTCCATTTGGGTTGTCCATAATAAATGTTGTAAATACTGCAATTCCACCATACAGTCTTGTTAACTTATAGGAATTCCTCATGCCTTGCCAGACAAAATGGCCATTAGGTAAACTAACACAATTTCATTTTATATAATTCACTCAATACAGTGAATGATCAGCCCCAAGGACCTGCTCTTCAGTGATACTCTTTTCAATCTGCAGCACAATGAACTACTCATTATTATATCTTAACACTACTAATTTTCAATTAAAACAGTTATTGAATACAGGAAGGAAAACATTCCCTTGTCACTAAGCAACTAATCCTTTTAAAGTCCCATCAGGACAAAGCACAACCTCATCTGCTTGCAGTCATATTTTTGTCAGTTTCAGCTGCTCACATTTATCTACATAAACCTTTTTTAAAGACTGTACCCATTGGTGGTGACATTTACACATTTATTTATGGAAACACTATGGTTTGCTTATAAGCTCTCTATAACGTGGGTTAATGATCCTGTTTACGCTGCAGCACAAATAAACATATTATGAACCTTTACCTGACATTATAAGGGTAATTTACCTTTCCTCCTCCTGCGTTGTAATAAGTTATTTGGAACTCATTTAAAGTTTCAATACTGCCTTTTCCATTATATGTTCATAAGACCTGCCATACACCGGCATTAAAATGTTCTGACATCTATGGGCATTCTTATCTTACAAAAATTAGAAGCCTAGAGCACATCCAATTAATTTGCTTATATTTTACTTTACCAATTGTAATGCGACTTAAAAGGCCTGCCCTTCTCTCTGGATAAATTAAAGTAATTAGTTCAATAACAAAATTATTTTAAACCCAGCAACCACTTCTCGGTTTGCTTTACTCTGTTGGGTCCCTTTTATGAGATGCAAGTCCCTGCTGCTCTTTCGCTTGCTTTCTTGGGACTAACTCTCCAGCTTACAGTACTTGAACACATGAACCACTGTGGTCGGAGTACACATTTCCCAGAGGCTTCCACGCAGAGTGTATACATCCACACAGAGACCAAATTAATTCAATACATACAAAAATTAGGCTTTTCATTTTTCTAACTTTTGTATGTATTGAATTAACTTGGTCTCTTGTTGCACTCTGCGTGGATGTATACTATCCCATTTCTATATATATAGCTTGGGGCATTCTTATCTTATTAATATAATCATAACTCACAAAAATCAGACCGCTACAATGCCCCACAAAACCCTCTTTAAAGCCATACAAAACAATGTTTTTTTATTTCCTCATATCAGTTTTTATGGCTTCTTGTAGGGTTGTTGCAGACAACATTTTCTGGTTAGAAAATATTGACTTATCAGAGGGCGGAGCCTGACCAGGGAAGGAGATCCTAGGAGTGCTCCCTAGGATATGAGGTCCATTAACAGCCACTAATTAGCCCACCAAGAGAAATAACCACCAACAAACTTACCCCATAACCTCACCCCATCATGGGACCAAGAAAACAGCCCGAATTCAAAGGGGATGTAGCGGGATTCTTTAACAAAATGGACCACGTGCAGAATGCGCAACTCCAGGACAGGCCCAAGCAAACCTAATACAGACCCGATCTCACGTAAGGACCTAGACAACGTGTACACAAACCTCTCCAACAATTTGGAAAGGGTGATTACAGAGGCCCAACAAAATACCGTGAACGCGGTTAAAGCAGAGGTGGCTGCCTTCGCGTGATCACGTGGAAAAGTTGGAAACCTCTTTCGGCCACGTGTCCCGCTTCTGCGCACAAACAGAAGCAGAGATCTTAGAACTTCGGCAGCAACTAAAGGCACCCCAGGACAACCAGGAGGACAGCGACAACTGATCCCGCCGCAACAATATCAGGATCTGCGGCATACCCGAAGAGATTACTGACCTCCAACCGTACCTGAGATGCCTTTTCCACCAGACCTTACAGATGAGGCCTTGGTCATAGTTAGAGCCCACAGAGTCCTTCACCCCCCAGCCCAACCCAGTGAACTACAGCTGGACGTGATCACGAGGCTCCACTATTTCCAAACCAAGGAGGCCCAGGATCGGAAACAAGGCAACCTCCCATTGGACAACCACAGAATCACCTTGTTCCAGGATTTGGCTCCTAAAACGCTTCAGAGACGCAGGGATCTACAGTCTGTTTTGGGAGTACTCACCACCCACAAAGTCAAGTACATATGGGGCTTCCCCTTTAAATTGATTGTACTACACAACAACAGATCGTTCACAATTTCCTCAATGGAAGAGGGCCCCTACCTACTAAGAAGGCTGGGCATCAAGGTCACTATTCCCCAACCAGAGAACCCCAAATCCAATCGAGTTCCACCACCAGCAGATGAATGGTCCCTAGTCGAACCCCCGGGAATAACCCAAATAAGCTTGCTGTTGGCCATACGTCAGGAAGATACATATAATCTAAAATGTTAATAACTTCCCCTTAACAAACGCTACCCAACAGGGCCTAGTTGTACTTGAATTCTCCCAATAGGACTAACTTAACCATTGTTAGCCTAAGCAACTTTAAGCGACAATCGCAATACGGAAACAACTGAGTTTCCCCAACAGAATAACTTTACATATGCAACTAATCCACGGCACTAACTGGTCTCCCCTTTGAACAAAACTCTTGGTCCCAAACCTCATATGGACCACCGTTCCGCATCTATCCACCCAATAGGTACTCCCCCCACCACAGTAGTGTGATAACACTACAAACTAGGTTTCTTAGGGGTCTACCCCTAAGTTTTTCCTTTTCTCTCTATTCTCTTTTACCTCTGATCCATAACAACATATATTTTGTTGAAGAATACTGTGTCAGGGACCCGGAGGGACACTACCTCATCTTAACAGGTTCAGTTGGAACACCCAGGTTAACTTGAATAAATGTCTATGCCCCCACCAGAACTTGAGACTGGAGAACTGGAGACCAATTGGAACAGCCAGATTAACTAAACGTAGGAAAACTAATCATGGCAGGGGACATCAGTACCTTAATTGACCCCAAAATAGACAGATCCCGACCCTCAACTAGCAGACACCAGACAATATCCCCCAAACCTCTCTCATCTCTAATAAAACTCTTCAACCTGTGGGATGTCTGGCGCATACTACACCCTACCAGCAAAAACTATACATTATATTCACACCCACCTGACCTATATACACGTATTGACTGTATTTTATGCTCTGGCACCCTCTTACCAGCACTTTCCAATTTAGAAATCTCATGCATATCATGGTCAGACCATGCCCACCTAACAGCAGACTTCACAGATCTTCTCAACTCGCAAAAAAATATTTAACCAACAAATAAACACCCTTACATCATTAGACACACATTAAAACACCCACAGAGGAAAATAAACAGAAACTACTAACCCTTCGCTCACAATTAAACAAATTACTATACTCCAAAGCAGATAGAGCAATAAAACTCACCCACGACAAAAATACGACAAAGGTAACAAACCGGACTCCATGCTTGCTAGACGACTAAATGACAGGATGACACAAAACAGACTGCACCCCCTCCGAAACCCAAATGGCTCTCTAACCCACAACCCCCTCGAAATAGTACAAATTTTTGCGAAATATTACAAAGACCTATACAGAGGAGAAACAACACCAAAAGACAAAAATCATCACACCAAAATTACCCAATACCTCTCCACCCTCGATCTCCCTAACTTAACAACTGACAAACAAACTCTTTTAAACACCCCAATAACACAAACAGAAATCGCCTCTGTTATCAAGACTTTAAAAACAGGTAAAGCCCCCAGACCAGACAGCTTCACAGCACCATATTACAAGACATTTAAAGCCCAACTAATACCCCACCTGCAATCTCTATTCAATTCCATATTCACACAAGACCTGTCCTTGTTCACCCCGACTTACTCAAAGCCATGATAACAGTAATACCTAAACAAGACAAAGACACCACTAACCACAAAAACTATTGACCCATTTTTCCAATCAAAATTGACATTAAACTAATAACGAAAATCATGATGAACAGACTGAATTGTATTAAAACCAGACTAATACACCCAGACCAATCAGGATTTATACCGGGGAGGCAAACCACTGACAGCATTAGGAGACTTATACAACTCATACACCTTTTATCTACCTCTAAGACACCAACAGCATTCTTATCCCTTGATGCCAAAAAGGCATTCGACAGAGTTAACTGGCACTACATGACGACGGTCCTCCAACATTTCCATTTCCCAGAAAATTTTATATGACTTGTCAACAAAATATATTCACACCCAACCGCCAACATCACCAACATGGGCTACTTCTCCCCAGAAATTTTGATTCTGATCTTAAGCAGAACAAGACAGGGCTGCCCTCTCTCCTCACTACTGTTTGCATTAAGCCTTGAACCGCTAGCCCAAGCAATTAGGCTCAATTCTAATATCCACGGTATTAAAAAAGGTAAATCTGAACACAAAATAGCATTATTTGCTGATGAAACATTCATTTCAATGGAACAACCACTGATCTCAATACCCTGACTGTTCCACCACCTGAGCAGATTCGGTACCCTCTCCAGACTAAAAAAAAAACAATGCAAAATCCGTTACCTTTCCAATATCCATACCACCTCACCAATTAAAGACCTTAGAAGCCAACTTCGATCTGAAATGGACCAACAGGCCTTTCAAGTACCTAGGCATACAGGTTGCCACAGAACATAAAGACCTCTTCAAAATCATCTATATGCCATTGTTCAAACAAATTAAACATTTACTTCATAAATGGCAAAACTACTCTATATCACTCTTCATACGATTCATTCATACGACTAAAATTACTATCCTCACAAAATTACTTTATCTTTTCAGAACCCTACCAATACACATCCATGCAGCAGACCTAAAAAATGGCAACAAAATATCAATACCTTTCTATGGCAGAACCGAAAGGCACATATAAGCTTACCCTCTCTGCAAAGACCTAGGCACAAAGGTGGAGCAGGACTGCCCTCTTTAACCCAGTACCACATTTTTGCCAGACTAGCCCAAACATTGGAATGGCACAATACCAAAGATACCAAGAGATGGGTAGAATCGGAAAACAAAATAACCTCTACAATACCACTAGAATACCTCCTCTGGCTCCCTAACTCGCATAAACATCCAATCCATATATTGACTATACCCTACAAGAATGGTGGAAATGGAAAACCAGATACAAACGGACCCCCTCTTCTACAACTCGGATTTACCCCCGGCCCTCCAACAGAAAAACTGGGCGACTTGGATCCAGCTGGGAATCACAAGATTGACACACCTAATATACTGTACCAAAACAAATTGTTAACCTGGCAAGAAGCCCAACTACAACTAAAGCTACCAGCAAACGAATGGCACAGATTCAAACAAGCCCGCCACTTTGCCTTATCATTACTCTAACAACAGGAAGCTCCACACCCAACCATTATCGAAACCCTAGCCCTCACGACCCCAGGTGAATCTAAACACATATCTAAGATCTACCCCACATTACTAAAGTCCAAATACTCCCAAAACCTAAAAACGTCCAACACGAGGGAAGAGAAACTAGGAAATCCACCTTCAGAGGACCAATGATCCCAAATCTTCAATGACCTTAGGAAGTACTCAGCCAATGTCATAATCCAGGAAAAAAAACTTCAAAATATTGCACAATTGGTATATAACACCAACTAAGCTCCACAAAATAAATCCAGGACTATCCCCCAACTGTTTCAGACAATGCAGCCAGCCAGCGGACCCAACACATTGCTGGTAGTTCTGTCAACTACTCCAAAAAAATGGTTTTCCTATTGGTCAACCAAGTCCTAAATTCACAAATACCACTAAGGTAAATACCTGGACTGCCCTGTTTGACAAATAAGAACTATTGTTAAATAAAGAGGGCAACAAACTGCTACACTACATATGCGCTGCAACATATAGCCTCATCGCGGCCTCTTGGAAAGGTCCAGCCCCCCCCAAGGAACAAATAATTAAAAAGGTCTGGTGGTTGCACCACAATGAACTTCCCATTTACATAGAACAAGCTCAAACTACCAAATTCTACAAATCTTGGGACTCTTGGACTCTACAAATGGAAGACACGGAAACGGATATTTAGGTACAATACCCAACTATATATAAAGCTGCCATATCAGGAAACCGACAATTTACCCCTTAGAAACAAAGCATTCATAGCTGAATATGTTAGAACATTTACTGTTTAACATCCATTACTAAAACCTTACCTTCCACCCCGCCTCCTCCTACCCCCGTCCCTCTCCCTCCATACTAATCCTTAGAAGGGATTACCCTACAACCCCCCCCCCCCTACCCCCCCCCCTAATATAAATCTAATATAAAATTGTTTATATGAGAATTTTGTATAGAATGACACTCGACAAATGTTTGTTTCTTAACTTTATTGCAATATCAATAAATATATTGTGAAAAAAATAGATTTACTTATCATTGCTCAGTGTGCCTATCACCCAGGAAGAGAAGGCTTCTAGAGCTCTAGTCTCAAATTGGCTCCATTGTGTTCCCCCATACTAATTAGATTGTTTATTTTAGTGAAGGCAAGTAGTGCATTATTTTAAAGGACCAGTAATACAGAAAAACAAAAATTTACCCTCTGAATGTATTATTGTATTATTGACGTAGGAACTAGTATTTCTGCCTCCCATTTTGCTGTCATTAAAGAGCTCTTACATTACCTGCCTTACGTCAAAGAAAAATATTGTTACAGGTCAGGGAGGTCAATTCCTTCCTGATCTGTAACAATGCTTGGGAGTTGGGTTTGAGCACTCGCATTAAAACGTCTAACAATATTAACACTTTAATGAAAGAAAAATAGTTAGTAGGAATAATTGCCTATACCTCCTGTGCAATTATAGATTGTGTGTGTGCGGTCGGGATAATTGATTTTGTGATTAAATGATCTTGTAATTAAAAGTTTTCCAAAACATTTGCCATCATGACTGTCATTGTGTGATTTTCCTTAAATAACTGTCACTCACATTGATTTGTGCAAACAGAAAAAAGACTGAATTCCAGAGTGGATCTCACTCAAATCTTTTATTTTTATTTCAATATATAACTTAACCTCAATATATATAATAAAACCACATAAATAAATAGTGGTACTAGCTAATAATACTTAAGTATTATTGCAGATGAATCCTGTATCTAATTTGCTAAAACAAGTTGCTTAAAGTCACCAGATAACACTGTCTCAACAGACTGAGCACATTCACAATGGTAAACAACTTGTGTCTGACCTCTCCTTTTGCTGTAGTAGTTCTGTGGTTACTAGAGGTAAGCTTCCATAATTCAACACTGCAGTACTGGAAGTGTGTTTGTGTACACACAGCACAGTAACCTATCAATGTTCTTAAGTGGGAATCCTGGGGATCCCTTGGGGATCCCTGACCCCAAGCCCACCTCATCCACGGTAGCCACACGTGCATACCCACCCCTGCCCAGTTTTGAGCATTTTGCTCATTTCTGCTTCCTTGTACCTGACTTTTGGGCTTCACAGGAGTGTGTGGGATGTGCGGGAGACCATCCCAGAAGCCGGGAGAGTCAGCAAACTACTGTGAGGGGTGGGATACCTACACAGCAAATCATAACAAGGATGCTGCAGCCTGTCTTGCCTCCTACAATTTGACAAACAATTGTGTTACAGCATCAAGATCCTGCCTCTCTCTGACACAGAACAGGGATTTATTAGTGTACAACAGCGTGTTTGTAATGATCTCCCCTCCATACCTATGTACATTTAAAAGGCTTATCTTTTGCAAGAAACTGAATGGAGGCAAATAATTCTTTCCCTAACAATCTTTGTTACACTAGACAGAAAATAATCTGCCATAGCTGCATAGTTGCTTTCAAATACTTATCAGGTGCTTTCAAATTGGTGTAAATATATCTATTTAGTAAATGCTCTAAAAATGGAGACAATGGGGGCCAGTAGTTGGACATGCTCACAAGGCTGATGATTTCATGGACTGTAGATATACATGGAAGTTTTCTGGATTAAAAAGAAATTCACTTCTTTAAAATGGAACTTACCGGAGTAGTATCTTACATTGCATACATAAGTACTCTGCTTTCAGGTTATGGGGTTGAAAAACTGTATTCCGTTAGATCAACTGGACTTAAAGTTTAGTTCTTGAAGACGTTTTGCTAAATTTTTAGTCCAGTTGATCTGAGTGAATACAACAGATATACCATGACCTGGATGAATGAGAACCTTCACAAGCATTTAAGTATTGGTATAAGTACAGTATAGCTGTTTTCTCCTGAAAAGTAAATATGGTTTACTTTAAAATGAAAAAATCTCAGGTAGCAGTTTATATATACTATTATATGTTAATGTTTGAAAACATTAATGGAATTGTGCTTTTTATTTTTAATTAATGAATTTTAGAATTCATTACCCTTGAAAATACATCTGTCTTAATGGCGCTATATTTAAGCTTAATATAAATGAAGCATGTTTCATAAACCATATTAATTTTTTAAACTATGGATGATGCCTACAAATTCTTATAAATGCAATTTTTTTGAGCACGTACTTCTGTTATATTAAAGGCACTTTTCTTTTTATTAATATTCAATAAAATAATATGCTCTGTTATCCTTATATGCCCTTTACTATATTTGATTAGAAAAAAAAAACAATTGTATTTAACAGGACTGCACACACAGCAGTTAGCTCTATTGGACAGATCTATCCAGTTTTTAAAATCACGGTAATATAGGGGGAGGGGGTTTCCAGCAAAGAGTTATAAAACTGAATCATATGGAGAAAGAGCAGGGGAAAAAAAGGGTGTAATATTTATAGGAAAAGCCATCACGACCAGGGGCTTTGCCTGAGGTGTGTTGTATTTCATAGTACATTTCAAGTAATAGTAGGTAGGTTACAAGAGCGTAGGTACATTGTATGTATAGTTTATATAGCGCCAGATGGGGACGCAGCTCTGTACAATAACAAAATACAATAAAGTTATACAAGGGGGGTAAATACATAGATAGTTCAGTACATAAATATATAAATTA
The DNA here is from genome assembly GCA_019447015.1 of Hymenochirus boettgeri. Taxonomy (NCBI): domain Eukaryota; kingdom Metazoa; phylum Chordata; class Amphibia; order Anura; family Pipidae; genus Hymenochirus; species Hymenochirus boettgeri. The sequence continues at coordinate 327,127,170 of CM033469.1, forward strand.
GTATATACTATTATCTAGTTAGATGGGTAACACACAGATACAATGGAATGGGCTGGAGTGAGATGTATGCAGTGCAAATAAAACAATCATATACTGTGCTGGTTACCAGAGAGGTAGGATGTAAGGCTAGATTTAAACCTGCTAATTGAGGTTTCTTGACATAGAGAGAGGGGAATAGAATTCCAGAGGATGGGAGCCAAGAGAAATTTGAGGTGAGAGGAAGCAGAATGAGTGGAATGCTCTGTTTACCGGGGAGCCAGGTTATTGTCCGGTGCAGAGATGAATTGATATTTATTAGACCAGGAAGGGATACAGATTGTGAGTTTCATTGAATCTCCCCTGGCATATTCTAATGTGTTGAGTGAGTCTAAGTGAAGTAGAAGGGGGCATTGCCCAAAAATAATCTAAGAGAGAATGACTTTAGTTTGGACAGGAGTAGAATGAATATTGTCTAGCTGTTGGGTATTCCCTCCTCCAGGGGTAAAAGAGATGGCATTGGTTCATCAGCTGGCGGAAATCTCTTAAAAGCATCTCTCCATGCTCCCTGGAGGGCCCTGGGCACAAAGAGAATTTGTCCATTCTATAATAAAGTCATTACAAAAGGTAGAAACATTCTAACTAGAATAGGTGATGTAAAATTGTAAAATACCATTCAGGAAGCCTTCTTGTGTTGGAAGCATAAATACTGCAGAGGACCAAATTAATGTTGTCCAATTTACGTTTCAATATGACAAACCTGCCGCTTTAAGAATCTCTTGTGTAGTGAGGTGGAATGGGCAGCTTTTTTTGTATAAGCATTGTAGTGTCTGTCTTTTAATGTCACGAGGAAGTAGCATATGAAGTGGGGTAAATATGTTTTAAAATCCTGAAGGGGTCCTGTAGGAACAAAAGGTCTATGTGTGATTGTTTAGGTTCCTGCAGCAATATCCTTTGCTTCCCTGGTAATTCAACCCTTTAACATTAATGCATTTTACCTTCATTGTTTCTGCATTCAGTAAATAACATTTGCAGTTATTGTTTTTCCATTAGGTATCTGCAGTTTCAGGAATTACCCCTGTATGTTAACTTACCAATGTGGTTGGAATAGTATATCATCTCTTTCTTGTGCGGGTAGAGGGAAACCAGATCATTTAATTTGTTATGGGGGAGGGCTTATAGAAGTTGTCCCAAGTCAGAATATACTAAAGGATCTTTTAAGTTACCACACAGGCTTGGGTTAAGCAAAGGCTATCTGCCATTACTGGTATGGTGTTTCTATGCTAAGGAGCTGCAGTGAGTTACACAAGTCTGAGAGTTTTTTCAGATAGTATTAAATATGTAATACCCCCTCATGTCATCTGCATGCTACTGAGATCCACATGTCATCTACATGCTACTGAGAACCACATGTCATCTGCATGCTACTGAGAACCACGTCATCTGCATGCTACTGAGTACCACATGTCATCTGCATGCTACTGAGAACCACATGTCATCTGCATGCTACTGAGAACCACATCGGCTCAGTACAACATCCGGAAAAAAACATCATGAAATACACATTTTGTTTTCTAAAAAGTACAACCCAACTGATTGAATTGAAAAAAAAAATCATGAAATACAACCCACACCAACCGAGTTTATGGATTGTGGACAAGGTTTTTAAGCAATTAACCAAAATAAAAGTGAAATTAGGTTTTACATAACATAGATCTATTATGATATTAAAATTTTAAAAATATCTCAATTATTAGTTACCCCACCACCTAAAGCTCATTCGGTGGCAAACTAAACCTCTCCACGATCAGTGGAGTTTAGTATAAAATATTAAAAAACAGTAATAATACCTTATTGGTAAAATTAGCATGAAAACCAGTTTGAGTCCAAACAATAACCTTTATTTCCAAACACATGCTGGCCAGCCTTTTTATTTTAAATGTTTATATAATTGATTTATTCTGCAAATTTTATCACCACAGTTCAATAGAGCTTGATATCCATGTTATAGTATTCTGTATGGACATTTCAAAGATTTTTATTTTCTTTGGTGATTCCCTACATTATAAGGTCTGTGATAGTTGGAATTGAACTAATTTAACCCTTAGATGATAACTGTGGTCTCCAATTCTTCCAAACTAGTAAGAATTATACAAAAAGCCTTCCATCTTACCTTCAAAATAAAATCGAAATCACATCTCTAGATAAAATTTGTGAAAAGTTATTGCTGGAAGGGTTCAGCAATATTACTTCCTGCTTGAACACTTCCTGTTTCCAGCCATGTGACCAGCTTGAAGTCATGTGACCAGCCTCTGCCTGCATTAATAGGCCTGCGTTAATAGGCTTGGGGGTGGGGGGTGGGGGGTAGCATTTAATGGTTCTACATGTTCGAAGTTATGGTATTACAATGTAAAATACATCTCACACTGTAATGTAGCCTAAGAGGTGATTCAATGAATTAATAGAAACCCTTATATATCCGTAAAATAAATTTGGAGGTATTGACTTTTCAGTGTGTGTTGTGCAATGTCTTGAGATTCTGTACAGTATGTAGAGATATTTGGAGGCATCATATCCCTGCACTGGATTATCAATCTAGTTTGTAGAATTCGCTATAGAGTCATAAAAGTCAACATTAAGGCTTATCATAATCCTGAAGCACAAAAGAAAGCTTTTATATTTGAGAGCCAGGAAATAAATGACCTTGAAGTTTGTATGAAATCTCATAGTGACTAGAATAGCCCATTGATTTCATCACAAAACTCAATACAGCAATGTATTTCTGTAATAACTGTCACAGATTTAATGCTGTTAAAAACGAATGCACAACCTCCAGATGCACATTACTAACACATGAATTCCATGACTAGAAAATACAATAACACCACAGCACATGTATTGTCATGCATTTGTTCTGTTGCAGAACCCTGACCTTGTGTTAGTGTTAAAATGCACCAGTAACATTTATATTTGAGACACCTACCTGTAGCTTATCCTGGAAAGTTCTCTCTAATTGTATACTTAATGAAACATTCTCAATACAAACATATTGCCAACCCCCAAAACAAGTTATGATGCCCTGGACACTATTTATTGTGTAGTATAATAGTATAATTGCCATTTATATTTTGTTTATATGTCAATCCAACCACATTCATTTGTAGGTTACAAATTATTATACTATATATTTTCTAATTGCCAATGCCAACAGCACTTGCTAGAAATGTCATGCATTGCTACCATTACCAATATCACTCCTTTAATAATGTACTTTTCAGTGAAGATGGCCCAAACTGGTTATGCTTTCAGATGTACAGATCTCGGGAAAAACCCGTATATCCGAAAATCTGAAAAGGAACGTACTTTCGAGAGTTCGGAACGAATTTTCGAGGGTTACCGAATGTATGAGGTTATTTTTGCTAACCCTGGAAAATAATTTCACACATTTGATAACCCTTGAAAATACGATCAGAAACTACTTTCAAATTTCCATTCGTATTTTTGAGGGTTGATCAAAGTTATTTTCGAGGGTTACCGAAAAATAACCTCATATATTTAGTAACCCTCGAAAATGCGCTCCAAAATCTGAACGATCCACCAGGTTTTGGATGTAACAGTCAGATTTTGGAACCGAGGGGTTCCGTTTTTCTGTAATGCAGGATATCAATATTCTTCCTTGTAATTGAGTACATGGGGAAATGCTACAGGACATCTAGTTCTTTACCAAGAGGGCTGCAAGCGTCCTTTACTTCTCAATCGGCCCTGAAGCCTCATATTAAATTTGTGGCATCCTTGCATTTGCAGAAGCTCCCTACCTATTTTTTTTTACATGGGACAAAAAATATTAAATACCCATGAAGTTATTTTTTACTTTTATAAATAAAGTTACCTTAGCTTAAATATCCAAAATATCCAAATTTATAAGGTAGCTTACTCCATGTTTATTCATATCACTCTAATCGGGTTTAATTACTGTACATACACCTAATTACCGTAAGGTGTAATATGTCATCAAAGGCAATTACAGGATCTATACCTACAGTAGGAAATGACTGAAAAAATGTATCTGTTTGTAAGTGGCATAACTAGGAATTAATGGGCCCCCCAGCAAAACAATGTTGGGGCCCTTATCCATGCGAAGGCTGAATCTGTCATAGGAAAAATAGGAAGATGGGGCCCCTTTGCTCCCGGGCCCCCTGGTAGTTACACCCCTGCTGGCTGTATAAATATATTTACATCTTGTCTAATAAACTGTAACCTGCAGATTGAACATATTTTTCTGTTTTTCCCTTGATCACTAGCAGTCCTTGAATCTTTCCCCCTCTTCACCTCCTTTTTTACAGCTACTACCATATTTCTTTTTAAAACTGTTTTGCTGTAACTCAAGTCATGCAAAGTGGATTTTGTTGATTTATTGCACCGTTTTATTTTCCTTCTGCCCTTGCACCTCAGTGTTAATTCTTCCTGTATGGCTTCTCATCTTTTAATGGTTCTGAAATGTCATTGATTTTAAAATATGTCACATGAAAACTCTTTTTAGCAGGAACACAGAATATGGTCATGCTTAAAATTAAATAGCACGTAAATGGATTTTTAATGTAAAAGGTTGAGTTTCCAGAATATTACAGTACAATACAAAGAAAATCAGATGTCCTCTCCAAAACTTGAAACCTATAAAGTAATATACAGTACCGGTAAGTCAAATCACCCCTGAACTCTAAGGCCAAAGGACCCACTGCAACGCCAAAATGTCAATGTGTCTCTGTGCACTTGTGCATGCTGTAGCCAGTGGGGCCAACTTCATTGTCCCCTATTGGTATTCCCTGCGCACATCACGATCGGATAGCAAAACATATACTAATTTGCATCAGTGGTGCTTAGTCCTTAAGGTTGCTCACTCCAGGTACTTTTTTTCTTTTTTAACGTATAGTATTATAGTCCTTCTTTAATGTGCTAATATAAACTTATTAGATTGTTTTAACACCCTATACAGTTTTGCTTCTGGGTGGTTCTTCTTTAGTAATTTGTAACACTATGGGAGAGATGCAATAAATTTCCCTATGGCAACTGACCTGCACTTGTTCCAGCGATGTAGTAACCACTTTGAGACCCAGGGGCACTTCTGGGGGTTCTGCTGCCTGATCCAAACTTATTATTTCCGCCCTTCCACCTTAAAGTGGCCGTGGCATTGTGGATGGACGTGGCTGAAGTTTTACGATTTTGAACTTCCTATCACATAGGTATTTAAACAGTTCCTCAAACAGTCAATTAGGAATTATTGTAAATTAGTTGAAGCACATATTACATCCCTTTCTTAAACAAGTTGTGTTGCCACTACCATATTGCTCCTTTCAACTTATAGCCTGTGCTATACATGTTGGTACAACTGTTACAGTCAATTTGAAATGCCATACTTTCTGTAGTATAAAAGATTTTGGCCAAAATATTTGTAAGCCGCCACCACATTAAGGTAGACTCTTTCAGCAGGGCCCTAACTAACCTAACTAGTCGAACATATCCTATCAAACTAACTAAAGCTAAACTAACCACTGTTGCCTGTCTGCCGCCTTTCTTGATCAGTGCAAGGTTGCCGCCTGAGACAAGTGTCTCACTCTGCCTAATGGTAGATGTGGCCCTGTTGAGACCATTATTACATCATGTGAATGCAAGTGGTAATTTGTGCTATTTTGCATGACATTAAAGTCCCAATTGAAAAGGCTTTCATTTTCATGCAACAATCGAGCAAAAAAATCATTGCTAAATTTAAGACTTTGGAAATGGTGCAGACAATGCGTTGGTTATTATTCTTTTGCACGTGATATTGCATCTCCCTGAAGATATGTTGTGTTTCCTTTCCACTGTAACAAATATGTTTTTTGGGAGGAGATGCAATAAATTTCGCATTCGTAACCTATATGCACTCGTTCCTGCAATGTATTAACCACTTTTGACCGTTAATACATTGTGAAAACGCTAGTGATAAGTTGAAAAGGATAGAAAGATAATCGAAAGATAATTGAAAAGGCTTTAATTTTCACGCAAAAAAACACAACAAAAAAGTCACAAAACTTATTTCATCGCTTGCGCTGCAAAGAGTTACAAAAAAGCGATGTGGTGCAGACATCGCAAAAACGTTAGTATATAAGTTAGCGTGAATATAGCGCTTATTTTCCATTAGTGGGGGATATTGCATCTCCCTGTAAGACTTCTCTGCATATGTGGTTTCTTTTAATTCATAATGTAATTCTATTTCACGATACATAATAATCAAAAAATCAATTTTGAGGGTTTTTTGATCTAGATAAAACATTTTAATGTGCTTTAAACTTCCCAGGTGACATACTGGATTTCACCAGTCAGACTCTTATGTTTATTACCCTCCATAGTATATGAGGTGGAGTAATATTTTAAACCAGAGATTTCTGCTTGAGGGGAGGGTTGTATGTGAACCAATAGTAATTGACAATGGTAATTGCAATTAATTACCAAAAAACTGATAGGTGTTACCCTGAACCAGCCCTAATTCAACGAGATAATCCTGTTTTTTGTCCTTTAAGCCAGCCTGTTGTATCCCCCAATACTTTTAAAGCACCAGAACAGCATTTAAAATCTGTTATCCTTGGGATTTATTTCCCTATTATTTTGCTAAGCAAAGCTCCAAGAAGCATATTAATAAAGTATCCCTACACTGTAATACAAAACACAAAATAAGGTCACAACATCGCTACTCTCTTCCATACCAATATGGCTGGAAATTCTACTCTTTAACATGTACAGCAGTGTAATTGCAATATAATGGGTTTATTATTTACACACTATTTTTTGTTACAGACATTTTGAATGCAAAAGGCCTTCAGCCTGACACCTGTGTTGTCTCACCATAACATTTTGTGCCTCTGGTGTATTTATGATCCATTTGATGTCTAGACTATTCAATAAAAGGAATTTCTACAATCAAGACATTCATTCTAGAGAAGAGGTTACAAAAAAGGTGTCTAGTTTGGAAGTTCCTGAAAACATTGAAAATCAAGGCAATGACATATTTAATTTGATGATCACTCGGAATAATAATCACGTTTTAGGAATATATGTTTTTAGAAGAACTTGCAGGTGGCAGTGTACAAAACTTATACTGTAGACCAATAATATGTAGGTGAAAGTTTTAAGACTTTGAACAGAATCAAATTAAATAAGATTAACTTTGAAAATTGTGCTGCTGGACCATTTACATATTTTGAGATACCTATTTCCTTTCAAAGCATTAGACTTATGGTCTAGTTTCTAGCTAGGATTATGACTGCCGGCTAGAAATGCACACCGAACCAATCAAAATAAACCATTTTTAGCCAAATTGATTATGGACTATAACCTACTATTATATATATCTAACCCTCATATTGCTTTTCCCAATCTGTTGCTATAATGAAAAAGTTTTGGGTTATGAATTAACTTTAAAATTAACTATCAAAAATCTGACTGTTAAAACATTTTCCTGTCAACTTACCAAGTTGCTCAATTAAATGCTAATTTCCATTAAAAAAAGCCATCACTCACTGTATCTCAGTGCACAATTACCTTCTTATTTGAATTTCTTTCACCCTTTGAATTTTACCCCACCACTGTCTGATGTGTCCTCCATTTAAACATTTTGCCTAGAGTTTTACCTTTCTTCAAACATTGCTGAAATGACTGGATTTGGGAGGCCTTAATGCCCAAGATATACAGCATCTGTTCTGACACATATATTTAACTGGTTACTTAATTTGGGTAATAGGCTATGGGTGGAGTAAGCCAATCTGCAATACCCCATACCGCTTAGGATTATTCCATGGTTACCGAGATCAGAACGCAAACGCATGGATCTTCCTGATTATGTGGATCTTACTGATTCCTGGCTAGACTTAGACCAGTATTATGAACCTGGGACATGCAAAATCGAACCCTTAATGAAAAAATTCACACAAAAAGTGAATTAATACTAAAAGCAGTGATTAAAGACCGGGAGGTAAAGGACCTATTTATTACCTTCGGTTCTTCAGTCACTTGCCCAGGATACAGGATCAAAGGTAAGTATATTTACCTCGCACACAATCCAACGTAGCATAGTTGAAAATAACCGACCGCTTCCTGGTTTAGTTTACTATAGCACGCATTATCGCGCAAATGCGCTATAGTGAAACTAAACCAGGAAGAGGTTGGGTCTTGTCAACTGAGCCACGGTGGATCGTGCGTGAGGTAAACATAATTACCTTCGGTCCTGGATCCTGGGCAAGTGATTGAAGAACGGAAGCTAAGAAATAGGTCCTTTACCTCCCGGTCTTCAATCACTGCTTTATAGGAATACTTTACTTTTTGTTGAGGTTTGTATACCCTTTTACATTTTGTGTGAACTATTTCTTTAAACTTTTTTACTGAGTTATTTGTTCTTGTTCTGAGGATTACGGAATCCTCCTTTCTATTCACCGTGGATCACTAGAGGAATACAGTCTTGTATACTGCTTTATTTTTTGATAGCTGGCACAACATTTTTGCCACAATTTTAGAAACTGACAATTTGCCCACCCATTCAAACTAAACAAAATAATGAAGATGGAGAAACTAACGACAAACAAACAGTTTATTAAACATTGTACACTTTGGATAGTTTTTATAAACTCTGCTGATTCTGAGATAATTACAGAGTTCCTGGGTTATTCCTGCACTGTCACATCTAATTACACATGCTTATATATAGGCTATGACATTTGTTGTAATGATTATTCTACATAGAGCTTAAGACCCTGACAGAGACAAATGCCCACTCCCACCTCTAGTCATCCCCATCTTTCCTCCCATAGCCCACCTCCTTTCATGACCAGATCCCAGCATATCACAGAAAATTCTTTGTTAGTTAATATATGTTTTTATTTATGACAAATTACTACAACACCTCAAACACAGATACAAACTGTTATATATTTTTTTTAATTCTCAATGAAATTTACATTTTGGAAAAAACCCCAAAAAAACTCAGTGATGACCTGACCAACAAGTTGCAATTTGGGCGTCAGCATGTCAGCCCAGTTACATAACATGAGACCCATCTGTACATTTGCTGCTTAATTAATCTGTACAAGGACTTCCTTAGGGAAAATATGCATGAGAAAGCATATTATGTGCTGTGTGCTTTACTGCATAATGGACAAGTGCAAAAAAGCCTATTATTATTAACACAGCAATATAACCCATTTAGATTATGTCCCCTCCAACATATTGCTTAGTGCAAAAGACAGTTTAGATAATCAAAAATAACTTGTTTACATCTATCCGGCCATCATTTTCATGTACATTTATTTCTTATATAAGTGACACAGAGGGAAAGAGCAATGCCACTTAAGGTTAAAGTGTGCTGGGAGATAATAAATCAAATATTTTATTCCAACTATAACAGCTACAACATTATAAACGAATCCCAGTCCCCATGGATTGCCTGATGATACCAATAATGCAGCTGTTGCTGAGCATGTGAATAATTAAATAATTGTCATATCGTTAGTGTTTGTATAACAACGCTCATTTTACAGACGTTAGATCATTATCTTCCAATACGCCAATGAAGAAATCTTTTGTCCAACAATCTAACATGTACCTGCTCATGCTGATATTTTAAGTGATCTGGCAAATCAGATTGCTTAATGATGTTGGGGAGCGATCCTCTTCATTGCAGGAGTTCTCTAGATTGTTTCCACCTCCATTCAAAAGAGCAGGCTGCTCAGTGACCAGCAGTCTGTCTGTATGAAGATCTTTAGATAATTGTCAATTTTACAATAATCTGTAGGTCTGTGCATAGCCTACTGAGTGTCACTGATATACTGAACTACTTTTTGTAGTCGGATTAACTGTATGCTAATCCCAAGAGACAAAAGATCAAGTTCATTCCAAATATAAATGATAAAATCTGCTAATTTACTTAAAGGAATAGTTCACTGGAAAAGTGAACTATTCCTTTAATGTATTGATTGAATACCAGAAGGTTAAGGAGCTATACCTTACCTTCTGTTCTTCAATCAATGCCTGTGGAGCGAGGCCGATGTCGCTGGCGTCTTGTTCCAGCGTCTTCTTTCTTCACAGCTGGCGACATCCGCACCACTGAAGTCGCCGATGCCATGCAGGCTCACTGCGGCTAACAATGAGCCCGCTGGCACCGCCTGCTTCAGCGGAGACGTTGTTGCCAGCCTCTTCTTTCTTCTCTTCTATCTTCTGTCTTCTGCCATCTACTGTGATGGCTTCTGAGCTCCAAGGAGGATTGCAGCTCTTTATATAGGTTTGTTAAAAGCCCTAATCCGATTCTGATTGGTCAATTTTTCAATGCTTGGTATCACATAGTTATACTGTAACGCTCTGGATTCCCTTGTATCCCTTTAGTCCGAATACCCCAATCTCCAACCACTATCTTCGCCAATAGACAAGCCCCCGTTTGCCTGGAGGCTAGATGCTCCTCACCGAACACGGTTGCCCCCTGGACTTAGAGTGCAAGGTATCCGAACTGAGGCCGGGAATACAAGAGAAGTCTGGAACGAAACTGACAGGCAAGGCACACAGAGAGATACAAAGGTCGGAGACCAACATACGAGGTACAGACAAGGAGCAGGCAGAAGCAGTGTCAGGAACAGAGCAATGGGTCAGAACCCGTAGTCAGGCTGCCAGTCACGGTACAGAGGATAAGGCAAAAGCGTAGTCAGGAAAGAGCAGAGGTCAGAACAGGCAGATACGGTTCAGAGTCAAAAAGGCAAGCAAAGGTTGGTAACAGGAAAGCACAAGAATAATCACACAACGAGCAAGAATAGTAAACTAAACCGCTATATCGGGCAAGGGCAGAATAGGCTGAGGGGTTTAAATACACAGAGGAACCAATGGGGAAAGGAGAATGATGTGTGAGGTGCAGGGATAGGTTTATTTGAATAAACAAGCCCTCCTCCGTCCAATAGCCGATGTGGAGGAAGGGAGGAGGTAAGAGCCAGTGCTTGTGTGCTGAGGAGGGACCCTTAAGTTTTTCAGGAAAATCATTATGAAATTCTTTTGCATCAATGTTTCGAACAGGGACCCAAGATCTTCAGGACCATAGTTATCTGGTTGAGCCAGTCTTCCAGAACTGGTATGAGTGAAGATGAATCTGAAAAAGAAGAAAACTTAGGATTCATGCCATAATTGCAGAAAAAAGGTGAAAATTGGAAAAACTCGGCAAAAGGTAGAAATTCTGCCCGTTTTTTCTGTTGTTCGGCAATAAAACATCTGAGATACTGTTCTAAAGATTGGTTCATTGGAAACCAGAGGAAAAAGAGAGAGAAATACCTAAACGGTCACTAAAAAGAACGCCAAAATCGTGAAATGAATTGGACTCCCCTGTCAGAAACAATGTTTTCAGGAATACCGTGTAATCAAAATATGTGAATGACAAACAATTGAGACAGCTCTTTAGCAGAGGGTAACTTAACTAGAGGAACGAAATGTGACATTTTACTGAATCTATCCACTACTACCCAGATTACAGTATACCCAACAGATTTGGGTAGATCTACCACAAAAAGAATGCTGGGGGACTTACTGCAGGCACAAACAGGACACACCTTGACATAGGTTTTAAAATCTTCCACCATAGAAGGCCACCAAACATGTCTCAATAACAATGACAAAGTTTTAGTTTCTCCAAGGTGTCCGGCTAGCTTGGATTCGTGAAACTGTTTCAATACTTGTAAACGAAAAGACAGTGCAACAAAAAAAAAAGAATCAGGTTTACCTGAGGGAACATCTACCTGAAGAGGAGTCAAGTGTTCCGACAAATTAGCAATTATATTTTCAGTGGTTAAAGCACCTAATATATGATGGGGGGGGGAGATGATTGGTAAGGGAACTTTAGTGTGCGAAGGCTCAGATTCAATGAAACTACGGGATAAAGCGCCGGCCTTGACGTTTTTTGAGCCTGGTCTATAAGTTATACTAAAGTTAAATCGAGAGAAAAAAAGTGCCCAGTGGGCTTGTCTAGGATTTAACCTTTTGGCATTTCCTATATATTCTAGGTTTTTATGGTCAGTGTAGACCGTAATGGAGTGTAGCGCTCCTTCTAACCAGTGTCTCCATTCCTCTAAGGCTAATTTAATAGCCAACAACTCCCAATCTTAGCAGAGGAGTATTTTTGGGAATAAAATGCACAGGGATGAAGACGTTCTGGGGAGCCTGAATACTGAGAGAGCACAGTCCCTACGCCTACTTCTGAAGCGTCTACTTCAACAACGAAGGGCAGATTTATATTAGCATAGGTTAAAATGGAGTCTGAATAAAAGGCTTTTTTAAGAGTCTCAAACGCCAGAAGAGCTTCTTCTGGCCAATTCGTAACATCTACTCCTTTCTTAGTCATGTTGGTAAGAGGAGAAAAGATAGAAGAGAAATTTTTAATGAATTTACAATCAATATTAGAAAATCCTAGAATCCTCTGGAGACCCTTGAGATTGGAAGGAGGTTTCCAATCTAAAATGGCAGAGACCTTTTTAGGATCCATGGAAAAACATTGATCAGAGATAATGTACCCAAGAAACGGAACCTCACGTTGTTCAAACATACACTTCTCAAGTTTGGCATAAAGATGATGTTCCCTTAACTTAGAAAGAACTAGCTTGACATGATCTCGATGTTCCTGTGAAGAGGAGGAATAGATTAAGATATCGTCAAGATAGACTACTACAAATTTGTCAAGGTATTCTCTGAATACATAATTTATAAAATCTTGGAACACCGCAGGTGCATTACTGAGGCCAAAGGGCATAACTAAATATTCATAGTGGCCATATCAAATATTGAAAGCTGTTTTCCACTCATCACCAGCCCTTATTATGATTAAATTGTATGCACCCCGGAGGTCCAACTTATACGTGCTTTGACAGCTTGAGAAAAGAGGTCGTCAATGAGTGGTAAAGGGTATCTATTTTTAACAGTTATTTTATGAAGAGCCCTATAATCGAAGCAGGGTCTTGAACCACCGTCTTTTTTTTTCCACAAAAAAGAAACTGGCTCCTGCAGGAGAAGTGGAGTGTCTGATGAAATCTTTATCCAAATTCTCTCCTAATGTAGATTTTCATGGCCTCACTTTCAGGACCTGTCAAGTTGTAAAGATGTCCACGAGACGGCATGGTTCCTGGCAAAAGATCGATAGGACAATCATAAGGTCTGTGAGCAGGTAAAACATCAGAACCCTGGGGGAAAAGACCTTCTAATGAGATATTCGCCAACTGAATAGACAAACATGAATTTATACAATTAGAACCCCACTTCTCAAGCTGACCAGTAGACCAGTTGATAAATGGAATAGATTAAGATATCGTCTTCTCGCTCGCGCGAGAAGAGACAGGCTGCGTGAAGTCAGCGGAAGCGCACGCCAGGAGCCGAAAGACGCTGCGGGATCCCGGCACAGGTAAGGCTTTTATAACATATACAGTACCCAATCATATTTCGCATCTGCGACCCATATTTCAAGGCTCAAAGGTAGGCTCTGAAGGAGCATAGGTAAAAAAATAATATGGCAACAGTATTTTTAAAGCTGCAGCTTCCAAATGAACATAGCTTGGTTTTACAGTGCACTTATCCTTTAACCAAACAATACAACATGAGCTAGGGAAACCACAAGCTATAACGGGCAAAGATCAAAAGAGCAGGAAGGCTAATTAAGACAGAAAGGGCCAATAGCAATTAAGCTAGCATCAAAAGGAAGGCTGATATGTTAACTAGCAATATTTCAATTTTAAATGGTCCTGTGCATGGGTCTGTGCAGGGCATAAAAGGAGCCAGATGTGCAAGCTTGGGAACCGACAAAAATTCCAGAAACCACACGCAGAACGGCGACAAAGAGGATCGCCAGAAGAAGACTGAAAGGCCTGAGGATGCCTGTGACATGGAAGAACAGCAAGGGAGTTAGGAGAAGGTAAGAAATTGGCGTTTCTAACATTAGTGGGACTATTTTACATTTTAAATATAATGTGGTAAGTAATTAAATAAACATCATCCATGATTTGCTTTGTTCTGTATACCCACTGTCAAGGAAAATCAAGACAATGACAAGAAAAATAAAGACATTGTACTATTTCAGGTCCAATTATTTTTCTGTTTTATAGAACCATATGACAGTTGTAACATAAATGTCTGTTCTTTTTATGATTATGCTATCAAGACCAATGAAACATATGACTCGTATGGCGCTCTCTGCAAATAAAAAAAATAACAGCAGGTTTGTAGAATCATTACCAAGGAATGAATCTGGCATCCAAAAGAGTTGGATAGATAAAATTTACTGTGCATGTCCATTAATACAAATACAAAATAGTTGACAATGGTTTATAAATGCAGGTTTGTTTATGTAGGTTTATATTAATCCTAGGCTTAGCACTATGCAATAAAGTTCAGTTGGCCTGACCTAAATTTCTTACATGCTAATTTAAAGTGTTTATACATCATAAACTACTAGCACTGATATAGTTATAATTATATTTGGATAATTTATATATTTACCTCACAGGTAAAACAAAACTTTTTTAACGCCATTGTAGCAATGGCGTTAAAGGCCAACTGTGGTCTCCAAACAAGTTAGGGTTAAATGAAAGCCTGCAGTATTTCCTTTATAATGAGCCAACAATCACATCTCTGGCTTCACCCTGCGAGAAATGATATTCAGGTGAATGTTCAAACTTCCTGCTTCCAGTAGGTTGAGTGACATCACCTGACCTCTGCTAGCCCCTCTGCCCCAGGTGAGAAGCATGCTCAGTAAAGACTTAATGCTCGGGAAAACAGGAAGTACCTGGGGGGAAAATTGACAGTTGAGAAGGGGAGCCTATTAATGCAGACAGGCTGGTCACATGACCTCAAGCTGGTCACATGGCTGAAAACAGGAAGAGTTCAAGCAGGAAGTAATATTGCTGAACCTTTCCAGCAATAACTTCTCACAAATTTTATCTAGAGATGTGATTTAGGTTTTATTTTGAAGATAGGATGAAAGGCTTTTTATATAATTCTTACTAGTTTGGAAGAATTCGAGACCACAGTTACCCTTTAAGAATAGCGCAGAATTGTTGCGGTAATCTTATCTAAGCTATTACTAAATTGGCTAAGCAACACTATTTCCAAAAATTATTCACTGCAAAATGCTTGCCACCCCATATTACATTGGCTAATGTGGGGTTTGCACTATTTTCAGCCAAAAATTGCATCGATGTTCTATATTGCATTGAACCCAGATAATTTATTATAAGATCTGCTGTGCTGAGAGATGTTTTTTTATTTCAGAGTCTGTCATACTCTTGTAGTAGAAATAAACATTCATCACATTGCAGTTTATTCTTGATAATCGATTTACTAAAGGCAATACAGTATATAGCCCTAAACTTCGGTGAGGATTTACTACTAAAGACTTAACATAAATTGCCAACATGCAATGATAAATAATTGCTCACAGGACACCATAATTTGCCAAAGGACGTATTATCAGATATGATCATAGACACTGAAAATGGGATAATGAATCCTAATAGTCATTTTAAAGCATTGAAACCCTAATTTTCATCCATCAGCATTACTGGTATCTTGTTTGGAAAATTCGGGCCATCATCTCCATTTTAACAGAAGGCTGGATGTGATCTTTAGCCAAAGCTGAAAAAAGAAGGTCAGTAAATAATCAAAGCTGTCCTTTATTCATAACATCAATCTGTGGTGACAAGTCCAATAAATCTTGGACAGCATTGCAGCAATCTATAAAAACTATCAATCCCACTGTGTTTACTGTAAATCTAATGATGGTAAATACAAGGCACATTTAAAGCTCCAGTTATTAAGAAATTATATTTTATGACTGATAGTATACAATAATGTTCATAATAATATGTTATCAATAACATGTTTTGAAATTATAGTTAAATATGCAAAAATACATTAAGTACAGTAAGTTACATTTTGGTCTTCAATAAGACAGGCCAACATTCCAACTACACCCCCCTTGTCAGTACTTCCATAACTGCTAATTTATTAATTGGTCCCCAAAAATTACCGGTTTCTTCTGTCCTCCCAACTGACTTTCTATTTGAAAAAAAATAGCCAGGATTGGCCCATATGTATCAGGAGTTGGATCAGACAAAGGCAAAACAAATTTGTACCGAATGAAGGATAACTGTATATTACAGTTTGTGAATGTATTTATGCATCAAGTTTGCTGCCAATTTAATTGTTTTTTGGTTTTTTTTCTAAAATTGTTTTATGCAGAAAAGATTTACTGAAAAACTGAGAAATTGCTTCATTGATTAGTGTGGGGATAGTATGCAAAGGAAATCACAATTTGATGCCCATGGATATGCATTTTCCATGTTCTCCAAATTGTAAAGACAACTTAAAAAACCCTATCAGACAATCTCTAAATGTAAATATAAATAAATAAGAGAATTCAAAAGCAGAAGGAAGGTTTGCTAGTGGAAGAAAGTAAGCTATCTTGCTGATGTGGTCTCTGATTCCTCTGATAGTATTATTCCTTGGATATATAGATATGGGGTGCAAATTAAAGTATGAAGCATATTGGATTGTCAAATCTTCCACACGCTATGCCAAACTGCATGAGAAAGTAAATCATGTAGGCACCAGGATAAACCTGTTTTGGAGAAATGTGTGTGCAGATATAGCTCTTTCAACCAGACACAGTAAACAACCTATTTGGAGGAACATCTGCAGGAATAGAAATGTAAGCAGATTTTAGCTTTGTCTAATTCAGTGAGGCTATCAGTAACAAAGGATCTAGACAACTCACTTTTTTTAAAATTTGCGCAAGGGCAGTAATCTAAAAATTATTATTAAGTTTTTTAAAGTCTGAATATATTCCAATTTTTTGATCAGGTGTCTACTTTAATAAGGTGTACCAGAAATGGTGCTAAATGCTAAGGTTATTTTGAGTTTCTGGAATCTTTATTATTGATATACACAAGTGCGTTTGTATAAAAGCAATGATTTTGTGCCAGAAGTTTTGAATTATTGGACAGGTCCAGATAACATGTTTCTACTTTGGATATAACGCTTCTGTTGTGCATTTCATTCGAGCTATTCACACTGGAGTTAAGTATGCTTGGTGTATTATATATTATTGAATGAGTCTGTTGTTGGCTGCTGGTGAGGCTGGTTAGGTAACTGTATGATGGCAGTCGGGACCAAGGAGGGTAGGCGTCCGCAGGGTAAGACAGGAGACACTGCAGAACTAGAACAGTTAGATACTAGGCAGGCTCAGGATAAGTTCAAGGCAGGAACAGGACATGGTCCAAGGCAGGAACAGGCTCCACAATACAAGGCAGGATCAGGATACTTCTTTGCAAGGCAGGATCCAGCAATAGCAGGAACTAGAACCCATCACCACAGAAGAACAACATCTTAGTGCTATAATCAGGCACTGGCCAAGGGAAGTGCCTCACGCAAGGCGTGATGACGCCGGCGTATGGAGTCACTGGGCGCCGCCATCTAGGACGGGCTGGAACGGCTGGAGAGGTGAGTATCTTTCCTGACAGTACCCCCTTCCCCAGGACCCAAATGGCTAGGTTTCAAAGGGAAGCACTTAAAGAACTTCTGAATCAACCGAGGAGCATGGACATCCGAGTGCTTTACCCAGGAACATTCTTCGGGACCAAAGCCTTTCCATTGAATGAGATACCGCAGGGTGCCTCTGGAAATTCTGGAATCCAGAAACTTCATATTCCTGTTGGCCGTTGACCATGACTGGGACAGGGGAAGGATGGGAGATGGAAAACTGGTTAAAGGATACAGGCTTCAAAAGTGATACATGAAAAGCATTAGGAATCCTCATTTCAGGAGGGAGTTGTAATCTGACAGCATTAGGATTGATGATCTCGAGAATAGGAAATGCACCAATGAACTTGGGCCCTAACTTGAAAAAAGGGAGTTTAAGGTTTAAGTTTTTGGTGGAGAGCCACACTTTTTCTCCAATGGAGTAAGGAGGAGAAGGTCTCCATTTTTTGTCAGCATAGGATTTCTGCGTAGAACAAGACTTTTCAAGAAGACTCTTGGTAGCGCTCAAAATAGCAGACATATGTGCGACAAGGTCATTGGCTGCAGGAACGTCAGAGAGTAGAAAATCTTGAGGAAAAGCCATTGGATGTTGACCATAAACAGTAAGGAATGGGGATCTTCCAGTTGAAGAATATCTGATTAAGGTGTTCTACTGCTCCGTTAGACTGAGGATGGTAGGTAGAAGAAAATTGGAGAGTGATTTCAAGAATTTTACACAAAGACTTCCAGAATTTAGCTATAAATTGAGGGCCTCTGTCAGAGACAATTTCAGCAGGAGGTCCATGAAGGCGGAGATATGAGAAATGAAAAGTGAAGAAAGTTCCATAGCAGACAGGAGTTTAGGAAGGGGAACAAAATGTGCCATTTTGCTAAATCAGTCCATAACCACCCAAATGATAGTGTGACCCTTCAAAGAGGGAAGTTCTCCAATGAAGTCCATAGCGAGATGGGTCCAGGGGATTCACGTCTTTGTGCACAGTGGGCCAACATACCAGTCGGTTGAGTAGTTGCATAATCTTGAGGACTCCAGGGTGACCGGCTTGTTTTGAGCTGTGAGTTTGTTGGAGGATGGTGGGTCGATGTTCAGGAGGAATATAGATCATCCAAATGGGTGGCTCTACAGGAGCAGAGGACTGAGAGGTTAATTATTGAGAGGTCAGGGGTGAATTAATGGTAGTAATTATCTTGGAGGGAGGAATGATTGGTTCTTCTGGTATGACTGAGGTCTCGGAAGAGGAGAAGCTCCTGGATAAGGCTTCAGCCTTCCTGTTTTTTGAGCCGGGGTGATAGGTTAGGATAAAATTGAAGTGGGAGAAAAATAGTGCCCAGCGAGCCTGCCGGGGGTTAAGCCTCTTAAGGGTCTGGATAAATTCCAGATTCTTGCAATCGGTATGGATGGTAATAGGAAGGGAGGTGCCTTGTAAAAGATGTCACCACTCTTCCAAGGCCCTTTTGACAGCCAGGAGCTCCCTGTTACCTATGTCATAGTTCTGTTTGGAAGCAGAGAACTTTCACACAGGTGAAGTTTGTAATCGGAATCAAGGCATTGAGACAGAACTGCACCAGTAGGTAAAGGCCAGTCATGGATAGCAGCAATTTTAGTGGGATCCATTTCAAAGCCCTCCTGAGAAATTATATAACGCAGAAAAGGGACTTTGCAGACTTCAAAAAGACAATTGTCTAATTTGGCATACAGGGAGTTTTGTATGAGACGTGAGAGTACTTCCTTGACCATGATTCTATGGTATTGTAGATTTCCGAAAAAAACAGTATGGCGTTCAAATATACAACTACAGAATGACCCAGGAGGTCACGAAACAGATCATCAACAAATTCTTGAAAAACAACTGGGGCATTGCAGAGGCCGAAAGGCTTAACAAGATATTCATAGTGCCCATCCCATGTGTTAAAAGCTGTTTTCAATTCATCCCCAGGAATGCAGATTAAGTTATAGGCACCACGCAAGTCCAGTTTAGTAAAAATTCTGGCTCCTTGTAGTTGTTCAAACAGTTTAGATATAAGTGGTAAAGGATACCGTTTTTTCATAGGCCCCCATCCTTCTTCTCGATGAAGAAAAAACCCGCCCCTGAAGGAGAGGAAGATAGTCAAATAAATCCCTGTTGTAAATTTTCTTGAATGCACTCTTTCATAGACTGGGTCTCAGCTGGAGATAACGGGTAAGTGCGGCTTCTAGGGGGCAAGGTTCCAGGCAGAAGCTCGATGGGGCAGTTGTATGCTCGATGAGGAGGAAGTTCCTCTGCCGCCTTTTCACAAAATACGTCTGAAAATTCTTTGTATTGAGTAGGTAACTGAATAATTTTAATAGAATTGACAAGAACAGGAGAGGATGGGCTGCTCCAAAATCAATAAATGCCATCAGTTCTGAGGTAGTGAAATCAAAAGTAAGTTGCACAGGCAAAAGAAAATGTGAAGAATCTGGAAGGGTGAATTTGGATATACTGCCCAGATGAGTTACCCCCTTCATATCTGGGCGGAGGTGTTTCCTTGTTTTGCTGGACAGAGTTTAGCAAAGTGGCCCCTGCCACCACAATAGAGACAAAGGCCAGAATTGCATCTACGCAGCTTTTCTTCCCCAGAAAGATAGGCTCTACCAATCTGCATGGCTTCCTCCGAGGTAGACATTAGAGAAGCAGGAGCTAACGGCAGGAAGGGTCTCTTACTACGCTCCTTCTCAGCAAGACGTTCTCTAAGGCGAGTGTCAATTTTAATACTCAAGGCAATAAGTTCATCCAGGGTGGTAGGTAATTCTCTGGAGACTAAATCATCTTTTAATTTGTCAGAGAGACCCTGCCAATAAGCAGTGACAAAGGCTTCATTGTTCGAGGTCAATTCTGCCACCAAGGTACGTAATTCTATGGCGAATTGAGCCACAGTGCGGTTATTTTGTTGTAACTGCAGAAGGCGTGTGGAGGCAGCAGTGGTTCGGCTGGGGGTGTCAAAGACAGACTTGAAGGTCGAAAGAGTTGTTAATAAGGGGAGAGTACTTTTCCCACAAAGGTGAAGCCCATTCCAGCGGCTTTCCTTCCAACAGGGAAACGATGTAACCCACTTTGGCACGTTCGGAAACAAAGTGAGATGGCTGTAACTCAAACTGGATCAGGCACTGGTTAACAACCCTCTGTAAGTTTGCGGGTCCCCAGAATAACAAGAGGGGGGAGGGATTTGTGGCTCTTTAGAGTTTCCCGCTGGCAAGGGAATAGGTTGGGCCACTGGAGGTGCGCTAGTTCCAGGAGAAGCAGCCAGGGTGCGTGCGAGGAGAGCATCTAACGTTTGACCAATTCTATTTTGCCGGTCTTCATAAGCATCCATCTGTGCCTCCATATGCTGTAAAATCTTCCCTAAATACATGGACGTTCCCTCGGGTGGGTCCATGGCCCGATTATACTGTTAGGTATCTGTATAGAGTTTGGTGAAGTTGGGACCAAGGAGGGTAGGCATCCCCAGGGGAAGACAGAAGATGCAGCAGAACTGTAACAGTTAGGCAGGATCAGGATAAGTTCAAGGCAGGAACAGGACAAGGTCCAAGACAGGAACAGGATCCACAACAGAAGGCAGGATCAGGATACTTCTTAGCAAGGCAGGATCCAGCAATAGCAGGAACTATAGAACCCAGCACCACAGAAGAACAGCATCTTAGTGCTATAATCAGGCACTGGCCAAGAGAGGTGCCTCCGTTTAAATTCTTGCGCCGCCGGCGCCTTCCGATGACGTCACACGTGATGATGTCGGCGTATGGAGTCAATGGGCGCCGCAATCTTGGATGTACCGGAACGGCTGGAGAGGTATCTTTCCTGACAAGGCTAATGCGGGGAATCTGCTATATCTGTTATTTGGAGGTCTGTTATCGTGGGTATATATTTTCTCCATTTTCCAGTTCCTTTCTGGGTGTGTCTATGTAGAATAGAGAGGATAGGGTGCATAGTGACTTGGGGCAGTTGATTTGTAAATTCTGGATACAGTGATGTAGTTGTAGGTATCTGAATCTGTGTGATTGTGGTACTTCATATTTTTTAGGCAAGTGTTGTAAAGTCTATTAATTGATGATCTTTTTAATTAGCTGACTAAATGTTTTTAGGCCTTTGCTTTCCCAGTCCTTGCTGTTTATAAAGGTTATGAGGTGCAGATATACCTGGTTGTGCCACAACGGGGTGTCAGTTTGAAATCCTTGTGGTTGTATTATAGTGTTTATTTCTAGCCAGGCTCTTGCTGCTTGGGACCTAGTAGATATAGTTCTAGCATGTTGTGTGATGGGGTGGTTGTTCCTTGGGATTAATCCAGCATCTAAGTGGCTTAGATTGCAAGGTAGTAGAGTCTCAAGTTCGGTAGGGCCAATCATGCTTGGTCTTTAGATGCTTGCAGTTGTAAGTCTGACTCTTGTTCTTTTGTTGCCCCATATGAAGCTGGTTAGTAGACCGTTGAGGAGGGAAAATACCTTGTGTGGAATGTAGCTTAAAGTGTGTTGAAATGTGTATAGTAGTTTTGGTAAGAGAAATATTTTAATTAGGTAGGTTCTTCCAGTTAAGTTTAGTAGGAGGTGTTTCCAGGATTGTAATTTGTCCATTGTATGAGGGGTTGTATATTAAGTTCATTAAATAATTTAGGTTCTTTCGTGATTATCATTCCCAGGTATTTAAATGATCGTACCACAGGGATTGGGAATGGTATCCAGTGTATTGTGTTCAGACCTTCATCTAGTTGATATAGTGTTGATTTAGCCCAGTTTATGTAGAGGCCTGAGAGTGTATACAGAGGGGGGAAAATTATTCAAGACATTTTCTTTATCACCATCCTCCGTAACTAACTTATCCCCATTAATTAATGGTGCCACATTCTCAGTCCTCATCTTCTTACTATTAACATACTAAAAAAAATTTTTAGGCTTAGTGATGCTTTGTTCAGCTATCCTAACCTCATTTTTAATTTTAGCTAGTTTGATTGCTTTCTTACACTCCTTGTTACAGTTTTTATAATCCCTAAAGGCCCTTTCCGTTCCCTCGGTCTTAAAGGTTTTAAATGCCTTTTTCTTCCTTACCATTTGCCTCTTTACAGCAGAATTCAGCCACATGGGTGCAGATTTCTTTTTTTTACATTTATTTCCCAAGGGTATAAATTAAGATGTGAACTGGCTTAAAATCCCCTTGAACACAGTCTACTTCTGTTCAGTACCTTTACCTGATAATACATTATCCCAGTTGACATTCTGAAGAGCTGCTTTTAACCTGGGAAAATTTGCTCTTCCGAAATTAAAAGTCTTTGTTAACCCAGCGCACTTTTCCTTTCGATAACAAAGTCCAAACACCACTATTTCATGCTCACTATTCCTAAGCCTCCAGTTACCTTTATATCTATAATGCGCTCCACAATGTTAGATATTACCAGATCCAACAGAGCTCCTTTTGTTGTGCTTATGGTGGTTCTTTAAACTTGAATTTGTAACTTTTTTGTTGGTTCTCTAGCTCCTGAACTTCCAAGAGAAGATGGTAAGGGTTTTAGCCATTTGGGTGTATGGGTTCATAGCCCGTGACATTATCCATCCCGGGTGGTGGGAGAAAGGAGGGGAGGGTGGGGAGGTACGTAATAGAGGTTTAGTATTTGTTTCATAGATATATTCAGCTAAATATAACATTTGACATTTTACATACAGTATAACAGTAGATACATGCTACTTATATATTTTAAAGACCAGTAGCAATTATTGGTATAGCAATTAAAACTGTAATTTTTTACGTAAAACATTAAACTAAATAGTGGAACATAGTAATTCCAGAACATTGTTAGGGGTTACGTATTGTAACTATATACCCATGCTGTTGCGGGGGTTACGTGTGTTTTGCTCCGCACTTGTGCTGATGTAGTTGGGTTTGTGTAGTAAGTATATATAGATGAGGTATGGGGTTTGTAGTGAGGGGTATGACAGGTTGTGTGTTTGATGAGTTGTTGTAGGTTTTGTCTGGTGCTGAGTGACAGTTACAGGTTATCAGAGGTGATCTTTGGAAAACAAATATCAACTAAGTAACAAAAAAGATCCAATCATGCTAAAGTATAGTGTATGCGAGAAGCAGTCAGGACCTGTCATGTGGCTCAGAGAGGGAATGCACTTGCAGGTAAGTTTTTCCTGGCTGGCTTTTGTAACTTTAATTGAAAAACGGGAAGTTCTTTTACCACCCATTCTTCAATTAGTGCAAAATAGGGAAGGTTCACATTTTCAGTGAACCTATCCTTTAAATAATTTGACCAAACTCTCAATAGTGCCCCTAGTGGGTTAGTGAAATAATGTTATATTTAAAAATCCTTTGGTTGAAGATCCTACATGTGCAATTTTTAGTATAGACTTTTCTTTCTTCCATTCACTGCAAATGTTACTTTTCCCTTTTTTGCAAATTCCATTTTTTCCCATGCTGACAAAAAAGACCCGGTACAGAGAGGTACGAGATTCTCTAGTGGGTTGAATGGCTAATATTATAGTTTTAAACAAATTGAGTCTCTAAGGTTATAGTTTCTTCTAGATCTGCATTACCTTTTTTCTTAAGATGCAGGTACACGGCTGAGTCCTGCCCAGAGGAATTGGCTCTTCTGTGCTGGGCCATACGTTGGTACAGTTGCTGTTTGGTCTCCCCCACATACAAATCTGAGCGCACTGCACTGCTTATATGATGTCGCTCTTCTTGTGTTTTGGTATTGGGTCTTTTTGATGTACCAATTGCTGAGAGGTGCCAAGGAGGCCATGCTACATATGTTTTATTTCTGGCTGTATAATAAACTGAAAAGGTTGATTATCCTTTTATGGCACATTTTGTTGTTGCTTTTACTGCTATAACAAACACCGTTCAGAAAAGGGGATTCTACTAGAAACACTGCAAAAGTTCAGTTCTCTGTGCCTAAAACTCGTTAACTTGAGCTTGGCTGTCAGCTTCGGTCACTGTTCCTGGACCCCCGATCGTCTTGCCCCCTCTACTCTGCATGCAGACTTATACCACTGCAGCTACTCAGTCCAACGGTTGGGAGACCTGACAAGGACTGTTTAGTCTTGACTGTAGGAGAGATAAGTATAGGGGGTTTGCATTTCTTATTTCTTGCCTATACTATTTGCTATTTATTGTATTTACTTAGAGGTGGGGAATACTGGAACATTGTGCTCTATATCAATGGTTTTATTATGTCTGTACACATGAGACCCTCCCAATAAAGATTTTTTATAGATATATGCGTATTATACACCTATTATACACCTATTGAGTGAGCGTTTTGCCATGGGTTCTGTTTTTTCTTGTGATGTTCTGTCAACTTCTAGGGGACAGAAGAGATCATGAAAGTGCTTTAACGTTCTTTGCTAAGAGCATATGCTAGAAACAGAATGTTACACAGTGGAAGCACAAGAGAGAATTAATTAATGGAAGATAAACCTCAGTAATTAAACCTCAGTTAATTAGATAAATTAAACAAATAAATCAAATTAACAACCACAGCGAAAGGAGGGTGGAGGCACTCCAGTTCATTATAATATTTATTACATACTTTGCAGTTGATGGGCAGTTTATAAAAAAATATCATATTGCACTGGGATGCTCTCTCCATTTTCTCATCTCTATGGCATGGTCTCCAGGAGAGATTGAGCAGCAAGAGAGTGTGGATTGGTTCTGTGGAATAAAGCTTATTTATAAACCATTGTCAACTATTTTTTATTTGATAATTTTCGAAAAAAGCTTTGAACATTCGAAAATCTTCGAAAATACGATCAGAAAATCGAAAATGGTCTCCGATGGTATTTTCGATAATTTTCCAACATTCAAGGCTATTTTAGAAAATTATTGAAAACAGCCCCATACATTTGAAAATTATCAAAAAATCTTTCCGGTTTCGGATCTTCAGGATTTTGCCGAGATCCGGGAATCTGAGAACGGAACAAAACTAGTGAGTTTCGGCCATCTCTATTGTCCATATACTTGCTTTAAGATTTAACTAACATATAATGGAATCAGCGGCCCCCTGAGATATTTTATCTGATACTTTCACAATGACTTATTGCTCAACATTCAAGCATAATAGGAGCAGAATAAATAACTGAATCATCTTCAAGAATTTTATTGAGATTGCTATAAAGCTGATCAAAAGCTTTACAATCTAATTTGCTATTGCTGTCCACTTTATCTCTTCATCACATTGACATCAGTTTATGTTTCCTTTCAATCGAGTGATAGGATACTACACTTCTATTTCTTTTCTAATAATTTATATGTGTTCATGTCTGACAGAAATCATCACTTCATTACTGTGTGTGAGTTGCAGCAAAGAGAAAATTTTATTTCAGCTTCTGTTATGCTATTATGCTATATGTTGAGAATGGGAATGTCTAGTCATATTAATATATGTCCCGAAGTTTTATCTTTACATCTAGCAATTAAAAATAAACTCAAATTTTCTTCCCATTCTTACCTAACCTTTACTTGCAGGTACCTTTATTTTTCATTGCACATCCTGTAATGAGTAACTATAGCATAGTCTTACCCAGAACATAGTAACATAGTATTTGAGGTTGAATAACATGTGTCCATCAAGTCCAACCTATTAACCTATTAATTTTTTAACCCTTCCTAACAGTTGATGCAGAGGAAGTCAAAAAGAAAAAAAAAACAGCTAAAAAAAAGGGGGGGGGGGAAATTCCTTCCTGACTCCAAACGGCAATCGGAAAGTATCACTGGATCAACCAGATCTATATGTATTAATACCAGTAATCCTCAATATTTTTTAGTTTTAGAAAGTTATCCAGGCCATTTTTAAAGCTATTTAAAGGGTCCACCCTTAATTCTATTTTTTAATATAGCCTTCCCCCTGGTCCCCCAGCCCCAACCGCATGATTTTTATTTTTAGAAAGCTCCCCAAACTCTTACTTACCTCCCCTCTTTCCTTCGCCGCGCTGCCGGCCCTCTGCTTGCGAGAATGCAAGCAGAGGGGCTGGACCGGCAGTCGAGTCTGTGATTGGCTGAGCGGCAGCCAATCACGGATGCGGCTGCCGGTCATTCAGTGCAGCGGAGGATAGGGAGGTAAGTAAGAGTTTGGGGGCTTTCTAAAATAAAAATTATGCGGTTGGGGCTGGGAGACCAGGGATTACTATATTAAAGGGGATTTACACTAGGGGGAGAATCCAGAGAGGTAAGGGAGAGGGAGGGGGAGAAGGGCTGCAGTACGCATGCCAAACTTCTCCCGGAGGCCAGGTAGGAGGCAGAGTCCTATATGGACTCTGCTATCCTCCTGGTGGGCAGTTTTTGGGACTTTGGGGGGGGACTACAGGAGAACCCTATGGAGCTGGGATGTGAGGTAAGGATTACACTACACTACATGATGGGGCCAGTATTTGGGGGGATTATAGTTTTGGGAGTGGACATGCCCTTTAATGAACTTGCCATTACCACATCTGCTGGAAGACAGTTCCACAGTTTCACCATTCTCACTGTAAAGAAACCTTTCCTAACCTGAAGATGAAACTTCTTTTCTTCCAACCTTAAAGGATGGGGGGGGGGCGTCCACGCCCCTTGTGCCTGAATCCCCTCTCACTAGACCGGTAAAAGTATTACTTTTTATATGCATTTTTGATTTATCGGTTGTCACCCATGTACCACTATGGTTATTATTACATTGACTTTAGTGAAGGGGATGATTAGAGTTTTTAAATGTTTTTAATTATTTGTCCCAAATAGATTATGAGAATAAAGGACGGTCTTATAATATTTAATCAATACAGAGTTTTGTTGCAGTCTGTCTTTCCTCTCTCTCTATTTTTTTTCTCAGCCAATCATGGACCCGGCTGCCGGTCTGGCCCCCTGCTTGAAATTTCATGTACGCAAAGGGCCGGGACAGTACGAAAGTAAGTAAGTAATGATTGGGGGAGTTTCTGGAAAATATATTATAGCGGTTGGGGCTGGGGGAGGGAGACCTATTATATATCAAAAATTTTTTAAAGGGGTGGACATGCCCTTTAAAGCTATTAGTTCTAGTTCCCCAGTTTTTCCAGCCAGACTTCTTGCATTTGTAAACATACATTTTAGATTATCAATTGATTTACTTCCATACTTGGACGTACATGCCTCCTTATCCTCTATGTTGTCCCCTCCCCGTCTCCTCCCTCTGTTGTGTCTTTAGCCCCCGATCCCTAACTTCTCTATCTACCCCTGTGTAGTTCAACATACCCTCCCCCCATACCTAGTTTAAAATCTCCCCGAACCCCTAGCCATCTTCTTCCCCAAAACAGCTGCACTTTCGTCATTTAGGTGCAATCCGTGTTTACTAAAGAGCCTGTAGCCAACAGAAAAGTCAGCCCAGTTCTCTAAAAACCCAAACCCCTGGGTGCTCAAGGAAAAGGCCCGCTCCATACATGCTACTTCTGAGCCATCGTCCTCCACATCTTCGCCTAAAATGGCAAATCTGCTGGGATCAACCAGCTGGAAAGAAGCGTTCCTATCCTCCCCCTACTTCCCCTGGTGACCCTTACAAATCTATCTTCCTTTACCACCCTATCTGCCCCATTTCCACCCTCCAGTTTACTGGCCTCTGCCAGTACCTGCAATTCCCCCAGATTTGTCCAGCCCTGCAATGCTGCAACTTTCCCCTTTAGTTTCTGGACCTCAGATTCCAAATGGGCAAACCACTCACACCTGACACATACATAAATCCCTTTGTGTGGCTGCTCCAAGATCCCATACATGCACAGGATGCACATTGCATAGCCCCAACAAAACTGTTCATACTAAACAGCAATTTACAGCAACACACACAAGAGAAACAGCAGTCTTGTTCTTAAACCCTTTCTTGTTCTAAACGCTTTTGTTTCTTAACGCACCCCTTAAAAACAGACAAACCCCTTTAAAACAGAAAATCCCTTTACAAGTAAATCGCTCTGGAGGAAAAACATATGTGTGGTTCAAAAGCAAGGTTTCAACAGTCCTCAGCCAATATAAACCAATTAGCTACACCCCCATCCAATCAGAGAGAAAAAAAAAATGCCTTTCTTTTGTCTCTTACTAGCCCCCACCCTACAGGTAACAATGCAGTTGATCACAAGTATTTATTTTAGAAACCCAGTGTTTTTAGTTTACTTAAACAATTCCTACCACCTTATTCAAGCAGTAAGTAGTAAAATACAAAGAAACCCCCAAGTGATTAATTACTTACACAGACAAACACCTAGAAATAAATAATGCTAGGTTAGTACATTTACTAGACTGCAAACCACAGTTAATGAATGCTTTTGTTTCTTAACAAACCCCTTAAAAACAGACAAACCCCTTTAAAACAGAAAATCCCTTTACAAGTAAATCGCTCTGGAGGAAGAACTTGTGTGTGGTTCAAAAACCCAAACCCAGAATGTAGATAACGTATATAGTCGAGTATTAACAGAGAAATTTTACCTTTTTAAATCATCCTGAATGTCTCCCCTCAGTTTATAATCAGGTCTAGGCTGCTCTAGATGCTTGAAGGAGTAGCTGCTCACTCACAGATCTGCCCAAACTGCAAGGGAAATGGAAAAACAACAAGAGAAGTAACAGGATTCAACAAACTTCTCTAAAGGAGGGATCTTTAATATTTAGACTGCATAGAAAGGTGTTCACATCTGTGTATGAGGATTTCTATGGGGCTGTGTATTGGACTTTCTATGTGGCTGTGAATTGGACTTTCTATAGGTCTGTGAATTGGACTTTCTATGGGGCTATGTATGGGACTTTCTATGGGGCTGTGTTTAGGAATTTCTATGGGGCTGTGTATGGGACTTTCTATGGGGCTGTGTAATTTTGGACTTATGGGACTTTCTATGGGGCTGGTATGGGACTTCTATGGGGCTGTTATGGGACTTTCTATGGGGGGGACTTTGTGTATGGGACTTTCTATGGGGCTGTGTATTGGACTTTCTATGGGGCTGTGATTGGACTGATATGGGACTTTCTATGGGGCTGTGTATTGAACTTTATATGTGACTTTGTATGGGACTTTCTATGGGGTGGTATTGGACTTCTAGGGGCTGTGTATTGGCGATATGGATTTCTATGGGCGTGTATTGGACTTCTATGGGACTGTGTATTGAACTTTATAGTGACTTTGTATGGGACTTTCTATGGGACTGTGTATTGGACTTTCTATGGGACTGTGTATTGGACTTTATATGTGACTGTGTATGGGACTTTGTATGGGGCTGTGTATTGGACTTTCTATGGGCTGTCTGTGTATTGAACTTTCTATGGGCTGTGCATGGGACTTTCTATGGGGCTGTGTATTGGACTTTCTATGGGGCTGTGAATTTGACTTTCTATGGGACTGTGTATAAGGCTTTCTATGTGGCTGCGTATTGGACTTTCTATGGGGCTGTGTATTTGACTTTCTATGGGACTGTGTATAAGGCTTTCTATGTGGCTGTGTATTGGACTTTCTATGGGGCTATGTAAAGGACATTCTATGGGGCTATGTATTGGACTTTCTATGGGACTGTGTATGGGACTTTCTATGGGTCTATGTATTGGACTTTCTTTGGGGCTGTGTATGAGACTTTCTATGGGGCTGTGTATGGGACTTTCTATGGGGCTGTGTAAGGGACTTTCTATGGAGCTGTGTATAAGGCTTTCTATGTGGCTGTGTATTGGACTTTCTATGGGGCTATGTATAGGGCTTTCTATGGGGCTGTGTATAGGACTTTCTATGAGACTGTGAATGGGACTTTCTATGGGGCTGTGTATTGGACTTTCTATGGGGCTGTGTATGGGACTTTCTATGGGGCTGTGTATTGAACTTTATATGTGCTTTGTATGGGACTTTCTATGGGGCTGTGTATTGGACTTTCTATGGGGCTGTGTATTGGACTGTATATGGGACTTTCTATGGGGCTGTGTATTGGACTTTCTATGGGACTGTGTATTGAACTTTATATGTGACTTTGTATGGGACTTTCTATGGGACTGTGTATTGGACTTTCTATGGGACTGTGTATTGGACTTTATATGTGACTGTGTATGGGACTTTGTATGGGGCTGTGTATTGGACTTTCTATGGGTGTCTGTGTATTGAACTTTCTATGGGCTGTGCATGGGACTTTCTATGGGGCTGTGTATTGGACTTTCTATGGGGCTGTGAATTTGACTTTCTATGGGACTGTGTATAAGGCTTTCTATGTGGCTGCGTATTGGACTTTCTATGGGGCTGTGTATTTGACTTTCTATGGGACTGTGTATAAGGCTTTCTATGTGGCTGTGTATTGGACTTTCTATGGGGCTATGTAAAGGACATTCTATGGGGCTATGTATTGGACTTTCTATGGGACTGTGTATGGGACTTTCTATGGGTCTATGTATTGGACTTTCTTTGGGGCTGTGTATGAGACTTTCTATGGGGCTGTGTATGGGACTTTCTATGGGGCTGTGTAAGGGACTTTCTATGGAGCTGTGTATAAGGCTTTCTATGTGGCTGTGTATTGGACTTTCTATGGGGCTATGTATAGGGCTTTCTATGGGGCTGTGTATAGGACTTTCTATGAGACTGTGAATGGGACTTTCTATGGGTCTGTGTATTGGACTTTCTATGGGGCTGTTGTATGGGACTTTCTATGGGGCTGTGTATGGGACTTTCTATGGGGCTGTCAGTGGAACTATCTATGGGGCTGTCTATAGGAGAAAGTTAACCCTCAGTATATACTCAAACAGTTTTCCTGGTTTATCAGTTTAAAATAAGTACTTTGTTTTATATTTGGGATAGTTTATACTCCAGTATATACAGTATCTGCATTTACTTGCCTACATTTTTCATAGTCAGACTGCCCCTCCTGTTGCATACAAATTTTGACTACCTGTTTGACAAGATACAAGATACAGATCTCTGTATGCTAATTACTGTTTCATGTTACGCACGCACACACACACACACATATATATATATATATTGGTGAACAGTGGAAATTATGTGTGTATATTTTGCTATGTGTAGATAATATTTATAAAATCTTTATACAGAGATATTTTAAACTGTTATTCAAATAGTCATCACCTTCCAGGGGAACCAAATAGAATAAATCTGCAGGTCTAAGAATAGACCCAGGCAATCCTGCCACAATGTGCAGTTCAACCTAAACAGCACCATTTTTTAATTGAAAGCTTGGGGCTCATGCTTTGAGTGATATCAACACCAAGTGCACAAACATGCAAGTGGTTTGGGGTCCTGCCTCTCTTTTATGCCCATAACTTTTAAGCCGTATGGCAAGATTGAGGGGGGCCCGAATGGCATAAGCCTGAAGGTCCTATAAAGGACTTAGGCAATCCTGCTATAATACATAAACAAACACACACACATGCCCTACCTTACCTTTTGCACCTGCCTGCCAGTTGGAATCTAGAGGGTCTACATGAAATAAACCTGCAGGTCTGAGGACAGACCCAGGTAATCCTAACACAATGTGTGGGCAACCTGAGACCCTAAACAGGATCCAGATTTACATACTAGATTCATACTTATTAGTATTTACCACAAAATGTTTTAGATTTACAGTCACTAAGGGGTTAGGACTTGGGGGTACAGAATACTGATTAGCTTGAGAGGTTTGGTTATGGAGCTAAAAGCTCCCCACAGAGTATAAAATGAAATAGAGCATTCTTATAACAGAACATACTTTACAGCATGTTGTTATAATAGCATTGCCCTAAAAATCTAACATATAAACACATATTTCTCACCCCCAGAGAAATGGACAGGGACGTGAAAAGTATCTAATTTATAGCCTGTAGCTAAGGCATGTGTCCAGATGCAATACAGCCTAATGGTATAGAGCATGGGTGTTAAACTTGGGACCTTTTACATGTTTAAAAACTACAAATCACAGGATTCTCTTTTTGCAGTAAGTTTCTTCTTAATGTCCTGTGGCTAAGGCATGTGTCCAGATTAAATACAGCCTAATGGTATAGAGCAGGGGTGTTGAACATATGACCTTTCACGTGTTTGAAAACTACAAATCCTAGCATTCTATGTTAGCACTATGTCCATTGGTTAATGAATATATACAGATGCAATACAGCCTAATGATATGGAGCATATATATTTAACTTTTCACATGTTTAAATACTACAACTCCCAGCATTCCCTGGCTGAACAGAAAATTTTCCATAAATCCTGGAATAATCCCATGTTTCTGACATACAGACATTAAAAAACCATGGTCGTGCTTTAGCAATTCCTACCCAAGGACACAAACATGCAAGTGATCTACCCTTCCATCCTTGCCTATTACAATAGAGAAGGATTATATAGGTCACTTTAGAGCAAGCAAGATTTATAAACCTTACTAAACTTTCCTTCCCTTGCCTATTCCATCTTCCTGCCAGCTAGAATCTAGAGGGTCTAAATGGAATAAATCTCCAGGTCTAAGAATAGACCCAGGCAATCCTGCCACAATGTTCAGTTCAAGCTAAACAGCACCATTGGGCAACCTGAGACCCTAAACAGGATCCAGGTTAACATGCTGGGTTCATACTTTAGTATTTACCACAGCAAGTTCCAGATTTACAGTCACTAAGGGGTTTGGACTTGGTAACACAAAATACTGATTAGCTTTATAGGTTAGGGAGATGTTTGGTTAAAGGAGCTAAAAGCTCCCCCAGAGTATAAAATGAAATAGAGCCTTCTTATAACAGAAGGGACCTCACAGCCTCATGCTATTATAATAGCATTGCCCTAATAATCTAACCTATAAACACATATTTCTCACTGCCAGAGAAATTTGGGCACACCAGACTTAAAGATTTAATGTACTGTTGGAGCACCTAGCAAGAATCTAAGAGTAGTCCTGCAGGGCTGAAGTGTGCATGTTTCATGTCTGGAATGTTGCCAAGTAACCTCCTTTTCCCCATAAAACAAGCGTAAACCCCCGCTCCCCGATGCAATATCAGGTAGCATGGGTTTAACATTTGTTATGACGGGGCTGCGCCACCTCCAAATCTATTCGGAACTAGCGCAGCTTTTACGATGCAATAACAAACGTTCGATATTGTGACTATGTTTTTAGCAATACCGAACTTTCCTTTTTTGCAGGTGTTCAGTCACTGCTACTTATTGAATCACGGAAGCGTGCGCGGGGGAAATAGGGATTTTCGTCCTCCTCCATCCTCAAACACCACACATCCCATACTTTAACAAATTTATCTAGATAGCTTTTAACACTGTATTACATATATTCTGTTTGATATACCCATTTAATCTTATTTATTAGTTTCTGATGGTTTGGGGCCGGGGATTTCCATGAGGCAGCAATAATGCATCTAGTACAGGCACATATATAATGTAACAACTTATTGCCTAGTTTGTTCAGTGAGGGCAACCCATGGCTTTTTTGGTATCTCTTTATCAAATACTTAAGCAAGTATGGTGTAACAATCATCCCAGATTTTTCCCACTTCTGGGCAGTTCCACCAGGTATGAGGTAGGTTTGCTCGGTTGACGCACCCTCTGAAACATAGAGGGGGGATGGTGGGGGATACCTTATGGAGTTGTTCAGCGGTAACATACCATTTGTGCAGAATTTTGAATTTTTTTTCTTGTATTAGAGTATTAATTGAGCATTTTTGTATATTTGTAAATATTTGGTCCCACGTTTCAGGTGGTAGGGTGGAGCCAAACCACGTTTCATTGGGTTTGTACCTTAAGCTTCGCTGTTACTTCGGAGGCTATAAATATGTCGTACAGACTTGTAATAATTTTTTTGCCAGTGGGAAAATTCAAACACAAAATTTCAAATCTAGTTAGATTCATGGGTTGACATTTCGCTAATATAGAGTTAACGAAATGTGCTAGTTGGGTGTAGTGAAACCATTCGCTTGTTGGAAATTTCCATTTAGTTTTTTACCTCCGCCCATGTGTGCACTTTGCCCATTTGGATTAGATGGGCTACCCAGGTTATCCCTTTATCTTTCCAAAGAGACCATCTGCTGTCCGTCTCTGGTGGGGGGAAGTCTGGGTTATGGAATATCAGTGATAGGGGTGTATATGGGTTTATTAGTTTGAAGGTTGTAATGGCATTTTATTATTATTATTATTGATTTATATAGTGCCAACATCTTCCGTGGCACTTTACAATTACATAGTCATACATTACATACAGGGTAATACATGTTATACAAAGTCATACAAATTACATACACAAGTAATACATAATATAAGTAAACAGAGTTTCTTACAGCAATACCGTGATACAATAGGAGAGAGGACCCTGCCCAAAGAGCTTACAGACTAGAGGATATGGGGGTGAGACATTAGGTTGCGGGAATCAGTAGGCTGTAAATAGATTGGCAGTGGAGCGTGAAAGGCGGGTTGGAACATATTGGGTAGTAAGGGGGTAATGTTTAGGCCAGGTTATATGCATGCTGCCATGTGCTCATAGTGTGGCTTATATATGGGTTGAGATGTTTTAGGTGGCGTATTGGGAATAACCATAATACAGTATCTAGGGGGGTATCTTGTATCAATTGGTTTTCCAGTTCCACCCATCTTGGTCTATGTGTGTTGTTTTGCCAGTGCAAGGTTTGCCTTATTCTGGCTGCCAGGTAATAGTGCTATAGTGAGGGTAAGGCTGCACCTCCAAGTTTCCGAGGTCTCTTCATAGATATTTTATTAATTCTCGCTCTCTTATTTGCCCATAGGAATCCAGATATTTGAGATTGGCAGGCTATAAGGCTGTTTTTTCTTATCTCGATGGGAAGAGCCCTAAATAGGTAGAGCAGTTTGGGTAATAGGGTCATTTTTACTGCAAATATTCGGAGAGTTTATATGGGGTCCATTTTTGAAGAAGTGCTTTGGCCATTTTGAATGCTGGAGTATAGTTAGCTAGGTATGTTTCAGTAGGGGTGGAGCATAGATGAGTACCCAGATGTTGAAGGGGTCCCTCCTTTCCAAGTGAAGTCTAGATTCAGTTCTAATAGTTTGCGTTTATTGTGTGACATTGCTATTGGTTTGGCTACTGTCTTCGTGGGGTTGAACTTGAATCCCAAGGCACTCCCAAACCGAGACAGTTGGGAATATAGATGTGGAAGTGAGGTGAGTAGGGTGAGGGGGCATCCCTGAGCTTTTATTAGAGTTAGGATTTTTGGGGGGAAGTGTAAGGCTATTAGGACCTTTTGTAAATAGGTCCAATCTATTCGATCAAATGCCTTTTCGGCGTCAAGCATTAGAAAAAATGATGGAATTTTGTTGCTGTTAGTTATGTGGAGTAATTGTAGTGTTCTTCTGATATTGTGCGTAGTTTGTCGCCCTAGGATAAAACCACATTGATCTTGGTGGATAAGGCGAGGGAGTATATTGTTAAGGCGTGTTGCGATGATCTTGGTTAGTAATTTTAGGTCTATATTGATTAGGGAGATGGGGCGGTAGTTTTTGCATTGGGTAGTGTCATTGTTTGGTTTGGGAATTTGGTGTAGTTTTTTGTGAAATTTCCCTTTGATTTGTCTCTAATAAAAGGAAGGAAAAAAAGGAAAACATGAGAAAGAAACTCACAATTTAATGAACATCTGTGGTTTTTGTATCTGCTTTATAATCAAAACTTACCCCACTTATTACAACCTGGGGGTATGTAGCTTCTAAAAATGTCTCACATGTGAGGGTATTTTAGTGAATTTCAAGGTTACGTTACGTTAACTGTCAGAAGGGCTTATACATCTCAGTTAGTTAGTTAGGAGTCTACTGGACAGAAAATATGGGAACCTACACATGGCTGGTATCATTATAATCTGAAGAACCAGAGCTTTTAACAACAAAAAGATTTTTTTATGTAAATTTGCTTTTTCTACAAATAAAAATTTAAAAATATCAATATAATTTAGCAAATATTGCAATTTTATTTTACATATTTTAAAATCCATTTAATTCTCCAGAAAAGTTACAAAATTAATCAATTATCTTGTTATAAAATAAACTTTACAATTTGGTTGCGGCAAAATAAGATGCGGGTGACAGTTCAACATGATCGCCCTTGGTTTTCCGACCCGTTTGATCACCCATTCATCTGATTCAAATGAATCAAAGGTCAGTTGTGGCTGGCCCAGGAAACCATCCAATATTTCAGCCCGATCGACTGATACACTGACATGCTTTAAATATTTTGTTACAAAAAGAACCATTAAATACAATCTTAACATTACAATCCTTATCCAACATGCTAATGATATACAGGGATGTATATATCTGGAGAGCTATTATCAATCTTTTTTGGCCATGTTATGTACCAAGCCTATTGAGGCTCTCTGTACATTGCAAATGGGTTAACCCATTCCGAGACTTTAACACCAGTTTCAGGGGCGGGCCTGATGCGGGGGCCTGCCCCCAAAATATTGTGCACATATCTAGCACAATAAACGCTTAAAGAGAATGTGAGTGCATCCCTCATTACAAATTACTTTTGATATTACAGCTGGAAGTGGTTGGCAGCACAGAGGGTACAGCACCACCATAAAATAAGTCTTGTCTTCTTATCTGACAAACATTATCTGCTCAGAGCATGATTGTGGAAGTTGTACAGTCCTCTTTTTGTACACTGCCACCACTGATATTATAGTCTTTAAACCAGATATTAAGTCTTTTTTTTAATGAAAAGTGACCTTTAAATCCTTTAGCCTCTTCTTGTCTTCCTGACGCACATTACAAGACTCATACATATTCTATTTCGATTCGATTTGATATATAATCATATGTATTTTTTAGTAAACAAAATTCTGACATTTTGTGGGAGGGAAAAAGAAATGTCAAATTCAATGTTTTGTATTTAGTGCAGTAATGTTTTTGTATACATGTTTTATTGTATCATATTATAGCGAAGGAGCAGGAAAAATATTTACTGCCTATTATTTATTGGTAACATTCAAGTCAGAGGTTTTTCTATGCTAAGTAGAACCAACAACAAGAATTTTAATGATAAACCAATATGTTGTTATAAGATGTGTAAATATATCAATATTGGATTGTAATGTAAAGACATATAAACCTTAAAAAAAGTACTTTGATTGACAAGAGTTATGGTGATTAAATAGATAATTTTTTTTAATGAAGCTTAAAGACCACTAATTCTTAGATTAGTTTAGGTTATTTTTATTCAGTCCTACTTTTAAATTTACTTTATGCCAAAGGACAAGGGAAAAGCAGACGTTCCTGCATCTATTTGTATATAGAGGAAAAAACACTGAAACAGACCGCAATAGGTTTGCCAACATTAATTGCAATGTATCAAACTTTTAGTTCAATTTTGAGCATAGAAATAACATAGAATAAGTTACAGTGAAATGTCACCATAAACTTACCAGAACCCAGTTTGGCACACTGTATGGATGGCTCCCTTGGATGGTGCTTTAAAAAGTTTTTGGGTTTTTAAAAATATTTTGATCATTGCTTTTCCCACTTTCCCTTCTAAAATATAATCCTTAGAACTTTAAATGAAACGGTAAAAATAGATGTTCTGTCTTATAGCATAATTACTGCTTACCAAAACAACGTGTTATTTGCTTTCTAAAGATCCAGCTGTACAAATTATTTCTGTACAGCAAATGTCTTCCAGACACCTCTACCCTTGATCAACCAATGTGTTCTGAGAGCTTCTCAATCTATTAATCATTCTTTTCATCTCTGTGCATTCTAACTCCAGTAATTACAGTAAAACTGATTTTAATACATTGCTGCTCTAGCCATTATTATATTAGAGGAAGAAAAACAATAAGCAAAACCTGTAACCTATAAAAATGATTTACAGAGTTTGCTTTTGAGAGTAATTCATTTGAAGCCTGTTGCCTTTTATTGACTTACACACAAGTAGCTATCAATAATACATCCTTATTGTAGAGTAATTACGAATTACGAATGCTTCCAACAAGTTGTAAAGGGAGATAAATGATGTAAAGGAAACTAATATAAATATCTACTGGGATAGTCACAATCCTTTGCATGCTATACGTACAGAGCCAACTGGCGCAGGAATCAAAAAGAAACAACACTATATATATAAACAAAGTCCAAAGGTAAAGGAGCACTCCAGGATTTTTAA
Organism: Hymenochirus boettgeri; assembly: GCA_019447015.1. Taxonomy (NCBI): domain Eukaryota; kingdom Metazoa; phylum Chordata; class Amphibia; order Anura; family Pipidae; genus Hymenochirus; species Hymenochirus boettgeri. The sequence continues at coordinate 327,165,781 of CM033469.1, forward strand.
ATAGTATTTATTTATTCACTGCATAAGTAGCAATGTTTCAGCCCTATATGTGGGGCCTTTATCAATACTTGGCTTATTTACTTACTTATAGATATATATACTCGAGTATAAGCCAATGTTTTTATTTTTTAATATAAGCCTAAAAAGCTGACCTAGGCTTATCCTCGATTCGCAGCAGTCCTGTCAGTCACGATCGTAAAGTGCCCGGGGCTCTGTGCACTTTTGCTACATAATACCCTTTCAAGGCAGCTAGGGGCAATCAGGGGACAGCATTCAAGTGCCCCCCTAGCCCCCTTGACCCCCATCGGTTTTGTCCAAAACTGGTGTGGGGATCTGGACATAGCAGCAGCAGTCCCAATCGCCTGATAGCCATTGCCAGCCCCATGCTGAGAAGAGGAGATCGCTGGTAAGGGATACCCCAGTGACCTCACAGGGTTTCCCTCTTCACTGGTGTCTTCACATGCTATGCTGCCCCTGAAAAATCTCTTCCTGAAAGATTTGTTCCAGGAAGTGATTTTTCTTATACACACCCCTTTTCCCCCCTACAATTTCTACCCTCGGCTTAAATTCGAGTCAGTTTTACTAATTTTTGTTAAATTACTTTCAGGTGCAGTGCAAAGGAGGACAATTTATACATTACACAAAAGACTCCAGCACTCAACTAAATGCATCCATTTTAACTTTCGTGCAGGTAATTACCCGTTTCGGAATGCTAGGTTCCTTTTTCAAGTCAGAAGCATATGTAAATCACAATCATACAATCACAGTATTTAAAGGGTAAAACAGGAAATGACATCCCCGTCCATATTACATCATATCCTGATCAGCAAGCAGTATAACCCTATGGGGTGCCCCGTAGTGTGTATACGCAAGAATCCAAGGTGCACATCTATCTATATGTTCAGCATAGTAATCGCGTACACAGTCCACGGGGCCCCGCGAGGGTCAATAGTAAGAGGACAGCCCAAAGCAAGGAGCAACCATATATGGAATCACATTAAAGCATAAAAACATCCAGAGACGGTGCTATGATGGAATATAAACAACAAAATACAGCATATGTATGTATACATAACTAGATTGTAAGCTCTACGAGGCAGGGACCTCATTACCTCTTGTGGCAAAGCTCTAGCACTTCTATTTATATAAGTTATATATTTATGTACTGAACTATCTATGTATTTATCCCCTTTCTATGCCTTTATTGTATTTAATACTGTACAGTGCTGCGTCCCCAAGTGGCGCTATCTAAATATATACATACATATATATACATTCATACATACATATATAACAATAGCCCTATAACAACAGATATAAATTATAATCACAATTTAATCCGTGTGGATGAAGTGATTTAAGTCGCTTTATCCCCCATGTTTCACATTTTCTTAGCTTAAGTTCCCGATCATTCGTTCATTTTCTTCTTATTAATTCAAAGAAGTTTTCCTAAGGAGATACGCACCACTAGGTGCTAACATTTGTATTACTAATCCAATATACAAATACACAGACACTTGCATAGATCATAAATAAAAAGTGTCAATCTGTATATATATGAAAAAGGATCAAACTAAATAACATATACTATAACCATATAACATATTATTTATTAAAATGATATATTATAATAAAACAAGTGATATAGAGCAAACAGAAGGCTGGCCAGCCCAAAAATCTACTACAGGCACCAGTACATGTATAATCCTATATAAAATGTAACACATACATAATAGCCTTATCTTAAATATCTTAACCCTCTATAAAAACCTCTAAAAACTACCTAAGGGGAGGAACTTAACAAAGTCCAGAACTCTGGTATACACGTTCCTGTAGAGTGATATGGGGACAGTTATTAGATGGTATTCTTCTCAATAGTCCAAAGATATATATAAGTAGTAAGTGAGAAGTAGCAGCATCCAAAAAGTGATAGCCGCATCCAAAAGCTAGAGTTCTATTTATATGAGTTGTAGACCATATCACCAACCGCGTCAGGGCATCCAGACTGTACCTCCCATGATCCCCCAGACTAGGTTGCGATCCTGCCTGTGGCCGCAGCACTTGGGATCCAAGCTTGGTAGGTAACTCACTGCTTCCTTGTCCTGTAACCTATATCTCGCGGGTCTCAGAAACCACGTGGTTTAACGCTTCTACTTCCGGGGATGACGTCACCACTACGCGTTTCGCTCTACATGATCTTCATCAGAGGGTTAAGATATTTTATAAGGCTATTATGTATGTGTTACATTTTATATAGAATTATACATGCAGTGGTGCCTATAGTAGATTTTGGGCTGGCCAGCCTTCTGTTTTGCGCTATAATTCACTTGTTGTATTGATAATATATGCATTGTTAATGAAATAATATGTCTCGGATATATGGTTAAATTATATGTTATTTAGTTTGATCCTTTTTCATATATATACAGATTGCCACTTTTTATTTATTATCTTTTAGATTTCTGTACTGCTCTTTCAGTCAGGAACCTTCCTTTTTTCCTGAGTAGGGGAACCTCAGGGGCTTCTGTAGTTGGGTTTTAGATATATACTTCCTTTTCTTTTTATAACTTGCAAAGATCACTTTACGAGACTTAAATAATTGGTTAGTTATGTACTCACTATTAGAGATGGCCAAAACACAATAGTTTCATTCCGTTTTCAGATTCCCAGATCTTGGGAAAATTCCAAAGATCTGAAAACAGAACAAATTTTCGAAGATTTTCAAATGTACGGAGCTATTTTCGATAATTTTCTAAAATAGATTTGAACGTTCGAAAATCCTCGACAATAGGAGACCACTAATGCCTGTGGGTTCCGTGCACGGCGCACGTGATGTCGTCAGTGCATGCACATGGCGCGTTAGTGTTTGAGGCTCAAGCAGAAGGAAGCAGAGGAAATCTCAGAGGGGCGGAGCTTAACATTCAGCAAACCAGTAACAAGATGTCAGCAACTTTCAAGGCACAAAGCTAGGCTCTGGAGGGGCATAGGTAAAAAAAAAATATGGCAACAGTATTTTTAAAGCTGCAGCTTCCAAATGAACATAACTTGATTTTACAGTGCACTTATCCTTTAACTTGTAAGTAAAATATCAATTTGATGGTGGACATTCCCTTTAAATGAGGACTAACTCAGTTTGTCCGTAAACTCTATTAAAGGCAAGGATTAGAGCCAAAAATACCCATAAAGAATTTGTAAATGAAAACTGCAAAACATCTGTGTAGTAAAGGGAGTAGTAACTTCTCCAAGCCTTGTTTTTATTCTTGCCAGGTAGGATATTTACCCAATAACCAGTGAAATATACCTTCACCATGCTTGCTGGACCATGTGTCCATTGTTAGGTAGACCAAAGTGGTTAAACTATGGCCTATTGATGCATATACATAGATGGCAAGAATTAGCTTCTGATTGTGTTCTACCAATTGCAACAAACTCTTAAGTATCTTCCTGTTGTGTCATTGGCCCATGTCAATGCTCCTGATCTTCCCTATATACATTCTACCAACTTTCCTCCACCTCGACTGGTGGCACCCAGGCTGTTCTGTGGCCTCATGCACCTCCCCCTCTACGTTTTCTTCAGACTGATGCTTGGCAGAAAACTCCTGCCCCCCTGTGGCCCACATGTGCTCTCTTCCTTACTGTTAGAGGGCTAGACATTTGGAAAAATTATACCTTTCTCCATCACATCACTAATTTTCTGTGAATATCTGCTCCTTTGCTGGCCTGAGTTTAATGGTCATGAACGGCACTATGGGTCCTAAGAAGTTTGTATGTATTATGTTTAGATGAACTTTAGATGAATAAATAGAAGTCTCCTGATACCATAAGGCTTGTTTATAATCCCTTCTTGATGCCAACCGCTAGGATTTAGTCTAAGAACAATGTTATGTTTGTAAAAAAATTAACTACTGTCCCTTTTTTGTCTCTTCGTCATGCTTCCATTTTTCCAATAATATCATTGAGGTAGATTTCTGTTGAATAGCAAGAAGAGTAAAACTAGATTAATTTAAAGCATCATTACTATTCCAGGACACTAAATTACTGCCACATTCTGCTCATCAAAGTTTTGTCTTTTAGAAGATTTGCAGCTATGAATATGCTGATGAGCTTGTGAATCTGTTGTCACTATGTCCATATTAACAGTGAAGGAATATTTACCAAAGGGATTTTTGTTTGTACACACATTAAGTAGAGTAATGCAGATTTGTTTTCTCTTGTATACAGTATGTTCTAATATTCCTGTACTATCTGTATAGAACTTCCGCTATTAATTAGTGTTATCTAGTACCATACCATCCTTTTTTCCTGCTGGAATTAACAGTGAAAGGCTGTGGCCCCACTACAACGCACCAAATTGTGCATGTGTGTGATTTCTGTGCGTTGTTGCTTGTTGTTCTGCGTTTGCGCATGAGTTTTTGTAATTTAACATTAAAAAAAGCCTGCGTTTGGGTAAAAAAATGGTGCACGCAAAACGCAAATGGATGCGCAATCATGGAAATGTTTGCATTCCCGTGGTTTCCATTTTAACTAAAATCGCATGCGCAAAATGCGCAAAAAAACGCATTAATGTGGCTTAGCCCAAAGAGTCTAAGCTGATTGTGCTAACTGCCAGGTCCCATGGCTACCAACAGTATGGGAGAGAGACAATACCAAAGATGATGGAAAAAAGCTCATCAGTCCCATTAGCATTTAGGAGCTTTGGGAAATATAAGGTTGGATATTTTGTAAACAAAAAAAATCGTTTTCATTTTAGGTCTTCTTCTAAGGAAATGTACAAGGTTTGCATGATTTTTCTTGCAGAAATTCATGTAAATGATTAAGTAAAATAAAGAAATAATGACCTTTGTGTTTTGCAAAGTGTTCTGTACAGATCGCAAAGAAAGTCTGCCCTCCCCCTATTCTCCAATTAGGCACCTTCAGTTCAGAGAAAGGCCACGTGTTACGTAATAACATTGCAATACTCAGATTTATATGAGAATGGGTCTTGTTGAATACTTTTGAGAATGTCATATTTATACTTGCACTTTTGGCGAATCCTGTAGAAAGTAATTTTCATTATGTTGAAATGTTAATGTGCCTCCTAATCACAAGCAATCTAAAGTTCAAATCTAATCGCCTTACATGTTGATCTTGTTTCACATTTTCTTGTAAGTAGCTTTCCCTGGATCATATAAAATCTCTAATTTATTATCATTGGATTTGGTAAAACCTGTAGTAATATTTAAGGAGGATCAGCAGCTGATTCTTATTTTTTATGTTTTGTGATTGTTTCATTATTGATCACCCAGTGGTCTAAAAGGTGTTCAAGCCTGGTATTGTAATCAATGATTGAACTATAAGCAATACATGCTATTATATTGTGCTAATAATACAATGATGTCCACAATTATTATACAGGTAACAAGATAATTTTTCCTTTATAGGCTGAAGAAAAGTTTTAAATGAAAACAAAAGTCACAGGACAGCTGCAAAGTTTTAAGACTAGTTCTCTCTACAAGATCATTTTCTTTTTAGGTAAACGTACCCTTTAGTTACCCTTAAGCAGATATATGTTCATTAACTTTGGGGTGTGAAAAAATTGCTTTAGTGGAGTTTATGTTCTTTTGCTCTTACTACAGTAAGGAGTGGTTGTGCCTAGGGACTGGGCAGTTTGGTTGGATTGAGTTAAATTCACTGTGCTATACGCATCTTTTCCATGCTCAGGACTTGCATAAATAGACTATTCTGGTCTTCACAATGAAATTACTTTGATCTTGTCCATGTCCACTACAGTGTTGTAGGCTTAGGAAAAAGTAAATTAATAGGGAAAGGGCACAGAAAAACCTCTGCAGATTCAAGAAAAAATAGTTGAACTTACCATTCAATAAATGCCAAATGAACAGAAAAAGAATGCCTTTAGATTGTGTGAAAATGTGTACTGTGCTTCAACTGCTAATAAGCTGATGCTAGAACAAGATAAAAAGATCAAGGATTGCTACTCTATAATGATGAATGAGTTTCAGGATGGATATTGTATTTGAAAGCTGAAAAGTCCAAATCACAGGGTGATAACCAGAGTAGGTAGGAAAGCACTCTGGGGCCTTGTTGGAGTGTTTTGGAATTAAGAGCATCTGAAGCTGATTAATGGTCTGTGGATCCTCATTATGGCACAGCAAAGGAAATGCACAGGGGAATGTATATTATGGGCTTTAAATTGACTGTGACAATTTCAAATCAATATGTTGTTTTACATTTCAAAAGATAGTATAACATAATACAAATCGTTATGTTGGTTTTGTCTCTGTCAACAAAAGAGAGATGTATTTTACTTTAACAGCCATAGTTTTCTTTAATCCTTCAATATTAGCTTATAACATAAAAATACAACTTTTAATATACTGTTCCTGTGCCTTGCCCAACCCCAACCGCATGTTAAAACTAAAAACAACCTTTCTGATTCATACTTACAGTCCCTTCACTCCAACGGCAGTGAGGGACCGGACCAGCAGCCAATCACAGACAAGGCTACTGGCTGTAAAGATAGCCAGAGGAGCGAAGGGTTGTAAGGATAAATCAGAATTTTTTTTAAAATCTAACACAGCCGTTGGGGGTGGGCAAGGCAGAGGAACACTATATTAAAAGGGTTTTATGCTAGGTAGAACAGCAGCCAGATGGGATCTGATCATTGGCCAGCACTAGGGCAGTTTTAGATTTGGGGGTGGACATGCCCTTTAACGATGACTGATGGTCTTACATGGTTAGAGAGCTTAAATCTCAATCGCAATAGCTTGGGAGTATACAATGAAGAACTCCCGGTCTCGCACAATTTCATGTCAATCTTGAATACAGTGGCTGATTATCTTGTAAGATCTTGGGTCTTTCATTGACTACCCTGCATACAGCTCCCATGATTCTCTATAAGGTTTGCAAATAATCACTAGGAATATTATAGCTAGAGATAGTGAACAGTATTCCACAATAGTATCCATGAAGGAGAATAGATGAGAGGGCCCCCTCCACACCAATATTGGTAGGTCAAATGGCATGTCCACCCCTTTTACAAAAATTTTATATGTGACAGAACACCCCCCAAAAGCTAGCTCTGTGTTAGTCACATTCAGTAAAGATGCTCCTAGGCTGAGTAATGCTTCTTACAAACTCAGCGCCGCGTCTTCCAGGTACTTTCTGGTCACGGCCAATGGCTGATGGCCATTGCCAAATGAGCCTCTGCTACTGCTGCTCATGCACATAAAGGGCACATGCAGCAGCAGCAGAGGCGTGGGCTAATCAGCGCTGGATTGTAAGTTTGTAAGAAGCATTACTCAGCCTGGGAGCATCTTTACTAAATGTGAAGATCATGGAGCTAGCTTTTGGGGGGTGTTCTGTCACATATTCAATTTTTGTAAGAGGGGTGGACCTGCCTATTAAATAGTGTGTATAGACCTGTCCAGACGAGAGTGTTTTGTCTGAAGCCATACGTAGAGATAACATAAGTAGGCAATCATTCCTTCTAGTGAAGAGAATTGTAGCCATATGTAGAGATGTCCGAACTTTCGAAAGTTCGGTCCATTTTCAAACTTTCGAACTATATGGAAAGTTTGAAAATGGACCCATTAAAGTCAATGGGAGTCAAATAGTTTGAAAAGTTTGAATGAAATACAATTAAAATATCAATGGTAACTTAATGTAAATGGCTGTGGGACCTGGGAAATGGTCTGAGGAACATGTTCGAATATCCAGGACTTTCGAAAAACCAATTTTACTCTCACGTGCGCTCTCGCGTTCGAACATTCGATAATTATCCCAAAAGCGACTCGCAGATTCGATATATACTCGCGTATTGGTATAATAGACTTTCAATTCACAGATTCGATAATTCGATATTTACTCGCGCATTGGCATAATAGACATTTTACTTGCATATTCGTTAATTCTATATTTACTCGCGTATTGGTATAATAGACATTTTACTTGCATAATCGCGCCTCGAACGTTCGAACATTCGATAATTGTCGAAAGTCCGAGAAATCTGGATCCGGGATAGTTTGAGAAGTCCAAGTCCGTTTGAACTCAAATAGTTCAGCTCGAACTCAGGTTCGAGTTTGAGTTCTAGTCCATCTCTAGCCATATAGAATTGAAGAAAATAGTCCAAAAGCAATTAAAGTAAAACAAACAATGTCATTCCCAGAAGGATAAAGAAGTAATTATGTTTGTGTCAGTGGATCTTTTCATGATGTCTCATCATAATTGAATTCACCTATCTCTCATATTGACTAATTCTAGTCAAAGCTTATACAATACAATTGCAGAACCTCACCACCATTTTTTATACGTCAGTTCAGATATCTTACCCTTTATATCATTTGGGTAGTGCCTCAGTCCGTGCCCTTTATGACTCATAGGCACTGTATCATCATTATAAAATACTACACCTAAAGTAACCTAGGTATTAACCTATGCGGCCCTAAAATCCAACAGCAAACACAGTTATTAGACATAAAAGCTTTCCCAAGTACACATATACGGATAATAGACATACAAGATAGAAAGGAGGAATATCACAATGATGAATTAATGTTGTGCCTTAATTAACAATTACATTTCTTTTTAGTATCATAATAATCTCTATGGTATAGGTATTGGCATTCTTGGTGGCAAGATATAGTTAAAATGTTCCAGCATGTTTTACCCTACTGCAGGAGCGCTCCCCCAACCCTCTTTCGTACGATACCACATTTAGTGTCCGTTTTGGGAACCAGTTCCAATATCCAATTCCAAAATTAATACAGCAATGGCGCGAGTGTCCAAGACGTGCTTCTACATCACGTGACATCCTGCCACTGAAGCTGACGTACCTTTCATCACATAACGTGACTTTGTCAGGATGTATATCTCATCATAATTGAAGTTTAACTTGCTCACATAGATGAGGAAGGTTACAGATCCGATTTGTTTTCCACATATCCAACACAAGGATTTGTAGGTATGTAGAGTTTTCTGTGGTACGTCAAGTAAGTAATAGACTGTAAAAAGATAAATAAAATAAAGGAACCAGTACATTTTTAGATAAATGGTGAGAAATCCATCTCCTCATTAATTCCATTTGGTGCTTTGGTACATATATTGTATATCCATCGTGTTTCAGATTTCAATAGTGAAGTACGTACATCTCCCCCTCTCTCCTCCTCTCTCATGTTATGCATGATGCGCTAGAGACCAAAACATTTTAATAAATGAGGCTTTCCATCACTTCAAAAAATGCATTGCAACACTTGATAATATTTTACCATCTCTGTTATTTCTACGTACCAGCCTAATGTTAGACATGTGATTGTCAAGTCTGCTGATCAAATGAGCATTTCTAAGCATAGATGTCATCCGTCTGGTAGCCAAAGTAGTCTCTAATTTCGTATCTATGTTTAGAGTCTCAAACTTGAGTTTCCCTAATCATCAGTGTACAAAAGGAACAATGAGCACAGGGAAAGGTACCTCTTAGTTTTATAACTCTATGTAGTGTCTGGGTGGATTTCTGAAAATGGCTGCTGATAAGTTTATCTCCTAGGTTCTTTGCCCTACTGGTTGTAATAAAAGGCGCTATACCTATGAATTCAGAAAGAATAGGGTCCTGTTTTAGGATGTGATGATGTTTTTTCCCCCAACATATATCTTACAACATCTATTTCTACAATGTGTGTAGTAATGAATCTGACTATCTCATTGGGTTGTTTAGTTTTAGTATTAAGCAGATCCTGCTGTTGAAACTTTCATATTCATGACTTTTATATTTTCTATGCTTCTTAATCAAACCCTTCGGGTATCCTCTACTTACAAATCTTGTTTCCAATGCATCTGCTGCATTAATGAAATCCTCATCAGTGGTACAATTTCTTCTAATTCTTAAGAGTTGACTTAGAGATGCTGTTAATTAAATTAATCGAATGAGAGCTCTTGTAGGGCAACGGTGTATTGGTGGATGTCGGTTTTCTGTATAGATTAGTCAGCAGTAAAACCATTCTCTTCTTTTATCACTGACACATCTAAATAATCTCCGGTTCTTTAATTAAATTGAAAAACAGCAAGTCATATTTTAGAGTGGAGATACCCTTTGATCTTTATTGCTAGACTTCCCTTCATAATAGGTCAATTAATGCATACTTTTAATGTTACTTTTTACCTCTATGAAATCAATGCAGATAATTTGAAGCTCTGTATATAACAATGTCTTTGTAAAAAATATATAAAAACATACATATCTTACAGTAAAAAAAAATCCCAGCAAGCTTTTTGGGCTACTTCATAAATCTTTTAATTTTTCAATTGCATATTTTATTAAAATAATAAATCAAATGAAGGAAAAAATTCTTTAAGATGTCCAGCATATAGTTTTATTTAAAAATAAAGAAAATCACTTCTCTGCAGAAGAAAATCAAACGTTTTCTCATCATAAATTCTTTAAGGTATGTTAACTGAAAAAAAGACATCTTCTATATACAACCTATAATGGAATTCATGTAAGCTGAACACAGTACTTGTTTTGCTTAGTCTAATTATTCCCCCTCCCACTCTTAACCGACTTTCTTTGAGGGCAAGTAGCTCAGTAATTACTATGAGCCAGCACTGGGAGAATTTCACACAAACCAACTGTCATCCTAAACTGCACACAGCAGAAGAGTGTATTATAATAAGGCACTTAATTGACAGTTGAAATGTGAGATGCTTCAAATTTTTAATCATTTTAATATATAGAAACAGGAGAGATCATACAGTTGTTATTATTATTGTTATTATTATTATTGTGGACTTATATAGCATCAACATATTCTGTAGCGCTTTACCATTTCATTTATTCACATCAGGCCCTGCCCCGAAGAGCTTACAATCTAAGCACATTTATTTTATTTATTAACACATACAACCTGTCAGTATGTCTTTATGATTGTGGGGAAAACCGGAGTGCCCGGAGGAAATGGGGAGAACATAAAAACTCCTTGTACAGTTGGGAAGAATTATAGTTTCTAGTAATGGGCAATATAATTTTGTTTCCAGTTTAGATACCTTTTAATGTACTGTCATTGTACCAGAACAAAAAATGATTGCTATAAAATTGACTAAGATATTCCTCAACAAAAAGTTTGTATTAATATTTTGCCGTGTCTAAGCATTAAATCTTTTGTAATGACATCTGTGAATTGCTTAGTAAGCATATCCATTATACTAGAGGAATGATGCGTTAGAAGCAAGTATAACAATAGGTATCCTAATCTATACTGGGCAATGTACCAAACCTGACAAGCCTAAGATTTCCAACAGGCTTAAAGGGAAAATGTGATTAATCTGGTACAGATATTCATTTTAATCTTTGACCCTTTTGCTGAGTTGGTTATTAAATGAGTGATCAGCTCTACCACAGCATGACTAAGCTCATATTAACTCAAATAAAAGATACATTACAAAGAATTAATGTTTTTTTTTACTTTTCTAATGCTGTAATTCTACTTTAGAATATCAGGAAAATAATTACATGTTTAAACTTTGTATTAAAGTATCAAAATGATCGTGATGCAGATGGGTGGGGGTTTGAATAAGAACAAAACACTTTTGATTGGATCCTGCCAAAAAGTTTTGCTATTGGGGATCATTAGGAATAATCACTCCAAACAAGATTTACCTAGCATGTGTATTGGGACCCATACATGAAACAATATTGATCGATCATCGACCGACTACCGGTCTTACTAAATATGATCGTAATGATGATCTTATGTTCATACGCATAGATAATAATCTACTAAAACGAGCATGCAATACATACACTATTGAAAAAAAAAACAACCAAATCACATCATTTGAATTACAATTGGTTTTCACTTAAATGCATCATTATTTTTTATTGCGTATTTAGCTACCTTATGAGGCATAAAAAAGTGACTTTTGATTGGCTGCTGTAGCTGAACAGCACGGGTAAACATTTAAGTTTTAGTGACCTCGTTATGGAAATATAGGCTGGTTGTAGCTTTTAAACAGCTTTTGGTGTGCCCAAATAAATTTCTAATTCCAAAAGCAAAATGGCATGTTTAAAGGGCATGTCCAGTCAAAAAATAACTTTAGCTATAAATGTTCTTCATTCCCCAAACACCACTTTTACATTATCAAAATTTACCAAAGATGCCAAGTTCCTTATCTAACCTGGTCCCTCACCGCTACTCCTCTACTCCACTTCCTGTTTGCGGCTCTCAGTAAAAAGCCATTTGCCTGACAGCCGTGACCAGGAGGAAAAGTGGACTTTCAGCGTAGAAGCTCGCAACAAGAGCAGGGGGCGGCATCTAGGCGGCGAGGGACTGGGTAATTTACAGCAAAACTTATTTTTTGACTGTACATGCCCTTAAAGTAAAACTGAATCTCACATGAAGAGTTTTACTTTTTATTAAGCAACAAATGATGTAAGGCTGCATTGTATATTGTAGTCCATTGGAATGAAATGGATGTTTATGTTACAGACATGTTGTCCAAAGAAAGCTATATTCATCATTTAATTCAAACTAAAGTTTGAGATATTACATTTTTTTGTAGAATTAATGCAAAAGATATAATGGTACAAATGATTTGTGGTTGCGTTTTGTTTTTGAATGAGTAAATTAAGGTTTACACCTTTGACTTTATAAAAGCTGCCTGAAATAGTCCCATTCAGTCTTTATCTCTCTTGCTGTCTGTGCAACTGTGATAAACCTTTCTAAGGTAAAAACTGGAGAGGTGCCTTAGTTTTAATTTGGAATGAAGGTTAAACTTGCATTTACATTTCCTTTCATTTTTTCTTTTATGGGTCCTTTAAATTGTAGTTATAACTACCCCTTCCTTTTTAAGATTTGCTATCCTGTTTTTAAAGAGAAATGGCATAGGATTCCTTTTGCTGAAAGCTACCCTATCACCCTAATACAAATGTCCACATTATGACTAGTGTAAAATAATTTTACTGAAATTTGCCCCAATGCTGATCCCACTGTGTAGTGTTAAATGACCCTTACCTTCCTCTTCTGTTGCATATCTATGGAAAAGCCTCTATCTTTTCCTACTAGAGGTTTCTGGCATTTGCAGTGGAGTTCTCCTCCCTAGTACCTCCCTCCTGCTGTGGTTCTGTGCATGGATTTTTATTTAGTAATAAACAAACTTTCAATTACCTAGAAATTGATAATTGTTAATGTGTGCACAACCAGCCTCTAAACTTACTTACCAGCCATCGTTCCATCCCAGGCAATTTTTCACACATTAACCTAGCTATTATCGGGCATTGCAATTTAAATGCTCAATTTTTTTTGGTGGGGGTGGGCGGGTGAAGAGGCCCTTTAATATGTCTGTTTTGTTCAATAAGATCAACTTGACTTCGCTAGTCATCCGTCAATGACTTGTACAAGAATCTGTTGGCAATTAAGTACCCTGGAAAGTCTGAATTAGCATAAAAGAGCCAGGTGTTAGGGATTTTCTGAATGTAAGGTGTGATTGCATTGTGGCATGAGGTGTCATCAAAACTTCCTAGGGTAAGGTGTTTTAATATCACCTCTTAGCCACAATGCAATCACACCTTGCATCAGAAGGTCCCTAACACCTAGCTGTTTATGCTATTTGAGACTTTCCAAGGTACATAATTGCCAACAGAACTGAGAGAGCCAGTCGGATGACTAGTGAAACATCTTTAAGAACTAAACTTCAAGTCCAGTTGATCTAATTGAATACAACAGATATATCATGACCTGGATGGATGAGAACCTTCACAAGCATAATGCCCTTTAATGTTTTAAACCTATTTTTGCCATACATTATTGGGGTTATGGTTTCTTCAAATTGCAGTTGATTATATAAAACCCTGTACTGGCCAGTACATTTATAAGATTGCCACTACCCATACCCCAATGCAAAAACAGAGAGCTTTTACAATATTTTGTTTTTACAATACTTACAACTGTTTTACAAGTATCCTTTTGGTTTCACTGGAATTTTTTTAGTTATTGCTTTTCTAATGTATAGGCACTGTTTCCCCTATATTAACAGTTACATAAATGGGCTATTAATTAAAACAACGCTGAGAAAATGCCTGTTTGTCCTGTTACCTTATCACATGCATTACAATTGCCTGGAGAAATTTTCGCTGGATATTCCGCAGTAAGAACATTTTAAAAAATGTTTTGTTTTTAATTATTTCAGCCTCCTGAGGGAGTTAAAATAGATAGATGGGAAGTCAAGCATTGTCACTGTAAAGTACGCTGGCTGTGAAGTCTATAGAATAGAAAATGCTTTCATTAGCAACATAAAAGCTACAGAATAAAAAGATATGAACAATCATGCCAAAATTAAAGACAACAAAAAGTAGCTCATGTACTTATCCTGCATATCTAATTCTTACTGTGGGTTGTTAATTCTCGGGCAATGTTAACCTTTTTCAGCTGCTGATTGCAAGTCATCCAAACTAAGACTAATGTAATGTTAGCGACAGACCTTACATTTGGTGTTAGAATGGAAGAATTAACAAATATCAGTTTATTCAAGCAAAAGTAGATGCACGTTAAGGAAAACAAATACAGATAGCAGACTTTCGCATTTTCCTGAGGGCACATAAAACGATGTATGATAATGAGCAAGCTTTTTCTCTGGAGGAAAATACCATATGAAATGGTCAAATGTACTGTGGAATAGAGAGTTAGAAAACCGTAACATGATAGAAAATTAATGTGGCATCTCATTTGAAACTCTAGAGAAATGTTTTTAGTTTGAGGTAGAAAATATGCTTCTGTGAATTGAACAATGCACACTGAAATACGAAGGCAAGCGTTGGTTACAAAATGGGAAAGACACAGATAACCATCTTTTAATCACATTTACAGTAACAATTTTAAACTAACAAAGACCACATATGGGTAAAAATATCAGGGCACTGTTTTTTTGCTGATTCTTTATATTAATAACTGTAATAAATATCTGTCAGTGTGAACGGAGGTATATTGTATAAATATATAAATTCATCAGAGACGTCTCTGATGAAGTGAGTACTTGTCACGAAACACGTCAGACGGCTCCCCCACCCTCAAGTAATGTGCCATTTAGTGTATGACCAGATTTGTGATGTTTTTAATGGATGAAATAAAATAAGTTGATTTTATCCCCGTGAGCTGCCTACTTCTATCTACTATGGATCCTTATATATTCTGTGCCTCCATTGAAAAGGCGGTAGGTTTTGCGCTAACTCAATAATACATTGCGTTGCCCTTATAACATCGCCCCCTAGGAATTCAATACCGGTTTTACAATATTTTAAAACAAATGTGGCTACATATCTGCTTACTCACTATGGATATAAACATTACAGTTTATTGCTGCGCAGATTCTGCTGATTGCTTTTTGAATAATTCATTAAAAATGATGAACGGTTAGGATGTTAATTTTCTGTTTAAAATGCTATTTGTTTTTCTCTTCTTATGTATATGAATTGTAATGAGTGAAAGCTTAATTATAACAATTTAGGACTTCACTTGGCTCTGTCTTTGAAAGAAATATGCATTGTTTATACAAAATAAAGTCTGTAGCATTTCTCAAACCGCAAGGAAAAAACTATGAACACAAGACTCTAAATAATTACGCTATTCCATATCTATTTGCTGTGAACATATTATAATGAATATTAATAATCTATACACTCCTGTTTATAGATGATTATTTTAATAAATCAGAATTATACTTGCTTGTTTGCATTAGAAGGTACATCTTCTAGGTAGTAAAAATGGATAATATATTTAAATTAATAACTTATAATAAAATTATCATACACCAGGCTCATAATTTTAAAAAGTGCTGATTTTTATTTCCTTTCTGGAAATTATAATCATATTTACATATATTATAGTCCATTTAAATTATTGAAATTAATTTTATAACAATGATATACATTTCTTACATCTTCATCTTTTTATGTGTTTCCTATTTAAGAAAGGAAGTCCACCTTTCAAGACACCTCATCCCTTAGAGATGTGGGGAAAACTGAGGAATGTATTATTTTCTTGGAACAGTTGTAGGTAGTTAACCTAGAAATGCATCACAGAAAGTCTTGCTAACCCATTTACAAATGTACACCAACCTGCATTCAAGTAATCAAATCTTTTTTAGCCTGGCACTAAACCCTATGTAATGGGAAGGCAAAAAAAAAAAACCAGCATGAAAGGGGAAAAATTCCCTCCTAACTCCAAATGGCAATCGGAAAGGATCCCTGGATTAACCAGAACTAACAGGGTTACTCAATAAAAGTTTTTATCATTAAAAATGGTGCTAATTTTTCTCCAACCAATCAGATATTGTTTAACATTTGAAAGCTAACATCTGATTGGTTGGGGTAAAAATAGCACCGTTTTAACAATAAGAACACAATAATAATAAGCAGGCAGCAAAATTCTTAC
The DNA here is from genome assembly GCA_019447015.1 of Hymenochirus boettgeri. Taxonomy (NCBI): domain Eukaryota; kingdom Metazoa; phylum Chordata; class Amphibia; order Anura; family Pipidae; genus Hymenochirus; species Hymenochirus boettgeri. The sequence continues at coordinate 327,182,193 of CM033469.1, forward strand.
TATGGATTAATAAATAGCATTGGTGAAATTTTGACCAACACCTAAGTCCTATAAAGGGCAGCTAACAATCTCATTGAAGGTAACAGTAGGGGCCTAGAAAGCATTCGGTCAAAGACCAAACTCAATCACTGTGTAACCCAATATTATAAAGAAATACATGGAAGTGCATAATAGCAGTAGCGTCAGTACAAGAAATATATTTATAGGGCCATGTACCGAGAGCTGGTATCGCTCTCTATTACCTATGTCTCTTAGTGCATAGGTAATGGGGTTTTCCATATCTGCTGGCGTTAAAGTTTCTGTCTTAAAGAGACATTATCGGCTCGGTACATAGCTTACAGGTGGTTGCGCTGTAAGTTATGTCTTAAAGTCATGTTTACCCTTGGTACATGGGTTAGCGTGACTTTCAGACAGAAACAGATGATAACGGCTCTCCGTACATAGCCCTGTTAGCCTTTTTATAAACAAGAGATGGAGGGATCTAAAAAAAAACAACATAGCCTTCTAAATACCAGTACTGTAAATGGAAAGATTTGTATGTGTATTTAATAAATCTATATAACTGTATACTGTTTCAAACTAGTATGTAGCTAGATGGCTACTGATTGATATTACTTTTTTGTAATCTTTGTTAACATTGCCAAAAAGTAACCAGCATGAAATGTTTAAAGGAATCTTATTATTTTGATGGACGAAGTTGCTGCTATGTCAGTGCGGAATCCCGACATTTGCCCGTTCATGAAAAAATAAGTTTTTTAACAAGTTCTGGCGATAGATGGTTCCACAGACCATTTCCCAGGTGCAACAGCCATTTACAGTAAGTTACCATTGCTATTTTAACAGTTATGAATTCAAACTTTTATAACTATTATATGTCATTGACTTTAATGGCTTGGTTTCCGAACTTCTTAACTTTTACTGAAGTTTGGAAAGGAACCGAAATTCAGTAAGTTCTGCCATCTCTAAATATCTGTGGGAATAGCAGAACGGTGTATTAACATTTATCATTCTGAAAGAATACTCATCCCATTATTACTTTCTGTAAAATAAAAACAATGTAAAAGTAAATGATAAATAATACCTTAAATAAACAGAAATGGGTTCCCTGACATATAGCTCAAGTTCACATTTAGGATCAATGATACGGAAATTGCTTTAAATAAATGTAGGTTATAAGGCATTGGGTGCAGATTAATTGTGTCCCTTTGCAATCAGCACTACTTGCCCTTTTAGATTCCCACTTGAACCAAATGCACCTTCTGGCCATTAACTACACCCTTTAAACTAAATGGAGTTCAACAGCTGTAAGAATGAATAAGCTCTGTAACTATGGGTTAAATTCAGCTGGTATAAATCATTTGTCTTCCATATAGATACATTACACAGAGATCTTCACGTAAGAAAATGAAAAGGGTTGTTAAAGTATACATAATGAAAAGCTGTGCAAATTACACCTGCTTTCATTACAGACTGTACCAGAACAGAGAAAATTAAATTCTGACATTTAAAAAAAAAAAATTTTCTTAAATTTATTCAGAAATGCATTTTAAGAATTCATTCCTTTAAAGAATTGCTGAAATCATTTTAAAGTCAAAGATCCACATTGTGCTGTATCATTCTAGTAAATTCAATTCCTTAATTAGTAACTGGATGGACGAGTCAAACAGTGAGTGACAGTTCTCCCAGCTGCGCAATATGTATGTATGTATGTATAGTTTATTTATAAACTTTAAGGTTTGGAAGAAAAGAAGTTTCATCTTCAGGTCAGGAAGGGTTTCTTTACAGTGAGAACGGTGAAACTGTGGAACTGTCTTCCAGCAGATGTGGTAATGGCAAGTTCATTGAATAGCTTTAAAAATGGCCTGGATAAGTTTCTAAAACTAAAAAATATAAGAGAGGAAGGTTTAAGGCGAGAGGAAGCAGTACGAGTGGGGGGTCTGTACAAGAGCTGGTTCTGTGATGAGCAGAGGGTACGGGCAGGAACATATCGGGAGACTAGAGAGAAAATATAAGGAGGAGCAGCAGAGTGAAAGGATTTAAATGTTAGGAGAATGATTTTGTATACAATGCTCTGTTTAACGGGGAGCCAGGTTGTTGTCCGGTACAGAGGACAATACATTTTCTATCTGCTTGGCATGACCAACTGGACTGCAAATACTAATTATACTAATAAATTACTACCGTATATAAGCCGAGATTCGTTTTATGGGTTATTTTAAAAAAGAAAAACCTTGGCTTATACTCAAGTATATGCGGTAATATGAATATAATATTATTGTTTCAATCAAAATCTCACAAACTATTTTTGTTGTTCATCGCGTAATTTACATTTTTGTAAAATATATATATATATCAAGGCTGGTAAAATGGTAGCACTCCAACCCAATAGCTCCTGGTGGTGCGTAAATCCCTTGAATAGACAAGAAATAATGTGGAATCGCACACAGTTTTTGTTTGCAAATAAAAGCTTAGATTGTCGCCATATGACTTCAAACATATCAAGTTATATGGTGACAATATAAGCTTTTATTTGCAAAGAAAAATTGTGTGCGACTCCACATTATTTCAATACAAAAATACCAGCATACTATCGACACTCCTTATCTCCAATCGGCTTCTTATGGGTGCAAGCCTCCCCACAGGCTTGCACCCATAAGTGGGTATGTTTTTATACACAAAAAGAAGAAATGTGTGTCACACATTATATATAAAGGCGTAATCAGTGCACTCTGAGGACTTCTCAAAAACCTACCTTTATATCATAGAAACATCTACATGTTTCGACTAACATGTAGCCGTTTCCGGATATATATATTAGTCCATAAGGTTAACACTTACCTTAATTCCCATCGTATATGCCTAGGTGCCCGGCTGAAGAGAAATGCGGGTGCATGCAGTGGTGGATTAAGCCTTGTTTGTGCCCCTGGCTGTAGCATAGACATGGGCCCCTTACAATTTTAGGCCACGCCCATTTCCCCACACCTATTTAAGCCACACCCACTGGGTACTTAAAGACATATATAGATAGATAAACAGACAGATAAATGGATAATATACCCATCCCATTGTATCTGTATGTTACCCACTCAACTAGAATGAAAGCTCTACGGGACAGGGACCTCCTTTCCTCTTTTGGCAAAGCTCTAGCACTAACATTTATATAATTTATATAATTTATGTATTTGTTCCCCTTGTATGACTTTATTGTATTTCGTTACTGTACAGCGCTGCGTCCACAAGTGGCGCATTATAAATAAACTATAAATACATACATACAAGATTGAGACACTAATAAATGGAGACAGCTACACAGACCAATTAGTAGATATACTTGTCATGCAGACAGACACACAGACAGACACAAAGACAGACACACATACAGATAACCACAGACAGGCAGTCAGACAGACACAGACAGACAGCTAGACACAGACACAAAAATACACACAGACAAACAGATATACACAGACACACAGATAGACACAGACAGACACAGATAGAGACAGACACACAGACATACTGATAGAGGTAGACACAGACAGACAGACAGATACAGATAGACACAGACAGATAGAGACAGATACGTACAGACAAATAGACACAGACAGAAAAACACACAGATAGACAAAGACGAACACAGACAGACAGAGATAGACACAGCTAGCCAGACACACAGACAGGCACACAGGCACACAGAAAAACACACAGATAGACACAGACAGACACACAAACAGACACGGTCAGACAGACACACATATACACACAGACAGACAGATACATACTGACTGATACAGATAGACACGCACAGACACACACAGATAGACACACACAGACAGATACAGATAGACACAGAAAGGCACAGACAGATACAGATAGACACACACAGACAGACAGACAGACACACAGATAGACAGACAAAGACAGACAAAGACAGACATAGACAGACAGACAGATAGATAGATAGATAGACACAGACAGACACACAGATAGACAGAAACAAACAGACACACAGATAGACACAGACAGACACAGAGAGACACACAGATAGACATAGACAGACTGATAGAGGTAGACACAGACAGACAGACACAGACAGACAGATACAGATAGACACAGACAGACATAAAGACACACACAGATAGAGAGACACAGACAGATAGCTAGATAGACACAGACAGACATAAAAACACACACAGATAGAGAGACACAGACAGACAGCTAGATAGACACAGACAGACAAAGACACATACAGACAGATAGATACATAACCAAAAACAGATAGATAACGCACCAAAAATGGTGAACGCATGCGTTACCAAAACGCCAAAGTGCACAATCACATGCGCATAGGAAATCGTGGGGATTTTCGTGTTCCCGTTTTACTGTGGGCCTGGCTATCTGAGCAGCCATTGGAGTATTGCCACCTGCTGACTGCAGTACAAAGAAGTACTGTGAAATCCTGGACAGCACTAGTATTGCACGGTATTTAAGCAGTGCTTGACCGTAAGCAATTATAAGTTATGTCCCAGGAGCCCCCTATGGTACAGTTTGCCCTGCCCATTTGCCAGCCCTGAGTGGCAGATTACAATGAGTTTTTTCCTGGCAGTCGTTATGGGCCCCCTGCAGTTTAGGGCCCCCGCCAGCCACCCTGAAAAGACCTCATTACAATTTGCCACTGGGTACATATACAGTATGGAGGCACTCACAGGACTTCATAAAACTTAACCTTTATTGTTTAACGTGCAATATTGCATCTACACATAACCTTTATTGTTTAACGTGCAATATTGCATCTACACATAACCTTTATTGTTTAACGTGCAATATTGCATCTACACATCCTGAGGACGGCTGTGTCTAGCAGAAACACATCAACATTGTGCCCTGATTGAGTATTACGGAAATATTACCATCTGCTTGTGATGCGATCCGCGCAATGTTTCGTAATCAAAAAATGTGATCGCACATTAAAACACGCTGGTGTGGCCTAGCCCTTAGTCTTTATATTCATGTCTATGAGTATGTTATAACGTAGATATATTAATATCTATCTTTATGTTAAACAGAACCTTTTGCTCACATGACTTGATAAAAATATAGAATAATAGATTCAAAAGCTTCTTCCCATCGGAATCTTTTCTGCTTAAAAACTCATTAAAACTTATTTATTTGCAACAAAGTGAAATTCTGAAAAGATATTACTAAGTACTTTAACATTTATATGCTGTACCTATGATCCATACTATACATACATAATTGATATCCCTGAAAATGGACTCCGGCAAAGTTTACTTTTAAAAGAGAATAAAAAAGTGCAAAATAAAATCTTGGAGAGGGAAGGAGGAAGGTCATTGTATAATTCTTAATAACTTAATGAGCCCGACAAAATGTATTCATCTCTCCAGGTCTTTCTGTAGTTAAATCCTGAGCGGTAATATCAAGTTAACGGGATTAAGCTTGGTGCTAATCAGTGAGGTACTTAGAAACAACCTGTGCCTATTATGAAAATATTACATTTACTGTAATCCACTGCACTCTACCACTACCATTCAATTAACATCTTATAATAACAAAAATGTTTCCTCAGGCCTTAATTATAAATACAACAGTTTGGGAAAGAACAGACTATTCATTGCACTAGAAATCGAAAACTGTATCCAGCACACTCACTGAAAATAATATCCCATTGCCACCCGTTTCTCTCATTCTCTTTCATATACTTAGTGCAAACCGTCTTAACAGTATGTGAAATCCAATGTAGGTGAATATAAATGAACCACGTCAGATTTCTGTATGAGAAAATGTTTATTTGACTTGTTAATCATCATTAGCACCATATAAACAATTTTAACAGAGAATCTGAAGAATAAGGAATTGTTCCCGTTCCCTTACAGATAGCATTTCTACTTATGAGATCCATTTGTGGTGCAATTCAGTGCACTAATGTGCTGCTGCTGCATGCATTATTATCTGGATACACATGTATTTCCATCCATAGATACAAATTGCTGTGTCATTTTTCCTTTGCCTTTGATAATGCAACTTTTTATAAAGGTGCATTATCAATGTCTAATAATGAACTTTTATAACATTGCCCATTACCAACTTAATGACTGTCCACGATCCTGCCTTCTATTAGTGTGGGTTGTGCTGATTTTTGCCTTGAGCACAGCTAATACTAGACTGTTGGTCCTAAAGGAATAGTTCACTGCAAAACTATTCCTTTAATGCGTTGATTGAAGACCGGGAGGTTAAGGAGCAATTCCTTACCTTCCGTTCTTCAATCAATGCCTGTGGAGCCTGGAACGAAGGTAGAAGAAACTTACCTTTCATGCGATCCTCCGCTGTATGTATGTATAATTGTATTTATAAAGCTCCCCAAAGGGGACTCCCCCTCTGGATCCCTCAGGCCAGCCCTCAACCGCCAAGTCCATTTGTTAAAAAAGGATCAGAATTCTACTTTCAGTCCTTCATTCTCCCGGCGTTCTGCATTGCCGGCAGCCACATCTGTGATTGGCTGCCTCCCAGTCAATCACAAACACGGCTGCTTGTCCAGCCCCTGCTTGCAGCTCGATCAAGCAAAGGATCCAGGATTAGAGCGCCGGGGAATGAAGGCATGTAAGTACCGTTCTGATATGCTGTAGGGCTATAAAAAAATGCTTACCCGTATACTTGTGCTGCAGGCAATATTAAATTCAAAATGTAACTAAATATACATGTATTTCAGACCTAGGAAGAAAACAGTTTCGTTTGGAAAAATGGTTCACTCCAGAAAACAGAGTGAGGCCGAGGCTCGTCAACGGGGGCACTGACAAGTGCATTTTGGGGCATAAGTGGTCCCCCAGCACCCCCGTCGGTGAGCACATCGCTAAGCTCGCCCGTTTCCACCAACTTAAAGTTGGCTAATTGAAATAGCCGAACTTATCTTGAGAAAGGCGTTCCCGCCACTTTAGAAATACAAGCGAGTGGTTACTGCGGTGATGTGCGAGAATTGGCAAAAAGCCTATTGTGGCAATAGTGACATTTTTGCTCCTACATAAATTGCGCTAAATCCAATTTTGCCAAAAACAGTCTTTAATAGTCATATAAGTGTCAATATGATCTATAACTTATCTGGAGACTCACACACCACTCACCAGTAGGGAGAAATAAGGTAACTGAGGGAGTGTGAATCTGTGATGGTTCCCGACGTTTTTTGCGATGGCCAGCAGCTGGGATTGCTTGGATTCTTAAGAGTGCTGTGAGTCTCCAGATAAGCCATAAGGAACAATATTGCTTGCACAAAACTACACATTTGAAGGATTATTAAGATGTGTGATATATATCTAGATTCCCTTCCTATTAAAGAATTTAGAAATGAAATACCTTATACTGAGTATTTGCAGCTATAAACAAACAATGCTTTTCCATGGGTATAAAAATGATTATATGGAACTGAATGCTGCTGTTTGTTTATTCTTAGTCAAGGAGGCTCCATTTAATTTTTACTTTTATATTTTACTTTCCTCTGATTCTAAGATCCTGAATCTTTTTAATGAATTACTCTCTTGTCTGTGTGCAAAATATAATCTTCATAATTCTCTTCCAAATGTGCCCTACAATAGGAGTCATTACATTTTATTTCAATTGAGGCGCATTGCAGTAATTGAGCTAATAATTGACCTAGTCAGTAATTGTCTGCCATAGCCGCAATTTCAGTTAGAAAGTATGAAGATTACATCACAATCAGTCCCGTTATCAGAGATAAGAATTTTGGAATGGATTATTGAACTTTATAATGAGGGTAATTCTGTCTCACTGAGATATATTTCTCTTAAAACATCAATATTATTATGAAGATTCAAACTGAAGACTATATATTTCTGCTAAAATTGGAATGCATACAAAACTTGCCCTTGTTGGATAAGAAAACTTAATAGAATTTAAAAACGAGGAACAGATGAGCTAAATTTCATTAGAAAAATTTTGACAATAGATAATAGATAGACAGACAGACATATATGGCGAGATGATTAGAAAGATATAGGGGCATATTTATAAAGGTTTGTTAACTTTTCGCGGCCATTTTGCTGACATTAACGCATAAATCGCGTTTAACGCGATTTATAAATGTCCGAAAACGGCCGCAAAAAGTTAACGAAGCGTTAACCCTTCGCGGCGATACTTACCTGTTACCGCCGCTTCTATTTATAAAGCGGCGGTACTGGTTTCGCTCTGCTAGTTTTTTTGGCGGGGTGGGCGTATGCCCCGCCCCCTTAGGAGATGCGTCGGGAAGGGGTTTTAAGTCCCTTCGCGGCGATACTATACAGCCGCGGGAATGGCACTCGCCGTGGCATATCGCGGGAATGGCACTCGCCGTTATAAATACGGCGATAGCGCTATTTTCGCGGCTGCGATGTGCGGCGGTAATTTTTTTGGCGCTATTTTCGTTCCTTTATAAATATGCCCCATAGTGTCACCTATTTCATTTTAAGCCCAGACTTAAATGAAGAGAAAAAGCTCTATGTTCTGCTGGGAGAGGTAGAAGCAACAGCAAAAATTTTGACTCAGTATATAAAAGCATTTCACAGACTGAGAGAAGCATAAATAAATTAATGTCCATGGACTTCTTACCCTGTTATACCGTTATCCCTCCCCAACCATTATATCATAGGACCTCTTTATATTCCCAGATTAATGGCCATAGACCAGCTGTCCAGTCATACCCTTATCCCCTCTACTATTATATCATAGGGTTAAACCACTTTATATTTCCCAGATTAGTGTTCATAGACTTCCTGTCCAGTCATACCCTTATCCATCGTACCGTTATATCCTAGGACTGAACCCCTATCCCCATTCCCATACTAATGCATTTCCCTTATTTTTGTTTTTATTTATTTTTTGGCAATGTCAACATGTAACTTGATCAGTTGATCCTGTCAATAAAGCTCTTTTTGATTTGATTTGACAGATATAGATCATTGGATAGATAGATAGATAGATAGATAGATAGATAGATAGATAGATAGATAGATAAATGAAAGATAGGTATTTTTTGTTCTTAACCATATTCAAGCTAAATGTTGAGTTTAACAAGCATATGGGGAACTAATAATACTTAGGAGGAACAACATTATATCTTATTTTTACTATATGACAAAGAGAGTCATGGCTTCATATAGTTTATTGTGCTATTTAATTTGAACCTTGTCGACAGACCTATAACTAGTAAAAGCATGAATCATGTTAGTCTACACTACACACTAACAATAAAAGGACGATATCGTCAGATGGTATTTTCCCTTTTATCATTAGTGTGTGTAGCACATTTCTGAGTGCTCCCAATAGCACCGTACGTTCACTGTCACGATCGCTCAGAAATGCCTGAAAAGGGAAAATACTTGGGGCTGTGTGTAGAGGGATCTTTAGAAAATTGCATGTGTGTACCCGGATTTAGTTAGGGCATTATGGCAATGTTTTGTTTGGGGTTTTGTCTTCCTAATAAAAATTGCTTACAATACCAGTTGTACTCAAATGCTTACTTGCTCTCAGCTCCCGTGGCATGTCTTCTCTTTGAGCATCATTGGGGTATTGGGCTCCATTTAGGTCTTTCGACTCTTTCAACAGTGCGCACACTCCCTGGGCCTCATGCACAGTCTCTTTTGGTGCTCGCTAAGCTGGGGTGCACAGATGCTTCCTGCCTTCGCTCTACCAGCTGATGCTGTTTGTACAGTGCAGCTGTAAGCAGGGTTCTGATTGGTCAGTCACTCTTTTCTCTTCTTCTATTGGCTCTCTAATGTTTAAATCTTTCCTTTTTTTTTCCTGGTTGCCCAACATAGTGTTTGGCTTGCTTCTTTTTAATCGGTGTGATTATACTCATTCATCCAGGTCATGGTATATCTGTTGTATTCAATTATATCAACTGGACTTGAAGTTTAGTTCTTGAAGACATTTCGCTAGTCATCTGACTGGCTTTCTCAATTCAGAATGACTTTTACAAGAATCTGCGGCAATTATGTACCCTGGAAAATCCAAATTAGCATATCACAGCCAGGTGTTAAGGGCGTGATTGGATAGTGGCTAAGTAGTTTCAAGAACTAAACTTCAAGTCCCGTTGATCTAATTGAATACAACATATATGACTAATCCTTTGGTACCTAGTTTGGCCCTTGGCTTGTTCCTTAACTATATTTTGTCTGATCTCTCTCATATTGGATAATGGTTAAACTTGCTTGACTACTTCTGTGCTTTTTCCAACGTCAGAGTCTTTCAGGCCTCAATCTCAGTACTGTGTGCTTTAATACCTGGGGGTAAACCATGTCCCACGAAGCATCACCAGCATTCTGGCAAATGGGGGCATGTCTATAGGTGAAAGCAGCAGTAAAAATTAGGGTATTAAAGAGGACTGTAAGGATTGGATACAGCATTACACCTGTATGTTTGCTCCATGCTTGTCCAGTGGTGAGCAAAATCTTATGGATTAATTTACCCTTAAATTTTCTCCCTCTGATTTTCCCCATGATTCAAAAAATCTTCTTCTATTTAATTAAACTTTACTTCTCAATTCTATTTACAACCTTAACATACTGAAATTTATAATATTTATTATAGCCCATTAGTATAGTATTGTATAGTATATTTTAGTACAGCATTGTATAGTACTTCTTGAAGTATATTACATGCAGGTCTTACTTGTGTCAGTTCCTTACCATTAGTGAGACTTTTTAACATTCTGCAATTCCGAATTAGAAATTAATGATCAGTTTGCTGTAGAATACAGGGGGATATTTATAACAGAAAATAAAGAACAGTCCTATGAACTCTTGCCCAATGTGGCCGTAACGTACCAGTTGCTAAAATATATGAAATAGCTGTGGAGTCCCATTGAGAGTTATTGGCCCAGAGCTGTGTCCTACTAGCGATCCAATTTCATTCATAGTGAGCTCTGGATTTTGTTGTTTATTTGTATGTAGTCTAAGATTAATTCTGTTATTTGTGCAAATATAAACTTACTGTCAAGATTACTGGAAATAAGAATACATGCTTTGGTAGTTTGAGACTTTCGTACATGCTACAATTGTATTCTATTATTCCAGGGTTTTTACTTTTAAGTATATAGAAAAGTGACAGGGAGAAAAAAGCACTATGTTCCCATGACAAGTACAACTGTGCAAACAAATATCCTGGGACAAATTAAGTCATTTATTCACCACATCACACACAACAGCTAAAGAACCTCCGGCTGAACATTAATTCCAGAAACAAACAGATTTGTACAACCTCCAGCTGTTTAACTGGAACTCCAGGTCCACATTCATTGCCAAATGACTGGTAGAGATGCTAAGATGCACCAGCAGGGAATATAGTTCAAATAAAAAAGAACGATATAGCAATCGGCAATCAGAAACATGATACTTTCAATGCTTAACGATATTTAACAAAAGTCCAGCAATCATAGTAATTAACGTAGAATAAAGACATACGTACATCTAGTCCCCTCTTAACCCTACCTAACAGTTGATCCAGAGAAAGGCAAAAAAAAAAAGCTAAAAAGGGGGTAAAATTCCTTCCTGACTCCAAATGACAATCGGAAAGTATCCCTGGATCAACCAATTCTCAATATTTTTTAGTTTTAGAAACTTATCTAGGCCACTTTTAAAGCTATTCAATCAGTTATCATTAACCTTTTTTGGCCAAGGGGAATGGGGGTGGATTTCTTCAATTGACAATATATAATCCCTGATATCCAACTTCATAACGCACCACATCCAGCAACATCAGAGTTGTAATAAGGTCCATATGACCCCCCCACATCTTGGATTGGATCAGATGAATCTCTTCATCAACTGCATAGGACATGAGTCTAGGTTAGGGAATAAATGATTTTGCAATGGAAATATAAAAATGCTTGTGCAAACAATAAACTATCCTTAGGGTAGAAATATTGCAGCTCTGATCCATATTTATTAACGTAAGCAATGCTGCCTGTGCATAATAAACTATACAGAGAAAATACTATGTATGAATGAATATGCTTTGCAGACAGTAAAATTCAATAATCAACCAATCAGATGTCATTTAACATTTGAAAGCTAGCATCTGATTGTTTGCGGCAAAATTAGCACAATTTTTAATGATAAGAACAGTGTTGCCTGATTCTTTTCAATCTGAGGAAATCAATATACTGAACACACTCAGGGTTATTATCGTTAAAAAATTGTGCTAATTTTGCCCCAACCAATCAGATCTTATTTAACATTTTAAGCAAACATCTGATTGGTTGGGGCAAAATTAGCACCATTTTTAACAATAAGAACTTTTATTGAATCTCCCTACTTGTATTTGTGATCTGTGCACACAATAAGCTGTTTATATAAAGCACAAAATATTGCAGCAATGTTTTGTTTATGTGGACCTACAATGTAAACCCAAACTGTGTACACTATAATATAGTTGTGCAAATGAAAGGTGCAGCTACAGTGGTGTGCTACCCCATCTATGCAACTCATGATGGATAAATGGTAAAATATCCTATTTTATTTGCATGTAGAAGAAACAATATAGGATTGATACAGAATGCCCACATTGCGTATAAGTCTGCATGGCACAGGTTAACACATCCTATAGCATTGAATTTTCCCTTTTTTTGTTGGCTTAAGGTTTTTTGTGACATGATTGGCTTATTACCACATTTGTAAGCTGCTACTTTATAAATAGCTATTTTTTTTAATTTATTTATTGTAAAATGAAAAGCCCCAGTATTAAAATGCCTAAAATGTCTTTTTTTTTTACATTTACATGTTGGGCTTCAAATAACCCCAATTACCAATCATGGGATATTTTATTAACTTTATTCATGTAAAATCCTTTATCGTTATTGTTTTTTTTGTTACATTTTTTTTGACACTATGGGGTTAATCAATGTTGGTTAGGAATACAGGTTGTCACTTTTTTTCTTATTTACATATATATCTTTCACCATTCTTGGTTATTACACTTAATAGAAAGCTTGTTAGTGTAAAACATGTAGTGATATCCTTTCACTTGTGTATGCTGTACTACAGAAGAACAATGTATTTGATTGGAGAGACACTTCATTCAGGACAAACGCTCAAGCGGAACATTAACTGTATATTAGTCAGCCTTGCTTGCGGACTAGGCTAGCCTACACTGTACAGATGAGAAGTAAGGACATTAAATGGGAAATTTGGTCTCCAAATTATTGCCCTAATGCAAAATATTGCTTTCTTGTACCTTTAAAACAAGCCAAGATTGATGTCTCTAACTGTCTTGAACCTTAAGATACAGGTATTTTTTATTTCCTAATTTGCATTCTCCAAAGCTGTGACAGACACACCATGAGCTCTCATAAGCCCCACCCCAAAAATCAATCTTATACTGTATAAAGCTACATCAGTTACAGACCTGAGACCATTCTCTGGTTTTCCTTTGCATATGAACACCTGCCTATGTAAGGGACACATTTTTCTGTTCAGACTTGTGGCTAGCTTTAAAAACAATAAAAAATTTCAGGGGTAAGGCTTATGATGCAGCAACATGTTGTTATTATTGTGGGTTTATTTAGCACCAACATCTTTGTTAGTGCTTTACAATTACATGTATACATGTATCTGAAGACCTTGCAATCTAAGCACATTTATTTGGCACATACAACCTATCAGTATGTCTTTATGATTGTGAAGGAAACCAGAGTGCCCGGAGGAAACTTATGGAAGCACGGGGAGAACATACAAAACTCTTGATTTGTCCAAGGGTGGATTTGAACTCAGGACTTGCTGCCCATAAACATGTTAAGTGGTTATGTTTTTCCCCTCTGTTCTACCATTAGGATGCAAGTGGGAATGTATTTAGCCAGTGGTGAGTGGGCAGAGCAATGGTATTGGAGAAGTGTAAACCTCTCCTTTGCATGAGGGGCAGCTTAAGCTGCTGGTAAAATTAAGACGTAAACTTTAGGGAAGAACATTTAACCCCAGTATGGAAGGTCCTATCTAATTAGCTATATGCACTAGTGCAGGTACTATAATATTATATGAGTCTTGGAATGTACATTGATCCATTTTTTTTTATTTGTTTGCACTAAAATATTAAGTCAGTTTAGAAGCACTTTCACTATAGGTTATTGTTATTTCGCCTAAGGAGTGCTCCCACATACTTGCACCCTCACTTACTGCCTCCCTGAACATAGAATTAGTACATACAGAACCATATTGTAGTGTGGTCGAAGATTTTATTCTGCCACTTTATCTTTAAGGCTGGGTACACACTCTGGGTACACGATCGCTTGGCCGGGACAAATGTCCGTCAGTCATGGCAAATTCGGCCGTAGACGAATTTGTGAGTGATCGGTCACGCGGTCCCATAGGGAACCGCACGATCGGTCAGAATTTTCCGACATGTCCGATCGTTCATTCGTCCAATTGGGACGAATGAAGAATCGATGTTGGTCACGACTGCCCGCCCTACACCAGCCGATATTTTCGCCTAAGCATTTTGCATCCTGAGATGAGGATAATTACATGCTTTTGGACATTTTACTGAAAGCATCAGGTGTTTAAAATCATCTTGTAATCCATTGACAGAATTCATTGCTGTCATTTATGCTAAAAGGGTAAACTGAGGTCACATACCCTGGGAGAAGAATTAAAACTGATTGAAGATGAAATGCGCTTTAAAGCTACCTTCTTTTGTAAAAATAGTCAGATACTACATTTCACTCCATTTTTTGACTTATCCATTAGGTTATAATGTGTTTTTTTTCCTTTACACCTTTGTCTAGCCTATAGTTTTTCCATGGTACACATTGCATTGAACTGAGCTGCCTTGATATTTAAATGATCATTTTTAAATCACCTAAAACACACACATGCAGGTGGCTAGAATAGAAAGCGCATTGTACTTATTTCCTTTAAAGATTATGCATTCAAAATGTGTTTTTCGCTATCAGATCCTGTTTCTGTAGCACGCGCAGTGAAATCTGCAATGCATGCTAACATAAGCAGGAAAAATCATCAAAAGGTGAAACAAAAAGGCACCAAATCCCTCAGTGGGGCTCTACAAAGTTATTCCAACCAGGAGAGCTGTGAACAGAGGGACCTAGTGACAAGTCTCTCATGGTTTTTCCTCATGTGCTCAGTTTGCTAAATAGGAAGAGTATGTATATGTGGACCCTGTGATAAAGGCTGATATACAATGCCCTTTCCCTATCTTCCTCTTAATTATAAGGTTTTACATTTTCAGCTTTGCTTTTCTAGTCAATATTAAAATGCAAATATTTTATGAAGCATCTGTTGTATTAAGTTGGATCAACTGGACTTAAAGTTTAGTTTCGCTAGTCATCCGACTGGCTTTCTCAATTCAGAATGACTTGTACAAGAATCTGTTGGTAATTTAGTACCATGGAAAGTCCCAATTAGCATATAACAGCTAAGTGTTATGGACCTCCTGATGCAAGGTGTGGATGCATTGTGACTAAGAGGTGTTATCGAAACTGCCCAGGGTAAGGTGTCAAAACAGATTTTGACAGTTTTTTTTACAGACAGTACATGGCAGAAAGTTGATCTTGAACCCCCCCAACCTCTATTCAGGTTTGGTTTCTTTATCTTCACTTAAATGGCCTCCTTGACACCTTTCTTGAACCAGTCCTGTTCTTTGCCAAGATGTTGACATTACAATCTTTTTCCTTAAGATGTCCTTTTTCCTTAAGATGCAGATACAGCCAATTCCTCCGGTCAGGACTCAGCTGTGTACCTACATCTTAAGGAAAGACACCAACTGCCTGCAATTGTACAATGCTGTTTTGACACCTTACCCCTTGCAGTTTCGATAACACCTCTTAGCCACAATGCAATCACACCTTGCATCAGAAGGTCCCTAACACCTGGCTGTCATATACTAATTGGGACTTTCCAGGGTACTTAATTGTCAACAGATTCTTTCTGAATTGAAAAAGCCAGTCAAATGACTAGCCAAAAATCTTCAAGAACTAAACTTTAAAGGTTATGTCCAGCAAAAATCTAAGTTTGTTTCTAACTGATTTACTGAAGAACAGGAGGTAAATGCACTATCTCTTGCCTCCCGTTCTTCAGTAAATCTTACAGGAGAGGAGAAGACACTTACCCGCGGACCTGCTCCAGCGCCGACTTCACTGACAGTCTCTGACGCGTCCCCGCTCCTTCGCATGTGCGCACAGTGCAAAGGACTGGAGATGCCTTGGAGGCAGGGAATTTCGGGGCTGGAGCGGGTCCGCGGGTAAGTGTCTCCTCTTCTCCTGTAAGATTTACTGAAGAATGGGAGGTAAGAGATGCATTTACCTCCTTTTCTTCAGTAAATCAGTTGGAAACAAACTTATATTTTTGCTGGACATACCCTTTAAGTCCAGTTGATCCAACTGAATACAACAGAGGTACCATGACCAGGATGAATGAGAACCTTCACAAGCATTTATTGAAGCAGATATAAAGCCTCCAAATAGCTCTAGGTTATAAGGTTGCCTACATTTCTCTGTGGGCTGCTTGATGACATTGCTAAGCTATGTGTGAAGAGATATTCCTGCATTGAGGGGAGGACATGCATAAAGACATGTTCCTCTCTTTGAGTCACATGTTCCTTGTCTCCAAGTTAAGTAGGGAAGACTGTTCTGTTTAGCACAAGAATTTCCACATCATAACCTTCACATCCTTTACCATCTTTAAAACATACAGTACATTTGGTTGAAGACTTCTTCAAATAATAATAAAATGTAATAACAAACTGTCCTTCATTTTTAAGTTGTTTGCATTTATCTTCCTATAGAACGTTAATGTAACCATCAGCACTTTTTACTTTTTATTACCTAGTATCCAAAGGGCAACCGCAATTTATCTGAGATTTATTGAGTGAATTTCTTGGCAATGTGTACAATTTAAGATATTCTTAAATACAGTTTAATACTACACAATAGTTAAATATTCCAGTAGTTTCTTGAAAATGTCAAACTATATTGAAGCTAATATAGCTTGACATTTTCAAAGATTTGCTCTTTTTTTATTGGTCTAGCAAACATATTCTGAATCATCTATTAAAGAACATCATCCTGTATTACTTTTTACAGCAATATCATTTGTGGTAACACAATTGAAAACAAGAATTTTGTGGAAATGACTGATTACTACACGAAAAATAAATATTGGTATTGATCCCTTAACATTTAATGCCACATTTGGGTGCATGGGTTTTTATTAAATAAAATGTCTAATATACTTTTAAGGTCCAGCTGTAAGGATGGATTCCAATTCACATGAGGAGATATACTGGTTTGCATTCTCAGAATGTATACAAACTTTTTATGTACATCACAATCTTTATCATTACAATGTGATTCAGCTCTAAAAGGGGCCAAGGAGCATTTGTGGGAGAGAGTCAATTTCTCTAAATTGTTGCTTTCATTCATTTCAGCACCAGTTTTTAATTTAAATTTTTAGTAAATTACTAATTATATATAGAGGGCCGTTATCGTATAGATGGTGTAAACTGTTGATAGATGTTACATAAGTATTTGCGTCAGAAAGTCACATTAAAGGGTATGTCCACCCCAAACTAAAATTTGGTATCTTGCAGGAAGACAGGCAGAACATGGCAAGGGAACGAAGGCTGGTATCTACATTTGGGGAGGACTTTGAAACCTATAAACCATGCAAGGTCGAGGTTTATAGCTATTTCCTGCAGGATACCAAATTTTAGTGTGGGGGGGTGGGAAATACTGTTAAAAAACTTAACTAATATTACTTACCAGAGTCCTTAAAGTTAGTGTTGCTGTTTTAAATGGGGTTAAACACTTATTAAGCTTGGTTTGTTCTCTTATGAAAATTGGTGTAAATCTCTGATAGTTATCAGAGTTTAGGGACCCAGTGACAGCATAATCCATAAGCTCAGATTTAAAAAGAGATGCTGTATGCCTGGTTCTTATTACAGCAGGAGAGCAAAATTGTTTTTCAGCAGTTGCTTAGCAAAGTACTCAGCGGTCTGCTGTGCTTCTGTAAAGAAAACCTCTGCTACGTATAAGATGGCACAGTTACAGTATGACAGTAGAAGGAAAAGTAAAATGCTTTGTGCATTTTTACTGTTTCACATAAAGCAGTTTGAGGTGTAAATCCCGAAGAACTGTCTAAATATTGTACAAACCCTTTCTAGTATGGAAGTAAAAGGAACGTGGTGTGTGCAGGTCTGTATGCTTCAACTGGTAAACATTATGAAAAGTGAACTATTCCTTTAATGTATTAATTGAAGGAGGGGAGGTTAAGGAGCTATGAATTACATCCTGTTCTTCAATCAATATCTAAGGATCCAGGTATCACCTTTAGGAGCCGTCCACTAGCCGGGACCTAACAAAGGCATGTACCTTCTCAACCAGTATGTTGCTACTCACAGACCTAGCTGCGTCCCGATGACTCAGGTTGAGTTACTCATGCCTGGTCCTTGCATGGTCAACTGATGGGGATCCTGTAGCGTCCTGTTTGGGGCTTACAGATGTTCAATGTCTCCACTTACTGTGACTGGATGCCTGCATGACCTTACTTAGTATAGTAACACCTCTTGCAACTATTTCAAAGATAATTGTTCATGTAAGATGTTAGGAAGCAGGAAAAGGTGAAAAGGGAAAATCAGAAGAGAGTGCATGGGAGAAAAGAATAAAGTAAAAAATAAAGATCAATTTATATGGAGGTATCATGTCTAGATATAATTTATTTTAATACTGAGGGCAAATCCATATTTAATTGGTAAGGGATCTATTAAAGGACAACTACACCTTTAAAATTAAAAGTACCTGGGACAGTGAGGTAGGACTGATTATTCCTACCTCCCAATATATTTTAATGGTGGAGCACCAGCTCTTCTAGTTTTCACCTACCAGGTTAGTGTCCTTGACCTTCTGTATTAAAAATAATACTGAAGCCAGTAAGAAGCCTGTCAAAAACAGTTTTCTTTATGCTGGTGTAGTACAGAAACAATATTGGGAGATAGGAATTACCAATACTACCTGTCCCAGGTGCTTTTCATTAATTTGTCTTGAAGAGCCAAATTACTGTTCTTTCTATTTCTTCTGTTTTATTCTTGCTTTTTTGTACTATATCTCCTTCCACAGTGTGGAGCTAGAGACATGAAATGAAGTACAGATGTGCAGGATACAATAGGAGAAGTGTGCTTTCTTCTCAATAAGGAATCCGTGAAAGCGGTACCGCATTATCTGTGAATTTCGAGATATTTTTTTTATCAATTTCTGTCATTTAAAACACACCTGGGTCCAAGGCTACGGTGTCTATGTTTCAGAATCATACTAACTACATACAAACGCACAAAACTACACAAACAACACATAATTTGAAACACTTTTAAAATGTATACAATAAAGCACAATGATAAATATATGTAAAGCACAATGTATGTTTAATGTATTTATTATGAAGTATGACATTTAGTCCTCCAGCTGTAATGGAGTTTTAAAACCTGCAGCACAGACATGCACATTCTCATCCAAAATGCAGCATTTCAAGCTAAATTTAAAGTTTATACTTTCCCTTTCTAGTTTTAACTGTTTTTTTTTTTTTAAAGAAAAAATATAATTTTATATGCAATATAGTTCTCCTGTAATACTGAGATGAAATACGGCATATACTTTAAACCCACAGCTGTATTATTACAACTGAGGAAAGCTAGAATAAAACAGAAATACATCTCTTACTCATCATAATCACTCCATCTGAAATATATTTTCATTTTATCCTGTGACAGATTTTTTGCCGATAATGTTTGTGTGAAATATTTGCTCTGCACTATAATTTGCAACAACATTTTGGAGTTCCATAATTCTTTGTTTTAATCCTGTTATCATTGACCTGTTAAACTGAACAATTATGGACATCAGTTTTAATGAACATTTAGATCATATTTTATTACAATTTACAAAAAACTCATTGTATCATGTCAGAATAAATTATAGAACAAAACTCTAAATTTAGTCACGTATAGCAATGTTATAAAGGATTAAGCTGTACGGCAGTGATTCATTTCAAAACTGAAAATGTTATGCTGTCAATACTATATTGAGTGTATTGAATTTGCTTCTGATGTATACAGTATATCTATTGTAGATGCAGAATGTTTGGTGTTAAAAGCTTAATGTCAAATGTGACTACTTGCATTTTAGTATATTGGTTATGAATAATTCAGTTTATTGATGGACACTTATTAATGACCGTGGATTGGCGTAATTATACTTGAGTATCCAAGAGCCTTGTTTGCTTGTTGTCCTGGTGTGTTTTTTTCTGAGAACAGTGCATGTTATGTTGGAATGCTGGTATTATTTCCATTTCCATTGTCCATTTGGAGTATGTCAGATTGCGTTTTTTCCTTCTGGCAGTGTCTCTTGTATTTGCTGTCACTGCAAGAAAAAGAAACCAATCTGATTTTTTGTTTAGTTCACAAAAAATCATGCAAGATTGTGCAATTGAAAATAATAAATATTTAAAGAAAAGATCATTATGGATTGAAAGTTTGGTCCTGAGAATCACATCTTTCATAGTCATCTCTGTATCTACCTTTTAGATACACATAGTATTCCTTACATAACGGACTACTGTATAAATACAGTATAGCGGATATCCTTTCAAACTGCTTATCTATGAAATGTATCATGTAGTATTGGAAATAATAACAACTCCCCTCCCATTTTTAAAAAATATATTGATATTATTTGCCCTCTTGTTCCATGGTGGGTATAGTAAATATCCAGGAAAGGATGTTATATTCACTACATTCCTCAATGGCATGGAAGGAATGTGCTGGTAATGTCATTAAAGTCAGTTTGTAGATGTTATTAACATTTTAAGAATATATTCCATGGGATAAGACAATGTTCAATCTTTGGTCCTATCTATTATTGCAATGTATGTGCAGCATTAACAGACATCTCCACCCCATTATATCCGAAGAGCACAGGAGCATTTGTAGATTTGCCCAATTTGAATGCTAAAGGTCACTGTTACCAAGTGTTATTCTCTCAAGGTCATTACATTTCTATAGTATCCATCATTTACAAAATAAATAATAAAAAGGTACTTTACAATAATAATTGTACATTGTATAGTTCCTAACATTCCCTTAATAAAGGTCTAAAATATAAAATGTTGATGCAGCATGTACATACAGTTTTAAGTCATCTATTTAATGTTGTCTAGTTTTTCATATTTATTATACAATGAATAACTATTCATTCTGTTTACAGGAATTCTGATTTGCTAATTCTGTAAATGACAATGAAATTGATGTACTGGCTGGTTTCTCTCTTGTGGTGAGCTTAAGAAATTACATGTAGATATGACCCGTTCCATCTTTATTCCCATCTTTATTTATGTTTTGTTCATAAAATACAATTCATGACAACAGGCTTGTTGCTTAGGGAATATATTTCAGTTTGGAACTTAAAAGAGAAAGATTAAGTATAAACTTTTAATTTGGCTTGAAAGGCTGCAATGTGAGTGTTTTTGTTTGCAGGTAATATAGACAGTATTCAGTGCTAATTAGGTGTGCTCACAGCTGATTGCAATAAGCTGCTCACAGGTGAATTAAATTAGGAGGTAGATAATTAGCACTAATTAGATCTGCTCACAGGTGAATTAAATCAGTAGGCAGATAATCAGCACTGATTTTCTCACAACTGATGCAATCAAGAAGCAAGTGCTGATTGTGACAGCAACACGTCCATTAAAGGGCATGTCCACCCCCAAAACTATAATCTCCACCACTACTGGCTCCACTGTGTAGTGTAGTTTAATCCTTACCTTACATACCAGCTCCAAATGGTTCTCCAGGAATCCCCCCCCCCGTCCAAAAAACTGTCCACCAGGAGTACTGCAGAGTCCATATAGGACTCTGCCTCCTGTCTCCCCACCGGGTTAGCATGCACACTGCAGCCCTCCCCCCCTCTCCCACCCGATTTGGTCTCCCTCCCCCTAGCTCCAAATCCTTTTTATATCTTATTGGGTATTAGGTATTGGTCCCCCAGCCCCAACCATAATAACCTTATATCCAGATACTCCCCAGATATTTACTTACCTTGCCTCTCTCCTCCTCCATTCTAAGCAGCCGGCAGCCGCGTCCGTGATTGACTGCCTCTCAGCCAATCACAGACGCAGGTGCAGGTCCCGCCCCTGCTTGCAGTTCCATGCAGGGGGAAAGAGGAAAAGTAAGTAACTACCGGGGGGGGTGTTCTGGATATAAGGTTATTGCATTTGGGGCTAGGGGAACCAATACCTATAAAATATCAAAAGTGGTTGGAAAGGGTGGACATGCCCTTTAAAGTCTATGCACAAAGTCTGTAAATTCGCTGATAAATTAAAAATGCGTTTATGGAGGATTCCTTAGCTGGGTAATAGCACACTTCAACTATGTGTAGAGTCTGTACCAAATGTCTTGTCTCCAGCTCAAAAACCAAACCAAATAATAGGACAAATAGAGAACAAGAAGAAATATAAAAAAAGCAGGAATTTCAATCCAAATAAAAGGGGAACTTTGGTCTTCATACAAGTTTCCTACCTTTAAAATGAGCCATCAACAACCTCTCTACGAGCTCCACAGCTCAGGATATAAGAAAATTACTAACCAGAAAGTTAATGGGGGGGAGGCTGACATGTGACATTCCTAAGGTTGGTCCTCCACTTTGCCGCCGGCAAGCACAACCTCAGACTTCAGTTACAGGACAGTATACAGGAAGTCCATCCCCCTCCCTGCTGTGTAAAGAGCCCCACAGAAAAGCTAAGGGAATCTACAGCCCTACTCTCCCACTATGTGAAAACAGCCTTTTCAGAGTTCTCTACTATATAACAAAGGGGTTTGTAGCTAGGGGGAGGGAGGGGGGAGGGCTGCAGTGTGCATGGCAAAATTCTCCCAGAGGGGAGACAGGAGGCAGAGTCCTATATGGACTCTGCCAGGCTCCTGGTGGCCAGTTTTTGGGACTTTGGAGGGGCATAGCAGGGCAGCCATTTGGAGCAGGGATGTAAGGTAAGGATTTTATTACACTACAGAGTGGGGCCAGTAGTGCATGAAATTATAGTTTTGGGGGTGGACATGCCCTTTAAAGTACAAATGCATTATTTCAGAGGACATCAATAGCTGCATGTTACAAGTAGTCAATGTTTATTAGTATGAGCTTATGAAATGCTGTAGAGGAAGCCAATTAAAATGGGTACTAAAAGGTAATCAACATTAATTTATTAAATGGAACAAAATGATTCAAACTCAAAATGCATACACACAAGACTCTGTTTCCAAAGAAGTCAGTTAAAGAATAGGAGTCCCTACAGTACATAAATAAGTCTTCGCAAATGCAGGCAGGCAGTCACAAAAGTTGTATCTTTCCCAGTAAATTCTCAGACAATTATTTTGAAAACCTCCTGTTTTCGAATCCAGATAGGCAATGTAATATTGCTTCATTTTATAGCGTTTCATTTATCTTTCTTGAAAACTGTAAGTTTTTGTTTGAAGACAGGCGAGCTAGTAAATAAGACACTGAATATTTATGTCTAAATATATTTAGATTTTTTCCATATATTAATAATACTTAATGCAACTTCACATCTTTATTGGTATGAGCAAATGCAATACAGAAGTAAACAAATTTGTTGATCTGGAGGACTATGGATGAAGTTCCAAGCAGAAACTTACTCCCAGGACTAACTCCAGCAGGTTCATTCATCCTTTCTTAAATATAAATAACCGCAGTAGGTCCAGTAATCCTTTCTAAAATATAAATGACTCCTGAAGTCTGCATCCACATTGGGTCTTTCCACAGCGTTAAGGAAGGGTATGAAGCAGAAATACTGTACTAAAATGCTGGAAGCATCTACTGAGCACCGATTTTGCTGACACTGGCAATATATCAGAGGAATAACAAGAGGAGGCGTGCACACTGGAAAGGAAAACCAAGACTCCCATTCATAAAACCCTTTTTGCTTTATTGAAGATAAATTACAAGCATTGTCCCAGAGGTCCCACTCACTGGGATTAAACACTAACAGTGAGAAGGACCATTTACATATTGTACAGTTTTTACTTTTATTCCACAAAATGACAAATTGCATCGCATTCCTGTTGCTATTAATAGAAACAACGCAGGCCTGCAGAATAGGAGATAAACCCATGCTAACCCGATATTACATTGGGAACCGTGGGTTTAACTCCTTTTTAGCAAATAGTGGGCGGAATTACATCTCCTGTTTAGCTCTTCTGGCTTAACAGACAAATGCTACACTACACAGCCCATGAGGTTCACACAGCCAATCATAGGTTCAAATCCCCAGAAATTGTTGTTTTCATTTTTCCTCAGTGCTTGATTTATGATCGCTATCCTAGATTTACAATCGTGATCATAAATGAATGATCACCCTAATGGTTGTTAAATGGGCGATACTGCTAAAAATGTAATTTTTTCGATTTTTTGCGAATTTTGGAAACCTGTATACAAAAAAAGCCATCTTGCAACTAGAGTGGGTTCCGAGAGGGTTCAGAGAAGAGGGACAACTAAATAATAAGAGGAATGGTGAAGCTTGATTATAAAGACAAAATAGATAAGGGTTATTCACTGTGGAAAAGAGATGCCTGTGTGTGGATGTGATCAGTTTAACAAATGGGCAATACAAGAAACGCTCTGTTGCATTATTCGCCCCTTATCATGTTAGAGGACATTTCAAAAGACACGAGTGCATCCCTTAATATTAAAAGGAAAGAAGTTTTATCCACTGTTTGAATGATGGATATGTTTCTAAAATGATATTTAAAGTTAGTTGGATTAATACATAAAGCTCTTGTTGAGCCATAGATTCTTCTGATTGTTAAATTTTATCCACAATAATAAAAATAACAAATATGAATTAAAATCTGAAGGCTTTTCATTCATGTGATCACAGTAATGTATACTAAAACCCCTTTGTTTATAAAGTATGCCAGTGTGCAGATAATATGATATTGTATGGGGCCTAGGAATCTGCATTGATTATATTTTCTATGTTTGTATAAATGTCTGACCAGATCAGTAGCACTTCCGCTAAATGTACCATATATACTTGAGTGTAAACCAAATTTTTCTACCTTTAAAATCATCTTGAAAGTCTCCTCTCAGTTTGTACTCGGGTCTGTGCTGATCTGGATGCTGCTGGACAAAATCACATAGCCCTGGGAAAACAAAAGCTGTACCCTGTAACACAGAATCCTCTTGATTTCAGTGGGTTAGGCAATTGTTGTCCTGCTCACTCAGCTCAGCCCAGACTGCAAGGGAAATGGGGAAAAAACGATCTTTAAAGGGCAAGTCCAGTCCCAAAATGAAAACTTACATACAGGTAAATCGTCCTCCAAAACCCTAAACGGTAATAGTTTGAAATCTGTAATATATAAGTCTAATCTGAAATCCTGCACAATTTCCTGTTTCTCCTGTTTCTGCTTCCTGGTTCTCCCAGTTAGCAACTGTCAGTTATGGATTTGATAGTTGACATCACAGCCAATGACTAAATGTTAACCCCCTGTCTGCCTCTTCTGAGCATGCCCAGGCTCAGTAAAGGCTCAGTACAGGTTTCTAAGTGGCTCAGTTTCCATGAGGCATCCAGAAGCATAGTAGACATACAGTAATAAATTCATAGGACAAACTATGATATATCAACATATTTTAAAGAGGCCATTCTTTCTAAAATATGTTATTATGAGGGTGGAGTTGTCCTTTAAGTGTTCAGGCTGCACAGAAAGGTATGTAGGGCACATCTGTGTATGGGACTTTCTATGAGACTGTGTATGGGGATGTGTATTGGTTTGCACCATAACGCAAACACACTGTGTGAAAGAGTGATTCTAAATGGCTCAGTTTCCACGAGGCATCCAGAAGCATAGCATACATGCAGCTGTGTATGGGACTTTCTATGGGGCTGTGTCTGAGACTTTCTATGGGGCTGTGTATGGGACTTTCTATGGGGCTGTGTATTGGACTTTCTATGGGGCTGTGTATGGGACTTTCTATGGTGCTGTGTATTGGAATTTCTATGGGGCTTTGTATTGGACTTTCTATGGGGCTGTGCATTGGACTTTCTATGTGGCTGTGTATTGGACTTTCCATGGGACTGTCTGTGGAACTATCTATAGGGCAGCCGATGGGAGAAAGTCAAAAAAGGTTAGAAGTTAGGACCTTCCAGACTGGAGTTACCTTGATGTGGTTGGAAGGCTTTTCATTCATGTGATCACAGTAATGTATACTAAAACCCCTTTGTTTATAAAGTATGCCAGTGTGCAGATAATATGATATTGTATGGGGCCAAGCAATGTGCATTGATTATATTTTCTTTGTTTGTATAAATGTTTGACCAGATCAGTAGCCCTTCTGCAAAATGTAGCTGTAATTTAGCCTAAGGAGTGCTTCCACAGTCATTCTGTTGTACAAATTTATATTTGTACTGCGTGTTTATATGCACGAACATTTTTGATAAAGGACATACAAAACATTATGTGAAATATTTAAAAACCCACCGTAACGTAAACGCACAGTGTGAAAGAGTGATACCGCGGCTTTTATAAATATGGCCCTATGTAAAGGAATTAGTGGTAACTTTCTACAAAAATTGTATTGTTGCTATGGTGTATTTTAAAGTACAAATTAAATGAATTATGTAAGTAAAAGAAATGAGTAGAGAATATTTTTTTTTAATTATTTTTCAAATATCTCCAATTAGACTCCATATTTTGTAATCCTATATTACATTTTTACTATTCCATATTCCACCCCAGAGTGTCCTTATCGTCTGTAGAGGAGTTTGTGATATGCTGATTAAATGGTTGCTCAGTGGGGAACATTGGATTCTGGATTCTGTATCTGAACATAATCCTTTGCTTAATTGTTTGTGCGCTTGCAGCTGCTATAACATTCGCATTTAGAAATTCAAAGAAATAAATTACTATAATTCATGTAGTCTGGGTCTTTGAAATTGGCGTGCATTTGCTTTTAAGCAGAATTGGTAAATGACCTTTGGTTATTTCTTGGTTTTTTGATTGTAGAATGCCAGTAATTGTACATTTAAGTATACATCCTGCGTTCAGCATATTTCCAGTTTGACATGTGTATATCTGCACATTACAAACCAGTGTTATGCTGGCCAATGATGGCTTGATGTGAGATTGATTTGACACTCAATCAACATGATTGTTGAATAAATCATGGAATATTAACATTTTAAGCAGGAGTGTCACACATTAAGGTTTGCACCAGACAGCTTTAATCTGTCCTTTAAATATAGGGGCACCTTCAACCAGGTGCACCTTAGATGAACTCCTCCAGCTAAAAGCACCTCAACTAGCTAGTGTCAGCTAGGAGTAGGAGTTTCAAATGGCTCTTTTTATATAAATATTAAATAAGTAAAAAAAGAGTTTTGGTTACAAGCTACCATTCTGTTTCATTTGAATCTTAATACGTGTCTCTGACTGGGTGATTCTGCATCAGGCTATGTTGCCTCTGTTCAAAGGACAGTTTAAAGGGGAAGTTCAGTGCAAATACATATGATTTTCAGAAAAAAAGAACAGTATTTTTTCATCCCAATGACCTTAATCTGCCCATTCAGAATTTTGTCTGTGTATAAATAAATGCTTCCGAAATACAGACTTCCTGTTTGCTGGACCCCTATTAGAGACCGTTATGGTCTTGTCCTTGACCCAGTGCCTGGGTTGATTCAGTAGAGATCTGAGCATCTTTGACCCATCCAACAGCCAATCAGTAGAAATTACTGTTAGGAACATTCCAAGGAAGTGGTGCATCCTGGGAAGAAGGATGACCGTTAGAACCTAAAATGTCAGCTCACTAATATCAACAGCAGGGAACAGTAAAGAGTATGAAATCAACTGATTTTTCAAAATGGGAGAAAATATGTAGAATAACTAAGAAGGAATTACACAAACTAACAATTTAACAAATATTGATAAATTTCACTGAACTGTCCCTTTAAGGTTGTGAATCTTTAAAGCCAACCCTTCTGCGGGATTATATATTTGCAGCTTCCTTGCTTCACTATATTGCAAATTCTGAATTGTTAAGCATTCCTACCAACCTTCTTCTCAATGAAGGTGGGACAAACCTTGTCCACATTCATCCCAAAACCCATCCATCTCTCCAAGGATATAGCTGGTTTGTTTGGAAAAGGCAGAAAAGCAGCATGATAGACCCTCAATAGTAGGACTATTCTATGAAAATCTTGAGGGTAGAATTGGAAGCTGCTTGAATTGACAAACCAAATGACTGATCTTCAAATTGACTTTATGTTTGTCTGAAATCCATTTTTAAAATTAATTTACAGGCAACTTTAACAGCAAAAGATATGATAAATTTTGTATTGAATTATTTAATATGAACATGAGTATTTGTTTTAATTAGAGCGTACGTTCTATGGTATTAAGAATTAACCTCTTGCCTCTGATTTAACAAAATTGTCAATAATTGTCCCTGGTGCAAGACCATAATGATCTGATTTCTAGGTAACATACTATGCCATTCATAAATATATATGTTGATCCAGGGCGCATTTTCTTCTCCCTAGCTGCCTAGCATCTCCCTGTCAGCTTTTACTTTGTTTCAGAACTGCTCTCCTTGTTCTGTTGTAATTTGTAACATTGTAGTGAGTAGAGAGCCTGAACTCCACACACAGGAACTGAAAATGATGGAAGGAGGGGTGAGGATGAGCTCAGCTAATAGTACTGAGGAGAACAGTTTTAAAATGCCAGGTAAAAGCTGCTGCAGACTTTATAACAGTGGCCCCTGTGACTAGCAGCCATGAGATCCCTATCCCTGCCTCTTTCTTCCTTCCATCCAACTCTTCAATTAGAACATGCTTTCCTTGTCTCCAATGGAGAAGATATGGAAAGCAGGTACATACTGTATATTATGTCAATGCTGGCAGCTGAAATTATTAAAGGTAAAACTATGCTGGCACTGAAAGTGTTAATGCCAATACTCTGGGAAAGTGCTGGCACTGAACGTATTTATAGGAAATCTGATGGCATTAAAGGATTAATGGCAATACTCTGCTGGCATTGAAAGTGTTAATGGCAATACTATTGGGAAGTCTGCTGGCACAGAAGGGTTAATGTCAATACTCTGGAAAAGTGCTGGCACTGAAGTATTGACATTATTGAAGTATTAATAGTAAAGTCTGCTGGCACTAAAGGGTTATCATTGTTATTATTGTGGATTTATATAGCACCAACATCTTCCGTAGTGCTTTACATGTATACATCAGGCCCTGCCCCGAAGAGCTTACGATCTAAGCACATTTATTTGACACAACCTATCAGTATGTCTTTATGATTGTGGGGGAAACCATAGTAGCACTTGCTTCCTTAAAACTTTTGCTTTATTATTAACATCGTAAAAAAAACAAGGCTCTTTTCGGCCCAATATGCTCATCATGGCAGATATGCAAATCTGCCATGATGAGCATATTGGGCCAAAAAGAGCCTTGTTTTTAACAATGTTAATAATAAAGCAAAAGTTTTAAGAAAGCAAGTGCCGTCCAGTCTATGTCTACTGTTGTGGAGGTGTTACTATGAAGCCCTCGGATGTGCACAGCGAGACGATCAAACAGTGAAGGAGACCGTGAGTGCCGGCGTGATCTCTTTGTTTGTGGGGAAACCAGAGTGCCCGGAGGAAACCCACGCAAGCACGGGGAGAACATACAAACTTCTTGCAGATGTGTCCAAGGGTGGATTTGAACTCTGGACCTCAGCGCTGCAAGGCAGCAGTGCTAACCACAGAGCCACTGTGCTGCCCTGGTAATGTTATGCTGGCAAGTGGTAATGGCAATACTCTGGGGAAGACTGCTAGCACTGAAGGGTTAATGGCAATATCCTGGAAAGTGCTGGTACTGGAATTTTTAATGCCAATAGTCTTGGAAAATCTGCTGGCACTGAAAGAGTTAAACATCTCAGATCTCACTAAATTTCCCTGTTCTGCCCTTCCCTGGCTGAAAACCCAACTAGTAAAGCATTCCCACTATAAAAAAACAGCAGCAGTGACAGTGTAAGAAGGAAGAAACCCAGCTGTAGTTTGACAGGCCAAGATGTTTTTTTGTGGGGTGGGGTGGGGTGGGGTGGGGGGTGGAAGGGCGACTAAAAGGGCTAGAAACTGCCCTGCAACAGATCCAGGCTTTCTAGTCATTTGGCTTTAAGAATTCTGCACATGCATGTTAACATCTCTCTCTCTCTCATCTCTCTTTACACTACTGAAATCCATTCACAAATATCATACTGTCTCATTGGAATTTCCTTATCAATAAATCACCATTAAAATGTATCAAGCTTCTCTGCAAAGAAGTTTTGAGGCAACACTTTTGATTTAATGACAATATCAGCAATATTTACAACATTTGTCCAGCTTCATAAAACCTTGCATATTTTCAATACCATTTTGCCTGCTTGGCAATTACATGTCAGTCAGCAGGGCTGCAACAATCAATCACAGCAATTCCTTATAAAATATAATTTAAAGAAGTATTTACATGCTATATACAGCATGGCCCTGTATATGCAACATTTTGGGGGTTACAATTGTCCCTTCATCAGGCAGGGGTTCTGCTGCAGTAAAAGAGGAAATAATACTTAAAAGTAAATAATAATAATAATGGACTAAGATTTGCAAATACTTAGCCAAATGTTCCTCCAGCTCTGTTGAAAAGAGCCACCCAGATATTTGCTCTAGGGATTATGGTGGTAGCCAATCAACTCCTCTGCTAGTGGAGAAATATGTAGAAATATAGCAGCATTTTGGAATATATTTGAACAACTATTGTATATTTCTCTCCCATAACCTTCTCTCCATTCACAGCCTTATTTAATCATATGGGTATACAGGAATTAAAGGAGAACTAAACCTAAAATTACACTTCAGAATCTGAACATATACCCTCTAAAAACACCAATAAACTGTAAAATAGCAAAACAGTAAATAGCATTAAAGTTAATGTTACCACTTGAAGAACTGGGTGAAATAACAGTGTGTATGTACAGTGACTGTCCACACCCCTCATCTCAGTCACATGCTCCCTTGCCTATTCTGTCCTGTAAAAGGATTGGCTAGAGACTACTAGTGCATGTGACCAACTGTAACAAGTTCCTGCAGTATCTTAGGACTGAGCATGTGTAAAGAACATAATGGTCAGTGACCACACTGTGCGATACTGGAACACTGGAAATAAGACACAAACCTAAATTTCTCAACAACCATATTAAAATGAGAGGTGAGACACTGATTACTGCTTTTATAACAAGGAGATCAGCCTTCTAATTCAATGTTGTTCTAAGGCTTTATTTGCCCTTTAACTTGAAATTCTTGTCTCCTGGTGTCCCATATATGTGTTGCAGCAAGAGCCTAACAGCTAAAACATGGAAGGGTGGTAACCTTTCTAGAACAAGATTAATCAAAAGAATATGATGAATACACAAGCTAATACCTGACTCACACATTATACAACAGACTCCAGAAATGGACCAAACTTTGGGATATATCGATTCTAAGGATTTCTCTCCATGGAACACCCTTGACCACACCCACAAAAGCTGGAGAGGCATGTGTCAGCAGGACCCCATAATAGCAGTAGCTCTTCATTTTGTTATATAGAGACTGTTTTGAAAACTGATTATTGGAACTATGGAGTGTAAAGCTTCCTTCACCTTTAATAACCCTATGCAACAACCATACGGTAATTTTTTTATATATATATATTGCCCATTAGATTATGTTCCCTAATAAGCTATGTGTATGGCTATTAGTCTTTGAAATGAAGCATTGTGAAATTTCCCCTCCTATTGACCTTGATATGTTTCACCATCGAAACTTTGGTTTTGTAAAATTTGACAAATAGAAACTGAGCTGATATGTCAATCTCTAACCATCAAAGACAAAATGAATCATTCATTTTACCTTAAGCAGCTCATTAACCTTTTAGAGTAGGCATTTTGCCTTAGAGGAATATTTTCTTTCATTCTCTAATCATTTTAACAATCCTATTAAAACCTGTTATCTTTCTCTTTATATCCTCTAGATCTTTTCCTTCAACTCTAAATTAACTGCTTATAAACTCAAGCATTCCTTTTCCCTTGCCAATAAATATTATACCTATATATATAAATATATATTATAGTCTGAACTCTTATTAAACTATAATACACCTGGGACCATATATATATATATATATATATATATATATATATATATATATATATATATATAAAGGATCCATTGGTAAATGGCAATATCTATTTTTTTATCCGCCACAGCAAAATTTTATGATGCAGCTATAAAGTACTAAAGTAATGGGCATCACGTTTGCTCTGTGGCTAGCACTGACGTCTTGCAGCACTGAAGTCCTGAGCTCGATTCCACCCCCTTGCGTGGGTTTCCTCCGGGCACTCTGGTTTTCCCCCACAATCAAAAAGACATACTGCTAGGTTGTATGTGTTAAATAAATGAGCTTAGATTGTAAGCTATTCGGGGCAGGGCCTAAATGAGAATGCATCCATGTAATTGTAAAGTGCTACGGAAGATATCGCTTTACATGGTAAGTTCGCTTGTCTCTCCTGGTACATTAAGTGAAGAATGGGAGGTAAGACAAAGCTAATTTACTTATCATTCTTCACTTAATGCTGTTAACGCAGAGTTCACTTTGACAGTGAACTAACCCCTTTAAATTGTAACATCACATTAAGTAAAGTATAATGCTTTAACAGGGAGATGTAAATGTACGGCATGGGGATAAAATTATGCTATACAAACACTTCCCAATATGATAATGGGGCCTGTGTCGTTTTGTAGTGCCGTATTAGTCCAATATATAGATGTGAAAAAATAATAAGAGTGCTGTGATACTTTTCTATGGACTAACAGTAGAGATGGACTCGAATTTGAACCCGAGTTCGAGCCGAACTATTAGAATTCGAACGAATTCGGACTTCTCGAACTATCCCAGACCCGGATTTTCGATATTTTCAGACTTTCGATAAATATCGAATGTTCGACTGTTCAAATGTGCGAGTAAAATGCCTATTAAACCTATACGTGAGCATTGAATCCGCGAGTAAAGTGTCTATTAAAACCTATACGCGAGGATCGAATCCGCGAGTAAAATGTCCATGGTATCTAGGCGCGAGCACCGAATACGCGAGTAAAGGGTCCATTAAAACATATGCGCGAGCATCGTATACCGCGATTAAAATGTCCATGGTATCTAGGCGCGAGCATCGAATATGTGAGTAAAGTGTCCATTAAAGCCTATACGCGAGCATCGAATCCGCGAGTAAAATGTCCATGGTATCTAGGCGCGAACATCGAATCCACGAGTAAAGTGTCCATTAAAGCCTATAGGCGAGCATCGAATCCACAAGTAAAATGTACATGGTACATAGGCGCGAACAAGCTCGAAAATAGCGCGAGTGAGATTAAAATTGATTTTCGAATGTCCTGGATATTCGAACATGTTCCCCAGACCATTTCCCAGGTCCCACAGCCATTTACATTAAGTTATAATTGATATTTTAATTGTATTTCATTAGAACTTTTCGAACTATTTGACTTCCATTGACTTTAATGGGTCCGTTTTCAAACTTTAAAATTTTCCATATAGTTTCGAAAGTTTGGAACTTTCGAAAGTTCGGCCATCTCTAACTAACAGTTTATTTAGTAGACAAGCTTTCGAGGGCTAAACCCTCTTCATCAGGTCAGAGCGGTGCTGATTTTTAGGTTAACAGAAAGTAAAAAGCCAGTTCCAAAAGATAATAAGATAAGCAAAACAACAAGGGGGAGGGAGAAAAAAAAGTCAAGAGCAAAAGGTGCCCAGGAAAGTGTAGAGGGTAATAAAACGAGAGGAGAGATAACAGAATAGTGAAGTGGTCAAGAAATGCAAGGTTTTTAAACCTTTGTTAAAAATCAGTACCACTCTGACCTGATGAAGAGGGTTTAGCCCTCGAATGCTTGTCTACTAAATAAACTGTTAGTCCATAGAAAAAGTATCACAGTACTCTTTCACAAGGCATAGGCACCCGATGTACAATAAAAAACTTAAAAGCTGCCGTTACCCTCCACAGTCTTACCTGCCTTGTTCTCGCAAGCACAGAGGGTAGTATTACATGGGGCTTCAAATCTTTTAAACATAAACCCCTTTACTGTAGCTCTGCTAACCCAATGTTTAATTTGTATCTCCAAAGAAGAATTTTTTTTAGCATTTACATTTTTGTCAACCTTTTAATTTTGGTATGAATGGTACATTCAGGGGACATTGATAAGTGCAAAAAACATTTATTTTTAGATTACTTCTGAATATTACACATTCTTTGTATTCTATATAGAATATGTAATTCAAAAATCAAACAATAGTGAATCCAAGGGGTAAATAAAATGTAATAATTTTTTGCACAAGAATCTGGAGGACTCATCCATTTTTTGTATTTGCAATATAATATGTAATTCTACATATTTCTTTACTTATGCCTTGTCTATTCTAATGTCATTATTGAACTGACAATTTAGGTCCTGCAATGGTTCTCCATCTTTCCAGTATGTTTGCTTCATTTGTAAGACCTATAAATTTCTGCATCATCACCCACTGAGCGGTTTTGACATGTTTACATTACTACTAAGTTACCAATTGGCCAGTGGGTTTTTTGCAAGGGTCAATAACTTGCTGGTCTGGCCCTTTTTGCTGCTTCCGAGACCAGAAAACGCAGCAGAAGGCATCAATGGAAGAAAGACTGTTAAGATGATTTTGGTTTGGATTTGCAAGAGATAAACCTAGTTAGGTCTTGGCATGGGACTATTTCCAGCAGCATACTAGTTGGTTTTTTATTTGGAGGTGGAATGGGGTTTGGGGGTGGACATGCCCTCTAATATGTGAATTAGTGATACATTATTGTGGTAAATAAAAAAAAAACCACACAGCATATGAATATATTTAACATATTTCAGGATGACTAAAATGTAAGTATTTGATTTTGTTGATCTATTCCCTCCAACTTGCAGATCTATAAAGTGTCTGATCAGTTTAATTGATTGAAATCTGGATGTCATAACGTCTTTACCTAGCCAGAGTGGTAACACAAGTTAATGCAGTAAGAAGTACAAAGTATTCCTCAGTCAATCAATGTCTCCCCTACTGGAAATTTATCCTGGAGTCATTACATGTACTGTATGCCTAGCTTTAATAGTTTCAGGATCTTTCTTTGTTTTCCATTAGGGTCACTGAAGATGAGAATTCTTTTCTATTAAACAAAATAATAATAATGGTTGAAACTGTTTCTATTTTCTGAAAACATCTGGATTCTACTTGGGTTTTTTAGTTTTCTTTCTTGCATATAGTCACAAGCAGGGGCAGATTGATTATAAACGTAGACATGGACTCGAACTCGAACCCGAGTTGTAGCCGAACTTTATGAATTAGGACGAACTTCGAAGTAGTTTGATTTTCAGGACTCGCGGGACTATTTTAGAAAATCCTCAAATATTCGAGAATTCTCCACTTCTGAAAATCCCCGAACGACCGGAGATTCCCGAAAACGGACGCTCGTGGATTGCTAAACGGCCAACAATCCTGCGGCCGGACGTTTGGGGGTCCCACAGCTCGAAACCAGGCCCCCCTCCTGGGTCCTTACAAGAAACCAGGCCCCCCTCCTGTGGTCCTGACAAGGGCCCTTTGGGGCTTAAGCGGTCCCGCAGCTCAAACCAGGACCCCTCTCCCCGGCACTTATAAGTGCCCTTGTGGCCCTAACAAGGGCCCTTTGGGGCTTAAGGGGTCCCCTAGCTCGAACTGGGACCCCCCTCCCCATCCCTATCAGGGCCCTTTCAGCCCTGACAAGAGCCCTTTGGCGCTTAAGGGGTCCTGCAGCTCGAACTGGGACCCACCTACCCTGCTCTTGTAAGTGCCCTTGTGGCACTGATAAGTGCCTTTGTTGGGGGTCCCTCAGCTCGAAACGGGACCCCAGGCTGCTCTTAAAAGAGCCCTTGGGCAGCGTCTTCTGTCTTCCATCCAGTGACACCAGCTCCGCTGAGGCCATCGACCCTGAGAAGTACCCCTGCTGCCACCAGGGGTACCTCCGGTGCTGGTGGCCTCAACGTCTTCTTGATCCAATGTCTTCTGATTGGTTAATGTAAATCATGTAAACCAAACATTGAAAAATTGACCAATCAGAAACGGATTAGGGTTTTCTGCAAACCTATATAAAGAGGTGCACACCTCCGCGGAGCTCAGAAGTCATCGCAGTAGATGGCAGAAGAAAGAAGCGGCTAGCAACATCAGCTCTGCCGGCGGTGTCAGCGGGCTCACTGACGGCCGCAGTGAGCCTGCCTGTAATTGGCGACTTCAGGGGTGTTGTGGTTGCTAGCTTGAAGACGTTGCATCGGATCAAAATGCCGGTAACATCGGCCTCGTTTAGGTCACTGCCGTCGGAGGTACCCCTACCAGCCACAGGGATACTTCTTGGGGTCAGTGGCCTCAGCAGAGCTGGTGTCACTGGATGGAAGACAGAAGAAGCCGCCCAAGGGCTCTTTTAAGAGCCGCCGGGGGTCCCAGTGCAAGCTGGGACCCCAACAAAGGCACTTATCAGTGCCACAAGGGCCCTTACAAGGGTTGAGGAGGGGGGTCCCAGTTTGAGCTACAAAATGCCCTTCAAAGGGCCACATAGGCTCTTCCAAGGGCTGCAAAGGCACTTATAAGTGCCGGGGAGGGGAGTCCCGGTTCGAGCTGCCGTTCGAGTTTTACCGAACATTCGGAAATCCTCGAACGTTCAAGGAATACCGAAAGTGGCATGCGGAAACCGGAAGTAGGGCACGTGTGCTACCTCTGGTTTTTATGCTGTTCCCCGCACACGGACGTGTTCCTCAGACCATCTCCCAGGTCCCAGGGGCCTGTAAGGTTTTACACACGGAAAGTTCATTCAAACTTTACGAACTATTTAACCCCCATTGACTTTAATGGGTCCGGTTTCGGACTTTCGAACTTTTTTAGAAGTTTGAAAACAGACCGAACTTTCGAAAGTTCGTCCAACTCTAATAAACAGCCACTGCATCTGTTCGAAAGTGAAAAGAGTGGAAAATTGCATTTCAGTTGAAATACTGCAGGATTACCTGTGTACATTCCCTTCAGCTAAAAACTATACATAAACTTTCAGGAGGTTTATAAATAGGGCAGCTAATTCAGGAAAAGGTATTGGGAAGTAATGACATCCTTTAGGGAGTTTACAAACATAAAGTAAAAACAGCTGAAAAACAGCTCCATAAAATGTACAATTTGCCTTCAGCGATGACTTTTTCAGTGTTCCTTCCTGGTAATTTCACTTGAGGGAAGATATATATTTGGCAATTGTGGCAGAAATATTTTAACAAAGAAGAATCCAATTCCTAATGTATTCATTAATGCCCAATGTATTCTACAAAAAGAATCACTTTCCAAGAGACATACTGTAGTTGTCTAACCATTTTGTTCTTTGATTATATTTAATATTGCTGACATATTTTTGATCCTTCTGAGTATTTCTTGAGGTTAGAAATATATTTTATTGTAGTTAAAGAGAATTTTAAGGATGTTCCTGCCATAACATGAATTATACGACACCTCATACCTGAATGGCATGGCAAATAGTTGGCCGCTTTTACAAATACATTGCATTTCCAATATACAAGTCATAGGTTGACTTATATCCACTATATGGCAAAGTTTCTAAATAATTGGCAATTAGTACACTCACTTAGTTGCGCTAAAGGCACAGGTGTAGCAAACCCTGTGCCTGTCGGTAACACACTGTTCCGAAATTTGGAACCTCAGTGCTCAGAATACTCAGGAATAGTTTTACTCACCATTCCCCATTGGTGGTCCGGGTGCAGCTTGCCCCAAACTCTTCGCTTCGGTTCTATGCCAGCAGCTTACACAGTAACTTGGAGACTTCAAAGATAGCGCACACCGGAGATTCAAGAGTCCAAACTTGCCAGATAGGTAAAAACAGTACTTTATTCAGGCACCATCCGCCACACACGTACAAACATGAAGAGGCCCCATGCAAATAACTGGTTTCCAGTTTTGTAAATCTATGTATCTACGCACCGCACTTTCTACTAGAAGAGTCTCTGCCTATTCAGTCTCCACTTACTTCAGGGGCACAGAGTGGAGTAAGCAGGGACAGACAGAATATAATCCTGTGCTATCTGCACAGGGTTATATTCTGTCTGTCCCTGCTTACTTGTTTTGCTGAAAAATCAGTTTGGACATCTTTAAATGAAATGAAATGAAATTGATTGTAGCCATATTAGTGCACTTGTAGCGTACAAAATATTTTTGAGAATATATAGCATGTGATACTATAAAGATTAGCTTTCGTGAGCTTCCTCAGATCTGTAGATTATCTGGCAACTTCCAAACTTTTACACACGCTACATCACATGATCTTACTGCTGCTCCTTCAGCAATGTTGAGTTCCTTAGCAAATGTGATAATAAGGGATGGTGCATTGGTGAGACATCACAGCCTTAAAAAAAAAGGGATGAATTCACATTCAGGTATTGTCAGCTGCTGCTTTCCTTGTCCTCACTCCCATGGCACCTCCTCTACAGTGCCCGCCGCATCTCTTCTGGATATTATATATATCATATTAAAATGAGAGTTGAGACACTGATTACTGCTTTTATAACAAGGAGATCTGCCTTCTAATTCAATGTTGTTCTGAGGCTTTATTTGTCTTTTAAATTAAAGACTAAATTTAGTTTTCTGGTTGCGTGTTTGCTATTTCTATTAGCAAACCTATCATCTCTAGCTTCAACTAGTTACATTCTAGATAAGGTTTATGAAGGAACATTATTGCAATATGCAATGTTAGAGGCAAGGAGTTTATTTAATTTTTTTTTGGTCTGCTGACCTTAAGAAAGTCTGTAGATCTATTCATTTACATTCATTTCTTGTTTTTCCCACAATGGCTGAAATATGCAAACTTTTGACATTTTGCAAGATGTTTTCTTCTGCTTTTTGTACCCCACAGTGATGTGACAGGATTCTTTAGCCTCCTGTTCCTGTGGTAATAAGTATCATGCAGTTTACACAGAATAGAGCTACATGGATTTTTTGTTGAAATTAGTTCCAGCAGATGCTCCCCATTATATTAAATAAGCAGTACATGCTGTCTATGGCACACATCAGCATGAGTTCTACAAGAAAGTCTCAGTGTTCTTATATGATACACACTTTTCACTTATGTAGTACACAAAGCCCAATTTCAATTGATGATAAAAGTTGATTAGAGTGGTTCTTCCTGAGAAAACCACAGCAACTAGGACCCTGAAGTAGCACGGCAAACAAGACACACAAGACAACATGGGTAAGGGGACAGCAGAGACATCTGTAGGACAGTGGAATTAATCCTCATTAAGTAAAGTGAATGAATAAAGAGATAAAATTCATACAATAGAAGGACTGTGGGAGTACAAGATTCTGTCTGTCATATTTGACAGATGGGAGTACACACAGTCACAGTCATATTCCCTATATAAAATATAGGGAGAATGTTCGTGACTGCAATACTCCCTACAATTGTGACCTACTCCTTATACCTAAGTACAGGGAGCCAACCGAAAATGGGGGAAGTTTTTCATCTGAAACGACCATTCCCCGTGTATTGCGTTGGTTGTGTGGGCTATCACACGTGTGTACCTAGCTTAACTCTACATAGAAGCACAGGTAATAGCAGTACTTCTACTCACGCACTTATTATCTATCTAAATATCACAATTGGCTGCTGTAGAATTGCAATTTCATAAATTCTGAATCCATGTTACAGTAAAGAGTAATTTTTGGCATAGAAACACAGGTGCCATATTTTACAAGACCTTTTTAAAAATTGTCTTGAATAAATAATGGTTGAATAAAGCAAATCAGAGAACAAGGTCACTCTGGATTCCCTACATATTTTTGGACATTGTAAGTGATTGTTTCCATAACATTAGATTTTCTGAACCGTTGTAAAATACGAGCTAATAATATCTAGTGAAAAATAAGTCACAGTAAACAGATCGATATGATAAATGACCAAGCTCAACTTCTCAAGAAACCCTAGTCCCACATCTCGAAGAACTCACCAGATAATTAATGGATACATACTTTGTAATATTGAAAAAGACATGAGTCGACTAGGCCGAATTTGATGTTATCAGTGTTAAGACAGAGGAAATGAAACTGTCACTACTGCTTTTACGGCATAATCAAACTGCCAGGTTTATAAAGAGTTGGTGAAATTAATGTATTGTCAGGTTGATGTGTATATTAGCGCTGGACATGTCGTGATGCTTTGACCCATAATCCTCCAGTCATCACTTTTTTTCAGGTATGAATGAATGGATAAAACCTTGACATGATGTGAAAAAATAAACCATTCCAATGATCCTTGGTTAATTCCGTTCTGAACCAAATAATCATACAAAGATGAACTGATATTATATCCGTTGTTATGCCAGTAAAGGAAAACATTATTTTTAATCAATTTAAACCCCATTTAATTACTAGCTGGCCTAGAAGAAACCATTAAAGCCAATGAAAAAGTCACAGAGTTTATCCTCATAACCAAAAAGAAATGTACTTATTATACTGCAACAAAGCCAGCTCATGGATTTACCCTTTAATACTGTATCAATAAAGGGGTTTGTAAACCATTTCACAACTTAATTTATACCCTTAGGAAATAAATGGGAAAAAATAAGTCCACATCCATGTAGCTGAATTCTTATGTAAAGAGAGAAATGGAAAAGAAGAGAATGGCATTTAAAACCTTTAAGTCAGAGGGAACAGAAAGGTCCTTTAGGAACTATAAAAAGTGTAACAAGGACTGTAAGAAAGCAATTATGCTAGATAAAATATATAATGAAGTTAGGATTGCTGAACAAAGCAAGACTAAAGGTTCGTACACACGTGCAATTGCAGGTGTCGAATCACGTTGCACAATGTGTACGAACGGCCGCTTCGGCCGATAATTGACCTGTGTATGGGCACTTTATTGGCAATCAAAGTAGGGATAGCATATAGTATAGTAGCAATAATGGTATAAAGGATGCAAGTGCACTTTGGTTAACTGAGGATATGGCGCAGAAACAACTATATAAGGTTAATATCACTAAAGCTCCTGGACCAGATAAAATACATCCTGGGGTCCTTAGAGAGCTAAGTTCAGTTTTATCCAGGCCACTTTTTCTTGTTTTCTCAGATTCCCTCATGTCCAGAAGTGTCCCTCTGGATTGGATAAAAGATGATGTTATTCCAATATTCAAAAAATGGTAGTCATTCACAGCCAGGTAATTACAGGCCTGTAAGTTTAACTTCAGTGGTGGGGAAGATCCTGGAAAGTTTAATAAGGGAACATGTTCTAGAGTACATGCTTGGCTTTTATGAGAAAGTAAGTAGAAATGTAGACTCTGGCATAGCAGTAGATGAGGTATACTTGGATTTTGCTAAGGCTTTTGATTCAGTCCCTCATAGATGACTTATGTATAGACTAATGTCTGTTGGGCTTGGGTGAAACATTTGTACATGGATAGAAAATTGGTTGAAGTTTTGGATGCAGAAATTAATGGGTCTTCGTCAATAGGGACTAAACTTCTAAGTGGGGTGCCACAAGGTTCTGTGTTGGGGCCACTTCTATTTAATCTATTTATTAATGATCTGGAAGTGGGTATTGTCAGCAAGGTTTCTGTGTTTTCAAATGACACAAAACTTTGTTGAACATTAAAAGCTACAGATGATGTGCAAGTGTTGCAGGGGGATCTAGATAAATGTAAGGTGATGCATTTTGGACTTACAAATCCTTGTGCTGCTTATAATATAAATGGCTCTGTGTTAAGTGAATCCCTGTTGGATTGGTGTTTTGGTGGATAACAAACTTAAATGTAGCAAGCTGTATCAGGCGGCAACAGCTAGAGCCAGCATGGTATTGCCTTGTATAGATTCTAGAATTTTTCAGCTTAATGGATCCCAACAAATGGAAACCTTTTATAAATCTGAGGGTCAACTACTATACTGAATGATATAGATTATAGTTGTATAAATTATGTGACATTTCTTACCGTTTCTTAAAGAAGAAGAGTCTTATTTTCAGATGATTCTGCATATAACGAAGACCTTACACGCAGCTAAGGAAATTTACAGAGAGCTGCTATTGTGCCGTCCAACACCCCCCCCACACACACACACACAGCCATTTGTTTCTTTAAAAATTCTCACAAAAATTACTATATTAAATTGCTTCCAGTGGCTGTATGGGTGATGTTTCTAAAAGCCATTCAGTCTTAAAGACACATGAAGCCTTTAATTTGTTCAAGATGCTCATCCCATATGTTGCTATGTGTCAGAAAAATTTTCAAGAGACATTGGGGATGGTGCAAAAAAATGTGCAACTGTTAGGTAAAGCTTGTGAGAAGTTATATTGCTGGAAAGATTTAACAATATAACTTTCTGAATACTTACTGCTTTTACCAGCTTGTGGCCATGTGACCAATTTATGTCTGCATTAATAACCCCCTCCCCCCACCCACTGTCAATGTTTATTTGTTTTTTTTCAAATCTGTGCATGCTCTGCCCCCAAGGAGAGGAAAGGAGCAGAGGGTCAGGTGATGTTACTCAAGCTACTGGAAGCAGGAAGTTTCAACATTATCCATAATATCTATCTGTTGTATTCAATTAGATCAACTGGACTTGAAGTTTAGTTCTTGAAGACGTTTCGCTAGTCATCCGACTGGCTTTCTCAATTCAGAATGACTTGTACAAGAATCTGTGCCAATTATGTACCCTGGAAAATCCCAATTAGCATATCACAGCCAGGTTTTAAGGGCGTGATTGGATAGTGGCTAGGAGGTGTTATAGGAACGCCCAGAGTAAGGTGTCAAACAGCATTGTACATGCGACAAGTTGGTGTCGAACCCCCCCACCTCTATTTAGGCTTGGTTCTTTATTTCACATAAATGGTGAAATAAAGAAACCAAGCCTAAATAGAGGTGGGGGTTCGACACCATCTGTCTGCCATGTACAATGCTGTTTTGACACCTTACTCTGGGCGTTCCCATAACACCTCTTAGCCACTATCTAATCACGCCCTTAACACCTGGCTGTGATATGCTAATTGGGATTTTCCAGGGTACATAATTGCCACAGATTCTTGTACAAGTCATTCTGAATTGAGAAAGCCAGTCGGATGACTAGCGAAACGTCTTCAAGAACTAAACTTCAAGTCCAGTTGATCTAATTGAATACAACAGATATACCATGACCTGGATGAATGAGAACCTTCATAAGCATATCCATAATATCATTTTTCATAGGCTGCAGCCAGAGATATAATATAGAAAATATAATCAATGCACATTCCTAGGCCCCATACAATATCATATTATCTGCACACTGGCATACTTTGTTTTTTTTTTTTTTTATTGTGGAAGCACTCCAATTAGGCTAATTTACAACTACATTTAGTGAAAGTGCTACTGATCTGGTCAAACATATATACAAACATAGAAAAGATAATCAATGCACATTTCTAGGCCCCACAGTAATGTATACTAAAGCCCCATTGTTTATAAAGTATGCCAGTGTGCAGATATGATATTGTATGGGGCCTAGGAATGTGCATTGATTATCTTTTCTATGTTTGTATAAATGTTTGACCAGATCAGTAGCACTTCTGCTAAATGTAGTTGTAAATTAGCCTAATTGGAGTGCTTCCACAGTCCTTGTATTGTATGCAGCCAGAGATGTGGTTTTGAGTTCCTTTAAAGGAAATACTGCAGGTTTATATTCAACCCTAACTTGGAGGCCACAGTTGCACTTAAAGTAAGATTTGCAAATGGTTCAGTTACACTTAATTATGTTTTTATTATTCCCCATTAACCTCTTTAAAGGCCAATTATACTCACTAAATCTCTAATCCTGCCATCCCTGCCACCCATAGTACCCAGGGTGAGGACTTAAACTGTATTGCACTCACCCCCTAGGCTGAAAGTCTAGCTTTACTCACCTTAATGTTTCCTTAGGTGCTCCGCTTCCACTTTCCGGTTCACGATTCAGCCAATGAGAAGAGCGTGTCTCCTCATTGGCCAAAGTCGCAGACGGAGGAAATTCTGGTGAGTAAAGCTAGACCCAGAAAGTGAACCCAGGGTG
This sequence comes from Hymenochirus boettgeri, assembly GCA_019447015.1. Taxonomy (NCBI): domain Eukaryota; kingdom Metazoa; phylum Chordata; class Amphibia; order Anura; family Pipidae; genus Hymenochirus; species Hymenochirus boettgeri. The sequence continues at coordinate 327,226,409 of CM033469.1, forward strand.
AGGACAGTGCAGTTTAGGTCCTGGGAACTTTCCAACGAGGAATTGTGGATTTGGTAAGTGTAGTTGTCCTTTAACAATGTATCCAGACTTTACAGTACTTGCCTATTGCTATTTACTGTAACCATTTTTGGACAATCTACTTTTTTATTGTGCTTTTTTATTCACAGAGCTACAAATTAATTAAAGGAATTGATAATTTCACATATTTAACAAGCACTTTCTGGATTTCTTTTTTAGTATGAAGTGCAGTTTTGGTTTTATATTGTACTACATGGACTCATACAAGTGCTTTGTAAGGAGAAGGAATGACACTTCCCTCCAATGCAGCAGATGGAATAAGGAGCATTTCAAGTGAAGTGCACTTCAGATGGTTCAGTAAAGCTATAATAAGACTTAATACTGGAGTAGATATTTAGCACAGAAAACCCACAGAGCAAAAAAGACAAACAATAAATAACTTCCAGTTATATCACCAATACAATGCCTGTCTATTGTCAACAAAAACAATAATCATCTATAGATGGACTTAACTGTAAACTAAAACTGGTGTGCACAGGTCATTATTTCTGGTCGATGAGATCAGTTCTATCAAAAATATTAACCTGTGTATAGTTGTCTGCCTGATATTATCGGACAGCAAAAGGGAATCTGACCAGTTGAAAGATTTTTCCACAATCCCACCTGTGATTGGTTTATAGATGGTGGAGAGAAGCAAAAAGTTCCAATCCGGTAGTACTGATTGGCTTCACCATCATCAGCAGACATTGAGCATGTATGGCCAGCTTAACAATTATTCCAATAACTTTTAAAATACCTTTCTTGTTAGGATATTGATCTTTTATTTTTTTGAATGACTAAACAATTGTTTTTAAGGCTCTTTGTTTGAGAGGTTTTTCACATTCAGCCTTTGAATTTAGGATTTATGAATGCAAGGGAGGTTACATCAGAAAATAAATGAATGCAAAATACAAGCCAAGTCTTCACTGCAGGGCCATCTGTGTAGGGGTCCTAAATAAAATGATTTATAACTGCCAACTACACGAATTGTAAAGAAAGCCAACTCAACCTGGCTTCAAATATAGTGTAATGCAAATAAAATCTTAGCAGATGGCAAAACATACATTCCAAAAGCAAACACCAGGAAATGAATTAACTAGTAATAAACATATATTTAAAAAAATTAAATCATTAAGGTTATTTTAAATATGTGATTACAGTGGCCTACTCTTTCCCATCTATTCATACAGAAACATACAATAAAACCTGCAAGAAAACATACAAAGTGTAAACAAGCTGCTAGTAGTAAAATTGTTCTTTGGTAAAATATCTAATTAGTTTATAATCCACCCCCCCCCATGGATCCCAATGGGACCCAACTATTCAATAATATAGTGGATAATGCACCACAACTCTAAATTATAGGCATATTATAGGTCACCGAGGAGTTTCGTGACTATATAAAAGCACAAGGCCGCAGGACGAGTACCTTTTATACAGGACACGGAACTCCAAGTGACTTTTAATATCCCTTTAATTTACAGTTCGGAGTGCATTATTTATTATAATCTACCCCTTTGTGGCTTCTGGTTTCCTTCTCCTCCTGTAACTGTAAGATTATAAGGCTATAATCGTACAGTTCTTCCCATAGAAATTTACTACAGGGGTAGGTTATATACTTTTAACTATGTAGTAGGAGAACACTGATTATAAACCCAAAAGTTTTGGCTCCTTTCAAACCCTGTCTTGTGGCTGAAACGCTCTGTTGCAGTGGCCTGGATTGCCACTGCAATCCGGGGGACTGATTGCCTGACAGCAAGGAATGGGGAGGAGCAGGTGGGGGATTCCGGTACATGTAGCGATCCTTATATATCATAGTTTGTCCTATAAATACTGCACATCCTCCCGCTCTGCAAGGAGGCGTGTCTTCCCATTGGCTGCCTCCCGGACTGTCACTGACAGTGCCAGTGGGGAGGATCCGACCGGAGCGATGAGGGAGATTACAAGTAAGTACTTCAGGACATTTGTAAAGTACCCAGAGGTAAGGATTTAGCGTTTTAGGTCCTCACCCTGGGTACTTTGCAGGAGTGGATTGGGGAAATGGTAAGTATAATTGTCCTTTTAAGATATTGAAAACTATTTTCCATTTTTTCTGATTGACCGCACAACAATATTAATCAGTTTAAGATGTGAAACATAGAGCGGTTCTTCCAATCAGATTTCTGATTTTTTTGACTCTATGGGAAATCCGTTTGAAAGAACATCTGCCCTTGTATGGCTAGCTTAAAGGGGAACTGTGGTCCAAAAATGACTTAAGGGAAAATTGAAAGGAATTGCTCCGCTGAGAATTTTTGCAATTCATTTCCATTGTTTATTTTGCATAGTTTTGAAGATATTTACATTTTTGTGTGTGATATGGCAGCAGCATCACCAGGTCCCCTGCACTTCCTGCTTCCTGCTCTGAAACTGTCAGTCAATCTGTCCTGTGTCTCCTCCTCCCCTTTGCAGTCCCCCTGGTCCCTCCCTCTCATGGATCCCATGGTCCCTCCAGTTGCAGGCCCCCCATGGCCCATTATCTCACACACTGAGGGAGTCTGAGGATGTGTTCGCCGGTGGCACTGTGCAGGAGAAGCCTCAGGAATGTCACAAGTCAGCCTCCCACCCATTAACTTTCTGGTCAGTGATTTCTGTATATCTTGGGCTGTGAAGCACGTAGAGAGGTGGATGATGGCTCGTTTTAAAGGTAGGAAACTGGCCTTTCATTTAAACTTAACTTGTTTGGAGACCACAGTTCCCCTTTAAGGCCTCCACCAATATTGATATTGTTTCTAGTTCCCTATATCAGTGTTTCCCTATATCAGAGTTATATATGCTGGTGTGCCAAAAATATGTTCCCTAGATCAAAATTACATTTCTTTAAATATAAAGTCATAAACAGTCATTAGTCGTGTAGTTTAACTACCGTTCATTGTATGAATGAGAACCTTCACAAGCATACCGTACATTGATTATATTCAATTCTATTACCATGTACACTATAACATTCACAGGTAAACTGTGAATAACTACATTTTGATTAGAATTTAGCATTAAGTAGTAAAGTGTGTTTTGACAGAAATTTGGATTGAAAATTGCCACAGTCTGAAAAATAATAATTGATCAGTATCATATTGGTTTATGGTTACCAGGTCATCTACTTCATGCGGGGTGCTCAGAATAAATTTAACCCTTTCCCTGCCACAGATCGTATATTCACGATCTGTGCAGAGAATGCTTTAATTGCCACAGATCGTGAATATACGATCTGTGGCTTCCCCCCTGCAAAAAAAAATTTTCCCCCTGCTAGGGCCGATCAGGGGGCAGCATTCAACTGCCCCCCTAGCCCCCTCGATCCCCCCTCAGTGTGATCCAAATCCGAGGGGGGGATCGGAAGATACACTCACCTTTAGCCGGGTCCCGCGATGTGCAGCCGGTCCCACGTGGAGGAAGCGGAAAGGGAGACCCCGGTGACGTCACGGAGCTTCCTCCTTCACCGGGGTCTCCCTTGAAGTGGTAGGAGACTGCCCCTGGTGGTCTAGTTGAGGTACTGCAGCTTGATCTCCATAGATCATGCTGCAGTACCTAAGTATAGTAAAAGCTGTCAAGCTGACAGCTGTACTATACATTTTGTGAATGGAACTCAAAGTTCCATTCACAAATAGGATTTTTTCTAAGTCTTTGCTACTTAGCGAAGACTTAGAAAAAAAATGGGGACAGAGATCAAAATTTGGTGATCACTTCTGATCACCAAATTATTGATCTTTGCCAATGAATGAAAAATCACTTCCTGGAAAATGATTTCCGGGAAGTGATTTTTCTGATCGGATTTCGAATTGGAAAACGGGCATTTATGCCCGTATTCCAAGTTCGGTATCATTCCCTAAGATGATCTGATGATCATCTTTGGGAATGATCGGGGGAAAAAAGGGGAAATACACACAAAAAAATTCTTAAAGTGATACACACACCCTTTTTTTTTTTTTTACCCTAAAACTATAAATTAGAAAAAAAGTTGTCTTCTCCAAGCTCCCCAATGTCCCCAGTGATATCGGTAAAGTAAACGCGGATACTTATTTGTACGATTTCAAGGGAAACTAAGCCTATTTTTTAGAAGGAAATTTTGCAGAGGTACCAAATAAAGACCGTATTGAATTTTTAGGATCAGTAAAGTGTGCAAAAACGTGTGTGACTCTCCATACTAACCGATTTCACTAAAATACCACTAAAAGGGGGAGAGTGTGTGTGGGGGGGGTGGTTTGTGGCGTTTTTAAAATTTTTTCTTGTAACTGCACTTCTAAATGCGTCCCATTTGAGCTAGTTGGTGGCCTCGTCTCTGTTTGCACCCACACAAATGGCACACCGTTTGATTCAGGACATGTGGGAGATTGCTATTTAGTGGGTTTTTTTGCTTGTCAAGTGGGTTTAGGTAGGATTTCAACCCTTGAATCATCTTATTTTATTTTTCACAAAATCTCGTAAAAACACAGAGTTCTTTGGATCGCTGGGTCTGGAATTCTTCATGCATGTATGAAAGCATGGCACCGTAACGTAGCTGAAGGTGTGTAGATTCCAAAAATATATAGTTTGTGGGGGGAATTTCCATGTTTCGGGACTGTTTCCTTAGAAAAAGGGAAGGCTGTTCAAATTACAGAGCACTTTGATTTTTTCTTGTAATTGCATTTGTGCATGCGTCCCATTTGAGCTAGTTGGTGGCCACTTCTCTGTGTGCATCCACGCATATGGCATACCGTTTGATTCAGAACATGTGGGAGATTGATATTTAGTTGGGGGTTTTATTTGTGGAGGGCATTTCAAAGTTTTGGGGCTGTTTGAAATTACAGAGCACTTTGATATTTTTCTTGTAATCACACTGGTGCATGCGTCCCATTTGAGCTAGTTGGTGGTCACGCCCCTGTGTGCATCCACGCATATGGCATACCGTTTGATTCAGGGCATTTGGAAGATTGATAATTGACAAGTTTTTTTTACATGACATGGAAATTTGCCATGATTTTTAACTTTGAATTGTATTTTTATAAATTTTTCCTGAAAATCTGGTAAGAAAGCGAAATTGTACACAAAACTGCACCCACACCATTGGTGGTATGCATAAAAGAATCACACCATTGTGTAGCTGAAGGTGTGTAGAGTCCAAGAATATATAGTTTTGGGGGGTATTTCTAATATAGAGGGGTGTTTAGTCTGACAAATCTGAAAAGTTGCTGTAATTGGGCCACTGTTCATTGGCTCACTTTGTGGCTAGTTGATTCCACGTCTGCGTGTGGAACCATACATAGGGCATACCGTTTGATTCAGGACATTTGGGAGATTGATATTTGGTAAATTTTTTTTACATTACTTGGGATTTTGGCATGATTTCTACCTTTGAAAAATACCTTTAGAAAATCTGCTAAAACTGTGAATTTCTACGAAGAACTGCGCCCACACCATTGATGGTACGAATGAACAAACTACAGAATTTCGTAGATAAAGGTGTGTGGATTCGAGAAATATATGGTTTGTGGGGGTTGTTTTGTGGGGAAAAATTGCAGACTGTTCAAATTCAGATTTGACTGAATATTTTTGCTGTTTCTGAGCCATTGTGCATTGTTTCACTTTGTGTCTTTTGGCTTCCACGTCCACGTGTGTAACCACACATATGGCATACCGTTTGATTCAGGACATTTGGGAGATTGATATTTAGTAGCTTTTTTTTACATTCCATGGGGTTTTGGCATGATTTCTACCTTTTGAAGTTGTTTTTGTTCATTTTTTCAGACAAATGCGAATTTCTACGAAGAACTGCGCCCACACCATTCATGGTATGAATGAACAAACTACAGCGTTACGTAGCTGAAGGTATGTAGATTCTGAGAATATATAGTTTTGTGGGGGTATTTCCAAGTTAGAGGGGTGTTCAGTTTGAAAAATCTGGGAAAATGCTGTTATTGGCTCACTGCGCATTGTTTTACATTTTGACTAGTCGCTTCCACGTCCGTGTGTGTAACCACACATATGGCATACCATTTGATTCAGGACATTTAGGAGATTGATATTTGGTAAGTTTTTTTTACATTACATGGGGTTTTGGTGTGATTTTGTAACTTTGAAATGTATTTTTCTCTATTTTTCCAGAAAATTGTGTAGAAATGCGAAATTCTATTACCCAGATTTTCAAAAAAAATGAACATCAAACAGCGTACAAAAAGGTCGCGAAATCATGCCAAAACCCATGGAATGTAAAAAAAAGTTACTAAATATCAATCTCCAAATGTCCTGAATCAAACGGTATGCCATATGTGTGGTAACACACGCAGACGTGGAAGCGAAAAGCCACAAAGTGAGAAATGCACGATGGCTCAGAAACGGCGAAAATATTTAGCCAACTCCGAATTTGGACAGTCTGCAGTTTTTCCACAAAACACCCCCGTAACTTAGAAATAACCCCACAAAACTATATATTCCTGAAATCTACACACCTTCAGCTATGTAGCACTGTAGTTCGTTCATTCATACCATCAATGGTGTGGGAGCTAAGTTCTCACCTTGTTTGCCATTCCCGAATTCGCCCCCCTTTTTTATGTACATCACAATCTTTACATCATACAATGTGAATTTTCATCTCTACCAGGGGCAGGAGCATTGTGGGAGAGAGTCAATTTTCTCTAAATTTGTTTGCTTTCATTCATTTCAGCACCAGTTTTTAATTTAAAAATTTTTTAGTAATTACTAATATATAGAAGGGCCGTATCGTATAGAGGTGTAAACTGTTGATGATGTTACTATATTTGCGTCAGAAAGTCACATGAAAGGGTATGTCCACCCCAAACTAAAATTTTTGTATCTGCCAGGAAGACAGGCAGACATGGCAAGGGAACGAGGCTGGTATCTACTTTGGGGAGACCTTTGAAACCTATAAACCATGCAAGGTCGAGGTTTATAGCTATTTGCCTGCAGGATACCAAATTTTTTAGTGTGGGGGGTGGGAATACTGTTAAAAACTTAACTAATATTACTTTACCAGAGTCCTTAAAGTTAGTGTTGCTGTTTTAAAAAATGTGGTTAAACACTTATTAAGCTTGGTTTGGTTCTCTTAGAAAATTGGTGGTAAATCTCTGATAGTTAATCAGAGTTTAGGTGGACCCGTGACAGCTAATCCATAAGCTTCGATTTAAAAAGAGATCTGTGCTGGTTCTTATTAACAGCAGGAGAGCAAAATTGTTTTTCAGAGTTGCCTAGCAAAGTACTACTCACGGTCTTCTTTGCTTCTGTAAAGAACACCTTCTGCTACGTATAAGATGGCACAGTTACAGTATGACAGTAGAAGGAAAAAGTCAAATGCGTTGTTGTTGGCATTTTTTACTGTTTCATCACATAAAGCAGTTTGAGGTGTAACTCCCGAAGAACTGTCTAATATTGGAAACAAACCCTTTCTAGTATGGGAGTAAAAAGGAACGTGGTGGTGTCAGGTCTGTAATGCTTCAACTTGTAAACATGTAGTAAAAGTGAACTATTCCTTTAATGTATACTTGGGGGGGGGGAAACAGGAGGGGGAGGGTTTTAAGGACTAGGAATTACATCCTGTTCTTTCAATCATATCTAATGATCCAGGTGTCACCTTTAGGAGCCGTCCCCTAGCCGGTACCTAACAAAGGCATGTAACCTCTCAAACCAGTATGTTGTACTCCACAGACCTAGCTGCGTCCGCGATGACTCAGGTTTTGAGTTACTCATGCCTTTTCCTTGCAATGGTCACTGATGGGGAATCCCGTAAGCGTCCCCTGTTTTGGGGCTTAACAGATGTCAATGTCCCACTTTACTGTGACTGGATGCCTGCATGAACCTTACTTAGTATATGTAAACCCTCTTGAACTATTTCAAGAATAATTGTTCTTAAGATGTAGGAAGCAAGTAAAAGGTGAAAAGGGCAAAATCGAAGGATGTGCATGGAGAAAAGAATAAAGTAAAAATAACAGATTCATTTATATGGAGGTATCATTTCTAGATAATTTATTTTAATACTGAGAGGGCAATCCATATTTTAAATTTGGTAAGGGATCTATTAAGGCAACTACACCTTTAAAATTAAAAGTACCTGGGACAGTGAGGTAGTACTGATTATTCCTACCTCCCAATTATTTTAATGTGGAGCACCAGCCTCTTCTGTTTTCACCTACCAGGTTAAGTTGTCCCTTGACCTTCTGTATTAAAATAATACTGAAGCATTAAGCAGCCTGTCAAACACAGTTTTCTTTTATGCTTGGGGTAGTACAGAAACAATAATTGGGAGATAGGAATTACCATACTAACCTGTTCCCAGTTGCTTTGCCATTTAATTGGTCTGGAAGAGCCAATACTGTTCTTTTCTATTTCTTTCTTCTGTTTTATTCTTGCTTTTTTGTACTATATCTCCTTCCACAGTTGTGGAGCTGAATACCTTAAAATGCAGTACAGATGTGCAGGATACATGGAGAAGTGTGCTTTTTCTCATAAGGAATCCGTGAAAGCGGTAACTGCATTAATCTGGAAGTTCGAGATATTTTTTTTTTAATCAATTTTCTGTCATTTAAACACAACCTGGGTCCAAGTCTACGGTGTCATGTTTCAGAATCATACTACTACATATCAACGCCCAAAACTAACAACAACACCATAATTTGAAACATTTTATGTATAATCAATAAAGCAACAATGATAAATATATGTAAAGACAATGGTAATGTTAATGTAGTTATTATGAAGTATGACATTTAGTCCTCCAGCTGTAATGCGTTTTAGAAACCTTGCAGCACAGACATGCACATTCTCACATCCAAAATGGCAGCATTTCAAGCTAAATTTTAAGTTGTACTTTCCACTTTCCTTTCTAGTTTTTACTGTTTTTTTTTTTTTTAAAGAAAAATATACTTTTATATGCAATATGTTTCTCCTGTAATCCTGAGATGAAATGACGGTAAAAAACACTCTTTAAAACCCACAGCGTAATTATTACAAACTGAATGAACGCAGAATAAAACAGAAATACAATCTCTTACTCTCATCATAATCACTCCATCCTAATATATTTTCCTTTTAATCCTGTGACAAGATTTTTTGCCGATAATGTTTGTTGAAATATTTGCTCTTCCCTATACATTTGGCAACACATTTTGGAGTTCCAAATTCTTTTTTTAATCCTGTTATCATTGACTGTAAACTGAACAATTAGGGACATCATTTTAATGACATTTAGATCACTATTTTATTACATTACAAAAAACTCATCGATCATGTCAGAATAAATTATAGAACAAAACTCTACATTTAGTCACTATAGACGCAATTTTATAAAGATAACTTTTGTACAGCAGTGATTCTTTCAAAACTGAAAATGGTATGCTGGTCAATACTATATTGATTGTATTTGAATTGCTTCTGATGTATACAGTATAGCTAGTGTAGATTCAGAAGTTTGGGGTTAAAATCTTACTGTCAACTGTGAGACTACTTCATTTTAGTATATGTGGTTATGAATAATTCATTTATATTGATGACCTTTTATTAATGACGCGTGGATTGGCGTAATTATACTTGATTATCCAAGAGCCTTGTTTGCCTTGTTGTCCTGGTGTGTTTTTTTCTGAGAACAGTGGCCTGTTATGTTGGAATGCTGGTATTATTTCCATTTCCATTGTCCATTTGGAGTATGTCAGATTGCCGTTTTTTTTCACTTCTTGCAGTGTCCTCTTGTATTTTGCTTTCACTGCAAGAAAAAGAACCCATCTGATTTTTTCTTGTTTAGTTCACACAAAAAATCATGCAAGATTGTGCAATTGAAAATAATAAATATTTAAAGAAAGATCATTATGTATGGAAAGTTTGGTCCTGAGATCACATCTTTCATAGTCATCCCTCTGTAATCTACCTTAAATACCATAGTAGTCCTTACACAACGGACTCCTGTATAAATACAGTAATACCCCTGATATCCTTTCAAATTGTACTGCTAGTTTATTCAGTTATAATGGTTGATACTGTCTTATCTATGACATGTTCATGTAGTATTGGAATAATAACAACTCCCCTCCCATTTTTTAGAAATATATTGATATTATTTGCCCTCTTGTTCCATGGTGGTATAGTAACTAATCCAGGGAAAGATTTATATTCCTGACTTCCTCCTCCATGGCATGGAAGGAATGTGCTGGGTATCGCATTAAAGTCAGTTTGCTAGATTGTTTATTAAACATTTTAAGGATATTTCCATGGATAAGACAATGTTCAGCATCTTTTGGTCCATCGATTATTGCAATGTAGTGTGCAGCATTAATCAGACATCTCCACCCCCATTGATATCCGAAGACACAGGAGCATTTTAGTTGCCCAATTTTGAATGCTAAAGGCACTGTTACAAGTGTTATTCTCTCCGGTCATTACATTTCTACTAGAGTATCCATCATTACAAAATAAATAATAAAAAAGGTACTTTACAATAATACTTTGTAACCTTGTAAGTTCCTAACATTTTCCCTTAATAAAGGTCTAAAATAATAAAATGTTGATGGCAGCATTTACATACAGTTTTAAGTCATCTATTTAATGTTGGTCTAGTTTTTCATCATTTATTATACCATGAATAACTATCATTCTGTTACAGAATTTCTGATTTGCTAATTTCCTGTAAATGCCCATAATTGATGTACTGGCTGGTTTCTCTCTTGTGGTTGAGCTTAAGAAATTACATGTAGATAGGACCCGTTTCCATCTGTATTCCACTTTATTTATGTTTGTTCATAAAATAAATTCATGACAACAGGCTGGTTGCTTAGGGAATATATTTCATTTGGAACTTAAAAGAGAAGATTTACGTATAAACTTTAATTTGGCTTGAAGGCCTGCAATGTAGTGTTGTTTGTTTTATGCATGTAATATATACCGTATTCATTGCTAATTAGGGTGGTGCTTCACGCTGATTGCAATAAGCGCGCACAGGTGAATTAAATTAAAGGAAGGTAATAATTAGCACTATTAGAGTCTGCTCACAGGTGAATTAAATCAGTAAGGCAGCATAATCAGCACTGATTTTCTCACACGGATAGCAATTCAAGAATCAAGTGCTGATTGTTTACAGCAACACGTCCATTAAAGGCATGTCCCACCTCCCCAAAAACTATAATCTTCCACCACTACTACTTTCTCCACTGTGGTAGTGTATTTTTAAATCTTACCTTACATTACCAGCTCCAAAGGTTTCTCCATGAAATCCCCCCCCACCCCCGTCCAAAAACTGTCCCACAGTAGTACTGGCTAGTCATATAGGACTCTGCCTCCGGTCGCCCCCCCACCGGGTTAGCATGCACACTGCAGCCTCCCCCCCTTCCCACCCGATTTGTTCTCCCTCCCCCTAGCTCCAAATCCTTTTTCTATCTTATTGGGTATTAGGTATTGGTCCCACCCCCCAGCCCCACCATAATAACCTTATCTCCAATACTCCCCAGATATTTACTTACCTTGCCTCTCTCCTCCTCCATTCTAAGCAGCCGGCACCGCGTCGTTAATTGAACTGCCTCTCAGCCAATGTGCACGACGCAGGTGCAGTCCCGCCCCTGCTTGCATTTCATGCAGGGGAAAGGAGGAAAAGTAGTAACTACCCTTACCGGGGGGGGTGTTCTGGATAATAAGGTTTTTGGCATTTGGGGCAGGGGAACCCAATACCTATAAATATCAAAAGTGGTTGGAAAGGGTGGACATGCCCTTTAACGTCTATGCACAAAGTTCTTTAAATTCGCGGATAATTAAAAATGGCTTTATTGAGGATTCCTTAGCTGGGTAATAGCAACCTTCAACTATGTGTAGAAGTCGTACCAAATGTCTTGTCTCCAAGCTCAAAAACCAACCAAATAATATGAACAAATGAGAACAAGAAGAAATCTAAAAAAGCAGAATTTCACTCCAAGATACAGGGTGTGGACTTTGGTCTTCATACAGTTTCCTACCTTTAAATGACCCATCAACAACCTCTCACGAGCTCCACAGCTCAGGATAGAAGAAAATTACACCATAAAGTAATGGTTGGGAGCTACAGATGTGACAGTCCGAGGTTGGTCTCCACCTGTTGCCCGCCGCAGCACCAAACCTCGACTTCATACATACAGTATACAGGATCCCATCCCCCTCCCTGCTGTGTAAAGAGCCCCCCACAGAAAAGCTAAGGGAATCTACAGCCGACACTCTCCCACTAGGAAAACAAGCCTTTTTTCAGAGTCTCTACTATATAACAAGGGGTTTTGTAGCTAGGGGGCGGGAGGGGGGAGGGCTGCAGTGTGCATGGCAAAATTCTCCCAGAGGTGAGACAGATGCAGGTCCTATATGGACCTGCATGCTCTGGTGGCCAGTTTTTTGGGACTTTGGAGGGGCATAGCAGGGGCAGAAAGCCATTTGGAGCAGGGATGTAAGGTAAGGATTTTATTACCTACAGCGTGGGGCCAGTCTTGCTGACATTATAGTTTTGGGGGGTGGACAATCCCTTTAAAGTACAAATGCCATTATTTCAGAGGACATCATGCTGCATTTGTTACAAGTATCAATTTATTAGTATGAGCTTAATGAAATGCTGTGAGGACAAGCCAATTAAAAATGGGTACTAAAAGTAATCCACATTAATAAGTTATTAAATGGAACAAAATGATTCAAAACTCAAAATGCAAATACCCCAGACTCGTTTCCAAGAAGTTCAGTGAAAAGAATAGGATTCCCTACAGTACCTAATAAATGCCTTCGCCAATGCAGGCAGGCAGTCCACAAAGTTTTATCTTTCCCAGACATGTCCTCGACTTAATTTGAAAACCTCCTTTTTCGAACCAGATAGGCCAATGTATATTCTTCATTTTAAGCGTTTCATTTACGTTCTTGAAAACTGTAAGTTTTGTTTGAAGACAGGCGAGCTAGTAAATTAAGACACTGAATATTTATGTCTAAATATATTTAGATTTTTTTCCATATTTAATAATACTTACTGCAACTTCACAAATCTTTATTGGTATGAGCAATGCAATACAGAAAGTAAACAATTGTTGATCTGGGAGGACTATGGATGAAGTTTCCAAGCAGAACTTACTCCCAGGACTAACTCCACAGCAGGTTCATTCATCCTTATCTTAAATATAAAATAAACCGCAGTAGGTCCAGTATCCTTTCTAAAAATATAAATACTCCTGAAGTCGTTCATCCACCTTGGGGTCCTTTCCACAGCGTTAAGAATGGTATGAAGCGAAAATACTGGTAACTAAAATCTGGAAGTCAATCTACTGAGCAACGATTTTGGGCTGCACGGCATAGTTCAGGGAATAAACAAGAGTAGGCGTGCGACACTGGAAAGGAAAACCAAGACTCCCATCAACATACACCCTTTTTGCTTTATTGAAGATAATTACAAGCATTGTCCCCCCCCCCCCCCCCCCCAGAGGTCCCACGCACTGGATTAAACACAACAGTGAGAATGACATTTACATTTGGTACAGTTTTACTTTTTATTCCCAAATGCAATCTGCATCGCATTCCTGTTTGCTATTAATAGAAACAAACTCGGCCCCTGCATATAGGATATAAACCCATGCTAACCCGATATTACATTGGGAAACCGTGGGTTTAACTCCTTTTTTAGCAAATAGTGTGCGGAATTACATCTCCTGTTTAGAGCTCTTCTGGCTTAACAGCCAAATCTACCCTTACCCATCAAGCCCATAGGTTCACACAGCCAATCATAGGTTCAATCCCGCAGAAATTGTTTGTTTTCACATTTTTCCTCAGTTGCTGATTTATGACCGCTATCCTAGATTTACAATCGTGGATCATAAATGAATGATCACCCTAATGGTTGTTAAATGGGCGATACTGCTAAAATGTAATTTTTTTTTTTTTTGATTTTTTGCTAATTTTTGGAAACGTGTATCAAAAAAGCCCATCTTGCAACAAGAGGGGTTCCGAGAGGGTTAGAGAGAGGAACAACTAAAAATAAGAGAATGGTTAAGCTGATTATAAAGACACATGATAGGTTATGCAATGTGTAAAAGAGATGCCTGTGTTGGGGGGTTGGATTTGATCATTTAAAATAACAATGGGCTACAAGAACGCTCTGTTGCATTGATTCGCCCTTATCATGTTTGAGGACATTCAAAGACAACGATGCATCCCGCCTTAATATTAAAAGGAAAGAAGTTTTAAATCATCCACTGTTTTGAATGATGGATATTTTCTAAAATGATATGTAAAGTTAGTTGGATTAATACATAACTCTTGTTGAGCCATAGATTCTCTGATTGTTAATTTTATCCACAATAATAAAATACCAAATATGAATTTAAATCTGAAGGCTTTTCTTCATGGTTATCACAAGTATGTATACAAACCCCTTTGTTTATAAAGTATGCAGTGGTGCAATAATATGATATTGTATTGGGCCTAGGACTGTGGCAATTGATTATTTTTATGTTTGTAATAAATTCCTGACCAGATCAGTACACTCTTCTTCCGCCTAAATGTACCAGATATACTTGAGTGTAAACCATAATACTTGAGTGTAACCCCCCTCAGTTTGTATTCTGGTCTGTGCTGATCTGGATGTCTGCTGAAACAAAAATCACATAGCCCTGGGAAAACAAAAGCTGTACCCTGTAACACCGATCCTCTGATTTCAGTGGGTTTAGGCAATTGTTGTCCTGCTCACTCAGCTCCAGCCCAGACTGCAAGGGAAATGGGGAAAAACCGATCTTAAAGGGCAAGTCTCATTCCCAAAATGAAACTTACATACAGGTAAATCGTCCCTCCAAAACCCTAAACGGTAAATAGTTTGAAATCTGTAATAGATTAAGTCTAAATCTGAAATCCTGCACAATTTCCTTCCTGTTTCTCCTGTTTCTTTTCTCTGCTTCGGTTCTCGCCCAGTTAGCAACTGTCAGTTATGGAATTTGATAGTTTGAACATCACATCCAATGACGTAAAGTTAAACCCCCTGTCTGCCTCTTCTGAGCATGCCCAGGCTCATTAGGCTCATACAGGTTTCTAAGTGGCTCCATTTCCATGAGGCATCCAGAACATAGCAGACAGCAGGTGAATAAATTCATAGGACAAACTATTATATATCAACATATTTTGAAAGAGGGCCTTCTTTTAAAAGATTTATTTATGAGGGTGGAGTTGTCCTTTCCGTGTTCATCAGGCTGCACAGAAAGTATGTAGGGCCACATCTGTGTATGGGCTTTTCTATGGACTGTGTATGGGGATGTGTAATTGTGTTGCCCATAACGCAAACCCCTGTGTTAAAGAGTGATTCAATGGCTCAGTTCCACGAGCAATCCGAATCATAGCATACAGCATCTGTGTATGGGAGCTTTCTAATAGGGGCTTGTCTTAGACTTCTATGGGCTGTGTATGGGAACTTTTCTATTGGGGCTGTGGTAATTGGGACTTTCTAATGGGGGCTGGTGTAATGGGACGTTCTATGGTGCTGTGGTATTGGAAGTTCTATGGGGCTGGGTTTTGACTTTCTATGGGGCTGTGCCTGTGGGACTTTCTATGTGCTGTGTATGGACTTTCCATGGGACTGTCGTGGAACTATCTATAGGGCAGGCCGATGGAGAAAGTTCAAAAAAGGTTAAAGTAGGACCTTCCGACTGGAGTACCTTGATGTGGTTTGGAAGGCTTTTCATTCCATGTGATCACAGTAATGTATACTAACACCCCTTTGTTTATAAGTATGGCCAGTGTTCAGATAATATGATATTGTTATGGGGCCAAGCATGTGCATTGATTATATTTTCTTTGTTGTATCCATGTTTGACCGTCTAGTAGCCCCTTCTGCAAATGTAGCTGTAATTTAGCCGTAAGGGTGCTTTCCACAGTCCGTCTGTTGTACAAATTTAATATTTGTACTGTCGTTTATATGGCACGACATTTTGATAAAGGAATACGAAAACATTATGTAAATATTAAAAACCCACCGTACAGTAAACGCAAGTGTGAAAGATTGATACCGCGGCTTTTATAAATACGGCCTATGTTTAAAGGGAATTAGTGGTAACTTTCTCAAAAAATTGTATTGTTGCTATGGTGTTATTTTAAAGTACAAAATTAAATGAATTATGTTAAGTAAAAGAAATGAGTAGAGAATTTTTTTTTTAAATTATTTTTCACATATCTCACATTAGACGCCAATTTTGTAATTCCTAATATTACATTTTTACTATTCCATATCCCCCCAGAGTGTCCTATCGCGTAAGAGGAGTTTGTGGCTATGCTGATTAATGGTTGCTCAGTGGGGACATTGGATTCTGGATTCTGTATCTGAAATAATTGCTCCATTTTCGAGTGAGCCGCCTGAATAATGTTTTGTCGCACTCAGCTGCTATGCCTTCCTTGAATTCAACGAAGTAATTACTTTAATTCATGTAGTCGAGGCGGCAGCTTTGAGTATTGCTGCATTGCTTGTTTTAAAGCAGAATTGGAAATTGCCTCTTTGGTTATTTCTTGGTTTTTTGATTGAGAATGCCGTACAGGTAATTGTAATTTAGTAGTACATCTGCGTTCAGGCATATTTCCACGTTTGATCATGTTGTATATTGCACATTACCCAAACCAGTGTTATGGCTGGCCAATGATTTTTGGCTTGATGTGAGATTGATTGACCCTCATCAACATGATTGTTATAAAATCATGGAATATTTAACATTTTAAGCAGGAGTGTCACCATTAAGGTTTGCACCAGACAGCTTAATCTGCCTTAAAATAAGGGGCCGACCTATCAAACCAGGTGCACACTTGATGATAACTCCTCCAGCTAAAGCACATCGCACTAGCTAGTGTCAGTAGGAGTAGGATTTCAAATGGCTCTTTTTATATAACTATTAAATAAGTAAAAAAAGAGTTTGGTTACATCTACCATTCTGTTTCATTTTGAATCTTAATAGTTGTCTCTGACTGGGTGATTCGCATAAGGCTATTTGACTCTGTTCAAGGACAGTTTAAAGGGTAAGTTCAGTGCTGAAATACATATGATTTTCAGATAGAAAAAAAAGAACAGTAATTTTTTCATCCCATTGACCTTATCTGCCCATTCAGCATTTTGTCTGTGTATAAATAACATGCTTCCATACCAGACTTCCTGTGTTGCTGGACCCCTATTAGATAGTAGGCCTCCTGCCGTGGGTATTTCAAGAATCTACACTACCACCAACCCATAGAGAAATACTGTCTAGACCTCAAAGGAAGTGGGTGCATCCTGGGAAGAAGGATGCCGTTATTGAACTAAAAGGTCAGGCTCACTAATATCACCAGCAGGGAGACAGTAAAGAGTATGAAAATCAAATGATTTTTCAAAATGGAGAGAAATATGTAGGAATAACTAAGAAGGAATTACACAAACTTAACAATTTAACAAATCTTGATAAATTTCACTGAACGTCCCTTTACGGTTGTGAACTTTTAAAAGCCAACCCTTCTGCGGATTATCATATTTGCAGCTTCTCCTTGCTTCATAAATTTGCAATTCTTGAGATTGTTTAAGCCATTCTACCAACCTTCTTCTCACTGAAGGTGGACAAACTTGTCCACATTCATCCAAACCATCCATCTCTCCAAGGATATAGCTGTGTGTTTGGAAAAGGCAGAAAAGCAGCATGATAGACCCTCACATAGTAGGGAGTATATTCTATGTAAAATTGTTGGAGGTAAGAATTGGAAGCTGCTTAATTGACAAACCAAAGGACTGATCGTTCAAATTGGACTTAGGTTTTGTTGAAATCCATTTTTTAAAATATTATTTACACGGCACTTTAACAGCAAAGAAGATATGATTAATTTGTATTGAATTATTTAATATGAACATGAGTATGTTTGTTTTAATAGAGCGGACGTTCGATGGTATTAAGAATTAACCTCTTGCCTCTGATTTAACAAAATTGTCAAATAATTTCCTGGTGCAAAGACCAGAATGAAATCTGAATTTCTAGGGAATACTATGCCATTCATAAATATACTATGTTGATCCAGGGCGCATTTTTCTTCTTCCCTCAGCTGCCTAGCATCTCCGGTCAGTTTTACCTTGTTTCAGAACTGTTCCTTGTTCCGTTTTGGTAATTTGTAACATTGTAGTGAGTAGAGGCAGCCTGAACTCCACACACAGGACTGAAAATGATGGAAGGAGGGGTGAGGATGAGCTCAGCCTAATAGTACTGAGGGAGGACGTTGTAAAATGCCAGGTAAAAGCTGCTGCAGATTTATAACGTGGCCCTGTGACTAGCAGCCATGAGATCCCTATCCCTGTCCTCTTTCTTCCTTCCATCCAACTCTCTTCATTCGAGAACATGCTTTCCTTGTCTCAAATTGAGAAAATATGGAAAGCAGGTACATTACTGTTTGAATGTCAAATGCTGGCAGCTGAAATTAAATTATTAAAGGTAAACTACTGCTGGCACTGCAAGATTTTAATGCCAAACTCGTGGAAATGCTGGCCACTGAACGTAAATTCATAGAAAATCCTGATGGATATTAGGATTAATGCATACTCTTGCTGGCATGAAAAGTGTAATTGGCAATTACTATTGGGAAGTCTGCTGCACAGAAGGGTTAATGTCAATACTCTGGACAAAGTGCTGGCAACTGAAGTATGTTAACATTTTGAAGTATTAATAGTAAAGTGCTGCTGGCACTAAGGGTTATCTATTGATTATTATTGTGGATTGATATAGCACCAACAATCTCCGTAGGGCTTTACATGTATTAACATCAGTGCCCTGGCCCCGAAGAGGGGGGCTTTACGAATCTAAGAACATTATTTGACACACAACCTATCATATGTCTTTATGATTGTGGGGGAAACCATAGAGAATAGTGCGGCCTTGCTTCTTAAAACTATTGCTTTATTATTAATCATTGTTAAAAACAAGGCTCTTTTCGCCCAATATGGGCTTTTTTTTTCAAATTCCCCCTCATGGCAATTATGCAAATCTGCCGAGATGAGCATATTGGCCAAAGAGCCTTGTTTTTAACATGTATTAAGTAATAACAAAAGTTTTAAGAAAGCAGTTGCCGTCCATCTATGTCTACTGTTGTGGGAGGTGTTACTACTAGAAGCCCTCCGGATGGTTTGGAACAGCGAGAGATAAACAGTGCGAGAGACCGTGAGGCCAGCGTGGATCGTCTTTGTTGTGGGGGGAAACGAGTGCCGACGGAACCCAAGCAAGCTCACGGGGAAACATCACAAACTTCTTTGCAGATTGTGTCCAAGGGTGGGATTCGACTCTGACGGTCAGCGCTGCAAGGCAGCAGTGCTAACCACAGAGCCACTGTGCGCCCTGGTTAATGTTAGCTGGCAAGTGGTATGGGCAATACCTGGGTGAAGACTGCTAGCACTGAGGGTTTAATGGCCAATCTCCCTGGAAAGGAGTGTCTGGACTGGAATGTTTAATGCCCATAGTTTGGAAAATTCTGCTGGCTACTGAAAGAGTTAAAACATCTCAGATCTCCACTAAATTCCTGTCTTCCTGGTGATGGGCTGCTTCCTGCGAAAACCAAAACTAGTAAACGCTTTCCACTATAAAACAAACAGTCAGCAGTGACAGGTACAAAGGAAGAAACACCAGCTGTAGTTTGAACGAGCCAAGAGTTTTTTTGTGGTGGTGGGTGGGGTGGGGTGGGGGTGTGAAGACCGCGATAAGGATGCTAGGAAACTGCCCTGCAAAAATGATCCAGGCTTATCAGTCATTCTGGCTTTAAGAATTCTGGCCACATGCTGTTTAACATCTCTCTTCTCTCATCTCTCTTTAACAACTAGTGAAATCCTTCACAAAATATCAGCTACTGTCTCTATTGGAATTTCCTTATCAATCAAATCACCATTAAAAAGGTATCCAACTTCTCTGCAAAGAAGTGTGAGGGCAACCCTTTGTTTAAATGACAATTATCAGCAATCATTTACAACAAATTTTCCAGCTTCATAAAGACCTTGCATATTTTCAATACATTTTGCCTGCTTGGCATACATGTCAGTCGCGGGCTGCAACACATCAACACAGCAATTCCTTATAAAATATAATTTAAAGAGTATATACTGCTATAATCAGCATGGCCCTGTATATTGCAAACAATTTTTGGGGTGCTACAATGGTCCCTTCATCCAGGCCGGGGTTCTGCTGCCAGAACAAGAGAATAATACTTAAAGAAAATATAATAATATGGAGAAGATTTGCAAATACTTACCAATGTTCCTCCGCCTTCTGTGAAAAAGAGCCACCCAGATATTTGCTCAGGGTGAGGTGGTAGCATCAACTCCTCTGCAGTTGAGAAATATGCAGAAACTATAGCAGCATTTTGAATTATTTGAACAACTTTGTAATTTCTCTCCCATAACCTTCTCTCCATTCACAGCCTATTTAATCATATGGGTATACGGAATTAAAGAGACCTAAAACCTAAAATAGACTCCGAATCTGAACATATACCCCTAAAAAACCCAATAAACTGTAAATAGCAAAACAGTAAAGATCAAGCATTAAGTTATGTTACCACTTGAAAACTGGGTGAAATAACAGTGTGTATGTACAGTGACTGTCCACAACCCCTCATCTCAGTCAAGCTCCCCTTGCCTATTCTGTCCTGTAAAGGATTGGCTAGAGA
Source organism: Hymenochirus boettgeri (assembly GCA_019447015.1). Lineage (NCBI taxonomy): Eukaryota > Metazoa > Chordata > Amphibia > Anura > Pipidae > Hymenochirus > Hymenochirus boettgeri. The sequence goes on from CM033469.1 coordinate 327,247,094, forward strand.
CTACTAGTGCATGTGACCAACTGTAACAATTTCCTGCAGTATCTTAGGAGCTGAGCATGTGTAAAGAACATAATGGTCAGTGACCACACTGTGCGATCTGGAACACTGGAAAGACACAACCTAAAATTTCTCAACAACCATATTAAAATGAGAGGTGAAACACTGATTACTGCTTTTATAACAAGGAGATCAGCCTTCTAATTCAATGTTGTTCTGGCTTATTTGCCCTTTAACTGAATTCTTGTCTCCTGGTGTCCAATATATGTGTTGCAGCGAGCCTAACAGCTAAAACATGGAAGGGTGGTAACCTTTCTAGAACAAGATTAATCAAAGAATATTATGAATACACAAGCTAATACTGACTCACACATTATACAACAGACTCCAGAATGGACCAAACTTTGGGATATAATCGATTCTAAGGATTTCTCTCCATGGAACAACCCTTGACCACACCCCACAAAAGCTGGAGAGGCATGTGTCAGCAGGACCCCATAATAGCATAGCTCTTCATTTTTGTATATAGAGACACTGTTTTGAAAACTGATTATTGGAACTAGGAGTGTAAAGCTTCCTTCACTTTAATACCTATGCAACAACCATACGGTAATTTTTTTATATTTATATTGCCCATTAGATTAGTTCCCTAATAACTATGTTATGGCTATTAGTCTTTTGAAATGAAGCATTGTGAAATTTCCCCTCCTATGACCTTGATATGTTTCACCATCGAAACTTTGGTTTTTGTAAAATTTGACAAATAGAACTGAGCTGATATGTCAATCTCTAACCATCAAAGACAAATAATCATTCATTTTACCTTAAGCATCTCATTAAACCTTTAGAGTAGCCATTTTGCCTAGAGGAATATTTCTTTCATTCCTAATCATTTAACAATCTATTAAAACCTGTTATCTTTCTCTTTATATCCTCTAGATCTTTCCTTCACTCTAAATTAACGTCTTATAAACTCAAGCATTCCTTTTCCCTTGCCAATAATATTATACCTATATATATAATATATATTTTATAGTCTGAACTCTTATTAAACTATAATACACCTGGGACCATTATTAATATATATATATTATATATATATTATATTATAATATATATATATAAGGATCCATGGTAAATGGCAATACTATTTTTTTATTCCGCCACAGCAAAATGTTTTATGTATGCAGCTATAAAGTACTGAAAGTATGGGCATCAACGTTTGCTCTGTGGCTGCACTGACGTCTTGCAGCACTGAAGTCCTGAGCTCGATTCCACCCCCTTGCGTGGGTTTTCCTCGGGCACTCTGGTTTTCCCCCACAATCAAAAAGACATACTTACTAGTTGTATGGTTTAAATAAATGAGCTTAGATTGTAAGCTTTCGGGCGGGCTAAATGAGAATGCTCCATGTAATTGTAAAGTGCTACGGAGATATCGCTTACATGGTAAGTTTCGCTTGTCTCTCCTGGTACATTAAGTGAAAGAATGGGAGGTAAACAAGCTACATTTACTTATCACTTTCACTTAAGGCTGTAACGCAGAGTTCACTTGACAGTGAACTAACCCCTTTAAATTGTAACATCAATTAAGTAAGTATAATGCTTTAACACAGGGAGATGTAAATGTACGGCTGGGGATAAATTATGCTATACAAACACTTCCCAATATGTAATGGGCCCTGTGTCGTTTTGTAGTGCCGTATTAGTCCAATATATAGATGTGAAAAAATAATAATAGTGCTGTGATACTTTTCTATGGACTAACAGTAGAGATGGACTCAATTTGAACCCGCGTTCGAGCCGAACTATTAGAATTCGAACGAAAATCAACTCTTCTCCTTCTCAACTTCCCAGTCCCCATTTTCGATATTTTCCAACTTTCGATAATATCGATGTTCGACTTTCAAATGTGCGATAAAATGCCTATTAAACCTATCGTAGCATTAATCCGCTGTAAATGTCTATTAAAACCTAATACGCGAGATCGAATCCGAGGTAAAATGTCCATGGTTATCTAGGCGCGAGCACCGAATACGCGAGTAAGGGTCCATTAAAACATATGCCGCGAGCATCGTATATAACCGCGATTAAAATGTCCATGGTATCTAGGCGCGAGCATCGAATATGTGAGTAAAGTGTCATTAAAGCCTATACGCGAGCAATCGAATCCGCGAGTAAAATTGTCCATGGTATCTAGGCGCAACATCGAATCCACGAGTAAAGTGTCATTAAAGCCTATAGGCAGCATCGAATCCACAAGTAAATGTACATGTACATAGGCCGAACAAGCTCGAAAATAGCGCGAGTGAGATAAAATTGATTTCGACATGTCCTGGATATTCGAACATGTTCCCCAGACCATTTCCCAGGTCCCACAGCCATTTACATTAAGTTATAATTGATATTTTAATTGTATTTCATTAGAACTTTTCGAACTAATTTGACTCCTTGACTTAATGGGTCCCGTTTTCAAACTTTAAAATTTTCCATTAAGTTTCGAAAGTTTGGAACTTTCGAAGTTCGGCCATTCTCTAACTACAGTTTATTTAGTAGACACGCTTTCGAGGCTAAACAACCCTCTTCATCAGGTCAGAGCGGTGCTGATTTTTAGGTTAACAGAAAGTAAAAAGCCAGTTCCAAAAGATCATAGAATAAGCAAACACAAGGGGAGGGAAAAAAAAGTCAAGAGCAAAAGTGCACAGGAAAGTGTAGAGGTATAAAACCGAGAGGAGAGATAACAGATAGTGAAGTGGGTCAAGAAATGCAAGGTTTTTATAAACCTTTGTTAAAAATCGTACCACTCTGACCTGATGAGAGGGGTTTAGCCCTCGAATGCTTGTCTACTAAATAAAACTGTTAGTCCATAAAAATATCACAGTACTCTTTCCAAAGGCATAGGCACCCGATGTACAATAAAAACTTAAAAGCCCGTTACCCCTCCACAGTCTTACCTGCCTTGTTTCTCGCAAGCCCAGAGGTAGTATTACATCGGGGCTTCAAATCTTTTAAAAAAAACATAACCCTTTACTGTAGCCTCTGAACTAACCCAATGTTTATTTTGTATCTCCAAAGAAGAATTTTTTTTTAGCATTTACATTTTTGTCAACCTTTTATTTTGGTATGAATGGGTACATGTCAGGGGACATTGATAAGTGCAAAAACATTTATTTTTAGATTACTTCTGAATATTACACATTTCTTTGTATTCTATATAGAATATTTATTCAAAATCACCAATAGTGAATCCAAGGGGTAAATAAAATGTAATCATTTTTGCACAGAATCTGGAGGACTACTCCATTTTTTGTATTTGCAATATAATATGTAATTCTAACATATTTCTTTACTTCTGCCTTGGTCTATTCTAATGTCATTATTGAACTGACAATTTAGGTCCTGGCAATGGTTCTCCCAATCTTTCCAGTAAATGTTTTGCTTCATTTGTAAGACCTATAAATTTCTGCATCATCACCCACTGAGCGGTTTGACATGTTTACATTACTACAAGTTACCATTGGCCATGGGTTTTTTGTCAAGGGTAATAACTTGCTGGTCTGGGCCTTTTTGCTGCTTCCGCGACCAGAAAAAGCAGCAGAAGGCTCAATGGAAGAAAGACTGTTAATGATTTTGGTTGGATTTGCAAGAGATAAACCTAGTAGTCTTGGCATGGACTATTTCCAGCAGCATACTATTGGTTTTTATTATTTGGGTGGAATGGGGTTTGGGGGTGGACATGCCCTCTAATATGTGATTAGTGATACATTATTGTGTAAATAAAAAAAAAAACCACACAGCATATGAATATATTTAACATATTTCAATGACTAAATTGTAAGTATTTGATTTTGTTGATCTATTCCCTCCAACTTGCAATCTATAAAGTGTCTGAATCATTAATTGATTGAAATCTGGATGTCATAACGTCTTTACCTAGCGATTGGTAACACAAGTTAATGCAGTAAGAAGTACAAAGTATCCCAGTCAATCATGTCTCCCCTACTGGATTTATCCTGGAGTCCATACATGTCGTATGCCTAGCTTTATATGTTTTCAGGAATCTTTCTTTGTTTTCCATTAGGGTCACTGAATATGAGAATTCTTTCTATTAAACAAAATAATAATAATGGTTGAAACTGTTTCTATTTTCGAAAACATCTGGATTCTACTTGGTTTTTTAGTTTTTCTTTCTTGCATATAGTCACAAGCAGGGGCAGATTGATATAAACGTAGACCTGGACTCGAACTCGAACCCGAGTTGGTACCGAACTTTATGAATTAGGACAACTTCGAAGTAGTTTGATTTTCAGGACTCGCGGGACTATTTTAGAAAATCCTCAAATATCGAGGAATTCTCCACTTCTGAAAATCCCCGACCCCGAACGACGGAATTCCCGAAAACGGACGCTCGTGGATTGCTAAACGGCCAACAATCCTGCGGCCGACGTTTGGGGGTCCCACAGCTTCGAAACCAGCCCCCCTCCTGGTTCCTTACAGAAACCATGCCCCCCTCCTGTGGTCCTGACAAGGGCCTTTGGGGCTTAACGGTCCCCAGCTCAAACCAGACCCCTCCCCCGGCACTATAAGTGCCCTTGTGGCCCTAACAAGGCCCTTTGGGGTTAAGGGTCCCCCTAGCTCGAACTGGGCCCCCCCCCCTCCCTATCAGGGCCCTTTCAGCCTGACAAGAGCCCCTTTGGCGCGTAGGGGTCCTGCAGCTCGAACTGGACCCACCTACCCTGCTCTTGTAGTGCCCTAGTGGCACTGATAAGTGCCTTTGTTGGGGGTCCCTCAGCTCGAAACGGGACCCCAGGCTGCTCTTAAAGGAGCCCTTGGGCAGCGTCTTCTGTCTTCCATCCAGTGACCCCAGCTCCGCTGAGGCCATCGACCCTGAGAAGTACCCTGCTGCCACCAGGGTACCTCCGGTGCTGGTGGCCTCAACGTCTTCTTGATCCAATGTCTTCGATTGGTTATATGTAATCATGTAACCAACATTGAAAAAATTGACCAATCAGAACGGATATTAGGGTTTTCTGCCAACCTATATAAAGAGGTTGCACACCTCCGCGGAGCTCAGAAGTCATCGCAGTAGATGGGCAGAAGAAAGAAAGCGGCTAGCAACATCAGCTCTGCCGGCGGTGTCAGCGGCTCACTGACGGCCCAGTGAGCCTGCCTTTAATTGGCGTACTTCAGGGGTGTTTTGGTTCTAGCTTGAAGACTTTGCATCGGATCAAAAATTGCCGGTAACAATCGGCCTCGTTTAGGTCCTGCCGTCGGAGGTACCCCCTACCAGCCACAGGGATACTTCTTGGGGTCAGTGGCCCTCAGCAGAGCTGGTGTCACTGGATGGAAGACAGAAGAAGCCGCCCAAGGGCTCTTTTAGAGAGCCGCGGGGTCCCAGTGCAAGCTGGGACCCCACAAGGCACTTATCAGTGCCACAAGGCCCTTACAAGGTTGAGAGGGGGGTCCAGTTTGAGCTACAAATGCCCTTCAAAGGGCCACATAGGCTCTTCCAAGGGCTGCAAAGGCACTTATAAGTGCCGGGGAGGGGAGTCCCGGTTAGCTGCCGTTCGAGTTTTTACCGAACATTCGGAAATCCCGAACGTTTCAAGGAATACCGAAAGTGGCATGCGGAAACCGGAAGTAGGGCAGTGTGCTACCTCTGGTTTTTATGCTGTTCCCCGCACACGGACGGGTTCCTCAGACATCTCCCAGGTCCAAGGGGCCTGTAAGGTTTACACACGGAAAGTTCATTCAAACTTACGAACTATTTAACCCCCATTGACTTTTAATGGGTCCGGTTTCGGACTTTCGAACTTTTTTAGAATTTGAAAACAGACCCAACTTTCGAAAGTTCGTCCAACTCTAATAAACACCACTGCATCTGTTCGAAAGTGAAAAGAGTGGAAAATTGCATTTCAGTTGAAATACTGCAGGATTACCTGTTACATTCCCTTCAGCTAAAAACTATACATAAACTTTCAGAGTTTATAAATAGGCAGCTATTTCAGAAAAGGTATTGGGAATTAATGACATCCTTTAGGTAGTTTACAAACATAAAGTAAAACAGCTGAAAAACAGCTCCATAAAATGTACAATTTGCCTTCAGCGATGACTTTTTCAGTGTTCCTTCCTGGTAATTTTCACTTGAGGGAAGATATATATTGGCAATTGTGGCAGAATATTTTAACAAAAGAAAATCCAATTCCTAATGTATTCATTAATGCCCAATGTATTCTAACACAAAAAGAATCACTTTCCAAGAGACATACTGTAGTTGTCATAACCATTTTGTTCTTTGATTTATTTAATATTGCTGACATATTTTTGATCCTTCTGAGTATTTCTTGAGGTTAGAAATATATTTTATTGTAGTTAAAGAGAAATTTTAAGGATGTTCCTGCCATAAACTGAATTATCACACCTCATACCTGAATGGCATGGCAATTTTGGCCGCTTTTTCAAATACATTGCATTTCCAATATACAAGTCATAGGTTGACTTAATCTCCACTATATGGCAAAGTTTCTAAATAATTTGGCAATTAGTACACTCACTTAGTTTGCTAAGGCACAGGTTGTAGCAACCCTGTGCCTGTCGGTAACACACTGTTCCGAAATTTGGACCTCAGTGCTCAGAATACTCGGAATAGTTTTACTACTCACCATTCCCCATTGGTGGTCCGGGTGCAGCTTGCCCCAAACTCTTCGCTTCGTTTCTATGCCAGCAGCTTACACAGTAACTTGGAGACTTCAAAGATAGCGCACACCGGAGATTCAGAGTCCAAACTTGCCAGATGGTAAAAACAGTACTTTTATTCAGGCACCATCCGCCACAACCCGTACAAACATGAAGGCCCCATGCAAATAACTGGTTTCCAGTTTTTGTAAATCTATGTATCTACGCACCGCACTTTCTACTAGAAGAGTCTCTGCCTATTCAGTCTCCACTTACTTCAGGGGCACAGAGTGGAGTAAGCAGGGACAGACAGAATATAATCCTGTGCTATCTGCACAGGTTTATATTCTGTCTGTCCCTGCTTACTTGTTTTGCTGAAAAATCAGTTTGGACATCTTTAAATGAAATGAAATGAAATTGATTGTAGCCATATTAGTGCACTTGTAGCGTACAAAATTTTTTGAGAATATATAGCATGTGATCTAAAGATTAGCTTTCGTGAGCTTCCTCAGATCTGTAGATTATCTGGCAACTTCCAAACTTTTACACACCGCTACATCACATGATCTACTGCTGCTCCTTCAGCAATGTTGAGTTCCTTAGCAATTGTGATAATAAGGGATGGTGCATTGGTGAGACAATCACAGCCTTAAAAAAAAGGATGAATTCACATTCAGGTATGTCACCTGCTGCTTTCCTGTCCTACCTCCCATGGCACCTCCTCTAACAGTGCCCGCCGCATCTCTTCTGGATTTATATATATCATATTAAAATGAAGTTAGACACTGATTACGTCTGCTTTTATACAAGGAGATCTGCCTTCTATTCAATGTTGTTCTGAGGCTTTATGTCTTTTAAATTAAGAACTAATTTAGTTTTCTGGTTGCGTGTTTGCTATTTCTATTAGCAAACCTATCATCTCTAGCTTCAACAGTTACTTCTAGATAAGGTTTATGAAGGAAAATATTGCAATATGCAATGTTAGAGGCAAGGAGTTTATTTAATTTTTTTTTGGTCTGCGTGACCTTAAGAAAGTCTGTAGATCATTCATTTACATTCATTTCTTTTTTTTCCCACAATGGCTGAAATATGCAAACTTTTGACATTTTGCAAGAATGTTTTCCCTGCTTTTTGTACCCCACAGTGATGTGGACAGGATTCTTTAGCCTCCTGTTCCTGTGGTAATAAGTATCATGCATTTACACAGAATAGAGCTACATGGATTTTTTGTTGAAATTAGTTCCAGCAGATAGCTCCCCATTATATTAAATAAGCCAGTACATGCTTTCTTGGCACACACAGTCATGAGTTCTACAAGAAAGTCTCGTGTTTCTTATATGATACACACTTTTCACTTATGTAGTACACAAAGCCCAATTTCAATTGATGATAAAGTTGATTAGAGTGTGTTCTTCCTGAGAAAAACCACAGCAACTAGGACCCTGAATTAGCACGGCAAACAAGACACACAAGGACAACATGGGTAAGGGGACGCAGAGACATCTGTAGGACAGTGGAATTAATCCTCATAAGTAAAGTGAATGAATAAAGAGATAAAATTCATACAATATAGAAGGACTGTGGGAGTACAAGATTCTGTCTGTCATATTTGACAGATGGGAGTACACACAGTCACAGTCATATTCCCTATATAAAATATAGGGAGAATGTTTCGTGACTGCAATACTCCCTACAATTGGGACCTACTCCTTATACCTAAGTACAGAGCCAAACCGAAATGGGGGAAGTTTTTCATCTGAAACGACCATTCCCCGTGTATTTTCGTTGGTTGTGTGGGCTATCACACCGTGTTACTAGCTACTTAACTCTACATAGAAGCACAGGTAATAGCAGTACTTCTACTCACGCACTTTTATCTATCTAATATCACAATGTGGCTGCTGTAGAATTGCAATTTCAAAATTCTGAATCCATGTTACATAAAGAGTAATTTTTTGGCATAGAAACACAGTGCCATATTTTACAAGACCTTTTTTAAAAATTGTCTTGAATAATAATGGTTGAATAAAGCAAATCAGAGAACAGGTCACTCTGGATTCCCTACATATTTTTGGACATTGTAGTGATTGTTTCCATACCATTAGATTTTCTGAACCGTTGTAAAATAGAGCTAATAATATCTAGTGAAAATAAGTCACAGTAAACAGATCGATATGATAAATGACCAAGCTCAACTTCTCAAGAAACCCTAGTCCCACATCTCGAAGAACTCACCAGATAATTAATGGATCACATACTTTGTAATATTGAAAAGACATGAGTCGACTAGGCCGAATTTGATGTTATCAGTGTTAGACAGAGGAAATGAACTGTCACTACTGCTTTTACGGCATAATCAAACTGCCAGGTTTATAAAGATTGGTGAAATTAATGTATTGTCAGGTTGATGTGTATATTAGCGCTGGACATGTCGTGATGCTTTGACCCATAATCCTCCAGTCATCACTTTTTTTCAGGTATGAATGAATGGATAAAACCTTGACATGATGTGAAAAAATAAACCATTCCAATGATCCTTGGTTAATTCCGTTCTGAACCAAATAATCTACAAAGATGAACTGATATTATATCCGTTGTTATGCCAGTAAAGGAAAACAATTTTTTTAATCAATTTAAACCCCATTTAATTACTAGCTGGCCTAGAAGAAACCATTAAAGCCATGAAAAGTCACAGAGTTTATCCTCATAACCAAAAAGAATGTACTTATTATACTGCAACAAAGCCAGCTCATGGATTTACCCTTTAATACTGTATCAATAAAGGGGTTTGTAAACCATTTCACAACTTAATTTATACCCTTAGGATAAATGGGAAAAAATAAGTCCACATCCAGTGTAGCTGAATTCTTATGTAAAGAGAGAATGGAAAGAAGAGAATGGCATTTAAAACCTTTAAGTCAGAGGGAACAGAAAGGTCCTTTAGGAACTATAAAAAGTGTAACAGGACTGTAAAAAGCAATTATGCTAGATAAAATATATAATGAAGTTAGGATTGCTGAACAAAGCAAGACTAAAGGTTCGTACACACGTGCAATTGCAGGTGTCGAATCACGTTGCACAATGTGTACGAACGCCGCTTCGGCCGATAATTGACCTTTGTATGGGCACTTTATTGGCAATCAAGTAGGGATAGCATATAGTATAGTAGCAATAATGGTATAAAGGATGCAATGCACTTTGGTTAACTGAGGATATGGCGCAGAAACAACTATATAAGGTTATATCACTAAAGCTCCTGGACCAGATAAAATACATCCTGGGTCCTTAGAGAGCTAAGTTCAGTTTTATTCCAGGCCACTTTTTCTGTTTTCTCTCAGATTCCCTCATGTCCAGAAGTGTCCCTCTGGATTGGATAAAAGATGATGTTATTCCAATATTCAAAAAATGGTAGTCATTCACAGCCAGGTAATTAAAGGCCTGTAAGTTTAACTTCAGTGGTGGGGAAATCCTGGAAAGTTTAATAAGGGAACATGTTCTAGAGTACATGCTTGCTTTTATGAGAAAGTAAGTAGAAATGTAGACTCTGGCATAGCAGTAGATGAGGTATACTTGGTTTTGCTAAGGCTTTTGATTCAGTCCCTCATAGATGACTTATGTATAGACTAATGTCTGTGGGCTTGGGTGAAACTTTGTACATGGATAGAAATTGGTTGAAGTTTTGGATGCAGAAATTAATGGGTCTTCGTCAATAGGGACTAAACTTCTAAGGGGTGCCACAAGGTTCTGTGTTGGGGCCACTTCTATTTAATCTATTTATTAATGATCTGGAAGTGGTATTGTCAGCAAGGTTTCTGTGTTTTCAAATGACACAAACTTTGTTGAACATTAAAAGCTACAGATGATGTGCAAGTGTTTGCAGGGGGTCTAGATAAATGTAAGGTGATGCATTTTGGACTTACAAATCCTTGTGCTGCTTATAATATAATGGCTCTGTGTTAGTGAATCCCTGTTGGATTGGTTGTTTGGTGGATAACAACTTAAATGTAGCAAGCTGTATCAGGCGGCAACAGCTAGAGCCAGCATGGTATTGCCTTTATAGTTCTGAATTTTTTCAGCTTAATGGATCCCAACAAATGGAAACCTTTTATAAATCTGAGGGTCACACTACTATACTGAATGATAGAGTTATAGTTGGTATAAATTATGTGACATTTCTTACCGTTTCTTAAAGAAGAAGAGTCTTATTTCAGATGATTCTGCATATAACGAAGACCTTACACGCAGCTAAGGAAATTTACAGAGAGCTGCTATTGTGCCGTCCAACACCCCCCCCACACACACACACACAGCCATTTGTTTCTTAAAAAATTCTCACAAAAATTACTATATTAAATTGCTTCCATGGCTGTATGGGTGATGTTTCTAAAAGCCATCCGTCTTAAGACACATGAAGCCTTTAATTTGTTCAAGATGCTCATCCCATAGTTGCTATTGTCAGAAAATTTTCACAGAGACATTGGGGATGGTGCAAAAAAATGTGCAACTGTTAGGTAAAGCTTGTGAAAGTTATATTGCTGGAAAGATTTAACAATATAACTTTCTGAATACTTACTGCTTTTACCAGCTTGTGCCATGTGACCAATTTATGTCTGCATTAATAACCCCCTCCCCCCCACCCACTGTCAATGTTTATTTGTTTTTTTTCAAATCTGTGCATGCTCTGCCCCCAAGAGAGGAAAGAAGCAGAGGGTCAGGTGATGTTACTCAAGCTACTGGAAGCAGGAAGTTTCAACATTATCCATAATATCTATCTTTTTGATTCAATTAGATCAACTGGACTTGAAGTTTAGTTCTTGAAGACGTTTCGCTAGTCATTCCGACTGGCTTTCTCAATTCAGAATGACTTGTACAAGAATCTGTGCCAATTATGTACCCTGGAAATCCCAATTAGCATATCACAGCCAGGTTTTAAGGCGTGATTGGATGTGGCTAGGAGGTGTTTATAGGAACGCCCAGAGTAAGGTGTCAAAACAGCATTGTACATGGCAGACAGTTGGTGTCGAACCCCCCCACCTCTATTTAGGCTTGGTTTTCTTTATTTTCACATAAATGGTGAAAATAAAGAAACCAAGCCTAAATAGAGGTGGGGGTTCGACACCATCTGTCTGCCATGTACAATGCTTTTTGACACCTTACTCTGGCGTTCCCATAACACCTCTTAGCCACTATCTAATCACGCCCTTAACACTGGCTGTGATTGCTAATTGGATTTTCCAGGGTACATAATTGCCACAGATTCTTGTACAAGTCATTCTGAATTGAGAAAGCCAGTCGGATGACTAGCGAAACGTCTTCAAGAACTAAACTTCAAGTCCATTTGATCTAATTGAATACAACAGATATACCATGACCTGGATGAATAGAACCTTCATAAGCATATCCATAATATCATTTTTCATAGGCTGCCAGCCAGAGATATAATATAGAAAATATAATCAATGCACATTCCTAGGCCCCATACAAATCATATTATCTGCACACTGGCATACTTTGTTTTTTTTTTTTTTTTATTGTGGAAGCACTCCAATTAGGCTAATTACAACTACATTTAGTGAAAGTGCTACTGATCTGGTCAAACATATATACAAACTAGAAAAGATAATCAATGCACATTTCTAGGCCCCACAGTAATGTATACTAAAGCCCCATTGTTTATAAAGTATGCCAGTGTGCAGATATGATATTGTATGGGGCCTAGGAATGTGCATTGATATCTTTTCTATGTTTGTATAAATGTTTGACCAGATCATTAGCACTTCTGCTAATGTAGTTGTAAATTAGCCTAGGAGTGCTTCCACAGTCCTTGTATTGTATGCAGCCAGAGATGTGGTTTTGAGTTCCTTTAAAGGAAATACTGCAGGTTTATATTCAACCCTAACTTGGAGGCCACAGTTGCACTTAAAGTAAGATTTGCAAATGGTTCAGTTACACTTAATTATGTTTTTATTATTCCCCATTAACCTTTAAAGGCCAATATACTCACTAAATCTCTAATCCTGCCATCCCTGCACCCATAGTACCCAGGGTGAGGACTTAAACTGCATTGCAACTCACCCCCTAGGCTCAAATCTAGCTTTACTCACCTTAATGTTTCCTTAGGTGCTCCGCTTCCACTTTCCGTTTCACGATTCAGCCATGAGAAGAGGTGTCTCCTCCTTGGCCAAAGTCGCAGACGGAGGAAATTCTGGTGAGTAAAGCTACCCCAAAGTGAACCCAGGGTGAGGACAGTGCAGTTTAGGTCCTGGGAACTTTCCAACGAGGAATTGTGGATTTGGTAAGTGTAGTTGTCCTTTACAATGTATCCAGACTTTACAGTACTTGCCTATTGCTATTTACTGTAACCATTTTTGGACAATCTACTTTTTTATTGTGCTTTTTTATTCACAGAGCTACAAATTATTAAAGAATTGATAATTTCACATATTTAACAAGCACTTTCTGGATTTCTTTTTAGTATGAAGTGCAGTTTTGGTTTAATATTGTACTACATGGACTCATACAAGTGCTTTGTAAGGAGAAGGAATGACACTCCCTCCCAATGCAGCAGATGGAATAAGGAGCATTTCAAGTGAGTGCACTTCAGATGGTTCAGTAAGCTATAATAAGACTTAATACTGGAGTAGATTTGCAAGAAAACCCACAGAGCAAAAAAGACAAACAATAAATAACTTCCGTTATATCACCATAACAATGCCTGTCTATTGTCAACAAAAACAATAATCATCTATAATGGACTTAACTGTAAACTAAAACTGGTGTGCACAGGTCATTATTTCTGGTCGATGAGATCAGTTCTATCAAAAATATTAACCTGTGTATAGTTGTCTGCCTGATATTATCGGACACAAAAGAATCTGACCAGTTAAAGATTTTTCCACAATCCCACCTGTGATTGGTTTATAGATGGTGGAGAGAAGCAAAAAGTTCCAATCCGGTAGTACTGATTGGCTTCACCATCATCAGCAGACATTGAGCATGTATGGCCAGCTTAACAATTATTCCAATAACTTTTAAAATACCTTTCTTGTTAGGATATTGATCTTTAATTTTTTTGAATGACTAAACAATTGTTTTTAAGGCTCTTTGTTTGAGAGGTTTTTTCACATTCAGCCTTTGAATTTAGGATTTATAATGAATGCAAGGGAGGTTACATCAGAAAATAAATGAATGCAAAATACAAGCCAAGTCTCACTGCAGGGCCATCTGTGTAGGGGTCCTAAATAAAATGATTTATAACTGCCAACTACACGAATTGTAAAGAAGCCAACTCAACCTGGCTTCAAATATAGTGTAATGCAAATAAAATCTTAGCAGATGGCAAAACATACATTCCAAAAGCAAACACCAGAAATGAATTAACTAGTAATAACACATATTTAAAAAAATTAAATCATTAAGGTTATTTTAAATATGTGATTACAGTGGCCTACTCTTTCCCATCATTCATCCAGAAACATACAATAAAACCTGCAAGAAAACATACAAAGTGTAACAAGCTGCTAGTAGTAAAATTGTTCTTTGGTAAAATATCTAATTAGTTTATAATCCACCCCCCCCCATGGATCCCAATGGGACCCAACTATTCAATATATAGTGGATAATGCACCACAACTCTAAATTATAGGCATATTATAGGTCACCGAGGAGTTTCGTGACTATATAAAAGCACAAGGCCGCAGGACGAGTCCTTTTATAACGGACACGGAACTCCAATGACTTTTAATATCCTTTAATTTACAGTTCGGAGTGCATTATTTATTATAATCTACCCCTTTGTGGCTTCTGGTTTCCTTCTCCTCCTGTAACTGTAAGATTATAAGGCTATAATCGTACAGTTCTTCCCATAGAAATTTACTACGGGGTAGTTTATATACTTTTAACTATGTAGTAGGAGAACCTGATTATAAACCCAAAAGTTTTGGCTCCTTTCAAACCCTGTCTTGTGGCTGAAACGCTCTGTTCAGTGGCCTGGATTGCCACTGCAATCCGGGGGACTGATTGCCTGACAGCAAGGAATGGGGAGGACAGGTGGGGATTCCGGTACATGTAGCGATCCTTATATATCATAGTTTTGTCCTATAAATACTGCACATCCTCCGCTCTGCAAGGAGGCGTGTCTTCCCATTGGCTGCCTCCCGGACTGTCACTGACAGTGCCAGTGGGGAGGATCCGACCGAGCGATGAGGAGATTACAAGTAAGTACTTCAGGACATTTGTAAAGTACCCAGAGTAAGGATTTAGCGTTTTAGGTCCTCACCCTGGGTACTTGCAGGAGTGGATTGGGGAAATGGTAAGTATAATTGTCCTTTTAAGATATTGAAATATCTATTTTCCATTTTTTCTGATTGACCCGCACAACAATATTAATCAGTTTAAGATGTGAAACATAGAGCGGTTCTTCCAATCAGATTTCTGATTTTTTTGACTCTATGGGAATCCGTTTGAAAGAACATCTGCCCTTGTATGGCTAGCTTAAAGGGGAACTGTGGTCCAAAAATGACTTAAGGGAAAATTGAAAGGAATTGCTCCGCTGAGAATTTTTGCAATTCATTTCCATTGTTTATTTTGCATAGTTTTGAAGATATTTACATTTTGTTGTGTGATATTGGCAGCAGCATCACCAGGTCCCCTGCACTTCCTGCTTCCTGCTCTGAAACTGTCAGTCAATCTGTCCTGTGTCTCCTCCTCCCCTTTGCAGTCCCCCTGGTCCCTCCCTCTCATGGATCCCATGGTCCCTCCAGTTGCAGGCCCCCCATGGCCCATTATCTCACACACTGAGGGAGTCTGAGGATGTGCTCGCCGGTGGCACTGTGCAGGAGAAGCCTCAGGAATGTCACAAGTCAGCCTCCCATCCATTAACTTTCTGGTCAGTGATTTCTGTATATCTTGGGCTGTGAAGCACGTAGAGAGGTGGATGATGGCTCGTTTTAAAGGTAGGAAACTGGCCTTTCATTTAAACTTAACTTGTTTGGAGACCACAGTTCCCCTTTAAGCCTCCACCAATATTGATATTGTTTCTAGTTCCCTATATCAGTGTTTCCCTATATCAGAGTTATATATGCTGGTGTGCCAAAATATGTTCCCTAGATCAAAATTACATTTCTTTAAATATAAAGTCATAAACAGTCATTAGTCGTGTAGTTTAACTACCGTTCATTGTTGAATGAGAACCTTCACAAGCATACCGTACATTGATTATATTCAATTCTATTACCATGTACACTATAACATTCACAGGTACAACTGTGAATAACTACATTTTGATTAGAATTTAGACATTAAGTAGTAAAGTGTGTTTTGACAGAAATTTGGATTGAAAATTGCCACAGTCTGAAAAATAATAATTGATCAGTATCATATTGGTTTATGGTTACCAGGTCATCTACTTCATGCGGGGTGCTCAGAATAAATTTAACCCTTTCCCTGCCACAGATCGTATATTCACGATCTGTGCGAGAATGCTTTAATTGCCACAGATCGTGAATATACGATCTGTGGCTTCCCCCCTGCAAAAAAAAATTTCCCCCCTGCTAGGGCCGATCAGGGGGCAGCATTCAACTGCCCCCCTAGCCCCCTCGATCCCCCCTCATGGTGATCCAATCCGAGGGGGGATCGGAAGATACACTCACCTTTAGCCGGGTCCCGCGATGTGCAGCCGGTCCCACGTGGAGAAGCGGAAAGGGAGACCCCGGTGACGTCACGGAGCTTCCTCCTTCACCGGGTCTCCCTTGAAGTGGAGGAGACTGCCCCTGGTGGTCTAGTTGAGGTACTGCAGCTTGATCTCCATAGATCATGCTGCAGTACCTAAGTATAGTAAAAGCTGTCAAGCTGACAGCTGTACTATACATTTTGTGAATGGAACTCAAAGTTCCATTCACAAATAGGATTTTTTCTAAGTCTTTGCTACTTGCGAAGACTTAGAAAATGGGGACAGAGATCAAAATTTGGTGATCACTTCTGATCACCAAATTATTGATCTTTGCCAATGAATGAAAAATCACTTCCTGGAAAATGATTTCCGGGAAGTGATTTTTCTGATCGGATTTCGAATTGAAAACGGGCATTTATGCCCGTATTCCAAGTTCGGTATCATTCCCTAAGATGATCTGATGATCATCTTTGGGAATGATCGGGGGAAAAAAGGGGAAATACACACAAAAAATTCTTAAAGTGATCACACACACCCTTTTTTTTTTTTTTTACCCAAAACTATAAATTAGAAAAAAGTTGTCTTCTCCAAGCTCCCCAATGTCCCCAGTGATATCGGTAAAGTAACGCGGACTTATTTTGTACGATTTCAAGGGAAACTAAGCCTATTTTTTAGAAGGATTTTTGCAGAGTACCAAATAAGACCGTATTGAATTTTTAGGATCAGTAAAGTGTGCAAAAACGTGTGTGACTCTCCATACTAACCGATTTCACTAAAATACCACTAAAAGGGGAGAGTGTGTGTGGGGGGGGGTGGTTTGTGGCGTTTTTAAAATTTTTTCTTGTAACTGCACTTCTAAATGCGTCCCATTTGAGCTAGTTGGTGGCCTCGTCTCTGTTTGCACCCACACAAATGGACACCCGTTTGATTCAGGACATGTGGGAGATTGCTATTTAGTGGTTTTTTTGCTTGTCAAGTGGGTTTAGGTAGGATTTCAACCTTGAATCATCTTATTTATTTTTCATCACAAATCTCGTAAAAACACAGAGTTCTTTGGATCGCTGGGTCTGGAATTCTTCATGCATGTATGAAAGCATGGCACCGTAACGTAGCTGAAGGTGTGTAGATTCCAAAAATATATAGTTTTGTGGGGGAATTTCCATGTTTCGGGACTGTTTCCTTAGAAAAAGGGAGGCTGTTCAAATTACAGAGCCCTTTGATTTTTTCTTGTAATTGCATTTGTGCATGCGTCCCATTTGAGCTAGTTGGTGGCCACTTCTCTGTGTGCATCCACGCATATGGCATACCGTTTGATTCAGAACATGTGGGAGATTGATATTTAGTTGGGTTTTTTATTTGTGGAGGGCATTTCAAAGTTTTGGGGCTGTTTGAAATTACAGAGCACTTTGATATTTTTCTTGTAATCACACTGGTGCATGCGTCCCATTTGAGCTAGTTGGTGGTCACGCCCCTGTGTGCATCCACGCATATGGCATACCGTTTGATTCAGGGCATTTGGAAGATTGATAATTGACAAGTTTTTTTTTACATGACATGGAAATTTGCCATGATTTTTAACTTTGAATTGTATTTTATAAATTTTTTCCTGAAAATCTGGTAAGAAAGCGAAATTGTACACAAAACTGCCACCCACACCATTGGTGGTATGCATAAAAGAATCACACCATTGTGTAGCTGAAGGTGTGTAGAGTCCAAGAATATATATTTTTGGGGGTATTTCTAATATAGAGGGTGTTTAGTCTGACAAATCTGAAAAGTTGCTGTAATTGGGCCACTGTTCATTGGCTCACTTTGTGGCTAGTTGATTCCACGTCTGCGTGTGGAACCATACATAGGGCATACCGTTTGATTCAGGACATTTGGAAGATGGATATTTGGTAAATTTTTTTTACATTACTTGGGATTTTGGCATGATTTCTACCTTTGAAAAATACCTTTAGAAAATCTGCTAAAAACTGTGAATTTCTCAAGAACTGCGCCCCACACCATTGATGGTACGAATGAACAAACTACAAATTTCGTAGATAAGGTGTGTGGATTCGAGAAATATATGGTTTGTGGGGGTTGTTTTTGGGGGAAAAATTGCAGACTGTTCAAATTCAGATTGACTGAATATTTTTTGCTGTTTCTGAGCCATTGTGCATTGTTTCACTTTGTGTCTTTTGGCTTCCACGTCACGTGTGTAACCACACATATGGCATACCGTTTGATTCAGGACATTTGGGAGATTGATATTTAGTAGCTTTTTTTTACATTCCATGGGGTTTTGGCATGATTTCTACCTTTTGAAGTTGTTTTTGTTCATTTTTTCAGACAATGCGAATTTCTACGAAGAACTCGCGCCACACCATTCATGGTATGAATGAACAAACTACAGCGTTACGTAGCTGAAGGTATGTAGATTCTGAGAATATATAGTTTTGTGGGGGGTATTTCCAAGTTAGAGGGGTGTTCAGTTTGAAAAATCTGGGAAAATGCTGTTATTGGCTCACTTGCGCATTGTTTTAACTTTTGACTAGTCGCTTCCACGTCCGTGTGTGTAACCACACATATGGCATACCATTTGATTCAGGACATTTAGGAGATTGATATTTGGTAAGTTTTTTTTACATTACATGGGGTTTTGGTGTGATTTTGTAACTTTGAAATGTATTTTTCTCTATTTTTCCAGAAAATTGTGTAGAAATGCGAAATTCTATGAAGAACTGCGCCCACACCATTGATGGTATGAATGAACGAACTACAGTGCTACATAGCTGAAGGTGTGTAGATTTCAGGAATATATAGTTTTGTGGGGGTTATTTCTAAGTTACGGGGGTGTTTTGTGGAAAAACTGCAGACTGTCCAAATTCGGAGTTGGCTAAATATTTTCGCCGTTTCTGAGCCATCGTGCATTCTCACTTTGTGGCTTTTCGCTTCCACGTCTGCGTGTGTTACCACACATATGGCATACCGTTTGATTCCGGACATTTGGGAGATTATATTTAGTAACTTTTTTTTACATTCCATGGGGTTTTGGCATGATTCGACCTTTTTGTACGCGGTTTGATGTTCATTTTTTTTGAAAATCTGGTAAAGTGCAAATTTCTACGAAGAACGGCGCCCACACCATTGATGATATGAATGAACGAACTACAGCGTTACATAGCTGAAGGGTGTAGATTTCAGAATATATAGTTTGTGGGGGTATTTTTGAGTTGGGGGGGTGTTTTGTGGAAAACTGCAGACTGTTCAAATACAAAACTGGCTAATTTTTTTTTGCTGCTAATGACATTTGGCACTGGTCACGCTCTGGGTTAGTTGGTAGCCATGTCTCTGGGTAAACACCCTGAATGTGGCATACCGTTTTATTCGGGAGGGGTTAGGCTTTCATATTTGAGATGCGTTTGAACTTTCCTCCACAGTTTTTAGCTGAAATTCGCATTTGATTTTGTCTCTGATTTTACAGTTGAGGAAAAAAAAGGAAAATGTGAGAAAGTAACTTACAATTTGACGAAGAGCTGCGTCCGGGTATCTGCATTTTGATCGAAACTCAAACTAACCTCACTCGTAAAATCCTGCGAGTGTGTAGTTTCTAAAAATATCTCACTTGTGGGGATAGTTTAGATAATTTGGTAGATATTCTATGTTAACTGTTAGTAGTGGTTACACATTTTAATTTGGTGTAATATTCTAGGAGGTGCAGTTTTAGTTTGGGGGGTTCTCCTGTACAGGAAAAGTCGGGTACCTACATATATCTGGTATCGTTGTACTCGGGAGTATCTGAGCTTTTAGAAACAGTAAGATTTTTGTGCGTAACCTTAAGATAACTATAAGTAAAAATGGGAAAAATCCATGAAAATTTGCAAATTTTTCATTTTTTTTACATATTTTACCCATAATTCCAGTAAAATTTCCAGAAAAGTTACAAAATTCTGTTACCATGTTAAAGTACACTTTGTGCTGAAAAAAACAATGTATAATATTCCTGATTTACTGCAAGGTTTCCTACTGTAAAATTAGTCTAAAGGGATTAAGGGCAAAATCCTGAAAATTCTTCTGGCAGTTAACGCAAAAAAAAATGAAAATCTCCTGGCAGTGAAAGGGTTAATTAGCAGGGCTGCACTGATTGTATTTATTTATTTATGTCTTTAAGTGACTGACACAGTACAACACCTTATGTTGGTCCAACGTGACCATAACCTGTATATAGTGGTGTTTTTATTTACAACGCAAGTGTGATTTTGTGTTTAATTTCCCTGAAATAAATTGGGAGCATAGAAATTGCTTAAGTAACAAGCTGAACAACATTGCTCCTGGCATACTAAGCTTTGCTATGCTAAAGCTTTAAAGGCAAGCTGGACACAATATTGTATTGTGCTATAGTATTTTAAAATGATGATTTCATTGCAATTTGCACATTGCCTTAAGGGAATCACCCTGAGGTGTATAACAATAGACAATTCTCTTGCAAAAAGCTGATATACACTTAATATAAAATAAAATAAATAATAATATTAAAAAGTTAACCCATGCTATGGCTGGGTACACACCATCAAATTTTAGTCCCGACCGACCGTTCGTCCCTAGTGAGTAGTCAGTTGGAACAGATCACTGTCAGTCGCAGAAAAAGTAGCCACTACCAATCGTGCGGTTCCCTAGGGATTGGCTGTGAACTGACTACATGCAGGATCAAGATCAGTCGCAGCCACCCACAAATAAAGATCTGTTCCGGGTCCAAGTCAGACCCGGATCCCATCTTTACTTGTGGGTGGCTGCAACTGATCTCGATCAGATACAGAACCTGTGTTCGAATCTGGACGGATCTTCCGGATTTTGGGACGTAAGATCCTATTTTCTGTAATTATCAAACGTTCGAGGATTATCAGAAATAGCATTGAATATTCTATCATCGAAAATACGATTGGAAACTCAAAAGTAGTCTCCGATCGTATTTTTGAGGATTATTGTATGTTCGAAAATATCCATGAAAATAGACTCAAACATTCATTAATAATCGAAAATTCATTCAGTTTTTCGGATCTACAGGATTTTTCCGAGATCCGGGAATCCGAAAAACAGAACGAAACTTGTGAGTTTCGCCCATCTCTACCCACAAATCCACCATCCAATTTTTCAGACTGACTAACCGATATAGAAATATGTGTACCCAGCCAAGGTTTTAACAGACAAATTTGTTTCTGCCACAGACAGATACATGGCTCCCTATTAAGAAACATTCAGGGAAATTCAATAAAAGTTCTTTTCGTTTAAAATGGTGCTAATTTTGCCCCAACCAATCAGATGTTAGCTTTTAAATGTTAAATAAGATCTGATTGATCGGGGCAAAATTAGCACCATTTTAAACGATAAGAACTTTTATTGAATAACCCTGTTTATTTGTAAAACCCTTCCGTTAACTTTCACATCCATTCACTTTGCTTCACCTCATTTCTTCTCTCATGTGTTCCTGGCTGTACCATACAAACGCAATGCCAACTTTTACTTACTCCTACTTTCTCCTGCCTTAAACATTTTTCTCTTGTTGCCCCTACAGGTGGCCATACACTCTAACAATAATGGGTAAATCCCGTCAGGGAACAACGAGATATACCCATTATTGTCAGTATGTAGGGGCTCTTCCCGACTGATTGTAGTGCCAACGAACGACTGTAGTCGTTATGGTCGCGAATTTCCGTTGGTCGGTATCGGTTTCTTTAATTCGAAGGACAATTCCACCCCCATAATTACATCTTTTAGAAAGAATGGCCTCTTTAAAAAATGTCGATATATCATAGTTTGTCCTATGAATTCATTGCTGTATGCCTGCTATGCTTCTGGATGCCTCATGGAAACTGAGCAATTTAGAACCCTGTACTGAGCTTGTACTGAGCCTGGGCATGCTCAGAAGAGGCAGACAGGGGATTAACATTCAGTCATTAGCTGTGATGTCAACTGTCAAATCCATAACTGACAGTTGCTAACTGGAAGAACCAGGAAGCAAAAACAGGGGAAACAGGACATTGTGCAGGATTTCAGGTAAGACTTATATATTTCAGATTTCAAACTATTACCGTTTAGGCTTTTGGGGGTCGATTTACCTGTATTTAAGGACTACCAGTGCATAGCCCTTAAAGTGTATTAGAATTAGCAGATAAATTACTTGTTTCTGTGTTTTACCAGAAACGTTACTGCAGGGATTGCTCAGAAATGTAAGGGAATGCACAGGTTTAAGTTTCTCACATAAATTTCTAAAGGGACAGATAACAAAATACCAAGATACCAGATAAACCATCAAACTAATGAGATTAATATTGCTTTAAAGGGTTATGTCCACCCAGGACTGAAAGCGGCATCTGTTATTGGCTGAAACATCGCGTCTTAGCCAATCATAGACGCTGCTGCCTGTCTAGCCCCTTTTGCAGCTTCCGTGCATGGATAAGGGGAGTGGACATACCCTTTAAATCTTTTAATATCAAAAATCAATGGAACTTTTGAAAGGCCAATGATAATTGTTATTTTAAAAGCACTTTGCTATTTCTTGCTTAAAGGAGAACTAAACTTAATTTTTTAAAATCCTAATGTGAAAGCTTTTCTCCCCAGAATACCTATACATTGAAAGATTCTTCTCTAGTTATTTGCATTTAGTAGATATTAGTAATAGATTCTGTAACAAAGGAGGCTTCCACGTTGTTGCCAGTACAACTCATAGCCCATGTTGGCTTCAAAGAGCCATGCCCACTGACCCCAGGATTCATTGTCTCTATGCACAATGTTTCTAGCTTCTCTTTCTAGCCAAAGATAACATTTCTAAATGTAGCTGTGATCACAGTTGAGTTGCTGGTGGCGCACCATGTAAATGCTGTGTTTTTATGAACAAACACAGCAGGAATTCACAAGTTCTAATCCCCGAGTTTACTTATGAAACAATATAACATGGTCTACTGCCTGAGTTTAGTGCTTTTTTTGTTTGTTTGTTTCCATGTTTCTAGAAAAATATAAAGTTTCTACATATGTACAAACTTTATATATAGCAGCTCTGTTATTTATTTACCAACTAGCGTGAACTGCTGACAGCCTTCCAGTAGCAATACAAAATAGTGAACTGATTTTACTGACATTTATGGAAATGTACATCTATCTATTGCAAGTTCACTGGTGGCGTGTTCTGCTAAACAATAGACTATTGGGGCACAGGTTTGATTCCCCATGTTCTCTTGACATTGTGGCATAGCGGTAGAAAGCTTTCTTTTTAGAAAGACACAGTATAGAAGGTTGCGGGTTGGATTCCCCATACTTACTTTTATTTTTTGCTGAAATGTTAAATGTTCTGTTTCTTTCATCCGTGTTAGCAAAGACATACACTGCAAAGATTAGTTTTCTTTTATGTATGAAAAGCATAGGAATTTATCATTGTTAGGGACAGGAGCATTTCTAATGTGTTTACACATAAACTGCACTGAAATCTGAGTTCAGTGTCAGAGGGAGAGAGCTGTAACATGATTGTCTGTCAGCTTCCAAGGCGCAAGACTGCAGTTTCCTGTAAATGTGTACTGCGTACACTTAGCTGGGTGTTCCCAGATAAGGTGAATTATGGGAGCTGACCCCTGGTACTCACAGGTTATTTTCATAAATCACTCAGCATCCATAGCAAAGGGACAGATGTCACAGCTTGTTGTGTGTTTCTGAATGTGCTGTCTATTGGGACAATGTTGTCTGGGGACTTTAGTTCTCCTTTAAGCCACGATCTGCTTCCTCTTTAAGCTGTAACAGGTAAAAATGATCAGTGCCAAACACAACCAGTTATTGATTAAGAATTCAATACCAGTTAGCCATATATTGCCTGGCAACCCACACATTTATTGAATTTATATTTTATTTCTTGATAAATGCAGTAAATGAATCTCATGCTTGTTTAGAAAATACGCATTGCAGATATTGTCTTGTTTTGTAATTCTACTAAAGTAAATTAGTTTCACTGTTTTATGTACAAGTGTTGATATATATTCACCTTGATGTGGTTCTCACTATATTCATATACTAAATCTATGTATATATACTCAGAGGTTAAAAGCATATTTTCTTTGTTAAAAAACAGCATGATTAATAACAGGAGTGTTGCAGTGTATGAGTTCTGGGGACCTTGTGTAAATGGTCTGGGAGCTGTGCCAGGGAACGAGACAGATAAGGTATAGTCTAAATCGTTTTTTACTAAAACTTACAATGTTATTTAGGTTGAAAATACAGTATTTTTTAGCAGCACTCATCTATATGCCCCACACATGTTAAAGGGCATGTCCACCCCTTTAAAAAAACTTTTGGTATATAGTAGGGCTTCTTCCCCCAGCCCCAACCGCTATAATAGACTTTACAGAAACTCGCACAATCATTATTTACCTTCCCTCTTTCGTCCGAGGTAATGTGCTGGCCCTCTGCTTGCATGAAAATGCAAGCAGGGGGCCAGACGGGCAGCTGCATCCGTGATTGGCTGAGAGGCAGCCAATCACAGACGTGGCTGCCGGCAGTGAAGAATGCCGGGGGAGAGAGGTAAGGTAAGTAGAGTTTGGGGGAGTTTCTGGGAAATCTATTATAGCGGTTGGGGCTGGGGGAGGGAGACTTAGTATACCACAAAGGGGTTTGTAGCTAGGGGGGGAGAGAGAAAAACGGTGGGAGAGGGAGGGGGGGAGGGCTTTAGTGCACATGGCAAAATTTTCCTATATGTCCCAGGTTTTGGTACTTTGGAGGGACATAGCAGGGCAGCCATTTGGAGCAGGGATGTAAGGTAAGGATTTTTATGCACTACACAGTGGGGCCAGTAGTGGGTGAAATTATAATTTTGGGGGTGGACATGCCCTTTAACCATCCCATTTTTGCTGGGACAGCCCCATGTTGAGGGTCATGTTCTGCTGCCATGGACTGCCAAGCTGAGGAGTTTCCTGACCATATAGAAGCACAAGGCCATAGGCCGAGTTCTTTTATACAGGGCAGGGAACTCCGAGGTGGCGTAATGTCCTTATATTATAATGTGAAGGGGCACATTATTTCTTATAATACATAAGTATCGGATTCCTTCACCCCATTCACATTTTAAATTCTACCCTTGTCCCTATTTCCACCTTAAACCCCCCAATTTACTTTCTGTAACTTAAACAAAGTAGAAAGGAACATCCCAGCCCAGCATCTATGCGGTTAAACAAATATTTATGGAGGAGGAGAGAGACATTGGTTATGAAGTGACAGGAATCATTTCCAACAGGTTCTGTTAGTGAAGTTAAACACTGCAAATAACGCTAAGTCATTGTTCAGGCATAAACACTGGAATGGGAGGAGCAGTGGGATATAAGAAATGAGTCACTTAGTGACATAGCTGAGTGATTTTTATAAGGATATATAGCATTGCAGCTCCCATTATAAAATGTCACACTTATGTATTATATTACTGTAACACACTGCTACCAGAGCCCCCTAACAAGCTGCTGCCAGAAATAAACAGAATACAAGTGTTTCCTGTTAGTAATGTCCATTCTCTTGTCTACATATAACACAGTAATTAAGGTTGAATAAAGACATACGTCCATCCAGTCCAACCTATTCACCCTCTTTTTTTTTTTTTTAACCCTACCTAACAGTTGATCCAGAGGAAGGCAAAAAAAAAAACAGCTAAAAAGGGGGGGGGGAAATTCCTTCCTGACTTGGCAATCGGAAAGTATCCCTGGATCAACCAGATCTATATGCATTAATACCAGTACCAGCACCAGCACCAGCTTCCTAGGGAGGGCGAGAAATAATGTGTTAATAAATCCAGTGTGCCTACGAATTGTTGCCAGATTAAGTTACTGTATATACTCGAGTATAAGCCGAGGTTTTTATGTTTTAAAATAAACCTAAAAACCTTGCCTCGGCTTATACTTGAGTCAAGTCCTTAAAAGGTTAGTCAAGTCCCCTCAAAGTTCTGCTGTTAAGTTAAAAGCCTGCAGTGGAGAGCCCCACCAGTTGCAGTCCTTACCCCAATCACCTCACAGCTACTCTCAGACTCTGAATCCTTACCGGCATCACTCAGCACTCCGAATCCGGCTGCCACACGCATAGTTAGCACTGTGGATTTGCCGGCTGACGTCACTACTCGGCGCCGGGCGATAAGAGGCACCGAGTAGTGACATCAGCTGGCAAATGCACAGTACTTACTAAGCGTGCGGCAACCGGATTTGGAGTGCTGAGCGATGCCGGTAAGGATTCAGAGTCTGAGAGTAGCTGGGAGGTGATTGGGGTAAGGACTGTAACTGGTGGGGCTCTCCACTGCAGGCTTTTAACTTAACAGCAGAACTTTGAGCTTTTATCCTAACAGCAGAATTCCCATATAGATGTTTGGAAACTACAACTCCCAGCAACAAAAGTATGCTGGGAGTTGTAGTTTCCAAAAATTTGTATGGGAATTCTGCTGTCCATTTAAAGGGCAACTTAAGTCTCAAAAAGACAATCTTCTGGAATAGATACCATAGGTACCATCCTCCTTCTGATTCTTTATTGTTTTGAGGCTTAAGTTGCTCTTTAAATGGACAGCAGAATTTACATACAGATGTTTGGGAACTACAACTCCCAGCATGCTTTATTTGCTGGGAGTTGTAGTTTTCAAACATCTGTATGGGAATTCTGCTGTCCATCTAAAGGGCAACTTAAGCCTCAAAACAATACTGAATCAGAAGGCAGTAGTGGTCATAATTTTCACCCTCGGCTTATACTCGGGTCAATCAGGTTTTCCTATTTTTTCAGGTAAAAATGGGTACCTCGGCTTATACTCGGGTCTGCTTATACTCGAGTATATGCGGTAATATAAAACACAGGTTGGGCTGACTGAAGGCACCTGGAATTAAGGTATAATAAAGAAGAGGAAGAAATGGATATCTATAAAGATATCTTAAACATATACAGGTCGGAAATGTTGTATAATAGTCACTTAGCTACATAGGTAATTAACAATTATGAGACCAGAAAAAAACTGCTTCTCCCAAAATTACTTGTGTATCGTAAGTTCATAATACACAAGTGTTCATAATACACACAGCAATATGAGAGTAATGTATCTTATAAAGATTGTTCGAATCCTTTGAAAATATTTCTGCCTTTTGAAAAGTGATCTGTCTTTAATAAGTGTTCTATGCATTTTCCTCATTTTTATAGACTTCATTAAAGAGCTTGTATCCTCGTAATTTGTTTATATACAAAATGATTTCTTTCCACTCAGAATTTACAAATATCCCTTTGATGTTCCAGTGCTTTTATGTAGATATGTTTCATTCTACAGTTGTATAGAGAGCCATACTTTTTATCTCTGACATGTATTAAAAATGAATTATAATCGAATCAACTTCTAAATAAATAGCTTTCAGCTGTGTAAAGTGGGCCTCAGAGCCCTAAGTCTGATGATGGCACATGAACCATTTCTTTTGTGTTTCTAAGCCATAGCTTTTTACATTAACCACCCAGTTAATCTCTTGGGAGACACTTGAATGACTTTTTAAATGGCGGTTTATAAAGATGGAAGATTCTGTGAGGTCATGGAAAACAGGTGTTCGCAAAATATACTTAAACCCCCCCCCCCTTCTAACATACGCATGCATGTGTGCTCCTATGTAAGAGATACCATGTATGTTAGGGAGGAAGCTACCGAGGAGGTAATTTTTAACATATCTGATTGGGGCTTGTAAGTACAATACCTACCTAGAAATTATAGATTGTATTTCTAATTTTAACAAAATCAGGATAGAAGAGCATTATTTTTAAATGTATGAGAAACCCATGAATTTCTTTAGGGGTTTAATATAATATAAGCAATGCAGAACTGTAATTATGTATTTATACATAAAATAATACTGCTGATCAAATATACAACATACCCAATATATTGTACAACATTGTATTTTTCTTTGCTGTGGTGTTTACTCCTTATTGGATACATTGAGCAGCGACAAGGAAGCTCAATACAAGACAAAGAATGGGGGATGCTTGTTATGTTTTTGATCTTAAAAGGAGACTAGAAATCTGTATTGCACAAAAGATCTTTTCCTGTTTTAGATGTCACTTGTTTATGAACGCACGGGTGGGATTTGATCACACAGGAATCAAACTGTTTGAAGAAATGTTCGCATTAATGGAAGCTTTTGTATTTTTGTTTAAGCATTTTCCCCAGATCTAATTCTTCATTGTATAATCCCATAGAATATTAAATCGTGTTATTTGCTTTCCTTTGTGCCTGATAATAAACTATATTGGGTTTTAATTTAAAAGCATTACTTCAATATTTGGTGCCTGATACCCAAACATGCATTATTTCAACATATCTGCACTTTAAATGCACTTCATATGCATTATATTTACCTAAAGGAAACATAAACTAGGGCAAATCATTTTGTAACTAATCACACAGTAATTAGTAATGTGATTTCTAATAGAACCCAGTTTCGAATCGAATCTGAGGGTTTCGAAACTCACGAATTTCACGGAACACGGATTTTTAGAATTTTCGATGTTTATCGAAAATCGAAAGTAGACGATTTTCGAAAATCAAAAGTAGACAATTTTCGAAAATCGAAAGTAGATGATTTTTGATAATAGAAAATCGAAAGCAGATGATTTTTGAAAATCGAAAGTAATGATTTTTGAAAATAGACGATTATCGGAAATCGAAAGTAGACGATTTTCAAAAATCGAAATTCAAAAGTAGACGATTTGTGAAAATCGAACGTAGACGATTTTCAAAAATCGAAAGTAGATGATTTTCAAAAATCTAAACACGAAAATTCGAAAACGGAACGAAACTCAACAGTTTCAAACATCTCTAATTAGGATTAATTACCACCAATCTTAAATCTTACTTGATTCAAGCAGTTATTACTGCTCCCAGTGCTGCTTACCTTACCATAGCAAAGCAGATTTACTTTCACGATAACACAAAATTACTGGGGGAATGCTATTGGCTGTAGGAGGGCACAGATCATCTCCACTGCACATGCTCCACACTCTATCTGTGTGAGCTGAACAGGACATGAGGAGATCTAGTGACAGAGAGCACTGAGAACAAAAAGGGATCAAGTTCCTGACAGCACTAAAAATATAGAAAAGGATGAAGGCAAGTCATTTTTTAGTTTAGTGTCACTTTCACTTTTTTGGAATCTTGTATCCAAGTCATAAATAAATGTGCTCAATCCAATGGGCAAGGTAGAGCATTGGTCTGTGAAATTAACAATACCCTCAGACATCAAAGTATACTGGAGGTACATCACTGTGATCAGTGAACTTTTACATCACAATAGAAATTACAATATCTACTTGTATAATTTATTTCTTTTTCTCACCTAGTGCAGTAAATTTATCAACCTATGCACATATATTGCTAAACAGATAGAATTTAGTATTCTGTATCATGAACTGAAATGCAGCTTGCTTTGCTTTTTATCCCAGAGGAGATATAGGTGGATACTTTCTCATGCACCAGTAAAAAGCTAGAAATTAAATTATAAGTACACTGTAAAAACAAGTTTAGTTTAATTGTAAGATGCAGCTTGAAAACATCTTTCCCCCCTTTTTCCCCCCAAGGTCCCTCCTGAGCCTACCTGTGTGGCTGTAAAGTTGCTGACATATTGGATGTGAAGGTAAGGCTGGTGAGCTCCTCCCCTCTGAGAGTTGCTGGATCCCCTTCTTCGTTTAGCCCCAAAATCCGCGATAGTGATATCCATGCGTGCATGACATCACGGCGCAGGCAACGCGGCATCACACGCTCCTCAGAGGGGAGGAGCTCACCAGCCTTACCTTCACATCCAATATGTCAGAAACTTTACAGCCACACAGGTATGCTCAGGAGGGACCTGGGGGAATTTTTTAAAGCTGCATCTTACAATTAAACTAAACTTGTTTTTACAGTGTACTTATCCTTAAATGACGTGCAAAGTTTTTAGAATGACATTTCCTGCAAAATGCCACCTCACAAACATTCATGCCCATTTCCTGTGCTTTATATTTTTTTATATAAAAAAAAATTTTTGTGAAGGAAAATGGTCCATGGCTGCATCACCTGAAGGATGTCTTTTTGGTCAGGGTGGGGGATTTCCCCTCACCTCCTTGTTTAAATTATTGGTTCTCTCTGTCCCTAATTCTTTTCTATTACGTCCTGCATCCCTACGTAGGGTTAGTTATTTAGGGCAGTCAGGTAAGCATGGGCATCTCAGTGCCTATGTAGCAGCTTCCCCTCTCTCCCTATTATAGGTTGTTTGTACTTTGTAAATTTGTACACACTTTCCTGTGTGTATATCTCATCTGAGCTTGTACCATATTTTCAAAAATAAAAATAAACAAAAATAAAAATGTTTAGACCTTTTATCTTCCCAGTATAAATTGTGTCACAGCTTTGGGGGGTAGGGGGGATTAACTAGGATTGTTTTACATGTGATGTTGTTTGGTAAGTTGAGCTTTGGTGTAAACACCAAAAGTATGGACACAATTGGGCACACTAACACAATAATAAAGTTAATATTAAAATATAACTTTTATTGAACTAGTTAAAATCATCTTAAATATTCATATTTCACAATCCAAAATATCTTAAAAACATCCCTTTAATATCACCTAATATCTAGCAATATACTGAATATTGTAGTAATATAAGCAGCAACTTTTTGCTCACTTTGTAGCTGGAGACTCCTGGAATTGTGGGTACTTCATGCCATTTGCCTCATTTGGTGCAGCCGCTGGTACATTGTCTCTTCTTGGTACTATTTTGTTTAGGATTGAATAAAGCTGTGGCCTTTTCTTCCTCCATTATCGACCTCTGTCTCCTTTTTTTTTTGAGAACATAGATAATTGCAAACATACAGTATAATGAACTGTGATATATGGTACAGAATTTACAATGATTCCTAGGATAGTTGTGTTCTCATTGATTTTACCTTTTTCTAATATTGATTGTTTGTGTGTGGGGGGAGGAGGGGTTGTTAGCCAGGGGAGGAAGTTTAAGTTATTATATGTTATACATTCAATAAAGAATTAATCACATGGAAATTAGTTTTATTTTTTGGTTTAGTTTTCAGAGTCAATGGTTGTTTTCTATATAATTATCAAAGGGAAGCCAGTCCAAGCCAGACTTGTATTCCTTGTCCAGCTGTACCACTTGAATATATTCCATAGAGCAGATGAACTTAAGTTTACTCTTAATAAGAGGGGTTGATTGTATTCTAGGGTATTTCCAGTGATATGTAATGATTGATTTAGTGGTCAGGAGAACAAAGTTGACCAGTTTTTGTTGTTGTGAAAGGAGGTTATTAAATGGAAGTCCAAGTAAGAAGGTGAGAGGATCCAGAGGTAGTTGAGTATGAAGAAGAGATTGGAGTAGTTGTCAGGTTTCTTTCCATAGATTTGCAACCATAGGACAAGTCCACCATAGGCTTTTATTGATCCTGTAATTCTAGAAACTCATATTCTGCAATCATTTTCCACTCGCCCTTATTTTGTAGATAAGTTTAAACCAAAGCACCAATGACTTTTACATTCAACCCACTGTACCTTCAGACATTAATTAAGACTGTCTTTGCCGGAAAGCATGCTTTTATTTCCCCTTGTTATAGGGCTTCATTTATTTTCTACACTTTGGTAATACATTTTACTATTAAAATACAGAAGTCCTGCCCACAGGGTTAACAACTTAAGCCACATTCATTGGATTGAGAGTAATGCATTTGTATAAATTGCACTTCTTAGTTTTGAAGATATTTACTATAGAAATAACTAATTTAAAATGTGTTGTAGTTATACAACCCCCCCCCCAGCATTTCCAATTTTCATACAGGTTGTTTAAATCACATATATTAATAGAGGTTAACAGTGTTCATTGGTCCATGACTACTGTGTCCTTGTGTTAAGTTTTATAATGGATCCAAGTGCAGAAGTTTCCTAACAATTTCAAGAGCATAAATCTTGAATATTAAAAAGTGACAGTATGACAAAGTGATTTGTTGCCTTAGTATTTTTTTAAAGCTAATACAGACAGTGTGAAAAGGTGACCTATTGCTTTTTAGTGACATTTGCCTTAAAAATGCATATCCATCCCACCACTAAAATCTATAGCTAAAACACCCAAAACCCCGAGATCTTTATTCTTGTTTACATCCACGTGGCCCCAGAATCTGTTTTTCTACATAAGATTACAATTACAGTTAATTAGTCTTGTAGATGTATAACTGGGTGCTTTATAGCAATCAATAGTTATGAATGTTATATATTAGCTGGGATAGCCCCACCTACATTCAACTTAGCAGGATAGATATAACTAAACAAATAACAGTCAACACCACATTTGAAATCATTTAAGAGTTTTGTGGACTATGCACAGAAACTTGGCTTTTTGCTGAAGCAACAAAACTCTTAATGATGAAAGATTACAGAAGCTGTAATAGAGGTGTTTAGTCGTTTTTTTTCCGGCCCTGTAGGTAGAGGCCCCCCTAACATGTAAAAACTCTACACTTGCTTTTCCCATACTTACTTGTAGGCGAAGATATCTTTCCTGTTCCTTACAGTCCCCCTCTCACCTCTTTCTCCATGCGCTTACAGAATTCTGTCCGGGACCGGCATATCATGCAGCTGATGAAGCGCTGTACCAGCAGTGGACATGCTCCAACCTTAGATTTGGGGGCAGAGCAGTGGTGCTGGTGATCTCGCAGCTCATAGTGCTAGCAGGAAATAACACCCTTTATACTGCTGTAACTTTGGAAAGACTGCAGTTAGCATGATCCTGGAGTCATTTTAAAGATGGGAACCTCTCCAGGCTTGAATAAACCCTTTGATGCTAAGATACATGAATTAAACACAAATAGCACAATTGCGTAAGTTAGATAAAACCAAGACAGTGTTACCAAAACACAAATGTATCTCTTTGCATATTGGTAACACATTACAACAAATAGTTTACACAGGTTATACTCATTATATTTTCTCAGTAATAATTTTTAACACATCTTCATCAAGTGCAATTACATTCAAAAAGTCAAATGGAGCTTATTATTTCAAGCCATAGATATTCTAAATGGAACTTATATTTAATTCCTATTTAATTCCTTTTGGTGTTATAGTCCCTAGAGTGCGGATCCAAAGGGCTTCCTTTTATAAAGTTATGTCTCTATCACATTTCCTAGTCCCAAAATCTGCATGGTCTTTAACCTGGAAACTTTACACATTACCTTCATGGGCCTCCAATATATGGGACAATTTAGCTGTATTGGGATTGCCATTCAGCGCAGCATTCACATGTTCTGTTCTCTTGTATGCCGATCTTATCGTCTTGCCTACATACTGCTTTCCGCAGCTACAATTGGCTCAGTAGGTTCTATACATGGACCTACAGTTGTAATATCTTCTCATTTTATACATTTTTCCTGTGCTGTTATTCGTAAAGGATTGGGAAACATTAATATATTTGCACATTTTACATTTGATACCACCACACTTGTAACAATCTTTTTATTTCAACCATCTGTTGGTTTCTTTATTCTGTATTGGGCGTTCTTATACATGTTGGGTGACACCACAGAGCCAATGGATCGTCCTTTTCTAAAAACCCTTTTGGGAACAGGGGGTACAATATTCAACAGAAAAGGGTCCATAAGGAGGACCGACCAATGTTTATGTAGGATCTTCCTTAATTTTTAACTGTCCCTACTATATTTAGTATGAACATTGGATCCAATAAATCCGGTCGTTTCATACATTCCCTCTTATTGGGTTTCTTCAAAAGAGATGCAATATTCATACTTACAGCTCTCTCATTTCTAATGACCTCTTGTTGTCATCCTCTCCTATTTAACCCCATTGTTTACTCCAAAATTCGTTCCCTCGGCTGCTTTCTGCCTGGCTTTCATGCCTTTTCAAAGAAGACAGATGGAGAAACGAGTGCTGGTAAGTAGATTTAGCAGCACATTTCAATGTTGTGAACCTTGCATGGTCACAGTATTGGGGGGGGCAATAAGGCTAAATACAAAAGTTTGTTTGGGGGGTAGTCATACCCTTTAATAAAAGGAGGTTTTTTTTTGTAATCCTCTTTGTGAACACACGAGTCTTGATTGTGGGGTTAGCCTGCAGCCCACAAAAAGGAATCCCTTGATTGTACATATCCAGATATAAGTCTGCATTGTGTTATCATTAGTCATGGCTAATAAAACTCTTCCAAAAAAATTCAAACATATACAGGGAGATGTAATAAAAGTTATTATCGTTAAAAATTGTACTAATTTTGCCCCAACCAATCAGATTTAACATTTGAAAGCTAACATAACCTCTCTCTGTATATCTATTATATATTCAATATACAAAATACTCACTGCAGAATTTGGTCACATTCAAGACTCCCAGTTGTCCCTAGGTAATGTTACCTGCAGTTGAAGGTTTGAATGTGTATATGAGGTATCAGTATGGTCTCTCATGTGCAGATATTTTGCCACAGGCAGGTATGAGGGATTCATACAGAAATGTATCTACAGAGAGAACATCAGCTTATCCTCTAACATTCCCCATTGAATAGGAACACTAATAAGGAATGGATCGCTCAGAGCTGTGCTAAGATCAGTTACACTTCATTAGAACAATATCCTTATTACAATGCAGAACAAAGTTGTAGATTTCCCATCCAAATTTTTGCTGTTCAACACTGTAGCTTCTGTACATGGATTTATATCCCTTTAAATAAGTTGTTTTTCATCAGATTATGATTATGCCAACTTGATCTATTGTTAACTGGACCTGTACAATCATCTATTTTTATTACATTTCAAACTAACGTAGTTTATCAAGAAATGCATTATCTCAAGCAATAATAAAAAGACCAACAGTTTTCCTGTAATAAGGCATCGCCGATTACTCTTTGACAAGGGATAATAATGAAACGCTTTTCAGTTTTCAAAAAAAAAAAAGAGAAATGGAACAAGGTAACTGATTTTTATGAACTTGAGACAGATATAATGTTTGCCATTATTCCACATCATTTGACTGCTTTTATTGCCAGCTTTTTTATTGATGTTGGTGTTAGTATGAACAGCAATTATGTGGAAGATATTTACATTAGGTTCTTTCTGCTTTTTCATCTCCTATCTGAGCAGCATTTTTTAAAAAATAAAAGACAAATTTGCAATCATGCAACTGGCCATTCCAGTAATGAAATGAGAGGGCAGTCAACATTTATATAAATTTAGCTATGCTACTGATACGGAAATGGAATCAATCACTTACAGGGTTATTCAATAAAACTTCTTATCGTTTAAAATGGTGCTAATTTTTCCCCAACCAATCAGATGTTAGCTTTCAAATGTTAAATAAGATCTGATTGGTTGGGGCAAAATTAGCAGCATTTTAAACGATAAGAAGTTTTATTGAATCTCCCTGTTAGTCTTGAAAGTTGATAGAAGAGTTTATTTATTTCATATGCATGTAAACACATGTGCTGGTTAATCAACAGGCTAGTGGGTAACCCCGATTGCCTGCACAGACTTCTTTCTTATACACAATCTTGACTATAAGTCACATGCTAATAACACAGAGGAAGACTTCACGTTACCTTGTATGGCCATCTGTTATCTTACATAATGTTAACAAGAAACATATGTTATCCATTTGAGATTCCAAGGCGCCTATGTTATATATACATCTTATATTCATACCACATCTACACATCTATACAATGATAACAATGATAAATTATTTCCTTATCACTACTTATTGCCTTCCAACCCATTGGAAATTGTTTTTTGTTCCCAGAGTTTCCATGTTATATAAACTGCTGATGATAAAACCCATTTTAACAAAATGGTATTAGGGGGGCCAAGTTTAATACGTTAGAGATTGGGAAACTCACCCAGGCACATTTTCTCTGTAACGCACCATAGTAATAGTCAGACATAGGCAACAGTTGTGTTAATGGAACCTTCCATGTATAACTGTAAATATTACCACCTCCATGAAAATGCATTAACACCACTTTGGGCTTGGGTTATTTTGATGTTTCTGTAGCAATATGACTTTTTGCCACTTATATACACATATATATATATATACATACCTTGCGTACTCTTTGCTGTGTATCTCCTCATATATTTCAGAAAACACCATTTGGGAAAAATGCAGCAAAAATTTTCACTGACAATTTTCGACTTTTTATAAATTGCGTTAAAAAAAATGTCATAAAGAACACAAACATTTGTAAAGAAATGACTTTGTCAGTTAATAAATATGCCTCTTTGTATCTACTACTGCATCTACCTGCTTTACTCCTGTTCCCGGTGAGCATAGCCTAGGGATACACAGCAAACAGCCTTCCTTCCTCTACCATATAAATGAATTATCAGCTGTTATTATGTTAATATAACATTACATATGTGATCGTCTTCCATTCAGAGGCCTCATATCAGCATTTCAAACAGTTTACATTGTCAGAATAGTCAATGAATAACCCTATAATATTTAGATATAAATTAAATATATATATATATATATATATATATATATATATATATATATATCAAACAGCCTAGGATCCACATTCCTTTAGGCTACGTTCACACTAGGGGATGTTTTGTTGGGATATCAAGTGTTGACATTAAAATCAATGCACACCGCTACGCGATAATGCAGGGGAACAACGCGCAACATCGCAAGTTTAAAGGTGGCCATACACATGCGATTTCCATCGCAATGTGCCGACAGATCACATTGGTATCTGTCGGCACATTGCGAAGGGAACCTTCACACATGGAACCAACTGATCCCCATATGCAGTATGTGGATCGGTCGGCCGTGCGGCCATACACCGCATGATCGGTATAGGCTCCCTCTATTAAAGTAAAGGGAGCCAATGCCGACCGATGGAATTTTCCGTCTTTCCCGATCGATCGGTGTGCCAACTACTTTTGTTCGTCGGCACTCCGATCAGTCGGGAATATACCCTACATGTGGAACTACGGGATTTACCAACTTTTGTTAGTATGTATGGCCACCTTAAGGTTCCCTGCAGCGTTTCAGGGCCCTAGTGTGAACGTACCCTTAATCATTCATGTGTAGCAATGTTTACATTGAGAGTTGAGTTACAATTTAAAAGCTTTCTCTAATTACCACTGCCCTCTCACATCAACCCAACTTACGTGTTACATGAAGAGAAAATGCAGTGTTTACAGGAATTAAAAAGACTTATGTAATGCTATAGATTATATATCCAGGCTCCAGGGGCATAACTACCAGGGGAAGCAGTGGGTCCCGGGAGCCAAATGGCCCCATCTCTTTATTTTTCCTATGATAAATATAGCCTCTTCCCAGAAAACCACTGTGGAAGCACGGATAGGAGCCCCATCAATGTTTTGCAGGGGGCCCCAGTGATTCCTAGTTCTGCCACTGCCAGGCTTATATTTCTAATTACCATATGTACTCGAGTATAAACCGAGTTTTTCAGGCTGAAAAATCAGCCTGAAAACTTGGACTCGGTTTATACTCGAGTCAGTAGCTTACCGGAGCATTCTGGCAGCCACACGATCTTTCTGTGTACTGGCGCGCCGGCCTGACGTCACTGCCCGGCGCCAAGCCTGGCGCCGGGCAGTGACATCAGGCAGCGCGCCAGTACTGGAATGAGCGCGCGGCTGCCGGAATGCTCAGGATACCGCTAAGGATACCGTACCTGCCAGGAAGCCCTTGGATGGAGGAAGCCCTTGGATGGAGGAGAGCCCACAGGGAGAAGAGCCCACAGGTACAAACTGAACTGGGTGGGGAGGGTGAGGGGGGCATTCAAGATGTTTGGGACATACAACTCCCAGCATGCTTTATTAGCTGGGAGTTGTAGTTTCAAAACTCTTGAATGCAAGTGAGGGTGGCATTCAAGATGTTTGGAAAACAACTCCCAGCTAATAAGCATGCTGGGAGTTGTAGTTTCCAAACATCTTGAATGCCACCCTCACTTGGCATTCAAGATGTTTGGAAACTACAACTCCCAGCGATAAAGCACATGCTGGGAGTTGTAGTTTCCAAACATCTTGAATGCCAAGGACTGCAGTGCGCATGGCAAATATCTACCGGAGGCAAGATAGCAGGCAGAGCCCTGCTATCCTCCTGGTGGTTAGTTTTGGGACTTTGGGGGGGGGTTTACAGGAGAACCCTATGGAGCTGGGATGTGAGGTAAGGATTAAACTACACTACATGGTGGGGCCAGTAGTTGGGGGGATTATAGTTTTGGGGGTGGACATGCCCTTTAAGCAAACCCAGGGGTGAGGATCTAGCAGTTGAGGTCCTCACCCTGGGTAGAAAGTACTGACTAAGAAAGAGGAGCGGAGGGAAGGTGAGTATAATTGTCCTTTAACAGTACTCAGGATTGAGTCCAAGGGTCCAATAATATAACGTACAAACAAACAATCAGATAGTAAACAGTGTTACCGTACGCCTGCCTTAGGCCTGTAAATATCATTAGTAGTACCTTGTGATGACTATACTGTATCAACTATGCAAATGGCAGATGATTATTTTGGGGGAAACAAGCAAAGGACTAAGTTAATGACATATTATAAGTAACATTTAAGTGACCAAGCATCATTTAAACCTTTTGGCATCAATGTTTCTAAGTATCTAATCCAGTAGCTCTCGTTTGTAATTCCTAATATCCCTTTCCTGTTCTTTAATTCGTTCTTTTACTTCTCTGGAGGTTTGTCCCACGCAGCAACAACCACAAGGGCATTTGATTAGGTAAATAACCTGCTTCTTTTATCACTTATAATCTGTCACTTGGTGCTGTGTAGTATGTTTAATCAGAAGGAATGCTGGGAGTTGTACCAGGGACTCTTCTTCTGGCATCTATTTAATGGCATAACAATAGCCCCTGCAACAGAGGGGGTCCTGGGGATTAAGAGGGTCCGCTATCTGCACGCCGGGTACCACGTCCAGCTGTTTTTTTTAAGGCATGCGTATTTAAGTAAAGGTATGTGTGATCAGCTATTTTGAAATACTGGCAGTCCTGTACCAGTTATTTAAACAGCTGATCGCATGCAGATTTACTAACACAAGTTAAACCAGCAGTTTAAAACCATCTGATTGCAATAGCTGGCCCGGATAGGGAAAGGAGGTAGGGTGTAGAAGGGGCCGGACAACTTACAACTTGGGCCTATGCAGTTTCACTACTGATTTTATTGTTTTCTGTGTAACATTATGAATGATTACAGAAGAAAGTAAAGGAATATTTCTTGTAAATTTTAGAATTATAATTGAAAAATCTGTGTTAAAAAAGTCACAAGATCCTAGTTTATATTACTGCTGTAATCACATTTATAAATATTCTTTTTGAGCTCATGCATGAAGGATATACAAGTAAAAACATGACCTTCTGTTTATCAAACTGTGTTGGATTTATCTTTCTTGATGATTTACTCTAATTAATTCCTGGATGATTACATTCATAGTAGCTGATCTCTTGATCTCTCGGGCCTCGGCCAAGTCTTGCTGGGGTTGGCAAACTTTAAAAAAGCAGCAGGAATCTCAATTTGGCAGTTGGTACACACCCTTAAGTCTCAAGGTTCTCACTTAATTTGAATTTCTAAAATGAAAACTTTATTTATGCATACATTTTATTTGGTATATATACTGTATCTATATAAATCTACTACCCAAAGCATAACCTCCGATCTACTAATGATCTTCTCCTGTCGTCCACTCTAATCACTCTAATCACTAGAGATGTCATCCCAGACAGACCCGGATCCGACACGGAACCCCTCGGTTCCGAAATCCGAATGTTCAGTCCAAAACCATATTTTCGAGGATTATCAAACGTTCAAGGGTATTTTCGAGGATTATCGAAAATAGCTTGAATGTTCAATAATCCTCAAAAATAGGATCCGAAGTCCCGAAAAGCATGTTATGTTTTCAGATTTTCGGATCTTCTGGATTTTCCAGAGATCTGTAAATCCAAAAACGGAATAAAACATAACAGTTTCGTCCATCTCTACTAATCACTCCCATATTCAGGGCTTTCCTTTTGCTGCCCCTCTGCTCTGGAACTCCCTTCCTCGCTTTATACATCCCTCGCCATCACTCCATATTGCAACCTCTTCAGTCAAGGTTACAGTCTGGACCTGGACACCACCCCTCTTACTGATCCATCGTTGACCCGCTAGTTATACTCCACTGACAATCTAGCTACAGCTACTGATCTACTTGACCTTATGTTTCATCCCCATTTCCTCTAGATTGTAAGCTCTATCTAGGGCAGGGTCCTCCTTCCTATTGTACCACAGTAATGCTGTAACTTACACACTGAATGCTGCTGGACCAGAATTACTTGCACTACCCTTGTATGTAACATGTATATCTGTTGTATTCAATTAGATCAACTGGACTTGAAATTTAGTTCTTGAAGACGTTTCGCTAGTCATCCGACTGGCTTTCTCAATTCAGAATGACTTGTACAAGATCTGTGGCAATTATGTACCCTGAGAAATCCCAATTAGCATATCACAGCCAGGTGTTAGGGCGTGATT
The DNA here is from genome assembly GCA_019447015.1 of Hymenochirus boettgeri. Lineage (NCBI taxonomy): Eukaryota > Metazoa > Chordata > Amphibia > Anura > Pipidae > Hymenochirus > Hymenochirus boettgeri. The sequence continues at coordinate 327,287,969 of CM033469.1, forward strand.
AGATAGTGCTAAGAGGTGTTATAGGAACGCCCAGAGTAAGGTGTCAAAACAGCATTGTACATGGCAGACAGATGGTGTTGAACCCCCCCACCTCTATTTAGGCTTGGTTTTTTATTTTCACATAAAGGCTCTAACCCCTCTCTTGAACCAGTCACGTTCTTTGCCAATTGTTAACATTACAATCTTCAAAGGTATGTCCTTATTATTAAGATGCAGGTACACCTCTTAGCCAATCTAATCACGCCCTTAACACCTGGCTGTGATATGCTAATTGGGATTTTTCAGGGTACATAATTGCCACAGATTCTTGTACAAGTCATTCTGAATAGGAAAGCCAGTCGGATGAACTAGCGAAACGTCTTCAAGAACTAAATTTCAAGTCCAGTTGATCTAATTGAATACAACAGATATACCATGACCTGGATGAATGAGAACCTTCATAAGCATGTAACATGTATGTTTTCCTCATGTATACTAATGCAACTGTAAAGTGTCACAGAAGATGCTGGCCCTATATAAATCTACAAAAATAATAATAATATGGGTCAATTCTTCCTGATTAATTTTTCAATTGGAAGAACCATTTGAAATGTACCATTGATCTTTGCTTAAAATCAGCAAAGGGTGTGGACTGGAAGATGGGGTAGACTGAAAATTATCCACCTGACCTAATTGCCTATTTTTCGATAAACTGATCAGTGTTCGAATGATAAATTGGTAAACTGGCTTTTGAAATTTTTCCTGTGCATGGCAAGTTTTAGTGCTTGTTCATACTATGGGCTTTTTGTGCACAACACATATAAGATGCTATAAAACAGGGACAAGGTGTTGCACGGTAATCGACTGGTCTTATTCCCAATTGCATTGCGTATTAATGCGATAATGAACAGCAGCTCACAGTTTTATGCAGTCGAAGAAAACTGGACTGTGGAGAGAGATGCAGTCACCACAATCACCAGATAACGTTACAAAAAACACAAATGGTAACGTGTATATATAGCACAGTGCATACAAATCTGTGACATATTTAGGCATGGACACTTCTATTGGAGGGCCAGTGTACAAATCGCAGATGTGAAGGACCAGTGTTTTGGGATACTCCCCTCTATTTTTTTGCTCTCATACCTCCATAGTCCCTCGCTACCCACTAAAAACTGTAATAAGTAAAAGATACAGGGAAATGACTTTAAAAAAGTAAAAACATTTTGGAATTCAGGAAGTTAAATAAAGTTTGACGTTTTAACAATATATATGTGACAATTATTTGTAATAAAAATAATACACTGTTACCAGGCGACTAATGTATAAACCGAGGACTGTTGGCCTTGAAGAAAACATTTGTTCATGGATAGAGAACTCACTTGTTATTGGATCACAACAACGAGAGTGGTGGTTAATGGAGCTACATCTATGTGGGCTAAGTGGGGTGCCTCAGGGTTCTGTCCTCAGACCGTCTTTTTTAATCTGTTTATAAATTACTTAGAAGGGGGCATTGAGAGCAAGTCTCAGTGTTTGCTGATGACACTAAACTATGCAGAGCTTCGGAAACTTCCAATGATGTGCAAGTTCTGCAAGCAGACCTAGATAGATTATCAAAATCCGGGCAGCAGAATGGCAGATGAGATTCAATGTTGATAAATGTAAGTGTATGCATTTGGATTTAATAACCCATAAATAACTCTGTGTTAAGTGCACTTGGGAAAATGTGTGGGTTCTGGTAATAGACATACTCTTATAGCTAAACAAGTGCAGGTAACAACGGCTAGAGCTAGCAAGAATTGTCTTGTATAAAGAGGGGAATAAGATTTGAGAGAAAAATGTAATTCCCCTCTTTACAAGGCACTGGTAAGGCCTCATTTGGAATATGCGGTACAGTTTTGGAATCCCATATACAAAAGGGACATCTTGGAAATTGGAGGCAGTTCAGAGAAGGGCAACTAAATTAATAAGGGGAATGGAGGGACTTGAAATGCAGGCAGATTAGACAAGTTAGGGCTGTTTACATTGGAGAAGAGACGTTTGCGTGGGACAGATAACCTTATACAAATATATTACGGGCCATACAATGAACTCTCTGGTGCATTGTTTACTAATAGGTCATATTAGAGGACTCGTGACACTCCTAAGGTTGGAAGAAAGAAGTTACATCGTGCAGTTAGAAGGGTTTCGTTACGTGGAAACGTGAAAATGTGGAACTGTCTTCCAGCGAAGTGGCAATGGCAGTTCATTGAATAGCTTTTAAAGGGCATGTCCACCCTTCAAGAAAATTTTTGATATTATTTCCCCCTGTCCCCCCAGCCCCAACCGCTATATTTTTATTATTAGAAAGTGCCCCAAACTTTACTTACCTTCCCTCTTTCCTCCGCCGCACTGCCAGGCCCTCTGCTTGTGAGAAAAATGCAAGCAGAGGGGCGGAGGAAAGAGGGAAGGTAAGTAATGTTTGGGGCACTTTCTAATAATAAACTATAGCGGTTAGGGCTGGGGACAGGGGGAAGTTTTAATGGAAAGGTTTTTATGCTAGGGGGAGGGAATCCTAATCGGGAGGGAGAGGGAGGGGGAGAAGGGCTGCAGTATGCATGCCAAACTTCTCCCGGAGGCGAGACAGGAGGCAGAGTCCTATATGGACTCTGCTATCCTCCTGGTGGGCAGTTTTTGGGCCTTTGGGGGGGGACTACAGGAAACCATATGGAGCTGGGATGTGAGGTAAGGATTTTATTACACTACATGATGGGGCCATTACGGGGGGGGATTATAGTTTTGGGGGTGGACATGCCCTTTAAAAAGGCCTGGATAGTTTCTAAAACTAAAAAATATTGAGAATACTGGTATTAATACATATAGATCTGGTTGATCCGGGATACTTTCCGATGTGCCGTTTGGAGTCGGAAGGAATTTTTTCCCCTTTTTAGCTGTTTTTTTTTTGCCTTCCTCTGATCATCTGTTAGTTGGGTTAAAAAAAAAAAAAAAGGTGAATAGGTTGGACTTGATGGACGTATATCTATATTCAACCTTAATTACTATGTTACTATTTTACCAGTTTTCTGTATCATGCCAGACATTAATTTTCATATATTTTACACATTGATATTGGTGATAATAGGACCAAATCCATTTGACTATTAATACATCATTTAGTAATGAATGCTCTTCTAGACAAATATATATAATATATAGTATATAGAATCCGCAGCACTCCACCAAAGACGCTGCCTGGTGCCAGTATAAAGGGAGACTCCACTGTATGGCTCCTTCCAAATACATTCAATGGCATATACAGCACACAGTTCTTCAATGCAAACTCTTTATTCATCAACGTGCCATGTACTTCAAGCAACGTTTCGGAGCACAAGCTCCTTTTTCAAGCTTATAGAAAAAAGGGCATCCACATGGGGGAACCCTCCCACTTCCTATATCTGATTAGAAGTAAATGACTCACACCTATTGGATCCATAAACAATTCAAAACAATGACTGACACATGACAGTGTTATAAGTTTAATACCTCCAACTAAGGTCCAAACGTCTAACCTTTTCAATTTCTTTTACTTGAGAAGAGAGCCTGTTATATGGATCCGTGGTGTAAGAATGAAAAATGCAAAGTTTGCTAATTGTAATTGAAGTAAAAGAAATTGAAAAGGTTAGACGTTAGGACCTTCCAGACTGGGGTTACCTTGACGTGGTTGGAAGGCTTTTCATTCATGTGATCACAGTATGTATACTAAAACCCCTTTGTTTAAAGTATGCCAGTGTGCAGATAATATGATACTGTATGGGGCCTAGGAATTTGCAGTGATTATCTTTCTATTTTTTGTATAAATGTTTGACCAGATCAGTAGCACTTCCACTAAATATATGTTTTATTACCTAATTGGAGTGCTTCCACAACCCTTGATTGTATGTATTTATTTGGAAGCCAGGTCACCTCCATGTGGTAATAGCACCCCCAACATGCCCCTTTAATGGGAGTTCCTCTGCCTTTAATATAAAGCAATGGATGGCCTCTTCCCTCTTTTTAAAACCAAAGGGCTGAGGGGGAAGGGAAGACCCTGTTATATAGATCCAGTGTGTAAGAATGAAAAATGCAAGTTTGCTAATCGTAATTGAAGTAAAGAATTGAAAAGGTTAGACATTAGGACTTCCAGACTGGGGTTACCTGTGACGTGGTTGGAAGGCTTTTCATATGGGATCACAGTAATGTATACTAAAACCCCCTTCATTTATAAAGTATGCCAGTGTGCAGATAATATGATATTGTATGGGGCCTAGGAATGTGCATTGATTATCTTTTCTATGTTTGTATAAATGTTTGACCAGATCAGTAGCACTTCCGCAAATGTAGTTGTAATTAGCCTAATTGGAGTGCTTCCACAATTCTTGTATTGTATATATATATAATAATTTTTTTTTTTTTTTATGATATTTGTCTTCCCACATTTTATGATAATTATGATATTTATTAGGTAAGTTAAACCCTAACAAGCTACTTTCTGTATGGGTAAACTGAGCCAGGCATTTTTCATAAAATAAATAAAAATATTTATAGTTTAACCTTATTTTAGGAGTGTGATAGTTTCATTTATTAGGTCAATGAGAAATGACAAATGACGTAAGTATTCCAAGCAAGCACTTAGAGCATGTATAATATATACATAGTATAAATAGTTATGAATGAGTCTCCCTCTCTTAGCTATACAAGGTATAATACTGTTTTAAACAAATATGTTATGAGTCAGATCCTGGACAGGTAGGTGGAATGTCTGAGCTCTGGTACACTAGGTTGACTTGACCCTGAGATTCCTTACAATGGACATACCAATCGATATTCCATTTTGTATTCTGTCTAACCTTGTGGTCCTTGTGGATTTATTAAAGCACTATGCCCACCCCCACCATTAAATCTCTATTCTTACCCCCCAGCCCCCTAACCCCTGAGATGGTTATTCTTGCTTACTTCCCTTAAGCTCTCTATACCTCTGATATTCCAGCCCGACCATTGTTAATCTGGCTGCAATATCACTTTTGTGTACCTGCAGAGTGCACCCACATGCACCACAATCTGCTCATGGTCTGTGTGTCACCAGAGAAAGTTGTATTATTCATTTGTATTTTACCGACACCAAAACTGTTATTTGTAAACATAAAAAATAAATTACAAAAATGTCTTAAAGGCAGTTAAGTTTTAACCCCACTCAACAAAAAATCACAAAAATATATATAGGTAAAGCACCCTCCATAACCCATAACTGCAATAGTTGAAAGCTGACAGACATATATGACTGACAGCTGCTTACAGGAAGAAGCAGGAGTTAGTCTTACTCTCTTAGATGTTAACTATAATTTGGGGGTTGATGGGGTGTGGTGATTTACATCAATTTGTAAACTTAATAGAGGTTTAAGAATTTTAAGAAATATTTTTACATTAAATTAAATAAAACTTAAAATATTCTGTCCTATAATATTTTATCTTGAACATAAAGCAATAATATGTTTGCATGGAAAAGCCAAGTACAAAATGAATACCTATTGGTATACTTAGGATGGAATTATCCTGGGATTTTTAATATTTAGCAAACTGTACGATTTCAGTGCGCCATTCCCAAATCCATTACGATGAGCTTGGTGACTTTTATTATATAAAGAATCAATTACATGTCCCAGTATGGCAATTCACTTGAAGAGGAAATTAAGGAAATAGGGAGCATGTTCATTCACAGAAGGAAAGTAATAAATCACTGTCTAAATACTTTCAATAATGTAGTGTGTGTTTGGGATAGTCAACAATGTACCAAATGTTCACAACGCTAAAAATGCTAAGCTTATCTTTTAAAAGTTTAGGTTGCTATTCTGCAGCAAATTCATTTTGTTTAGTTATAAGGGTAAAGTGTATACAAATAAATCATTTGCTTGAAAATTGAGAAAAAGTGTGTTCTACAATGTTCAAAGAGGAAACAAACCATTAAAAAAAATTTTCATAAACGTTGACCTCTGAAATTCGTATGCCTGTGTAGTGGATATATAAATGGAATAGATATACTTCTATAATGAAACCAGGTGCTACAGTCAGCCCAATCACTTTTAGAAATTTTCAACCCTACATCGTGGCTGCTTCCACGCCATTGCTTCCACTTCCAACGAGCTTTCGATGATTAGCTAACTTTTGAAAAATATCAAATTATCGAGGATTGTCGATTATCGACGATTGTGATTTGTTTTCGAAAATTATCGAATTTGTGAAAACATTCTGCCCACTGTCCCAAATTACCATGGCAGCTTATTTCACCATTCTCAGTCCCCTGGCATAAAAGGCAGTTCGACCAGTGCCATTTGGAGGGAGTTTAGTGAACATCTGCAGTATATAGAGTTGAGAGAGGGTTTTTTTGTACTTTTTGAGCTTTCTGTGTGTGAATTTCAGTGTGGTGGACTAGCACTTTTTGTTATCCCCCCTGTAGTCACACTTTTTTGAGATCCAACAGTCCTTTTAAGGGTAACTGTGGTCTACAATAAGCTGTTTTTAATGAAAGGCCAGGTTCCACCTTTAAAATGGCCCTTCAATCACTTCTCTATGTTGTTGCCCACCCAAGATATGAATAGGTCACCGACTATTATAACATTATACCGACTGTGATACTTACCTGATGTGGCACAGGCATCAGGGGGTGCACCTCTTGAAGCTACCTGGGTGGATACCACAGACCATTGAAATTGTGTATATATTGTACATACTTGTACTTTTAATAGTGAGTGCTGTATTTTCTTTTTGTCTTTGTTTTTTTTCTCTTGCTGCCCGACTTCCCCTGGCTCCGGCTCTGTTCCTACGCCAGTTCCGGTACCATCTGTTCCTGCCCACCCTGCACTATATAGAGAGCCCCGCATACATTCACCTTCCTACTTGACGGTAATGCTCAAGCCTGCTGAGGATTAGTGATGGCCCAGTTCGCGGATCTGAACCGGATCCGCGGCAAGATTTACCTCGTTTGTGAACGGTGGATATCGCGGATATTCCGGTTTTCGAAAATTTTCAAAATTACGAGGATTATCGAGAAATCCTCGTAAATTCAAATTTCGCGGATTTTTCACGTTTTTGGATGGAGCAAGCCACATTGTCAGGTCCGTATTTTCGAAGAATCCGTATTTTCGAAAATCCTCGTATTTTCGATGAATCCTCGTATTTTCAAAGACGATTTTGACGAACTTTCATTTTAATAGGTTTAATAGGTCCGCTCGCGGATATTCGAATTTTCGGATTTTTTCAAAATTTGCGATCCTTGAGCAGACCAGATTTTGCAGACTCGAGCAACCGAAGTTCGGACATCTCTACCGAGGATTTTTAAATCGGTGCCGGATTCAATTTGAACTTAGCCATCTTATTTTTTCTCTCACCGGGTCAAGTTAGCTATATCAGCCGCCTTCTTGGATATGTCCGCAAAGTTTTGATGCCCAGGAAGATCTTTGACTGCTTCATCCCGCTTGATGCAACTCCGTCAAGGCTCCCGTTCAGTGGGACGTATGCCATTGAATTTCGGACTCTTGCTGCGGAGACGTCCTGATAATAAAGCACTTACTGCAACTTTTATGCAGGGACATTCAAGACCACCTTAAAGATGACCTGTTTCTAGAAAATTGCCTGTCCTTCTGAAGAGCTTTTTCCATGAGCGACAGGCAGAGAGATCTACGGCATCTACAACCACCCTAAAATCTTCACTCATCCTATCTGACCCTCTCCACCCTTGGTCCTTTCGGCAGACGAGCCTATGCAATTGGTGGCACCCCTCTTTCCCCCCGAAGAAAAACTTTGTAAACGTTCTAATGGACTTTGCCTTATTGTGCTGGAAAAAGACACTTTGTCCAAAATTGTCCCTTGAGGTCGGGAAACTCCAGGACCTAGAAGCTAAGAAGGACTCCTTCTAGTTATCTCAAGTCTCCTACAAGATGTGAACCACACTCAAACTTTTCCTGCCAGTCACTATATGCTTTAATTCTCAATCATTTTCTACTCAGGCCTTTGTTTGATTCCAGGGCAGCAGGGAATTTCATTGATTCATTGATGCATCCCAACTTGGTCTTCCCCTTTTGTCTGCAGCACACCTCTACAGGTCCTGGCTATAGACAATAAACCTCTGGCCTCAAAATTCATCTCCTAGTCTACTTTTGAAGTCCTATTCCAGGTTGGCATATTTCATCAAGAACTTTACCTTTCTCGTGATCCAAAGTCCACTGATCCTCAGACTTCCATGGCTCCGGTTACCACACTTTTATAGACTGGTTTAAAAATGAACTTAAATCTTGTAGTCCTTTCCATTTTTGTGATTGCCTTCCACAAGCTGAGAAACTACCACCACACCGTTCCTATGATTGGCCCATTGATCTTCTCCCTGGTACTATGCCTCCTTGGAGACGCATATACCCATTGTGCCCCTATGAAACTCTAGCCATGAAAGAGTACATTAAAGAACATTTGTCCTCAGGATTCGTTCAACCTCCACCTCCTCAGCAGATATGGGTTTCTTTTTCATAAAAAAAAAAAAGACGGGGTCTACGCCCCTGTACCGAGGTCTAAATAATCCGTTATCCTCTTCCTCTCATCTCAGAACTGTTCGATCAGATCAAAGGGGCTAAGTCACTAAGATTCACCAAACTAGATCTTCGAGGGGCATACACTTAATCCTATACGCAAGGGTGATGAATGGAAAATGGCTTTTAACACTCGGGTGGTCACTACGAGTATTTTGTAATGCCCTTCGGCCTCTGAATGCCCCAGCAGTTCCAAGAATTGGTGAATGACATTTTCCATGACCTGTTGTGAATCTCAGTGGTCGTATATCTTGACGACATTTTAATCTTCTCACAAGACTTACCCTCACATCGCCTCCATGTTAGACAGTGTTACTACGTCTAAGAGAAAATAATTTACTGCAAAAATGGAAAAGTGTCTCTTTGACCATCCTTAGTATCCTTTCTTGGCTACATTGTGTCCGCCCAAGGTTTGCAGATGGTCCAGCTAAAGTTTTCCCATTCAAGATTGGTCTCTTCCAATGGGAACCAAGCCATTCAAAGATTCATCGGCTTTGCCAATTATTACAAATAATTCTCAAAGGTTCTCTTCTATTATTTCTCCTATTCTAGCCCTCATCAGGAAAGGTGGTGGCTTTTGCCTGCACACCAGTGTTCCCTTTTACATTGAAGTTGACGCTCCAACTTGGGGTGCGGGAGCCATCTTTCTCAAAGACAAGGCAGCAAAGGGAAATTACATCCTGTGCTTACTTTTCTAAAAAGTTCCTACCCAACGTTGCCCTCGAGGAGTGGCGTCATTTGTTAGAAGCACCTCTTTACCTATTACATCCTTTCCGATCATAGAAACCTTGAATACATTCAGAATCTAAAAAGGTTAAATTCCGCCAAGCTAGATGGTCCTTATACTTTTACCGGTTCAACTTTGTCATCACCTACCAACCTGCCTCAAAAACAAGAAAGCAGACTCCCTCTCCAGATCATTTGATGCTTCAGACCTTCTAACCGAGATAAGGGGCCCCATTATCCCGACTACTAAAATCCTAGCCTCTTACTCCTCACTCTGTTCCCGAATTCATCTGCTCAAAATTCTGCTCTCCCTCTGACACACCTTCAGGTAAAATCTTTCTTCCTGTTCCACTTTGAAAAAGTTTCCTTCAACATACTCATTGTTCTAACAGCTGGACATCCTGGTATTAATAAACATTTGACCTTCTTGCCCGTTCCCTTTGGTGGCCTAGGATGATTATACCAGCTTGCTCAATCTAAATTCTAGAACCCTACCTTTGTAGTCTTCTGTAGCCCCTACCATTCCGTCCTGATCTTGGACCCATTTATCTATGGACTTAATTGTTGAACTTCCTCCTTCCAAAAAGAACACTGTTATTTGGGTCACGTAATATGGCTCATTTTGTTCCCCTTCCCAAGCTACCATCTTCGTGGAGTTAGCACAACTATTTATTTCATATATTTTCCTCTGAAATAGTGTCTGACAGAGGTAACTCAATTTGTTTCTAATTTTTGGAGAGCTCTATGTAAATCCTGGCCATCAAGTTATAATTTCTTCAGCTTACCACCGCAGTCCAATGGGGCTACTGAACGCGCTAATCATTCTCTGGAACAATACCTTGTTGTTACTTTCCTATACTCAGGATGTTGGTCAGATCTTCTATCTTGGGCCGAGTTTGCCCATAATAATGCACCTCATGCAACTCCTTTTTTATGTGTCTTGGAACTAATCCAAGATGTTTTCCCCAAGATTTTCTTTTCACACAAATACCCGCGCGCAATGATTTCTGCTGCCCAGATGTCAGCTACTATCGGGCAGTCTACAGAAGTCTGCCTTCAGAAATCTGCTGATAAATCTGCAGCTGATAAAAGAGGTAGGGAACCTCCATCTTACTCTCTTTGGAGATAAGTATGGTTCTCCTCTGCTCATGTTAATCTACGTGTTCCCTCCTCCAAATGGGGGATCCAAATTTGTTGGTCTTTCCCTATTCTGGAATGGTGGGTCCGGTGGCGTTTCGTCTCCAGTTCCTTCTAACATGCGGATGGGCATCGTCGGAGTTGCATGATGTCATGCAAATGCCGGCTCCCTTCTGGACACGATGCCTGATTGTTGCTTATTGCTACCCCAGGCTCCGTTACTCACCTCTCCTGTATCCAGGGAATTCCTTGCCTGCAGAGACACTTACCTTGCCAGTTCTACGTGTTACTTACCTTGTCAGTTCTAGCAAAGACACTTACCTGCCAGTTCCTTTGTGTTACTTTACCTTGCCAGTTCCTGTGTGTTACTTACCTTGCCATTTCCAGCAGAGACACTTACCTTGCCGTTCCTGTGAGTTACTTTCCTTGCCAGTTCTGTGGAGTCACTTACCTTGCCAGTTCCCACAGCAACATCCAGCATTCTATTCCCATCAGCCTCATCTGCTCCTGATATAACCTTCAGTCTGGGGTCTCCTCCTGAAAGCATACCTTAAGTACCTGGCTATCCGGCCGAATTTGTTACACATTAAAAACTGTTTTGAGCCAACGTAAGTCATAGTGCTGTTCCTATGAAGCCTTCCTCCTTGCCTTGCATGATGAATACTCTGAGGGAGAGAAGCCAATGGGTTTTGGGTTATGTCCCATGGGGGAGCCTACCTCAACACTGTGTGGCAAACTGCAGTTAACCCACTCTAACTTAATAGTGCTGTCCCTATGAGCTTTTCTCCTTCCCCACTTTCCCTGTCACGATGCATACTCTAGGGAGACAAGCCAATGGGGTGTGGGTATGTCAAGTGGGGCAGCCTACCTAGCTCTTCACATTGTGGTGGCAACCTGCAGTGGAGCATATAAACACAAGCGATCTGTGTACATGGGTGTTTAACAAACACAAGCAGTCCAGGCAATCCCTCAGTCCTCCCCAAGATTATACAAGACAGGGTTAGTGAATGAATTTCTGTAATTTTAACCAAGCTTTTTTTTATTTTGGAACAGTTCCACCATACAAGCTTAATGTGCCTGGTTGTCTACCGCAGAAAGCAGATAAGAACCATTTTGCTATTTGTGTTGGTGTACATAGTAGTTTTCTAGACATTCCCAGTGGTTGGATACATTTGATAACTTAATTGGAATTGCTAGAGCTTTAAACCTTGTTCTTCTGTCAGGGTTTGATTTAGGTCTGTTTCCCATTTTTGCATAGCTTGATATTTAAAAATGTCATTTTATTGTCTATTGCTGAATAGAACATTTTATGGATCTAGTAATGTAGGAAGATGTGGTGGGAATATCTGTTCGGTACTTTCAAAGGCAGTAGAGAAGGATTTGTTTTCTAGAAAGAAAGTTAGCAATTTCTATATAGAATTAATTTCTAGGAACTTCAAAAGGATGCAGGTATTCTTGAAATTATTGCTAGAGTTTTGGAACCTCATATGGTGCCCATTTTATATTAAGTAGGGATTAAGTCAATTAAAACTGGTTAGTATCTATATTTAAGGTTATTAAGAGATTTTGTTGTTGGTTTATTTCGTTCTAGACTGATAATGTGGCTACAGATGTAGGTGAGAGAGTCAGGACGCATCTGTTTTTCTAGGAGTGGACTCCCTGTATTTGCTTTAGGGAATAGGGGTGTATTTATGTTATTCATTGGGGCCAGAGCTTGGATGGATCGTCTAAGTCCCATTTTCTTGTCTGATCTAGTACGGTTGCTTGATAATAAGTCTAGCTTGGTGTTAGCTAGCATATTTCTTTTAAAACTTGTTTTTTTTTTTTGTGTTGCCAGATGAATTATATCAGGGATTGTACTTAAAGGGCATGTCCACCCCAAACTATAAGTTAACCCACAAGGCCCCACTGTGTGGTGCATAACATCCTAACCTTACATCCCAGCTCCAATGGTTCTCCTGTAATTCCCTCCAAAGTCCCAAAACTGTCCACCAGGAGCCTAGCCATCCATCATATAGGACTCTGCCTCCTGTCTCTACACCGTGAAATTTGCACATGCCCAGTGCAGCCTCCCCCCCCCCTTCCTCCCCCTCCCACCCATTTTGCTCTCCCTCCCCCTAGTGTAATTCCCCTTTGGGGTACTGTGGTCTCCCTCCCCCAGCCCCAACGCCATATATTATGTCAAAAAACTCCCCATCTTTCTTACCTTCCCTTTCTCCTCCGGCATTCTGAACTGCCACAGCCACGTCCGGATTGGCTGCCTCTCAGCCAACATGGACGTGGCTGCCGATCCGGCCCCCCTGCTTGCAGTTCCATGCAAGCAGAGCCCGGCAGTGCTGGAGGGATAGAGGGACGGTATTAAAGATCGGGGAGTTTCTTGACATACTAATAAGGCATTTGGGCTAGGGAGGGAGACCTACAATATCCTAAAAGTTGGGGAAAGGGGACATTCCCTTTAAAATAATTATTGGGTATCTCAATTGGTATAGCTCTTGAATATATAAGAATTGTGGGAGTATCATCATTTTCACTATAGTCATTCTTCCCCATAAGTGACCATGTTGTCATTTTCCAAGATTTCAGTTGCTTTTGTACCTTGTTACTGCGGTGTATAGTTGGTATTATATAGATCTCTGTTACAGTTTGTCATTGATATCCCTAGATAGTTTATTTTTTTTGCATTCCAATTGTAGGGTTAAGTAATGGATAGAAATATTTTAATGCAAGGATATATTAGTTGGTAGTAACTTTTTGCTGCATTGATTTTATAATAAAATCTTATTAAAATCCCCATAAGTTTGTTGACATGTAGCAATGATTGTGTGGGATTCGTTTACACACCATCTGCAAATAATGCTATTTTATGTAATGTCTTATCTACTTTAATTCTATATTTGTGTTTTTTGTCTAATTGTTGGGCCAGGGTTTCCATAATCAGGGCAAATATGAGTGGGAGGAGTGGACAATCTTCAATGTCTTGTGGGTTTATTAATCTAGTCTTGGAATGGGTAAGGATATAGGTATCTTTGTCTTGGCTGAATTGGAATTTTAATCTGTTTGCAATGTTTTATTGGCCTTGTTTCCTTGCGCATAGAGTTTGATTTTAGTCTTCGTATTAGTCTGTCATAATCATATAATTATGTTGATGTAGTTTTTTGTGGCTTGTTGAAGTTTTTCTTTATTTTCTTGATGGGGTATTTTTGTGTTCTGATTCAAATTTGCTAGATTTTGCAATAATTACTTTTTCTAGGGTTTTCGAGTTTTTTTTTTTTGTTTTTTTTTTTAGGTTTTAAGCTTTTTAATGCAAGTTCCTTTAATAATGCTCTATGGCCAGCCATATGACATGGGTTTGTCTGGGTTACCTTTTTCATATATATTCTTTTCTAGTCTTACTTTCAAAATTTTATTTTTTCATCAAGTTATACCTTATGCTAAGGTAAGTTGTTTTTAATTACACCACTGATGCTTCAATTTAAATTTTTATAAATGCTTTTTATACCAGAAAGAGTTCCTAATTAAATACAAAATTAAAAAGCTTTAAAGTACATGCAAACAGTATGCTTTATATAATAAAATATATTCCTATAAGCCTATCATTGCCTATTATGCAGTGCAGTTTTGGAATCCTATATAACAAAAAAGACATCTTAGAACTGGCGAGAGTTCACAGAAGCCATAATCCCTATAGATCTTATTAAAGGATTGTTTAAAAAAAAAAAAAGGTTTATTGGTCCTTAACCCAAAAATGACTAAATAGGCTCAGATTAAATTTCCTTGTGAATACTTTTATCATCTTGGGTGCAAAGGGGTTCCTGCTCAACTGCTTTTATTTTATCATTTATATTTCAGTTTATTCGTAGATAACTGGAGGGGCGTTGTCTGTTCCTAATGAACATTTTATGTCCTTTATCATTAGGTTTGTTGTTCTTGACCAAGTTCTCCTTTGGGAGCCTTTGGAAATGTTTTTTAATAATGTTTTCCATATGTGTGTTTTGATGACTAGTTTTACTTTTTATCTGGTAATAGATACATTTTAGCTTTCTCCAAAGGATAAGTTTTCAAAACGCCCTTTAATTTTCACTAACTTTTTACTTGTTCAACTATATATTGGCAGTTTCCATGCAAGCAAGGCCGGGCAGTGCGGTGGGGGATAGAGGGACGTAAGTAAAGATCGGGGGAGTTTCTTGACATCTAATAAGGCATTGGGCTAGGGAGGGAGACCTACAATATCCTAAAAGTTGGGGAAAGGGGTGGACATTCCCTTTAAAATAGTTATTGGTATCTCAATTGGTATAGCTCTGAATATATAAGGAATTGTGGGAGATCATCATTTTCACTATAGTCATTCTTCCCATAAGTGACCATGTGTTCATTTTCCAAGATTTCAGTTGCTTTTACCACTTGGTTAACTGCGGTGTATAGTTGGTTATTATAGATCTCTGTTACAGTTTGTCAGTGATATCCCTAGATAGTTTTTTTTGTTTGCATTCCAATTGAGGTTAAGTAATGGATAGAAATATTTTAATGCAAAGTATATTAGTTGGGTAGTACTTTTGCTGCTTGATTTTATAATAAGAAATCATTAAAATCCTCCATAAGTTTGTTGACATGTGCAATGATTGTGGTGGGATTCGTTACACCATCTGCAAATAATGCTATTTTATGTAATTCTTATCTACTTTAATTCCATGAATATTTGTGTTTGTCTAATTGTTTGGGCCGGGGTTCCATAATCAGGGCAAATATGAGTGGGAGGAGTGGACAATCTTCAATGTCTTGTGGGTTTTTAATCTAGTCTTGGATGGGTAAGGTATAGGATATCTTTGTCTTGGCTGAATTGGAATTTTAATCTGTTTGCAATGTTTTATTGGCTGTTCTTGTTTCCTTGCGCCTAAGTAGTTTGATTTTAGTCTTCGTATTAGTCTGTCATAATCATATCTTATGTTGTTAGTAGTTTTTTTGTGCTAGTTAAGTTTTTCTTTATTTTCTTGATGGGTATTTTTGTGTTCTGATTCAAGATTTGCTAGATTTTGCAATAATTACATTTTCTTAGGGTTTCTGAGTTTTTTTTTTTTGTTTTTTTTTTAGGTTTTAGCTTTTTAATGCAAGTTCCTTTAATATATGCTCTATGGGCCAGCCATATTGACAATGGGTTGTCTTGGGTTACCTTTTCATATATATTTCTTTTCTAGTCTTAACTTTCAAAATTTATTTTTCATCAAGATATACCTTATGCTAAGGTAAGTTGTTTTTAATTACACCACTGATGACTTCAATTTAAATTTTTATAAAATGCTTTGTATACCAAAAGAGTTCCTAATTAAATGACAAGAAATTAAAAGCTTTAAAAGTACATGCAAACAGTATGCAATTTATATAATAAATTATTTCCTTATAACCTATCATTGCCTATTATGCAGTGCAGTTGGGAATCCTATATACAAAAAAGACATCTTAGAACTGGCGAGAGTTCACAGAAGGGCCAATAAATTCCTATAGATCTTATTAAGGATTGTTTAAAAAAAAAAAAAAGGTTTATTGTCCTTAACCCAAAATGACTAATAGGCTCAGATTAAATTTCCTTTGTGAATACTTTTATCATCTTGGGTGCAAAGGGGGTTCCTGCTCAACTGCTTTTATTTTATCATTTATATTTTTCAGTTTATTCGTTAGATACACTGGAGGGAGCTTGTCTGTTCCTAATGAACAATTTATGTGCCTTATCATATAGTTTTTCTTGACCAAGTTCTTCCTTTGGGAGCCTTTGGAAAATTTTTTTAATAATGTTTCCATATGCTGGGTTTTGGATGACTAGTTTTACTTTTTATTTGGTATAGATACATTTTGCTTTCTCCAAAGGATACGTTTTCAAAACGCCTTTAATTATTTCACTAACTTTTTACTTGTTCAACTATAATGGCACAAACTGCAAATGTATCTGCTGTATTTCTACAGTATATTTAATGGGGTGAGTAGCCCCGTCCCATGAGTCCAAACCCACACCACACCCCTAATCCAGTATTTTTTCAGGTGGCCAGGTGGAACCCTAGATTTCTACTTTCTTCTATTAATTATTCAACCACATAACCCATAATAAATTAAGTAAAGTAGTATGTAGTTGAAAACTACATTGAAGAACTTTTCTCACTACCTGGGGATGTCCAGTGATATTTGTTTTTCCCTTTTTATATGTATATGGGCTGTAGGCAATGTCTCTGCCAACACAGTATGTTGGCAACCATTATTAAAGGCACATATACTTACCTCCCTCCGATCCTCTTCTTATATCAACGCTCCCTACCCAGGGTGATGAGCTAAGTCACTAAGTCCTCACCCCTGGGCTGTTTGCACTGCGCTGTTTATACTTACACAGCATGATCTGCTAGCTCCCCCCCCCCCCGCGCGCATCTCCGTCGGCAACGAGGCCAATAGGAAGATACGCTCTGCAAGATGCATGGCTTCCTATTGGACCCATCGTGGAAAGAAGACGTGGGAGCGGTCACGCTGTGTAAGTATAACAAGTAAGTGTGAACAGCCCGGGGTGAGGACTAAGAGACTTATCTCTCTCCTTGGTAGAGAGCATGCATATAAGAAGAGGAGTGGGGAGGAGTCTTGTAAGTATATTGTCCTTTAACTGTGCTGGTAACTATTTACTTCTATAAACGGTAAAAATCACAAACACAGCTGTTGAAATTGTCATTTATTAAATATGCCAGTTCAATTGTATTCAATATGTCATATTCAGTATATGTCATTTATATTCATATTTGCATCTTTAGTCTTATTTACATATTGACTTACATACCTCACCCTCACATGAAAGTAATGGAGTGCACTGATTTACTGCAAAAAAAAAATGATTGTTTTACAGTGTACTTATCCTTAAATGAAGTGCAAAGTTTAGAATGACATCTGGCAAAATGCCACCTCACAAACATTCATGCCCATTCTGTGCTTTATATTTTTTATATAAAAAAAATTTTTGGAAGGAAATGGTCCATGGCTGCATCACCTGAAGGATGTCTTTTGGTCAGGGTGGGGGATTTCCCCTCACCTCCTTGTTTAAATTATTGGTTCTCTCTGTCCCTAATTTTTCTATTACGTCCTGCATCCTACGTAGGGTTAGTTTTTAGGGCAGTCAGGTAAGATGGGATCTCAGTGCCTATGTAGCAGCTTCCCCTCTCTCCCTATTATAGGTTGTTTGTACTTTAAATTGTACACACTTTCCTGTGTGTATATCTCATACTGAGCTTGTACCATATTTTCAAAAATAAAAATAACAAAAATAAAATGTTTAAGACCTTTATACTTCCCAGTATAAATTGTGTCCAGCTTGGTAGGGTGGGGTAGGGGGGATTAACTAGGATTGTTTTACATGTGATGTTGTTGGTAAGTTGAGTTTGGTGTAAACACCAAAAGTTGGACACAATTGGGCACACTAACACAATAATAAAGTAATATTAAAATTATAACTTTTATGAACTAGTTAAATCATCTTAAATATTCATATTTCACAATCAAAATATCTTAAAAACATCCCTTTAATATCACCTAATATCTAGCAATATACTGAAATTGTAGTAATATAAGCAGCAATTTTTGCTCACTTTATAGCTGGAGACTCTGGATTGTGGGTACTTCATGCCATTTGCCTCATTTGGTGCAGGCTGGTACATTGTCTCTTCTTGGTACTATTTTGTTTAGGATGAATAAAGCTGTGGCCTTTTCTTCTCCATTACGACCTCTGTCTCCTTTTTTTTTGAGAACTAGATAATTGCAAACATACAGTATAATGAACTGTGATATATGGTACAGAATTTACAATGATTCCTGGATAGTTGTGTTCTCATTGATTTTACCTTTTCACTATAGTTTGTTGTGTTGGTGGGGGGAGGAGGGGTTGTTAGCCAGGGGGGAAGTTTAAGTTATTAATGTTATACATTCAATAAAGAATTAATCACATGGAAATTAGTTTTATTTTTTGGTTTAGTTTTCAGAGTCAATGGTTTGTTTCTATATATTATCAAGGAAGCCAGTCAGTCCAAGCCAGACTTGTATTCCTTGTCCAGCTGTACCACTTGAATATATTCCATAGAGCAGATGAACTTAAGTTTACTCTTAATAAGAGGGGTTGATTGTATTCTAGGGTATTTCCAGTGATATGTAATGATTGATTAGTGGTCAGGAGAACAAAGTTGACCAGTTTTTGTTGTTGTGAAAGGAGGGTATTAATGGAAGTCCAAGTAAGAAGGTGAGAGGATCCAGAGGTAGTTGAGTATGAAGAAGAGATTGGAGTAGTTGTCAGGTTTCTTTCCATAGATTTGCAACCATAGGACAAGTCCACCATAGGCTTTTATTGATCCGTAATTCTAGAAACTCATATTCTGCAATCATTTCACTGCCCTTATTTTGTAGATAAGTTTAAACCAAAGCACCAATGACTTTACAATTCAACCCACTGTACCTTCAGACATTAATTAAGACTGTCTTTGCGGAAAGCATGCTTTTATTTCCCCTTGTTATAGGGCTTATTTATTTCTACACATTTGGTAATACATTTTACTATTAAATACAGAAGTCCTGCCCCACAGGGTAAACTTAAGCCACATTCATTGGATTGAGAGTAATGCATTTGTATAAATTGCATTCTTAGTTTTGAAGATATTACTATAGAAATAACTAATTTAAATGTGTGTAGTTTACACCCCCCCCCCCCCCAGCATTTCCAATTTCATACAGGTTGTTTAAATCAATAATTAATAGAGGTTAACAGTGTTCATTGGCATGACTACTGTGTCTTGTTAAGTTTTAAATGGATCCAAGTGCAGAAGTTTCCTAACAATTTCTCAGAAGCATAAATCTTGAATATTAAAAAGTGACAGTATGACAAAGTGATTTGTTGCCTTAGTATTTTTTAAAGGAATACAGACAGTGTGAAAAGGTGACCTATTGCTTTTTAGTGACATTTGCCTTAAATGCATATCCATCCCACCACTAAAATCTTAGCTAAAACCCCCAAACCCCGAGTCTTTATTCTTGTTTACATCCACGTGGGCCCCAGAATCTGTTTTCTACATAAGATTACAATTACAGTTAATTAGTCTTGTAGATGTATAACTGGGTGCTTTTATAGCAATCAATAGTTAGAATGTTAATTAGCTGGGATAGCCCCACCTACATTCAACTTAGCAGGATAGATTAAACTAAAACAAATAACGTCAACACCACATTTGAAATCATTTAAGAGTTTGTGGACTATGCACAGAAACTGACTTTTTGCTGAAGCAACAAAAAAATCTTAATGATGAAAGATTACAGAAGCGTGTAATAGAGGTGTTTAGTCGTTTTTTTTTCGGGCCTGTAGGTATGAGGCCCCCCTAACATGTAAAAACTCTACTTGCTTTTCCCATACTACTTGTAGGCGAAGATATCTCTGTTCCTTACAGTCCCCCTCTCACCTCTTCTCCATGCGCTTACAGAATTCTGTCCGGGACCGGCAATATGCAGCTGATGAAGCGTGTACCAGCAGTGGACATGCTCCAACCTTAGATTTGGGGGCAGAGCAGTGGTGCTGGTGATCTCGCAGCTCATAGTGCTAGCAGGAAATAACACCCTTTATTAGCTGTAACTTTGGAAAGACTGCAGTTAGCATGATCTGGAGTCATTTTAAAGATGGGACAACTCTCCAGGCTTGAATAAACCCTTTGTGCTAAGTACATGAATTAAACACAAATAGCACAATTGCGGTAAGTTAGATAAAACAAGACAGTGTTACCAAAACACAAATGTATCTCTTTGCATATGGTAACACATTACAACAAATAGTTTACACAGGTTTTACTCATTATATTTTCTCAGTAATAATTTTAACACATCTATCAAGTGCAATTACATTCAAAAAGCAAATGGAGCTTATTATTTCAAGCATAGATATTCTAAATGGAACTTATATTTAATTCCTATTTAATCTTTTGGTGTTATAGTCCTATGAGTGCGGATCCAAGGCTTCCTTTTATAAGTTATGCTCTATCACATTTCCTAGTCCCAAAATCTGCCTGGTCTTTAACCTGGAAACTTTACACATTACCTTCATGGGCCTCAATATATGGGACAATTTAGCTGTATTGGGATTGCCATTCAGCGCAGCATTCACATGATGTTCTTTTTGTATGTATGCCGATCTTATCGTCTTGCCTAAATACTGCTTTCCGCAGCTACAATTGGCTCAGTAGGTTCTATACATGGACCTACAGTTGTAATATCTTTATTTTATACATTTTTCCTGTGCTGTATTCGTAAAGGATTGGGAAACAAATATTTTGCACATTTTACATTTGATACCCCACACTTGTAACAATCTTTTTATTCAACCATCTGTTGGTTTCTTTATTCTGTCTGGGCGTTCTTATACATGTTGGGTGACACCACAGAGCAATGGATCGTCCTTTTCTAAAACCCTTTTGGAACAGGGGGTACAATATTCAACAGAAAAGGGTCCATAAGGAGGACCGACCAATGTATTAGGATCTTCCTTAATTTTTAACTGTCCCTACTATATTTAGTATGAACATTGGATCCATAAATCCGGTCGTTTCATACATTCCCTCTTATTGGGTTTCTTCAAAAGAGATGCAATATCGTTAACTTACAGCTCTCTCATTTCTAATGACCTCTGTTGTCATCCTCTCCTATTAACCCCATGTTTACCCAAAATTCGTTCCCTCGGTGCTTTCTGCCTGGCTTTCATGCCTTTTCAAAGAAGACAGATGGGAGAAACGAGTGCTGGTAAGTAGATTTAGCAGCACATTTCAATGTTGTGAACCTTGCATGGTCACAGTATGGTGGGGGGCAATAAGGCTAAATACAAAAGTTGTTTGGGGGGTAGTCATACCCTTTAATAAAAGGAGGGTTTTTTTTTGTAATCCTCTTTGTGAACACACGAGTCTTGATTGTGGGGTTAGACTGCAGCCACACAAAAGGAATCCTTGATTGCATATCCAGATATCGTTGCATTGTGTTATCATTAGTCATGGCTAATAAAACTCTTCCAAAAAAATTCAAACATATACAGGGAGATGTAATAAAAGTTATTATCGTTAAAAATTGTGCTAATTTTGCCCCAACCAATCGATTTAACATTTGAAAGTTAACATAACCTCTCTCTGTATATCTATTATATATTCAATATACAAAATACTCACTGCAGAATTTGGTCACATTCAAGACTCCCAGTTGCCTAGGTAATGTTACCTGCATTGAGGGTTGAATGTGTATATGAGGTATCAGTATGGTCTTCATGTGCAGATATTTGCCACGGCAGGTATGAGGGATTCATACAGAAATGTCTACAGAGAGAACACAGCTTATCCTCTAACATTCCCCATTGAATAGGAACACTAATAAGGAATGGATCGCTCAGAGCTGTGCTAAGATCAGTTACACTTTAGAACAATATCCTTATTACAATGCAGAACAAGTTGTAGATTTCCCATCCAAATTTTTGCTGTTCAACACTGTAGTTCTGACATGGTTTATATCCCTTTAAATAAGTTGTTTTCATCAGATTATGATATTATGCCAATTGATTATATTGTTAACTGGACCTGTACAATACATCTATTTTATTACATTTCAAACTAACGTAGTTATCAAGAAATGCTTATCTCAAGCAATAATAAAAGACCAACAGTTTTCCTGTAATAAGGCATCGCCGATTACTCTTTGACAAGGGATAATAATGAAAAGCTTTTCAGTTTTCAAAAAAAAAAAGAGAAATGGAACAAGGTAACTGATTTTTATGAACTTGAGACAGATATAATGTTTGCCATTACCAATCATTTGACTGCTTTTTGCCAGCTTTTTTATTGATGTTGGTGTTAGTATGAACAGCAATTATGTGGAAGATATTTACATTAGGTTCTTTCTGCTTTTTCATCTCTATCTGAGCAGCATTTTTTAAAAAATAAAAGACAAATTGCAATCATGCAACTGGCCATTCCAGTAATGAAATGAGAGGGCAGTCAACATTTATATAAATTTAGCTATGCTCTGATACGGAAATGGAATCAATCACTTACAGGGTTATTCAATAAAACTTCTTATCGTTTAAAATGGTGCTAATTTTTCCCCAACCAATCAGATGTTAGCTTCAAATGTTAAATAAGATCTGATTGGTTGGGGCAAATTAGCAGCATTTAAAAGATAGAAGTTTTATTGAATCTCCCTGTTAGTCTTGAAAGTTGATAGAAGAGTTTATTTATTTCATATGCATGTAAAACATGTGCTGGTTATCAACAGGCTAGTGGGTAACCCCGATTGCCTGCACAGACTTCTTTCGTATACACAATCTTGACTATAAGTCAATGCTAATAACACAGAGGAAGACTTCACGTTACCTTGTATAGGCCATCTGTTATTTACATAGGTAATGTTAACAAGAAACATATGTTATCCATTTGAGATTCCAAGGCGCCTATGTTATATATACATCTTATATTCATACCACATCTACACATCTATACAATGATAACAATGAAAGTATTTCCTTATCACTACTTATTGCCTCAACCCATTGGAAATTGTTTTTTGTTCCCAGAGTTTCCATGTCATGTTATATAACTGCTGTGATAAAACCCATTTTAACAAAATGGTATTAGGGGGGCCAAGTTTAATACGTTAGAGATTGGGAAACTCACCCAGGCACATTTTCTTGTAAAGCACCATAGTAATAGTCCGACATAGGCAACAGTTTGTTAATGGAACCTTCCATGTATAAATGTAATATTCCAACCTCCCTGAAAATGCATTAACACCACTTTGGGCTTGGGTTATTTGATGTTTCTGTACGAATATGACTTTTGC
Source organism: Hymenochirus boettgeri (assembly GCA_019447015.1). Taxonomy (NCBI): domain Eukaryota; kingdom Metazoa; phylum Chordata; class Amphibia; order Anura; family Pipidae; genus Hymenochirus; species Hymenochirus boettgeri. Next base: position 327,311,263 of record CM033469.1, read on the forward strand.
CACTTATACACACATATATATATATATACATACCTTGCGTACTCTTGCTGTGTATATCCTCATAATTTCAGAAAACACCATTTGGGAAAAATGCGCAAAATTTTCACTGACAATTTTCGACTTTTTATAAATTGCGTTAAAAAAATGTCAAAAGAACAAAAACATTTGTAAAGAAATGACTCAGTTAATAAATATGCCTCTTTGTATCTACTACTGCATCTACCTGCTTTACTCCTGTTCCCGGTGAGCATAGCTCGGGAATACACAGCAACAGCCTTTTCTTCCTCTACCATATAAATGAATTATCAGCTGTTTATGTTAATATAACATTCATTGTGGATCGTCTTCCATTCAGAGGCCTCATATAGCATTTCAAACAGTTTACATTGTCAGAATAGTCAATGAAAAACCCTATAATATTTAGATATAAATTAAATATATATATTATATATATATATATATATATATATATATCAAACAGCCTAGGATCCACATTCCTTTAGGCTACGTTCACACTAGGGGGATGTTTTGTTGGGATATCAAGTGTTGACATTAAAATCAAGCACACCGCTACGCGATAATGCAGGGGAACAACGCGCACATCGCAAGTTTAAAGGGGCCATACACATGCGATTTCCATCGCATGTGTCGACAGATCCATTGTATCTGTCGGCACATTGCGAAGGGAACTTCACACATGGAACCAACTGATCCCCATATGCAGTTGTGGATCGTCGGCCGTGCGGCCATACACCGCATGATCGGTATAGGCTCCCTCTATTAAGTAAAGGGAGCCACATGCCGACCGATGAATTTTCCGTCTTCCGATCGATCGGTGTTGCCAACACTTTTGTTCGTCGGCACTCCGATCAGTCGGGAATATACCCTACATGTGGAACTACGGGATTTACCAACTTTTGTAGTAGTATGGCCACCTTAAGGTTCCCTGCAGCGTTTCAGGGCCTATGTGTGAACGTACCCTTAATCATTCATGTGTGACAATGTTACATTGAGAGTTGAGTTACAATTTAAAAGCTTTCTAATTACAAGCCCTCTCACATCAACCCAACTTACGTGTTACATGAAGAGAAAATGCAGTGTTTACAGGAATTAAAAAGACTTATGTAATGCTATAGATTATTATCCAGGCTCCAGGGGCATAAATACCCGGGGAAGCGTGGGTCCCGGGAGCCAAATGGCCCCATCTCTTTATTTTCTATGATAAATATAGCCTCTTCCCAGAAAACCACTGTGGAAGCACGGATAGGAGCCCCATCAATGTTTGCAGGGGCCCAGTGATTCTCGTTCTGCCACTGCCAGGCTTATATTTCTAATTACCATATGTACTCGAGTATAAACCGAGTTTTCAGGCTGAAAAATCAGCCTGAAAACTGGACTCGGTTTTACTCGAGTCAGTGCTTACGGCGATTCTGGCAGCCACACGATCTTTCTGTGTACTGGCGCGCCGGCCTGACGTCACTGCCCGGCGCCAAGCTGGCGCCGGCAGGGCAGTGACATCAGGCAGCGGCCAGTACTGATGAGCGCGCGGCTGCCGGAATGCTCAGGATACCGCTAAGGATACCGTACTGCACAGGAAGCCCTTGGATGGAGGAAGCCCTGGATGGAGGAGAGCCACAGGGAGAAGAGCCCACAGGTACAAACTGAACTGGGTGGGAGGGTGAGGGGGGCATTCAAGTGTTTGGGACATACAACTCCCAGCATGCTTTATTAGCTGGGAGTTGTAGTTCAAACTCTTGAATGCAAGTGAGGGTGGCATTAAGATGTTTGGAAAACAACTCCCAGCTAATTTAAGCATGCTGGGAGTTGAGTTTCCAAACATCTTGAATGCCACCTCACTTGGCATTCAAGATGTTTGGAAACTACAACTCCCAGCGATAAAGCATGCTGGGAGTTGTAGTTTCCAAAATCTTGATGCCAAGGACTGCAGTGCGCATGGCAAATATCTACCGGAGGCAAGATAGCAGGCAGAGCCTGCTATCTCTGGTGGTTAGTTTTGGGACTTTGGGGGGGGGTTACAGGAGAACCAATGGAGCTGGGATGTGAGGTAAGGATTAAACTACACTACATGGTGGGGCCAGTAGTTGGGGGGATTATAGTTTTGGGGGTGGACATGCCCTTTAAGCAAACCCAGGGGTGAGGATCTAGCAGTTGAGGTCCTCACCCTGGGTAGAAAGTACTGACTAAGAAGAGGAGCGGAGGGAGGGAAGGTGAGTTAATTGTCCTTTAACAGTACTCAGGATTGAGTCCAAGGTCCAATAATATAACGTACAAACAAACAATCAGATAGTAAACAGTGTTACCGTCCGCTGCCTTGGCCTGTAAATATCATTAGTAGTACCTTGTGATGACTATCTGTATCAACTATGCAAATGGCAGATGATTATTTTGGGGGGAAACAAGCAAAGGACTAAGTTTATGACATATTATAAGTAACATTTAAGTGACCAAGCATCATTTAAACCTTTTGGCATCAATGTTTCTAAGTATCTAATCCAGTAGCTCTCGTTTGAATTCTAATACCTTTCCTGTTCTTTAATTCGTTTTACTTCTCTGGAGGTTTGTCCACGCAGCAACACCACAAGGGCATTTGATTAGGTAAATACCTGCTTCTTTTATCACTTATAATCTGTCACTTGGTGCGTGTATAGTATGTTAATCGAAGGAATGCTGGGAGTTTACCAGGGACTCTTTTCTCTGGCATCTATTAATGGCATAACAATAGCCCCTGCAACAGAGGGGGTCCTGGGGATTAAGAGGTCCGCTATTCGCAGGGTACCACGTCAGCTGTTTTTAAGGCATGCGTATTTAAGTAAAGGTATGTGTGATCAGCTATTTTGAAATACTGGCAGTCCTGTACCAGTTATTTAAACAGCTGATCGCATGCAGATTTACTAACACAAGTTAAACCAGCAGTTTAAAACCATCTGATTGCAATAGCTGGCCCGGATAGGGAAAGGAGGTAGGGTGTAGAAGGGGCCGACAACTTAACACTTTCATTGCAGGGGGGGTGGGGATTGGGCCATGATTTCACACTGATTATGTTTTTCTGTGTAACATTATGAATGATTACAGAAGAAAGTAAAGGAATATTTCTTTGAAATTTTAGAATATAATTGAAAAATCTGTGTTAAAAAAGTCACAAATCCTAGTTTATATTACTGCTGTATCACATTTATAATATTCTTTTTGAGCTCATGCATGAAGGAGAATACAAGTAAAAACATGACCTTCTGTTTATCAAACTGTGTTGGATTTATCTTTCTTGATGATTTACTCTATTAATTCCTGGATGATTACATTCTAGTAGCTGATCTTGATCTTCGGGCCTCGGCCAAGTCTTGCTGGGGTTGGCAAACTTTAAAAAAGCAGCAGGAATCTCAATTTGGCAGTTGGTACACACCCTTAAGTCTCAAGGTTCTCACTTAATTTGAATTTCTAAATGAAAACTTTATTTATGCATACATTTTATTGGTATATATACGTTACTATATAAATCTACTACCCCAAGCATAACCTCCGATCTACTAATGATCTTCTCCTGTCGTCCACTCTAATCACTCTAATCACTAGAGATGTCATCCAGACAGACCCGGATCCGACACGGAACCCTCGGTTCCGAAATCCGAATGTTCAGTCCAAAACCATATTTTCGAGGATTATCAAACGTTCAAGGGTATTTTCGAGGATTATCGAAAATAGCTTGAAGTTCAATAATCCTCAAAAATAGGATCCGAAGTCCCGAAAAGCATGTTATGTTTTCAGATTTTCGGATCTTCTGGATTTTCCAGAGATCTGTAAATCCAAAAACGGAATAAAACATAACAGTTTCGTCCATCTTACTAATCACTCCCCTATTCAGGGACTTTCCTTTGCTGCCCCCTTGCTCTGGAACTCTTCCTCGCTTTACATCCCTCGCCATCAACTCCATATTGCAACCTCTTCAGTCAAGGTTACAGTCTGGACCTGGACACCACCCCTCTTACTGATCCATCGTTGACCCGCTAGTTATACTCCACTGACAATCTAGCTACAGCTACTGATCTACTTGAACCTTATGTTTCATCCCCATTTCCTCTAGATTGTAAGCTCTATTAGGGCAGGGTCCTCCTTCCTATTGTACCACAGTAATGCTGTAACTTACACACTGAATGCTGCTGGACCAGAATTACTTGCACTACCCTTGTATGTAACATGTATTATGTTGTATTCAATTAGATCACTGGACTTGAAATTTAGTTCTTGAAGACGTTTCGCTAGTCATCCGACTGGCTTTCTCAATTCAGAATGACTTGTACAAGATCTGTGGCAATTATGTACCCTGGAAATCCCAATTAGCATATCACAGCCAGGTGTTAGGGCGTGATTAGATAGTGCTAAGAGGTGTTATAGGAACGCCCAGAGTAAGGTGTCAAAACAGCATTGTACATGGCAGACAGATGGTGTTGAACCCCCCCACCTCTATTTAGGCTTGGTTTTTTATTTTCACATAAAGGCTCTAACCCCTCTCTTGAACCAGTCACGTTCCTTTGCCAATATGTTAACATTACAATCTTCAAAGGTATGTCCTTTATTATTAAGATGCAGGTACACCTCTTAGCCACTATCTAATCACGCCCTTAACACCTGGCTGTGATATGCTAATTGGGATTTTCCAGGGTACATAATTGCCACAGATTCTTGTACAAGTCATTCTGAATAGAGAAAGCCAGTCGGATGACTAGCGAAACGTCTTCAAGAACTAAATTTCAAGTCCAGTTGATCTAATTGAATACAACAGATATACCATGACCTGGATGAATGAGAACCTTCATAAGCATGTAACATGTATGTTTTCCTCATGTATACTAATGAACTGTAAAGTGTCACAGAAGATGCTGGCCCTATATAAATCTCAAAAAATATAATAATATGGGTCAATTCTTCCTGATTAATTTTTCAATGGAAGAACCATTTGAAATGTACCATTGATCTTTGCTAAAATCAGCAAAGGGTGTGGACTGGAAGATGGGGTAGACTGAAAATTATCCACCTGACCTAATTGCCTATTTTTCGATAAACTGATCAGTGTTCGAATGATAAATTGGTAAACTGGCTTTTGAAATTTCCTTGTGATGGCAAGTTTTAGTGCTTGTTCATACTATGGGCTTTTTGTGCACAACACATTAGATGCTATAAAACAGGGACAAGGTGTTGCACGGTAATCGACTGGTCTATTCCCAATTGCATTGCGTATTAATGCGATAATGAAAAGCAGCTCACGTTTTATGCAGTCGAAGAAAACTGGACTGTGGAGAGAGATGCAGTCACCACAATCACCGATAACGTTACAAAAACACAAATGGTAACGTGTATATATAGCACAGTGCATACAAATCTGTGACATATTTAGGCATGGACACTTCTATTGGAGGGCCAGTGTACAAATTGCAGATGTGAAGGACCAGTGTTTTGGGATACTCCCCTCTATTTTTTTGCTCTCATACCTCCATAGTCCCTCGCTACACCACTAAAAACTGTAATAAGTAAAAGATACAGGGAAATGACTTTAAAAAAGTAAAAACATTTTGGAATTCAGGAAGTTAAATAAAGTGACGTTTTTAACAATATATATGTGACAATTATTTGTAATAAAAATAATACACTGTACCAGGCGACTAATGTATAAACCGAGGACTGTTGGCCTTGAAGAAAACATTTGTTCAGGATAGAGAACTGGTTATTGGATCACAAACAAGAGAGTGGTGGTTAATGGAGCTACATCTATGTGGGCTAAGTGGGGTGCCTCAGGGTTCTGTCCTCAGACCGCTTCTGTTTAATCTGTTTATAAATTACTTAGAAGGGGGCATTGAGAGCAAGGTCTCAGTGTTTGCTGATGACACTAAACTATGCAGAGCTTCGGAAACTTCCAATGATGTGCAAGTTCTGCAAGCAGACCTAGATAGATTATCAAAATCCGGGCAGCAGAATGGCAGATGAGATTCAATGTTGATAAATGTAAGGTGATGCATTTGGGATTTAATACACCATAAATAACTCTGTGTTAAGTGCATCTTTAATGGAAAAAGATTTGGGGGTTCTGGTAGATAACAGACTTAGCTATAGCAAACAATGCCAGGTAACAACGGCTAGAGCTAGCAAGATATTGTCTTGTATAAAGAGGGGAATAGATTTGAGAGAAAAATGTAATTCTCCCTCTTTACAAGGCACTGGTAAGGCCTCATTTGGAATATGCGGTACAGTTTTGGAATCCCATATACAAAAGGGACATCTTGGAAATTGAGGCAGTTCAGAGAAGGGCAACTAAATTAATAAGGGGAATGGAGGGACTTGAATATGCAGGCAGATTAGACAAGTTAGGGCTGTTTACATTGGAGAAGAGACGTTTGCGTGGGGACATGATAACCTTATACAAATATATTAACGGGCCATACAATGAACTCTCTGGTGCATTGTTTACTAATAGGTCATATTAGAGGACTCGTGGACATCCTCTAAGGTTGGAAGAAAAGAAGTTACATCTGCAGGTTAGGAGAGGTTTCGTTACAGTTAAACAGTGAAAATGTGGAACTGTCTTCCAGCAGAAGTGGCAATGGCAAGTTCATTGAATAGCTTTAAAGGCATGTCCACCCTTCAAAGAAAATTTTTGATATTATTTCCCCCTGTCCCCCCAGCCCCACCGCTATATTTTTATTATTAGAAAGTGCCCCAAACTTTACTTACCTTCCCTCTTTCCTCGCCCGCACTGCCAGGCCCTCTGCTTGGAGAAAATGCAAGCAGAGGGGCGGAGGAAAGAGGGAAGTAAGTAATGTTTGGGGCACTTTCTAATAATAAAACTATAGCGGTTAGGGCTGGGGGGACAGGGGGAAGTTTATATGGAAAGGTTTTTATGCTAGGGGGAGGGAATCCTAATCGGGAGGGAGAGGAGGGGGAGAAGGGCTGCAGTATGCATGCCAAACTTCTCCCGGAGGCGAGACAGAGCAGATCCTATATGGACTCTGCTATCCTCCTGGTGGGCAGTTTTTGGGCCTTTGGGGGGGACTACGAGAACCAAGGGACTGGGATGTGAGGTAAGGATTTTATTACACTACATGATGGGGCCATTAACGGGAGGGGATTATAGTTTTGGGGGTGGACATGCCCTTTAAAAAAGGCCTGGATAAGTTTCTAAAACTAAAAAATATTGAGAATTACTGGTATTAATACATATAGATCTGGTTGATCCAGGGATACTTTCCGATTGCCGTTTGGAGTCAGGAAGGAATTTTTTCCCCCTTTTTAGCTGTTTTTTTTTTGCCTTCCTCTGAATCATCTGTTAGGTTGGGTTAAAAAAAAAAAAAAAAGGTGAATAGGTTGGACTTGATGGACGTATATCTATATTCAACCTTAATTACTATGTTACTATGTTACCAGTTTTCTGTATCATGCCAGACATTAATTTTCATATATGTTACAGCATTGATATTGGTGATAATAGTGACCAAATCCATTTGACTATTAATACATTCATTTAGTAATGAATGCTCTTCTAGATCAAATATATATATATATATAGGATAATAGAATCCGCAGCACTCCACCAAAGACAGCTGCCTGGTGCCAGTATAAAGGGAGACTCACTGTATGGCTCCTTCCAAATACATTCAATGGCATATACAGCACACAGTTCTTCAATGCAAACTCTTTATTTCATCAACGTGCCATGTACTTCAAGCAACGTTTCGGAGCTACAAGCTCCTTTTTCAAGCTTATAGAAAAAAGGGCATCCACATGGGGGAACCCTCCCACTTCCTTATATACTGATTAGAAGTAAATGACATCACCTATTGGATCCATAAACAATTCAAAACAATGACTGACACATGACAGTGTTATACAGTTTAATACCTCCAACTAAGGTCCTAACGTCTAACCTTTTCAATTTCTTTTACTTGAGAAAGAGAGCCTGTTATATGGATCCAGTGTGTAAGAATGAAAAATGCAAAAGTTTGCTAATTGTAATTGAAGAAAGAAATTGAAAAGGTTAGACGTTAGGACCTTCCAGACTGGGGTTACCTTGACGTGGTTGGAAGGCTTTTCATTCATGTGATCACAGTAATGTATACTAAAACCCCTTTGTTTATAAAGTATGCCAGTGTGCAGATAATATGATACTGTATGGGGCCTAGGAATGTGCAGTGATTATCTTTTCTATTTTTGTATAAATGTTTGACCAGATCAGTAGCACTTCCACTAAATATAGTTGTATATTAGCCTAATTGGAGTGCTTCCACAACCCTTGTATTGTATGTATTTATTTGGAAGCCAGGTCAAGCCTCCATGTGGTAATAGCACCCCCAACATGCCCCTTTAATGGGAGGTCCTCTGCCTTTAATATAAAGCAATGGATGGCCTCTTCCCTCATTTTAAAAAGCCAAAGGGCTGAGGGGGAAGGGAGAGAGCCTGTTATATAGATCCAGTGTGTAAGAATGAAAAATGCAAGTTTGCTAATCGTAATTGAAGTAAAAGAAATTGAAAAGGTTAGACATTAGGACCTTCCAGACTGGGGTTACCTTGACGTGGTTGGAAGGCTTTTCATTTATGTGATCACAGTAATGTATACTAAAACCCCTTCATTTATAAAGTATGCCAGTGTGCAGATAATATGATATTGTATGGGGCCTAGGAATGTGCATTGATTATCTTTTCTATGTTTGTATAAATGTTTGACCAGATCAGTAGCACTTCCGCAAAATGTAGTTGTAAATTAGCCTAATTGGAGTGCTTCCACAATTCTTGTATTGTATATATATATATAATTTTTTTTTTTTTTTATGATATTTGTCTTCCCACATTTTATGATAATTATGATATTTATTAGGTAAGTTTAAACCCTAAACAAGCTACTTTCTGTATGGGTAAACTGAGCCAGGCAGTTTTCATAAAATAAATAAAAATATTTATAGTTTAACCTTAGTTTAGGAGTGTGATAGTTTCATTTATTAGGTCAATGAGGAAATGACAAATGACAGTAAGTATTCCAAGCAAGCACTTAGAGCATGTATAATATATACATAGTATAAATAGTTATGAAATGAGTCTCCCTCTCTTAGCTATACAAGGTATAATAGCTGTTTTAAACAAATATGTTATGAGTCAGATCCTGGACAGGTAGGTGGAATGTCTGAGCTCTGGTACACATAGGTTGACTTGACCCTGAGATTCCTTACAATGGACATACCAATCGATATTCCATTTTGTATTCTGTCTAACCTTGTGGTCCTTGTGGATTTATTAAAGACTATGCCCACCCCCACCATTAAATTCTATTCTTACCTCCCAGGCCCCCTAAACCCTGAGATGGTTATTCTTGCTTACTTCCCTTAAGCTCTCTATACCTGCTGATATTCCAGCCCGACCATTGTTAATCTGGCTGCAATATCAGCTTTTGTGTACCTGCAGAGTGCACCCACATGCACCAACAATCTGCTCATGGTCTGTGTGTCACCAGAGAAAGTTGTATATATTCATTTGTATTTTACCGACACCAAAACATTGTTATTTGTAAACATAAAAAATAAATTACAAAAATGTCTTAAAGGGCATGTTAAGTTGTTAACCCCTCAAACAAAAAATCACAAAAATATATATAGGTAAAGCACCCTCCATAACCCATAACTGCAATAGTTAGAAAGCTGACAGACATATATGACTGACAGCTGCTTACAGGAAGAAGCAGGAGGTTAGTCTTACATCTCTTAGATGTTAACTATAATTTGGGGGTTGATGGGGTGTGTGTGATTTACATCAATTTGTAAACAGTAATAGAGGTTTAAGAATTTTAAGAAATATTTTTACATTAAATTAAATAAAAACTTAAAATATTCTGTCCTATAATATTTATTACTTGAACATAAAGCAATAATACTGTTTGCATGGAAAAGCCAAGTACAAAATGAATACCTATTGGTATACTTAGGATGGAATTATCCTGGGAGTTTAATATTTAGCAAACTGTACGATTTCAGTGCGCCATTCCCAAATCCATTACGATGAGCTTGGTGTACTTTTATTATATAAAGAATCAATTACATGTCCCAGTATGGCAATTCACTTGAAGAAGGAAATTAAGGAAATAGGGAGCATGTTCATTCACAGAAGGAAAGTAATAAATCACTGTCTAAATACTTTACAATAATGTAGTGTGTGTTTGGGATAGTCAACAATGTACCAAATGTCTACAACGCTAAAAATGCTAAGCTTATCTTTTAAAAGTTATAGGCTTGCTATTCTGCAGCAAATTCATTTTGTTTAGTTATAAGGGTAAAGTGTATACAAATAAATCATTTGCTTGAAAATTGAGAAAAATGTGTTCTACAATGTTCAAAGAGGAAACAAACCATTAAAAAAAATTTTCATAAACATTGACCTCTGAAAATTCGTATGCCTGTGTAGTGGATATATAAATGGAAATAGATATAACTTCTAAAATGAAACCAGGTGCTACAGTCAGCCCAATCACTTTTAGAAATGTTCAACCCTACATCGTGGCTGCTTCCACGCCAATGCTTCCACTTCCAACGAGCTTTCGATGATTAGCTAACTTTTGAAAAATATCAAATTATCGAGGATTGTCGAATTATCGACGATTGTGATTTGTTTTCGAAAATTATCGAATTTGTGAAAACATTCTGCCCACATGTCCCAAATTAACCAATGGCAGCTTATTTCACCATTCTCAGTCCCCTGGCATAAAAGGCAGTTCGACCAGTGCCATTTGGAGTGAGTTTAGTGAACATCTGGCAGTATAGGAGTTGGAGAGAGGGTTTTTTGTACTTTTTGAGCTTTCTGTGTGTGAATTTCAGTGTGGTGGACTAGCACTTTTTGTTATCCCCCCTGTAGTCACACATTTTGAGATCCAACAGTCCTTTTAAGGGTAACTGTGGTCTACAAATAAGCTGATTTTTAATGAAAGGCCAGGTTCCTACCTTTAAAATGGCCCTTCAATCACTTCTCTATGTGTTGCCCAACCCAAGATATGAATAGGTCACCGATCTATTATAACATTATACCGACTGTGATACTTACCTGATGTGGCACAGGCATCAGGGGGTGCACCTCTTGAAGCTACCTGGTGGGATACCACAGACCTATTGAAATTGTGTATATATTTGTACATACTTGTACATTTAATAAGTGAGTGCTGTAATTTCTTTTTTTGTCTTTGTTTTTTTTCTCTTGCTGCCCGACTTCCCCTGGCTCCGGCTCCTGTTCCTACGCCAGTTCCGGTACCATCTGTTCCTGCCCACCCTGCACTATATAGAGAGCCCCGCATACATTCACCTTCCTACTTTGACGGTAATGCTCAAGCCTGCTGAGGATTAGTGATGGCCCAGTTCGCGGATCTGAACCCGGATCCGCGGCAGATTTACCTCGTTTGTGAACGGTGGATATCGCGGATATTCCGGTTTTCGAAAATTTTCAAAATTACGAGGATTATACGAGAAATCCTCGTAAATTCAAAATTTCGCGGATTTTTCACGTTTTTGGATGGAGCAAGCCACATTGTCAGGTCCGTATTTTCGAAGAATCCACGTATTTTCGAAAAATCCTCGTATTTTCGATGAATCCTCGTATTTTCAAAGAACGGATTTTGACGAACTTTCATTTTAATAGGTTTTAATAGGTCCGCTCGCGGATATTCGAATTTTCGGATTTTTTCAAAAATTTGCGGATCCTTGAGCAGACCAGATTTTGCAGACTCGAGCAGACCGAAGTTCGGACATCTCTACCGAGGATTTTTAAATCGGTGCCGGATTCAATTTGAACTTTAGCCATCTTATTTTTTCTCTCACCGGGTCAAGGTTAGCTATATCATCGCCTTCTTGGATATGTTCCGCAAAGTTTTGATGCTCCAGGAAGATCTTTGACTGCTTCATCCCGCTTGATGCAACTCCGTCAAGGCTCTCGTTCAGTGGGACAGTATGCCATTGAATTTCGGACTCTTGCTGCGGAGACGTCCTGAAATAATGAAGCACTTACTGCAACTTTTATGCAGGGACATTCAGACCACCTTAAAGATGACCTAGTTTCTAGAAAATTGCCTGTCCTTCTGGAAGAGCTTTTTCCATGAGCGACAGGCAGAGAGATCTACGGCATGCTACAACACTCCTAAAATCTTCACTCATCCTATCTGACCCTCTCCACCCTTGGTCCTTTCTGCAGACGAGCCTATGCAGATTGGTGGCACCCATCTTTCCCCCCGAAGAAAAACTTTGTAAACGTACTAATGGACTTTGCCTTTATTGTGCTGGAAAAAGACACTTTGTCCAAAATTGTCCCTTGAGGTCGGGAAACTCCAGGACCTAGAAGCTAAGAAGGAGCTCCTTCTAGGTAATCTCAAGTCTCCTACAAGATGTGAACCACTCAAACTTTTCCTGCCAGTCACTATATGCTTTAATTCTCAATCATTTTCTACTCAGGCCTTTGTTGATTCCAGGGCAGCAGGGAATTTCATTGATTCATTGATGCATCCCAACTTGGTCTTCCCCTTTTTTGTCTGCAGCAACCTCTACAGGTCCTGGCTATAGACAATAAACCTCTGGCCTCAAAATTCATCTCCTAGTCTACTTTTGAAGTCCTATTCCAGGTTGGCATATTTCATCAAGAACTTTTATCCTTTCTCGTGATCCAAAGTCCACTGATCCTCAGACTTCCATGGCTCCGGTTACACAACACTGTTATAGACTGGTTTAAAAATGAACTTAAATCTTGTAGTCCTTTCCATTTTTGTAATTGCCTTCCTAACAAGCTGAGAAACTACCACCACACCGTTCCTATGATTGGCCCATTGATCTTCTCCCTGGTACTATGCCTCCTTGGAGACGCATATACCCATTGTGCCCCTATGAAACTCTAGCCATGAAAGAGTACATTAAAGAACATTTGTCTCAAGGATTCGTTCAACCTCCACCTCCTCAGCAGGAGATGGTTTCTTTTTCATAAAAAAAAAAAAAAAGACGGGGGTCTACGCCCCTGTACCGAGGTCTAAATAATCCGTTATCCTCTTCCTCTCATCTCAGAACTGTTCGATCAGATCAAAGGGGCTAAGATCACTAAGATTCACCAAACTAGATCTTCGAGGGGCATACAACTTAATCCATATACGCAAGGGTGATGAATGGAAAATGGCTTTTAACACTCGGGGTGGTCACTACGAGTATTTTGTAATGCCCTTCGGCCTCTGTAATGCCCCAGCAGTATTCCAAGAATTGGTGAATGACATTTTCCATGACCTGTTGTGAATCTCAGTGGTCGTATATCTTGACGACATTTTAATCTTCTCACAAGACTTACCCTCACATCGCCTCCATGTTAGACAAGTGTTACTACGTCTAAGAGAAAATAATTTACATGCAAAAATGGAAAAGTGTCTCTTTGAACATCCTTAAGTATCCTTTCTTGGCTACATTGTGTCCGCCCAAGGTTTGCAGATGGATCCAGCTAAAGTTTTGCCCATTCAAGATTGGTCTCTTCCAATGGGAACCAAAGCCATTCAAAGATTCATCGGCTTTGCCAATTATTACAAATAATTCATCAAAGGGTTCTCTTCTATTATTTCTCCTATTCTAGCCCTCATCAGGAAAGGTGGTAGGCTTTTGCCTGCACACCAGTGTTCCCTTTTACATTGAAGTTGACGCTTCCAACTTGGGTGCGGGAGCCATGCTTTCTCAAAGACAAGGCAGCAAAGGGAAATTACATCCATGTGCTTACTTTTCTAAAAAGTTCCTACCCAACGTTGGCCCTCGAGGAGTGGCGTCATTTGTTAGAAGGCACCTCTTTACCTATTACCATCCTTTCCGATCATAGAAACCTTGAATACATTCAGAATCTAAAAAGGTTAAATTCCCGCCAAGCTAGATGGTCCTTATACTTTTACCGGTTCAACTTTGTCATCACCTACCAACCTGCCTCCAAAAACAAGAAAGCAGACTCCCTCTCCAGATCATTTGATGCTTCAGACTCTTCTAACCGAGATAAGGGGCCCCATTATCCCGACTACTAAAATCCTAGCCTCTATTACTCCTCAGCTCTGTTCCCGAATTCAATCTGCTCAAAATTCTGCTCCTCCTGACACACCTTCAGGTAAAATCTTCTTTCCTGTTCCACTTTGAAAAAGTTTCCTTCAACATACTCATTGTTCTAAGCAAGCTGGACATCCTGGTATTAATAAAACATTTGACCTTCTTGCCCGTTCCCTTTGGTGGCCTAGGATGAGTATGTACCAGCTGTGCTCAATCTAAATCTTCTAGAACCCTACCTTGTAGTCTTCTGTAGCCCCTACCCATTCCGTCCTGATCTTGGACCCATTTATCTATGGACTTAATTGTTGAACTTCCTCCTTCCAAAAAGAACACTGTTATTTGGGTCACGGTAGATGGCTCATTTTGTTCCCCTTCCCAAGCTACCATCTTCTGTGGAGTTAGCACAACTATTTATTTCATATATTTTCCTTCTGAAATAGTGTCTGACAGAGGTACTCAATTTGTTTCTAAATTTTGGAGAGCTCTATGTAAATCCATGGGCATCAAGTTATAATTTTCTTCAGCTTACCACCCGCAGTCCAATGGGGCTACTGAACGCGCTAATCAGTCTCTGGAACAATACCTTTGTTGTTACATTTCCTATACTCAGGATGATTGGTCAGATCTTCTATCTTGGGCCGAGTTTGCCCATAATAATGCACCTCATGCAACTCCTTTTTTATGTGTCTTTGGAACTAATCCAAGATGTTTTCCCCAAGATTTTCTTTTCACACAAATACCCGCTGCCAATGATTCTGCTGCCCAGATGTCAGCTATCTGGCAGTCTACAGAAGTCTGCCTTCAGAAATCTGCTGATAAATCTGCAGCTGATAAAAGAGGTAGGGAACCTCCATCTTACTCTGTTGGAGATAAAGTATGGTTCTCCTCTGCTCATGTTAATCTACGTGTTCCCTCCTCCAAATTGGGATCCAAATTTGTTGGTCCTTTCCCTATTCTGGAATTGGTGGGTCCGGTGGCTGTTCGTCTCCAGCTTCCTTCTAACATGCGGATGGGCATCGTCGGAGTTGCATGATGTCATGCAAATGCCGGCTCCCTTCTGGACACGATGCCTGATTGTTGCTTATTGCTACCCCAGGCTCCGTTACTCACCTCTCCTGTATCCAGGGAATTCCTTGCCTGCAGAGACACTTACCTTGCCAGTTCTAGCGTGTTACTTACCTTGTCAGTTCTAGCAAAGACACTTACCTTGCCAGTTCCTTTGTGTTACTTACCTTGCCAGTTCCTGTGTGTTACTTACCTTGCCAGTTCCAGCAGAGACACTTACCTTGCCAGTTCCTGTGAGTTACTTTCCTTGCCAGTTCCTGTGGAGTCACTTACCTTGCCAGTTCCCAGCAGCACATCCAGCATTCTATTCCCATCAGCCTCATCTGCTCCTGTATATAAGCCTTCAGTCTGGGGTCTCCTCCTGAAAGCATACCTGTAAGTACCCTGGCTATCCGGCCGAATTTGTTACACATTAAAAACTGTTTTGAGCCAACTGTAAGTCAATAGTGCTGTTCCTATGAAGCCTTCCTCCTTGCCTTGCATGATGAATACTCTGAGGGAGAGAAGCCAATGGGGTTTGGGTTATGTCCAGTGGGGGAGCCTACCTCAACACTGTGGTGGCAAACTGCAGTTAACCCACTCTAACTTAATAGTGCTGTCCCTATGAAGCCTTTCTCCTTCCCCACTTTCCCTTGCACGATGCATACTCTGAGGGAGACAAGCCAATGGGGTGTGGGGTATGTCAAGTGGGGCAGCCTACCTAGCTCTTCAACAATGTGGTGGCAACCTGCAGTGGAGCATATAAACACAAGCGATCTGTGTACATAGGGTAGGTTTAAACAACAAGCAGGTACAGGCAATCCCTCAGTCCTCCCCAAGATTATACAAGACAGGGTTAGTGAATGAAATTCTGTAATTTTAACCAAGCTTTTTTTTTATTTTGGAACAGTTCCACCATACAAGCATTAATGTGCCTGGTTGTCTACCGCAGAAAGCAGATAAGAACCATTTTGCTATTTGTGTTGGTGTACATAGTAGTTTTCTAGACATTTCCCAGTGGTTGATACATTTGGATAACTTAATTGGAATTGCTAGAGCTTTAAACCATTGTTCGTCTGTCAGGGTTTGATTTAGGTCTGTTTCCCATTTTTGCATAGCTTGATATTTAAAAATGTCATTTTTATTGTCTATTGCTGAATAGAACATTTTAATGGATCTAGTAAATGTAGGAAGATGTGGTGGGAATATCTGTTCAGTACTTTCAAAGGCAGTAGAGAAGGATTTGTTTCTAGAAAGAAAGTTGAGCATTTGCAGATGTTTATAGAATTAATTTCTAGGAACTTTCGAAAACGGATGCAGGTATTTCTTGAAATTATTGCTAGAGTTTTGGAACCTCATATGGTGCCCAGTTTATATTAAAGTAGGGATTAAGTCATTAAAACTGGTTAGTATCTATATTTAAGGTTATTAAGAGATTTTGTTGTTGGTTTATTTCGTTCTAGACTGATAATGTGGCTACAGATGTAGGTGAGAGAGTCAGGACGCATCTGTTTTCTAGGAGTGATGCTCCCTGTATTTGCTTTAGGGTATAGGGGTGTATTTATGTTATTCAATTTGGGGCCAGAGCTTGGATGGATCGTCTTTAGTCCACTATTTTCTTGTCTGATCTAGTACGGTTGCTTGATAATAAGTCTAGCTTGGTGTTAGCTAGCATATTTCTTTTAAAACTTGTTTTTTTTTTTTTTTGTGTTGCCAGATGAATTAGATCAGGGATTGTACTTAAAGGGCATGTCCACCCCCAAAACTATAAGTTAACCCACTACAGGCCCCACTGTGTGGTGCATAAACATCCTAACCTTACATCCCAGCTCCAAATGGTTCTCCTGTAATGTCCCTCCAAAGTCCCAAAAACTGTCCACCAGGAGCCTAGCCATCCAGTCCATATAGGACTCTGCCTCCTGTCTCTACACCGTGAGAATTTGCACATGCCCAGTGCAGCCTCCCCCCCCCCTTCCTCCCCCTCCCACCCATTTTGCTCTCCCTCCCCCTAGTGTAATTCCCCTTTGGGGTACTGTAGGTCTCCCTCCCCCAGCCCCAAACGCCATATTATTATGTCAAAAAACTCCTCCGATCTTTACTTACCTTCCCTTTCTCCTCCGGCATTCTGAACTGCCAGCAGCCACGTCCGTGATTGGCTGCCTCTCAGCCAATCATGGACGTGGCTGCCGATCCGGCCCCCTGCTTGCAGTTCCATGCAAGCAGAAGGCCGGGCAGTGCGGTGGAGGATAGAGGGACGGTAAGTAAAGATCGGGGGAGTTTCTTGACATACTAATAAGGCATTTGGGGCTAGGGGAGGGAGACCTACAATATCCTAAAAGTTGGGGAAAGGGGTGGACATTCCCTTTAAAATAATTATTGGGTATCTCAATTGGTATAGCTCTGAATATATAAAGGAATTGTGGGAGTATCATCATTTTCACTATAGTCATTCTTCCCATAAGTGACCATGTTGTCATTTTCCAAGATTTCAGTTGCTTTTGTACCTTGGTTAACTGCGGTGTATAGTTGGTATTATATAGATCTCTGTTACAGTTTGTCAGTGATATCCCTAGATAGTTTATTTTGTTTGCATTCCAATTGTAGGGTTAAGTAATGGATAGAAATATTTTTAATGCAAAGGATATATTAGTTGGTAGTACTTTTGCTGCATTGATTTTATAATAAGAAATCTTATTAAAATCCTCCATAAGTTTGTTGACATGTAGCAATGATTGTGTGGGATTCGTTACACCATCTGCAAATAATGCTATTTTATGTATAGTCTTATCTACTTTAATTCCATGAATATTTGTGTTTTGTCTAATTGTTTGGGCCAGGGGTTCCATAATCAGGGCAAATATGAGTGGGAGGAGTGGACAATCTTCAATGTCTTGTGGGTTTATTAATCTAGTCTTGGAATGGGTAAGGATATAGGATATCTTTGTCTTGGCTGAATTGGAATTTTAATCTGTTTGCAATGTTTTATTGGCCTTGTTTCCTTGCGCATAGTAGTTTGATTTTAGTCTTCGTATTAGTCTGTCATAATCATATAATTATGTTGATGTAGTTTTTTGTGCTTGTTGAAGTTTTTCTTTATTTTCTTGATGGGGTATTTTTGTGTTCTGATTCAAGATTTGCTAGATTTTGCAATAATTACATTTTCTTAGGGTTTCTGAGTTTTTTTTTTTGTTTTTTTTTTAGGTTTTAAGCTTTTTAATGCAAGTTCCTTTAATATATGCTCTATGGGCCAGCCATATTGACAATGGGTTTGTCTTGGGTTACCTTTTTCATATATATTTCTTTTCTAGTCTTAACTTTCAAAATATTTATTTTTTCATCAAGTTATACCTTATGCTAAGGTAAGTTGTTTTTAATTACACCACTGATGACTTCAATTTAAATTTTTATAAAATGCTTTGTATACCAGAAAGAGTTCCTAATTAAATGACAAGAAATTAAAAGCTTTAAAAGTACATGCAAACAGTATGCAATTTATATAATAAAATATATTTCCTTATAAGCCTATCATTGCCTATTATGCAGTGCAGTTTTGGAATCCTATATACAAAAAAGACATCTTAGAACTGGCGAGAGTTCACAGAAGGGCCAATAAATTCCTATAGATCTTATTAAAGGATTGTTTAAAAAAAAAAAAAGGTTTATTGGTCCTTAACCCAAAAATGACTAAATAGGCTCAGATTAAATTTCCTTGTGAATACTTTTATCATCTTGGGTGCAAAGGGGGTTCCTGCTCAACTGCTTTTATTTTATCATTTATATTTTTCAGTTTATTCGTAGATAATACTGGAGGGAGCTTGTCTGTTCCTAATGAACAATTTTATGTCCTTTATCATATAGGTTTGTTCTTGACCAAGTTCTTCCTTTGGGAGCCTTTGGAAATGTTTTTTAATAATGTTTCCATATGCTGGTGTTTTGGATGACTAGTTTTACTTTTTATCTGGTAATAGATACATTTTAGCTTTCTCCAAAGGATAAGTTTTCAAAACGCCCTTTAATTTTTCACTAACTTTTTACTTGTTCAACTATATATTGGCAGTTCCATGCAAGCAGAAGGCCGGGCAGTGCGGTGGAGGATAGAGGGACGGTAAGTAAAGATCGGGGGAGTTTCTTGACATACTAAATAGGCATTTGGGCTAGGGGGGAGACCTACAATATCCTAAAAGTTGGGGAAAGGGGTGGACATTCCCTTTAAATAATTATTGGGTATTCTAATTGGTATAGCTCTGAATATATAAAGGAATTGTGGGAGTATCATCATTTTCACTATAGTATTCTTCCCATAAGTGACCATGTTGTCATTTTCCAAGATTTCAGTTGCTTTTGTACCTGGTTAACTGCGGTGTATAGTTGGTATTATATAGATCTCTGTTACAGTTTGTCGTGATATCCCTAGATAGTTTATTTGTTTGCATTCCAATTGTAGGGTTAAGTAATGGATAGAAATATTTTTAAGCAAAGGATATATTAGTTGGTAGTATTTTGCGCATTGATTTTATAATAAGAAATTTATTAAAATCCTCCATAGTTTGTTGACATGTAGCAATGATTGTGTGGGATTGTTACACCATCTGCAAATAATGCTATTTTATGTATAGTCTTATCTACTTTAATTCCATGAATATTTGTGTTTTGCTAATTGTTTGGGCCAGGGGTTCCATAATCAGGGCAAATATGAGGGGAGGAGTGGACAATCTTCAAGTCTTGGGGGTATTAATCTAGTCTTGGAATGGGTAAGGATATAGGATATCTTTGTCTTGGCTGAATTGGAATTTTAATCTGTTTGCAATGTTTTATGGCCTTGTTTCCTTGCGCATAGTAGTTTGATTTTAGTCTTCGTATTAGTCTGTCATAATCATATAATTATGTTGATGTAGTTTTTTTGTTGCTTGTGAAGTTTTTCTTTATTTCTTGATGGGGTATTTTGTGTTCTGATTCAAGTTGCTAGATTTTGCAATAATTACATTTTCTTAGGGTTTCTGAGTTTTTTTTTTTTGTTTTTTTTTTAGGTTTTAAGCTTTTTAATGCAAGTTCCTTTAATATATGCTCTATGGGCCAGCCATATTGACAATGGGTTTGTCTTGGGTTACCTTTTTCATATATATTTCTTTTCTAGTCTTAACTTTCAAAATATTTATTTTTTCATCAAGTTATACCTTATGCTAAGGTAAGTTGTTTTTAATTACACCACTGATGACTTCAATTTAAATTTTTATAAAATGCTTTGTATACCAGAAAGAGTTCCTAATTAAATGACAAGAAATTAAAAGCTTTAAAAGTACATGCAAACAGTATGCAATTTATATAATAAAATATATTTCCTTATAAGCCTATCATTGCCTATTATGCAGTGCAGTTTTGGAATCCTATATACAAAAAAGACATCTTAGAACTGGCGAGAGTTCACAGAAGGGCCAATAAATTCCTATAGATCTTATTAAAGGATTGTTTAAAAAAAAAAAAAAAGGTTTATTGGTCCTTAACCCAAAAATGACTAAATAGGCTCAGATTAAATTTCCTTGTGAATACTTTTATCATCTTGGGTGCAAAGGGGGTTCCTGCTCAACTGCTTTTATTTTATCATTTATATTTTTCAGTTTATTCGTAGATAATACTGGAGGGAGCTTGTCTGTTCCTAATGAACAATTTTATGTCCTTTATCATATAGGTTTGTTCTTGACCAAGTTCTTCCTTTGGGAGCCTTTGGAAATGTTTTTTAATAATGTTTCCATATGCTGGTGTTTTGGATGACTAGTTTTACTTTTTATTTGGTAATAGATACATTTTAGCTTTCTCCAAAGGATACGTTTTCAAAACGCCCTTTAATTTTTCACTAACTTTTTACTTGTTCAACTATATATTGGCACCAAACTGCAAATGTATCTGCTGTATTTCTACAGTATATTTAAATGGGTGAGTAGCCCCGTCCATGAGTCCAACCCACACCACACCCCTAAATCCAGTATTTTTTCAGGTGGCCAGGTGGAAACCCTAGATTTCTACTTTCTTCTATTAATTATTCAACCACATAACCCATAATAAATTAAGTAAAGTAGTATGTAGTTGAAAACTACAATTGAAGAACTTTCTCAACTACCCTGGGGATGTCCAGTGATATTTGTTTTCCCTTTTATATGTATATGGGCTGTAGGCACTGTCTCTGCCAACACAGTATAGTTGGCACCATTATTAAAGGACAATTATACTTACCTCCTCCCCGATCCTCTTCTTATATCCACGCTCCCTACCCAGGGTGATGAGCTAAGTCACTAAGTCCTCACCCCTGGGCTGTTTGCACTGACGCTGTTATACTTACACAGCACTGATCTGCTAAGCTCCCCCCCCCCCCGCGCGCATCTCCGTCGGCAACGAGGCCAATAGGAAGATACGCTCTGCAAGATGCATGGCTTCCTATTGGACCCATCGTGGAAAGAAGACGTGGGAGCGGAGCAGCGCTGTGTAAGTATAACAGAGTAAGTGTGAACAGCCCAGGGGTGAGGACTAAGAGACTTATCTCCTCATCCTTGGTAGAGAGCATGCATATAAGAAGAGGAGTGGGGAGGAGGTACTGTAAGTATAATTGTCCTTTAACTGTGCATGGTAACTATTTACTTCTATAAAAGGTAAAATCAGCAAACACAGCTGTTGAAATTGTCATGTTTAATTAAATAATGCCATGTTTCAATTGTATTTCATATGTCATATTCAGTATATGTCATTTTATATTCATATTTTCATCTTTAGTCTTATTTACATATTGACTTACATACATCACCCTCACAATGAAAAGTAATGGAGTGCACTGATTTTACTGCAAAAAAAAAAAAATGTTGAAAAGGCGCTGATTTAGAAAAAAGTAAGAAAAAAAAAACAATTGCAATTTTGTGTATTGATACCACAAGACTGTTTGTCAGGCCAGTGTAAGGAGCCATTAGCTGCACTGTTTGTGTAATATCAGATGAGTACCATCCCAGTTTAATCAATGATGCACAAAACACTGGTGTTAGTTAGTCCTAAATCCTACAATGTGAAGGCCTGAAATACTAAAGTTCATTAAAGTGGAAATCCAATCACCTTTAACCATGTATTCATGCTTTATGAATGTATAAATAATTTATTAAAACTTAATACCTGTGAACTGTGAAATGAAGGAAAAATTCGCAAATATTATAACGTTCAGGTACTAAATGAACACATTAATCTAAAGGCTAAAATGTAATTCCAGCAATGGAGTAGGAACAGTTTTCTGTAGATGCTGAAATCAGCAACATTATAGCACAGTGTTGATTGTTATTACGCCTGGATGCACAACTCAATAGATTTAAATATGTATTTCACACCTACAGCTGTTAGTAGGCAGTATTAAAAATTCCCAACCGTGTTTAATTATATCATTGTATTAAGCAGATAAAATGTGATGCAGGATTTTAAAACACAAGGAGGGAGATTTACCCAGAGCCACTATCCATGTGGGCAAATGTCCTGTCAAGATCACCTTTGCAGGAGTGGGCGAATTTCCATCTTGCTTAAAGTAGTGCAAACGCGATATTAACGCTAACTAATATTGAAACGGTTAGCGATTAAACATTGCAGTAAAAGAAGGACTGTGGGAGCACTCCTTAGACTATACATTTGTGGAATCCTGGCTGTTTATAATTAAAATCCATACATTAGCACTAATATCCCACACTTTAGTACTTACTGCATATTTATTAATAAAAAAAATAATTAGAATTCCCCCCCCTTTTTTTTTCCTTAAAACTTTCATTTGCACAGTCAATTTAAGATTGATGGGTTTATTTTTTTCTGTAAACTAATAATTATTATTAAGACATTCCAAAAAATAATGAAGCAGTATTTATTAAATTCCTTCAACATTGGAGTCTTCTTAGCTGTCCTCTGATTAAAAAGCTGGTTTTAGTTACAAACACTGAATATTGCATAGGAAGTTGATGCAGTGCAATGCTTTTGCTGATGCTTTCCTAAGGCTATGTTATAATAATGGGCTTGAAAAACTTTTAGACTTGTTCAGTTAAAGCTGCATTTTAAGGCAGCCTATGTGGATAAAGTTTGTTTAGTTGAAAGCTTTGCCATTAATCACCCGCCTTCCCCCATTGAATTAAAATTTTCCATCTTGCTAATCCAATTTGGATTGAAAACTGACCAAAATAGATTAAAAGTGATTGACTACCAAGGTTCAAGGTAATTGATTTGTGGACAGTAACGCCAGTAATCCAATCAATCAAAAAATTTACTTGTGTCTGGGCACCTTTAGGGATACATATGCAGAGCTACCGAATGTACAGTAAATATAATGTATGGGTAAAAAGTATTTTACCAATATGGACTTGGAGACAGTAATCCATGTCATTTAATAAGGTGACTATGTTATTAGTTTAACTGCAATGATGCATTCCAGTTAGTTTTCATGTGTTTTGGGACAAAGAAAGCTTATTTGCTGTTATATTTCTCTTAAACTTTTGATTTGATCAGCCAAAAAAACAGTGTTATAAATACCTTTCTCTTTTTAATTCCCAAGATGCACTGCAGCACTAACATTTTTCTCTATTGCTTATGGGATCATTGAACAATTGCTAGACCAAGGTTGGGAAAACAGTTTTAGACATACCACATACCAGGGAGCTTACTCCTCAACAAAAAACTTTCAATCCAAACCCTTACCATGACTTTACCGTAAATTCCTCTCTAAAAATAAACGAACAGCAGATGATAAAACCAAGTCTATAGATTGAAATGCTTTTGGCCCTATCAAAATAAGGACATAGTGACAATAGTTAATGGCTGATGACACACAATGCTGTGCAAACGTTTTAGTGTCACTAGATTATTATTAACTAATGCAAAGTAAAAAACAGAAGAAAAATCGAAATCAAACCAATATTTGGAGTGACCACCATTTGCCTTCAAAACAGCATACAATTTTCTAGATACATCCTATGTCCCTTCATGTTAACTCTTCCAAGCACACTCAATGATTTTGAGTCCAAGACTTCTTGCTCATCTTTATGGTTTGCAAGTCCTGAAATGGCAGCTCACTAGTGACCACAGCAGGGCATAGGAAATTAAATCCAACGATTGTTTAAAAATAAAAAGAATGTGTAGAATTAACAAGGCATGTATACTATAAATAAATAATTTAAAATTTGAAATATTTTTTTGGTCACTATAAATAACCATGCTCGTTCCTCAAAGCATAACCGTTATTTATAGAAGAGTTAAAAAGCAATTAGAATTTTGTGATTGATGTATATTATTCAGTTTGTTTTGATCACAGAAGTTCTTCATTAAATAACATTTTATTCTTAAATGATTATGTTTTCCCAAATGTATTCAGAACAGAATTTTGCTGGTATTTTCACATCAATGTCAGAAAGATGGAGTTGAGATTCAAGGAATTTGCAGTCCGGAAATCATTAGGAAGCATTTGTATATAAAGTGTCAGTCATACATATTTCCAGCTGTCAAATCTTTCCTAAAAACAATTCAAATCTGTTTTTAGAAAAGATCCCCCTGTCAGTTTACAATTGCTGTGTATTTCTCAGACTGTTTTTGAACATCAAACACAATATTTGCAAGCATGGAGATAAAACATTTAATTAAAGCAGCATGCTTCTGGTATAATTACTTTCTGCCTGGCAAGCTTGTTTTAAGTTTAAATGTTTTGCTTCACATTTTCATTCACAAGATCTCAATTATTGCTTTCTTGAAAAGTGTGTTTAAATAGGATTTGGTGGAGGGGGGGGAGCCATAAACAAAATAGAGAGTAGCACACCTATGGCAGTGCAAAAATGTATATTTATTTCACCAGGTGCATCACAAGCACAGTTTGGGGGTATTCCTCCTCATCAGGTGATTTCTTTTCTATTAGTTCAACTTTAAATTATTCTACAATACTTCCATTCACAACATTTTCTAGGAGGAGTGCACCATTTTGATTATGAGATTGTGGCTCCTAAGATAATACAGGGGTAGGAGTTTTGGGGTTTACTGACCCTTGTCAGTGTGAGTGTGACTGTAAATTAGCTCTATTAAAATGTTTGATGTTATTGCATTGGCATTACATCCTGATTTGTCAGAAGGTCTATTGACAGAATTCATTGTTGTATTACTGATTCAATATCAGCAGATTGTGTGACAAAGGCCCTTTTCTCAAAACAAATCAGGCCATTTGTACTGTAACTGTTAGGAATGCTGTGTGGAATTCCAATCGTAAACATGCCCTACAAGGGGTCAAAATTTTACTTTACTCCTCATTGTTATTCATATGAATGTTCATAGTTCTAGCTTTTTCTATGTGTTGTGAAGTGCAGTTGCCATGGATTCCTCATATATATATATATATATATATATATATATATATATAGTCCATCACTTGTTTAGCAGATGTTATTTGAAGGATCTTATTTTTCTTTTTAAAGCTGTGGTTTCCATATTGCACTAAAAAATCCACAGATGAAGGGTATTAAAAGCACACTGTAGTTGTATTCTAGCGATGACCAAGGATGCAGCTGTCTTATACTTTGTCAAATCAAATTACTGTTATGGAACACTGTGAAAACTGGCAGTGTTTTTTACATTCTACAAACGTTCCAGTGTATATTGTGGCAGAATTTAAATGTAATAAATTTAGTGTATGTGGTAAAAGGGCATGTTCACCCTTAAAACAAAAAACTGGTCAATTGTCAGTTACCTACCTCCAACCCTTTGCAGTTTGTTTCCCGCATTAGTAACCCTATAATTACTGTCCACATTCTGGCAGAGTTAGCTGGCCCCTCCTTCCATGCAGTCAATCAAGGCTGTGAATGCTGACATCTCAACCAATGATTGACTGCTTTTTGCCCTGCTATGTCCACTGCACATATTTAAAGGGCATGTCCACCCCCAAAACTACAATCTCCCCCACTGCTGGCCCCTCTGTGTAGTGTGAAAAAATGGTTCTCCTGTAATGTCTGCCCAATGTCCTAGAAAGTGAAGACTAGCAGCCTGGCTTGAGGGAAAACATTTCCCTGAGAGGTTTCTGGGCCTCCCTCCCCCCCTTCCCTCCCTCCCTCCTGATCCCTGTTTTGTTTCCTGTGCCCCTACTGTAAATGAGAAGGAAAAAAATGAAAATAAGTAGCACAGGAAAAAATTATTGCATTTCCCTGTCAATGTAATTCTGTTCTTTGTTTAACCCATAGTGCAGTGTATCTTTAAATCACAGATGGTAATCAAACAATAGGTGCATTGCATTCCACCATCACAAGATATTAAAGGCACCTCAGGAGATAAAGTTTGCAAATATTTCTTTACTACTCACTAACTCTTTCTACACTTTCTAAGTTTACTGTACATGCAGGTGTGCCCCGTATATGAGGCAAGTTGAAAGAATTGCTCAGATCACTGGCTAACCCTACCATGTGCTGCCCCCTTGCCAATAATGAGTCACCACAAGAAGGGCAGCATCAGAGCTATCTTTTTTCAGGTGCCATTCCACTGTACACCCCTGTATACATGCCCTTTAAGTAACTCACTTTATACTTTATTGGAGTGTAAAAGACCCTTATGCCTTGTAATTCCTATCTGCCCATGCTCCTGAAATGCCGTAACTGCCTCAAAGTACAGTCAGGTAAGAAGCGCCAAGGAGCAATATTACATCATCCCCATTTTGACAATAAAAGGCACAGTTAAAAGTGATGGTTACATCCAGACAGTTACATTGCATATAAAAGCAGTCTTGTTTTTGAAAAAAAAGTAAGGAGGCCTTTCCTTGCAACATCAGTCCTCACAGCTGGTTCAGTGGAATTCTACCTTGTGCTTCCTCATTATCTAGAAATAACAGTCTTTCGATACCATACCAGGTAGACATTTAAATCCTCTGTCCATTATGTAGTCACTGCTCAGTTTATAGTATTTATAGGTTCTACACACTATTTGTCTATTCAGTTCATAGTTGCACAGAAGCACAACATTTTCTTATGACAGAAAGGCAAGAGCAGAAGTAGGGCCAGGGGAGAAGCCCCTTGTTTCCTCAATCAAAGTAATTTGGCCACAAATATATCAGTGCTTTTATTATTTTTTTTATAAATTGTTACAAAAAAACAAGTGAATTACAAAAATACTTAGCACAACACATTTGGCATATTTACTTAAATTATTTGTAGCCTTTATCTTCAAATGTCAACTGATTTACTACGGACTACATTCTGCCTGTTAAAACAGAAATGACAGCTTCATACTGTTGGTATTGTCGTAAATGACCTTTTCATACTGAGTATTGACCTTGATGTCTGCTTCATACTGTAGATATTGTCCTAAATGACTCCTTCATATTGTAGGTATTGTCTTAAATGACCGCTTCATGCTGTAGGTATTGTCCTAAATGACCTTTATATATATTCATTTAGGACCATATATGGTGTTTTTTTTCCCATTCCATCTTTATTTGTTGCAGAAAGGAGCTTTCCAAATTAAAATCAATAATACGGTAGGAATAACAGCTTTAAGGCTGTTAGAAAAGATCAAGCCCTGGGCAACTGAAGGTTGTTAAAGATTTATTATTATATAATTATAGTTGAAATAAAACACACACTGTATACCACTTTAAATAATAAAAACCCCTTTTGAATTTTTCCCTTGAAAAACAGGTTTTGAAATATATTCTCTCTACGCTTTCATGTTTTCCCTTATTTTCTAAAACGCTGACTTTGCTTTTTTAATATCTTTCAACTATACATCAGATTCTTACAGTATGCAGCACAATGCATGTTCAATTCATCTCAACAATTGCCTTTTAGATTATTTACTAGGGCTGTCAAGATCTTTCTCTGTGTAAGAGCATTCTACATAATTGATTTGGTCAGAATTTGTCTTCCATTGCTTGTGACATTGATGGAGAATCAGATTCTTCTTTATTTTCTCAGTGCCCAATGAAGTACTTGTTATGATACTGGTCTTTAGTTTTTATATCTCATCAGGAAAGGGGACATTTTCCAGGAACTCTAGTGATATGGATTAGATTATAGTTTTGCTAAAATGGTAGTTTTTAATGGTAACATGTTAAACAAATTTGTTTAGCAAAAGAGTCATGCATAATGTATATATTGTACCAACTTACAGCTTCCCACATCAATACATAGACAGCCTAGAGATGAACACAAAACCGAACTCAAATCCGAGTTCCAGACGAACTTTATAACTATTCGAACTAGTTCGATTTTCCAGACTTACGGGATTATTTTCTAAAATCCTTGAACGTTCGAGAGTTCTCAAACATTCAAGGATTTTCCGAACAATCGGTAAGATTCAAACACCTATTTCCAAAATCTCCGAATGGCCGGGGATTCCGGAAATCGGCCGCTCAGAGATTGCCGAACATCCGACAATCCCGCGGACGGACATTCAGGATCCCACAGCTCGAAACCGGACCCCCTCCCAGGTCCTTACAAGGACCATTGTGGCCTTGACAAGGTCACTTTGGGGCTTAAGGGGTCCCGCAGGCCACAGCTCAAAACCGGGACCCCCCTCCCTGGCACTTATAAGTGCCCTTGACGCCCTGACAAGGGCCCTTTGGGGCTAAAGGAGTCCCGCAGCTCGAACTGGAACCCCCCTTCCCTGGCACTTGCAAGTGCCTTTGCGGTACTAAGAAGTGCCCCTGTGGCCCTAACAAGGGCCATTTGGGGCTTAATGGGTCCCGCAGCTTGAACCGGGACCCCCCTTCCCCGGCACTTATAAGTGCCCTTGTGGGGAGTCCTGCAGCTCGCAACCAGGACCCTCCGGTCCTAAAAAGGACCTTTTCGGGTCTCTGGGTCTTCTTGTCAGTGACACCAACTCCGCTGAAGCTCCGCCGACCTTTTGATCCGAAGTCTTCTTTCTTCTGCCATCAGCTGCGATAACTTCTGGGCTCCGTGGAGGTTTGCAGCTCCTTATATAGGTTTGCAGAAGGACCAAATGCAATTGTGATTGGTTAAGATTTCAGTGCTTGCAATCATATGATCACACATTAACCAATCATATTTGAATTTCTTTTTTTAAGTGCCGGGGAAGGGGGCTCCCAGTTCAAGCTGTGGGACTCCTTAAGCCCAAAAAGGCCCTTGTTAGGGCCACAAGGACACTTCTTAGTGCCGGGAGGGGGGGTCCTGGTTTGAGCTGCAGGACCCCTTAAGCCCCAAAGGGCCCTTGTCATGGCCACATGACAACTTATAAGTTCGAAAATGGACTGAACTTTATTAAGTTCGGCCATCTCTTAAGACCTGAACAAAAATTTAGGCTTCACGTTCGGAAAGGGTTTTTTACTGTGAGAACGGTAAAGCTATGAAACGGTCTTCCAGCAGTTGTTATGGCAGGTTCATTGGTCAGTTTAAAAAAAAAGCTGAATGAGTTTCTGCAAACAAGGAATGTTGCAAGTTACTGGTATTGATACATAAAGTAGAGTTGATCCAGGGAAATTTTCGATTGCCACTTGGAGTCAGGAAGGATGTTTTTCCCCTTCATAAATTTGGTGGCTTTTTTTTGCCTTCCTCTGGATCATCTGGATCTCTGGCAGGAAATTAGGATATTGCTAGATGGGTTGGACTGGATGGAGGTATGTCTTTTTCAACCTCAAATACTATACTACTATACTGCTATCTCTAATACAGCCTTACAGTACTTTGAATAAATGATTGAAATATTTAGAAGTTGTGAGTATGTCAGATGTACAGGTACCTAGAGAAGTAGATCTATATGTTTATATATAAAGGTATAGCAAAGGGTCTACATTTAATGAAACATGAAGTGGCTGTTTCCACTTATTAGCAAAGAAATTCTGTATTTGTAAGACATCAACTTTTCTTGTCAAAATAATCTGTGAAAAGTTCTAAAATTTTGAAAGTTCAAGTACAAGAACACACACGAAAATTCCACTGACTGCTAGATAAAGTCATTAAAGGGGAACTGTGACTGATTGACTTTCGGTAAATTGATAGGAATTGCTCTCCCAAGAATTTTTGCAATTTATTTTCATTGTTTATTTTGCATAGTTTTGAAGATATTTACATTTTTGTGCGTGATGTGGCAGCAGCATCACCAGATCCCCTGCACTTCCTGCTTCCTGCTCTGAAACCATGTCAGTCAATCTGCCCTGTATCTCCTCCTCCTCTTTGCAGCCCCCCTGGTCCCTCCCACTCATGGACCCCATGGTCCCTACAGTTGCAGGCCCCCCTTGGCCCATTCTGGCCCATGTTGTCTGATGACTTTAGTTCCCCTTTAATTGCTTTTTCTTGGGAGTAGTATTTCTCCCACTTTTGCATTTATCAGACTTCTATTAGATTAGACTAGCAGGCTTTTATTCCTGAAACCTGCACCCTTGCCTATTGGCTTTTATTATGAGGAAAGGGGCCTTATAGTAAAAGTTTTATAAAAGCATAGGACGTCCAATGTTGGGGTGCTACTACCACATGGAAGCCTATCTTTACAATATATCCAAAAGAAGGATTGTGAGAATACTACTGAAGTAGTAAAAATGTATACAAATCAAGAAAAAATAACCAATACATATTCCTAGGCCCCATACATATATTACAATACCTATACACATGCATACATTATAAACAAATGGGTTTTAGACCAAATTTCTTAGACTTTTACATTAGACTAATGCAGGCCATACAATAGGAAGACATTAGATAGATTCGATGTTCATCCATAGACGCCTAATCTAATCTGTAAAGATCACATTTTACAAGCAGCGGTTCTTACATTGATATGTTCGCTATCTGGCCCATTTATTTTGCAATCACAAGTCGACTGCAAAAAAGAATGGGCTAGGTTGTTTATAGAAAGATTAGATGTTCGTCTAATGTATGGGCACCCTAACCTAGTGTATTACACTCCATGAAGAGATAAATGATTACAATAAGAACAATATTCCCGCTCAAAAAGATGAAACTCTGTGAAAATATCTTGAATTATTTTTAGGAAATGTTGTAATCAAATTTTAAATATATGTTCAGTTCAGCTTTCTTTGATTTCAGACTACAATGAAGGGAGTGCCATCTCCCAGGGCCGCTCCAACCATGAAGCAATGTGAAAATTATGCTCATGGTGCGGATCTCTGTAAAAATTCAAATGGCGGCAGCTGTCAGCATGTTTTTTTTTTCTTCTTCAAATCATTGGCTTCTAGCATTTCTGCGCCAAATGTACTTGTAAATGCTCTGAGCACAGTGTAGGGTGGCTGGTTAAGACTCCAACCAATCAGAGCAATGTATAAGGATACTTGCATGCACAGCCACTCTTTAAGCCTCCTCTGTACATATGTAACGCCAATTGTATCTAACCTACCTGAGTGAGTCTTTTCCCGTGGCCACGCTAAGCAGCAATAGCACCACCACAGAAACCAATCATACTTCAGAAATATGATTGGTAACTACATAATCATTTGGTGATCCAATTAGGTCCTTCAGCAAACCTATATAAAGAGGTGCAAACCTCATGGAGCTCAGAATTCATTGCAGTTGATGGCAGAATAAAGAAGAGGTCGGCAACATAAGCTACGTTGATGTTGCCAGTGGCAGGGGTGTCACTGGTGGCTAAAGTGACACCACCTGGTATTGGCGCCATTAGCGGAGTTGGTGTCGCCGGCTGAGAAGAATGAAAACTTCGGATCAAGATGCCGGCAGCCTTATCTATGTGGATGTTGCTAGCGCCTGATGTGTCAGTGACACTACCCAATGCTGGTGACATCAGCAGAGTTGGTGTCGCCGGATGGAAGAAAGAAGACACGCCCAAGGGCTCTTGTAAGAGCCAATGGGGGTCATGTTTCGAGCAGCAGGACCCCCAACAAAGGCACTTGTCAGTGCCGCAAGGGCACTAGTAAGTGTCAGGAATGGGGGGGCTCCGTTCAAGATGCGGGACCCCTTAAGCCCCAAAAGGCACTTCTCAGTCCCAGAAGAAGACAACGTTGAGGGTCACACTCCAAAGAACAATTTATTAATTAGTGACTACACATCAGATCACAACGTTTAGGGGGGTATAAACGTGCCCCCTTCCTCAGGCACGTTTATACCCCTGAAACTTTGTGATCTGATGTGTAGTCACTAATTAATAAATTGTTCTTTGGAGTGCGACCCTCGATGTTGTGTTCTCCTGGTATACCTATCCACCAAGGATAGGTAACTGCTTGGCCCTACTGGGCTCCGGTACGCCCCTCTGAGCATAAGTTATGTGACTTACAAGCTCAGTGTAGTGGGCAGTACTGGAGCCTATAAATACCAGCAAAGCACAACCCTTAAGTGCAGAGAGAGATGATTTGTGGGGTAGGGTGCCTACATATCGTGCAGCAAATTACCAAAAGTTGGTTTGGTGAGAATTTTGTTAAGGTTGTGTGAGTGTGTGTGTGGGAAGGGGGAGGGGGTGTCCAGGACCCTCCTGACAGCAGCCAGTGGACAACAACTGCCAGCATCAGCCAGCAAAAAACAACTGGCAGCAACTACAGGACAACCAGCAGCAGCAGTCAAAGGTCAACTGTTTGGTATAAATTGTATATATAGATATAATTTAACCAATATTGTCCAAGCTGCGTAATAATGCACACAAGTCTGCGTATATTAACATTATATGAACATTTTTCTTTTATGGCTGTCCTTTAAATGATGGGATAGTTTTTTTCATTTGGATTATTTTGGGGAGTTTACCTGGTAAATGGCATCTTCAATTAATGTACTAGGAGCTAGGAACTACGGTAGGAAACTTACAACCAATAATCAAGGGTACATTTTTTTCCCTTCGTTCCTGGCTCCTGGTACATAGGTAAGACATAGCTCCTTTACCTTAGTCCTTTAATTAATGTTATTATTTAATTAAGATATATTGAATGATAAATCTGTATAACAAACAATGTCAGTGGTTTTTCGGTCTGTAGGCTAATATCACCATTACCATCTATAAAGTAGCGTTTCCTACTATATACTCTGATTCAGATGCAAATACCAGATCCTCTTCACTGTTCACAATCATGGTAAGACAGTTCTATCTTCTGAAAAAAATTCACATACTTATACACCCACTACATAACCGAGCTTCCTGTCCTTCATTTAAAGTGTGTCCACATTCCAATAAACTTAGCAGAACACGGTCTCCAACTGCCGCGTCTTCACATCAACAAGATGTTGATCTCAGATCAACTCAGCTGAGGATACAGTTGGAATATACCTGATCGTGGTAAGATACAGTTTTTCTTTCTCAGGTTGTCTTCACTACAAGTAGCTGAGCTGCAGAGTGTCAGTGGTAGTGGCTCAGATTTACTGTACCTCAAAGTGCAGCAATACTTGATGCCCTCTTGCTGAAAAGAAGAGAAGACGGCGCCAGATAAGAATGGATTTTAACTTCATATTTTTAACAGTTGCACTGAAATAGTAATGTAACATAGTAAGATTCATTTTTACTGTTTTGAACATATCAAGTGTGATCAGTCTGTTTCTACCTTAGTTATGTTGGTATTGAAAGGTTTCAACCCCCCCCCCCAAAACAAAACCAAATGACTCGTATTAAATTGGCCTAAATAACAGATATGATGAGGGCCCTTTTTCACTAAAGAGGTGTTGGATATTGTTAAAAGGCATTTCATATGGTTAGGCTAGCTTTAGATGTGTTATTAAAGGGCATCTATAGTGAAAAAAACACATTGGCACATTGCAAAGTTAAATTCATGTATGTGCGCTGCTTTCTCCTACCGCTGTCAGTGACTCTGTTTTTCCATGATGTCAGATCTCTCTACAGCACACCCCCCTTCCCTCTCCCCTTGGTTACCTCCTCCATGTCTTAACTCTGGCTACCTGACAAGCTTCTCATGTGCAGTAGGAGTTAAAAGTTCAACATCCTGAAAAACACACCCATGCACAGTGGCTAATAGAAAGCAAGCTGTGCTGGAGACACAGATCTCTCAGTGTCCTGCTGCAATACGATCTCTCTCTTGACCCATCATCAAACAGTAAAAGCTATCAAGAAGGGAGGTCAAGTGCAGCCTTAACTCTGCAGCCAAGGCTACCTCTCTAATGAGCTAATGCTCTTAATTCTAGGTTTGTTACAGAGCATGGAGGAGGGAGGGGCTTGAGCAGGGAAGAGGGTGACGTCACAGAGATTTGATTGACAGTACAAGTAGGATTAGAGGAATGCAATCACATCTTCTTCAAATTTTTGTATCTCAGGACAGAGAGGGAATCTGAAAAATGTAAAGAAACTCTGGGGGAATTATAGAACACATGGAAAGAAAGAAAAAAAAAAGTAAATTTTCCCACTATAGATGTCCTTTAAGTTAGGCTACATTAGACTAGTTAGATTAGTTAGGACCCTGCTGAAAGAGTCTACCTTGACATGGTGGCAGACTTACAAATTTTTTGGCCAACATCTTTTATCCTAGAGAAAGTATGGTAGGGATTTCTAATTTAATGCACCAGTTGTACCAACATGTTTTTATGCCTGATAACACACTGTTTACATATGCAAAATTATCAAAAATTGACGCATCCAGCAAAGAAGTCATGCCCATACAAAACTACACCCCCACACAATGATGTAAAACCTACTTTGCGGCAACGGCGAGATTTCAGCGCCACCACGCATCCACCTAGAGACGCCATTCAAAAGCCGTTTCAGGTGCCAAAAACCCTAGGGACACCCCTGCCATCTCTCCATACAGGTGATGTGTGAGTCCAAGGCCATGTAATGAATGAATTAATAATGTTGAGCTGTAGAGAGAGTAATGGAAAATACAGCTTGATAAGTTATTATTTGATAAGTTATTCCAGTTATTTAAAGGATCATAAAGAGTAATCTCTATTCTAGCAACAAAGCCATTTTTTTCCAAGAAGAAGATAAGAGAGATTAGGACTAGAGATGGGATCCGGGTCCGACACGGAAACCCTCAGTTCTGAAAGTCTGGATTTAGGGATTTTCCCGAGATCCAGGAATCCGAAAATGGAACAAAACCGGTGAGTTTCGGCCATCTCTAATTAGGAGTGAGCGATTGTATAACTAACAGAATAGTCGTTTAGATTAACTGCCCAAAAAAAGCCAGAGCCCATAAAGGGCCTCAGTTTACATTCTACACTGACAATGACAGGCCTCTATTATAGTTCTGTACTAATGTCAGCAAAAATTGAGAATTGAGGGGGACCCTAGGAAGAAATCGTCCATTTTCCTAAAGAATCCATAATTCTTGATATCATGCATATCGCTCAGTATCATATAGTATTCCAAAGTACTGTATATACGGTCTTATAAATACTGCTACCAGTAATAATAATAATAATAATCCAGACATAGCACACATTCAACAGATCAAATGCCATGGAAATGGTCCGTGAAGACACTGTTACCTCTGATTGGTCAATCTCACTAGAAAGGGAGAATTTCCCTTTTACCACAACAATGATTGTTTTCTTATCAATTTCTTGTAAACAGGAAGAAAATCCAGATCTCAGAAGTACGTTTGCTTTAAAGTAAATTCCATGCTACGTCCTTCTCTCTGAAACAAGCAATACAAATGTCTTACTGTATCTTTCTCCGCTACAGGCTTCAATACAGCTGGATTTTTCCAAGGGTCTCTAGCAAGTATCAGACATGAAACTGTTCTGCTAATCCCCATATCCTGAAATTGTAAGGCATGAAATGTATAAACAAATATTTCCCCTTCATACACTTTTATAACACACACACACACAAACACATGTTTTCCCTTTGGTATTTGCGAGCTGTTCTCAGTTGTGGAGCAGAAAATGCATTGAGGTTTGAAATGAAATGAGGTTTGAACATAGCATCAACCACAAACAGCAGAGTCCACATGGCTGGCAGGGCGTTGTAACTGAAGTGATAAAACACTTTAAGCAACAGGTTTTGTTAGACAAAACAAGCGGAAAGGTGTGCATCAAATACAAACTTTAAAAGGAATCTGGTCAGCAGCGCATAGTTTAAATGTAAAACTGGTATCTGAATGATGCTTAATAATTGATAAAATAATTGTCCCTGTACATTGAGTCCTTTTACTATCCAGCTGTGAGTGAAAGAGAATCTACACTGGAAAAATAGTATGTATTACTGGAAAAAGAGATGCAATATATAACGGTATTGGGCTACAGGGAGTCTACCGCAGCCGAGGAAAATTTTCCCTCTTTCCCAGCCGCCTGTTCATTTGGGAGAGCAAGGTACACACAATACCTTAATACTGTTGGATCCGACGGTATCAAGGCTTTATTGGTACTCTGTGTACCTAGCTTTAATGTTGTTCAATTGCAATCTACTAATTACGTTTATTAAGCGTGTCCCTAATTGATTTTATGATTTGAAAACCCAGCTGTCGCCTTTCCCTTTAAGACCCAAACACGTTTAAAATCTACATGCAGAAACAACATAGTGCAGAGGGAGGATAATGAAGTGAATCTGATTTTTTGTACTGCAATGTATTTCTCATTAGTGTCTATCTGAAAGCTAGAAACCTTCCCTATCTGAAGGTGAATAAAACCTTGAGCAGATCAATCTGGCTCCACATTTTTGTTAATTAGTCAATTAAGCCCTGACACACTGACTATGCTAGATAGGGGAGCTACCATGAGATAACACTGACATCCAGAGTGGTGAGGATCCTTACTACATGATGAAATTAGGCTGGAAAAAGTGATGAAATCTACTATTAAAAAATGACAGGAAAAAAACAAAGCAAATTAAAACGTTGAAGTTAGTAGAAAGACAGAAGGTGAGTGAAAAAAACATCCATCACTTTATTTACCTCAACACTAAAATCTATTTGTAGAATCTGAAAACCCTTTGTGATTTTTGCTTTTACAGTATGTTTCTGTATTTTCTCATTTTGATTGGCCAGGCACAGCTTACGTAGCTTACGTTTATGTATTGGAAGGGTACTTCTCTTTGGTCAAAATCTAGCTCATCCTATATTAGTAGCAATTGTTTTAAACCAGAGTCACCTGCTGTGTTTCCTGCTTGTATTATTGTAGTATACAAATAGGTTATTTTGCTTGAGTGTCACAAAGTTATGCAGTGGATTATATGTCTACAGCCACAAGCTGCAACTAACCAGAAAAATGAGTGTTATTAATGGTTAACTTATCCATCATACAGTTTGCTAGAAATATCAAAATAGGATTCTTGAAATCATTTTCCTCTGTATAAGGAAGACTATATATAGTACATCTGGGGGGGGTGTCCATCACTGAAACTTAGAATGTAGGCTGAGCTGCATAACAGCCCTCCAATATCTGTACCTTAATTAATGTACTAAGACTGTAAAGGTGACTCAGGCTCCAATAAAAGATGCCTGCTGAAGATACAATGTAATTTGGGAAACCAGGGAAATATAGAATACCATGTCTTTTAAATCTAGTTAACCAGCTGGTGTTTAATTATAAAATTCATTTTTGTGGTAATTTGGGGCCTATCTAGTCAATGGATATAAATCGGAGGGTCATTATTGGAACATATGTTAGAATATAGATTTCATCAAGTCAAGTTTACAGACCTGCTCGCAGCTGGTGAATGTATTTTTCCATTACATTTTTTTCCACCTAGAGATACCGCTGGGTTTCAGGTTTTCTCCATACTGCGGTTTTTTCTTTTTTTATCAGGAAGCTTCCATATTACCGTGTTCCAATAGCCACTGCAGATGGAAAGTTAATTAGCTCTTTGCAGGCTCCGTGCCTTGGCCCTATTACAGCACCTGCCTGCAGCCTCTAAACACAGATTCACTCACAAGCTTCATTTGAACCGCTTGGTTCAAAGATTCAGAATGCAGTGTTAGTATTTCATATCTGACATGGGTAAACAAAAACCTTTGTGCGTTATGGCTGTGAATATATTCAATCTGATTATTCAGAAAATAAAATGTTTTCTAGCAGTTAAACCAACCTGCACACCAATGGGAATAAGTAAATGTACAGTAATTCACTTTGTAGCCTGACACATCAGCTTATTATTATGTGCACTTATGCTAATGATTTCTGATTTGGGTAAGTAGGGGAACACTGTAATTTCCCGTACACAAGTTCAATTCACTGCAGTTAAATTTAAAAGGGGGGCAGGGTTTATAAAAAATTAGGTACCTTTCTCTAATATCTTAATGCATTTAATGTTGGGTAACAACATGTGCTGGTTGTGCAAATCCAATAACTGCAGCTAGAAATAGAACTTTTGTAGGAATTGACCTATTAATAAATAGATTTTAGAATTAGTCAGGGGGTTATGTTTAGAGAAGATGGGGTATTAAGCAGGCAAGGTAACTGAATGAAAGTGTGCCTTTTAACAATAAAAGGGAGAGGTCTGTTGTATTCAATTAGATCAACCGGACTTGTAGTTCTTGAAGACGTTTCGCTAGTCATCCGACTGGCTTTCTCAATTCAGAATGACTTGTACAAGAATCTGTGGCAATTATGTACCCTGGAAAATCCCAATTAGCATATCACAGCCAGGTGTTAAGGGCGTGATTGGATAGTGGCTAAGAGATGTTATAGGAACGCCCAGAGTAAGGTGTTAAAACCGCAGTGAAAAGTAACATAGTACATGTAATTAAGGTTGAATAAAGACTTCGTCCATCAAGTCCAAACCTATTCCTTTTTTTTTTTTTTTTTGTTTTTATTTTTTTTAACCCTACCAACGTTGATCAGAGGAAGGCAAAAAAACCCCAGCTAAAAAGGGGGAAAAAACTTCCTGACTCCAACGGCAATCGGAAAGTATCCCTGGATCAACCAATCTATAGCATTAATACCAGTAATCTCAATATTTTTAGTTTTAGAAACTTATCCGGGCCTTTTTTTAAAGTTATTCAATGAACTTGCCATTACCCACTCTGCTGGAAGACAGTTCCACAGTTCACCGTTCTCACTCAAGAAAACCTCTCCTAACTTGAAGATGAAACTTCTTTTCTTCCAACCTTAAAGGATGTCCACGAGTCCTCTGATATGACCTATTGTGAACAATGCACCAGAGAGTTCACTGTATGGGACCATTAATATATTTGTATAAGGTTATCATGTCCCACGCAACCGCGCTTCTCCAATGTAAACAGCCCTAACTGTCAATCTATGCCTGCATATTCAGCCCCCTCCATTCCCCTTTAATTTAGTTGCCCTTCTCTGAACTGCCTCAATTTCCAAGATGTCCCTTTTGTATATGGGATTCCAAACTGCACCGCATATTCCAAATGTGGCCTTACCAGGCCTTGTAAAGAGGGCGAATAAATTTTTCTCTCTTGATTCCATTCCCCTCTTTATATAAAGACAATATCTTGCTAGCTCAGAGTTGGTACCTGGAATTGTTTGCTACAGCTAAGTCTGTTATTACCAGAACCCCCAAATCTTTTTCCATTTCAGATGCACTTAACACAGAGTTATTTATGTGTAGGTGGCACAGGGATTATAAATCCCAAATGCATCACCTACATTTATCAACATTGAATCTCACCTGCCATTCTGCTGCCCATTTTGATAATTATCTAGGTCTCTTGCAGCACTTGCACATCATTGGAAGTTTCCAAAGCTCGCATAATTTAGTGTATCAGCAACACAGAGACCGTGCTTCTCAATGCCACCTTCTAAGGTCATTTATAAACAGATTTAAACAGAAGCGGCCCAGTACAGAACCTCGAGGAACTCCGCTTATGAACTTAGCCCACATAGATGTAGCTCATTAACCACCACTCTCTGTTTGCGGTCCAATAACCGTTCTCTATCCATGAACAAATGTTTCTTCAAGGCCAACAGTCCTCAGTTTATACATTAGTCGCCTATGTGGACAGTATCAAGGCTTTTGCAAAATCCAATATACCACACCACAGCTGTGCCTGAATCTAACTTCTTACTCACTTCTTCATAAAACCAATAAATTGTCTGGCATATCTATTTCTCATAAATCCATGCTGAACTATACTAATAAGAATCTCTGGAGACAAGTCAAGGATATGATCCCTTAACAAAGTTTCCATCACCTTCCCTACCACTGATGTTAGGCTTACAGGTCTATAGGTTACCAGGCTGTGAACGATACCTTTTTGAATATGGGTATTACATTGGCTTTTTTCCAATCCAGTGGCACATCCCCAGACAAAAGGAATCTGAAAGATGAGACACAGTGTCTTGCTAGAACTGAACTAAGCTCTTTTAAAATCCTAGGATGCAATCCATCTGGTCCTGCGGCTTTATTGATATTAACTTTGTTAATTGATACCGTACCATATCCTCTGTTATCCAATGTGAAAACTCTTCATTTCCTCCCTGCACATTGTTACATCCCTATGTAAGGATTCTCAACAGTAAAAACCTGTAAAAAAACGGTTAAGCAGATTAGCTTTTCGGCATCCTCTACAACACCCTCAGCTCCATTATTTAATGGTCCCACATTCTCAGTCCTCATTTTTTTACCATTATATACTTAAAAACATCTTGGGGTTGGACTTGCTTTTTGTTCGGCAATCCGGTTTCATTTTCTATTTTAGCTAGTTTAAATTGCTTTCTTGCCACTATTTATTACAACTTTTGAAGTCCCTGTAAGCCTGTTCTGTGCCTTCTGCTTTCAAAATTTTAAAAGCCCTTTTCTTTTTTTCCATTTCCCTTTTTACCTGAGCATTAAGCCATGCAGGAGTGGACCTAATTTTTTTACACTTGTTTCCTAAAGGTACCGATTTGGAAATGTTATAGTTTAATATCCCTTTAAAAGTGGTCCACATCTGCTCAGTATCTTTACCTAGAAACAGTTCCCCCCAGTCTATGAGCAGGAGCGATTCCTTTAAAAGCATAAAATTAGCTTTCCTAAAGTTAAAAGTTTTTGTTAAGCCAGTGCACTTTAGTTTTCTGCAACCTATATTAAATGACACTATATCATGGTCACTATTCCCTAAGCTTCCCATTACCTTCATCTCCAAAATGAGCTCTGGGTTATTAGATATCACCAGATCCAACAACGCATTCTTTCTAGTAGGAACTTCTACCATCTGTGAAAGAAAATGCTCATATAGGAAATTTAAGAACTTTATACCTTTTGAGGTGCTGGCAGTTCCATTACTCCAATCTATTTCAGGGTAGTTAAAATCCCCCATAACCAGAACATGCCCCATACCAGCAGCCTTCGCCAACTGCATATGGAGATTCATTTCCACCTCTTCCCCGGCATTTGGCGGCTTATAACACACTCCAACAATTAATTTACCCACCTTCTTGCTTCCTGTACACAGTTCCACCCATAATGTTTCTGCCGCATCGTTTGCTCCCCCATCTATTCCATCTTTTAAATTTGGCTTCAATTCCTGTTTAACATACATACATACTCCTCCTCCTTTCTTATTAACTCGGTCATGTCTAAATAAGGAGTACCCTTCAATATTTACTGTCCAGTCGTGTGAATCATTAAGCCATGATTCTGCTATACCAATTACATCATACCTTTCCTTTAACGCTATTATTTCAAGTTCGCCGGTTTTTCCAGCCAGACTCCTTGCATTTGTAAACATACATTTTAGATTATCAATTGATTTACTTCCATACATGGTCGTACATGCCTCCTTATCCTCTATGCTCCCCCCTCCTCCTTCTCCTCCCTCCGTTGTGTTACTAGCCCCCAGATCCCTAACTTCTCTATCTACCCCTGTGTAGTTAAACGTTCCCTGGCAGACAGGCAGACAGTTGGTGTCGAACCTCCCCCACCTTTATGTAGGCTTGGTTTCTTTATTTTCACATAAATGGCCTCCTTAACACCTCTCTTGAACCAGTCACATTCCTTTGCCAATATGTTAACATTACAATCTTCAAAGGTATGTCCTTTATCCTTAAGATGCAGGTGCACGGCTGAGTCCTGACCCGAGGAATTGGCTCTTCTGTACTGGGCCATACGTTGATGTAGTTGCTGTTTGGTCTCCCCCACATACAAATCGGAGCATTCTTCACTGCACTGCACTGCGTATATGATGTCGCTTATCTTGTGTTTCGGTATTGGGTCTTTCGGATGTACCAATTGTTGCCTCGGTGTGTTGTTTGGTTTAAAGCAGACAGGAATACAGTGTTTATTGAAAATTCTTCTTAATTTCTCGGAGACCCCTGCTACATATGGGATGACCATGTTCTTCCTCCTGTCTTGCTTTTCTCCTTCACTGTTGGTATACCTGTTCTTTTCTTTCCTTCTACTTCTTTTGACAAAGGCTCAGTCTGGATATCCACAAGTTTTAAGGGCTCCTCTGAGATGTTTCATTTCTTTAGCCTTCGCCTCTGTACTAGTGGGGATGTTCTCTGCTCTGTGTTGCAGGGCTCTGATGACACCCAGCTTGTGATCTAAAGGGTGGTGGGAGTCAAACATCAAATACTGATCTGTGTGTGTTGGTTTTCTGTAAACCTCTACTTCCAGTTTACCATTCTCCCTGACTTCTACCAATTTTTTATGTTTTGGTCTACCGCATTAATGTGTTCTGTGAAAGCTTGTACTTCCTTCTGATGAATTTTAACCCAGGTGTCATCCACATATCTGAACCAGTGGCTGGGTGCTTTGCCCTTAAAGGTTTTAAGCGCCTGTTTTTCTACCTCCTCCATGTAAAGGTTGGCCACAATGTGTGAAACTGGAGGTCCCATAGCACATCCATGTTTTTGCTTATAGAACATATCCCAGTATTTGAAATAGGTGGTATTCAGGCACAAGTCCAGTAAGGAACACAGCTGTTCTGGGTTGAGATCAGTTCTGCTGGTAAGCGTGCTGTCTTGGCCTAGCCGTTTTCTCACCATGTCAACAGCCTCCTTGGTGGGTATACAGGTGAAGAGAGATGTCACATCATAGGACACCATAGATTCTTCTGCACCGAGTATTATATCTTTAATCTTGTTGGTGAAATACTGGGAGTTCTGGATGTGATGCTGCTTACTATATGTCTTAGCGGTGCCCCTTCCTTATGTATCTTAGGGAGTCCATATATGCATGGATGTGCCTCACCAGGGTAGAGGCGATGATACATTGCTCGATCAATGGCTTTATCCTTTTGAAGCTGTTGTAGTAAGTCTATGACCTTTTTCTTGTAACGGCTGGTGGGATCCCTTGTTAAGGCCTCATATATGTTATCGGCCAGGAGCATGGTCATGAGCATGATACTCAACACCTCAGACTACCATGCTAAGGTGACCATGCTCCTGGCCGATAACAACATATATGAGGCCTTAACAAGGGATCCCGCCAGCCGTTTCAAGAAAAATTCCGTAGACTTACCACAACAGCTTCAAAAGGATAAAGCCATTGATCGAACAATGTATTATCACCTCTACCCTGGTGAGGCACATCCATGCATATATGGACTCCCTAAGATTCATAAGGAAGGGGCACCGCTAAGACCTATAGTCAGCAGCATCAACTCTGTAACATACAAGGTGGCAAAATACCTAGCCAACATCTTAGGACCATTTCACCAACA
The DNA here is from genome assembly GCA_019447015.1 of Hymenochirus boettgeri. Classification (NCBI taxonomy): domain Eukaryota; kingdom Metazoa; phylum Chordata; class Amphibia; order Anura; family Pipidae; genus Hymenochirus; species Hymenochirus boettgeri. Next base: position 327,354,823 of record CM033469.1, read on the forward strand.
AGATTGAAGATATAATACTCGGTGCAGAAGAAACTTTGGTGTCCTATGATGTGACATCTCTCTTCACCTGTATACCCACCAAGGAGGCTGTTGACATGGTGAGAAAACAGCTAGGCCAAGACAGCTCTCTTACCAGCAGAACTGATCTCAACCCAGAACAGTTCCTTACTGGACTTGTGCCTGAATACCACCTATTTCAAATACCGGGATACTTTCTATAAGCAAAGACATGGATGTGCTATGGGATCTCCAGTTTCACACATTATGGTACAGACAAAAGAAAGCGGGCTGCAGCAATCCTGTGGATCAATCTCGCACGGAGGTAGTGGATAAAATGCTTCTTTATTTAACACATACAACTATACAAATGAATACATGTCTAACGCGTTTCGTGCCTGATAATGGCACTTCGTCAGAGACACGCTCTAATCACTTGTTTTCTTTCACACATTTATGGCCAACCTTTACATAGAGGAGGTAGGAAAACAGGTGCTTAAAACCTTTAAGGGCATAGCACCCAGCCACTGGTTAGATATGTGGATGACACCTGGGTTAAAATCACCAAGGAGGAGGTACAAGCTTTCACAGAACACATTAATGCGGTAGACCAAAACATCAAATTTACAAGGGAAGAGGTACAAAACAATAAACTGACTTTCTTGGACTGCTTGGTAGAAGTCAGGGAGAATGGTAAACTGGAAGTAGAGGTTTACAGAAAACCAACACACACAGATCAGTATTTGATGTTTGACTCCCACCACCCTTTAGATCACAAGCTGGGTGTCATCAGAGCTCTGCAACACAGAGCTGAGAACATCCCCACTAGCACAGAGGCGAAGGCTAAAGAAATGAAACATCTCAGAGGAGCCCCTAAAACTTGTGGATATCCAGACTGAGCCTTTGTCAAAAGAAGTAGAAGGAAAGAAAAGAACAGGTATGCTAACAGTGAAGGGGAAAAGCAAGACAGGAGGAAGAACATGGTCATCCCATATGTAGCAGGGGTCTGAGAAATTAAGAAGAATTTTCAATAAACACTGTATTCCTGTCTGCTTTAAACCAAACAACACACTGAGGCAACAATTGGTACACCCGAAAGACCCAATACCGAAACACCAAGATAAGCAACATCATATATGCAGTGCAGTGCAGTGAAGAATGCTCTGATTTGTATGTGGGGGAGACCAAACAGCAACTGCATCAACGTATGGCCCAGCACAGAAGAGCCAATTCCTCTGGGCAGGACTCAGCCATGTACCTGCATCTTAAGGATAAAGGACATACCTTTGAAGATTGTAATGTTAACATATTGGCAAAGGAACGTGACTGGTTCAAGAGCGGTGTCAAGGAGGCCATTTATGTGAAAATAAAGAAACCAAGCCTAAATAGAGGTGGGGGGGTTCGACACCAACTGTCTGCCATGTACAATGCTGTTTTGACACCTTACCCTGGGCATTCCTATAACACCTCTTAGCCACAGACTCTTGTAAAAGTCATTCTGAATTGAGAAGCGAAACGTCTTCAAGAACTAAACTTCAAGTCTGGTTGATCTAATTGAATACAACAGATATACCATGACCTGGATGAATGAGAACCTTCAAAAGCATATAAGGGAGAGGCCACACTACAATGTGTAGTAACGCACTGTACTATTGCACACGCATTTCCTGTGCACTAGTGTGCATTGACGTGCACTGCGATTATGCAATGTTGCACAATCGGATCGCATGCAATCCAAAAAGCATATCGCAGTTCAATGCAGGGCAGCCTGACCAATTGGTCAACACATGTTTGTACTTTTTAATGCACGATTGCAACGCAATTGTGACCAGAGCACTCAGTAGTGTGAACTAGCCCTTAAGCTGGGTACACACAGTAAAGATAAAGCCCCGATACCGTCAGATCCGACGGTATTGGGGCTTTATCGTTATGTGTGTATGTTCGTTTCGGGAAAGGCCGAAAATTTCCATTGGCCGCGCTAGACTCCCTATAGAGGAGTCTAGCGCGGCCGATGGAAACACACAGTCCCGAGCGTTCTCCTTATGAAGTTCATAGGGAGAATGCTCGGGACTGTGTGTATGCAGATCTTTGAAAGGTGACAGATAGGATCTTGCAGATCCTGTCTGTCATCTTTCAGAAATCTGTACTGTGTGTACCTAGCTTTAGACTTCTAAAATAAATCCATTAGAGGACAAATAAAAAAAGAGAAAAGGTGTAGGATTGTGAAAGAATTAGTACCTGAGATTACTAGACTGAAAGCGGTTTGGTGCCTGGCAGCATTTTATTCAGTGGGGGGCATCCAAGTAATTGCCATGTATCAAAGTTCAGAGCTCCATTTAAGTTGGCTAAGTATGAACTATGCATTTAGTACATTCTTTACAGCTGACATTAAAGAAATAGTTCACTGCAAGAGTGAAATATACCTTTTCTACATTGATTGAAGCCAGGGAGGTTAAGGAGCTATCCCTTACTTCCCATTCTTCAATCAATGTTTAGATAGCCAGGAACGAACTTCAGAACATCTTACCTTTCACGTGATCCAGCGGGGCCACTCTGACAGTTCCCGGCTGCTTCCTGCTTCTGTTACACTGTAACGCGCATGCCCGATAATGCGCGTTGTAGTGTAACAGAAGCAGGAAGCAGTCAGGAATTTCAGAGCGGCCCCGCTGAATCCCGTGAAAGGTAAGGTGTTCTGAAGTTTGTTCCTGGCTATCTAAACATTGATTGAAGAACGGGAAGTAAGGGATAGCTCCTTAACCTCCCTGGCTTCAATCAATGTAGAAAAGGGATAGTTCACTAGCAGTGAACTCCTTTAAGTCTTTGTCAGGCAGAATTTACCCTATAAAACTCAATTTTCTCAACAAGTGTCCGGAAATTACATGTTTGGCAGATGGGAAACAATATGTCCTATGTTAAATTGTCAGACTACACAAGTAGACCTGGTTGTTAATTTTAAAACCCAATTATGTTTATAATATTAAAGGGAATGTCCACCCCCAAACTAAAATTCGTGTGTAGGATAATCACCCCTCCCAACATTGACACCGCAATATTTGAATGAGGCTTGTAAGTATACTCAGCCTTCGTTCCAGCCGGTCTGGCCCCTTCTATTGCTTTGGTGCACGGAAAAGGCACTGAGCAGCAGCAGAAGACAGCCAAGGCAACGAGGGATGGTAAGTATACTAACAAGCCTCACAGAAACATTGAAACCTTGTAAGGTCAAGGTTTGGGGGGTGATTAACCTATATACGAATTTTAGTTTGGTGGACATTCACTTTTTGTGTCTCATTAAAAGGTGTGTTGGGTACCCCAACAATTAGATTTATTAATTTATAGTGAGTTATTATCTATACTGAAATGTCTCTTTAAATGGTATGTTTCATTCCCCAACAATTGCCTAGTCTTAATTATTACATTACATAAAATGTAAACTTACATTAAAGTGTCTAAAAGCCTTTTCCCATTCCCACTGCCTTTATCCTGTATTCCTTGCATGCTATATAATCTAATAAATAACGAATATCTTTATGTTAAACAGCAGTCATCCTTTTTTATTTAAATGGTTTTGCTGAAAGGGATAATGCAGAGGCAGCAGAGCCTCAAACAATAAGATAATTGGATGAAATAAAAATGCAGAAGAAATGATTTTTCCTTTTAAAAAACAGCAATTATTATAGAACAACAAAAAAACATTGAAATGATTTTGTTGGGTCTGGGAAATTATCGTTTAAGTTTAGCTCTAAAAGAAAAACAAATTCAAGCAAAATAGAATTTCATGACATTTAGTAAAAAACAAAGCGTAACATTTTCTAAACTATCCAGATCTCCAAAGCATTAGAAATGGCATTAAAGTTGTTTATCCTCCTGTAAAACACTATCAAATGTCACAATATTGCAAATACTGAAGTTAAAGTTATAATACTTTAAATATCCTTGTTAAATTAATTCAACATGCTGTATATTTGTTTTTTTATCATATATCATATATATCATATTCGCTTCATATTTTACATGGTTTACATGGAATCATATTTCTAGATAATGAAGAGTTAATAAAATAGAGCCAGCACATTTCTGAGAGCTACTGTATGGTTCCTTAGATATCTCCAGAAAGATATATGTTTTGTTAAGGAAACGTTCCTTCTGTTGTCCACTGGTCCTGATGAATTTTAGTTTTTTTCCCATCAGTGAAACAATCCAAAACTCAGTATATATGACCACCTGGTAGGTTGTGGTATAAATTTTCTTTAAAGCACACGTCCACCCCCCAACTGAAATTTGCACCAATGCTGAGCCCACTGTTTAGGGGTTAATAACCCTTTCCTTTTTCTTCTGCTGCATATGGTTGTTCTGCACGGCTGAAATACAGTCCAGGAAACTGAAGTGTAGGAGCCTTTCCCTGGTGTAATCAGTTTCTTCCCTTCCTCCTGCTGCTGGTCTGTGCAAGGAATATGTATTTTGTAAAGTATTGTACTTCCACTGCCCAATAACCTAGACCTTGCTAGTTCTATATGCCCAAATTTGGAGTGTAAACTTGCTTACCATTGGCCTCTTTTTGTTGCTTTTTCCAATCACGGAAGCAGCAGAAGGGGCCGGACGTTCCTTGCAGAGCACATCTCTTCCCATTGGTTAAATACAGGGAAGTGAAGGAGGCATGTCCTATTGGTTTAGGTCCTTAACCTGAGTACTATCACTGGGAGAGGGGGTGGGGATGTGGGGTCCATAATTGCCCTTTTCAGAGCTTTTTCTTGTTAGAGGGACATGACACCATTGTACTGTAAATAAGATCTAACAACCGTAAAACTCAAGCTAAGAATTAAGGCTGGCCATACAGTAGTAAAACATTATATAGATGTCCTCCCCATCTGGTCCATTTATTTTGCAATCACAAGTTGATGGCAATAAAATGCCAAGTCAAGCAGTTCTTCAGACAGCCCTGCCATGATGGCGGGGGCTAAGTGGGCCTGTGATCTCCAAGCAAGATACCACAATCAGTTAGATTTAAACAGCTGATCGCATATATTTAAGGAAAGGTGCGTGCAATCAGCTGTTTAAAAATACTGCTGGCCCTGTACAGGTGCTTAAACACCTGATCGTGTGCATCTTTACTAACATAACGGTATCTTGCATGCAGCTGGGGAGATGTGTGTGTGTGTGTGTGTGTGGCAGGGACTGGCCACAAAAATTGGCTTCGACATCTGCAGTTATACTACTGTTTCAGTTGTATTCATGTATCAGCTTAGTTAATTGCCTTTTGTCTTCATCTATAATTAACTATTCAGTTTAAAGGAACCTTGAAGATGTTTTAGCTATGTAAATGAAGTCATTCATAGCCATGCCTCAATCTGCTTTTTAAGACATGGTAAGAACACAGCCACCAAACTTCTAAGATCCCATTATATTCTCAAATTACTTGTTTCAAGTTCTGTAGTATTTGAAACAATCAGATGGACCACAATTGTCTTTGTTCTTACAACCCACTTACAAAATAGCTATTTTTAGATTTTAGCATTAATTTATAATGTTTTTTTTTTTTTTAATTGAATTATATATATATATAGTTAAAGTCGTGCAAACCGGTTCACTACCGGTTAGTGCAACTTTAACTCCATATTAGTGGGATTTACCTACTTGTGCAAACGGGATATTGAATCATGTTCTGCAATAGCATCTCTGGGTAAATCGCCCTGTAACAGTCTAGACCATTGGTTCTCAAACATTTTCAGGCAGCGGCACACTAGGCTATGCGATTTTTTTCCCATGGCACACCTGTTAGTGTTGGACCTAATGATCCATTTTGGCAAATAGTTTAATTCAATGTGTTTATAATGTAGTGTAAATTACATTAGATTGGCTGCACTGAAATATTATAATATATATTTTTAAAATACAAAATAAAAATGTTAATGGTAAAAAGTTATACTAGTGAAAATTTTGCTAAACTTATCTCTGGCACGCTGAAAGCATATTAATGTGTCCCGGCACCCCATTGAAAAACCCTGGTCTAAACCATAAATATCACTTAAGGTTCGTACACACATGCGATCGCGGGTGCCGACTGACACTTAGAGCCCCGTCCAAAACACCACCCTGGACACATGCAATAAGCTGCTGTATGCTGCTTGTCTTGGCCTGCTTCAAATCAAGTCCGGCACCTGTGCTTGCTGTCTGCAGTGTGTGCTTGTATATATCGTTCATATGTACATCATTGCGTAACACATAACGCACTAATTGCACAGACAGAACAGCATACAGAAATCTTAAGTAAGGCTTACATGTGTTGGGGCTTTGTCTGTGGGGTGGTGCTGATAAATACATTTGATCTACAGGGCCATAACTGGGGGGGCTGTGGCACTGATCACTGATTGACCTACAGGTCCATGAACTAAGACCCCCTGGTACTGCAACCTATGTGGTCGCACAGGTTGTCCATATCAAAGGCCGGCCCTGCTCGCAAGCCTAACTGAGACTGGTGAATTGGTTGGCAGGGATTGGTGAATTTTCAGGTAAGGTAAGGAACTTCAGGAGCATCTTTGGCAAATTTTGATAATGCGAAACATAGGTTTGGGGGGGTCCTCTACATTTAGAACTAAAGTTTCTTTTCCAATGGACATACCCTTTAAAATTTCACTATTTTGAGACAAAAGAACAATTCCTCAAAGCTAACTTGCCAAACCACAGATCTGTTTTATGAGGACATACCTTTTTTGGTCTTCTTAAACTTCTACCCAGCCATGCTTGCCAGAAGACCGGTGACCATAGTGTTCACTAAAGCAAATATTCTTTATCGCTGGGGATTCCCATTTAAACTTCATTTCAGACCAACAATAAAGAAAACACAGTGGATGATGTTTACAAAGGGACACAACTTTGTTGCTTTTTAAATATCCCCATGGAGGCACTGGGTAAAGAACTCAGAAGTTCACAGAAGATGTTGGCCCTATATAAATCAATAATAATATCCAAGATATATATATATATATAGCAGAGGAGTCCTGTTCTGTAACAGGTGCCAGCCATTGGCCATAATGTCACTATGAAGAGAGGAGCAGTGGTTATATAAGTAGAATATTTGAGTCTGGGAGCCTCTTTGAAAGGTTTAAGAAAACGAAAAGTGGATTTGTGGGACTGAGGTACAAGAGTTAACATGTCTACAGGGGACCTGGTAGGGCCCCCTGTGGCTCCAGGCCCCATAGCAATCGCTAGGTTTGCTATGGTGATCCCTATGCCCCTGCAAGTTCCCTCTGTAGAAATCCTCCAATAAAATCAAATTTCTCATTTTTCTCAAGTCGCTCTCTCCCAAGAAATACTCATTTATCTCAGAGCTCTTTTGAAAGAATCTGTTATAAGTTACCCCCAAATGAATACTTATATCTACATTACTCTCTACTCATATGAAGGAAAGGAGAAGGTCTGAAACACAAATTTGTTAGCTTGGGACTCTGACCTGCAATTCTCTAGGACTCCTGAACAATGGTCAGATACATTTGAAAACTTGAAATACAACAAAACGTTGAAAAAACACTTCTGGGAGAAAACATCTCGGAGCTTTCTTATGCTGAAAATAGATGGGTACAATATGTGATGCTCGCCACAAAGATCCATGTAGCAGCACAATGAAGTGGTGTCTAGGATAATGACCTGATGAATGAATACACCTCATATACTGCATGACATGAATTGTATGAAATGTGTCTTGATGAAAGTATTTTTACTCAATTTGGCATGCTGGGGATACAGGACAGGGGCAAACTTGTAAGTTTCAATGTAACAAAAATTGATGATTGAAAATTTTTGTTTTAAAATAAAAACTGATTGTGAAATGATATTAATATTTGTATAAAGATTTCCTTAAAAAACAACATGATTCTGGTAATGGCAGAGATGATCTCTTGTAGCATTCCTTCATGCCCTTGCCTAGTACTGCAAAAATATGTATTTCTTTGGAACAACAACAAAGACACGTAGAACAGATGGGTTGGATGAAACATCACACAGACACACGAACACAGAGTGATTCATCATGTGGGAGCAGAACTGCAAGAGCTAAGTGTTTTTATTAAACCATGTTGCAGTATTTCTGCTCCACATACCAATGATTTAAACATTCTGTATACATTAGGGGATTACGATTAACAGTGCGTTAGCGGATTAGAATCTTCACTATTCACTTAAAGCTTGTGTAACATTTTTGTGATCTTTTAAGGACTCATTCACACTATCAGTGTGCTGGAAAGTGTATGACCGTGCATATCTATTATAATGTAAAACTTTGTATTGATTATAATGTAAAGGTGCATATCCATTAGCATGTAAGCCTGCATATCCATTGGCATGTAAGCCTGCATATCCATTGGCATGTAAGCCTGCATATCCATTGGCATGTAAGCCTGCATACCCATTAGCATGTAAGCCTGCATACCCATTAGCATGTAAGCCTGCATATCCATTAGCATGTAAGCCTGCATACCCATTAGCATGTAAGCCTGCATACCCATTAGCATGTAAGCTTGCATATTCATTAGCATGTAAGCCTGCATATCCATTAGCATGTAAACATGCATACCCATTAGCAGGTAAACCTGCATAGTGGGACCTAAACCTAAAAGGTTTGTTATTAGACATTGCTGATAACAAACCTCTATAAATATAGCCCAAAAGATTAACCATCCTTATCTGTGGTGTTGCAGTTCCACATACCCACCCCCAGTTTTAAGTCAACCAGGGAAGCTGAGGCTAAAATTCTGTAAAGTATCTTTTTTTTTATCTTTAGTTTCCTTTAAAAGCTCTAAATAGTTTTCACAGCCTAACAAGCATGTCCAATATATTTTTAATATTGTTGTAACATTCTTTCAAATCTAATATCGGCAGAATACAATTGCAAAGTAAATGCATAAACTGTACATCTAAAGAGGTGATTCACAAAAGGGAATTGCTAAAATAACCTCTATATGCATTAACACAGAGTGCCCCATCATTTGAAATTGGCAGTTCAGTCAACATGAACACGAAGATGAACTACTTGTTTATGTGATTCACACTGGGAAGAAAATCATCCTTTTTATGACTCGTGCACTTTTAAAGATCCACAAAACAAAAGTCTTTTAATACTTCTTGGTTTTTGCTTTGTATTTGGTGTTGAAACTAAAACTAAACTTAAGTCTTTTTTTACCTAATTTTTGTAAACCGTACTGTATAATAATAACCCTATAATCTACTACGTAGCCTAAATGTATATCATTTTATTATAAAAGGCACACTATTATGTATTAATGTGGCAATTATAAAAGAAAAAGGAAGTTATTGCCAACGTATTCAGTCCACGAGTCATTTCTAAAACAAAAACAGTTGTAGATTATAATGAACACTCTACTTTAACAGTTTATAATAAAGTCACTTGTTCTGTGACCTTTAGGAGTCCAGCCCTCCAGTAACGTCTAGCACCTCCTACATCCTAGGTTACTGAGCATGGTCAGTGTGCTTCACCCAGGAAGATGTTCAATGTTCTCATTTACATTGACTGTGTGTGCAAATATATATTATGTATTAGTTTGTGCACCTTCAAAATAAAATGCTTATATTCCATCAGACTTTTTAAATTTGCTATTTAAATTTGAAATTAAATGAAATTAAAGCATTGCATACCCCCCATTCCTGAACTGAGGTACTTAGCTTGCCTTTTGCCATCCTTTTCACTGGTTGCAGCTGCCTCCATTTAAAGCAGCTTGGTCTGCAGTAGTCATTCATTAGCCATATCGAGGTTGGGGTTATCGGGGGTGGGGAAAGTGAGTATAAAATGTATTTATAAATAAATCTGAGGGTTGACATACCAATCTTGTGTAATACAAACAATTAATGTGGGAGACATTTTCGACATTTTTAAACATTATAATTTGACACTTTTTGCCCCCAATAAACATCAGGGGCTGATGCAATAAGATGTGCAAAATTTTGCCTGTGCTGTTAATTTGCACCAATCAGAGTTAAGCTTTTACTTTGTTACTGCAGTTATAAAGCATATTTGCTGCAGATTAATAGCATGAGCAAACATTTGGACTTTTTATTACATCAGCCCCTAAGTGGCCAAAGTGATAATTTTAGATTACCAGGCATTATTTTCACTACTGTGCATTTTTACACTATTATCGTTATTTTACACTACTGTGTGTTATTTTATACTGTCATTATTTTACACTACTGTGCATTATTTAACACTATCGTTGTTATTTTTCTTTATGGGGAGTTATTTTACACTAATGGGTGTTATCGTGCATCATAAAATAAGAATAATGGTCATTATTTACATGCACAGCTATTCTAACTCACTGATCATTATTTTACTTCTGCATTTTAAAAAGATTATTTCACATTTGTATCATAAAATAACAACGCTTGTTACAGAATCTTTACTTTATAATACTGCTTCTTTATAAATATGGCCCAATATTTGGTAAAATTTCAATAGAGGCCATAATTATAAAGTCGTGTTACCATGCCGATAATGATTGGTAGTTTAGAATGGAGTTACTATTACTGTATACTGCAGTCATAGTAAATGTACAGCTGCGGGGCAATATAGTTATTTCCGCATGGTACATTGCTATTGCCTGGTATCACCCCTAAAATAAATGGGCACTAGGCTTCTGTTTTGTATGCGCCCCTAAAATAACACCAGGGTGGTATTTTTTTACCTTAAAAAGATTGCTGCATTACCATTTGAATAAGCCTGCTGTGCCGGACCTTTCTGATACTGTGGGTTTACATTTACAGCCCTCTTTGCACAGTCAATTTATGCAGTCATTTTATCCTGTGCATTCAATATAATGCAGCAAGAAAAAATCTAACTTTTACAGTGAGTCAGTAATCATCTGACAGTTTGCTTCTGATTAATATCAGCTTTTACAATAGCTATGAAAGGGTAACTCGGGTAATTCACAAAAGATTTGTTTGCTTTTAGTTTCTTTTTGAGTTTTTTTTATTTATAAATATCTCTGCAAATTAATACATTTTGAATATAGCATGTAAGTAAAGATGAGGTCGTTCTATTAAAGGGGAGACTGTATTCACATTTTATTTTGTCTAGACATAAGTTGTCTATATTAATAATGCAGACTTTTTATATATTTGTATATATTTATATATATCTTTTTTATTTCCTGTATAATTCTAGAAGATCATTTATCATGCCATAAATAAAATGTTTGTTGATTCCATAAAATATTTATTGGTAACTGTCATTTCCAAAAATATTCTAATATATAATTAAAAAAATTACTTGTGTAACATCTGCAATGCATTTTTCCTAATGACTTAACTCATTATGTTATGCGGTATACCAAGATTAATACCCACTGTAAAACTAGGCATAGTTTTAAAACTATGGCCAAACAACCACTTTCAACAGATTGCCAATTGAAAAACTGATCAGGATTTGTTGAACATAAATTGGCTACAAGCAGCCATGATTTTCCAACACATCTGATCGTTCAGACTGTCTGATTTGGTGTTCAGGTGATATTTCACCCAAACAAATTATTGGTTGCAGTGATTAAGGTGAATTATCGACCCATACATGCTTATTAACAAAAATTGATGGAAATATATTTTAAAACTGATTGGCAGAAATGGTTAAGTCAAATGGGCATTCTAGTCTCAATACACTGCCTATTCTTTTATTCTGAAATGTAGAGCAGTGCTTGCCATTATATATTTTGTAATTCTAGTTATACTTTTACTTTTAAAATACTGTAACTGTTTGTGATCTTCTAAAGGGTCTGGTGATATACATTGTATATTTCTTTGTAAACAAAGATCATTTTTCAAGTATAAAGTCTGTTTGATGTCTGGTGGTAAAGGAACATGCTTGTCAATCCATTAAACAACAACTAAAGCCTCAGAGCAACACTGAATCAGAATGTAGAGCACCTTGATTAAAAAAAACAATACGCTGTGTCTCACTTCTCATTTTGATGTGAGTGCGCTTGGATATATATACCTTTCTAACATGGGGTTTGTATTTTATTTAATAGCATTCCAGTATAACATAGTGTGGTCACTGACCATTTTGTTCTTTGCACATGCTCATTTCTAATCTACTGCAGCAACTTGTTACAGCAGGGCACACCTACTAATAATCTCTAGTCACGCCTGTTACAGTCCATATTAGGCAGGAGACCATGGGCCATATTTATAATTTATATTTATTGCAAGTTAGCGATACTGCGCATTATCGGTAATGTACGACAGCAGATGTAAATGTACGGCCCCAATCATTGAGTTACAGTAATTTATTTGCGATTGGTCATAGATTAAAAAATACCGCAATGGTATTCTATGGGTGATCTGTGATTGGGGTCATAGATTTACGATCGTTATCAGACATTTATGATTGATATTGTAAATGAATGATCATTAAAGGCGTGCTATTGCTAAAATATAAATATGGCCCCATGTGACTTAAGTCAGTTGGTGTGGCCATACACACAGTTAAGTTGGTACTTTTATTGTGACATACTGTGTGCATGACGTTTTGTGGTCTCCCCCTTCATCAGGTGCTAACAGTTTGGAGCACCACAGCACCACAACAGCTTCCTCCATAGGAGTGCGAGGAGATATGCCCATACACACAGTTACTTTATCCAGTTCTTCAGGGGGTTGCATTAACTTTAATGCCGTTTACTTTAGTGGTAATTTATTCTTGGTAAGGATGCTTCTAGATTATAGAGTATAAAAAATTTGGTTTAGTTCCCGTAAATAAAAATGTCTATTTTTGCAACAAAACCCTAAACAATCAAATAGTTAAAATTAACCCCTTTGGATTTTTAAAGTGTTTCTGTTTAATTTGTCCAAAGCAAAGAATCTGAATTTTTTTTCCTACCTTTTGACAATTATTTTAGTTTTTTTACTGTTTAGTTACAGTATGTTTGATCTGTGTCCAAACGCATTGAAATAATCAGAATAATTGGACCATAACACAAACACAGCCACTCCACCCAAGCTATGCTGGCATAAAGGTATTTGGTTTTAGTTAAGTACGAGCTTGTTTTATTATTAAAAGAATTGCAGTTGTGGTGCATTCAGAGGAAAACATCTTATCCATATATAGAAAACACACCTGTTGATATGCACGGACACTGGACCCATCCGTGAGTCATAACTCCGCCCACAACCACCGGCAGGGGGGGTGCGTGCATTGGGGGTAAGTTTGTGCTTACGGGGGGGAGGGGCTGTGCATGCACGGGGGTGAGGGGTTGTGCGCGTGCTGCAAAGTTCACTAGTTTTAAACTATTCTACCATTCTTATTATAATGCCAGAAAGTACAACAGATATATTTATATGTTAATGACATAATCAGTATTTATACATTTATAAAAAATGTGTTTGAAGATACTTTATTTGAATTCTGTTTTTAGCTGTAGGGAAACATACACAAAGCAATGAGAAGATGTAAGCAGCTTTAGTAAACATGGATTCATACTGGTTCTTCCTGTCAAGGCCTCTTGATGAGGCCACACTACAACGCACAGGAATCGCGCACAAAATGGCGAGCGTTATCGCACGCGATTGTGTGCGCTTTTCTTGTGCGTTCGCCTTTGCGTTCGCGTTTTGCGCATGCGTTTTTGCCATTTCGCGTTATGGAAACGCTGCGTTAACGCACCAAAAATGGTGAACGCATGCGTTACCAAAACGCGAACGGACGCGCAATAGCACGCGCATCGGAAATCGCGGGAATTTTTGTGTTCCCACGATTTCCATTTTAGCGAAAATCGCGTGCGCAATCGCGAGAGCGAAACGCGTGCGCAAACGCGCGAAAAACGCGCTAGTGTGGCCTAGCCCTTACTGTTTAATTACAAGTTCTGGGTGTTAACATCACAATTTGACAGTTGTATCCACAACTGTATACGCTCTGAAGTGAGGATTTTGCCTGTCTCCTTCTATTAAGTGGTGTCCTATCTTCAGGTTAGGCAACAGCAAAATCCAATAAAGTGAAACAAGGCGTAGAGGTTCTCAATTCATATTCATACACATTTTGCAAAGAGAGCTATATGCTAACTCTTAGAAAACTCCGATTAATAGCATGAAGTGGGGAAAACGGACACAAATATATGTGGAAAAATATAATTCAAATGACAGCTGATGTAAAGCACAGTCAGAAGCAAAAAGACATGCTAATCAATATGATAAAGGTTTATATATATATATATATATATATGGCAGAAGTTTTTTACACTGGAGATGTTTTTATGGGAAGCACATTGTATGCTGTTTTTATACGCATGTTCTTTCTTTGACTCTGCCCACAGGAAATTAGTCACAGGGGGGCGTATCACTTTTTCCTTGATAAAAGGATGTTGCACTTGTATCTGTGTGTAGGCTTGACAAAGGTCCAAGACCAGGGACCGAAACGTTGCCATTTAATGTGATGTGAATAAACTCACTTGTTTGCAGGACCATGGAGTGCCCTGATTCATTGTCTATGTTGTATTATTGGATCCTACAGGAGCACCCTGGCAGTTGCATCCAGTTAGTGAGTGCCACTAACCTTATATATACATACACGCATTCAGTGCTGGGCAAAAGGCTTTAGGCAGATGTGGAAAAAATGCTGTAAAGTAAGAATATTGTTTTACAAACAGGATTCTAATTGTTTATTCTTATCAATTAACAAAATGTATAAAAATAAAAGTTTCTTATAGGTTCATTTGGATGGAGCCATGGATTTTGTAGGATTATACTTATGATTAACTTAAAACTGGGGGGGACATCCGAACCCTACATTGAGGTTGTGGAAGACATGTCACAGGTTATACAATATGGCATGACTGAGCGACAAGACACTATCAGGCTAATATTATAAGAGGTGCAAACATTAGCTTGTGCTGTTAATTTTCCTCAACCAATTACATTACACCTTTTTTACTGACCCCTACAGAAAACTTTTTATAGGTTGCTGCAGAAATTTTGCAACTCTTAATAAACATCAACTTTCATGTTCCATCTAAAGCTTTTCAGGCACCCTTTTATACCACCCCACCCCCCCACCCCCCGCTTTTCTTTTTCTTTCCGCATATAGTACCCAGGGATAGGGCCTGAACCAATAGGTCCTGGCCCCTGGGTTCTGTTTAGATCTGCAGTGATGCTTTGCTGTGAATAATATGTTTATCACAGCCTGTTTATTAATGATTACAATCAGTTTGTTTCATGGATTCTTTGCCAAAGATTTTGCTATATTAATATCCTTTCCTTTGTTACCTAAAATGAAAACCTGAACAAAGCTTCCCCTTGTTTAAGATGAACTTACAAATATAAAGTTCATATATAATCATTTAAAAATGTTTGTTTGAGTGCTTCCATAAACCAATAATCTCCCATTGTAATATCCTGAATATTTCATATGTTTCTATAGTGCTGTGCTATGTGTAAAGCTATAGAAAGATTTATATAGACGGTCTGAACATAAAACAGTCCTAAAGGAATTTATAATAAATTTATTAGTGGTTAACAGGCCTGTAAAGCTTCATACACGCGAGCAACGACCCCCAACGGACGAGCGCCACACGCGTCGAACGCCCGTTTCGGCCCAGAATGGTCCGTGTGTATGCGTGCGGTCAGGGGTCATTCGTTGATCCGCCTGGCACATCATCACGTGTAGCGCTCAGCCATCAGGGGTCTTTGCTCGCTTGCAAAATGAGTGTGTACAAAACTTTAACCACTAATAAATGTATTATAAAGTCCTTTAGGAGTGCTTTATGTTCATACCTCTATCTAATCATCTTCTAGTAGCACCCATACAACCCAGATATAGCATGGTTAAGGGCCAAAAATCGTAAAAATACGCCATTTTTCTGATAACAATGTTCATTTCCCAGGGAGGTTTAAGAGCATACTCCTACTTCCATGGTGGTCTCTATCTGGTGGTGAGCTGTCAAAGATCCTCCCTCTGTGCATGTTTGACTATCCATATTTTAAACTTTAGAGTTTTAACAAGATTGGGGCTTTGTTTTCATTTTTGCTTGGGTTTACATTTTTGTACAGCTTCAAAAGAAGTTCAGAGGTAAAATGGGAGCTGTCACCTGCACTGTGTGGGAGAGATAATCAGAAATAACATTTTAAATTTCTTCAAGTGTTATAGTTAGGCATATAATTAGGAAACCATAATATTATTTGGCAATTGGTCTGGGTATAGTTTTTACAGCTTAAAAAGTCTATTTTTTTTTTCAAATTAATACATATTAAACCAAATTAAAAAAATAGTATTGACATGACTACTGGTTTAAAGGAGAATGAAACCCAAGAAAGAATGTACTTGTCTCAGCAACCTACCCAACATGGTAGACTCCGCCCATGTGCCTTTTCCTCTATTCGTTAATTATAAGTTCTGCTTGTTTCCTAAAGCCGAATCTGACATCTCCTCCAATGTCGGTAAATTATGATGCTTTGTAACATTTCCTCACCCCACCTCCTAACCCTCGTGATGCATAAATATGTATTATTATTCCCTACTATGTTCATAAAACATAGTAGGGTCAGCAAAGGCCAGAACTGGGGTGATCAATTATAGTATTAAAAGCTAGTTCACACTCTGCATGCCATCTGCTTCCACAGGCTTTGAAATAGTCTCTACTGGGTTTTAAGTTTGTAGAGAATCCCCTTGTAAGCTCAGTAAGGGGACAAATAATCGAAGCATAATTTTTTACAAACCACCTGTGAGAACGGTAAAACTGTGGAACTGTCTTCCATTGGAAGTTGTGATGGCAGGTTCATTGGATAGTTTTTTTTTTTAAACTGTTTATTGAAAAAATGAAACATTTCAAAATTCAACTCGGATACATAGTGTGAGTGAATGGTAGAAAAGTATATATTAGAAGCAATCACTCCGCATATACCTTACATACACATATATATTCATTTAGCTGTACAGTAGTAGAATATCAATTACATTGTCTGTCAGTATTCTTTGACATTGGGTTTAGAATAAAACTTCTAAACTTCCCAGACATCAACTTCAGGTATCCCCAGGAGGCATAGACCGGGGTCCATCGGGACTGGGGTAGGAAGGATATTCGACAAAAATTGGGTAATTTTACCCCAGAATCTTTGTATTTGAGGACATGACCATATGATATGCCTAAAATTAGCATCCTATGTGAACATTTGGGGCAGTTGGGGTGTGTGATGGGGACATGTGGGATTTCCTTAATGGCGGAATATATGCATGATGGATTATATAGAATTGCATGAGTCTATTAGGAGCAGAGGGTGAGACTTTAAGGTGTGACTCAATAATATCACCTACATCAGCGTCTCCCAGAAATGGAATAAGTGGAAGTCATTTGTTTACCATACTGGGAGTATCTCTATCTGCAGCTGATTGGGTAAAATAGGAGTATAAGTTTTTCTCCGCTTGTTTTAAATATCCTAACCACGGGGTGTGGGTTTGTTGAAATGTGTGAGCCTTGAAACTCTGATAATAGGCAGTATCGTAATTGCAGATATCTGAATAGGAATATGTCTGAGACATGAAATATTTGTTTAAATGTTTGGAATGAGAAGTTTTTGGTTATGAATAATATGGGAAAAACTGCTTACACCCAGTTGTTCAAAGAGCTCTGCCGAGCTTAGAGAAGCCAGGTTAGGGAAACATGGGTTATACCAGAGAGGATCATCTTCTGGTATATCATTAAAAGCCAGGTGTGCCCTTGCAGCTTTCTAGATTTTATGCATTTGAACATGAAGAACAGTGCCTTCATTGGGGAGGGTATTGGTTTTTTTTTCCAGGAAAGAAAGGGGGTGTGAAGATTTTGTGTAATATTTTTTCCGAGTCATATAGGGAGAATAGGTCTGGGTCCATATCATTACTAGGTACTGATATTAGCCATGCCTTTAAAATACTTAAGTTGTCCCGCTATATAAGAGAGCCTAAAGTCTGGCAGGGCTAGTCCTCCCATATTCTTTGGTCTTTGTAAAAATTTAAGCCTAACTCTTGTCCTGCCAGCTCCCTAAAGAAAATAATTAGTAGACTTTGAGGTTTCTTGAAGAAGTTGTCTAGAATATACATTAAGCTATGTTGTAATCTGTAAAGGAGTTTGGGAAGAATTATAATCTTAATGAGGTTTATACGACCTATCAGGTTGATGGGGAGTTGTTGCCACGCCTTCAGCTTAGCAACCACCACATCAAGCTGGGAGATAATATTTAATTGTAGGGATTCCGTGGCTGAGTGAGATATGGTTATTCCTAAGTATTTAAATTTATTAACCACAGGTACTAAATGACGGGCAAAGGGTGGGAGATGCATATTTTTGTCAATGGGGAACATCACTGATTTGTCCCAAATAATATAAAGCCCTGATATCGGGCCGAATCTTGAAATTATAGAATAAGTTGTCCTAAGGGAGTTGTGTGGATCTGTAAGGTATATAATCATGTCTTCTGCATATAAACTAAGCAGGGACGTATGTTGGCCCAGGGTTAGGCCTTTTATATCTGGGTGGGATCTTAATTGAATTGCCAGGGGCTCTATTGCTATTGCAAAAAGGTAGGGAGATAGGGGGCAACCCTGCCTAGTACCTCTGGCCAGCATAAATGGTTCTGAAGAGGTGTTGTTAATTTTAATAGATGCCAGTGGGTGCATGTATAATAGTTTAATCTGTAGAATTGTATTCTAGTCTGATAGTTCGTGTGCCATTTTTGCTAGTAGTTTATCGGATTGATGCCCATGTTCAAAATAGTGTTTTTTGGTAAGAATTCTTTTCTGGGGTGTTTTTCAGTAAGTATGTTATCATAAAATGATTGTGCAAATTGCCATGCTGATTTATTGTATTGAGAGGGTGAGTCTACATATTGTTTTTTCTGCATCTTGTAAGGACTTTGCTAGGTTTTCATTGGATAGTTTAAAAAGAAAAATGGATGAGCTTCTGAAAACAAGGAATGTTGCATGTTACTGGTATTTATACATAGAGTTGATCCAGGGATATTTTCAGGAAGGATTTTTTTACCCCTTAATTCAGGTAGGGTTTTTTTTGCCTTCCTTTGGATCAACATTTAGGCAGGGAATATGGGTATTGCTGAATAGGTTGAATTGGATGGACGTATGTCTTTATTTAACCTCAAGTACCATAATAGTCTATACTAATAGCCACAGAATCCAAGGAAAGACCTCAAGGTCTTGATATCTTTTGGCACAAGCCAGTTGAGGAGAGCTTCAACTTTCTCAGGATCTGTAGCCACTCCAAGGGCAGACACAATATGGCCAATATATTTCAATTGACTCTGGCAGAACTGGCATTTATCTAATGACAACTTAGTTTCTAGTCTATCCAAAACTTTTGTGAGCCTTTCCTTTTGCTCTTTAGATGTTAAGGTGAGGGACCATTATAGGATCTTTGGAGCTACCTTTAGTATTGTAGGTTTAATTCTTCTTCAATATGCATACTGATTTTGGTTTTAAGTATAGAAGGACCTGAATCCATCTCTTTTCAATAGCGTACAGTAAACATTAAACGCCCTAATTCATTGAATCAAGCACATTAAATATACTCCACCCACTCCACTCATGCAAAATTTACTTTGTGCCCCTTTGGAGTAATGAGAGCAAAGAGTGACTAGAGCACTATCCACACTATTGAGAGATCATTTTTACAATGATGTGTTTTCTTAAAGGAATAGGAAAAAGTAATACATCAGTGTTTCAGGTTACCAGTTTCCTTTTTAAATGGGAATAACAGTCCTTGGTATTTCCTGCATAAGGGGCCATATTCATAAAGGCGCTATTTTGTGATACCGTGCCTTTAACAAGCATTGCCACAATTGTAAATTTACGACTATATTGTAATTGTAATTTAAAACTATATTAGTCGTTGCAAATTTATGATCGCATTCATAGATCCCCATTCAATACCATTGCCGTATTTTGGGACCAAATTGAATTGTACGCACAAACATTTATATATTTAGATATTCCTTCCTACCTGTATGATCACAGCCATTTATTTCTGGCCCACGGTATCGCAAACTTGAATCATCTAAACACTCAACAATACTCTAGATCAATGTGCAGGTAAAAAAAAGCCTTTCTTTTGAATGTCCTTTGTTTTACATCCTAATTTCCCTTTATTAATAAGAATTCTACACTAAAACTGTGCAGTTACAGGGATGATCATTTCTTCTTAAAGAATCTAGCAAAAAGTCTTTCCTTGTCTATTGCCATGGTAATGAACAGCCTTGAACCTAAAAGCTTAGTTTAAGATCAGGGTTGAGCAGGATATGTTTTTGGAAAGTTTGGAATGTCTCCAATAGTGGTCTCCACCTCCCCACCCACCATCCCCAACACACAAATGGAGAAAGAGGAAACATCTGGGAGTTTAAATTAGATTTTACAGTTTGGTCACTTGATTTGTTCTTTTTCTGTGTTTTAACAGGCTATTAGTGGTTGCCTTTTCCTGCAAACCGAGCTGCCCTCTGGATGCTCTCATTTAGCTAACAAAGAGAAATGATAACGTTCTGTCTGCATATTATTTTAGCTTATTAAAATTTGCAACTTCGCCTATGGGCACAAAGAAAAGATTACAAGCTATAAGTAATGAGGGACAAATGATATTGCTGAAAGTTTTACACTTTAAACATTATTAACATTTTCTCCATGTTCAGACAGTATATATATTGTATGTATTTTATTCTTTAGAAAAACTTCCATGTTATCTTCGTCTTTTATGCATTTAAGCCTCACAAGTTATTAAATTTGCACTCCAGGGTCTTAACTATAATAACTAATCTTTATTATAACCACACACAATATTTACATTGGTGTCTATGCGTTTCAACTAGATCTGGGTTGTCATCAGGATATCACATAGATCACTTCCTGACAATTTAAAACTAAAAGTACCTCTTGTAGCCCATACTGAACGCTATCAGTGCACCAATGGTGATATATATCCTTGCTTACCAAAAGCTATAAAGTACTGCGTGCTTATAGAGTAAACCGGAAGAAAGTGCTCTTGTGCGAACCCATAGGCTAAAGTGCTATAAAGTCGAGTGTTACTTTGTAACAGAAAAGCCCCATGATCAAGCGGAAATAGATACTTAAGTGCTACACTCACCAGGCTGCACATAAAAATGCTACTTACTTGTAGAAGGCTGTCATGTCACAGTAAAGATTAAAGGGAAAACATGCAAAAAGTGCTGTCTGTGAGTGTACAAAGTCCACCGTGTCTGATAGAGGTAAAAAGTACATTTAAAAGCAGATAAAGCTAAAAACATTTAGATGTGATGATACTACTATTTAAACACATAAGTTACTCCATTATAAGTATATGCAGGGTCAAACTTCTAATGTGATAATCAAGATCATCACTCGTATTATCAAAAATAAACAAGACGTGTGTATTTGGGACCTGTAGTTATCTGATGATATCCTGATGATGACCTTGATTGTGTTGAAAAGCATAGACACTAATGTAAATATAGTAAAGATTTGTTAAGAGGACCCTGGAGTGCATCTTACCTACCTTATATTATTGCCATGGGATGCACCCTGGCACATATGAAAGCTTATAGTGGGTGTGACTTTATATCAATATGTATCAGTAAGAGAGATATACAGTCCCACTTCAAAAAAAGTTCTTTATGAAATTTCAGACTCCCTAACAAAATATCTGCTGTTTTGGCTTTAAATTTGACAGCAGTTTTACCATCGAAAAATTTACATCAATAACTGTAATTTCAAATCCCAGGTTATAGACTTCTCAACATTTTTCTATTCAGATCTGTCTAGTTAAAGGATAAGTACACTGAAAAAACAAATACAGTTTAAATGGTAGCTGAATCCCTAACTAACCTTTCCCCCCCCCCCTTTTTTTTTTTTTTAGGTCCCTTCAGAGCCTACTTGAGCCCATGGAAAGTGCAGGCTATCTTGGAAGATGAAAGAAGTCCGGTAAGCTCCACCCCCCGAGAGTTTCTGGACCTCATTTCCAGCTTGTGTCTAAATCTTGAGTGCCAGTTAGGTCCGTGCACACGCGCGGCGGGTGGCGAGTGAAATCATGATGCATGCGACATGACGTTAGCATGCGCACGGTGCAGTGCATGTGTGACATCATCACAACGCTAATGTCACGTCGCACGCGTCAGGACATCACTCGCCACCCGCCGCGCGCGTGCACGAACCTAAATGCCACTCAAGATTTAGACACAAGCTGGCAACAAGGTCCAGAAACTCTTTCATCTCTGAAGGGACCTAAAAAAAAAGGGGGGGAGGGGAAAGGTTAACATGGAACCAACAAACACAAAGTGAAAAAAAAAAAAATTGCTGCAAAAATACAGATACTAGCTGGAAAAAGGAATGCTAATGGTCATTACCAGAGAGCTCTGCACTGTGAACCTGCAGGTGGCACAAAACCCGGCAGGTCCATGCATTCCTAATAAAGTGATTGGGGTCTTGTGCTACCAGTACTCTGGAGAGTGGGAAGTGAAAGCAGAAGTTCCAAGTATGGTAATGTATACATGAACAAGGTCAGTATAGATGGCTGGGAAGGGAGTCGGTCACCACACAGGTTGCAGCTATAGGATCAAGTAATTTGCTCTGCATGGCTTTATTATTATCCTTCAGAATGCCTAAACTTCTATCTGAGGATATAATGCCAAGGAGCCTGAACTTGTATTTAATGGGGCATCATTAATACAGAATTATTTTTGCACATTAAAATGTAGAAATTGGGCTGGCAACACAGAATGTAACTGCCTTGATTACTGTGGATGCCAACCATTATGTGAGTAGAAGTGACTCTGGAATACATATAATACATTAACTAATTAAAGGAAGAAGTTTTAAAAATACTTTCACGCGATGTCTGAAAAAGTTGATAATGTCTTAATTTGTCAAAAATTGCTGCTGTTGTTATGGTTATATTGTTTCTTAGGTTTTCAAGGCTCATATTAATAGATATCCATATGTGAAATCTGTTCTATAACAAACTGCTAAAAAGTTGTGTTCATATCAGCTTAAGGGATATATTTATATAGGCACAATATAGCTATTTTATTACAGCGCACCATTAGTTATTAGGTATGGAGTCTTAAGGTGCCCATTCACATAACAATACTCACAAGGTAGTTGTACTTGTACATTAATGTTCTTGTTAGTGGTGAGCAATAAACAAATTGAGTCAGTAATGCTAAACTTTATTAGACATCTCTGTGTTGAATGTGAAGAGATTGTGCGGGTGCACCACTCATCCATGTAGCGGGGTGGTCCGGGTGCTGGACTGCTCTGGACCCGTCGCTTGGTTCTCTCATTATCGACTTTATCAAGGAATGTGTGTTTGAGTTTTCCACACACTAAAACTTTTCAATTTTTTTGAGTCATTTAAAACAGACACATCATTGTGTCTGTGACACAGGCAATGATGTGTCTGTTTTTTAAATGACCTGAAAAAAAATTTAACCGGAGATACCGGCTTGATGATTGAAACCGGAATGCAGAAAACCCAAACACACAATCCTTGGTAAAGTCGACAACGAACAAATTGGACTACGAAAATGGGTACTCTTGTACTCTATTGGGCAACAATATTCTATTTTTACCTATCATTACATCCTGTAACCATCTGTTACTATACCATCTAACACTCTCAATGATACTGCCCAAAAATCCATCAATGAGTTAAGAGGGAAACTATATTATAGGATTTCCATTACTTACTGGAATATCTAAACATCCAAGATCATAATACTTTAACCAATGGACAAGGTTGTGCCAAGGATGGGAAATAAATCTCCTAACAAACTGTATTGTGGACAAATGTGGAAAAAGACTGTACGGTCTCATGGAGGGTAACATTTAGACTGCCACAGAGACCATTTCCCAACTACTTTTATTTCTATTCATGAAAATCAGCCGATACAGCTTTACTTACACATCCACATTTTATGTTAATGGTAAAAGGATGATTTACTGTTGGCAATGACTAAGGTAAAAAAAAAAGAAAAGTCTTCGGTCTAAATATTAGGATGCTTAAGAGTACTTATTTAAATGTATACTGAAAAAAATAACACCGTTGGAAATTACAGCTCTAAAAATATATAGCAAGGATTAAAATAAACAAGACTGTACATTGAATGTGTTCAAGGCTTGAAGCTGTTATTGAAGACGAGATAAAAATAAAAAATCCAGCAAAATAAGAACTGCAAAGCAGCTAATAGACAGTATCTCCAAAATATAAGGTATTTATAATGATATGCATCTATATAGTTATATATAGATACATTTATCTATACACCCACATATATTTCCTTCCTATTCTATAAAAGAATTTATACTTTTATAGAAGATTTCATTATATTTTTATGAGCTTGCAATGAAATAGGGGTTATATATTATTAGTTATAGGATGGTATATATTTCTGTGTGTTAGTATTGCCATGTTTATGAGCATAATAAGTGTTTTATAAAGTAAAGAAGTGAGTTATATTAGCAACAACAAAAAATATATAAAGTTGTTCAAATACTTACTAAGCTGCTACCCCTGTTTAAAATACAATATCCAAAATGAAAAGACTCATGTTTTAACCAATTAAAATGTTTGGAAACGTTAAAGGGGAAGTTTAGTGGAAATACATGTACTTTTCAGAAAATAGAGCAGTATTTTTTCACGCCAATGACCTTAATCTGCCAATTCCGCATTGTGTCTGTGTAAAAATAAATGCAACTGAAATACTGACTTCCTGTTTGCAGGGCCCCTATTAAAGATCGTTATGGTCTTGCCCTTGACCCAGCACCTGGGTTGATTCAGTTGCTCAGTAGAGATCTGAGCATCTTTGACCCATCCAACAGCCATCAGTAGAAATTACTGTTAGGGACATTCCAATGATGTGGTGCATCCTGAGAAGAAGAAAGACCGTTAGAACCTGAAATGTCAGCTCACTAATGTCAACAGTAGGGAACGATAAAGAGTATGAAATCAACTGACTTTTCAAAATGGGAGAGAATATGTAGAATAACTAAGAAGGCATTACACAAACTAACAATTTAAGAAATATTGATAATTTCCACTGAACTGTCCCTTTAAGTTATATTAGGTTGCATCATTTCACCCAATTATGGGCTGTCTTTAAAACACATGTCCATTTTAGACAATCATAAAAACAGTCTGTATATACTAAACAGCAGAGACAGGACCAGCACCAGAATGTGTGTGCAGCCTGGAGGAAAAGAGGGGGGTGGAGCTGGAAGAAGAGAATTTTACTACAGAGGGAAGTATCTGATTGTCTGTCCCTGTCTTTTTATTTCTATGTCTGGCTATCCCGATCTACCCTCAAAAATCTAAAGTTTCCTATCAAAAAAAAAATAAATACCTCTGGTAATGGTGTCTGTACACACACATAAATAAAACACGGACACACACAAGTACAAATGTTTCTGCCCATATGTAAATATCTTTGGTTATGATGTCATATAATGTCCCATATATTACAGAGGGGAAAATAATAATAGTTGGTGTTGTGTAACTATAACAAGATAGCAGTTCAGTAATACAAACACAAGTTTAAATAATTAGCTTCAGGGTTCCAATCAGCAGTACAGGTAACAAAGTTCTTCCATAATAAATGTAGCTCATACACAATAATATTAACAAACACTGGTAACTTCCACATATAAGTATTGTATCATAAAAGACACACATGCAGCTGACGCAAGGTATTCAGTAACGGCATTTGCGCTAGTTAGTGTTAAACCGCC
The DNA here is from genome assembly GCA_019447015.1 of Hymenochirus boettgeri. NCBI lineage: Eukaryota > Metazoa > Chordata > Amphibia > Anura > Pipidae > Hymenochirus > Hymenochirus boettgeri. Next base: position 327,380,555 of record CM033469.1, read on the forward strand.
CCTGCAATTTTTGGTGCCAAATACTGGAACAAAATTGATTGTGGCTCAGGGTAAATGAGGCCTTTGATGTTGTGACTGTAATAATTTGCTCAGTTCAGTACAAACCTGGAAAGACTATTTTTACCCAACCTCCACCATAAACAACTTCCCAGCCTACAGCTTCCTAGTCTACAGCTCAAGTCTACATGCACTACCCTATAGCTGGCCATATTTTGATTAGACATGAATAGAAGTGTGCAGTCCTTGATTCTCTGATTTTCTCCATTCATTTTAGGATTATTTGCAAATAGATTGGGCCGGTCAGTTCTTCTGACATGGCAACTAAGGCGTAATGGCGTAAGATAGGCACGATGTAATCTCTAAAAATTTTTAACAATTTGTTTTTTGCCACTGGGGAGACTAATGTGTGTGAGGTTTCCATATCTTCCCACTCTTCATTTGTGATTGAGGGGATGTTTTGTTGTCACACTCCCACTGCATATCCTTAAAAGACCTAAAAAGTTGATTTCTTGTTAATTGAGATAAATATTTAACACCCTTACGCTCCCTGTCTTCATATGGTGTGAAGGCATATAGTTGTAGGAACTTGGGATTATGCCCTAACAGGGTAATACTCATCAGTCCTGTAAACAGGGTTTTTGTTGTATTTGTTTCCATACCTTATACATTTGAAGGTGGAGTACTGTTGAGGACTCTGTGTATTCCCCAAGTCTAGTGCTTGCTCTGCTACCACTTCAGGCAGTAAGAGCCAGTGGTAAAAATACTTGAGCTGTCCTGCAAAATAATAAAGTTGGAAGCTGGGTAGGGCCAATCTAGCTCTAGCCTTTATAGATTGTAGTGCACAAAGTTTCACTCTATGCCTACACGATCCCCATTAGACTGTTCAATTCCTTAAATAGCGATGATTGTAGGTATGTCAGAGTGTGCTGAAAAGCCTACAATAGCTTGGGGGAGAATTATTTTTACCAAGTTAATTCTGCCCAGTAGATTAATTAGGAGTGTTTTCCAACATTTTTTTTCCATTTGTAAAAGTGGAAGAATATTTACTTCATAGAATTTTGTTGGGGGTTGTGTGATATGGATACCTAGGTATTTAAAGCTAGAGACTATTAGAATCAATTATGCCAACACCGTTGAGATATCAGGAAGCAGGTCGATTGGGAATATAGCTGATTTTGTCTAATTTATGTACAGGCCAGAGTATGGGCTGAAGCTGGATATTACGTTATATGTTGTTACTAACGACATATGTGGGTCTGCTAAGTATTATATGAGATCATCAGCATACAGACTAAGGGTACTGGTCAGTTAATTCAGGGTGAGTTTTTTGATATCTGGGTTTTGCCTTAGTTTTATAGCTAGAATCTCTATTGTTAGGGCAAATGGATATGGGGAGAGAGGGCACCCCTGCCCAGTACTCTTCTCAAAGGGGAATGAGGAAGATAGTTGACCATTCACTCTAATGCTTGCCCTGGGGTTTTGGTATTAGAGTTGTATCCATCTGATGTACATAGGCCCAAAGCCAAATCTCAGTAGGCCCGTCCACAGGTAGGCCCACTCCACTAAGTCAAACTCTTTGTTAGCATCTAGAGGCAGAAACAATCTTTGGCCTGCATTGTCATGGGTATATTTGTAAAATATTATATTAATTTTTTTGACTAATTTACCTGTACGTTAACCCAGTGATTTACCAAGCTCTTTGATCTCATCTGATAGCCATAATGATATTAACAGCTATGATAATTTATAAGTTAAATTATATATCGGCAACATATAACCAAGATAAACCTATATCTGTATTAGGATTTAAACTAAAATCAAACTTTTGAACAAAGCTTATTCTAGTAATAAAAAAAAAAAAAACAGGATTGGTAAACTTTTTAAAACCAATATTTGTATTAAAGGGAATGTCCACCCCTTATTTTAAAAAAAATGAATAATTGAATATAGTTGGCAAGACCCTCAAAACCTAGTTTTCGTTTTGTTAATTTGTAAAAAGTAATTTTGCTCCCAACCAGAGCAATCATAACTACAAGATCGCAATCCACCGCCGCTTCCTGTCTCTCCACTCCCTTTCTACTATCCACTGCAGCTGCTCTGTTCTTTTTGAGTTCCTGAGTAGTCGCAGTGGGAATGGCAGTCAGTGATTGGCTGTGATGTCACTGCCATGGCTGAGACTGACTGCCTTACCCAGAAGTGCCAGAGAGCCACGGCGGTGGATCGAGAAGCTTGTAAGTATGATTTCTTACTGGGAGTTATTACATTTTAACAAAACGGAAACTAGGTTATCAGGGGTTCTGCCTAATATATTGATTTTTTTTTTTTTTACAAGGGGTGGACATTCCTTTTAAACATTCTATTTAAAATAATTCAGAGATGTGTAGCCATTAAAAAATGAAAGGGTCATTTATTTAATACAATCTATAGACAAGCTATGGGATGCACCGGTACACCATTCAGATAATAATGTATTTAGTAACCAAAAAAATGGGTTTGGAAAATGACTTACCATGATTCAGAGTTCAGTTTTGGTTGGTCCATCGTGCAACCAAGGATAATTCTAACATTGAGAATTCACAGAAGGCTAAAGGATTTAAAAATATCACATAAGAAACTGCAAACAATCGAATGTATATTTTATGGTATTATATTTATAATCAAAAGAGAGAAAAAGAGCAGATTGCAACACTAAGATGCAAACTAAAAAACCTTTAATGTGCAGGGACTTCTACAATAAAAACAGTTAAAAAAACATCCTGCCTAATCTCCAACAGAGAGCCCTCAAATAGCTTAAAGAAATGAAGGACATTGAGATAAAGAAATCGGATATGGGAGGGAACGTGGTAATCTAGCCTATAACCATGTACCTACATGAAGCAAATAAACAACTTAACAATCGTAATAATTATTCTATGCTTCCTACAGACCCTACCTCTGTATATTTACAAAAATTGGAACGTCTTATTACTTATGGAAAAAATGGAGGTATCCTCTCAGAGAAGGAAGCAAAATATTTGTTAGTCCGGAAGCCTACTATCCCTACATTCTATATGCTTCCGAAAGTGCACAAGAATAAAGAAGTGCCTCCTGGAAGACCTATCATTGCAGGTATAGGGAGTTTAATTGAGCCTTCCTGTATCTTTATAGACATGCATTTGCAAGATTTTGTAGTAGGTCTTAAATCATACATAAAATATACCTCACATTTTATTTCCACTTTACAATCAGTAAGCTAGAAGAGGGAGACATCTTGGCTACATGCGACGTAGAGTCTCTATATTCAAACATAGCACATACAGATGGATTGAAAGCAGTGGAATATTTCCTGACACACGAGGTAGAAAATCCTAAGATATGTAATTTCCTACTAGCATTATTAGGCTTCTTTCTTAGACATAACTATTTTGTGTTTTAATAACAAGCTGTATTCACAAACAAAAGGTACGGCTATGGGTGCTCGTTGCGCACCGGCTTACACAAACCTCTTCTTAGGCTGGTGGGAGGAGCCGATAGTTAAAACTATGTCCACCTATAAATCACGTTAAACACTGGTCTAGGTATATAGATGACATTTTTATAGTTTGGAGTGGAGATAGACTATCTTTGGATACATTCCTTAATCTTCTGAATAACAACAATTTGAATATCTATTTAACTAGAGAAATCTCAGATACTCAATTAAATTTTCTAGATTTAACAGTGAAAATAGATAGTCTTAAATTGGCTAAAACATTGTACCGGCAAGATACTGCTACTAACTCTCTTACATTTTCGCAGTGCCCACCCTCAGGAGCTGCTCAGGGGTATACCCAAGGGGCAGTTCCTGAGGTTGAGAAGAAACTGCACCACAGACGCAGATTACAGTAGAGAATCGAAAGAGCTAGAAAGCAGGTTTATGGCAAGAGGGTATCATCGTAATCTCCTTGAAAAAAACAAAAAAAGAGACTGTTAGACTGACACAAACGAGCTTCTGAGACCTAGGACCCGTACCACAGATGGTAAAACACGCTTTATCACTCGATATAATACAGAATGGCCTTTAATTTAAAAAAATCTTGATAGAAGCTGGCAAACAATTTTGTTCTTTCACAATATATTAAAGAAAGACCAGCAGTCACAGCAAAAAGGGCACGGAATTTAGCAAACCATCTTATGCACAGCTACTTTAAGATTCGAACTGAACGTTTAGGCAGAGGCTTCCGTTTGCAAGGTAGTTATCCATGTGATGACTGTAATTTCTCTATTTTTATTGACAGAAATGACAAAAGAGACAATCTGGAATGCACCAGGGGACAGATATTTAAACATTAAGAAATATTTCAACTGTAAATCTAAGAATGTGGTATATGGACTTGTCCCTGTAATAAACTTTATGTGGGAAAGACCGAACAGATGATGAAATCACAGTTAAGCAAACATTTATCAGACTGGCAGAATGGCACTGGAGAGAAGGCAAAGCTATATGTAGTGTTGTAGCACACTTTACCAAATTCCATAATAGCTCCAGCAAAGGACTTACATTTTTTGGAATTGATTCAATACATAATACTATAAGGGGTGGAGACCTGACCGAGAAACTTTTTTGTGCAGAGACCAGATGGATTTATATGTTGGACAGTAGAGTTCCTAAGGGACTGAATGAAGAATTTGATCTAACTCCATATATTTGACTTTATTCAAATTTATTTATCCAGGTACACAGATATTATACTTACCTTGGAGATGTTTGATCATACTTACCAAGAGAATCACGGACTGCACTTTCCTCTTCAAAGACATTGTTCAACGGATTACACCTGTCTCATCCTAGTAACTTTTATTTTTATTTTGGAAATGTTTGCCCACGATGACTTTCAGATCTCTATTTGATAAGGTACACAGACATTATACCCACCTAGGAGATGATTGATTGATCATACTTACCAAGTGGACTTTGTATGGCACTTACTACTTCAAAAAAAAAAAAGAGCTCAGTGTAGCTCCGAAACATTAATAAACAAAATTGAAATTTAATAAGTAAGGTGTGCTCAGGATCAACTCTTCATTGTGACTATATTCAACAGCAGATTTAGGCATCTGCATCCTTAGAAGCGCCCGTTGATTGAAAAAGATATGGACTAAGACTGAGTGCAAGTGTGTGTGTGTGTGTGTGTGTGTATGTGTGTGTGTGATCTCTCTCTATTCTAACTATATATTATATATATATATATTAATAATATTTTCAAAGGTAGAACTGGGCACTCCAAGGTCTTAACGATCCATTTATTAGATAAAGCAAAGTCGGAAAGAGAGTTTCTCATTACTAATTTCCCTAAAGCCCCTATCATTTATCCATTTATATGGATCCATAAATCCATCATGGCTCCCCCGGGTAGACCGATAGTGGCAGCATGTGGGTCCATCTTTAAACCCATGACCATTTTCTTGGATTCGCTTCTACAACCTATTGTTAAACAAATGGCATCATACCTAAGAGATAGCCAACACCTCCTCGATATACTAAAAACTCTACATGATTTACCTTCTGACATCATACTCATGACATGTGATGTCAGTAATTTATATGCAATTATCCCCCAAGTAGCCGGGGTTGATATATGCAGAAGGGCTCTGATTAAATCAGGGCATAAATCTCCTCCAACCGAATTCCTTATGGATTTATGATTGTTCTCCATGGAGAAAAACAACTTCAGATTTGAAGAAACGTTCTACCACAAATAGCTGGAATGCTTGGGCTTAATATTGGTCCATCATTGCTACACTCTTCAGGGAGGACTCGAATTAAAATACATATCCCCATGGGCGGACACCGGATAATGTTATACAAAAGGTATATAGATGACCTATTTTTCCTGTGGAAGGGTTCGTTGGAGGAATGTAAAATATTTGTTGATGAACTCAACTCTCTTGATACCCCAGTGCGACTCACGATGACTGCCAGTAGTGAATCCATTGACTTTTTGGATCTTCGACTATATATACAAAATGGTTGCATCAATTCTACATTGTTCACAAAGCCTACGGACTGTAATACGCTTATGCATGCTAAAAGCTTTTACCCAGAACCCCAGAAAAGGGGTATCATTTACTCCCAAAGTTTACGGGTATTAAGAAATAACACAGATTACAATAATGCTTTATTGCAACTCAATGAGCTTAAGTCGAAGTTCCTGGAGAGAAACTACAGCCTGGTTGTGGTTACAGAACAAATTAATAGGGTCATCACAAATTGGTCCCTACATAAAAACAGTTTGAGTACAACTGATAACCATAACAGGCACATTCCATTTATCAGCATATACTCCCCCATGAGTGGTAACTTGAAGCGTAGTATTAAAAAAGATGGGATATATTGACCAATGATCCCAATTTTCCCTTTGACAAACACGTCCCTTTGTTACCCCTTGCTTACAGACGGGGGAAAAACTTACGCAACATACTGATGCGCACAGATTTTCGACAGACTACCCCTCTGACTAATAAACATGGCACCCAAAAGCAAAAATGGGTGCTTAAAATGCCACGGCTGTGTAGCTTGTAATGGAGCTCTTATTGGCCCTGACTTTCCTCCTCCACACCATGGCGAAATTAAATATTATATACATAATTACATGCCCATGCGGAAAATATTATGTGGGCAAGACCACCACGTGCCTCCGAGAACGCCTGGCCAACCATAGACTGGCCATCAGAATGAGCCTCCGTCCAAAGAAGGAAGATGGGGATACAGCACTGCACCCACCGGACAAATATGGCAAACAATCAGTGGCTCGCTACTTTAAACTGTTGGCTCACCCTATAACCACTTTACGCTGGATGGCAATAGATTATGAACCGATACGCGAGGGAGTGGATCGTAAAAAAGCGTTATTACAACGAGAAATTAGATGGATCAGGAGACTCGACACTATATCCCCTAGGGGTCTTAATGAACAATTGGCCCTTAGTTTGTTTTTTGTAATATTTCCCTTCAGTATTATGGACCTTGGGGTCTTTAAATTATCTCCCGCTGGCATATATGGCCCCATCTGGTTTTTTATTGAATTTTACTTATAATATGTTTCTCTCGTTCCATATTTATTTGTTTTTTTATATTGAGGCTTTTATCCCTATGTTCACTTTTATTCTATTTTACTTATTTATTGCACTTGGACACTTTGTTGCCACTGCATGACACTTTATACATTGTTAGTACACTTGTCACTTTACTAGTAGCCTCTGTTTGATATTAAGGTACTACTTTATATGTAGCCAGATCCACACTGTCACTTTACACGACAGCTGCTTGCTGCCTTACCTAAGAGGTATTCCTAGTAGCACAATTGAGGCTATCACAAGGTGTGTTATATCCGAGCATCTGGGGAGCCTTTCTTCTATTTGTCGGAAGCACGCGGGGAGTAAGGGGTAGTCATACGGACCTCTTATTTAGCTATGTGATTTCACTATATGAGTCCAGCACTCCCATGGTTAAATGCACTGAGGAGGGGAGCGGGTAGTGGGAGGGTTTTAGTCTTTTTAAACCACGTTTGTTTGTATCTGTAACCCTGAGGACGGCCCGTTAATGGTGGGCTGAAACGCGTTGGTTTGATACCGACTTTGCTTTATCTAATAAATGAATCGTTAAGAAAAAAAAAAAGGTTTGATACCGACTTTGCTTTATCTAATAAATGGATCGTTAAGACCTTGGAGTGCCCAGTTCTTACCTTTGAATGTATCTTTTCCTACTGTCGGCACCCAGGCTGTTTGTTGGGGATCGGAGTGCAGCGGAGAATCTGTCTCTCTGTGTTTATATATGTATATTATAGGCTTTTAAATTAGTCCTAATAACATAACAAGCATCTAAATGCAAATTTCAATTAACTACTGCCCTGGCTTGCTACATATCATCTAATGAGGAAACATGGAGACTATTGCTCAGAAATGATGACAATGTAATCAGTAACCCTATATCTTACCTTTGCATTGTATCCATGATTCTTGCCTAAGTTGCAGGCATGGACCTAGGGTGCAAAATAATGTTTTTCATGAGCCGTCGTCCGTTGTGTCCTCTTTGCTGTTTAACTGAATGACCACACCAAAATCAGCTGTAATGACACATTGTGCTTATAAATGATAGTTTCTCCTTTAGACAGCCAATAGGAGAGGGTTGGTAAATTAGTAAAACGTAAAAATAATAAATCATTCTAATAAGGGAAAAAGAGACACAAAGTAAATAACTAAAGCCTATAATATGAATGGTGATAAACAACAAAAAAAATCCCCCAACTCAGAGTGGTAGCAATGGGCTATTCCAGTTTCCTCTCACCGAACTGTATGGACCGTGAAATGCAGATGCAGGAATCCCCTGTACTTCTTTTTCTTTAAAGGGTAGTTATACTCTTCCTCACCAACCCTCAGTTAATAAACTGTGGGTCTTACTTTTTTCCTGAAAACGAGCCCCGCATGCATGTCATGAAGCCGACTTTAAAGGGCTGTTGTTGAGCATTAAGGTAAGATTCAGGGGTGAAGACCTAACATTTTAAGTCCTCACTCCTAAGTTTTATTACCGGGAGGGGAGGGGGATATTTCTCCCTTCATTTTGCATTAAATTGTAAGCAAAATATAACTTTTATATATTACATCAGTAGCAACAATATTTACAAAAATGTTTGGAAACTGCACATGTCTCCACATAACCAGTGGAAATATACATAGCACTAGTTTAGAGAGAGTGTAGCACTGTTTTGGGGGATAGAATCAGATAAAGTGTATCCATGGGAATGCCAGTAGGTAGGTCCATACTTGAGGTTGTTAAGACACATAAATCACTTCTTCCCACTTTAGAGATTTTTACAGTAATGTGGTGTTAATCTGCTTCTACCATTAGGCAAATCCTGCCCCTTTAACTTCAATACCCCTGTGGGGAAAAAAGCAGAGGGGTCTCATTACAGACAAATACAGTCCCCTACATGTTAATGGTTCATGTGACAGTGCATACAATTCATTGATAAGTTAGAGACCATCTGTTCATTACAACGCTACATTTCCTTTAACATGAGCATCTTTAGTAAAAATGATGTTATCTGGCTTGATGTCTTGGTGAATAATGGCCTTTTCGTGTAAATACAGCAGGCCCTGGTGAGATTGACAAACCAAGATTAATAAACAGAATCTATCCAATATCTTTATTACTTATACAGTTCTTTGCAATGCCTGGAAACAGACGTTTGTTTACGACAAATGACAACTCGATCTTCTAGATCACTATTCTTCCCTTGGGATGTCATTATTTACAAGGGATAAAGTATCACATGTGTATATATAGAGAGCCTTTCATTCCAATCTATGGCCAAGTATTCTCTGGAATGTAGATTAATGCAGATTACCAATCCTTCCTGCAATATCTCTTTCAAGATGTACTGGATCCAATGCTGGGGGAGATATCTCTCGTACTGGTTGAAATTATGATTCATCATTTCATACAAAGATCCTCCTCCACAATATTCATACACAAGAATTAAAGGATAACTCCACCCTCATAAGAACATCTTTTAGAAATAATGGCCTCTGTAAAATATGTTGATATATCATACTTTGTCCTATGAATTCATTACTGTATGCCTGTTATTCTTCTGGATACCTCATGGAAACTGAGCAATTTAGAAACCTGTACTGAGCCTGGGCATGCTCAGGCTAGCGGATTAACATTCAGTCATTGGATGTGATGTCAACTGTCAAACCCAAAACTGACAGTTGCTAACTGGAAGAACCAGGAAGCAGAAACGGGCAACAGGACACTATTACCGTTTTGGGGGGTGATTTACCTGTATGTAAGTTTTCATTTTGGGGCTGGACTTGCCCTTTAAAGATAGTTGCTATATATAGAGATAGATAGATAGATAGAGAAAGATAAGAAGCTGCGGCACTCACAGGTTATAAGAGCTAAGGAAACGGTCAGAAACAATTTCCAAAAAACTAATTCAGACAAGGATGTAGTCAGACTTCACATGGAATACAATCCTAGAAGTCGCAATTTTCTTCCAAGAAGAAAATTGTCAATCATCATTGGGAAATAGTAAGAAAAGACAACTCCCTTCTGTTTAAGGATACTTCTATCCAACACACTTTTAAACGAAGTCGCTCGTTGTGGAACATGTTAGTCAACACAGACATACTCAATGCAGAAAATAACCAAGGAAAAGTTATAGGTGCCCAAATTGCACCACATGCAATGGTATGTTGTCGGGAAACTCTTTCCCTCACCCACATACTGGTAAATGCATTAAAATTAAGGGCAGATTCTCTTGCACCAGCTGTAATGTTATATATTACATTGTATGTCCGTGTGGACTTTTTTATATTAGAAAAACTACCACCACCTTAAGAGAACGTATGGCCAACCACCGAACGTCCATCAGACAAGCCATGGCTAAAAAAGAAAAGATTTCTAGTAAATACGGTGACATGGCAGTGGCCAAACACTGTAGTTTACTTAACCATCACATAGGTAGCCTGCGCTGGATGATCATCGACGGCCTACCTGGGAATGCTGCACATAAAATGGACACTGAAAACATCTTATTACAATGAGAGTCTAAATGGATTTGTCAATTAGGCACTATGACCCCTCGTGGTTTGAACGAACAATGGTCACTACAATGCTTTTTATGACCTTTAGGATGTTATGATTTGTTACCCAGCTTCTTTTCAGGTGTATTAACTCCTTTTTCGGCTTTTACATATCTGACTTATAAATTAAAGCATAGACTCTACCAAATGACCTACTAGGTAGCTAGCTATGTTTCCATTCTCGTTTACAGAAAGATACTATGTATACCTATAGTGCGAAGGTCTTGCCATTTTTTGACACATATTTATTATTTTTTTGTTTCTATCTCTGACTTTAGTTATTGTAACAACTCTGCTCTTACATCTTGTCATAATTTTTTTTTTGTGTCCATTTTCTTAATAGCTCCATTTTTATATTAGATGACATTTTGCTTGTCGGCATTGTTGCACTTGTCTCTACTACATTCTAGTTAATAGTGTACCCGTACATAGCACATTTTTTTACCCAGTTTTTGCCTCCTGGTTTTACCTATACTATAATATTTATTTATTGGTACAATTCTAACTTATTAGTCTATATCTGACATATACCGTTAGGTATTTGTCCACCTAACTATGTTATGTTAATGAGGTGATTTTTATTAAGTATTTAGTAGTTACAAGTAGAATATATTTTTGTATATATTGTTAATTATTTATAAATTTTATGGTTAATAAGCACTTGACATTTTTAGCACGTCAGCACTTTATTATATAGTAATCTTTCCACATGGTGTTTCCGTTTTAAGCGATTTACAATTCACATAGCTGCAGTCATCTTGTTATGCTCCTCTATTTTTTATTCTCCATTACTTGTGCCACTGGTTTACTTTTAATCTTTGATCTGTTAGTGCCCTCTAAAGGGTTTTTCGGGACACACCCCTTAGCACAGATGATTCGTACACATGCCCTCCCCTTCAGTGATGAAGGATCGCTGATGTCACTTGCTCACGCCGCCTCACTCGTGTTGATTAATGTAAACCTCCATGTTATTGTGTTTGGATATTCTGAAGACGGCCCCGTGTTTGGGGCGGAAACATGTTAACCTCCATGTGTTAATAAACTTGTTTGAGAAGACCTGTGAGTGCCGCCGCTTCTTATCTTTCTCTATATATCCTTGGATTGTGCACCCAGGCTTGTGAATATATTTGGAGTGCCCGCTGAATATATATATATATATATATATATATATATATATATATATATAGGTAGCACTGACCGCTATGCTGATTGCGATGCCTGGGTGCTCTCCTATGTAGAGAAATGTAGTCACTGGATGATGGAGGGCGCATTCTGAATTTAAAGTTATTTTTGATTAACCAAAGACCAGGAGTGCTCCCTTCCATCATCCAGTGACTCTATATATATATATATATATATATTTATATATAATACACACACAAATACAAGGATATGCAGCTCAAACCTTTATTTTAAATTACTTTCAGGTGCGGTGTTAAGGAGTACCGGCAATTTATACATTACACTAAAGTCTCCAGCACTCAACTATACATATAAGCATAAATTAATTAGATATCACAATCAAACATATATGCAAGCAACGAAGGGTAATTACCTGCACTAAAGTTAAAATGGATACCTTTAGTTACATTGTTTGTACAAACTTGCGTCAGCTGATGCGCCACTTCAAGGCAGTATCCCAGCATCAGTCCTAACCTAATGAGTAAAGTTCAATCCCTGGGGGAACAAGACCATACCTGCTTCTCTATTTAGTATGACCTATACCAGGGAAACATGGGAGCTTACAGAGCTTCTAAACCTTCTTTTTATCTGGACTGCCTTAAAGGCACATACACATACTATGTCCACCACTAGTGTTGAGTTTCTGGACGTTCGGATTTCTGTACATAATGATAAACTCATCACATCACTGTTCCGTAAGCCGACGGCCAGTAATTCACTACTTCACTACACAAGTGCACATCCTCCTGCCTTGAGAAGTTCGATACCCAGGGGGCAGTTCCTCAGAATTCGTAGGAACTGTAACCTTGATACCGACTTTTGCACCCCAAACATTAACTCCGCCAGAGATTTTGTAATAGAGGCTACCCTAGGAGGTTGATAGATCAGGAATACCATAGGGCTGCCCATCTTACTCAAGTTGATCTTCTCAAACCTAAGAGATCGCACTCCAGTGATGGTACTATTCATTACATTACGACATATGGTAGAGAATGGGATGGACTTAACAGGGCATTGGCCAAATCTTGGCATGTGATTAAAAAATGATTCCATTGTTGGCAGATATCTTACAGACAGACCATCTATGACCCCTCGAAAATGCTGCAGTCTTGCCGACATGCTCACCAACAGCCACTATACCAAAAAGACATCTGAGAAAACTGGAGGTTCTTCTTTGATTGGGACGTACCCTTGTGGGCGATGTTGTTACTGCCAGTTTATGTCTAAGAGTACTGAGGTACGAGACTCTAGGGGCATAAAAAGCTACAAATTGACACAATATTTCAACTGTAGGACTGAAGGAGTAATATATGCCATACGTTGCCCTTGCTCACTCCTATATATAGGTAAAACTAAGCAAATGATTAAACAGAGACTGGCTAAACATTTCTCTGACATTAGACTGGCTGACTGCAACAGACTTGATGGAAAAACCCTAACCTCAGTTGCTGCTCACTTCTTAATGACACATGGGGGGTCCTACAGAGACCTTCAGATTTTTGGTCTTGAAAAAGTGAACCTGACAGTTCGGGGTGGTGACTTGAATAAAAGATTACTTTGTAGAGAAAGCCGCTGGATATACTCCCTTAAGACCATCCATCCAGGAGGTCTTAATGAAATGCTGGACTTTACTCCTTTCTTGTGATTTTTTGACAGCATCTTGAAATACTAATTGTGTGTCTGACATCCCTATGTATATTTCAGTAGACTCTCTCATACAAAGAGATATATATCCATACCGTGGAAGACTTCCCCACATACATCTGGAATATCTGGAGGCCCCACTTCCTATCAACAATTTCTTCACTCTTCAGCTTTTCTACTAACCAACATTTACCTCCAGCTAATTAATTATTTCAAGATTATAGATCATGGAGTTTGGATATATTGCTGCCTTGGTCACTGAAAACTCATTTGCTAACTTCTCTACCTTACATAGGATATATCAATATCTGGATTGGACTCTTATTGAGCTTGACGTTTCCATTATGGATACATACATAATTTGAATGGATTTTCCTTCGAATTTACAATTTACCGTTTATACTATATATTCATCTTTTACTATTTGAATACTCACCATTATCTACCTGAACGGTACTCTGTGGATGTCTCACACAGGTTATAGTTTGTCCCTATACATTGGACACTTTCTATTAACTTGGATCCATTGGATACTCACATTATGAGTCTATTGATGGCCTTTAACTACGATGGAGATTTTATCCTCTATGGATTACTTGAACACACTTATCTTTATTACTATTTACTACTTACCATGGTTATTTACTGTCTGTTTATAGCTGTTTATAGCTGAACACTATCTAAACATTTGCAGATTGTTTGTCACTATTGTTATTTTATTTTATGTATTTTTATTGCTACTAGCCACTTTGTTGGGATGACCTTTGACGCACGACTTGCCCTGTCCCTTTCTGATTCACCGATCGTGGTTCCGTACCTTAGTACGTCGTGTCCTCAGTACGTTTTGTTCATGATTGTATTATCATGCTATTACGCTGATTCGCTATCACGTATCCGACGTCATCACGCATATACGTGATGACGTGCATTTTGTGCGCGCGGGGCCTATATAAGGTGGTTGTGTTTTGGGTTTCACTACGCTGTTGAGAAAGTCCATCGCTCGGACGAAACGCGTTCGGCGTTCATCTCCCTCGTGTGTTTAGCTCTCTCTAGTCATGGACCCCCTGACTGTGTCTGCAGCACTTCTAGACAGATAAGTCTATATTGAATTGAGACTGGTCCCTGACTGAAAGACATTGTGTGGTGAGGGCTTATACCTGTGCATTGTTCACTTAACCATTTTTCACTTTACTATTATATTGAGTGGGATTCCTTCATGTTATGTGATTTTAACACATTTTAACTCTATGTATGTCCTGTATCTTTGTACCCCATTTTTGACCTTTATGGTCCTACTAATAAAGGGTCTTTTATGCATATGTAGTAATCCTTGAGTGCGGTATGCTCTTTTCTCTGTTCTTTAGATGCCTTAAAGGGGCGGGGAATAAATTTACTCAGGGAGCAAAGCATATAATAGAGCTTAGCCTTATTGCCCTTTATTATATACAAATACAAGGATATGCAACTCAAACCTTAATTTTAAATTACTTTCAGGTGCGGTGCAAAGGAGTACCGGCAATTTATACATTACACTAAATAAAGAGAGTGCAGGTATGGTCTTGTTCCCCCAGGGATTGTACTTTACTCATTAGGTTAGGACTGATGCTGGGATACTGCCTTGAAGTAGTGCATCAGCTAACGAAAGTTTGTACAAACAATGTAACTAAAGGTTTCCATTTTAACTTTAGTGCAGGTAATCACCCTTCATTGCTTGCATATTTGTTTGATTGTGATATCTAATTAATTTATGCTTATATGTATAGTTGAGTGCTGGAGACTTTTGTGTGTGTGTGTGTGTGTGTGTGTGTATATATATATATATATATATAATGTATGAAACGGTGGAGGCACTCACAGGTCTTTATTCTCAGCAAGCGTGTTTATTCAAAAACAGAAGTTGACATGTTTCCGCTCCGTAACTGGAGCCGTCTTCTATATATATATAAAATAACAAGATAACAAACGCACTCACGGACAATGGTGTTTATTCACCCAATAAGGTTAACATGTTTCCACCCTTAGAGCGGGGCCGTCTTCAGGATATCTGAAGCATAGTGACATACATAGTTAAATACCATTCTATCACCAATCTTTGAAGGGGGAGTGAGTCAGTGACCTTACTATATGGAGGTGTGTTAACGTGACATCACCATTAAAGGACCAAAACCTCAATAAATATAAAGTGCTATCATGATTAAAAAAGTGACGAGTGCTATTAACAGGTTAAAAAGACAAATATATATATATTGGGTAGTGATACTTTGAAATCTCATATATACATGCAACAGGAACATATTCATAGGGTGGTCTGCTGTGTTTGATGTACAAGATATTATATATATATCTATATATATGCTCTGCAGTCGTATATTCACAAACATCCGTTTGTACAATAATGCACACCATTTCTACAATATCATGTGGTAGTGAAATACCAATATAATATTGCATGGGCGATTATACAATTGCGGTATAGCTACGGTATTTAGAGATGCAATTTGCTCGGACACCTTTCTTCTGATGCTTGTATAAAAGACATTTTTTCTGGTTACTGTCCATTAGAAAATAAGTCTTTTGATGGTTCAGATGTTTACATTTTGTATAAATACATTTAGTCGTTTCTATCTGCAAAAACATATACAAAACTAACCTTAGCAACTCAAAAATGGTATTGTGCTTATTAATAACCGAGACATCTTTTTATTTCTAAATGAAATTACAATACTCTCCATTGTGGTACAGATGAACAGTTATTTGTCCTTGAGCGCTTGATTAGTGTATAACGGTAAATTAGAATTAATCACATAACAATGTTAAAGGGCATGTCCACCCCCAAAACTATAATTTAACCCACTACTGGCCCCACTATGTAGTGTAGTAAAATCCTTACCTTACATCCCAGCTCCAAATGGTTAACCTGTAATGTCCCCCCAAAGTCTAAAGAACTGGCCACCAGGAGCCTGGCCGAGTCTATATAGGACTCTGCCTCCTGACTCTCCTCCGGGAGAATTTTGCCATGGGCACTGCAGCCCTCCCCCCATCTCCCTCTCCCTCCCCCTAGCATAAAACCCCTTTGGTATACTGTAGGGCTTCCTCCCCCAGCCCCAACCACTATATTACTTTTTACAGAAACTCCCCCGAACTTTAGTTACCATACCTCACTCCTCCGGCGTTCTCCACTGCCAGCAGCCACGACCGTGATTGGCTGCCTCTCCGCCAATCACGGAAGTGGCTGCCGGTCCGCTTGCAGTTTCATGCAAGCAAGAGGGCTGGGACAGTACCCCGGAGAAAAGAGGTAAGGTAAGTAATGATCTGGGAAGTTTCTGCTAAAAGTAATATAGCTGTTGAGGCTGGGGGAGGGAGACGTGCCAAATGTAGGATCCAATACAGGGGATGTACCACAAGGACTCTAAAATGTCATGTTCCCGAGCACCTGAGAGACCTAAAGAATGGGAACCAAAAAAGTCCAGTAGCCCGACATTTTCACCTATGTAATGGTGGTAACCAGAACCAATTAAAGGTACAAGGACTCCAACAGGTTAAAATTAACAATAGAAATGCTAACAGAATGGCAACCCTTAGGAAACAGGAGTTCAAATGGATTTTTGAATTAGCCACTAGGATGCCTAAAGGATTGAACTCCATTTCTGATGTGATGTGTTATATTGATTAATGTACTAGTTTTTTCTGTATAAGGTTTTCTCCATCTTATGTGGCATTACTCAGTTTATCTTATATATTTATTCAGAATATAGGATACCCTATATAAATAAGGTTGTTTTATATAGAATTTTTGCTCCTACCTATATATTAATATTACTAACCTTTTTGGGACAGATACAGTATGTTTTTTCCCGTTTTCTTTTTTAGTACCGATTTAGTGACCACTTATGAATATATTCTTAGAATGATGGAACCGATAGGATTTGATACATGTGTCGTTGTGGGTTCATCATAAGGTTCTATACAATGTGGTGGTCACGATATGTACAATGTTACCATCTATATGGATACTCTGCCCACCAATATGTGTCAGAAGCTCTGTTTAAGTGCCGAATTTGTTTTTAGTTGTTTTTATGTATTGGCTCATGTTGCACGGGAGGGTAAGGTATGGAGGAGTGTCTTATCTAGGGGCTCTTTTCCCTTTTGGTCCGCGCCCTATGGGAGGTGTGTCTTGGTTCCTCCCTCATGACGTGACATTGGTTGTGCGTCTGAGACCCTCCCACCATTTGACCATTACCATAGTAACATAGTAACATAGTAATTAAGGTTGAATAAAGACATTCGTCCATCAAGTCCAACCTATTCACTTTTTTTTTTTTTTTAACCCTACCTAACAGTTGATCCAGAGGAAGGCAAAAAACCCCAGCTAAAAAAGGGGGGAAAAAATTCCTTCCTGACTCCAAACGGCAATCGGAAAGTATCCCTGGATCAACCAGATCTATATGCATTAATACCAGTAATTCTCAATATTTTTTTAGTTTTAGAAACTTATCCAGGCCTTTTTTAAAGTTATTCAATGAACTTGCCATTACCACCTCTGCTGGAAGACAGTTCCACAGTTTCACCGTTCTCACTGTAAAGAAACCTCTCCTAACTTGAAGATGAAACTTCTTTTCTTCCAACCTTAAAGGATGTCCACGAGTCCTCTGATATGACCTATCAGTGAACAATGCACCAGAGAGTTCACTGTATGGGCCATTAATATATTTGTATAAGGTTATCATGTCCCCACGCAACCGCCGCTTCTCCAATGTAAACAGCCCTAACTTGTCTATCTGCCTGATTTCAAGCCCCTCCATTCCCCTTATTAATTTAGTTGCCCTTCTCTGAACTGCCTCAATTTCCAAGATGTCCCTTTTGTATATGGGATTCCAAAACTGCACCGCATATTCCAAATGTGGCCTTACCAGTGCCTTGTAAAGAGGGAGAATAATATTTTTCTCTCTTGATTCCATTCCCCTCTTTATACAAGACAATATCTTGCTAGCTCTAGCTGTTGCTACCTGGCATTGTTTGCTACAGCTAAGTCTGTTATCTACCAGAACCCCCAAATCTTTTTCCATTTCAGATGCACTTAACACAGAGTTATTTATGGTGTAGGTGGCACAGGGATTATTAAATCCCAAATGCATCACCTTACATTTATCAACATTGAATCTCATCTGCCATTCTGCTGCCCATTTTGATAATCTATCTAGGTCTGCTTGCAGCACTTGCACATCATTGGAAGTTTCCAAAGCTCTGCATAATTTAGTGTCATCAGCAAACACAGAGACCTTGCTCTCAATGCCCCCTTCTAAGTCATTTATAAACAGATTAAACAGAAGCGGCCCCAGTACAGAACCCTGAGGAACTCCGCTTAGAACTTTAGCCCACATAGATGTAGCTCCATTAACCACCACTCTCTGTTTGCGGTCCAATAACCAGTTCTCTATCCATGAACAAATGTTTTCTTCAAGGCCAACAGTCCTCAGTTTATACATTAGTCGCCTATGTGGCACAGTATCAAAGGCTTTTGCAAAATCCAAATATACCACATCCACAGCTGTGCCTGAATCTAACTTCTTACTCACTTCTTCATAAAAACCAATTAAATTTGTCTGGCATGATCTATTTCTCATAAATCCATGCTGACTACTACTAATAAGATGATCACTGGAGACAAAGTCAAGGATATGATCCTTAACAAAGTTTCCATCACCTTCCCTACCACTGATGTTAGGCTTACAGGTCTATAGTTACCAGGCTGTGAACGACTACCTTTTTTGAATATTGGTATTACATTGGCTTTTTTCCAATCCACGGCACATCCCCAGACAAAAACGAATCTGAAAAGATGAGACACAGTGGTCTTGCTAGAACTGAACTAACCTCTTTAAAATCCTAGGATGCAATCCATCTGTCCTGGCGCTTTATTGATATTAACTTTGTCTAATTGATTCCGTACCATATCCTCGGTTATCCAATGTGAAACTCTTCATTTCCTCCCTGCACATTGTTACATCCCTACTGTAAGAATTCTCAACAGTACAAACCGATGTAAAAAAAACGGTTTAGCAGATTAGCCTTTTCGCATCCTCTACAACCACCTCAGCTCCATTATTTATGGTCCCACATTCTCAGTCCTCATTTTTTTACCATTTATATACTTAAAAACATTCTTGGGGTTGGACTTGCTTTGTTGCGCAATCCGTGTTTCATTTTCTATTTTAGCTAGTTAAATTGCTTTCTTGCACTCTTTATTACAACTTTTGAAGTCCCTGTAAGCCTGTTTGTGCCTTCTGCTTTCAAAATTTTAAAAGCCCTTTTCTTTTTTTCCATTTCCCTTTTTACCTGAGCATAAGCCATGCAGGAGTGAACCTAATTTTTTTACACTTTTTCCTAAAGGTACCGATTTGGAAATGTTATAGTTTAATATCCCTTTAAAAGTGTCCACATCTGCTCAGTATCTTTTACCTAGAAACAGTTCCCCCCAGTCTATGAGCAGGAGCGATTCCTTTAAAAGCATAAAATTAGCTTTCCTAAAGTTAAAAGTTTTTGTTAAGCCAGTGCACTTTAGTTTTCTGCAACCTATATTAAATGACACTATATCATGGTCACTATTCCCTAAGCTTCCCATTACCTTCATCTCCAAAATGAGCTCTGGGTTATTAGATATCACCAGATCCAACAACGCATTCTTTCTAGTAGGAACTTCTACCATCTGTGAAAGAAAATGCTCATATAGGAAATTTAAGAACTTTATACCTTTTGAGGTGCTGGCAGTTCCATTACTCCAATCTATTTCAGGGTAGTTAAAATCCCCCATAACCAGAACATGCCCCATACCAGCAGCCTTCGCCAACTGCATATGGAGATGCATTTCCACCTCTTCCCCGGCATTTGGCGGCTTATAACACACTCCAACAATTAATTTACCTACCTTCTTGCTTCCTGTACACAGTTCCACCCATAATGTTTCTGCCGCATCGTTTGCTCCCCCATCTATTCCATCTTTTAAATTTGGCTTCAATTCCTGTTTAACATACATACATACTCCTCCTCCTTTCTTATTAACTCGGTCATGTCTAAATAAGGAGTACCCTTCAATATTTACTGTCCAGTCGTGTGAATCATTAAGCCATGATTCTGCTATACCAATTACATCATACCTTTCCTTTAACGCTATTATTTCAAGTTCGCCGGTTTTTCCAGCCAGACTCCTTGCATTTGTAAACATACATTTTAGATTATCAATTGATTTACTTCCATACATGGTCGTACATGCCTCCTTATCCTCTATGCTCCCCCCTCCTCCTTCCAGACGGCTTTGCGCTAGTAGTGTAACAAAAACGCCCCTGAATTTTGGTGCCAAATATGGAACAAATTGATTGTGGCTCAGGGTAAATGAGGCCTTTGATGTTGTGACTGTAATATTTGCCAGTTCAGTACAAACCTGGAAAGACTATTTTTACCCACCTCCACCATAAACACTTCCCAGCCTACAGCTTCCTAGTCTATCGCTCAAGTCTACATGCACTACCCTATAGCTGGCCATATTTTGATTGACAGAATAGAAGTGTGCACGTCCTTGATCTCTGATTTTCTCCATTCATTTTAGGATTATTTGCAAATAGATTGGGCCGGTCAGTTCTTCTGACATGGCAACTAAGGCGTAATGGCGTAAGATAGGCACGATGTAATCTCTAAAAATTTTTAACAATTGTTTTTTTGCCACTGGGAGACTAATGTGTGTGAGGTTTCCATATCTTCCATCTTCATTTGTTGATTGAGGGGATGTTTTGTTGTCACACTCCACTGCATATCCTTAAAAGACCTAAAAAGTTGATTTCTTGTAATTGAGATAAATATTTAACAC
The DNA here is from genome assembly GCA_019447015.1 of Hymenochirus boettgeri. NCBI lineage: Eukaryota > Metazoa > Chordata > Amphibia > Anura > Pipidae > Hymenochirus > Hymenochirus boettgeri. The sequence continues at coordinate 327,401,850 of CM033469.1, forward strand.
CTTACGCGCCCTGTCTTCATATGGTGTGAAGGCATATAGTTGTAGGAACTTGGATTATGCCCCTAACAGGGTAATACTCATCATCCTGTAAAACAGGGTTTTTGTTGTATTTGTTTCCATACCTTATACATTTGAAGGTGGAGTACTGTTGAGGACTCTGTGTATTCCCCAAGTCTAGTGCTTGCTCGCTACCACTTCAGGCAGTAGAGCCAGTGGTAAAAATACTTGAGCTGTCCTGCAAAATAATAAAGTTGGAAGCTGGGTAGGGCCAATCTAGCTCTAGCCTTTATAGATTGTAGTGCACAAAGTTTCACTCTATGCCTACACGATCCCCATTAGACTGTTCAATTCCTTAAATAGCGATGATTGTAGGTATGTCAGAGTGTGCTGAAAGCCTACAATAGCTTGGGGGAGAATTATTTTTACCAGTTAATTCTGCCAGTAGATTATTAGGAGTGTTTTTCCACATTTTTTTTCCATTTGTAAAAGTGGAAGAATATTTACTTTATAGATTTTGTTGGGGGTTGTGTGTGTGATATGGATACCTAGGTATTTAAAGCTAGAGACTATTAGAATCAATTATGCCAACACCGTTGAGAATCAGGAGATGTCGATTGGGCAATATAGCTGATTTTGTCAATTTATGTACGGCCCAGAGTATGGGCTGAAGCTGGATATTACGTATATGTTGTTACTAAGACATATGTGGTCTGCTTAAGTATTATTGAGATCATACAATAAGACTAAGGGTACTGGTCAGTTAATTCAGGGTGAGTTTTTTGTATCGGGGTTTTGCTTAGTTTTCATAGCGTAGAATCTCTATTGTTAGGGCAAATGGTATATGGGAGAGAGGGGCACCCTGCCCAGTACTCTCTCAAAGGGGAATGAGGAAGTAGTTGACCACTTCCCTCTAATGCTTGCCCGGGGTTTGGTATTAGATTGATCACATCTGATGTACATAGGCCCAAAGCAAATCTCAGTAGGCCCGTCCACAGGTAGGCCCACTCCACTAGTCAAACTCTTTGTTAGCATCTAGAGGCAGAAACAATCTTTGGCCTGCATTGACATGGGTATATTTGTAAATATTATATTATTTTTTTGACTAATTTACCTGTACGTTAACCCAGTGATTTACCAAGCTCTTTGATCTATCTGATAGCCATAATGATATTAACAGCTATGATAATTTTAAGTTAAATTATATATCGGCAACATATAACCAAGATAAACCTATGTCTGTAGTAGGATTTAAACTAAAATCAAACTTTGAACAAAGCTTATTCTAGTAATAAAAAAAAAAAAACAGTGCTTGGTAAACTTTTTTAAAACCAATATTTGTATTAAAGGGAATGTCCACCCCTTATTTTAAAAAAAATGTAATAATTGAATATAGTTGGCAAGACCCTCAAAACCTAGTTTTCGTTTTGTTAATTTGTAAAAATAATTTTGCTGCCAACCAGAGCAATATAACTACAAGATCGCAATCCACCGCCGCTTCCTGTCTCTTCCACTCCTTTCTACTATCCACTGCAGCTGCTCTGTTCTTTTTGATTCCTGAGTAGTCGCAGTGGGAATGGCAGTCAGTAATTGGCTGTGATGTCACTGCCATGGCTGAGACTGACTGCCTTACCCCAGAAGTGCCAGAGAGCCACGGCGGTGGGATCGACAGCTTGAAGTATGATTTCTTACTGGGAGTATTACATTTTAACAAAACGGAAACTAGGTTATCAGGGGTTTCTGCCTAATATATGATTTTTTTTTTTTTACAAGGGTGGACATTCCTTTAAACATTCTATTTAAAATAATTCAGAGATGGTGTAGCCATTAAAAAATGAAAGGGTCATTATTTATACAATCTATAGACAAGCTATGGGATCACCGGTACACCATTCAGATAATAATGTATTTAGTAACCAAAAAAATGGGTTTGGAAAAGACTTACCATGATTCGAGTTTCAGTTTTGGTTGGTCCATCGTGCAACCAAGGATAATTCTAACATGAGAATTCACAGAAGGCTAAAGGATATAAAATATCACATAAGAAAACTGCAAACAATCGAATGTATATTTATGGTATTATATTTATAACAAAAAGAGAAAAAAGAGCAGATGCAACACTAAGATGCAAACTAAAAACCTTAATGTGCAGGGACTTCTACAATAAAAAAAGTTTAAAAAAACATCCTGCCTAATCTCCACAAGAGACCCAAATAGCTTAAAGAAATGAAGGACATTGGATAAAGAAATCGGATATGGGAGGGAACGTGGTAATTAGCCTAAACCCTGTACCTACATGAAGCAAATAAACAACTTAACAATCGTAATAATTTTCTATGCTTCTACAGACCCTACCTCTGTATGATTTACAAAAATTGGAAAGTCTTTTACTTATGAAAAAAATGGAGGTATCCTCTCAGAGAAGGAAGCCAAATATTTGTTTAGTCCGGAAGCCTACTATCCCTACATCTATATGTCCGAAATGCACAAGAAAAGAAGTGCCTCCTGGAAGACCTATCATTTGCAGGTATAGGGAGTTTAATTGAGCCTTCCGTATCTTTATAGACATGCATTTGCAAGATTTTGTAGTAGGTCTTAATCATACATAAAATATACCTCACATTTTATTTCCACTTTACAATCAGCAGCTGAGAAGAGGAGACATCTTGGCTACATGCGAGTAGAGTCTCTATATTCAAACATAGCACATTACAGATGGATTGAAAGCAGTGGAATATTTCCTGACACACGAGGTAGAAAATCCTAAGATATGTAATTTCCTACTAGCATTATTAGGCTTCTTTCTTAGACAAACTATTTTGTGTTTTAATAACAAAGCTGTATTCACAACAAAAGTACGGCTAGGGTGTCGTTGCGCACCGCGACACAAACCTTCTTATTAGGCTGGTGGGAGGAGGATAGTTAAACTTTGTCCACCTATAAATCACGTTAAACACTGGGCTAGGTATATAGATGACATTTTTATAGTTTGGATGGAGATAGACTATCTTTGGATCATTCCTTAATCTTCTGAATAACAACAATTTGAATATCTATTTAACTAGAGAAATCTCAGATACTCAAGTAAATTTCTAATTTAACAGTGAAAATAGATAGTCTTAAATTGGCTAAAAAATTGTACGGCAAGATACGCCTACTAACTTCTTACATTTCGCAGTGGCCCACCCTCAGAGCTGCTCAGGGGTATACCAAGGGGCAGTTCCTGAGGGTGAGAAAACTGCACCACAGACGCAGATTACAGTAGAGAATCGAAAGAGCTAGAAGCAGGTTTATGCAGAGGTTATCATCGTAATCTCCTTGAAAAAAACAAAAAAGAGACTGTTAGACTGACACAAACGAGCTTCTGAGACCTAGGACCCGTACCACAGATGGTTAAAAACACGCTTTATCCTCGATATAATACAGAATGGCCTTTTAATTAAAAAAATCTGATAGAAGCTGGCAAAACAATTTTGTTCTTTTCACAATATATTAAGAAAGACCCAGCAGTCACAGCAAAAGGGCACGGAATTAGCAAACCATCTTATGCACAGCTACTTTAAGATTCGAACTGAACGTTTAGGCAGAGGCTTCCGTTTGCAGTAGTTATCCATGTGATGACTGTAATTTCTCTATTTTATTGACAGAAATGACAAAATAGACAATCTGGAATGCACCAGGGGCAGATATTTCAAACATTAAGAAAATTTTCAACTGTAAATCTAAGAATGTGGTATATGGACTTGTCCTGTAATAAACTTTATGTGGGGAAAAGACCGAACAGATGATGAAATCACAGTTAAGCAAACATTTATCAGACTGGCAGAATGGACACTGGAGTAGAAGGCAAGCTATATGTAGTGTTTGTAGCACACTTTACCAAATTCCATAATGCTCCAGCAAAGGACTTACATTTTTGGAATTGATTCAATACATAATACTATAAGGGGTGGAGACCTGACCGAGAACTTTTTGGTGCAGAGACCGATGGATTTATATGTTGGACAGTAGAGTTCCTAAGGGACTGAATGAAGAATTTGATCTAACTCCATATATTTGACTTTATTCCAAATTATTATCCAGGTACACAGATATTATACTTACCGTGGAGAGTGTTGATCATACTACCAAGAGAATCACGGACTGCACTTCCTCTCAAAGACATTGTTCAACGGATTACACCTGTCTCATTCCTCAGTAACTTTTATTTTTATTTTGAAATGTTTGCCCACGATTGACTTTCAGATCTCTATTTGATAAGGTACACAGACATTATACCCACCTAGGAGATGATGATTGATCATACTTACCAAGTGGACTTTGTATGGCACTATCTACTTCAAAAAAAAAAAAAGAGCTCAGTGTAGCTCCGAAACATTAATAAAACAAATTGAAATTTAATAAGTAAGGTGTGCTCAGGATCAACTCTTCATTGTGACTATATTCAACAGCAGATTAGGCATCTGCATCCTTAGAAGCGCCGTTGATTGAAAAAGATATGGACCTAAGACTGAGTGGCAAGTGTGGTGTGTGTGTGTGTGTGTGTATGTGGGTGTATATATATATATATATAATATATATAATTTTCAAAGGTAAGAACTGGGCACTCCAAGGTCTTAACGATCCATTTATTAGATAAAGCAAAGTCGGAAAGAGAGTTTCTCATTACTAATTCCCTAAAGCCCCTATCAATTATCCATTATATGGATCCATAATCCATCATGGCTCCCCCGGGTTAGACCGATAGTGGCAGCAGTGGGTCCATCTTTAACCCATGACCATTTTCTTGGATGCGTTCTACACCTATTGTTAACAAATGGCATCATACTAAGAGATAGCCAACACCTCCTCGATATACTTAAAAACTTCTACATGATTTACTTCTGACATCATACTCATGACATGGTGATGTCAGTAATTTATATGCAATTATCCCCAAGTAGCCGGGGTGATTATATTGCAGGAAGGTCTGCTTGATTAAATCAGGGCATAAATCTCCTCCACCGAATTCCTTATGGATTATGATTGTTCTCCATGGAGAAAAACAACTTCAGATTTGAAGAAACGTTCTACCAACAAATAGCTGGAATGGCTATGGGCTCTAATATTGGTCCATCATTTGCTCACATCTTCATGGAGGACTTCGTAAAAATACAATCCCATGGGCGACACCGGATAATGTTATACAAAAGGTATAGATGACCTATTTTCCTGTGGAAGGGTTCGTGGAGGAATGTAACAATATTTGTTGATGAACTCAACTCTCTTGATACCCAGTGGGACTCACGATGAGCCAGTAGTGAATCCATTGACTTTTTGGACTCTTCGACTATATATACAAATGGTTGCATCAATTACATTGTTCACAAAGCCTACGGACTGTATATCCTTATGCATGCTAAAAGCTTTTACCCAGAACCCCAGAAGAAAAGGGGGTATCATTACTCCCCAAAGTTTACGGGTATTAAGAAATAACACAGATTACAATAATGCTTTATTGCAACTCAATGAGCTTAAGTCGAAGTTCTGGAGAGAAACTACAGCTGGTTGTGGTTACAGAAACAATTATAGGGTCATCACAATTGGTCCCTACATAAAAACAGTTTGAGTACAACTGATAACCATAAACAGGCACTTCCATTTATCAGCAATACTCCCATGAGGTGTAACTTGAAGCGTGTATTAAAAAGATGGGATATATTGACCAATGATCCCAATTTTCCCTTTGAAAACACGTCCCTTGGTACCCCTTGCTTACAGACGGGGGAAAACTTAGCAACATATGATGCGCACAGATTTTCGACAGACTACCCCTCTGACTAATAAAACATGGCTACCCAAAAGCAAAAATGGGTGCTTTAAATGCCACGGCTGTGTAGCTTGTAATGGAGCTCTTATTGGCCCTGACTTTCCTCCTCCACACCATGGGCGGAGAATTAAATATATTATATACATAATTACATGCCCAGCGGAAATATATGTGGGCAAGACCACCACGTGCCTTCGAGAACGCTGGCCACCATAGACTGGCCATCAGAATGAAGCCTCCGTCCAAGAAGGAAGATGGGATACAGCACTGCACCACGGACAAATATGGCAACAATCAGTGGCTCGTACTTTAAAATGTTGGCTTACCCTATAACCACTTTACCTGGATGGCAATAGATTATGAACCGATACGCGAGGGAGTGGATCGTAAAAAAGCGTTATTACAAAGAAATTAGATGGATCAGGAGACCTGACACTATATTCCCTAGGGTCTTAATGAACAATTGGCCCTTAGTTGTTTTGTTTAAATATATTCCCTTCAGTATTATGGACTTGGGTCTTTAATTATCTCCCGCTGGATTATAGGCCCCATCTGGTTTTTATTGAAAATTTTACTTATAATATGTTCTCTTCGTTCCTATTTATTTGGTTTTTATATTGAGGCTTTTATCCCTATGTTCACTTTTATTCTATTTTACTTATTTATTGCACTTGGACACTTTGTTGCCACTGCATGACACTTTATACATTGTTAGTACACTTGTCACTTTACTAGTAGCCTCTGTTTGATATTAGGTACTACTTTATCTGTAGCCAGATCCACACTGTCACTTTACACGACAGCTGCTTGCTGCCTTACCTAAGAGGTAATTCTTAGCACAATTGAGGCTATCACAGGTTGTGTTATATCCGAGCATCTGGGGAGCCTTTCTTCTATTTGTCGGAAGCAAGCGGGGGTAAGGGGTAGTCATACGGACCTCTTATTTAGCTATGTTGATTTCACTATATGGTCCAGCACCCCATGGTTTTAAATGCACTGAGGAGGGGAGCGGGTATAGTGGAGGGTTTTAGTCTTTTTAAACCACGGTTTGTTTTGTATCTGTAACCCTGAGGACGGCCCGTTAATGGGGGGCTGAAACGCGTTGGTTTGATACCGACTTGCTTTATCTAATAATGAATGTTAAGAAAAAAAAAAGGTTTGATACCGACTTTGCTTTATCTAATAAATGGATCGTTAAGACCTGGAGTGCCCAGTTCTTACCTTTGAATGTATCTTTTCCTACTGTCGGCACCAGGCTGTTTGTTGGGATCGAGTGCAGAGGAGAATCTGTCTCTTGTGTTATATACTGTATATTATAGCTTTTAAGTCCTAATAACATAACAAGCATCTAATGCAAATTTCAATTAACTACTGCCCTGCTTGCTACATATCATCTAAGTGAGGAAACATGGGACTATTGCTCAGAATGATGACAATGTATCAGTAACCCTATATCTTACCTGTGCATTGTACCATGATTCTTGCCTAAGTTGCAGGCAGGACCTAGGGTGCAAAATAATGTTTTTTCATGAGCCGTCGTCGTGTGTGTCCTCTTGCTGTTTAACTGAATGACCACACCAAAATCAGCTGTAATGACACATTGTGCTTATAAATGATAGTTTTCTCCTTAGACAGCCAATAGGAGAGGGTTGGTAAATTAGTAAAAACGTAAAAATAATAAATCATTCAATAAGGGAAAAGAGACACAAAAATAACTAAAGCCTATACTATGAATGGTTGATAAACAACAAAAAAATCCCCCAACTCAGAGTGGAGCAATGGGCTTATTCCAGTTTCTCTCACCGAACTGTATGGACCGTGAAATGCAGATGCAGATCCCCTGTACTTCTTTTTCTTTAAAGTGGTAGTTATACTCTCCTCACCAACCCTCAGTTAATAAACTGGGGTCTTACTTTTTCCTGAAAACAGCCCCGCATGCATGTATGAGACGACTTAAAGGGCTGTTGTTGAGCATTAAGGGTAAGATTCAGGGGTGAAGAATAACATTTTAAGTCCTCACTCCTAAGTTTTATTACCGGGAGGGGAGGGGGATATTTCTCCCTTATTTTGCATAATTGTAAGCAAAATATAACTTTTATATATTACATCAGTAGCACAATATTTACAAAATGTTGGAAACTGACAGTCTCCACATAACCAGTGGAAATATACATGCACTAGTTAGAGAGAGTGTAGCACTGTTTTGGGGGATAGAATCAGATAAAGTGTATCCATGGGAATGCCAGTAGGTAGGTCCATACTTGAGGTTGTTAAGACCCATAAATCACTTCTTCCCACTTTAGAGATTTTTACAGTAATGTGGTGTTAATCTGCTTCTACCATTAGGCAAATCCTGCCCCTTTAACTTCAATACCTGGTGGGGAAAAAAACAGAGGGGTCTCATTACAGACAAATACAGTCCCCTACATGTTAATGGTTCACTGTGACAGTGCATACAATTCATTGATAAGTTAGAGACCATCTGTTCATTACAACGCTACATTTCCTTAACATGAGCATCTTTAGTAAAAATGATGTTATCTGGTGATGTCTTGGTGAATAATGGCCTTTTTCGTGAAATACAGCAGGCCCTGGTGAGATTGACAAACCAGAGAATAAAACAGAATCTATCCAATATCTTTATTACTTATACAGTTCTTTGCAATGCCTGGAAACAGACGTTGTTAGACAAATGACAACTCGATTTCTAGATCACTATTCTTCCTGGGATGTCATTATTTACAAGGGATAAAGTATCACATGTGTATATATAGAGAGCCTTTCATTCCAATCTATGGCCAAGTATTCCTGGAATGTAGATTAATGCAGATTACCAATCCTTCCTGCAAGATCTTTCAAGATGTACTGGATCCATGCTGGGGGAGTATCTCTCGTACTGGTTGAAATTATGTTCATCTTTCATACAAAGATCCTCCTCCACAATCATACACAAGAATTAAAGGATAACTCCACCTCATAAGAACATCTTTAGAAATAATGGCTCTGTAAAATATGTTGATATATCATACTTTGTCCTATGAATTCATTACTGTATGCCTGTTATTCTTCGGATACCTCATGGAAACTGAGCCATTTAGAAACCTGTACTGAGCCTGGGCATGCTCAGGGTAGCGGATTAACATTCAGTCATTGGATGTGATGTCAACTGTCAAACCCAAAACTGACAGTGCTAACTGGAAGAACCAGAGAGAAGAGAAACGGGCAACAGGACCACTATTACCGTTTTGGGGGGTGATTACCTGTATGTAAGTTTTCATTTTGGGGCTGGACTTGCCCTTTAAAGATAGTTGCATATATAGAGATAGATAGATAGATAGAGAAAGATAAGAAGCTGCGGCACTCACAGGTTATAAGAGCTAAGGAAACGGTCAGAAACAATTTCAAAAAACTAATTCAGACAAGGATGTAGTCAGACTTCACATGGAATACAATCCTAGAAGTCCAATTTTCTTCCAAGAAGAAAATTGTCAATCATCATTGGGAAATAGTAGAAAAGACAACTCCTCTGTTTAAGGTACTTCTATCCAACACACTTTTAAACGAAGTCGCTCGTTGTGGAACATGTTAGTCAACACAGACATACTCAATGCAGAAAATAACCAAGGAAAAGTTATAGGTGCCCAAATGCACCACATGCAATGGTGTTGTCGGAAACTCTTTCCCTCACCCACCTACTGGTAAATGCATTAAAATTAAGGGCAGATTCTCTTGCACCAGCTGTAATGTTATATATTACATTGTATGTCCGTGTGGACTTTTTATATTAGAAAAACTACCACCACACTTAAGAGAACGTTGGCCAACCACCGAACGTCCATCAGACAAGCCGGCTAAAAAAGAAAAGATTTCTAGTAAATACGGGTGACATGGCAGTGGCCAAACATGTAGTTTACTAACCATCACATAGGTAGCCTGCGCTGGATGATCATCGACGGCCTACCTGGGAATGCTGCAACAAAAGGACACTATGAAAACATCTTATTACAATGAGAGTCTAAATGGATTTGTCAATTAGGCACTATGACCCCTCGTGGTTTGAACGAACAATGGTCACTACAATGCTTTTTATGACCTTTAGGATGTTATGATTTGTTACCACATTCTTTTCAGGTGTATTAACTCCTTTTTCGGCTTTTACATATCTGACTTATAAATTAAAGCATAGACTCTACCAAATGACCTACTAGGTAGCTAGCTATGTTCCATTCTCGTTTACAGAAAGATACTATGTATACCTATAGTGCGAAGGTCTTGCCATTTTTTGACAATATTTATTATTTTTTGTTTCTATCTCTGACTTTAGTTATTGTAACAACTCTGCCTTACATCTTGTCATAATTTTTTTTTTGTGTCCATTTCTTAATAGCTCATTTTTATATTAGATGACATTTTGCTTGTCGGCATTGTTTGACTTGTCTCTACTACATTCTAGTTAATGTGGACCGTACATAGCACATTTTTTACCCAGTTTTTGCCTCCTGGTTTTACCTACTATAATATTTATTATTGGTACAATTCTAACTTATTAGTCATATTGACAATACCGTTAGGTATTTGTCCACCTAACTATGTTATGGTTAATGAGGTGATTTTATTAAGTATTTAGTAGTTACAGTAGAATATATTTTTGTATATATTGTTAATTATTATAAATTTTATGGTTAATAAGCACTTGACATTTTTAGCACGTCAGCACTTTATATATAGTAATCTTTCCACATGGTGTTTCCGTTTTAAGCGATTTACAATTCACATAGCTGCAGTCATCTTGTTATGCTCCTCTATTTTTTATTCTCCATTACTTGTGCCACTGGTTTACTTTTAATCTTTGATCTGTTAGTGCCCTCTAAAGGGTTTTTCGGGACACACCCCTTAGCACAGATTGCGTACACATGCCCTCCCCTTCAGTGATGAAGGATCGCTGATGTACTTGCTCACGCCGCCTCACTCGTGTTGATTAATGTAAACCTCCATGTTATTGTGTTTGGATATTCTGAGACGGCCCCGTGTTTGGGGCGGAAACATGTAACCTCCATGTGTAATAAACTTGTTTGAGAGACCTGTGAGTGCCGCCGTCTTATCTTTCTCTATAATCCTTGGATTGGCACCCAGGCTTGTGATGAATATATTGGAGTGCCCGTGAATATTATATATATATATATATATATATATATATATATATATAGGTAGCACTGACCGCTAGCTGATTGCGATGCCTGGGTGCTCTCCTATGTAGAGAAATGTAGTCACTGGATGATGGAAGGGGCATTCTGAATTTAAAGTTATTTTTGATTACCACAAGACCAGGAGTGCTCCCTTCCATCATCCAGTGACTCTATATATATATATATATATTATTATATATATATACACACACAAATACAAGGATATGCAGCTCAAACTTTATTTAAATTACTTTCAGGTGCGGTGTTAAGGAGTACCGGCAATTTATACATTACACTAAAGTTCTCCAGCACTCAACTAACATATAAGCATAAATTAATTAGATATCACAATCAAACATATATGCAAGCAACGAAGGGTAATTACCTGCACTAAGTTAAAATGGTACCTTTAGTTACATTGTTTGTACAAACTGGTCAGCTGATGCGCCACTTCAGGCAGTATCCCAGCATCAGTCCTAACCTAAGAGTAAAGTTCAATCCCTGGGGAACAAGACCATACCTGCTTCTCTATTTAGTATGACCTATACCGGGAAACATGGGAGCTTACAGAGCTTCTAAACCTTCTTTTTATCTGGACTGCCTTAAAGGCACATACAATACTATGTCCACCACTAGTGTTGAGTTTCTGACGTTCGGATTTTCTGTACATAATGATAACTCATCACATCACTGTTCGTAAGCCGACGGCCAGTAATTCACTACTCACATACACAAGTGCACATCCTCCTGCCTTGAGAAGTTCGATACCCAGGGGGCAGTTCCTCAGAATTCGTAGGAACTGTAACCTTGATACCGATTTTTGCACCCCAAACATTAACTCCGCCAGAGATTTTGTATAGAGGCTACCCTAGGAGGTTGATAGATCAGGAATACCATAGGGCTGCCATCTTACTCAAGTTGATCTTCTCAAACAAGAGATGCACTCCATGGTGGTACTATTCATTACATTACGACATATGGTAGAGAATGGGATGGACTTAACAGGGCATTGGCCAAATCTTGGCATTGATAAAAATGATTCCATTGTTGGCGATATCTTACAGACAGACCACTCTATGACCCCTCGAAAATGCTGCAGTCTTGCCGACATGCTCACCCAACAGCACCTATACCAAAAAGACATTGAGAAAACTGGAGGTTCTTCTTTGATTGGGACGTACCCTGTGGGCGATGTTGTTAATGCCAGTTTATGTCTAAGAGTACTGAGGTACGAGACTCTAGGGGCATAAAAAGCTACAAATTGACACAATATTTCAAACTGTAGGACTGAAGGAGTAATATATGCCATACGTTGCCCTTGCTCATCCTAATATAGGTAAAACTAAGCAAATGATTAAACAGAGACTGGCTAAACATTTCTCTGACATTAGACTGGCTGACTGCAACAGACTTGATGGAAAAACCCTACCTCAGTTGCTGCTCACTTCTTAAGACACATGGGGGGTCCTACAGAGACCTTCAGATTTTTGGTCTTGAAAAAGTGAACCTGACAGTTCGGGGTGGGGTGACTTGATAAAAGATACTTGTAGAGAAAGCCGCTGGATATACTCCCTTAAGACCATCCATCCGAGGTCTTAATGAAATGCTGGACTTTACTCCTTTCTGTGATTTTGACAGCATCTTGAAATACTAATTTGGTGTCTGACATCCCTATGTATATTTCAGTAGACTCTCTCTACAAAGAGATATATATCCATACCGTGGAAGACTTCCCCACATACATCTGGAATATCTGGAGGCCCCACTTCCTATCAACAATTTCTTCACTCTTCACGCTTTTCTACTAACCAACATTTACCTCCAGCTAATTAATTATTCAAGATTATAGATCATGGAGTTTGGATTTATTGCTGCCTTGGTCACTGAAAACTCATTTGCTAACTTCTCTACCTTACAAGGTATATCAATATCTGGATTGGACTCTATTGAGCTTGACGTTTCCATTATGGATACATACTAATTTGAATGGATTTTCCTTCGAATTTACAATTTACCGTTTATACTATATATTCATCTTTTACTATTTGAAAAACCATTATTACCTGAACGGTACTCTGTGGATGTCTCACACAGGTTATAGTTTGTCCCTATACATTGGACACTTTCTATTAACTTGGATCCATTGGATACTCACATTATGAGTCTATGTGGGCCTACTACGTGGAGATTTTATCCTCTATGGATTACTTGAACACACTTATCTATTACTATTTACTACTTACCATGGTTATTACTGTCTGTTTATAGCTGTTTATAGCTGAACACTATCTAAACATTTGCAGATTGTTTGTCATTATTGTTATTTTATTTTATGTATTTTATTGCTACTAGCCACTTTGTTGGGATGACCTTTGACGCACGACTTGCCCTGTCCCTTTCTGATTCACCGAGTGGTTCCGTACCTTAGTACGTCGTGTCCTCAGTACGTTTTGTTCATGTTGTATTATCATGCTATTACGCTGATCGCTATCACGATACGACGTCATCACGCATATACGTGATGACGTGCATTTGTGCGGCGGGGGCTCTATAAGGTGGTTGTGTTTTGTTTCACTACGCTGTTGAGAAAGTCCATCGCTCGGACGAAACGCGTTCGGCGTTCATCTCCCTCGTTTGTAGCTCTCTCTAGTCATGGACCCCCTGGCTGTGTCTGCAGCATTCTAGACAGATAAGTCTATATTGAATTGAGACTGGTCCTGACTGAAAGACATGTGTGGTGAGGGCTTATACCTGTGCATTGTTCAATTAACCATTTTTCACTTTACTATTATATTGAGTGGGATTCTTCATATGTGATTTTAACACATTTTACTCTATGTATGTCCTGTATCTTTGTACCCCATTTTTGACCTTTATGGTCCTACTAATAAAGGGTCTTTTAGCATATGTAGTAATCCTTGAGTGCGGTATGCTCTTTTCCTGTTCTTTAGATGCCTTAAAGGGGCGGGGAATAAATTTACTCAGGGAGCAAGCATATATAGAGCTTAGCCTTATTGCCCTTTATTTATACAAATACCAGGATATGCACTCAAACCTTAATTTTAAATACTTTCAGGTGCGGTGCAAAGGAGTACCGGCAATTTATACATTACACTAAATAAAGAGAGTGCAGGTATGGTCTTGTTCCCCAGGGATTGTACTTTACTCATTAGGGTAGGACTGATGCTGGGATACTGCCTTGAAGTAGTGCATCAGCTAACGAAGTTTGTACAAACAATGTAACTAAAGGTTCCATTTTAACTTAGTGCAGGTAATCACCCTTCATTGCTTGCATATTTGTTTGATTGTGATATCTAATTAATTTATGCTTAATGTATAGTTGAGTGCTGGAGACTTTGTGTGTGTGTGTGTGTGTGTGTGTGTATATATATATATATATATATAATGTATGAAACGGTGGAGGCACTCACAGGTCTTTATTCTCAGCAAGCGTGTTTATTCAAAAACAGAAGTTGACATGTTTCCGCTCCGTAACTGGAGCCGTCTTCTATATATATATAAAAATACAAGATAACAAACGCACTCACGGACAATGGGGTTTATTCACCCAATAAGGTAACATGTTCCACCCTTAGAGCGGGGCCGTCTTACGGATATCTGAAGCATAGTGACATACATAGTTAAATACCATTTATCACCAATCTTGAAGGGGGAGTGAGTCAGTGACCTTACTATATGGAGGGGTGTGTAACGTGACATCACCATTAAAGGACCAAAACCTCAATATTAAAGTGCTATCATGATTAAAAAAGTGACGAGTGCATTTAACGGTTAAAAAGACAAAATATATATATTGGGTAGTGATACTTTGAAATCTCATATATACATGCAACAGGAACATATCATAGGGTGGTCTGCTGTGGTTGATGTACAAGATATTAAATATATATCTATATATTGCTCTGCGATCGTATATTCACAAACATCGTTGTACAATATGCCCACCATTTCTACAATATCATGTGGTAGTGAAATACCAATATAATATGCATGGCGATATACAATTGCGGTTAGCTACGGTATTTAGAGATGCAATTTCTCGGACACCTTTCTTTGATGCTTGTATAAAAGACATTTTTTCTGGTTACTGTCCATTAGAAAATAAGTCTTTTGATGGTTTCTTTTTTTTTTTTTTCTAGCAGATGTTTACATTTTGTATAAATACATTTAGTCGTTTCTATCTGCAAAAACATATACAAAACTAACCTTAGCAAATCAAAAATGGTGTATGTGCTTATTAATAACCGAGACATCTTTTTATTTCTAAATGAAATTACAATACTCTCCATGTGGTACAGATGAACAGTTATTTGTCCTTGAGCGCTTGATTAGTGTATAACGGTAAATTAGAATTAATCACATAACAATGTTAAAGGGCATGTCCACCCCCAAAACTATAATTTAACCCACTAGGCCCCACTATGGTGTGAGTAAAATCCTTACCTTACAATCCCAGCTCCAAATGGTTAACCTGTAATGTCCCCCCAAAGTCTAAAGAACTGGCCACCAGGAGCCTGGCCGAGTCTATATAGGACTCTGCCTCCTGATTCCTCGGGAGAATTTTGCCATGGGCACTGCAGCCCCCCCCCATCTCCTCTCCCTCCCCCTAGCATAAACCCCTTTGGTATACTGTAGGGCTTCCTCCCCCGCCCCAACCACTATTACTTTTTACAGAAAATCCCCCGAACTTTAGTCCATACCTCACTCCTCCGGCGTTCTCCACTGCCAGCAGCCACGACCGTGATTGGCTGCCTCTCCGCCAATCACGGAAGTGGCTGCGGTCCGCTTGCAGTTTCATGCAAGCAAGAGGGCTGGGACAGTACCCCGGAGAAAAGAGGTAAGGTAAGTAATGATCTGGGAAGTTTCTGCTAAAAGTAATATAGCTGTTGAGGCTGGGGGAGGGAGACGTGCCAAATGTAGGATCCAATACAGGGGATGTACCACAAGGACTCTAAAATGTCATGTTCCCGAGCACCTGAGAGACCTAAAGAATGGGAACCAAAAAAGTCCAGTAGCCCGACATTTTCACCTATGTAATGGTGGTACCAGAACCAATTAAAGGTACAAGGACTCCAACAGGTTAAAATTAACAATAGAAATGCTAACAGAATGGCAACCCTTAGGAAACAGGAGTTCAAATGGATTTTGAATTAGCCACTAGGATGCCTAAAGGATTGAACTCCATTTCTGATGTGATGTGTTATATTGATTAATGTACTAGTTTTCTGTATAAGGTTTTCTCATCTTATGTGGCATACTCAGTTTATCTTATATATTTATTCAGAATATAGGATACCCTATATAAATAAGGTTGTTTTATATAGAATTTTTGCTCCTACCTATATATTAATATTAAACCTTTTGGGACAGAACAGTATGTTTTTTCCCGTTTTCTTTTTTTTACCGATTTAGTGACCACTTATGAATATATTCTTAGAATGATGGAACCGATAGGATTTGATACATGTGTCGTTGGGGTTCATCTAAGGTTCTATACAATGTGGTGGTCACGATATGTACAATGTTACCATCTATATGGATACTTGCCCACCAATATGTGTGAGAGCTCTGTTTAAGTGCCGAATTTGTTTTTAGTGTTTTATGTATTGGCTCATGTTGCACGGGAGGGTAAGGTATGAGGAGGGGTCTTATCTAGGGGCTCTTTTCCCTTTTGGTCCGCGCCTATGGGAGGTGTGTCTTGGTTCCCTCATGACGTGACCTGGTTGTGCGTCTGAGACCCTCCCACCATTTGACCATTACCATAGTAACATAGTAAATAGTAATTAGGTTGAAAAAGACATTCGTCCATCAAGTCCAAACTATTCACTTTTTTTTTTTTTTTTAACCCTACCTAACAGTTGATCCAGAGGAAGGCAAAAAACCCCAGCTAAAAAAGGGGGGAAAAAATTCCTTCCTGACTCCAAACGGCAATCGGAAAGTATCCCTGGATCAACCAGATCTATATGCATTAATACCAGAATTCTCAATATTTTTTAGTTTTAGAAACTTATCCAGGCCTTTTTTAAAGTTATTCAATGAACTTGCCATTACCACCTCTGCTGGAAGACAGTTCCACAGTTTCACCGTTCCACTGTAAAGAAACCTCTCCTACATGAAGATGAAACTTTTTTCTTCCAACCTTAAAGGATGTCCACGAGTCCTCTGATATGACCTATCAGTGAACAATGCACCAGAGAGTTCACTGTATGGGCCATTAATATATTTGTATAAGGTTATCATGTCCCACGCAACCGCCGCTTCTCCAATGTAACAGCCCTAACTTGTCTAATCTGCCTGCATATTCAAGCCCCTCCATTCCCCTTATTAATTTAGTTGCCCTTCTCTGAACTGCCTCATTTCCAAGATGTCCCTTTTGTATATGGGATTCCAAAACTGCACCGCATATTCCAAATGTGGCCTTACCAGTGCCTTGTAAAGAGGGAGAATAATATTTTTCTCTCTTGATTCCATTCCCCTCTTATACAAGACAATATCTTGCTAGCTCTAGCTGTTGCTACCTGGCATTGTTTGCTACAGCTAAGTCTGTTATCTACCAGAACCCCCAAATCTTTTTCCATTTCAGATGCACTTACACAGAGTTATTAGGTGTGTAGGTGGCACAGGGAATAAAATCCCAAATGCATCACCTTACATTTTCAACATTGATCTCATCTGCCATTCTGCTGCCCATTTTGATATCTATCTAGGTCTGCTTGCAGCACTTGCACATCATTGGAAGTTTCCAAAGTCTGCATAATTTAGTGTCATCAGCAAACACAGAGACCTTGCTCTCAATGCCCCCTTCTAAGTCATTTATAAACAGATAAACAGAAGCGGCCCCAGTACAGAACCCTGAGGAACTCCGCTTAGACTTTAGCCCACATAGATGTAGCTCCATAACCACCACTCTCTGTTTGCGGTCCAATAACCAGTTCTCTATCCATGAAACATGTTTTCTTCAAGGCCAACAGTCCTCAGTTTATACATTAGTCGCCTATGTGGCACAGTATCAAAGGCTTTTGCAATCCAAATATACCACATCCACAGCTGTGCCTGAATCTAATTCTTACTCACTTCTTCATTAAAACCAATTAAATTTGTCTGGCATGATCTATTTCTCATAAATCCATGCTGACTACTACTAATAAGATGATCACTGGAGACAAAGTCAAGAGATGATCCCTTAACAAGTTTCCATCACCTTCCCTACCTGATGTTAGGCTTACAGGTCTATAGTTACAGGCTGTGAACGACTACCTTTTTTGAATATTGGTATTACATTGGCTTTTTTTCAATCCAGCGGCACATCCCCAGACAAAAACGAATCTGAAAAGATGAGACACAGTGGTCTTGCTAGAACTGAACTAAGCTCTTTTAAATCCTAGGATGCAATCCATCGGTCCTGGCGCTTTATTGATATAACTTTGTCTAATTGATTCCGTACCATATCCTCTGTTCCAATGTGAAAACTCTTCATTTCCTCCCTGCACATTGTTACAATCCCTACTGTAAGAATTCTCAACAGTACAAACCGATGTAAAAAAAACGGTAGCAGATTAGCCTTTTCGGCATCCTCTACAACCACCTCAGCTCCATTATTAATGGTCCCACATTCTCAGTCCTCATTTTTTTACCATTTATATACTTAAAAAACATCTTGGGGTTGGACTTGCTTTGTTCGGCAATCCGTGTTTCATTTTCTATTTTAGCTAGTTTAATGCTTTCTTGCACTCTTATTACAACTTTTGAATCCCTGTAAGCCTGTTGTGCCTTCTGCTTTCAAATTTTAAAAGCCCTTTTCTTTTTTTCCATTTCCCTTTTTACCTGAGCATTAGCCATGCAGGAGTGGACCTAATTTTTTACACTTGTTTCCTAAAGGTACCGATTTGGAAATGTTATAGTTTAATATCCCTTTAAAAGTGGTCCACATCTGTCAGTATCTTTACCTAAAACAGTTCCCCCCAGTCTATGAGCAGGAGCGATTCCTTTAAAAGCATAAAATTAGCTTTCCTAAAGTTAAAAGTTTTTGTTAAGCCAGTGCACTTTAGTTTCTGCAACCTATATAAATGACACTATATCATGGTCACTATTCCCTAAGCTTCCCATTACCTTTATCTCCAAAATGAGCTCTGGGTATTAGATATCACCAGATCCAACAACGCATTCTTTCTAGTAGGGACTTCTAACCATCTGTGAAAGAAAATGCTCATATAGGAAATTTAAGAACTTTATACCTTTTGAGGTGCTGGCAGTTCCATTACTCCAATCTATTTCAGGGTAGTTAAAATCCCATAACCAGAACATGCCCATACCAGCAGCCTTCGCCAACTGCATATGGAGATGCATTTCCACCTCTCCCCGGCATTTGGCGGCTTATAACACACTCAACAATTAATTACCTACCTTCTTGCTTCCTGTACACAGTTCCACCCATAATGTTTCTGCCGCATCGTTTGCTCCCCCATCTATTCCATCTTTTAAATTTGGCTTCAATTCCTGTTTAACATACATACATACTCCTCCTCCTTTCTTATTAACTCGGTCATGTCTAAATAAGGAGTACCCTTCAATATTTACTGTCCAGTCGTGTGAATCATTAAGCCATGATTCTGCTATACCAATTACATCATACCTTTCCTTCTACCCTTCTGGAGCATAAATTAGCGCCTACAGGACGGGGTTGTCACCTATGATTTAAGGGCTAAGGTAAACCCGAAATGCATCAGGGTATCCCTGCCATCAGGAAATTGTGTTTTGTTTAAATGGTTGACAATAAAATGTGTATGAAGTTTTAAAGAAGCTGCGTTGGCTGTCCTATTCTGGGGTGTGCCGGGCTCTTCAGTGTTTATCACGTGACTTCCTGGGGGAGGGAGACCTACATTATATCAAAATTCTGAAAAAGGGGTGGACGTGCCCTTTAAACACAGGATTCATTTCCTATATAAAGCAATGCAAGTTGGAAAACAGTGACTAGTAATGTAGTAGAGACCCCAAATGTTCCTGGTCAGTCCCTTTGTTCCTTTGCAATCCTACATCTGCCTCCTACAGTTAATGCTCTGCATTTTACAATGCTTTTTTTATTTTGTACTGCATTTTTAAAATAACAGCACTGGCCATAGAGTACCGCTGTGTTCTTTACAATAGTGGTATTGTATTCCTGCAGTCATTCATTTGTTACTACAGATGTAAAATGACATGGTTGCATTTGCCAGCATTGTAAAATACTAAAAAGATAGCTATTTTACAGTGGCATCCATATTTTGCACCTTGGTCATTAAAGAACAGCTGCTATGCAAAATACTGATTCCATGCTGAATTTTGCTACCCTTTGGTATAAACCATAGAATACCGCTTTGATCTTTAATGACCACAGTAATTTTTGTCTGTGGTGTTATTTTGGCGACCACGGACCTAGAATATTGTCATGAATTAACAATACTGCGGGTTTATAAATAGAACCCTAAGTAATACATTTATTTGCTCTCAACAGGCTTGGGTTTATTATCACAGTTAGATTTCAGCCATTAACCTGTAACATTGAAAAAATTATGTCCTTGCCAAGAATAACGTATAATGTTTGTTGAAGATTGCGTTGTGCCACCAAATTAGATGTATAAGGAGTGTTTTTCAAGTGTGTGTGTGTTAACCAATACTGTATAGTAATGATTAAAGAGGGTTTTGTAGGCTTTGGGCTAAATCTATGATTTGTGACTTTTACATCAAGCAACATCAAAAAGTAAGGCATTAAATAAACACATTGATAGCCTGAGTCACCACTTTCCAGACAAGCTATGTAGTTTGTTCACAGAACACCTTCATAAAAATTGTAGCTCATAGACAGCTTGCCACAGTAAGTGACTTGAACAGATTGCAGATGCATCATATTTAGCTATTTATCAAATAGACATGACCTGGATTACATGATAGATGAGCTTGTTAATATTCTGTGGACAGACAAATTCATTATTTTCCTAAGCTTTTATAATTACAGTCCTTGTTTAATTACTCTATAAAGCACAAGGTGCCAGTAGTAAGAGAGATGTCTTGATGACTAGATGGTGCAGATGAAGTATGTGGATTGCAGGATTCCAATAGGAATATGTCTTAACCTTCTATTATGGGTTCAAGAGCCATATTTATAAAGGCATGGTATTTTGCATGGGGGGGGCAGTTGTCTTGGAGTGACTCTCTGTGTATAAACCAAGGAATGCACAAATTTGAAAAATTGGGGTATCTCAGAGACCAGGAACATACATAAGGGTATATACTGCCCGGCATCTCCATCAGTAATTGGCTGAGACACGATGTCTCAGCCAATCTCTGATGCAGATGCCGGTCCAGCCGCTTCTACTTGCTTCCATGCAAAGAAAAGTCATGGGAGGCAAGCAGAACACAGCAAGGGCATGAGGGCTTGTAAGTATGTATAGAGGCCGATTTCAAAACTCTAAACCTAGTGAGGTCTAGGTTTTGAGGGGTCTTCTGTTTACAGAAAGTTTTGTTGAGAGGGTGGATTATAATATATAATGTACCCCTACATTTCCAACAACTGCAGGTTTATAAATTGAGCCCCAGGTGAGCAATACACAACATATTTTTACTGCATTTAATACACCCCTGTGGCAATGGTTATTGCACCACTACCTAGTTACTTGAATCAATTTATTATGTTTACTAGAGATGTCCGAACTTCGAAAAATCCGGTCCGCGCGAGGATCCGCGGATTTTCGAAAAAATCCGTAAATTAGAAAATCCGCGAGCGGACCCGTTAAAACGTATTAAAATGAAACTTCGGCAAAATCCGCATTAAAAGTGGTCTAAATAGCCTTGTTAATGTACACTTAATCACTCAGGGACCTGGGTAATGTCCTTAGAAACACGTATCAATGCCTACAATACCTAAAAATTACAGTCCGCTAGCGAGAACGGTATTTTTCGAAAATACGAGGATTTCCGTAAAAACGAGGACCTCCGTAAACCCGCGGATCTCCGAAAAACGAGGATTCCCGTAAAAACGTGTAATCATGTTAGCTGCCATTGGCTAATTTGGGTCATGTGGCTTGCTTCGTCTTGAAAATAATCCCCAAAAATTCGAATTTACAAGAATTTCTCGCGTAATTACGAGGATCTTCGGTTTTTCCTGGTCCCGGAAGATCGCAGATTCTCGTAATTGCGGAGATACTCGTATTTTCGAAAATTTTCGTAAAAAAAAAAATCCACGGTTCGGAAGTTTGGAAGGCGGAAAATCCGGAATAATCCGCCGTTCGCGGACGGGATAAATCCGCGGCGGATCCCGGTTCAGGTCCGCGAACCGGCCATCTCTAATGTTTACTATTGACTAGATTGGTTTTATGCATGTGTTTATAGAAAACAAAGTTTTTTTACTTCTCATCTACAGCTATTATAGCAGAGTTTGGTTTCTTACGGAATTACATAATTCTGACTTTATAATTAATTACTTTAGATTTGTATGCAGATTCCTTGTACCATTACACAATCAAAATCTGATTAATAGGATGAAGTTTTTAATTTCAGATATTTATGCATCCGATCTAGACTGCTTTATACACAATACTGAAACTGGGTTTAATTACCATAAAGAAATGAGCACACAAACCAGGTTTGGTCCCATTAGAAAAGAATTTGGAGACACAGAATGTAATTAAAATGCATTTTTCTAGTTTCCAACATTCTAATTGGTTATTAGAGGAAAAGAAACACGGTTAAGATTTCTTTGAAGTTCCAAGAAAAGTAAATTTTATTATTATTGCTATTATTATAAAAACTAGAGGTAGGACATTGACCAACCAAGAACCCATGTGCCATAAACCTAAAACCACCAAATTCGAACAAGACATTAGTAAACAAGCCAGGTACTAAGTCTTCCTGTGATCATCTTGTTATGTTAATTATACTTATGCAGTAACAGACTATTTTCTGGCTCCTCCCACAGTTATTAGTACTGACATTTTACCATCTCTTACATAAGAGAACATATTGTAATGAAGGAGAGGGAGCTGGAAAACTGCATGTTACTGCAAGAAAGCAGTCAGTTACTACATTAGTATAATTTTCTTTTAATAGATACAGTACATTATTTTAAGTAACATACCTCTATTATACATAAATATAGAAATTTAGGAATACAGGACTCATAAATGAATCTTGAAATGCAGCACCATTTCACTCATTATTCTGGATTAGGTTAGATTAGGCTTTTACAAATTCATACCAGTGTTATATCTGCAATGCATGGCAAAGACCCTAAAACATTGTGGACATATGGGCCATTTGTTTAAAGGGCATGCCCACCCCCAAAACTAAAATTTATCCCATTACTGGCTCCACTTTATAGTATTCAAAAATCTTTACTTACTCTGCTCCAAATAGTTCTCCTACAGTGCTTGTTCAAAGTTCCAGAAAGTGTAGGAGCTGTCCCTGCTTCTTGCTTGTCCTCTTAGAGGTTTCTGGCATGCGCAGGGCAGCCCTTTTCTCCTCCCCTCCCTCCATCCAGATCCAGGGAGGGGGAAACAGCAGAAATGTACTTACACTTCATTCCCTCAGCTCTCTGCATTGCTGGCAGATGGTCCGGCCCCTCCCCGCTTGCAACAACTTCCAGCAAGCAGAGGGCCGGGAACAGAGCACCGGGGGAACAAAGGACTGTAAGTACATTTCTGCTGCTTCTTTTACAAAACAAAATTGATGTTTGGGGGCGAGTTACACTACAACAAAAGTTTTTTTTTCAGGGTGGAGAAACCCTTTAAAGGAATAGTTCAAACCAAAAAGTGAACTATTCCTTTAAAGCAGTGATTGAAGACCGGGAGGTAAAGGACCGAAGGTAAGTTTAATTACCTCACGCACGATCCACGGCTGTTCCATTGATAACTGCTGACTGCTTCCTGGTTTAATTTACTATAGCGCGCAATATCGCGCATGCGCGCTATAGTGCAACTAAACCAGGAAGCAGTCGGCAGTTGTCAATGGAGCAGCGGTGCATCGTGCGCGAGGTAATTAAACTTACCTTTGGTCCTGGATCCTGGTGAAGTGATTGAAGAACAGAAGGTAAGGAATAGGTCCTTTACCTCCCGGTCTTCAATCACTGCTTTAAAGGAATAGTTTACTTTGTGTGAACTATTCCTTTAAAGAACTCATTATCATTTTTAAGCATTTTTAAGGCTAGGTACACTCAGGACGAGATTTTTACTGGCTGACCTTTCACTGTCGGTTGCTGCAAAAGTAGCCACAGTTGATCTATAAAATGCATTTGGCTTTGCAGGCCAAATGCATTTTATAGATCAACTGTGAAAATTAGTGTTTAATAAAAGCCCTTCTGTTAAACTTTTTAAAATGAACCCTGGATCACATCTCTATGTAAAACTTGAGAAGTTATATTCCTGGAAATGTTTAGCAATATATCTTCCTGAAACCTCCTGCTTATAGCCATGTGACCAAACACTGGCTGCATTAATAGGCTATATTATAGAACTGTGTTGTAAAATGCCAACTATGGTGCAAAATACCATTATGGCAGTATGGTCCCATTGCTGAAGTGATTTTCTCCATCCCTAATGTAAAATAACTACTGGTGAATACTGATAGAGCAATTGTTATTTTATAGCCACATCATTATATTTTTACGACAGTCATAAAATAATAATCCCATTGATAAAGGAGCACTCTGTATTTTCCATTATTGCTCCTTTATAAATACAGCCCTAAGTTATGGGAGCACCCACACAGCTAAGCGTCAAGCCTGAAAGCAAAAGGTGGCAAAAGTCTGTTACAGGATGATACTGTAATAGACATCCTACCCTGCCATTTGAGGCTTCCGTGCAGGGTGTGGGAAGGGGGCGTGACATCACATTTGTCATTTAGGGGTGGAGGGAGGCAGGGTTAGGTGGTGGTCCAGGGGCGGGGTGAGCAAAAGGGGCGTGGATGGGAGATTAGAGTCTCCTCGCGGGAGTCTGGGGTGGTCATACAGGAAGGGTGGGATACCTGCTGTAAGTATACTTTAACCAGAAGACTCCCTTGAGTTTGTCTCGACAAACAAAGCCAATGTTATAAAGCTTCTTACTACCTGTCTGCAATACAGCCCTAGCTAGAAGGATAGGAAGCAAAATAGAGCAATGACATTAAGCGTACACAATGAGTATTCACGCGGATTCTCAGTGGCAGCTTTTTTTTTTAATCTGAACTTTATTGAAAATTTGGTTTTACATTAAAGAAAATATTACACAAAAAAACTAAAATCGAATATATTGAAAAACATCAGCAAATTTTGTGTTTTACTGATCAGTACAACTTGGATTTCCAGCAAATGCTTACAGGTAAGGCTAGGTCCAGATGAACGGCTGTGCACCATTCTCGCTAGCAGTTCCAGATGTTTGCTGCTAGGAAATGTTGCATGCAGCATTTTCCTACCGGTAACACTCAGAAACCGTTAGTGACAACGCTTCACAGCTGTTCATCTGGACCTAGTGATGAAGGTCTAATAATAAAGTTCAGGTGATTTCCATATAATAAGGGCCTTATTTGCTATATATTTTTAAAAGAGACTTCCCCCCCCCCCCCCCACAAAAAAAAGAATGAGTATTGTATTTGCAATGCACCATAACCTAGACCTCGCTAGGTTGATATGCCCCAATTTGGAATTTAAACTTACTTACCAGCCCTCCCTCCATTGCCGGCCTTTTGCCGGAGGGAGAAGCAGCAGAAAGGAGAACAAAGTACCTGTACAACAGACATAATGTCAAAAATATACATATGCTCATAAAAGGGGGGGTCACGAGAACAAAATGATGTTCCCAGTACGATCCCATACTGCCATCCAATATCATGGTCTTTCTGCAAAGAAATGCTGTACGTGAAGATCATCAGCATCAAACATTAATAGTCTTTTAAAGTATAAAATGAAAGATCAAATCCATATTGATGGAAAGGATTCATAATAATGCTAAGACAGAACTGAAGCAAAAACTTAGTAAAAAGGCCAAGGGATAAAATCTCCAAATCCAAATTTGGTGACCCATATAATGCAAGGAAAAATTTCAATACAGTCAAATCCCAAAGAGAGAAAGTAAATCCAAAGCCATTTTAAACGGACAAAGTTTACATTTGCTCTTCAGATTACAATCAAGGGGACAGTTCATGGAAGTAGTTGATAGATAAAAACATCCACAATTGACGTCATCAGTGCGGGACCAGTTGTGCAGCGTGGACGCCAAAATAGTACCCCGATTCCAGCGAGGCAGAGCCGGACCCGTTTGTGAGTAAAACCGCTCCTGTGGCACAGTCAGAGTCAGCGGGGTCACAGTTTAAAAAAAGGGAGATTGGACGGATCCACAGAGGTAATTGCCTTGGTCCATGCCTAAGACGATTGCCGGACAGCCCTGTATCTCCTATATAAAGCGGCGCTGAACAGGATAAGTACTGTATATTATCTTGTGCAGCATTTGAATCCAAAGTACTGTGAACCAAAGCAGTGTTGGAACCTTAAAGGGCATGTCCACCCCCAAAACTAAAATTTAACCCCTTACTGGCCACATCAAGTAGTTTAAAACAATCCTTACCTTACATTCCTGCTCAAAATAGTTCCCCTGCTGTGCCCCTCCAAAGTCCAGGAAACTGCTGTGTAGGAGCAGTGTGTGACTCATGCTGTGCCTGAGACTTCCTCAACCTCATCAAGGTTGAGGCATGCTCAGTGCAGCCCTCCCTGCCTCTCAGCCAATCACGGACGCAGCTGCCGGTCCTGCCCCCTGCTTTCAATTCCATGCAAGCAGAGGGCCTGAACACTGCAGCGGAGGAGAGAGGGCAGGTAAGTAAGAATCGGGGGACTTTCTAACAATTATATTAATGCGGTTGGGGCTGGGGGAGCATGCCCTAACCACATATCAAAAGTTAAATTTCGGGGTGGACATGCCCTTTAAAGGACAACTCCACCCTCATAAGAACATCTTTTAGAAAGAATGGCCTTTTTAAAATATGTTGATATATCATAGTTTGTCCTATGAATTCATTACTGTATGTCTGCTATACTTCTGGATGCCTCATGGAAACTGAGCAATTTAGAAACCTGTACTGACCATGGGCATGCTCAGAAGAGGCAGATAGGAGATTAACATTCAGTCATTGGCTGTGATGTCAACTGTCAAATCCATAACTGACAGTTACTTACTGGAAGAACCTGGAAGCAGAAACGGGAAACAGGACATTGTGCAGGATTTCAGGTTAGACTTATATATTTCACATTTCAAACTATTACCGTTTAGGGTTTTGGGGGGTGATTTACCTCTATGTAAGTATTCATTTTGGGGATGGACTTGCCCTTTAATTGTAGTGAGTTACTACAACAGTGAGAAAACTGTGGAATCACAAATATAAGACTGCTTGTGGAATATGGACAATACGAATTAAATGAGTTTTGTTCCATATAGGATCAGGTTATTTTTAATGAGTGTATGGACTCAAATTTTTTTAGTCTTTTGTTCCGTTTTTTTAATAAGTGGTATTTATTGATACGAATAAATGTATGAAGAGGCTGGCCAGCCATTATTAGATACACTGTGTAAGTTAATAGCGGATGTCATATTCCCGTTTTTATGAATAAAGTTGTCTTTTTGAATTTATATTGGGATTGCTATTTTATAAGATTTACCTTGGACTGTCTATATTAGGCAGTTGGTTGTAGCCATGGGGGACCCCCCCCCTACTATTCCCTTATATCACCTAGTTTTACTGATTTTGAAAGAGAGTATTTATATTGTAATTACATTCACCATTGTAACAGCTGATCGCGTATCTAGCCTGGTGCTGGGGAGGGAAGGGATGTGTGACAAAGGGACGTATTTATTTATTTTCGATACCCCGGGTTAGTTAATGTACGACCAAGGTCGGAAATGTGCGATTGTACATTGAACATTCGGTAATTTAGTATAGTATTTGAGGTTGAATAAAGACATATGTTCATCCGGTCCAACCCATCTAGCAAAATATCCTCATTTCCTGCCTAATTTATGAATCAATACCAGTAACTTGCAACATTTATAGTTTGCAGAAACTCATCCAGCTTTTTTTTCAAACTGACTAATGAACCTGCCATAACAATGTCCACTGAAAGACAGTTCCATAGCTTTACTGTTCTCACAGTGAAAAACCCTTTCCGAGCTTGAAGCCTAAACCTTATTTCTTCAAGTCTTAAGGGATGTTCACATGTCCTCTGTCATTTTCTATTGGTGAACAATGCCCCAGATAGTTTATTGTATGGCCCGTTAATGTATTTATACACAGTAATCATATCCCCACGCAAGCGCCTTTTCTCCAGCGTACATAATTGTAACTTTTCCATTTGTTAATTACCGAATGTTCGGTCGGAGAATACCGTGCGGTAGTTTACTAGTATTCTATGGGCATCGTAAATCTATGATTTCGCTATCGTAGATTTATAATCGGTACCGTTAACTTACAATTGTATCAAAGATTAACGATCGGAAATTAACAATCGTTAACCCGATCAGAAATTAACTATCGGTTTAAGGATCGGTAACTGCGCTGTATTGCTAAAGAGCGTCCCCCTGTCCCCCCCAACTTAAAGTCTAGTATTAATTAACCTGTGTGCTGCCATCTGGTGGTAAATCAAATAATCACCCACGTTGGGGGGCGTGGCCTGGCATGGAGTGCAGTAGGACGCGTGGCTAGTTAGCTCCACCAACCTCAGAGTATCCTACAACAATCCTGAGGGGAAAAACCACACAACAGACTCCCCAATAACCTTGGTGACCGGCAGAGGACGCAGAGATACCTCCCAACCCTGATTGGAGTCCTGGGTGATGGAGGGGATAGACCCGCAATAAACGCTTGGGCCTACCGGGAACAGCAGAGCCGCGCACTGAACTTGCACCAACGTGACATCTGGAGATCCCCTGCACTTCTGGACCCGGGTGGATCACAACAACCTCCCAAATGGTGGAGATGAGAAGAGGGTGCCCCCACGCCCGTAACTCCAGACTTTAAAGGCAGAAAAGCCTGCCAACGTGCAGACAGGACGAATCCTGCAGCAACATGCCTGAGATAGCCGGCACAGAGGCCTGAATTTGATCCGGACAACACAGGGCAAGAGATATTGATTACCCCAGATACAGGAGAGGCTCCTGGGGTGTGCACCAGGGGAGTTCTGCTAGTAATTTGAGTGTGCACCAGGACTATCACAATAACCACTAAACACTGGGGGAATGAGACCTGTGTGCCCCATGATATAAATAACATGTGAACTATGCATATGGCCTGCGGCCTGTAACAACGGACTGTACCTTTTTACAATACTGCTATCAGACCTTTTGCATCACACTTGAACAGGCCATCCTAACTTTGTACCAGCTACCCTCAAACAAACTGTATAAATCCTACTTACCTATTATACCCCAGTTAAAAAAATACAAGATGCAGAACAAAGACGCTGCCGAACAACCACCACCACCACCACTGAAAATCCTCCCACGGACCAAGATACCCCAGTCGACCCAACGGATAAACTACTGGTGGCTATTACTAACTGTCAGACAACTCTCACCTCCAAAATAGAGGAGGTAAAGATAGACATTTCCCTATTACGCCAAGACTTACACAACCTCAGAGACAGGGTGACTGAAGCACGGGTGAGTACCCTCGAGGATGCCACCCCAAACATACAGGGACACACACAACATTGCAGTGCCTCCCTCAAGGCAATACAGGCCAGACAGGAGGACCTAGAGAACTGCCAACGAAGAAATAATATAGGATTTGTCAGAGTACCCGAACGAGCTGAAGGGTCAAACCCGGAAAAATTCCTAGAAAACCTCCTTATAACTAGCTTTGGATCCGAAGCCTTCTCCCGGACTTTGCTGTGGAAAGAGCCCATCGGACATCTCCGAGACCTCCACCGTCTGGAGGTAGCAAATTTCCTGAACTACCGCGACAGAGACGGTGTTGCATCTCACTAAAGAAAAGGGAAATATACCACTTCAAATTACCACCATAGCAGCTTATGCGGACTTCTCCGCAGAGGTCCAGAAACAAGCTAAATTCATGGAAATCAAGCGTCAACTGTGAAACCATACAAGTACACAATGCTATACCCGGCTAAGCTGCGGGTAATACAGGGCGACAAAACTCGCATTTATTCCACACCAACCGAGGCACAGAGATGGTTGGATACCTCCCCAGGACAAGACAACTATAACCCTCTTGGAAAAACACAAAAGACCAAGATCACAAAAGGACACCCTGGAGGACCTAAAGAACAAACTACTTTTTGGAAGCTGATACGCAAGTATATTTATCTTAAACTAACTCTCTGCCCCCCAATCCCTAGGCCCACACGAACATAGGAAGAAAATGTATTTAAGAACAATAACTATACCACCATATACTCCCCCCCCCCCCCCATGTGTCCTCTGCCCCCAAATTCTCCCTTGATATTGGAAATACTTACCGCATGGATACTACCAGAAACTATACCCCCCAAATTTACAATTGTATCAAAAGCGGAGCTACAAACTGTGTTATGTACAAAAAAAGACAGTATACCTACACTGGCGTCAAAACCTAACTACAAAAATGTCACGTAATAAGTCTTTTATATTATTAAATTTATATATAATTTGTACTGTGAACTGATATCCATAGGCTCAGAATGTCGGGAACATATGTAAAATTCCTAGAGTGGAATGTAAGGGGACTACAGAACAAGATCAAATGCACTACAGTACTGAAACAAAAAATAAAAAGCTAATATCACAGTGTTGCTGGAGACACATCTGCTGATTTCACAGCAGAGAGCATTATGGAAGCCGTGGGTGAGATGGGTGTACCAGGCTGACTTTACCTCATACAAAGATTTGGTGGCTCAAGCCGCTTTACCTTCCTTCTGCCGTGACCTTAAACGAAGCTCCTTTCCTTTTCGTACGGTCCTTCGGTCTCAGCACTGAACTGTTGGGCGTGCTTCTGCCTGGGGCTTGTCCTGTCCCCACTTCACTGTTAATTAGCAGGGAAAGTATTTTGATTGGCTTGTTAGCCTTTTTTAAAGGATGTGTCACATGACAAACATGGGTCTCTATGAGTAAGGATGCAAATCTGAAACGCGTAAGAAGACCGTTTTGAGTTTTATCTGTTTGCAAATTGGCGATTTTAACATGCATTAATAAAATATAATTTTTAACTGGACAAGAGCCGTTAATTGATTTTGAATTCTGTGGAGTGGTGCTAAGCTGCCGCTTGGAGGAGGTAGGAGGAGCTGTAGTTAACAGTGACTTTACCTCAGACTCAAGAGGTGTAGCCATCCTGGTTTCAAAATCTGTTTTTGAGCCTGTGGACTTTAGAATAGATATCATGGGTACTTATGTCTTTATATACGGTAAAATCTCCAATAGACCTATACTTGTCATAGCATACTATGCCCCCCCCCCCCCCCCATTCACAATGGCAAAAATACAAGCAGGTATAGAATATTTGTCTACATTTCCAGATATCCCTGCCATATGGTTAGGTGACTTCAACACTGTAACTGACGTAATCCAAGACAGACTCCACCAACCTGACTGGGTCCCCCCTCCCAACCCATACACTAGCTTTGGTAGACTGCTAGACAATCTGCACATGATAGATGTTTGAAGACATCTTCACCCCCAAAACAGAACATATTCCTGTTTTTCGGCAACACACAACACTATGTCCAGAACTGACCTTATAATCACTAGTACACAATCAATACCCACAATAAAAGGCATGGAATATTCAACTAGAATACGATCAGACCACGCACCATGCTGGATGATGATAGATATAGCAGAGAGCCCACCCCCACCTAACTGGAAACTTAATCCCTATTGGATACATCTATTCCCCCCAGAAACAGATCTTATGGAGGAATGGCATTGTTTCTTCCAAATTAAAAAAGGACAGACCAACCCCATTATGATATAGGAAACCTTTAAACTACACACCCGAATGACCCTTTCACAAACTATTAATAATATTAAGCGTAGCTCCGCGTCCAATGAAGCCACAGCGATGCGCAAACTAGCTGGAGTCACCAGAGCCTTCCAGGCCAACCCAACCCCAGAAAAACACAAGCTTTAAAGTTACAATCCAGACTAGTAGACCAACTCATTACCACTAAAACCAAAATCAAATTACACTTCCAAGTCCTTCAAATACTACGACCATGGAGACAAATGTGGGAAACTACTAGCATACCTAGCCAACCACGAATATAAACCCCCCCACAATAATAAATATTACTGACCCAAGAACCCATCAACCTATGAAACCACAAATGGTGGCAGGACACTTTGAAGCCTACTACTTCAATCTTTACACCTCCCTCCATCAATGCCCAGATCTAGAGATAACAAAATTCCTTAAACACATTCCCTTTCCAACACTTACGAGACAAAGAAATGCTAGACGAACCCATTACAGAAACTGAAATTTGACACCCCATATCAGTTATGGCCAGAAATAAAGCACCGGGCACAGACTGTTACCAATAGAATTCTACTCCCATTATGCAGAAGTCCTAGCACTACAACTCCTATCCCTATACACCCACATGTTTAACACAAAAAACACTTCCAGCCTCTGTCTCAAGAGTTAACTATATTAATACACAAACCTGGGAAAGACCCCTCACTCCCAAAAGCCTACCGCCCAATATCTTTACAAGTATACCTTAAGATTCTAGCTAAGTTCTATCCCTACAACTAAGTACTGTTATCAAAACCCAGACCAAACTGGCTTTATACCGGGTAAAATCACTTCTCTCAATACCAGATGACTGTTTTTAAATTTACAGGCCCAGCATGAACAGGTGGGGACCCGCTGCATAGTTAGCCTTGACTTGGCAAAGGCCTTCGACTCAGTCAAATTGCAGTTTATGTGGCAAGTGTTGAGACAATTTGGACTGGGCCCTGACTTTATAACCTGGTTACAGTTTTTGTACTCTAACCCACGAGCCAATTGTTGGACCTCAGACTCCTTCGCCCTAAGTAGAGGTACCCGCCAGGGATGCCCGCTATCTCCATTACAATACGCATTAGTGGTCAAACCATTGGCTATCAGGCTAAGACAGGACACAGTTATGAAGGGTCTCAAATGTGGGGCACAAACAGAGGTGGTCGGGCTATAGGCCAACGATATGATTCTATACCTAGCAGACCAAAACAGCCCCCTACATAGAGCCCTTACCCTGATAAATGAATATGGTGAATACTCCGGGCTAAAAATAAATTGGTCAAAATCACAAATCCTACCGATAGACAACTTTCCCCCTACCCTGGACAGAACCCTGCACCCCCTCTCAAGAACAGACAAAATAAAGTATCTAGGTATTTGGATTTCAAAAGATATTAAGGAATATATAGATCTAAATATTGAACCCCTCATTGCATTGACTAAGGCTAAAACTCCGTTATGGAGTAAACTCCCCCTAGGAGTCACGGCAGAGTGAACCTAATCAAAATGATCCTGCTCCCCAAAGTGATGTATATACTTTGGCATGCTCCCACCTATATCCCCCTCAAATATTTTAAAATACTAGAATCTATAATGAAATCCTTTGGGGATCAGGCAGGCATAAAATATGATGGTCAGTGCTACAACACCCTGCGACATGGGGGGCCTGGCACTTCCAAATTACAATCTGTACTACCTAGCAGTACAACTGTCCCACATACACCACTAGTATCAATAAGAAACCATTAGGATGCTGGAGATGCCACTAAATATCCAGACCCCCTTTGTCTAATGTCTAGGGGCCTAGGCAACTACACCCAATGCTTACACATGCACTCAAACTGTGGGACAATGCCTTAAACAAGCTAAATATTCCCTCTGTATATAAACAATCCCCCTTATGGAACAACAAACACCTACCAGAATTCCTTACTATACCTGAATCAACCCTGTGGTTTAGTTATGGGATATTCCAAGTTTCCCACCTGCAGTAAAATGATGCCCTCAAAACTTTTAAACAACTCCAACAGGAGTATCACCTACCAAACAGAATGTTATTTAGATATTTCGAGATCAGACTTGCTTCTACAATGCAATTTTGATCACTATCTCCACAGTTACCGAACTGTCCATTTGGAGATGTCCTGAGTCGTAAGACTTCAGACAAGCTAACCTCGGACATTTCCAGTGTTTCAAAATATGCATATGTATGCCAATACAGAAGCAAAAAAGAGAACCTGGGAAACCAACGTAGGCCTCCTGGAAAAAGAGGAGTGTGAGGAAGCCCTTGAGGCACCCAAACAGGTCTCTACTAAAGCTTCAGATTGGCTATCACAAATTTATATCTTACAAAGACCATATCTTACACCAATCCGCATATCTAAGTTCAAACCAAATTACAACCCCTTATACCCTAAATGCCAGATAACACCAGGTACCTTCTACCATCTTTTATGGTCGTGCCCCAAGATCCAGGGATACTGGCAACAAATATTACTCTTCCTACATGATAAAATGGGTTGTGACCTTAAAATATGCCTATTGGGCATTATAGAAGAAGTACAAATTGACAAACTTTTTAAAAACTTCCTCAGGGAAGTACTGTTTCAGGCCAGACTACAAATTGCAAAGTAAGGAAAATGTGTTTTTGCCGCTGCACTTCTGTTAAATTTCACAAGGATGCAACCAGATTAATTATCATAAAAACAAAGCTTTTAATCGATGTGAATAAAGGATAATGCATCTGGTTGCATCCTTGTGAAATTTAACAGCAGTGCAGCGGCAAAAACATTTTCCTTATATTGTATTGGTTGTGGGAGCGAGACACCCATTGCTGACTGGCACGCTGGACACCTAAGAGACATGAGAGGACCCCGAGGTGAGGATTCAACAGTGACGTGAGTGGGGAAGACAGAACCGCCATATTGTATTTACAAATCGCAAAGACCTGGATCCAGGCCCTTCCTCCACTCTTTGAAGAAGGCAGTCAACAAAGTATTACCATACAAATGCTTTATAAACACAGGGAAGACGTCCCCTTAAGTACACTAAGATGGTCAAGATGGGAAACCTCCCCCAAAACATGTGACTGAAAAGGTCTTGATCTAATATGATATAGTTTACACAGTACTATGGTTTTTTCTCACCTCTAGATATTATGTATGCTAATCTGGGTGACATTGATTATATCCAGAGGAGTAACCAAGAAGAGGGTATTGTTGTTATGGTCCAGGAAAATGGGTTAAATTAAAAGTTAATATTTAGTTAAAACCAAGTTATATCTTGGAACAAGAACCTATACAGATCTACATCTTAACCAAAGAGTAACTAAGTAATTAACTAAATATGTTTTGTTCTTAAATAAAGTTCCTCCAATTGGGTGATTATTTTTTAAATCCCCTCCAAGTTAATTGCACACCTTCCAAATATCCTTGTTCAGGATAGCACAATGCTTTACTTCATTTTGTTCTGTTATTGCTGTGATAGGAGGATAGAGCTGTCAATCACGAGGAGCAGCAGCAGAATGTGATGTCACAATGTCATGTGACCACACACACTCTTCCTCTCACTTGTGGATTCACCCAGAGTCAAGATTGAGAGGTAAACTTGCCAATCTAAGATGTCTCTTATTGGGGGCTGGGTGGGCAGCTACCCATGGAAATCAGTTTGCAGCAGTCTGGCATAGATCAAAGAAAGCAGCTAAGGAAATGTAGTTTTTCCATTGCCCACTCTTTTCACTCACCTTTCTTTTCTGTGTGTCATTGTTTTTGCAAGCATAAATATGCATATGCGTTGTGTGGGGGACATTGTGTGTCAATAATTCAATCTGATTGATTGCATTGCTTTTAAATGTAGGGGTTATTGTGCGGCCTGAATTCTCTCTCTACCTTATTTAATGTATTAGTGACGTCTGCCGATAGGCGCTGCACACTGCAGAGGCCTGCACTACACTGATGATGGCTCAATAAAGCTGTAGTTGGTGCTCTGGTTTTGCATTTAGCTTGTGGAATGCTGTAAAAGTATTTTTAAAGACATACAGGGTTATTCAACTAAAGTTCTTATCGTTCAAAAATCAGATCTTAGCTTTCAAATGTTAAAAAAGATCTGATTGGTTGGGGCAAACAGTCACTATTAAAAGGATATTGCAAAAAGTCTACATTTTTGTGTACTGTAAAAAATAAATGAAATGGGACGTTGATGTGATACGCGTTAAAGTTGGTGTGGTACGCATTACAGGGAAAGTTGGTGTGGTACATGTTACAGGGGAAGTTGGTGTGGCACGCGTTAAAGGGAAAGTTGGTGTAATAAGGGTTAAAGGGAAAGTTGGTGTGGTAAAGGTTTAAGGGGAAGTTGCTATGGTACGCATAAGAGAAGTTGGTGTGGTAGGTGTTTAAGAGTAAGTTGGTGTGGTATGCGTTAAAGGAGAAGTTGGTGTTGTACGCCTTACAGGGGAAATTGGTGTGGTACGGGTTAAAGGAGAAGTTGGTGTGGTACGCGTTAATGGGGAAGTTGGTGTGGTACGCGTTAATGGGGAAATTGGTGTAATATGTGTTACAGGGGAAGTTGGTGTGGAACGCGTTACAGGGAAAGTTAATGTGGTACGCATTAAAGGGGAAGTTGGTGTAATAAGGGTTTAAGGGGAAGTTGCTGTGGTATGCATTAGAGAAATTGATGTGATACGTGTTACAGGGGAATTTGGTGTGGTACGCTTTACAAGGAAAGTTGGTGTGGTACGTGTTACACAGGAAGTTGGTGTGATACGCTTTAAAGCGCATCATATCAACTTCCTCTTTAACACGCATCACACCAACTTCCCCTTTAACGCTTTCCACACAAAATTCCCCTGTATGCGTATCGGTGTACATCTCACATTAAATTAGTTTTAAGTGTAAATACCGAAACCCTAATTTTTGCAGTATCCCTTTAATAATAACTATATCCACAACCCCTACATTTAAAAGTACTGCAATCAACCAAAATTAATTATTGACTCAATGTCCTCCAGAAAACACAATTCAGATGCTTCACTCATATAAAATGAATGCTTGCAAAATGACACATGCAAAAGAAAAACACTGCTAATCCAGTATTCTTTCCAGTAAACGTTTTAGTTTAAGGGTAATATACAGCTAGCAGGGCAGTCCCGATTAACTGACCAAATTAGATTCACCTCCAGCAAGTCCTCCAGTTCATTACCCATTGTAGTTAGCCCTCCAATTCATTAGCCAGTGTTATCAACCCCCCTGTTTGAGTCTGTTACTTTAACCTTAAAGGAACAGGAGGTAAGAGAGCTAATGTCTTACCTCCCATTCCTCAACATGAGCCAGTGTTGGATCCCACTCGTGGATAAGTTTTCTAACTTTGTTCCTGGCTCCTGTTACATTAATTGAAGAATGGGAGGCAAGACATAGCTCCTTTAACTCCTGTTCTTCAATTAATGTAAAAATGGAAATAGTTCACTTTCTGAGTGAAATAATTATTTAACCACATCATACATTTGAAAATATTACAGGTAACAATGTAAAATGGGTGCAACCTAAACAAAAGTAGACATGGTCTGCCGCATCTCTTCACCCAGTGTTTCCCTCATTTTAAAATGTTTAGAGGTATGTTTCCAAATGTTGTGAGGTAGGTTACTTGGGGATGAGATCTTGCCTAGAATCCTGCATCGTGTTGGGCACCTGAGGTTTACCAGATTTGTGGCTCAGCTAACCCACAATGAGTTTGAATGGGTCTGGTTTGGTTAGAACGCAGGA
Source organism: Hymenochirus boettgeri (assembly GCA_019447015.1). Lineage (NCBI taxonomy): Eukaryota > Metazoa > Chordata > Amphibia > Anura > Pipidae > Hymenochirus > Hymenochirus boettgeri. The sequence continues at coordinate 327,439,604 of CM033469.1, forward strand.
TACTCTGCTAGTAATTAATAAACGCAGGAACCCTGCTCATTGCAGGTCTCTGTAAATGAGGCCCTAGGTTTTTATTTACATTGCTAAAGCAAAACAAACTCAGAAGAACACAAATAAAAAAACACATTGGTTTCATCAACACTCAACTTTTCAAACATTTTCTAATAAATATAAAATCAGATTTATAATGTACCGTATATACTCAAGTACAAGTCGAGGTTTTTAGGCTATAAAAATAGCCTAAAAATCGAGCCTCGACTTATACTTGAGTCACTCACTTTGTAGTGCAGTAATCCGCTGGCTGCTCACTTCCGCATCCACTCTTCTGTTGGCTGACGTCACTACTCGGCACCAGGCTCTTCCCGGCACCGAGTAGTGACTTCAGGCACCAGAAGAGTGGATACTGTAGCGGAGCCGGATTGCTGGTGAGAGAAGAGACCCCAGTCAGAGGCCAAAGCGCAGTGCCTTGCTGGGACCGGACCTTACCTACATTTCATTCGGCAGCATGAGGATACAGCCATGGTTCCAGATGGCAGCACCAGGATCCGCCTCACTGCTGAATTCCCACAAAGACAAGTCCATTGAACGGGGGGGATGTGTAGTGCTTGCCATAGCAAATGTTTCGAAACTACAACTCCAAGCAACTAGAGCATGCTGGGAGTTGTAGTTTCCAAACATCTGGAGTGGCAAGGAATTGGGGGTTACTGTGTGTGATTACACTGAATTTAAAGGGCAACTAATGCTTTAAAACAATAGAAAATCAGGAGGATGGTATTGTTAAAGATTGCCTTCTGATTCTGTATTGTTTTGAGGCTTTAGTTGCCCTTTAAATGGACAGAAGAATTCCCATACAGTAATATCCATAATGGATTTAGCTATTACTGTATGAGACTACTGTATGGGAATTCTGTTGTCCATTTAAAGGGCAACTAAAGCCTCAAAACAATACAGAATCAGAAGGCAGTAGTGGTCATAATTTCTACCCTTGACTTATACTCGAGTCAAATAATGTTTACTCATTTTTCTGGTAAAAATAGGTACCTCGGGTTGACTTATATTCGAGTATATACGGGTAAATAAACCCTTAAGGACGTGTTAAAAAAATAAAATAAAACCACAAATACTATTAAACCAATTAGTGTTTAATTAATCAAACTATATAAAGACTTTTTAAAGATTAAAATACAACATTTTCAGAAGCAAAATTATGGTTAGAGCAATATTTCCTTGGTAGTGGGTGTCCTGGTCTCCAAAATTCTATGTTTACAACTTTGCATAGTCTTTTAAGATCATTTCCAGTTTTTGGCTGAGCATAATATTGCCACTCACTTTGAGTTTGCCAGCAAAAAATGCCTATAATGAAAAGAAAAGGGAACATTAAAGGCTTGTTTTTTCATTTTTCCCTTTGTTTTTTCTTGGACAGCCTTTCTCAAAAACACTTTCTGTCTCAACAATACATGTTATGAGTTACTTTATATTATGTGATTTATAGTAGAGAAGATAAACCAACTCAGATGGAATCTAATCTGCAGCACATTGAAATCACCTTCTTTTGTCCTCATAACGCATAATGAAGACCGTTAATTTTCCATTCAGTTTCTGGCAAAAATGATGAAACAAAGTATGTAAGTGTCTTGCTGAAGAGGGCTCCAAACAAAAGGGCACACTTCAAGGGCAGCTTTGGCATTTGTACTAAAGAAAAGAAAATGCTTTTCCCTGAATGTCAAGTTTATCCTGCACAGGAAGGCAACAATAAGTTTGATAACCCAAACAAAAGGTGAGGGACTAATCTAATCATTACATATCCTAGCAATGTTATAGGTTTATTATTGTAAATTATGTCCATTTTATACAGGTTGGTATACACTTCATAGTTCTCTAAATCTTATAAAGTCTAAAATGAAACACTGGTTTTGTGAGTGCTGATACACAGATCACTGTGTCATTATATGTGAAAAGGCTAAAGAAATTGATTAATGCCATTCGTTATTTTTCAGTTTAAACAATTGTACATTATCCTAACTTGAAAAAATGATCACAGGTTTCAGTTTTTATTAAAGGGCAACTATAGTGAAAAAAAAACTTTGTCTGTATACAATGTATAGATCACTTAGTATAAGCTGCCTTACTTTCATGTTTCTGTGTGGCTTTGTTTCTTCACACTGGCAGAAGTTTGTACCAAGCTGTGTAGTCCCCCTCCCCTCTCTGTCTACTCCCCCTCAAGCAGTGACGGGCTGTATACAGAGTCCGAGCATTGTCAGTTGAAAGGACTTTAAATGAAGTGCTGACATCCTGTTGACCCCTCCCTTCCAGAGCTAAACTGCAAGCAATCAAAGTGTGGAATAAAGTAGCAATATGCTGAAGGGAGGGGCAGAGGGGGAGAGAGGAGGACAAGTGGTGCTCTGATTCTTTACAAGTAAGTTACTGAACTCTGCCTGTTCTCTAACTTTGCTAATTGTTATTTACTTTTTACCTAAAGTTCATATCTCTCCCCTGCTTAGCTGAGATCATAATCGCTGAAGAGAGAGTCAGTGTAACAGCAGCTTGTAGTGAGACCTTCACAAACACAGTGACACTGCTTGTTGTCCTGTTACATTTCAGTTGCTTTAGTCTATATATTTCATAGATTGCACTGTGTGTCTTGTTTGGTATATAGTCTGTATTACTGTATTATATATACTGTATTAGTGTTCCATTTGAGTCACTGGTTTTGTATGTATATAAGATTTTTTTTGGGGGGAGGGGCTGTTTTATAGTGTGTTATGCTCATATTACTGGGTTAATGGTTTATTGATTGTGTTTAGCACTACAGCATTTGACTATATGTTGCACATGGTACATATAGTGTGGGTGAGAGAGTGTGTGACAGTACTGCAGGGGAGCTTTGGATTGTGTGGGTGTGTGCCTTTGAGTGACAGATGAGGTGTAGCAGCTCCTACAAATCACAGCATATTCAAATATCTCGGGGACTATGTAGAATTTAAAGAAACTAAAGGTACCCTGGTGGATGGGATGACTTATAGGATACATTAGAAGAAATAAAAATTTTCTCACTATAATTGCCCTTTAAATTAACTTTGAAAGGAATAAATATTTCCAATCATTGCTCCTTTCACTAAAGTTGTAATGTAACTTAAGAACAAATGCATCAGTGATACAAATGCATAAGACACTATTTTTTCCACATTTTTGTTAAACTACAACAAAATCATTTGTAGCTGAATTTTATCGGTTTATATTACAACACAGCTTGCATCTTCTGCCTTTCCTTTTCCAACATCATCTCTTCCCTTGAACACACTACTCTTTATTACAATTGGTTTGGCGTATCTCACACCTGTAGTATCCCTATGTTGGTTCTCAACTCCCTCTACTCTGGCCCCAGCAGAAAGTAAGGTGATTAAAATAGGTTGGAAGGAGGCTCCACTGCAAAAAAACTTACTCTCAGCAACTTGTTTCCGATTTTACATGGATCCTTTTTCAAGCATGCTTTCAACTGGATGTTTTGTAAAATATCAGAAAAGAATATATCAAAACAAACAAAAGTCATTTCAAATAATTATACCTTTTGTGGATTAAGATTCCCAAGAACAAGTTCCATAAAATCTTGATCCGAAAGGGTAAAGGAGGTATCAGCACGACCACGGGATTTTCCACGGTACACTTCTCCAGACCCATTTTTTAAATCAATTGCTGCAAAAAATCAAGTATATAAACTGTAAGACAAACCTTATGGATTTCAGGGGGAACCTCCTTAACCGCAAGTTCAATATTTTTAAAATTGTGTTTAGTGTACAACCAGAACCTTAGTTTTATGAAAATAATCAAGATGATTCTACAGAAAGGCACCAAATCAGAACAGTTTACTAGCTGATTATGTCAAAACCAACTACCTACATTTATTAAATGTTACCAGTGGCTACAATTAAAATAGTGGGCGGCAACTTTCTCAAGTTTGGGTTTAGGCACACCTGTGGTGTGCCTCAACACAAACCTCATTAAACATAAATAGCATTAAAACCGCAATAAGGGCTAGGCCACACTGTTGCGTTTCAATACACAATACGATCAGGATTGCAATCCAATCGCATGTTAAAAAGCGCATGCTAGTGTTGGCCAATTGGAGTGGCCTCGGCCTTTCAGACAGTTTGCAAGCAACTCTCCCTTCTTCATTAATGCGGAGATTTGTCAATGGCAATGACTGTGGGAGGAGCATAAATAGTCTGTTAAAATACAGTGTAAAATAAAATTAAAGGATAAGTACACCATAAAACAAACTTTAGGTTATTTGCAAGCTGTTGTTTTAAAACTAAAGTTGGCTAAAACCTTTTTAATCTCTCCTCACCCCAAGAGCCTACTTTTCTGCTAGAAATTTGCTGGTTTCCTCTTCCTGGAACATGTCATCTGTAGCTCCGCCCTGCCAAGATGGCGTACTCCCTCCAGCTTTCTGGACCTCCAAACGTAATTTCCCAATGTTCCACACTGTGTGCATGCGAGACGTCAGTGCGCACGAGACATGTCACTCACACGGGCGTCTGTGCATGTGTGACGCAATTGCGCCACGACCAATCATGGAGCGGTGTAATTACATTACACACATGCACGGTCGCACATGCGTGCGGACCATTCAGAAATTATATTTGGAGGGAGGAGGACATCTCTGTGGGGCGGAGCTGAAGATGACATGTTCCAGGAGGGGGAAACCAGCAAGTTTCTAGCAGTAAAGGTAGGCTCGGGGGGGTTTGGGAGAGATGAAAAATGTTTTAGCCAATTTTAGTTTTAAAACAACTGCTTGCAAATAAACTTTGTTTTATGGTCTACTTATCCTTTAATGTAATGTAAAAATAAACGGACTATACAGAAATTTTATTTTAATAAAAAAAACATGTATATAATATAATAATATCAAAGGCTCGTGTACTTGAGCAACTTATCCCTGAGGGGTTGTTTTGCCATCTTTACGAATTTGTGCAAAATACTGCAGTTTTTTTATTCAGACAGACCCAACATGATATCACTTTAAAATGCCTATACAGAGACTGTCAAAATGAACCAACTTTAAATGCAAAAACAAAACATGTATTCAGAGGAAAGAAAAAAAGGGTCTAATAGAAGAATCTAGAGGACACGCAATCCATATTATACATTCCGGCTTTATAGCAGATATACTGTCTATGTTGGTGGTTTAATCGGCAGCATTCTTGACTCCGTTCATTTGTAATTCAAAAAGAAAACATAGTTCAACTTTGCAGGATTGGATTAAACTAACTTCATTCAATTGTTGTAAGCACATATGCTAGCATGAACAGTCCAGTTGACATTAATCAAATCTAATTCCTCTCTGCTGCAGAAACCAAGTTAGAGGCAAGAAAGCTGTTCGTGTGAAAGGGCCAAAAATGAAAAAAAATTAATACATTTACAGAGCATACCCAGAAACACTAGCAACCTTTTTAATTTACGGTAACCTTCTCAACTGTGCGGTATTGATTTCTATGGCTGGGTACAGACAAAGGGATATTTCGGCCCAACCGAACGTTCACTACGAGCAAGCGCTCAGCCGGGACAAATGACTGTCTGTCGCAGCAAAAGTGGCCGCGGGCGATTGTTCGTGCGACCGATCATGCGGTCCCATAGGGAACTGCACGATCGCCCATGATTTATCAACACATCCAATCGCCAGTTCGTACCCAGTCTAATACTTCATATTTAAATAAATAAACAATTATATTAACATTAGAGTAAAGTCACATTAGCTAGTCCATTATTACTAACAGTATTACTAACAGTGAGAACCTCACAATTAACACAGTTTATTCCCACATTTAAAAGCTTTTTTTTGTTTGCGGCTATACAACAGACTTGGTGCTAATATCATGAAGAGTAGTAGCTTTTTTGATACAAATTGTAAATTAGAAAGGAATAAGAACCTTCACAAGCATATTACACTTCTGTATAATTCCATCTAATATCTGATCTGTACTCATAAAAAGTATATATTATTGGTCACAAAAAGAAAATTGCCAGCTTTCTTTATGTGCACAAATGGTCATAGTTTCTTGCAGTTGGTCAACCCCAGCGCTGGATATTCCTTTCTGTGTTAGTATAGTATAGTATATATTATTGCTACCTTCCTTATTGTTGTATTATTTCAAGATAAATGTTTTACACTAAAAAAAAAAACCACACATAAGAAATGACTGGGATGACATCTTTATACCTTTTAAATGTTGTGTCCCACAAATGGTTTTCTAAATGGAAGATTCTACAGGGGTTTGATTACATTTAAGCTCCAAATCTAAAAATCTAGAAAAAAATATTCTTTCAGGGTCACAATGCATTGGTAAAAAGATATTGCAAAGTACAGTATTATCATTAGTGTATCTCCACTCTAAAATATGACACTCAGGGAGATTCAATAAAAGTTCTTATTAAAAATAGTGCTGATTTTGCCCCAACCAATTAGATCTTATTTAACATTCGAAAGCTAACATCTGATTGGTTGGGGCAAAATTAACACCATTTTTAACGATAAGAACTTTTATTGAATAACCCTGACTGTTTTTCCGTTTACCGGTAATTGAAAAAACATGAGGTAAAAGATCTATGTCATACCTCCAGTTATTCAATTGTACCAGCCGGAGACCAGAGCAAAGAGAGAAAGAACAAGATCACGGGTAAGTTCTCTTTGCTCTGGTCTCCTGCTTGTTTAATTGAAGAATGGGAGGTAAGACATAGCTCCTTTACCTCCTGTTCTTCAACTAAAGGATAAGTACACTCTAAAATCAAATGAATTGTATGTGGAAGCTACAGCTTTAAGTAATCTTTTGTCTTTTATTGAGGTTCCTGGCATCTTGGATTGTGCTTGTCCTGCCTTTAGCTATGCCCCCGAGATTTTTTGACTCTCCTTCTTCTGATGGTCCATGATAGTGCGTCCCGTTGCGCCAGTTCATGTGATGTCACCACGCGTGCGCTGTGACGTCAGCGCATGCATGGATGCGTGCGCATGTGACATCATTGCGCCGCGCCTGCAAGCATGGCGCATTGACGTCACACGCACTGGCGCGACTGGCACGCACGCGTGCACAGACGCAACAGGCTGCACTTTAATGGACCATCAGAAGGAAGAGTCAGAAAATCTCGGGGGGGCGGAGCTAAAGGCAGGATAAGCACAATCCAAGATGTCGGGAACTTCAGAGCTTCACAGGTAGGGCCCTAGAAAGAAAAAAAAAGCAAAAGATTACTTAAAGCTGCAGCTTCCAAATATAATTAATTTGATTTTAGAGTGTACTTATCCTTTAAACTGAAAACAGTAAGTCAAGTGGAGATACCTTTTAAGAAAAACCTAAAAGCAAGATCATCCATGCTCACTAACAACCTGTTAATTATTTGTTTGTCAAAGGACAACAAAAGCCACAGAACAACACTAAACCACAACACTAGTAATCTGAATCTTACCTCTCATTTTGATATGGGCGCTGGGAAATCTACCTAAATAACATATGGTTTGTGCTTTACTTCACAGCATTCTAGTATCACACAGTTTTGTCAAAGACCATTATGTTCTGCACATACTCAGTCCTTATCTATGGCAGATCTTGTTACAATTGGTCACACCCATTAATAATCTGTAGCCAATCCTTTTACAGGACAGATAAAGCAAGGAAGCATGTGACTGAGGTCAGGAGGTCTTTCACTGCATATACACACAGATACTTCATCCAGTTCTTAACAGGCTTAGATTTTCTTCAGTTCAATGTACTGAAGTGGTATTTTATAGCTTATTGGTGTTTTTAGGGGGGTTGTTGCCTTAACTATATGGAATAATTATTAGCGCTGTATATTCAAATCCGCTCTAATAATACAATTTAGAAGTCTTGAACATTTAAAGTTTGTTCATCAGACTTTTGCCTGACATTGTTTTTTAAAGAAAGCACAGAAGATTAAAACTGATTAAACAAGTGTTAATGGTAAAAGGGATGCATCACCATTTATTTTACAAAAAAATATGTATTCCTTTCTTTTTGAAAGCTGCAATTTACACTGCAGGTAGAAGGTTTTACTATTTTACGGTTCTTCTTCTATCATCTCTAGTCGTAACATCTGTAAAATATATTCAAGCAAAGCTCTGCAAGGAGGAGGTGGATTTTGACAATTAGTTTATTAAAGGATAACTTGAAACAGAAACATTAAATACATCGACTCTTTGTGCATTTGGGGCTACTCACTATGATTTTTCAACATATGATTCAAATTAGTACAAACACATATGATGTTAAAATAATTTATTTAGCCAAGTAGGCAGATAAACTTTGTTGAAATATTTAAAATGGCAGGGAAATTTTCTGAAGGCCACGATGGATGTCCGCTCTTTATGGCATCTTAAAGGGCAAGTCCAGTCTAAAAAACAAAGTTTTAAAAGTAAGGTCCTTTAAAAATAAGTTTAAAGCTCTTACCCTGCCTTCTGCATTTCTGTGTAACTGAATCCATTGCGTGTAGTTCCACCTTTCACGACTAGGAGGGGGATGACATCACAAGCACATTCCCCTCCTCCTTTTCGAGCCTGTGCGAGCAAATATGTGCGTGCTCACTGCAGATGAGGGGTTCCAATCTGGTGGCTTACATCACCAACCAATAAGAAGGCTCCATTTTCGCCACTTACAGGCAATGATTCCTCTCCCTCCTTAACTCCTACCAAACAAACACACAGCAGACAGGCAAGGATTCTCCTCCTCTGGTTTTCTAACAAGAGAGTGACAGGCAATAAATCATCAGAGTTTAGATTTCTGTCTTGCATGTGAAGTCAGGACCTCGTTTTCGTATAGCCTTTTCCGATTTACTGCAGTAAAGCCACAAGGTACTGGATGGGGTGAAGTGTGGGGTCAAGATAATGATGGAAGCAGGGGGGAGCAGGTAACTTTAGGGTAGAACTTGCACTCAAAATCTTTTTGGGTTTTTTTACCATGCATTTGTGTTAGTAAGGTATGCAGAACTCAGTGATAAAAAAATATTTGGGATGGACAGGCCCTCCTTTCTATTCAATGGGTTATTCAACTCACCGAGATGTGGCAATTATTTTGTCTGCAGCAACCTCTTTATTGTGTGATGGAAGCTTTCAAACCATTCACAGTCTGGAGATCCTTCATAACCACTTGGTCATGTATGTTCTAAACATTAAAGGGTATGTCCACCCTTAATTAGAACTTTTGCCATATAATAGAATACTGCCCCCCAGCCCCAACCGCTATAAAATAATTTCAGAAATGCCCAGATGTTTACTTACCTTCCCCTCTCCTCCGAAGCCCGGTCCGGCCTTCTGCTGCGAGACTGCAAGCAGGGGGCGGGACCGGCAGCCGCGTCCGATGGCTGAGAGGCAGCCAATCACGGACGCGGCGCCGGCTTCTCAGAATGCCGGGGAGCAGGAAGGTAAGTAGAGTTCTGGGGACTTTCTAAAAATATTTTTATGCGTGGGGCTGGGGGGAACATATTTTATATGGGCAAGGGGTTTTATGGTAGGGGAGGATAGCAAAAGTGGAGGGAGAGAGGGCTGCAGTACGCATGCCAAACTTCTCCCGGAGGCCAGGTAGAGCAGAGTCCTATATGGACTCTGCTATCCTCCTGTTGGGCAGTTTTTGGGACTTTGGGGGGGGGGGACTACAGGAGAACCAGATGGAGCTGGGATGTGAGGTTTAAAGGATTAAACTACACTACATGGTGGGGCCAGTAGTGGGGGGATTATAGTTTGGGGGTGGACATGCCCTTAAAGGGAACTAAACCCAATTTTTTATTCTCCCGAATTGGAAAAGCCCTTAGGCCCCAAACAGTGTCTCCTACATAAACTATCAGATTGGCTATCACAAATTTATATCTCCAAAGACCATATCTTACACCATCCGCATATCTAAGTTCAAACCAAATTACAACCCCTTATACCTAAATGCCAAGATCCACCGGTACCTTCTACCATCTTATGGTCGTGCCCCAAGATCCAGGATACTGGCAACAAATATTACTCTTCCTACATGATAAAGGGGTTGTGACCTTAAAATATGCCTATTGGGCATTATAGAAGAAGTACAAATTGACAAACTTTTTAAAAACTTCCTCAGGAAGTACTGTTTCAGGCCAACTACAATTGCCAGTAAGGAAAATGTGTTTTTGGCCGCTGCACTTCTGTTAAATTTCACAAGGATGCAACCAGATTAATTATCATAAAACAAAGCTTTTAATCGATGTGAATAAAGGATATGCATCTGTTGCATCCTTGTGAAATTTACAGCAGTGCAGCGGCAAAAACATTTTCCTTATATTGTATTGGTGGGAGCGAGACACCCATTGCTGACTGGCACGCTGGACACCTAAGAGACATGAGAGGACCCGAGTGAGGATTCAACGTGACTGAGTGAAGACAGAACCGCATATTGTATTTACAAAATCGCAAAGACCTGGATCCAGGCCCTTCCTCCACTCTTTGAAGAAGGCATCAACAAAGTATTACCATACAAATGCTTTATAACACAGGGAGATGTCCCCTTAAGTACACTAAGATGGTCAAGATGGGAAACCTCCCCCCAAAACTGTGACTGAAAAGGTCTTGATCTAATATGATATAGTTTTACACAGTACTATGGTTTTTTTCTCACCTCTAGATATTATGTATGCTATCTGGGTGACATTGATTATATCCAGAGGAGTAACCAAGAAGAGGTATTGTTGTTATGGTCCAGGAAAATGGGTTAAATTAAAATTTATATTTAGTTAAAACCAAGTTATATCTTGGAACAGAACCTATCACAGATCTACATCTTACACCAAAGAGTAACTAAGTAATTAACTAAATATGTTTTGTTCTTAAATAAAGTTCCTCCAATTGGGTGATTATTTTTTAAATCCCCTCCAAGTTATTGCACACTTCCAAATACCTTGTTCAGGATAGCACAATGCTTTACTTCATTTTGTTCTGTTTTTTGCTGTGATAGGAGGATAGAGCTGTCAATCACGAGGAGCAGCCAGAATGTGATGTCACAATGTCATGTGACCACACACACTCTTCCTCTCACTTGTGGATTCACCCAGAGTCAAGATTGAGAGGTAAACTTGCCAATCTAAGATGTCTCTTATTGGGGGCTGGGTGGGCAGCTACCCATGGAAATCAGTTTGCAGCAGTCTGGCATAGATCAAAGAAAGCAGCTAAGGAATGTAGTTTTCCCATTGCTCTTTTCACTCACCTTTCTTTTCTGTGTGTCTTGTTTTTGCAAGCATAAATATGCATATGCTTTGTGTGGGGACATTGTGTGTCAATAATTCAATCTGATTGATTGCATTGCTTTTAAATGTAGGGGTTATTGGCGGCCTGAATTCTCTCTCTACCTTATTTAATGTATTAGTGACGTCTGCCGATAGGCGCTGCACACTGCAGAGGCCTGCACTACACTGATGATGGCTCAATAAAGCTGTAGTTGGTGCTCTGGTTTTCATTTAGCTTGTGGATGCTGTAAATTATTTTTAAAGACATACAGGGTTATTCAACTAAAGTTCTTATCGTTTCAAAAATCAGATCTTAGCTTTCAAATGTTAAAAAAGATCTGATTGGTTGGGGCAAACAGTCACTATTAAAAGGATATTGCAAAAATCTACTTTTTGTGTACTGTAAAAATAAATGAAATGGGGACGTTGATTTGATACGCGTTAAGTTGGTGTGGTACGCATTACAGGGAAGTTGGGTGGTACATGTTACAGGGGAAGTTGTGTGGCACGCGTTAGGGAAAGTTGGTGTAATAAGGTTAAGGGGAAAGTTGGTGTGGTAAGGTTTAAGGGAAGTTGCTATGGTACGCATAAAGAAGTTGGTGTGGTAGGTGTTTAGAGTAAGTTGGTGTGGTATGCGTTAAGGAGAAGTTGGTGTTGTACGCCTTACAGGGAAATTGGTGTGGTACGGGTTAAAGAGAGTTGGTGTGGTACGCGTAATGGGGAAGTTGGTGGGTACCGTTAATGGGGAATGGTGTGTAATATGTGTTACAGGGGAGTTGGTGTGGAACGCGTTACAGGGAAAGTTAATGTGGTACGCATTAAAGGGAATTTGGTGTAATAAGGGTTTAAGGGGAAGTTGCTGTGGTATGCATTAGAGAATTGATGTGATACTGGTTTTACAGGGGAATTTGGTGTGGTACGCTTTACAAGGAAGTTGGTGTGGTACGTGTTACACAGGAGTTGTGTGTGATACGCTTTAAAGCGCATCATATCAACTTCCTCTTTAACACGCATCACCAAACTTCCCCTTTAACGCTTTCCACACAAAATTCCCCTGTATGCGTATCGGTGTACATCTCACATTAAATTAGTTTTAAGTGTAAATACCGAAACCACCTAATTTTTTGCAGTATCCCTTTAATATAACATAATCCACAACCCCACATTTAAAAGTACTGCAATCAACCAAAATGAATTATTGACTCAATGTCCTCCAGAAAACACATTCAGATGCTTCACTCATATAAAATGAATGCTTGCAAAATGACACATGCAAAAGAAAACACTGCTATCCAGTATTCTTTCCAAGTAAACGTTTTAGTTTAAGGGTAAGATACAGCTAGCAGGGCAGTCCCGATTAACTGACCAAATGAGATTCACCTCCAGCAAGTCCTCCAGTTCATTACCCATTGTAGTTAGCCCTCCAATTCATTAGCCAGTGTTATCAACCCCCCTGTTTGAGTCTGTTACTTTAACCTTAAAGGAACAGGAGGTAATAGAGGCTATGTCTTACCTCCCATTCCTCAACATGAGCCAGTGTTGGATCCCACTCGTGGATAAGTTTTCTAACTTTGTTCCTGGCTCCTGTTACATTAATTGAAGAATGGGAGGCAAGACATAGCTCCTTTAACTCCTGTTCTTCAATTAATGTAAAAATGGAAATAGTTCACTTTCTGAGTGAAATAATTATTTAACCACATCATACATTTGAAATATTACAGGTAACAATGTAAAATGGGTGAACCTAAACAAAGTAGACATGGTCTGCCGCATCTCTTCACCCAGTGTTTCCCTCATTTTAAAATGTTTAGAGGTATGTTTCCAAATGTTGTGAGGTAGGTTACTTGGGGATGAGATCTTGCCTAGAATCCTGCATCGTGTTGGGCACCTGAGGTTTACCAGATTTGTGGCTCAGCTAACCCACAATGAGTTTGAATGGGTGTGGTTTGGTTAGAACGAGGATACTCTGCTAGTAATTAATAAACGCAGGAACCCTGCTCATTGCAGGTCTCTGTAATGAGGCCCTAGGTTTTTATTTACATTGCTAAAGCAAAACAAACTCAGAAGAACACAAATAAAAACACATTGGTTTTCATCAACACTCAACTTTTCAAACATTTTCTAATAAATATAAAATCAGATTTATAATGTACCGTATATACTCAAGTACAAGTCGAGGTTTGTAGGCTATAAAAATAGCCTAAAAATCGAGCCTCGACTTATACTTGAGTCACTCCCTTTGTAGTGCAGTAATCCGCTGGCTGCTCACTTCCGCATCCACTCTTCTGTTGGCTGACGTCACTACTCACTCGCACAGGCTCTTCCCGGCACCGAGTAGTGACTTCAGGTACCAGAAGAGTGGATACTGTAGCGGAGCCGGATTGCTGGTGAGGAAGAGACCCATCAGAGGCCAAAGCGCAGTGCCTTGCTGGGACCGGACCTTACCTACATTTCATTCGGCAGCATGAGGATACAGCCATGGTTCCAGATGGCAGCACCAGGATCCGCCTCACTGCTGAATTCCCACAAACCAGTCCATTGAACGGGGGGAGGTGTAGTGCTTGCCACAGCAAATGTTTCGAAACTACAACTCCAAGCAACTAGAGCATGCTGGGAGTTGTAGTTTCCAAAACATCTGGAGTGGCAAGGAATTGGGGGTTACTGTGTGTGATTACACTCAATTTAAAGGGCAACTAATGCTTTAAAACAATAGAAAATCAGAGGATGGTATTGTTAAATATTGCCTTCTGATTCTGTATTGTTTTTGAGGCTTTAGTTGCCCTTTAAATGGACAGAAGAATTCCCATACAGTAATTCCTAATGGATTTGGCTATTACTGTATGAGACTACTGTATGGGATTCTGTTGTCCATTTAAAGGGCAACTAAAGCCTCAAAACAATACAGAATCAGAAGGTAGTAGTGGTCATAATTTCTACCCTTGACTTATACTCGAGTCAAATAATGTTTACTCATTTTTCTGGTAAAAATAGGTACCCCGGGTTGACTTATATTCCAGTATATACGGGTAAATAAACCCTTAAGGACTGTTAAAAAATAAAATAAAACCCAAATACTTTTAAACCAATTAGTGTTTAATTAATCAAACTATATAAAGACTTTTTAAAGATTAAAATACAACATTTTCAGAAGCAAAATTATGGTTAGAGCATATATTTCCTTGGTAGTGGGTGTCCTGGTCTCCGAATTCTATGTTTACAACTTTGCATAGTCTTTTAAGATCATTTCCAGTTTTTGGCTGAGCATAATATTGCCACTCACTTTGAGTTTGCCAGCAAAAAATGCCTATAATGAAAAGAAAAGGGAACATTAAAGGCTTGTTTTTTTTCATTTTTCCCCTTTGTTTTTTCTTGGACAGCCTTTCTCAAAACACTTTCTGTCTCAACAATACATGTTATGAGTTACTTTATATTATGTGATTTATAGTAGAGAGAATAAACCAACTCAGATGGAATCTAATCTGCAGCACATTGAAATCACCTTCTTTTGTCCTCATAACGCATAATGAAGACCGTTAATTTTCCATTCAGTTTCTGGCAAAATGATGAAACAAAGTGTGTAAGTGTCTTGCTGAAGAGGGCTCCAAACAAAAGGGCACACTTCAAGGGCAGCTTTGGCATTTGTACTAAAGAAAAGAAAATGCTTTTCCCTGAATGTCAAGTTTATCCTGCACAGGAAGGCAACAATAAGTTTGATAACCCAAACAAAAGGTGAGGGACTAATCTAATCATTACATATCCTAGCAATGTTATAGGTTTATTATTGTAAATTATGTCCATTTTATACAGGTTGGTATACACTTCATAGTTCTCTAAATCTTATAAGAGTCTAAAATGAAACCACTGGTTTTGTGAGTGCTGATACACAGATCACTGTGTCATTATATGTGAAAAGGCTAAAGAAATTGATTAATGCCATTCGTTATTTTGCAGTTTAAACAATTGTACATTATCCTAACTTAAAAAAAAGATCCCAGTTTTCAGTTTTTATTAAATTAACTTTGAAAGGAATAAATATTTCCAATCATTGCTCCTTTCACTAAAGTTTGTATGTATTAAAACAATCATCATTGATACAAATGCTAGACACTATTTTTTCCACATTTTTGTTAAACTACAACAAAATTTGTAGCTGAATTTATCGGTTTATATTACACACACTTGCATCTTCTGCCTTTCCTTTTCAACATCATCTCTTCCCTTGAACACCCTCTTTATTACAATTGGTTTGGCGTATCTCACACCTGTAGTATCCCTATGTGTGGTTCTCAACTCCCTCTACTTGGCCCCAGCAGAAATTAAGAGGTTAAATAGGTTGGAAGAGGAGCTCCACTGCAAAAAACTACTCTCACAACTTGTTTCCGATTTACTTGGATCCTTTTTCAAGCATCTTTCAACTGGATTTTTTGTAAAATATCAGAAAAGAATATATCAAAACAAACAAAAGTCATTTCAAATAATTATACCTTTGTGGATTAAGATTTCCAAGAACAAGTTCCATAAAATCTTGATCCGAAAGGGTAAAGGAGGTATCAGCACGACCACGGGATTTTCCACGTAACACTTCTCCAGACCCATTTTTTAAATCAATTGCTGCAAAAATCAAGTATATAACTGTAAGACAAACCTTATGGATTTCAGGGGAACCTCTTAACCGCAATTCATATTTAAAATTGTGTTTAGTGTACAACCAGAACCTTAGTTTTATGAAAATAATCAAGATGATTCTACAGAAAGGCACCAAATCAGAACAGTTTACTGCTGATTATGTCAAAACCAACTACCTACTTATTAAATGTTACCAGGGCTACAATTAAAATAGTGGGCGGCAACTTTCTCAATTTGGGTTTAGGCACACCTGTGGGTGCCTCAACACAAACCTCATAAACATAAATAGCATTAAAACCGCAATAAGGGCTAGGCCACACTGTTGCGTTTCAATACACATACGATCAGGATTGCAATCCAATCGCATGTTAAAAAGCGCATGCTAGTGTTGGCCAATTGGAGTGGCCTCGGCCTTTCAGACAGTTTGCAAGCACTCTCCCTTCTTCATTAATGCGGAGATTTGTCAATGGCAATGACTGTGGGAGGACATAAATAGTCTGTTAAAATACAGTGTAAAATAAAATTAAAGGATAATTACACCATAAAACAACTTTGGTTATTTGCAAGCTGTGTTTTAAAACTAAAGTTGGCAATAAACCTTTTTAATCTCTCCTCACCCCAAGAGCCTACTTTTCTGCTAGAAATTGCTGGTTTCCTCTTCCTGGAACATGTCATCTGTAGCTCCGCCCTGCCAGATGGCGTACTCCCTCCAGCTTTCTGGACCTCCAAACGTAATTTCCCAATGTTCCACACTGTGTGCATGCGAGACGTCAGTGCGCACGAGACATGTCACTCACACGGGCGTCTGTGCATGTGTGACGCAATTGCGCCACGACCAATCATGGAGCGGTGTAATTACATTACACACATGCACGGTCGCACATGCGTGCGGACCATTCAAATTATATTTGGAGGGAGGAGGACATCTCTGTGGGGCGAGCTGAAGATGACATGTTCCAGAGGGGAAACCAGCAAGTTTCTAGCAGTAAAGGTAGGCTCGGGGGGTTTGGGAGAGATGAAAAATGTTTTAGCCAATTTTAGTTTTAAAACAACTGCTTGCAAATAACTTTGTTTATGGTCTACTTATCCTTTATGTAATGTAAAAATAAACGGACTATACAGAAATTTTATTTTAATAAAAAAAACAGTATAAATATAATAATATCAAAGGCTCGTGTACTTGAGCAACTTATCCCTGAGGGTTTTTTTGCCATCTTTACGAATTTGTGCAAAATACTGCAGTTTTTTTATTCAGACAGACCCAACATGATATCACTTTAAAATGCCTATACAGAGACTGTCAAAATGAACCAACTTTAAATGCAAAAACAAAACATGTATTCAGAGGAAAGAAAAAAAGGGTCTATAGAAATCTAGAGACTGCAATCAATATTATACATTCCGGCTTTATAGCAGATATACTGTCTATGTTGGTGGTTTAATCGGCAGCATTCTTGACTCCGTTCATTTGTAATTCAAAAAGAAAACATAGTTCAACTTTGCAGGATTGGATTAAACTAACTTCATTCAATTGTTGTAAGCACATATGCTAGCATGAACAGTCCAGTTGACTAATCAAATCTAATCCTCTCTGCTGCAGAAACCAAGTTAGAGGCAAGAAGCTGTTCGTGTGAAAGGGCCAAAAAATGAAAAAAATTAATACATTTACAGAGCATACCCGAAACACTAGAAACCTTTTTAATTTACGGTAACCTTCTCAACTGTGCGGTATTGATTTCTATGGCTGGGTACAGACAAAGGGATATTTCGGCCCAACCGAACGTTCACTACGAGCAAGCGCTCACCGGACAATAACTGTCTGTCGCAGCAAAAGTGGCCGCGGGCGATTGTTCGTGCGACCGATCATGCGGTCCCATAGGGAACTGCACGATCGCCCATGATTTATCAACACATCCAATCGCCAGTTCGTACCCATCTAATACTTCATATTTAAATAAATAAACAATTATATTAACATTAGAGTAAAGTCCCATTAGCTAGTCCATTATTACTAACAGTATTACTAACGTGAGAACCTCACAATTAACACAGTTTATTCCCACATTTAAAAGCTTTTTTTTGTTTGCGGCTATACAACAGACTTGGTGCTAATATCATGAAGAGTAGTAGCTTTTTATACAAATTGTAAATTAGAAAGGAATAAGACCTTCACAAGCATATTACACTTCTGTATAATTCCATCTAATATCTGATCTGTACTCATAAAAATATATATTATTGGTCACAAAAGAAAATTGCCAGCTTTCTTTGTGCACAAATGGTCGTAGTTTCTTGCAGTTGGTCAACCCCAGCGCTGGATATTCCTTTCTGTGTTAGTATAGTATAGTATATATTATTGCTACCTTCCTTATTGTTGTATTATTTCAAGATAAATGTTTTCCTAAAAAAAAAAAAAACCACACATAAGAAATGACTGGGATGACATCTTTATACCTTTTAAATGTTGTGTCCCACAAATGTTTTTCTAAATGGAAGATTCTACAGGGTTTGATTACATTTAAGCTCCAAATCTAAAATCTAGAAAAAATATTCTTTCAGGGTCACAATGCATTGGTAAAAGATATTGCAAAGTACAGTATTATCATTAGTGTATCTCCACTCTAAAATATGACATACTCAGGAGATTCAATAAAAGTTCTATTAAAAATAGTGCTGATTTTGCCCCAACCAATTAGATCTTATTTAACATTCGAAAGCTAACATCTGATTGGTTGGGGCAAAATTAACACCATTTTTAACGATAAGAACTTTTATTGAATACCCTGACTGTTTTTTCCGTTTACCGGTAATTGAAAAAACATGAGTAACGATCTATGTCATACCTCCAGTTATTCAATTGTACCACCGGAGACCAGAGCAAAGAGAGAAAGAACAAGATCACGGGTAGTTCTCTTTGCTCTGGTCTCCTGCTTGTTTATTGAAGAATGGGAGGTAAGACATAGCTCCTTTACCTCCTGTTCTTCAACTAAGGATAATTACACTCTAAAATCAAATGAATTGTATGTGGAAGCTACAGCTTAAGTAATCTTTTGTCTTTTATTGAGGTTCCTGGCATCTTGGATTGTGCTTGTCCTGCCTTTAGCTATGCCCCCCGAGATTTTTTGACTCTCCTTCTTCTGATGGTCCATGATAGTGCGTCCCGTTGCGCCAGTTCATGTGATGTCACCACGCGTGCGCTGTACGTCAGCGCATGCATGGATGCGTGCGCATGTGACATCATTGCGCGCGCCTGCAAGCATGGCGCATTGACGTCACACGCACTGGCGCGACTGGCACGCACGCGTGCACAGACGCAACAGGCTGCACTTTAATGGACCATCAGAAGAAGAGTCAGAAAATCTCGGGGGCGGAGCTAAAGGCAGGATAACACAATCAAGATGTCGGGAACTTCAGAGCTTCACAGGTAGGGCCCTAGAAAGAAAAAAAAAAAAGCAAAGATTACTTAAAGCTGCAGCTTCCAAATATAATTAATTTGATTTTAGAGTGTACTTATCCTTTAAACTGAAAACAGTAAGTCATATTTTATGTGGAGATACCTTTTAAGAAAAACCTAAAAGCAAGATCATCCATGCTAACTGACAAACAAATAATTAACAAGTTGTTAAAGGACAACAAAAGCCACAGAACAACAATAAACCACAACACTAGTAATCTGCATGCTTGTGAAGGTTCTCATTCATCCAGGTCATGTATATCTGTTGTATTCAATTAGATCAACTGGACTTGAAATGTAGTTCTTGAAGACGTTTCGCTAGTCATCCGACTGGCTTTCTCATTCAGAATGACTTGTACAAGAATCTGTGGCAATTATGTACCCTGGAAAATCCCAATTAGCATAATCACAGCCAGGTGTTAAGGGTGTGATTAGATAGTGGCTAAGAGGTGTTATAGGAACGCCCAGAGTAAGGTGTTAAAACAGCATTGTACATGGCAGACAGTTGGTGTCAACCCCCCCTAAAGCCATCCCTGTGGTGGATATTATAGCAGCCACAGAAGCCTCTATCCACAGTAATAAGGTATCACAGAGTGAGGCAGAACAACTTCGCCTTAAGGTATCTGCAGCCTTAGCCAGTGCTAAAACTCCTTCATCTAACCTGACTACACAGGAAAGAAGAGCCTTAACATCCCTCAAGAAGATTCCAGTATCACACCATTCTACCGGCAGATAAAGGAGAATGCACAGTGGTACTCAACACCTCAGACTACCATGATAAGGTGACCATGCTCCTGGCCGATAACAACACAATATGAGGCTTTAACAAGGGATCCCACCAGCCATTCCAAGAAAAGATCATAGACTTACTACAACAGCTTCAAAAGGATAAAGCCATTGACCGAGCAATGTATCATCGCCTCTAACCCTGGTGAGGCACATCCATGCATATATGGACTCCCAAGATACATAAGGAAGGGGCCCCACTAAGACCTATATGTCAGCAGCATCAACTCTGTACATACAAGGTGGCAAAATATCTAGCTAACATCTTAGGCCCTTTGGTGGGAAGTTCTAAGCATCACATCCAGAACTCTCAGGATTTCACCAACAAGATTGAAGATATAGTACTCGGTGTAGAAGAAACTATGGTGTCCTATGATGTGACTTCTCTCTTCACTTGTATACCCACCAAGGAGGCTGTTGACATGGTGAAAAACGGCTGGGCAAAGACAGCACTCTTACCAGCAGAACTGATCTCAACCCAGAACAGGTGTGTTCCTTGTTGGACTGTGCCTAATACCACCTATTTCAAATACAGGGATAAGTTCTATAAGCAAAAACTGATGTGCTATGGGATCTCCAGTTTCACCTATTGTGGCCAACTTTACATGGAGGAGGTAGAAACACAGGCGCTTAATACCTTTAAGGGCATAGCACCCAGCCACTGGTTCAGATATGTTGATGACACCTGGGTTAAAATCCACCAGAAGGAAGTACAAGCTTTCACAGAACACATTAATGCGGTGGACCAAAACATTAAATTCACAAGGGAGAGGTACAAAACAACAAACTGGCTTTCTTGGACTACTTGGTAGAAGTTAAGGAAAATGGTAAACTGGAAGTAGAGGTTTACAGAAAACCACACACACAGATCAGTATTTGATGTTTGACTCCCACCACCCTTTAGATCACAAGCTGGGTGTCATCAGAACCCTGCAACACAGAGCCGAGAACATCCCCACTAGCACAGAGGCGAAGGCTAAAAAATGAAAACATCTCAGAGGACCTTAAAACTTGTGGATATCCAGACTGGGCCTTTGTCAAAAGATAGAAGGAAAGAAAAACACAAATACCAACAGTGAAGGGGAAAAGCAAGACAGGAGGAAGAACAGGTCATCCCATATGTAGCAGGGGTCTCTGAGAAATTAAGAAGAATTTTCAAAACATCGTATCCCTGTCTGCTTTAAACCGACAACACACTGAGGCAGCAATTGGTACATCCAAAAGACCCAATACCAAAACACAAAAAGCGACATCTATATGCGGTGCAGTGCAGTGAAGAATGCTCTGATTTGTATGTGGGGGAGACCAAACACAACTGCATCAACGTATGGCCCAGCACAGAAGAGCCAATTCCTCGGGTCAGGACTCAGCCGTGTACTGCATCTAAGGATAAAGGACATACCTTTGAAGATTGTAATGTTACATACTGGCGAAGGAACGTGACTGGTTCAAGAGAGGTGTTAAGGAGGCCATTATGTGAAAATAAAGAACCAGCCAAATAGAGGTGGGGGGGTTCGACACTAACTGTCTGCCATGTCAATGCTGTTTTAAACACCTTACTCTGGGCGTTCCTATAACACCTCTTAGCCACTATCTAATCACACACCCTTAACACCTGGCTGTGATATGCTAATTGGGATTCTCCAGGGTACATAATTGCCACAGATTCTTGTACAAGTCATTCTGAATTGAGAAAGCCAGTCGGATGACTACGAAACGTCTTCAAGAACTACATTTCAAGTCCAGTTGATCTAATTGAATACAACAATAGTAATCTGCATCTTACCTCTCATTTTGATATGGGCGCTGGGAAATCTACCTAATAACATATGGTTTGTGCTTTACTTCACAGCATTCTAGTATCACACGTTTTGTCAAAGACCATTATGTTCTGCACATACTCAGTCCTTATCTATGGCAGATCTTGTTACAATTGGTCACCACCCATTAATAATCTGTAGCCAATCCTTTTACACGACAGATAAGGCAAGGAAGCATGTGACTAGGTCAGGATTCTTTCACTGCATATACACACAGATACTTCATCCAGTTCTTAAACGGCTTAGATTTTCTTCAGTTCAATGTACTGAAGTGGTATTTTATAGCTTATTGGTGTTTTTAGGGGGGTTGTTTTAAGATTCTGGAGAATAAAAAATTGGGTTTAGTTCCCCTTTAAAGGGCATGTCCACCCCCAAACTATAATCCCCCCACTACTGGCCCACCATGTAGTGTAGTTTATCCTTACCTCACATCCCAGCTCCTCTGGTTCTCCTGTAGTCCCCCCCCCCCAAAGTCCCAAAAACTGCCCAACAGAGATAGCAGAGTCCATATAGGACTACCTGGCCTCCGGAGAAGTTTGGCATGTGTACTGCAGCCCTTCTCTCCCTCCCGTTTTGCTATCCCTCCCCTACCAATAAACCCCCTTGCCCATATAATAAATATGTTCCCCCAGCCCCAACCGCATAAAAAATATTTTTAGAAAGTCCCCAGAACCCTACTTACCTTCCCTCGCTCCCCGGCATTCTGAGAAGCCGGCAGCCGCGTCCGTGATTGGCTGCCTCTCAGCAATCACGGACGCGCTGCCGTCCCGCCCCCTGCTTGCAGTTCGCGTCTCGCAAGCAGAAGGCCGGACCGGGCGTCGGAGGAGAGAGGGAAGGTAAGTAAACATCTGGGCACTTTCTGAAATTATTTTTATAGCGGTTGGGGCTGGGGGGCAGTATTCTATTATATGGCAAAAGTTCTAATTAAGGGTGGACATACCCTTTAATGTTTAGAACATACATGACCAAGTGGTTATGAAGGATCTCCAGACATGTGAATGGTTTGAAAGCTTCCATCACACAATAAAGAGGTTGCTGCAGACAAAATAATTGCCACATCTCTGGAGGTTGAATAACCCATTGAATAGAAAGGAGGGCCTGTCCATCCCAAAATATTTTTTTATCACCGAGTTCTGCATACCTTACTAACACTAAATGCATGGTAAAAAAAACCCAAAAAGATTTTGAGTGCAAGTTCTACCTAAAGTTACCTGCTCCCCCCTGCTTCCATCATTATCTTGACCCCACACTTCACCCACAGTCCAGTACCTTGTGGCTTTACTGCAGTAAATCAGGAAAAGGCTATACAGGAAACGAGGTCCTGACTTCACATGCAAGACAGAAATCTAAAACTCTGATGATTTATTGCCTGTCAGCTCTCTTGTTAGAAAACCAGAGGGAGGAAGAATCCTTGCCTGTCTGCTGTGTGTTTGTTTGGTAGGAGTTAAGGAGGGATAGAGGAATCATTGCCTGTAAGTGGCGAAAATGGAGCCTTCTTATTGGTTGGTGATGTAAGCCACCAGATTGGAGAACCCCTCATCTGCAGTGAGCACGCACATATTTGCTCGCAACAGGCTCGAAACAGAGGAGGAGGGGAATGTGCTTGTGATGTCATCCCCCTCCTAGTCAGTGAAAAGGTGGAACTACACAGCAATGGAATTGCAGTTACACAGAGAATGCAGAAGGCAGGGTAAGAGCTTTAAACTTATTTTTAAAGGACCTTACTTTTAAAACTTTGTTTTTTAGACTGGACTTGCCCTTTAAGATGCACATAAAGAGCGGACATCCATCGTGGCCTTCAGAAAATTTCCCTGCCATTTTAAATATTTCAACAAAGTATTATCTGCCTACTTGGCTAAATAAATTATTTTAACATCATATGTGTTTGTACTAATTTGAATCATATGTTGAAAAATCATAGTGAGTAGCCCCAAAATGCTACAAAGAGTCGATGTATTTAATGTTTCTGTTTCAAGTTATCCTTTAATAAACTAATTGTCAAAAATCCTCCTCCTTGCAGAGCATTGCTTGAATATATTTTACAGATGTTACAGACTAAGGAGATGATAGAAGAAGAACCGTAAAATAGTAAAACCTTCTAACTGCAGTGTAAAATTGCAGCTTTCAAAAAAGAAAGGAATACATATTTTTTTGTAAAATAAATGGTGATGCATCCCTTTTACCATTAACACTTGTTTAATCAGTTTTAATCTTCTGTGCTTTCTTTAAAAAACAATGTCAGGCAAAAGTCTGATGAACAAACTTTAAATGTTCAAGACTTCTAAATTGTATTATTAGAGCGGATTTGAATATACAGCGCTAATAATTATTCCATATAGTTAAGCTAATTAAATGGAAAGTTTATTGGAAAACTAGACTCTGAAAACTCTGAAGAGTCCATTTCCCAGGGAGTAAGGAAAGCCTATTCCTACCACCCCAGGTAGCCATTAACACGGGCAGTGAACTGTCAATATTCTTCATGTGCAGCGGCTGACAGCTCACAGTTTGCTGCTTTGCATGCATCACCAGCGTGACTCTCTCCTATCTGTAACATTAGGAGAGAAACGTATGCCTGCGCATTACAACCAGCAGTGAATGGTCAGAACTTTGACAGCTCGTTTCTCGTTATAGCGGCCACCAATGGAGGTAGGAATAGGCTTCCCAGTGCTTTAAAACCTGAAAATAGTATATTTCCCAGTATAGTTCCCCTTCAAGGGTAGTGAGCATTCTTAAATCTATTAAACCAGAGTCTGATGGAGGGGAAAGTAATCAAATCCCCCTATTTGATTTAACAACAGAAAATGACTGGTTTGTTCTCAGAGGGAAAGGTTATTTAAAGAGGATGTCCATCTCAAAAATAAGATTTAAATATAGAGAACGCAAACCCATATGTAGCACAACTACAATTCTTTCAGTTGTAAACTTGTCACATTTTATGTATCTGCCTGCCCTATTTTTAAATGATCGCTACCTCCTATGAAAGCTGTACAAGCTCTTAACAAGTTCACACATGCAGAGTAGGCAGCTTGGGGCCACGCAGTCAGTGATTGGCTGTGATGTAAGCTGGCCATAGTGGACTGCTTTAAAGCTGGGTTCACACAAGACAGAATTTTGAAAAATGAGAGACAGGATCTGCAGTGGCCGTGCGCTCATTCGGGAAAGCGACCACACACAGTGCCGATAAAGCCCTGATAACGTCGGATCAGACGGCATTGAGGCTTTATAGGTACTGTGTGTACTTAGCTTTACTTAGAGTAAGAAAAATGATCATGCACACTCATACCCTTTCAGGCCAGAGACATTAATGCTGGGTGCTCTGGTAGGATTGAGTCCAATCTGAGAATAAATTCAAAAGACTGTGCACACCAGTCTTAATGCTATACGGTGTTTATTGAGACATCAAATAACACCATATGTAATGTTTCGGTGCTGAGCACCTTCGTCAGACATATACAAAAAAGTTAAAATAAGGGCGGACCCTTAAATAGGCCACAGATGGCACGACATTGCCACCTAAGTTTACTTAGTAGTTAGTCTTCCCTGCTGAACAGAAGATAAAAAATTAAAATAAGATAAATGTAACAGTAATTAGAACTGAAACGATTGTGGTTGGGCACCATGATAGGCAATTAATTAATTAAAAGGAAACATTGATTTTCAGCCATTTGTTTAAAAATATTCCAGCCTATACTTCTTCTTTAGAATAGTATATAGAGGTCTAAATAATATCATTTATACCATACTGTTCTGTTTTTACATTGTTTGCTCTCATTTTTAACATTGTCCACAAAAAACAAAATGAGAAATAGCCAAGGGTTTATTAAAGGACAAAACGCCTCTTTAGAATCATATATTTTTAGCATTTTGCAGTGTTTTTTAATCCTACTGCAAAAGGAATAATTTAGCTTTGCCTTTTCTTTATTACACCAGCCTTATTAAATTAAATGTCAAACAAGGCTGGTTTTGTAATTAATGATATAAAATACTTGACTTTAAATGAATTGCCCAATACTCCTTAAAACACAGATCAAAATAAGTATACAATGCTTTTTACTTCAGCTTTGAATAGTAATATTTTTAATAAATAATGAAATAAATTATATTGTTAAATCAGAATAAACCAGCATATCTATTATTTGTATTAACATATTTCACTACAGAAAACAGCCCCCCATTTTATTAGACTCCTTCCTCTGCAGAAAAGGCAGCAACTTTAAATCAACAGTCACTTCATTATATATACTTCGTCTAAAATAAATGAAGCCAAGCATGCCCCATTAAGCAAATGCATTAGTGCACATTCTGTTCTCTGTTCTTATAATGAAAAATGTAACTTTTGCTGCTTCACTTTTATATCATTAAGAACTTTCCCCAGACGTCAGTGTTATTGTGTATAAGAGAAGGAAGGTTACACAGAGTAAGATCAGTAACAGAACAGAACAGAATGGTTTCTAACTTTAAGGCTACAAATAGTAACCTGGGAGGCATGCTAAGTGTGGGCTCTAGGGTAGGGCTACAAGCCCCATTAAATTAACATGGACCTAGCCGGTGCTTTTTAAAAAAATTGTTTTACTAGTACCACCATGTGTTTGTTAGCTGGGATGGATAGAAACCCTATTAGTTCAAGTACGTTTGGTGCAATATTCAATTCTTACACTTAAATTATTTATTTTTTCTAAATGGGGCAATAAACATTTTATACTTTTTTTCAATAACATTCTATACTTCTTTTTTTTTAAAAAAAAAAAAGCCCAAAAGCTACATGTCCTATGGAGGTGGGAGGATGGGAGGAATTACTTCAAAGTTGAAATATACAGAACTAGATGTTTGTGTGTCAGTTCCTACTGACAGCTGTCCTGCTGCCTCTTCCATCTCCCTTTCCTGTGCAAGTGCTAGAGATAGGAGCTGCGTCCCGTGAAGGAGGTGTACTGTGAGGAGGAGCTGTCAGCCAGCATGAAACCTGTTGCTTTGTATATGGCAGCTTGTAGGTAGGTAAGTGGGAGGTACAAACCCAGAAAGTAAATAATAGAAAGGCCATTTTAATTCACCAGGGACCAGGAAGAAAACTGATGAAACGTAAAAGTGAAAGAAAAGTGCCTTATTTTTGATACACAATTACTTAAAAATCAGCTATCTACTCAGAGTGATTCAGATTGGTTTCTTTTAGTTGACCAATGCTTGCCTATGGGTTGTTGACTCTCTTGCTTATCTTTTAAAATGTTCTTGTTATATATTAAAGGGTATCTCCACCGGTAAAAATTTTTGGCATTCAGTTTTATTGAAGAACGGGAGGTAAAGTTACTTACCCAATTGCTCGCTGCTCTGCCACATAGTCTGACATGTCCCAACGGACTTAGTACTCTATGAACATGCACAAGTGCGACGGGCATAGAATACAGAGTGCCGCGGGACCTGTCAGCGGCAGAAGAGCGAGCAATCGGATAAGAACCATACATTTGTTCTCGGCCCCTGCAGGTTTTATTGAAGAATGGGAGGTAAAACACCTCCCGCTCCTTTACCTCCCGTTTTTAATAAAACTGAATACCAAAATGTTTTTTTAACAGTGGAGATACACCAGCCAATTGAGTTTTGCTTTGCTTGGGAGAGGAAGCTGCATTATCAACAGCTCTTAATGTTCCAATGGCTAACAAATAAATGTAATCATCTACTAATAACAAAGGAAAAAAACAATATACTTAAGGTTCATTTTACACACGTGCAACTGCATGTGACGACCCCCGGTGTGTATGAAATTCGGCCGGCCAGCTGGTCAGGCAACGGGCCCCGACCAAATGGCCGTTTCCTCCGATAAAGTGCCCATACACAGCACAATTATCAGCCGTTCTTACACATCGTGCATCACGGGTCGGCACCCGCGAACCGCACGTGTGTACAAACCTTTATTTTTAGTTGTTGGGTATTGAACGCAACATCAGCTTTCTTCCCCCACCTGGATCATGCTAGTATGGTACAGCAACCTGTAAAAGGGCACAACCAATCACATGGGTGTATATACTGTATTCACCTGTTGTAACCCAGGATATTTTTCAGAGCATTTCACAACTTTCTTCTTCACAGTAAAAGAGCATTTACATTGCTTAAGCTGAATTGCTTTACCTTAATATGAGTGGCCTCATATTTTTTTCACCCCTACAATGGAAAAAATCCCGCGATAATTGACTGTAGTTCCCTCTATCATATTTGCAAAAAGTTATCACGTTCCCTTGTCTCTGTTTTCACGGTTTCCAAAGTTTATACTTTTAGAAAAAGTTAATCTAAGGAACACAAATCTCACTTTTTCAGTAAATCATCATCTTCATACAAATTCAAATACAATTCTAAAAAAAAAAAAACTGTTTATATATCTCACAAGCAATTTATATCCCGATTTTTGCTCCCTATTACACTTATGGGGAGATTTAATACCAGGAATGATCCAAACCAGTGAAAACACCCCGCTACCTAATGAAATGTCAGGTTACACACACACAAAATCTTAAGCTTAAAAATCTCTTTGGGTATGGACTCTTTTTCAAAAGAAACAGCCGCAGTAATTACCCTTGATACTTTCCCAATGATGAGGATCCAGTTTCCAGAAACAGACTACAGAAGCTTGGTAATAATAGGAAGCTTGTAGCATTGGGATGGGAAAGCAAAAGAAATAAGTTTTTGATGGGAAAAAG
Organism: Hymenochirus boettgeri; assembly: GCA_019447015.1. Lineage (NCBI taxonomy): Eukaryota > Metazoa > Chordata > Amphibia > Anura > Pipidae > Hymenochirus > Hymenochirus boettgeri. The sequence goes on from CM033469.1 coordinate 327,468,217, forward strand.
TTAGGAGAGAAGTATCTAACTAACAATGTAAAGGCATCTTATACACTAACCTTAGTCTGTAAATATGTATGGACGCCGGATGCATTTGCACGAGCGGCGCGTCATTCAAAAGGTGTACATAAAAGGATTGGCTAGAGGCTACTAGTAGGTGTGACAAACTGTAACAAGTTCCTGAAGTATCTTAGGACTGCAAACAGTAAGCATATCCTGAACACAGCAGCAAAAATGGGAAACAAAAGTTTAAAACTTAGCTTTTAATAATATACATTAAAACCTACCGTATATGCCGGCGTATAAGACGACTCGGCATATAAGAAGCAAGCGGAGCACTCCTGGGTCTTAAACAAGATTTATTGCTAATAAAGGGTAGGCATATGGATATGGGCTGAAACGCGTAGGTTATCTGCTACCCCTTTTAGCAATAAATCTGTTTAAGACCCAGGAGTGCTCCGCTTGCTTCTTCGTTTACAAGTATCTCCATTCGGCAGCACCCGGGCATTTGCCTTTAGTACGGAGTGCGGACGAGCACACACACTACGTAACCTACTATAAGCGTATATAAAACTCCATCTTGACAGTGGTGAGAAAATAAGGTAAGTTTGTTTTCTCACCACTGTCAAGATGGAGTTTTATATACGCTTATATGTAGGTTTTAACGTATATTATTAAAAGCTAAGTTTTAAACTTTTGTTTCCCATTTTTGCTGCTGTGTTCGGGATATGCTTACTGTTTGCACTTTATAAGGAGGTTTTCCTCTTCTCTTTTTGATTATTAATTGTAATTTAACCTCCAGCATTCAGTTTCCCCCAGTGGGAGTAGCTGTGCGTCACTAATTGTATTTATATGTATCTTAGGACTGAGCATGTAAAGGAACAAAATGGTCAGTGTTTTATTTCCCAGCATTCCAGTATCACACAAACCCCATGTTAGAAAGATCATTTTATTAACAACTGTGTCAAAATGAGAGGTAAGACACATATACTGTGTTTATACCAAGGTGGTCTACCTTCTGATTCAATGTTGTTCTGATGCTTTGGTTTACGATGGTTGCTATTGGCAGTCAAAACTTTAGAATTTGTTTATATCACATAAAGAACTACTTCACTCACAACTGATGCAAGGGTAAAGGCAAGAACAGCAATGGCATGACATTATCTGTAACATGAAAACATGCAATAAAACTACTGAATTGTTCTGTTTTCTTGTACTGACAAGCTAAATACTAGCATAGCCATCATATAGAAAGTCCTCCAAAAGCCTTTTAGTTGTGCATGTTGTGAAGACCACATAGCGGACATTCCAGTGTTTTCATTTCATAAAGAAACAACATACAGTACACCAACATATACTGCATTTATTTCTAACTAAATCCACAGAAAATGACTATTCAATCCTGTCTTCTAATCATGAAAAATTTACGCTATTTAAGTATAATATGGGACATCTGTACTAACCATCAGTCAAAAGATACAACTGAAAAGTGGTAAAAATCACTAAAGAATAATACTAAATGATGTACTACTCCTAAGATATGCTGTGTGCTCCTGCTTCCCTCTGTAACAACATGCTCAAGGACATTAGCTAAAGATGCCAGAGCTAAAATCATCAGCCACGACAGCTGCAAGCTGTAGGGCCCAGATTGTTTTGTAGTTCTGTCAGTTAACTGCATCTGGAACATCCGCAAAAAGCAAGGGGAAGATGACAAGTTGTAGATTAAAAGACAAGAGAACACAGCTGAGCAACAAATTTAATAATGAAAGAGGCCCAGCAGGTAGGCCCAAAGCATAATAATAAATGCTTGTTTTTGAGTGAAAAGAAACCCAGAAGTATAAAATTTAATCTTTAAATTAATACTATAAATAATTCTTGTAAAATTACGATGCAATGTAAAAAATCTTATACTTCACATTTACATTTTTTTTTTATTCTTTAGACACAAAAACGTCACGTGTGAGCACAGATGTGTACACTGATGTAATCTTTGTACTTGTATGATGTACACCCCTGACCATGGTGGATCAGAAACACATAGCAAGCAAGCTTTTCATCTATATCGAGTGACATTGGAGTGCGGGAAAACCTTTATATCTATCTTAATAATGCCAGCGAAAATAGTCACTGTAAAAAATAACGATAACTATGTATAGTTGTTCTCTTTTCGCATAAGAATATCACCAATCACACCAAAAATAGGCACAGGTCAAAAAACAGTCAAAATTTACTGGCAGGACCGATTAAATTTTCATCTGATTTGGACCAAGGCTGGCCAGTCACAATGAAAAAATTACCTCTGATGTTTCAAATTTAATACTGGAATATCGGACGCTCAGGTCCAAATATCGCCTTTAGTGTACCTAGCCTAATAGCCTGATGTGTGTCTGCTCTTCTGTGCATGCTCCAATGTTATTAATATTTGGGCAGAAGCAATACAAAAAAACAAAACAAAACAAAAAAAACAGTCTCTATGATTGGCTCCTGCTTTTACGTTTTGACAAAGCGAGAAAGAGCGTTCATGATGAGTTTAGGTAGACATGATTTGGATCTATTTTAAATTTTGGGTTGGACAGAGCTTTTTATATCTATTTTCTATTTGTAATGGCACCAGCAAAATATAATTATGACAATGTTAAACGTCAATCCATCTATAGGAATGTAGTATATGTAATTATTTCATGGTGTTCTTGACGCCCCAAGACAGATTTTCACTCTTTAAATGGAGGAGAATAAGGTAAATGTGTTGGCCGAGACAGCACAGCCAGGAGCCAAAGACAGTGTGGCAAAATTAGGAGTATGTTTGCAGTGCCTCAATTGTTAGGGCTTCTTTCAGTGCCAACCAGACTAAGAGCTGAGAAGTTGGATCAGATGCCTAATACAGTGCATTTATTTTAGAAAGGTAGAAACTATTATATGAATACCAATAAATCCCAGATAATTGTTTTTCTTTAAACAAGAGACAAACCATATAATGCATTATATTATATTAGGTTTGATCTGGCACAAAATTACCAAATGTTATAAATTAATTATGTATGTACTACCTAATGGAAATATTATAAAAGCAGGGTTTCCTAAATGGCCTACAAGGACACACATGGTTAGCAGATTTCAGCTTGAAATTTGGCTGTGGAGGGTTTTTCTGAAAATTTTCCGACTGGTCAGTTTGATAAACTGCCTGATATCGCTGGGCAGAATATCAAACAGACGGTGCACTCATGTATGTCCTTTAAAATAGAGATTTTATATGACTGGAAATAAAATAACTGTGGGTTAACGTTACACTACATTATATACATTCAGTTTCTGTAAATATGTTGTCTGAAGTCTGTAGTTGGTGCTCTGGTTTTGCATTTAGCTTGTGGAATGCTGTAAGTCTTTTTAAAGATATAGCTTTCCTAAAAGCTGCCATGGAAACATGGAAATTACCCAGAAGTTCTATAATTACACAAAATTCCAGCATTAGAAACAGAGCTGTACCTTTAGAACCACAGAAATATAGGATGAGATCCACAATATTCTTATTGAAAAATTATTACGTTGATTTTTTGTGTGAGTGTGTTTAAAGGGCATGTCCACCCGTTTTTTGAACTTTTTCTGTAGTGTAGGGCTCCCTCCCCCAACTGCTATAGGGGCCGGACCTGCAGCCGCATCAGTGATTGGCTTAGAGGCAGCCAATCACGGACGTGGCTTCCAGCTGTACTGAAAGTCGGGGAAAACAGGCAATGTAAGTAGAGATCGGGAGAGTTATTCTACAAATAACTATAGCGGTTGGGAGCCCTACACTACAGAAAAGGGGATCGGAGATAGGGAGAGGGAGGGCTGCAGTGCGCATGGCATAATTCTCCCAGAGGAGAGACAGGAGGCAGAGTCCTATATGGACACAGACAGTGTCCAGTAGTGGGTTAAAATGTAGTTTAGGGGGTGGACATGCCCTTTAAAAAGATACTCAGTGAAAAAGAAACAGAGCAGGATGGTAAATTGTGCTAAACTGTTTAGTATGATACATAAATAGCAATAGAGAATGGAGAACAGCAACAAGCTAAGAGAAAATAGACAGAATTAAAAATAAAAATGAAATAAAAAAATATTATACTATATAAATTGTAACAAACAGTAAATATGTTTCATTAACATTTCTGATTGCTTAAAAGCAGTTCACAGAACTAAACACAAGTAAACAATATCAATCATTAAAACTGCAGTAGTATGGCTAACCTGTAGATAGCCTATTGCATACTGAAATAATAAGAGTACATGGTATCTAAATATGCTGGTATGAACTGTGCTCTTGTATATGCACAATAAAATGTCCAAATCACATCACACTTCATAAAATACAATCCTGCTGTGTTTCAGAGACCCACTTTATCAAGCATACTTAGGGAGATTCACACAGAGCTGCTATCACTCCAACAACCATCCCATGTGTTATTTTATTGGTTTTATGTACAGTTATACATTATTTGTGTGGACACCAACATTTCTCCTATTAGTTTATAATACCATAAAGTAACTCCCTGTTTTACTGTCTAAATTATAAAATGATTTTAAAGGGTAACTGTGGTCCAAAAATGACTTAATGTGAATTGACAGGAATTGCTTTCCTGTGTATTTTTGCAATTTACTTTCATTATTTTTTTTAATATAGTTTTGAAGATATTTACGTTTTTATGTATGATATGTTGCGCATCTGCCGCAAGCTATGTACCGTGCTGATAGCGGCTCTTTAAGGCTGAGACTTTAATGCCAGCAGATAACTGGTGTTAAAGGGCAAGTCCAGCCCTAAAATGAAAACTTACATACAGGTAATTCACCATCCAAAACCCTAAACGGTAATAGTTTGAAATATAAAATATATAAGTCGAACCTGAAATCCTGCACAATGTCCTGTTTCCCCTGTTTCTGCTTCCTGGTTCTTCCAGTTAGCAACTGTAAGTTATGGATTTGACAGTTGACATCACATCCAATGACTGAATGTTAATCCTCTGTCTGCCTCTTCTGAGCATGCCCAGGCTCAGTACAGGTTTCTAAATTGCTCAGTTTCCATGAGGCCTTCAGAAGCATAGCAGGCATACAGTAATGAATTCATAGGACAAAGTATATCAACATATTTTAAAGAAGCGATTCTTTCTAAGAGATGTTTTTATGAGGGTGGAGTTGTCCTTTAAAGTTTCAGAATGGGAAAACCCCATTCACTGTGCACCAAGAGGCGTTACCGTCTATGGGAGGCAATAGAGAGCAATACCGGCTCTCGGTACATAGCCCTAAAAATCTCTAAGGACTGCCCCACATCCTAAATCAAGAATATTCAGTGATCGACAGGGTAAAAACTTTTTAATAGGCTATAACACTTTGTATCCCCATCCCAAATAAAGGCAGGATGAAACAGAATGTTTTTCTCTTTTGGCTGCAAACAGTGAAAGATTTTCTTGCCTTTATAAAACAATTTTTGGCAAGAAAAAAAAGACGAGATTTTTAATCAGAAGTTTCTGGGCTATAGGTCAATTTTACTTTAAAGGGCATCTTCAACCTTAAAGGGCATGTCCACCCCCAAAACTATAATTTAACCCACTGTGCAGTGTATAAAAATCTTTACCTTACATCCCTGCTCCAAATGGTTCTCCTGTAATGTCCCTCCAAAGTCCCCAAAACTGGCCATTAGGAGCCTGGCAGAATCCATATAGGACTGCCTCCTATCTCTCCTCCAGAAGAATTTTGCCATGTGCACTGCAGCCATGCCCCCCCCCTCCCTCTCCCACCCGTTTTGCTCTCCTTCCCTCTAGCATAAATCCCCTTTTTTGTAGGGCCCCAATTGCCATAGTTATATTTGCAGAATCTCCCCCGAATTGTACTTACCATGCCTCTTTTCCCCGGCGTTCTGGATAGCTGGAAGCCGCGTCAGTGATTAGCTGCCTCTCAGCCAATCACAGACACGGCTGCCGGTCCAGAAGCCTGCTTGCAGTTTCATGCAAGCAGAGGTCCAGGACAGTACGCCGCAGTAAAGAGGTAAGGTAAGTAATGATCGGGGGAGTTTTTGCAAATATTACTATGGCAGATGGGGCTGGGGGAGGGAGCCCTACACTACAGAAAAAGATTACTAATGGGGTGGACATGCCCTTTAAAATAAAAAAAATGGTCACTTGGCGGTTACCTGCTTAAAGGATAAGTACACTGTAAAAACAAGTTAAGTGTTATTGGAAGCAGCTAATAATTCCCCCCCCCCCCTTTTTTTTTTCTTGGTCCCCCCTGAGCCTACCTGTGCTGATTTAAAGTTCCTGACATCTTGGATCTGCCGTCTAGTCTGCTTAGCTCCACCCCTCCGTGATTTCCTGGATCTCTTTCTTATGCAAGTCCCAAAAACCATTGCGTTCACGGATGTGCGCGATATCATCGCACCACGCTTGTATAGCAAGGCGCAGTCACGCGCACGGAGCACAACGGACCGTGCTTTTTGGGACTTGCCTAAGAAGGAGATCCAGGAAATCACGGAGAGGCGGAGCTAAGCAGACTAGAAGGCAGATCTAATATACATTTATGTATATACATATAATAATATGTCAGGAACTTTAAATCAGCACAAGTAGGCTCAGGAGGGACCCAGAAAAAACTTACACTTAACTTGTTTTTACAGTGTCTTATCCTTTAAGACCCCAACTGCTATAGTAAGCATTTTATTGAATGTATTACTAACCAGAAATTAAAGGATAATTATTGACCCCATTCTGGCCCCTCCCTCCATGCAGTCAATCAAGACTGTGACAACTGACATCACAGTCAATGTTTGACTGCAGTTCTCCTTGCTGTAGAACAAATGTGGAGGAGCACACTACACACGTGTTTCAACTATTTTAAAAACAACATACGTTTCTATGACAAGTGATACCTGAGGAAGGGACAAGGCAGTCCTGAAACGTCGTATGTTGTTTTCACAATAAGTAGTTCATGAAATGTGTAGTGTGTTCCTCAACATTTTTTCTACATCTGGATTTCTTTGACTCTGGGAGCAGAGGGTTGGAGGATTGCACCTATCCATTGTCTGGCAAACAGCCAACAGCAATGTGCTGGAGTGATTTGGGACTGCAGATGCTTAAGCTATTAAAAGCTCACCGAGCAGAAGGAGGAGGCAGATATGCCCTTAAAAGATTTCCCTTAAAAAGAAAAAGATCCTAATCACCTAAAATGTAGGAATGCAAATAAAGTTTCAATGCACAGTTCCATTATTACTTGTTTATTATATCACAACTAAACATACTTACTCCATTGTGATGCTGTTTTCCCTTCTTTAGTAATGTCCCATTGAAAGACCGCATTGACTTTCTTAACAAGTTGGTTCCCAATATCTTTGATTCGGCGGTTTATCTCCTCAAATACCAGGTCACTTTGTAATGTATCCTTCTAAAAGAGAAGCCAGGCAGAGTCTAAAAGAGTGTTTACTGTTATTTTCTCTTATAACACGATATACTGTTTCATTTTAATCTAATATTTAACACTTTGTTAAAAATCTATATAGAGTTGTTCTTGCTACACAACATAGGAAATATGCCAGTGGTAATGGCAATTTATAAAAAAAACATCACTCTGGAATAGCAGTAGATGTGGTATAAATAGATTTTGCTAAGGCTTTAGATACTGTGGCACTTGATAACCCTGTAAGTTTCATATCAGTGGTAGGGTAGAAACTGAAAGGTTTGTTACAGGACTATATATTCAAGAATCTGGACAATCTTATAGAGGTAGATATGGTATATTTAAAGGAGAACTAAACCCACATTTTTAAACATATACCCTCTAAAAACACAAACTGTAAAATAGAAATACAGTAAAAAAACATTAAAGTAAATGTTACCACTTAAGGACCTGGATGAAATAACTGTGTGTATGTACAGTGACTGGCCACACCCCTCATCTCAGTCACATGCTCCCTTGTCTATTCTGTCTTGTAAAAGGATTGGTTTGTGGGTGTGACCAACTGTAAAAAGTTCCTGCAGTATCTTAGGACTGAGCATGTGTAAAGAACTTAATCAGTGACCACACTGTGCGATACCGGAATACTTGGAAATAAGACACAAACCTCATGTTAGAAAGTTAAACTTCTCAACAACCATATTAAAATGAGAGCTGAGACACGGATTACTGTTTTTATATCAAGGAGATCTGCCTTCTAATACAATGTTGTTCTGAGGCTTTAGTTGTCCTTTAAGCCTTGAATACACGCTCGATTTCCAGACACAACAATGTTCAGTCAGGCACCACTGGTAGTCCAACCCAGCATATCAACCAATAATACCCGTCCGAACGGTCACACATGCATTATTAGTTGAAACGGGAGTTAATCGCCCACTCGTTTGCTGGGCGTTGTATTTGGAAACAAATGCGCTTACAGGGCCTAGATTTTGTGCCACATAGACAACTAATGTATATGCCGGGGTTCCTTATTGGGGCCACTTATTTCATCTGTTTATCTGTTGAAAGAAGGGTCTGTGTTCACAATGACAACTAAAAACGTACAGGTGATGTGCAATTTCTGCAAGCAGATCTTGACAATGTTAAAAGATAGGTTCACTGAAAAAAGTGGACCTATTTGAAAGTAAATGGGGGGGGGGGGCGGTAAATGAGCTACCGTATATACTCGAGTATAAGCCGACCCGAGATAAGCCGAGGTACCTATTTTACCTCAAAAGTAAGAAACCCATGATTGACTCGAGTATAAGCCGAGGGTTGAAATTATGGGAACTCTGCTGTCCATAAAAAAGCCTCATTCCTTGGCACTCCAGATGTTTTGGAAACTACAACTCCAGCTGCTTTATTAGCTGGGAGTTGTAGTTTCCAAACCCCTTTAGTGCCAAGGAATGAGGCTTTTTTTATGGACAGCACCCCCAGGAAAGGCCAAAAACATTCACATGTGGTAACAATCAGGGTAAATCTGCAAAAATCTGCTGCTGCTTACCGGTACCGTACTTCTCTATGTAACCAGCTACAGGTAACTTAATTCTCTGGATCCTGCTGCGCTGCATGTCTGTACTCTGCGGCTGTACTGTCCGGCGCCGAGTAGTGGATCCTGCTGGCACTCTGCACGCTGCTCTGCATGTCCGTACTCGCCGGCTGTCTAACTTACTGACAGGCGCCGAGTAGTGACGTCACTACTCGGCGCCGGGCAGTAAGTTAGACAGCCGGCGAGTACGGACATGCAGAGCAGCGTGCAGAGTGCCAGCAGGATCCACTACTCGGCGCCGGACAGTACAGCCGCAGAGTACAGACATGCAGCGCAGCAGGATCCAGAGAATTAAGTTACACGTAGCTGGTTACATAGAGAAGTACCGGTAAGCAGCAGCAGATTGTGAAAATTTACCATGACCCGAGTATAAGCTGAGGTCGGGTTTTGAGGCTATTTTTAAAGCCTAAAACCTCAGCTTATACTCGAGTATATACGGTACATCTTAAATTTTCAACAAATGTAACTGGAGCCAAGAACGAAAGCAGAAAACTTATGCACAAACATGATCCATCGCTTAGTCACCTGACAGGTCCTGATTGCTCCCAGGTTAAACTATACTATAGTGCGCTATGCAATTCTATAACATGAGCTTTTTAATATATGAATGAGGAAAAGTAAACAATGTAGAAACATGTAGTTAGTTTTAATAAAAGTCAGAGACAGAAAAAAAAAATTTCAACTACCGGTATCAAAAAAAAACAAACCAAACCAATAGATATTTATTTACTTTAACCTGGTTACTATTTTAATACTCAAATTCAGAAAATAAATTGCTTAACAGGGCTAGTACTGTCCCATTTCTCACCTGAACTACTCCTTTGGATTCAAGATTTTTTTCAGTTGAACACAGATCTACATAAGCTCCAGCAATGGCAATTTCTCCAGTTTCTTTGACCTGAAGGTAGAGGAAAATGTACATGTGCAATAACATTCCTCAAGGATCCACAAAATAGAAAAGGATAATTTTAAGTCACTTTATCTTACTTGAAGCCATCCTCCCTGACATTTCATGACTTGTCTTATCCTATTCACAGACAGATCAATAATTCTTATCCATTGCAAGAAACTGTTGACATCATTCAATGGTATAAAGGTCAGGTGCCTTTCAGACAACTTTAAGGATTTGCCGGGTAAATGTAGAAATGTCTTTTAAATTAGAACACTTTAGATTTTACATTGATGTTTATTAAAGGGCATCTATAGTGCATAGAACAACTTCTTCAAATTTAAAATACCCCTACCTCCAGTTTTTACCTGTAAGCCAACTAGTCAGCTGACAAAAAGCAGACTGTGCCAAAGCCGAGTTAAGTTGCACAGTCATGAACAAAAGAGGTAACAACCCTACCAGAAAGTAAGTAGTGGAGTTAGTATATGCTATCAGAATTAAAAAAAAAATCCCCTTATATTTGACTAACTGTTGCGCCCTATAAGAGAGAAAAAAAAAAAAAACAAGAAATGCTTAAGGGTTGTTATTCCCTCTAACATATTTGTAAAGGGTTATCATACCCCCTCAGAAAAGACTATTCTTCTTATACAGGAAAGTATTTTATTTCCATCATTTAACCTTGTTTGTCATTTTTTAGCCCAATTCCCAACTCTATTTAGATTAATTTTCAAAAAAGGGAGGGGGCTTACACTGAGAATATAGTCCTGTACAATTTAGAATCGTTAGTGCCCAACACCAAGTCATTTAGGTTAAAGACCACTGGACCCCTGAGGAAAAACATTGACAACATGCTTGTGAAGGTTCTCAGTCATCCAGGCCATGGTCTGTAGTATTCAGTAAGATCAACTGGACTTAAAATGTAAAACTTCAAATCAGCATATAGCAGCAAGGTGTCAAGGACCTCCTAAGGGTTTTACTGCCTGGTAGTGAAGAGGTGTTATCAAAACTGGCAGGGTAAGGTGACAAAATAGCATTGTACATGGTAGACAATATCGGCCAAATAGCAGGACCGGTTCAAAAAAGGTGTCAAAAAGGCCATTTATGTCAAAAAAAGGAAACCGAGCCTGAGTAGAGGTGGGGGATTCAACACCAATTATATTTCTGTTGTCTAAATTGTATTCTAATATCTTATCCCTTAATATTTCTTCTAAAAGGAATAGATAAATGGTTGCAGGTCTGTAACTAGCTTCAGAAAGGTGGATTTTGGGGGTTAAGGCTATATGATACATTATAACACATGCCTGTCACAGACACAGGATAGTCTGACAAATGTAAGATTACATTCCTATAAGTTAAGATCCAGAGAAGCTAGAGACATCATCCTAAGCTTGTTTGAAAGGTAAGAGAACTCTTTTGTAGACTATGGTTATTTAACAATTAGCAAACAAATCTGCATTAATATATGGGCCTTTGAAAAATGTTCAGTACCGTAACTACTTTTTTTTTTTTTTTTTTAAATATAGAAAAGTATATGATGGTATAATAACCGTTTGTAATAATATTTAAAAAATATTTAACAAGACTAACCTTAGTTTGAAAGAAAATTCTGTTTCCTTCTTTCCACATTTCAGTTTGAAGTGTTTGTCCCGGTACAACTGGTTTTGCAAAGCGGACCTAGAATGAAAATGTATCATTAATAAAGTTTATTGTTTTATCCAAACTGAAAGTACTACAAGATTCAGAATTTTCACCCAATTTATCCATATTTAGTGAGCCCTATCTTTATATAACAAAAATATTTTGGATTAAATACATTAAAATGGACATGTAGGGAAATTTAGCTGGTAGATTGTATTATTGACACCAATATGAATTTATTGGTGAAAACATTTGCCCGACTTCATATCTGGTCATTTTCCTATCATCTTTACACCAGTTTGCATTTTGTCTTATGCTCAACATTTGTGGTTTATCTCAAACATGTGACCACCACATATGCTCCAGTCATGTCAAGAAATGCTTGAGATTTTTGATGACACCCAAAGATATGAAGCCCTGGGTTCACATGCATATGCTTTAAAAAGATTTTTCAGAGTGGGCACCAACACTGCCCCTTTGTGCAGTGTCTAGTAAACTGCAAAAATCACCTGGTACTTTCTCTCCTTTAAATAGGCATGTACAATATGTTGACAATCTATTCATGAAATTATACCACAGTTTCTTCCAATTTAGCATTATTATAGGTTTTTTTATGTTGTGGTGAGTACAGTGCTATTCTTTAATAAAACATTTCTAGGATAGTGTTCCATCTTCAGGTTCCAATATTAAAGATGATCTTACCTTAATTGCCTTAAACTTTGTCACATCATTATTTGCAAAGTACTTTAAAACATGGCGGGCAGAGAATCCAAATGTGCACAGTCCATGTAATATGGGTTTTTGAAAACCTGCAAAGGGGCAGAGTAAAATTATAGTTTAACAGCATAACATTTGAGAGAGTGAGAGAGAGAGATATGGATTTTTTTAGGGACATAAAGGGTTAAAACTTGACACCTGACATTTGCATGCTGCAGGGCTAATGAGCAATTAATAAGATGCAGACTACAGTGTTTCTTTCTAGCCTTTCTATGGTAAATCCTTGCATGCAGCTTGTTTTTAATTTTAAAAGGTAGAGGTGGAATAATAAAATGTGGGCTGTCATATCTAATATCTAATCATATTAGAGTATTCCAGCAGACAGCTGTTCTTTCTATTTAACTGCTATGCAACAAGTATTTTTACTAATACACCAAACATCATCAGGGAGATATAATATTGTGCTTTCAGGGGTAAAATAGAGTTATCCTCATGCTTCCCGATGTTATATCAGGTTTCTGTGAGGTTAACTACATTTTTCCGAGGCCTGGGCCGTTTCCTTTTAACGGCAGAGGCACCTGATGATCAAGGTGAACACGATTTACCTCTGCACTTCTAACCTGCCTTGTTCCCACGATACAGTAATGCACAGTAAGTGAGTACTGCATTGTGAGAACTTGTCAGGAAGAGGAATGCAGGGTTAAGTATTGCATCACCCCCCCCCCCATTTCTTTATTAATCCAAGTCCCTGTATATTTAGTTGTAAATAAAATTGAAAATAGGTAATCTACATTTGGAACTGACTCACTCAACTACAGTATGTATACCTTTAAAATAGAAAACACAGTTTATGGTTTCTTTTTGGTAAGATATTTTACCAAATTGACCACACTCCTTCTGACTTTGCCTCTAATACACAAAGTTACAGACATGGTGTTATCAACACGTCTTCTTTTTAGTCTAAATATAAATAATGCAAATACAACGCATGGACTTTTTCTAACTTACAGGATAACTAAAGCATTTGTGGTACAATTTTACCTGCAGAAAGCAAAGCTCCAACTGGATTGGGGCAGTGATTCAACCCAGGAAGAGTACCCATACCAAACAGGAGCAGAATCAGTTCACCTACAATATGGCTGTTTGACCTCAGCATTCCATACCTAAAATACCGATTTTATTTTTATTTTTGATCTGGGAACTCTCTGACTGCAAATTATGCAATTAAAGGTGCCCATTCACTATTACTAGTTTAATGGAATTCACGATCCACTGTATGACTGAGGTTACAGCTGTAATGTTGGTCATTAAGTGTAATCCAGTTGGGGAATGTTGCAGGTATGAATCACTGAGCAAGAAGATGATAAAGTCAAATATACGTTTGTCAGAATGAACATCTAATCTGCTTTAACATCTAAATGGTGTATGGCTAGCAATAGTGTTGGCTTTTGACCCTGATACACATATGTGAAATCCTCCTAAATATACATGCGTTAATCGATATGAAAGACAGGTTCTAGACACATCACAACATTAGCCCTTCTGTAACCAACTGGAAACAGGAAAGAAATAGGTTTTAATGAATTTAATCTAACCTCCGAGTGCAGCAAAGCTTGGATCGATGTGCAGAGGATTCCAGTCCCCACTGAGTCTGTACAGAGCAGCCTGTCAGAAAATAAATGTCAATCTTGATTAAAAAGATCTGGAAAAATTCACAAGTGTGTAGAATCTACTTCTAAATATCTAGTTACTAAAATATCTACTAAATATCTACTTACTCTTGCACTTTAGGAAAAACTTTATGCGTTTTCTGTTGAAATTCCAATTTAAATATCAAAATGAAAACTTCACAGATAGAACTACACTGGCATTCCTCTAAACATGTTTACATTTGACATGCTGTACTTGAGTACATTTTGAAGTACAGTATAACATATTTCCAAACTAATTACTATATAGGCCAAATATCTTTTTTTAAAAATATAAATCACTGATGCAGACAAGCAATATATAAGACAATACATTTATGAAAAATACTGCTGCACTCTCTTTCCCAGTTGCCTGGAAACCAACTGTTGATTGACAAGTGGCATCTACCATATAAATGCTTCATAGGGAAATATCATATTGGGTTTTTTCCCCCTAATACTGTACCATCCATTATTTTAAAGGATAACTCATACATGCCAACATCCAAGAAGAACAAGATATTGGTCAAAATAAATAAAAGTAAAGTTGATAACTTCCAGTGGTAAAGAGAAATGTGCTCCTTTAAACCCTTATGTGCCCATAACTATAGCATAGTTATAATATAAATCCAGAATATGTCCTTTTAAAGGGCATGTTCACCCCTTAAATTAAAAACTATAGAAAGGTAAATCTGTTGTATTCAATTAGATCAACTGGACTTAACACCTCTCTTGAACACTTAACACCTCTCTTGAACCCCCGAAGGAACGTGACTGGTTCAAGAGAGGTGTTAAGGAGGCCATTTATGTGAAAATAAAGAAACCAAGCCTAAATAGAGGTGGGGGGGTTCGACACCAACTGTCTGCCATGTACAATGCTGTTTTAACACCTTACTCTGGGCGTTCCTATAACACCTCTTAGCCACTATCTAATCACACCCTTAACACCTGGCTGTGATATGCTAATTGGGATTTTCCAGGGTACATAATTGCCACAGATTCTTGTACAAGTCATTCTGAATTGAGAAAGCCAGTCGGATGACTAGCGAAACGTCTTCAAGAACTACATTTCAAGTCCAGTTGATCTAATTGAATACAACAGATATACCATGACCTGGATGAATGAGAACCTTCACAAGTATAGAAAGGTAAATTAACCCCCAAACCTGAATAGTTAGAAACCTGACATATGAAGGATGAACCTGTTTTGCAAAGAAAATGTTCTTCTCTGCCTTCCCTCATCAATACCATCTGCTAACAGGAACAACCATGGAGCAGAACGAAGGGTAACTGAACACCGCCAGCAGTTCAGTTAAGTCTGGCATCACTCAGCTATCAAGCTACTGTAGTTTTGGAGTTTGTGTGGCAATTCGCTGTTATACAGTTTTTTTTCATTTGAGGGGTGGCCTTTCCCTTTAATGTTACTGGAAAGTTGGGCAAAAAAGCTATTTAACTAGTTTTCTGTTGATCCAATTACTTTTTAACTCACTGACGCATGCAAGACTGTAAATGGATTCAGTGCACTGGTTCTGCTGTAAAACAAATTCAAACTTCCTTCAAGATAACACTGCATAAAAAATATTTAAAGTAAGAGTTGCTCTCTTTGATGCCGTCTTGTCTGAATAAGAACTGACAGACCTTCTGTAGGGCTGCTCTGTTCTAAATCTCTGTAGGGCTACTCTGTTTCAAATCTTTCAATAATGCAACTAATGTGCATTTTCTGTGATTTTTTTCCTAATCCAAATGTGAAGACCCAAGCTGCTGAAATGAAGGCAGAGATATTAGACAAAATACAAGAACATTATGTTGTTTTGGTAGCTGCAAGACAAAGGTCTACTAAGTTCAACATGTACCAGAAGGCAAAACGAAAATAAAATCCTCAAAAATTTTTTCCATTTTCATGCAAATAAAGTGAAGAAAACAAAACCAAATCTATCCAGAGCAATTTTTTTTATGTCTATATCATCAAAAGAGTAGTTCAAATAACCTATTTCACTAATGTTCTTAGAAATGTTTACAACCTGCTATAACAAGAGGTTTTAGAAACAATAGAATGAAAGGGTTCTGAAGGTTTAGTATGAGTCAGATGTTTTCTTTGTACATTGATTGACAGGTAAACAACAATAGTTAAATAATGAGAAAAGGAGATTGGGTAATCCACGATTTTCTCCCCGTCAAAGTCAACAACAACTATAAACACATAAGGGAAAAATACGACCCTTAAAACCAATAATCAAACCCTGCCCTTTTGTAACATTGTGAATCGCAGGTTCAGTACAAATTTAATGTGACACTTACTTAATTAGGCTCTGCATATTGCATATAAAATAGCAGCTTCCAACCTTATAGCGAACATGTGCATAATGTTTTTTTCATTACTATATTCAATATTCCTTATTGAAGCTGCTTTAGCAAAAGTATATATATATATATATATATATAGTCTGCCGTGGGTCCCGCACTCTCGTTTCAACTTTCTTTAGCCCCGGTGCATCTATAAACAAACATTAACTACCTTACACAAAGAAGATTAGAGGCACTCGTGTTGTTCTTCTACGCATTAAAATTTTTTTTCTTTCTTTCCTGTATTTTGTACATCGAAGCGTTTCAGCTGTCTCAAGCAGCCGTCCTCAGGATGTTACAGACGTGCAGGTAAGTGAAAATTTAAAGCCTAGAGTGAACTGCTTCTCTCCCCCTGTGCTCCACCCTCAATTATAACCCCTATTAAGGTGCATATAGTGAGCATATAACGATGCCATAATAATAAATTACTTAAAATCCTCAGTGATAAGTCCAGTGTGCAGTGTAAAGATGTAAAATAGACACCAAGGTGTGAGATAAAATAGTAAAATCAATAATACAATATATCATAAAATCCCGTATGTTGATAATCAAATATATTATAACAAGTGATATTAAAATTTACTATAAAAACGTGGAAACATACTGATCCTAAGATACCAATGGGTCCTCTAAAAAGTCCTAACCGTAACATTACATAATCAAATTGATAGGTCATAATGGGCAGGTGTGCAAAGTAAAACAAAAATAAACAAGATAAGACAGTATCTGGGCTATATACAATATCAAGCTCTAAATATAAGCTATATAATACAAATGTAGATCTGACTTATCTACCAAATATGGGGAATAGACTCTCAGTTGGACAAGGGACAAAGAGGTTCTATTTACTTTATCTATTAATACCCAACTGATTCAAATCACTCACAAAGATCAAGGATCAAGGACAACTCAAGAAGCATGATAATCCTATTGTTCATTAGCCCTTGGGCGATAAGGTGCCCAGTTTTTTTTATCCAGTGGGCTTCCTCTGTAATAGCCTCTTGCCCCTCTCTGATGATTCTTTAATGTCCACCACTTGATCATAGCATCCATCTGAACGTTGCAAGTGGGTGGCCACACTCCTAAAGTGACGTGCTACTGATTGTTCGCCGAACTTAACTCTTTTTTCCGGGGCCCTGGTTTACCCTCACCACAATTGTCAATGCCGCCCGTAGGTAGATCGGTGATTTGCCATCCTCTCCCTAAGGGTTGTCGTGGTTTTCCCACGTATATATTTACTACAGGGACACATGATATATATATAGCATCCAACTGAGGCAGGATAGTTTAAATTGATTTTAAATCTATGGCCAGTTGTATGGATGGGTGGAAAATCTCCCCCCGTGGTCATATAGTGCAGGCTTGACGCCAGTACACTTGAAGCACCCATTTTTCTATAGGTAGCCATGTTGTTACTGGTTAGGTACACGGGGTGTCAATCCGTTTTGACTAATGGCTTCGTAAATTCCTGCCCCTCCTATATGCGAATAAAGGGTCTAGTTCTCCTTAAAGGGGAGGAACCATCCCTACTAAGATTTCCCATGTTTTTTAACACTTTGTTTAATCCCACAGAGTATGGGGAATATTGAAGTGAGTAGGGATACTACATAGATCTTTTTTCCTGTTGTTGGACTCTTGGTTTTTAGTCCCTCAGTTATATGGAATTTACTCATTCATTTGGATTTCAATCTCTTTTGGATGATATCCACGCTCTTAAACTTTTTAGCCATACACTGTAATTGTTCTTTGGCTGTATCCTCATTAGAGTTATTATATAGAACCCTCAAAATATGGGAGAACATGACCCCCTTTTTTGATGTAGGGGGTGGTAACTACGGGCATGTAAAAGCGTATTTCTGTCCGTAGGTTTAGAAAATAAGCAAGTTTTAAAGTTATCATCCGTTTTTGTAATCCTAATGTCCAGGAATTCGATGGTCGTCTCGTGTGCCACCCATTGTAAATTTTACCATAGGTTCATGGAATTTAGGTTGTCCAATATAATTGACTCTCTTGAATTGGTCCATTCCATAGTATAAACAGATCGTCAATATACGTTTATAAATTAACAGTTTGTTTCCAAATGTCGGGTAGATTAGATCTGGACTCAAAGTGTTCCATAAACAAATTGGCGAAGGACGGTCCAACATTGGATCCCATAGCCGTGCCAGTGGTTTGGTTATAGATTTTCCTTCGAAGGTAAAGTAGTTATTTTTTGTAGGGTGAATGTAAGAAGATCATAAGGTATTCGTTGGGGGATTTCGGTGCCCCCTTTGATTAGCGCCTGTCTACAGATATCAACACCCTCCTCCTGGGGGATAACGGTGTACAGGTATGGACGTCCAGTAGATAAGAGTAGTCTCATGAATGGGGCCCCTATATTCCCTCAATATTTCCAATAATTGCCTACTATCGAAGGTAAGATTGCATTTTGACCACTAAAGGTTGTAAGTAGTAATCCCACAAATTTGGCCACTGGTTAAGGATGGATCCCAAGGACGATCACAATCGGCGACCCGGGGGTTCCTTAAGATTTTATGGACTTTTGGGACACTGTAGATAATCGGTATCTTAGGTTCCATTGTAGTTAAAAATTTACTTTATGTTCGCTAATCCAAACCGTTAGTGAGCGCTGTAACTAGTCATATTATCAAGTTTGATTTTTAGAGAATTAGTGGGGTCTTGTTCCAAGGACATACGTTTTTTGGTCCCCTATATGGGGCCGTAATTCCGAGATATAATACTGTCGATCCAATAGTACTATGGCCCCCTATCCAAAGTAGAGGAGGATTATACACAAAACGAGTATATGGGTTTTGAGTGGGAATGGGTGTTCTAACATTCGTAGGAGGCCATACGAAAAAGGACCCTACGTACCTGTGATATTCAGACGAATCCCCATGGATAATGATATAACACCTAGCATGGAACCCCACACATAAGCCAAACAAACCCCCACCAGGCTTTTTTAGGGGTACATACCAGATCAGGCATAAGAAGAGACCGTCAAGGAGGCCACAAGAAGGGGGGGATACAAGAATCAAGGCAACCGCCACGAAACCACTCGCAACTAGAGCTAATATAACTTAAGTAATCACATATAATCACTGTATGAATTTTGATTTATTATAGACAAGGGTTTATCATTTGTACCCACACCCAAACATAATCCCCTCATGGATGATGTGGATCTATATAAATTCCAAAGGTTACTAAAAATAAGGATCAGTTCCGTAACCCTATCTCAGATTCCACACCATTTAAAGTGCTAGCAAGATATGAACCTCCAATATGGCAGAGCCATCAAGGTATTCCTCAAATAGATCAGACTGACATTGAAAAGGTTTTTTCCTCTTTTTTTTCTTTTTTCTGTTGAGATTGTTAAAATACCCCTTACAATAGGTAAAAACTCTCACTTAAGGGTTTTTTTTTTTTTTTTTTTTTTTTTGGATTTTTTTTGTTTGTTTATGTGTGTTTTTTATTTGTTCGTTTTCTTTAGTTTATTTTTTTGTTTTGGGTTGGATTATTGTTTGGTTGTTATTAGTTTTTTTTTTTTTTTCTTTTATTTTTTGTTGTTGGTTTTTTGTTTTGTGTTTTTGTTTGATTTTTCTTTTTTTTGGTCTGGGTTTTTGGTCTTTGGTTGTTTTTTGTTTTTGATGTTTTTATTTATGTTTGTTTTTTGGTGTGTGTTATTTTTTTTTGCTTATTATGTTTTTCCTTGTTTTTTCTCTTTTTTTTTTCTTTTTTCTTTTTTTTTTTTTTTTTTTTTTTTTTCTTTTTTTTTTTTTTTTCTTTGGGAACAACTAGGACTATTAATCACATTATCAGAATATGATCCTAATTTGGTGGTCCGGCCCGGACGAAAGGGTGGGGGATAGTTTACTATTGGATGATCTATGATTAATTATGATCTGGAATTACGGGTTTTTTCTTTCCAATTAGGGGCACCAAAAAACGTTATTATGTGTCTGGACAAAGAGACATACTTCCACTAATTCTCTAAAAATAAACTTGAACTCCTAGGATCTATGTACAGCGCTCAATACGGTTGGATTAGTTCGAACATTGAAAGTAAATTTTTAACTACAATGGACCTAAGATACCGATTATCACATGTCCCAAAGATCCATAAAAATTTAAGGAACCCCCGGGTCGACCGATGAATGTCTATTTTGGGATCCACCATAAACCAGTGGCCAATTTTGGATTATACTTTACAACTTAGTGGTAAAATGCATTATCGTACTGCGGGATAGTAGGCATATTATTGGAAATATTGAGGGAAATAGGGGCCCCATTCATGGGACTACTCTTATCACACTGGCGTCCATGCCTGTACACGTTTATCACCCAGGAGGAGGGTTGTTGATATCGTAGACAGGCGCTAATCAAAAGGGGGACACCGAAAACCCCAACGGAAACCTTATGGATTTCTTACATTTACCACTATCAAAATAACGTACTTTACCTTCGAAGGAAAATTCTATAACCAAACACGGCACGGCTATGGGATCCAATGTTGGACCGTCTTCTTCGCCAATTGTTTTATGGAACACTTTGAGTCCAGAATATCTACCCGAAATTTGGAAAAACAAATGTTCTTAATTAATAAACTGATTATTGACGATGTTTATTTTGCTTTTATACATGGAATGGCCAATTCAAGAGAGTCAATTATAGTGGACAAACCTAAATTCCCATGAACCTAGGTAAAATTTACAATGGTGGCACACGAGGACGACCATCGAATTCTTCCTGGACATTAGGATTACAAAAACGGATGATTTTGATATTAACATTAAACTGCTTTTTTCTAACCTAGAAATAGACAGAAAATAAGCTTTTACATGCCCGCTACGTAGTTACCACCCCCACATCAATAAAAGGGGGGTCAGTTCTCCCAATTTTTGAGGGATCTATATAATAACATATAGAGGATACAGCAAAAGAACAATTACAGTGTATGGCTCAAAAAGTTTAGAGAGCGTGGATATCATCCAAAAGAGATTGAAATCCAAATGAATAGACGCTTAAATTCCATATAACGTAGGGTACAAACCAAGGTCCACAATCAGGAAAAAAGATTCTATGTAGATTTCCTCTACTCACTTCAATATTTCCCATACTCTAGTGGGATTAACAATAGTGTTAAAAACATTGGGAAATACTAGTAGGGATTGGTTCCCTCCCCTTTAAGGAAATGACTAGCCCTTTTCGCATATAGGAGGGGCAGGAATACGAAGCCTATTAGTCAAAACGGATATGCACCCTGTATAAAACCACCAGTATCAACATGGCTAACTCTAAGAAAAAATGTGTGCTTCAAGTGTACGGCTGTCAAGCTTGCAACTATATGAACCGTGGGGAGGGGTTTTTCCCATCCATACATCGGCCCTAGATTTCTTTAAAATCAAAATTAAATACTATCCTGCCTCAGTTTCGGATGCATATTCTGTATATTATCATGTGTCCCTGTATGGTAAATATACGTGGGGAAAAAACCACGAAACGCCGAGGGAGAGGATGGCAAATCACCGATCATCCATACGGGATCGGATTGAAACTTGGTGGTGAGGGTTAAACCCAGGGCCACCGAAAAAAGAGTTAAGATTCGTTGAAACTTCGCGAAACACATCAGTAGCACGTCACTTTAGGGAGTTGGCCCCCCACTTGCAACGTTCAGATGGATGGTCATTTGATCAAGTGGTGGACATTAAAGAATCATCAGAGAGGGGCAAGAGGCTATTACAGAGGGAAGCCCACTGGATAAAAAAACTGGGCACCATACGCCCAAAGGGCAAATGGAACAATATGGATTATCATGGCTTTTTAAGTTGTCCTTGACCTGACTTTGTGAGATGATTTTAATCAGTATGGGTATTAATGATTAAAGTAATAGAACCCTCTTGTTTCCTTGTGCAACTTGAGAGTCTATTCCCCAATTTGGTAGTATATAGGCAGATCACATTTTGTATTTATAGCTTATATTTAGAGCTTGATATTGTATATGAGCCAGATAATGTCTTATCTTGTTTGTTTTTGTTTTACTTTGCTCACCTTGCCCCATTATGACCTATCAAATTTATATTGTATTATTGTACGTTTTAGGACTTTTTATAGGACCCATTGGTATTATTGGATAGTAGGTTCCCGTTTTATAGTACATTGTAAATCACTTGGTATTATTTATAGTTATTTTTTCTTTTTTTTTTTGATATAAACATACGGGATTTCGATATATTGTATTATTGATTTTAGCTATTTTTATCACACCTCTGGTGTCTATTTACTTCTTAACACTGCACAATGGACTTTATCACTGAGGATTTTTAAGCAATTTAATTATTATGTCATTCGTTTTATTATGTCTACTATAGCACCTTCAAAGGGGTTAATAATTGGAGGGTGGAGCACAGGGGGAGGAAGCACGTTCACTCTAGGCTTTAAATTTTCACTTACCTGCACGTCTGTAACATCCTGAGGACGGCTGCTTGAGACAGGTGAAAGCGTGATCTGTACACAAATTTAAATAAGTTTTAAGCGTGAAGACCACGAGTGCTCTATTTTTGGATGGTAGTATATATTATATTATATTATATTTTAATATATATATATATAATATATATATATGTATTGAACAGCAATACTGTGAGGTTTGTGGTCACTGATGGATCATTCACACACATGAACTGATAATTGTAGCCCATTTATTCATTCTGAACAGCTTCAGATTTTGAATGTTGCTGGGTTTGATCACATTACAGTTTAACTCCCCATTACACGGGATATTCCCTGGCTTTAAAGGGCAAATAAAAGGACATTGTGCAGCACTTCAGGTTACTCTTTAATCTTCCAGCTTTCTAACACTTGCAGTTTAGGGGGTGATTTACCCATTTTCATTTGAGGGGTGGACTTGTGCTATAATTTTATTTTCATATATGTCTCCTTTATTTTTATCCAACAATAAAAATGTATACTTAGAGAATGCATACTGGCAAATTAAAAATTGTAATGTCAAACCATACTAAATGTTCCAATTCTATACGGCAAAGTTATTGAAAATAATTAAAGGGAACCATGCCCTTTAAAATAAGGTTGAAACAAAATCAGAAATAAATGATTATGTGGGAGAGGAAAAAAATATGACAATTGATTATGGCCTTGAGTGAAGTCATTTTAAATGTGGTTTGATTGTTTTCCAGTTAATAATGCAAACTGTCAAGTTATATATCTTAACATTTTAGGAAATCAGCCAGATAGGAATGAAGAACAGAATAATTCTTGTCTGAGCCTATTTTTAAGCATTGCCTTCAGTCCTATGAAAAGGCCACTTGCACAACAACCAAAAAAGAATACTGGCTAACTGTTCTCAATATCCTCCAACTTCAAAGATCTTGACATTCTAAAAACAAAAATACGATTTTATTCTTTTCTTAACTTGTGATTTGAGATGAATACCGGTAAGGACATTCGTTTTAATGAGACAAAAGCCTAAAGGAATTTGCTAAAAATTGAGGTCTTTTTTGTTTTTCCATTTAAGAAACCAGTAATGTTCTTCTCGACTTATGGTTGACTGATTAGACTAGTTTGTTCACAAACAATTAATGGTTAAAGTATGTTTTCTGTTTGGCACAATGAGTGAATTATAGAATGGTGGCATAAGATTCATTAAGCGGAGTACGATGTCATAAGTTTTTTTCCAGAGGACAACTCATTGTTACATACAAAAACTAGCATTTAAGAATTTTTCACAATCAACTATATTTCTAAGTAGGCACTTTTTACAGAAAGCAATATGCTGTAGTCTGCAGAGCTACAATTTTCATCTTTGGTTACTGTAGGTATCCAGCGCAGATTGTTAGCTTCTTGTTGTATAGTATCTTAAATCTTTACATTCATTAGCCATTTAACTATATTAACTGAATCCTACATATGAGCTGTTTGTAATCAGCTGTGTAGCAGTGTGATCTTGTAAAAATAAATACACAAAACATGTCTATATCCATAATAGAAACAGCTACACTAACATTTAATAACACAGAAAAATGGTTGGTTGCTATCTTTCAATGACTTTATAAACAATATGAAGTAGTAAATTATCATTTAATCAATTGGTTAAAAAAAACACAAAACAAAAAATAAAATAGAAATAATCTTTGTTAACATGTAAAAAAAAAATAAAATAAAGGAAAAAAAAAAAAGATATCCAAAGCAGGTAATGTATAACGAATATTCTAACACAAATCAAATATAAAGACCCCTTGCATCCAATCCACAAACCATTCCAATAAAACATGCCTTTACAGTATGAATCTGATGCAATTAGTCTTAACAATACTGTACTTAAGGTAACTAATGACAATGGCAAGAAAGCTAATGGACTTAATATCACAGGGAGAGGTATAACTTAATTACATTTTCAACTTGATGATTACAACCAGTGGTTCAATACTTGGCATAGGAACAATAAGCAGAAAATACTTTCTGCTTTTCAGCAGTATTACCTGTACACTTGAGGGTAAAAAGGAGCGATTGAAATGTTTATACACAAACAACAATATTTTTGATCCACAGCCAAATGGCTTCACAATTCTCTTTATTGAATTAATGAAGCAGAACATGATGCCATTAATTTCTGATAACAGTGCCAAAAGAGTCAATTTAGAAACTAGTAATAAAAAACAGAACATTATGTGTGGCTTTTACAAAGTGACAGCAAAATATTGGCTGATGTGTGTGCAGACAATTTCATATACATTTAGCATAAAAAAAATTGATGTGCATAGTAATATTACCCACCTTTTGGAATGATGATAAAACAATTGATACATAATACGGTCAATCTATATTGTTGGTGGGGAAAGTTATTTTTTATATAGGCCAAAAAAATATTTTAACAATTTGACTACACAAATTGAAATGCAAATGAAATGATTTAATTAGTTTTAGTTCAAGACTTGACAATGGGGGGATAAAGTTTTACTAAAGTAAAGAACATGTGATAATCACGTGTACCCATTACATCATTGTGCATAAGATCCTAAATTTAAGGTTGATCTTGTGTTTAGAGACCAGACCCAAGATGTAAGCTGAAAATTAGAGTCTTTCCATTCTTCCCTTCATATAAAACAAAAAAACCCTCACTTGTCAGTTACCTTCCCCCAACCCCAACTGATATATTTAGCACCTTATTGGAGCTTGCAAGGAAATGCAAGCAGAGGGGCGGGCCCGGGCAGCCGCTTCTGTGATTGCTGAGCGCAGCCAATCACAGACCGGCTTGCCGGCACCTCACTCACTTCGCCGGAGGAAGAGGAGAGGTAAGTAATAGTTTTGGGGAGCTTCTAAAAAAAAAAAACAAATCGGTTGGGGCTGCGGGACATGGGAACTCTTCACTGAAGGGTTTTTGCTAGGGTGAGTGGATAGATCACGTGAGGGAGGGAGGGACGAGGGATTGGGGGGAGGGGGGAGGAGAAGGGCTGCATGTACGCATGGCAAAAATCTACTCGGCCAGCTATCGCAGCAGTGTCCTATATGGGACTCTGCTAGCCTCCTGGTAGTCATTTTTGGGACTTGGGGGGGACTAAAGAGAACCCTAGTGGCTGGGATGTGAGTAAGGATTAAACTACACTACATGGTGGGCCCAGTATTGGGGGGATTAAGTTTTTGGGGGGTGGACATGCCTTTAAATTTTGTGGTTGAACGTGCAAGATAAATACGCAAAAACAATACACCATCTGCCAGTTTTTCGTTCCGTAAGGTCCTTTACATCATGTGCTGTTGTATTCAATTAGATCAACGGACTTGAAATGTAGTTCTTGAAGACGTTTCGCTAGTCATACTGGGCTTTCTCAATTCAGACTGACTTGTACAATGAATCTGGGCAAACTTCCCAATTTAGCATATCACAGCCAGGTGTTAAGGTGTGATTAGATAGTGGTCTAAGAGGTGTTATAGGACGCCCATAAGGTGTAAACACAGCTTGTACATGCCGACGTTCCGTGTGTCGAACCCCCCCACCTATTCTATTTAGTTGTGCTGTTTCTTTATTTTCACATAAATGGCCTCCTTACACACTCTCTTGAACCAGTCACGTTCCTTCGCCAGTATGTTAACATTACAATCTTCAAAGGTATGTCCTTTATCCTTTAAGATGCAGATACACGGCTGAGTCCTCCGAGGGGAATGGCTCTTCTGTGCTGGGCCTACGTTGATGCATTTGCTGTTTGGTCTCCCCCACATACAAATCAAGCATTCTTCACTGCACTGCACTCGCATATATGATGTCGCTTTTCTTTGTGTTTCGGTATTGGGTCTTTCGTATGTCCCAATTGCTGCCTCAGTGTGTTGTTCGGTTTAAAGCAGACAGGGATACGATGTTTTTTAAAATTCTTCTTAATTTCTCGGAGACCCCTGCTACATATGGGATGACCATGTTCTTCCTCCTGTCTTGCTTTTCCCTCTTCACTGTTGGTATCTTCGTGTTCTTTCTTTCCTTCTACTTCTTTTTTGACAAAGGCCCAGTCTGGATATCCCCAAGTTTAAGGCTCCTCTGAGATGTTTCATTTCTTTAGGCCTTCGCCTCTGTGCTAGTGGGGATGTTTCCGGCTCTGTGTTGCAGGGTCTGATGACCCCCAGCTTCTTGATCTAAAGGGTGGTGGGAGTCAAACATCAAATACTGATCTGTGTGGTTGGTGTTTCTGTAACCCTCTACTCATTTAACCGCCATTTTCCTTAACTTCTACCAAGCATCCAAGAGCCAGTTTGTTGTTTTGTACCTCTTCCCTTGTTGAATTTAATGTTTTGGTCCACCGCATTAAGTGTTCTGTGAAGCTTGTACTTCCTTCTGGTGGATTTTAACCCAGTGTGTCATCAACATATCGAACCAGTGGCTGGTGCTAGGCCTTAAGGTATTAAGCGCCTGTGTTTCTACCTCCTCCATGTAAGGTTGGCCACATAGGTGAAACTGGAGATCCCATAGCACATCCATGTTTTTTGCTTATAGAACTTTTCCCTGTATTTGAAATAGGTGGTATTCAGGCACAAGTCCACAAGGAACACACCTGTTCTGTGGTTGAGATCAGTTCTGCGGGTAAGAGTGCTGTCTTGGCCCAGCCGTTTTCTCACCATGTCAACAGCCTCCTTGGTGGGTATACAGTGAAGAGAGATGTCACATCATAGGACACCATAGTTTCTTCTACCACCGAGTACTATATCTTCAATCTTGTTGGTGAATCCTGAGAGTTCGGGATGTGATGCTTAGAACTTCCCACCAAAGGTCCTAAAGGTTAGCTAGTATTTTGCCACCTTGTATGTTACCGAGTTGATGCTGCTGCCTATAGTCTTAGTGGGGCCCCTTCCTTATGTTCTTGGGAGTCCATATATGCATGGATTGTGCCTCACCAGGGTAGAGGCGATGATGCATTGCTCGGTCAATGGCTTTACCTTTTGAAGCTGTTGTAGTAAGTCTTGACTCTTTTCTGTAACGGCTGGTGGATCCCTTGTTAAAGCCTCATATGTGTTGTTTATCGCCAGGAGCATGTCACCTTATCATGGTAGTCTGAGTGTTTGAGTACCACTGTGCATCTTCCTTTATCTGCCGGTAGAATGGTGATACTGGAATCTTTCTTGAGGGATGTTAAGGCTCTTCTTTCCTGTGTAGTCAGGTTAGATGAAGGAGTTTTAGCACTGGCTAAGGCTGCAGATACCTTAAGGCGAAGTTGTTGCCTGCCTCACTCGTGATACCTTATTACTGTGTGATAGAGGCTTCTGTGGCTGCTATAATATCCACCACAGGGATGGCTTTAGGGGTGATGGCAAAATTCAAGCCCCTTACCAAGGACTTCCATTTCTGGCTGGGTCAGGGTCCTGTTAGACAAGTTCCTTCTCCACCATTCCCTCCTTGTTTGATGAAGTGACACTTCCCTCCTTTTGTATCCAAGGTAGTTGTTCTCCTTTGGGGGTGTCCTGGGATGACAGAATATAGAACTTGTTCTGTTGCCTTTGTTTGCCCTTACAGTGCTGTGAAAGCTGTGCTTGTTTGGTGAACTCCATCACTCTTTCCCAGATGGACACGGTAGCTGTGAGGCCAGTTCTGTTCTAGTTGACTAATTTGTGCATTAAAGCATCGACTGTAAAATGTGTCTGTCGTCGTACCCGTTCACTTAGGAGCTGTGTTTGAGCCTTTTGCAGTATCTGTTGGCTCTGATGCCTTTGACCGTGGAATCCACGTATACTGCATGGTACTACCTTTGTTGTCGCACGGAGGTTTAAATCGCAGGTGGTTTCTGTAGTCCTGCCAATTTCCTTGCTGTCTTTTCATATTGCCGTACAAGTTTGAGGTTTTTCCCCCAAAATGATTAGAAATATGCTTGTGAAGGTTCATTCACCAGGTCATGGTATATCTGTTGTATTCAATTAGATCAACTGGACTTGAAATGTAGTTCTTGAAGACGTTTCGCTAGTCATCCTCCACTGGCTTTCCAATTCCAGAATGACTTGTACAAGAATCTGTGGCAATTATGTACCCTGGAAAATCCCAATTAGCATATCACAGCCAGGTGTTAAGGGTGTGATTAGATAGTGGCTAAGAGGTGTTATAGGAACGCCCAGAGTAAGGTGTTAAAACAGCATTGTACATGGCAGACAGTTGCCACAGATTCTTGTACAAGTCATTCTGAATTGAGAAAGCCAGTCGGATGACTAGCGAAACGTCTTCAAGAACTACATTTCAAGTCCAGTTGATCTAATTGAATACAACAGATACACCATTTCAATGTATTAAGTGCAGCAAAGTCTAGCCCTAAAATATCTTTAAGTTACTAATTTAGAAAACATTTTAATATTTTCAACTGTGATCTGCAAGTTATGGCTAAATAAAAGCCTAGATCACATCTGTAGGTAAAACTGTGAGAATATTTATTGATGGAAAGATTTTGCAATATAACTTCCTGAACTAAAAGAGGAGTCTATGTACAGTCCCAATTAGTCTCCCAATATTAAGTATAGGGAGGATCATTCAGGGCTGCCGCAGTCACTAAAAGCCGGAAGTCTGAAAATTATACACAATAGAATATGGGTTAATTGACACAGTAAGTAATAATCTAACAACTACTATTATTATGATTTTCCACTTATAATAGAGTAGGTTTAACTCCTTTTTTTTAAGCATAAAAAGCTAAATAAACTTTTGGTAAAATCTGAAAAGAGTGAAGCATATGTGGGGATTTCACATGCTCTCCTTGGCTCAGATAGTTTCTTTAAAACCTGATTTATGAAAGTGCTTTTAAGTTTTCCATTCTGTTTAGCTTGTTTCATCAAGCTATTAATACAAAGTAAAACTCAAACCGATCAAATGCCTTTTACCAGACCAAAGAAATTTTCTCTTGTCAAAATACAAAAAGGATTTGAAGGATAAAGTAAAACATTAATCGGAAAAGTTTTTACAAAAAGACATTTATTGTACTTAACATTGTATTTTAGCAGATAAAAAAAAGGTTTTATGCAGGGCTATGGAGTTATTCCAAAGATCAACTCCAACCCCTCAGTTTATGACACCTCAAACTCAGACTCCAACTCCTCTGTTTTTAATACACCAATGTATTTTCCAGTTGGTGAACACATCATACAAGGCGTTTTATCACTGCCAATACTCAATTTAAAGATTGAGTTTGCAATAGTCCTTATATTAAAAGCAATTTTTCTGAACATAATTAGCAACCTAATCTGCTTGAAATAGTTTTGTAAGAAGGCCACGTGTAAGTAAAACAATGGATATTTGCTACATTGAATTACCTGGTCCACATTAGTGACATCAGTCATAACCATGTCTGGGGGCCGACTGGGCAGGTTTGCAGTCACCTGAAATTAACAACCAAACACAAAAGCTTCATAAATAAGGTTGTTTATAAAAGAAAATGTGAGTTCATAATCAGAATAATTGCATTGAACTTCAAATCATTTAACCAAAATAACAAAAGACACTACAAAAATAATAAATATATATACACATGTTAAAGTCTCTATTCTAGGGTGGTAGGAAATCCTATACCCTGGGTGACAACATGTAGTAGCTTTGAGGTGTGAAAGTATCACAAGTGGATGACAGTTCAACACCGCTCGCTTCAGTGCACCCTCACATGCAACACTTTGACCGTCAATTTCTTCCCTCCCTAGGATAGCGTTTTTTGGGGGCATATTGGCCTTTAAATGAAGCACATGTTAATACACCTTCTAAACTAAACTTAACTAAATTCTACGGTATTAGTATAAAGCTTTTAAATTCAGTGACTGAATTTAAAAGTATAAAGCTTTTAAATTCAGTCACATTTTATCAAAAAATTCAGATAAGAACTACAATTAACATGCTCTTCATTAAAAGAATGCTACCCCTATGAATTTGGTCAGAGGGTACTGCAGCCGATATGATTGAAAGTGCATTGTCCTTTTAGGGAAATCAAAGGCATTTGAAAGAAACTACTGAGAAGAGGCCATGGTCTCAGGGATTGTTTTATTTATACTTTATGTAATACATTTGATTTTCTTTTAAAATGATAGCTTATGTAATTGATCATTATTCTGCATCATGTTAGTTTGGCTACATGAGTCGGATGCTTTCTTCATCTCATGTGATATGCTATACATTATGTTCATAGATTATTACATTTCCTATTTCTATAAACAATGATTAGCACAGACCAGCTTCTCAGAGCTCCTTGGCTGGTAGGCACCATACACAAAAGTAATGTACTGCCATAGCACATTAGTCTTAAAAAGATGCCTTTGTAGGTAGCACAACTGCAAAATGAAAGGCCTCCAAATATTTATCAATGGGAATGTTAGTGAAATAAGTAACTGTAGTATTCACACTGTGTTAAGAATAATCAAATAGAAAATAATTGCTTTTATTGCCTGTTATGATTCATATGATTAGCAAACGGGTGTTGGCAAACTTAATTTGCTTCTTGTAATGCCTCATACGTTTCGTAGATCAATTCTAAAGAGCAATTCAGCAAAGAACAATACAACAAATGTTTATAATCCAATTTACTAAAATATATGAATCTGGATGTGTTAACTATAATGATGATAAGAAGTAGCCAATTGTTACAATATAGAATTCCAAGAACGACTTACGTTTAGAAGATCTGCAATAACAGTATTATGGCTTCAATTAATAGTAGATTGAATTGCAATTATATATAATACCTTTGGCACACAGTTTAATGCAGCAAGAATAACTTCCCAGAGTAGATAAACCATTTAAATAAAGACTACACATTGCAGCATAATTAGAGAACCTTAGTTCAGTTGCTCTATAAAGTCAGGAAGCATATAAAGAATAAATTCCACTGTTCTATTTGTCAGAAAAATTAAAGTCGCTGGAGTGTGTATGGTTTAAACTTTTAAATGTGGGGCTTGTGATCTGCAAAATTAAATTCTCCATTTATCCACAGGACATGTAATAATGTGAAAAGAGTAAAGTGCTCCAAAACAAAACATCTAAGTGCACTAAAATATGTTATTTATCAGCTCAATGAATGTAAGATGTTTCTGAATAAAAGCCATGTGTACAGCCTCACCTCATATATTGTGTTGGGAATTGGCTTAGACTAGCAGATGGATTTCATCTAAGATCTTCTGTGTATTTAAAATTTAAAAAAAGAAAGAAAAGATATATATCTATATATACAACTTCCCGGAAGCATGAAGCCTCAGGCCAACAGGTTACTTTGCTTAAACACAGACCACAATGACAAACAGTCTACAATAAACTATGTTTGTTTGAAAAAATACTGCATTTTATGTATTATAAATGTGCAATTTTTGCTGGAAAGTTACTAAAAATTGGAGAAATTAGTAGTAACCAGTTTACTCAGAACCAGTAAATACCGTGCCTAATACATAGAAGCAGACAGCCAGGCATTAACTGTACAGCATTTGTCAGTCCCTGTGGCCATGCACCTCATATATTCTCCACAATGTTTGATTCCAGGTTTATGCTCCCTATTCAGGTACTCCCTCCCTTTAATAAAAGTATGAAACAAGAATGATGTATCTGGGGTGGGTGTAAAAATTACTGTAACAGGAAACAAATTAAACTTTCATCCAATCTCCTCTGTAGAAGGGACACTTGTACTGAAAGTCCATTGAAAGAGAAATGGAAGTCCAGATTAACTAGTGGATGGGTAGAGTTAAAATTAGGTCACGGTACACCTGGAACAATACAGATGGATTCCCATTGTTTGGGAAATCAACTGTAAAAATGTATAAAAATGTAAATAAAACAAAAATTATTCTTGACCTTCCAAAGAGAAAATAGAGTTAATGCTTTATACTGTAGTTGCTTTCCAAATAACAAAAAAAGACCCAAAACAGAAATGTTTTGGTTTTTATACTATACTTTTATGGAAAAAAAATGGAGGTAAGCATGTAATTGTAAATCAAAATGAATAACAACAATTAGCTAGGAACTATTTTACGTGGCAGCAGAACCTAAATATCAGACCATCTGCTCTCCTCTGTTAAAATAGAATCTAATAATGAAACCACAAAAATTCTTCTCCTAAAAGTATGCAGGTAAAAAATACTCTTTATTACAGAAATATAAAAATTAATACCTTGGCCTTGGGTGATGAGCGTTTCCCACCAAACCCACCAGCTCCAACAACAAATACAGAGAACTGGCTGTAGCATATAAGCTCTTTCTCATAGTAAGTGTGCGCTGGAAACAAAATCACACAATGAAGACATGAAATGGTTACTCAAGGTACAATCACAAAATGTACGACAAAATAACAAATTATGTGTGAGATTCTGTATGTGGGGGAATATATTTGTAATGAAAAAACTTCTCAGAAAGAGCATCTAGGGTGAGTTTTCAGTCATAAGATTTTGATTTTCTATGCACAAGTACATACCTGCCTGCCAACATTCCCATTTAACAATATTTTTATCAGCTACTATAATTACAGAAGCAGAACTCCATATTTTCAACACTACTAGTTTGCATTAATACTAAATACTTTTTTAATTCAGTGAAGTTGCCATTGAAGTGAACATAAGATTTTGATTTTCTAAGTGCAAGCCTGCCAACATTCCTATTACACATATTCATATTCGCTACTGTAATCACAGAAGCATAACTCACTAGTTTGTATTGATGTTACATAATTTTGAGCAATACCAAGCCCTCTAAAGAGAAAATCCTTATTCATTTGGAAACACCTGCTGTAAAAAAAGAAACTTTTTTCTTTAAAAGTATTACTGCTGACCGAGTTTTAATTTAAACAACAAGTTTTATGAGCTACTTTAGAACAAGCACTACCTATAGAAATGCTTTCATAAGAGAAAAAAAATGTAGGCTAAAAATTAAATCAGAGAGCAAATAAAACCAGATTTGTTATGTTTGGTTCTTCAAGCTAATTAGGTCACTTAATTTACTCTCTATATAGCAGGACATTTTTATCTGTAATCTGTAAAATTCTTTTAATCGTGCTAGTATCTATCATTTTTTACAATATATGTTCTTATCTGTATGTGAACGCTTTCTTTGTCTAATGATTGGATAACAATGATAAAGTACACACTTAATGCCGAGTTTTAGAGTGAATTGCCTGTGGACACCTGCAAGATTAAGAAGTTGGATCTTCTTCAAAATGGCATTACAAATACGTCACATCTATCTATTAATTCCAAATAATCTAAGCAGTGCCTTCTCTTTGCCTTATTATAGATTCCCTGCACTAGTCCTGTTTCTGTCTGAAATGACCTTCACTTTGATCAGAAATGCGAATTGTTTCTTCTCTAGTTATCCTAGCTGCAAAGTGCTCTAGTGTGAAATGCTTTGGACAGACATTTGTAAAATGGAGAAAAAGTAAATGAAAATGTGTACTCTAATGAAACTAACAAGTTTTCAATTCCATGATTTTTCTGCTCATACAGAATTTTTTTTTTAGCACCAGCTGAATGCGTTAACTACCAACTTGACAGAGGTTAGACTGCAAACTAAAATTATAAGTTTTTCAAATAGGACCAAGAACATACCGTCCAACAGTATGAGAGCACCAGAACCTTTATCAAGGATATCTGCCACTGTAGCCTCTGTAGTCACCTCCCCTGTAAAATTAAAAGAGAAAAAAAAGGAAAGATGGCACCATGCAACAAAACAAGAATATCAAATGTGCTCCCCTCCAAATGATTACACAGCTGTCAGATAAAAAGGAAAAAGTTGTGGCTCTAGAACAGCTAAAAAGTTCCAATAATTTTCTGAGCATCTTCAAAGCTTTATTTTAACATTTAATAAGTTACTGTCCAGAGCTACTTTCTAAAAAAAAGACTTCTAAAAAGTTTCCCTGCCAAACAAGGGAAGGAGGCAGAACAGAAACGCAACAATACCAAGGATCCAACACTGTGATAGCAGGCCAGACTGGACTTAAAGACTTATGGCTATCATACACAGTACTTTTATTAGACTGGGACTAAAGGTTTTAAAGTGACCTTATCATTGTATTGCTGTGGTTTCTAAACTTAATACATAAAGTTAATCATTTCTACCTTTACTCAGTTTAGGGGCTGTAGCTGTACCTTAAAGTGCCCTACTAGTATCATGGTGTTTCTAGCACAAACTGGGGATTAAGGAGCAACTGCCTCTGGTCAAGGCCAAAGCGTACCATTAAAGGAGATCCACGCTATTAGGGCTGCAGACAATATCTTTATGCAGCAAAAAATTCCTCTCATAAGAAGGGCCAAACTCTGTACATACAGTGAACTTATCGGGCATCCCGGTATGATCAGGGTGTGTGTATTAAAGAAAGCACATGCTGTGCTAGTAGTCAAAAAAAATAAAACAAATTGGCCAAAAACATATAAAAGTATTTACTAAAATTAACCCCTGACCAAACCGCCATTCTGCAGTCCAATGTCAAAGATTTGGAAATCAATGAAGTGATCAAAAGCCTCAAATCTAGGAAATCCCCAGGCACGGATGGCTTCACAGCCTTATACTATATAAAATGTAAGCAAATCTTAACCCCGCATCTCAAAAACACATGTAATAACCTATTATCAGGATCTTCCTAAACCAGACATATTCAACCCAGCCTTCCAATTATCGCCCAATTGCATTAATCAACACCAATGTTAAAATAATAGCAAAGGTTTTGGCAAATCGTTTAAATCCTCTGCTCCCAAAGCTCATACATTATGATCAAACACACTCATGCAATATGTTAACCTTAAAGAAAAACCATCTATATTCCTCTCCATATATATTGAGAAGGCCTTTGATAGGGTAGACTGGTTATATTTACAGAGAGTACTCATAAAATTAAATTTCCCAACCCGTTATATTACAGGGATCTGTAGTCTATATAATAACCACACATGGTCTGTAACATGGGTTACCCCTCAGTAAGATTCCCAATTAAAAAAATGGCACCAGATAGGGATGTCCTCTTTGCACTGACAATTAAACCACTAGCCACCAAAATTAGATCCTTCACGGGACCACCACGGGACATATTCATTCCAAACTATCACTCTTCACTGATGACCCCTACTGTATCTGAACAAACTATGGTACATTAATACCAACCCCGTCTAAACAACTTAAACATATACCCCATATTCCTTCTCTACGGGCGGTAGAATATCAGCAGTCAAAATTACAATATTACCAAGAATACTAGATTTTGTTTAGAGCCTTACCTCTCCCAGTAGTACAAAGCGACCTAAATAAACTACAAACTGATACAAGGAAATTTATCTGGCAACGGAAAAGAGCTTCTATTAATATATGAATACCTAGCCAGACAAAACAAAAGATTGGCTCAAATGATTAAAGCAGTCGACGCAGTAAAATGGTGCAGGTGCATTGGCATGGGTAGACATTGAAAATGTATTTTTAGATCCTCTACATCACTCATCTATATTTTGTCTCACAAAAGAAGAGTATAATAAATTTAATATCAACCACTCTCAGAACATACGTACATCTCTATGGGAGACGTAATAAAAAATAACCTTATTCCATATCACTGTTACATCTCCTCTACTCTTTCCCCCCCTCTCCCCTGTGTTTCTTTCCAAAAATAACATATCTACCTGGGGATCCACAAACTTCAGGATCTACTAACACCATTCTTACTTTTTAAGAATTTCACATTTTGCGCATAGCAACCCTCAGAAAATGTGTAGATAAAAAAAATTAACCAACTTTGAAAAACTATCCAACTGCTCATCCTCCTCCATAGCAACCTTCAGAAATGTGTAGATAAAAAAACTAACCAACTTTGAAAAACTATCCAACTGCTCATGTTTTGCTATAAGCAGCAAACATATGTTCTGCCAGGGATTGTTGTTTGGGGTTAGCCATGTGGCCATGTATCTTAGTTGTCCAGCTAAGTAGTACATACGAAAGTTGGGGAGCACTAGGCCCGCGCTGTCTTTTGGTTGTTGTAATTTACTCTGAGTCTGACTTGTCCATTTGACCACAGGAATGATGTTAATATTCCAGTGAATTCTGAGAATAGTTTTTTGGGTAGATATATTGGAGAGTGTTCAATAATGTAGAGGATTTTTAGGAGAAGGATTATTTTTATCAGATTAATCTTTCCTACCAGGTTGAGGGGGAGTTCCGACCATGTTTGTATTTTACCACGAATGGTGTCCAATAGTGGGCATATGCTATGCTCATGGAAGTCCTTTGGGGTCTTTGAGATCCACATGTCCAGATATTTGAATTTAGTTACAATTGGGATTTGCCATAAAAATGTAGTGGAAGTGATTTGGTCAGGGTCTAATAGGCAGAGGGCTGATTTTTGCCAGTTTATGTATAGTCCAGAGTATTTACTAAATTTGTCTATTATCTCTGCTGTGTGGTTTAGGGATGTTCCCGTGTCTGAGTGGTACAAGATCATGTCATCTGCGTACAGTCCAATCAGATCTGTATGGTTGCCTCTCTTCAGTCCTTTGATTAATGGGTCCATACGGAGTTGTATTGCTAGAGCCTCTTTAGCAAGCGAAAAAAGGTAGGGGGACAGATGGCATCCTTGTCACGTTCCTCTGTGCAGGGGGAAAGGATCAGATTGTTGTCCATTTACTAGGACTGTAGCACAGTATAGCAGATGAACCCATCTTATATATTTTGGGCCAAAGCCAAAATGTTTCATGCTTGCCCATAGGAAGTTCCACTCCACAGAGTCAAAGGCCCAACACGCATCTAGGGAAATAATGGCTCTACCTCCCATTTCTTCGCGTGTTATTTGGGTGCATCTGATATTGATGGAGGTGCTCTTTCCAGGCATAAACCCCATCTGACCTGGGTGGATAATTACTTTCTGAAGAGAGCCAGGATTTTGCCTATGAGTTTGTAAGCATGGTTGAGGAGCAAGATGGGTCTAAATGCATTATGTTCAAGTGGGTTTTTGTCAGGTTTTGGGATTAGTACCACAGTTGCATTTGTCATTGAGGGGGGTAGATTTTGGTTCTCGAAGGCTAAGTTGAACGTTGTCAGGGGTTGTTCAATGAGAATTTCTTTGTATTTTTAGTAGAACTCAATTGGTATACCATCAGGGCCTGATGCTTTCCCAGAGGACATGTCTGTTAGTGCTTCCAGTAGTTGTATTTGGGATGTTTGTAGTTGTGGGAAGTCAAGCATCTGGAAATATTCCATATTTGAGTGCAGAGCGTATTGTGATTGTGGGCTATATTGTTGTTGGAAATACTGGGTAAAGGAGGCCAATATATCTGTGGTTGTGAAGAGATAACCTTACACTGGGTCCTGGATGGCTAGAATCGTCTGTTGTGATTGGTTGGTTTTTGTTAATCTGGCTATGAGTTTGGCCGAGATATTTCCATGCTCGTTTTTGGAAGAACAAATTGCGGTTTGCTTTTTCTTTGATTAGGATGTTGTATTGTCGTTTCCATATTTCTTTTCTTGGGTGGTCCGATGGGGCATCACAGTATGCGTGTTCGGCTTCTTGCATTTGCGTGGTTATGGTTTCCTCCTCATTTCTTGTTTGTTTTTTGATTTAGTTTATATAAGAATTTATGAGTCCTGGGGCATAGGCCTTAAAGGCATCCCATATTATACTTCTGGGTACATCGCCGTGATCTAAGTTGAAATAGAGTTGGAGGCGGTCTTCTATTGAGCCTTTTTCTGGGATGAGGGAGAGTCAGAAGGGGTGCACTCTTATCGATCGGGTATTATTGTAGTTATCTGAGTTGGTAAGCTCCATTAGTACTGGTGGGTGGTTTGATATTCCCCTGGCAAGGTAGGATATTTGCTTGACCTGTGGGGCTATGTGTTCGTTTACAAAGAAGCAGTCCAGTCAGGAGAGGACATTGTGTGTAGTGAAGTAGCAGGAGTATATAGAGGTTGTGGGGTTACACATTCTCCAGATGTCGGTCCATCCCATTTCTGCCATTGTTCTTGCCAAGTACGTAGGTTCAGTTTCAACCGTGGGGGTCTGGGCGGGAGGTAATCGGTCTTTTGTTGAGGACATGAGCATATTGAACTCTCGCATACATATCACCTTAGCCGTGGGGTATCTAAGAGCAAATGATATCTGCTTTCGGAACAAGGTGGGTGATGCTGGAGGCGGATTATATAGTCCTAGTAGAACAAATAGTGTATTGTCTATTTCCAGAACAGCACAGACATATTTTTTTTAATTTATAATTTAATCTACTAACTCTTCTCTGATCATTTTGTTTTCATTTTTGTTTTATTGCCTTTTTAAGTGATGGTTTTTAATTACCATGGTCCACACTAAGTATGCTCAATTCGTATTCAGGGCATGTGTTTTATTTTGGGGTATTTTATCTCTAAAACTGATTTTTGTATATACTTTCCTAAATGTCCTTGTTGCATACTTTATGTTGGCTAGACAATTGGCCCTTTCAAGAAGACATTTTAACACCACAGTAGTGATATCAGATTACAGTGGTTGGCAAAAGTATTTGGCCCCCTTGAAGTTTTCCACATTTTGTCACATTATTGCCAAAAACATGAATCCATTTTATTGGAATTCCATGTGAAAGACCAATACAAAGTGGTGTACACATGAGAAGTGGAACGAAAATCATACATGATTCCAAACATTTTTAATAAATCAATAACTGCAAAGTGGGGTGTGTGTAATTATTCAGCCCTGAGTCAATACTTTGTAGAACCACCTTTTGCGGCAATTACAGCTGCCAGTCTTTTAGGGTATGTCTCTACCAGCTTTGCACATCTAGAGACTGAAATCCTTGCCCATTCTTCTTTGTAAAACAGCTCCAGCTCAGTCAGATTACATGGACAGCGTTTGTGAACAGCACTTTTCAGATCTTGCCACAGATTCTCGATTGGATTTAGATCTGGACTTTGACTGGGCCATTCTAACACATGGATATGTTTTGTTTTAAACCATTCCATTGTTGCCCTGGCTTTATGTTTAGGGTCATTGTCCTGCTGGAAGGTAAACCTCCGCCCCAGTCTCAAGTCTTGCTGACTCCAAGAGGTTTTCTTCCAAGATTGCCCTGTTTTTGGCTCCATCCATCTTCCCATCAACTCTGACCAGCTTCCCTGTCCCTGCTGAAGAGAAGCACCCCCAGAGCATGATGCTGCCACCACCATATTTGACAGTGGGGATGGTGTGTTCTGAGTGATGTGCAGTGTTAGTTTTTCGCCAAACAAAGCGTTTTGCATTTTGCCTAAAAAGTTCCATTTTGGTCTCATCTGACCAGAGCACCTTCTTCCACATGTTTGCTGTGTCCCCCACATGGCTTGTGGCAAACTGCAAACGGGACTTCTTATGCTTTACTGTTAACAATGGCTTTCTTCTTGCCACTCTTCCATAAAGGGCAACTTTGTGCAGTGCACGACTAACACTTGTCCTATGGACAGATTCCCCCACCTGAGCTGTAGATCTCTGCAGCTTGTCCAGAGTCACCATGGGCCTCTTGACTGCATTTCTGATCAGCGCTCTCCTTGTTCGGCCTGTGAGTTTAGGTGGACGGCCTTGTCTTGGTAGGTTTACAGTTGTGCCATACTTGAGTGAGGGCCCATAACAGGGGACGCCTGGGTTCAGGATAATTGGGCCTGCATCCTCCAGTATTGAAAATGGTTTTAATGCATCCAAAGTAGGCATCAGATTAGTGGATAAGGTATAGGGCAATACGTTTCATTACAGATATGCTAGTCATAGGGGGGAATAATAGATCCTTCTATAAGGACAATGCAAACCCACAAACCAATATTAAGGCATGTATTGTGAATGATTCACTGTTAAAAGCGATATATGACATTGTTATTTTGGGTTGAAAAAAAAGACTGAAGTACATGAAGTTCAATCCTTCCATGCAAAACCCAATAACTTCTATTCGAATCAACAGAAAAAACAGCAACCAAACACCAATAACGACCAGCACAAGGACATATGCAACTAATATCAACTGTAACCATGTATATTCTGCCTCTCCAAGAAGACATTGAAGCCTCTTTTGATGGGTAAATGTATTTACGCTGGAGCGGCTGTAATGAGTTTAGTGAAGCAAAATAATTTGCAATTTACCTCAGTGGTAGAGTTGGTGACATAATATGTGATGTTGACCTGTCATATGTAATGCCAACCCCAACATGAAGACACAATTAGAAACATCTAGTGAGGGGAGATGTCTAAGCTCAGTATTTTTCTCCTTGAGGCTGCTGGTATAAAGCCCACCCAAGCATAAAATTGCTTTAGAGTGCTCCCATGTTTATAATGTGCATTGAAGATTAAGCACAAACAGGGTTATTCAATAAAAGTTCTTATCGTTAAAAATGGTGCTAATTTTGCCCCAACCAATCAGATGTTAGCTTTCAAATGTTAAATAAGATTTGATTAGTTTGGGCAAAACTAACACATTTTTAATGATAAGAACTTTTATTGAATCTCCCTGAAAGTTTCATTGAACCTGCCTTTGCCAAGCATTAAGAGGACTACATCAAAGGTTTCTTATATATCAAATGTCACAGTGCCACCTAGTGTGGATATTTCTTTCTTGTATTTTTCCCAAGTCAGCCATGAAAAGACAGGTTAGGTGGCAGGTTACAAAGTATGGATCATTATCATTAAAACTATGTTGCATATTAAATTAACTTGATTCACAAAGGCAATATATGCTGTGCTAAGCCAGTGCATTAATACCTTTGTTGTGTACCTCTTTTCCAAAAGGCAGATGTTACAATGGAAAGGCAGAGGACAGGAGCACCAGCATACTGTTTGTTACAAGGTGCAAATAGCCAACAATGCTTTATAATAAGACTTGATTCATATTTATTTGTCTTTCTGCATTTTTGACAAACAGACAAGAAAATAAAAATAGAATTGTAATAAAATAAGTAAAATTGTAATAAACAAATCCTACAGTAGCAAAGGTTAAGCACAGTTTAAACCTCCAATTGCCCTTTCCTAAATTTCACGGTCATAAACGTGACATTTTAAGAGTAGCCCTGAAATATTTCAATATCACACAAACTAGTCTCTAAGGTTCTCTTAAACTGAATATTTCACACTTACGCACCAATAGGGAACAGGAGAAAAAATGCTGCAAAAACTGCAATAAAATATCAAATCGCTTTCTAAGTGGAGCTCCTCGCTAGAGACTAACAGGCATTTTCCTTTAACAGCCTTCTCTAAAAAAGATGAATTCAGAGTATCTCCTGAAACGGACTCCCAGGCGAAAATCCATTTATCAACAGTAAGTTTACAATGCTGCCCAAAGAGAAAATACTTCATGAATATCCTGTAAATACCTCTAGAGCACTATTCTATTTAATCAAGAATAGATTAAATGCTACATCAATATTAAAGTTGCTGCCATTATAATAGCAATGTGAATAGTAATGTGATAATGTAAAATCTCCAACAGATACTACTAAGAAGTGTTCGATAAGAAGCCACCACATACCCTTTAATTATGCACAAAAGAAGAAATCTAAAACGTTACTGAAAAGAAAGGGATCCCCTTATCTTCTACTAAACTTTTGCCTTTAGCTCTTTAAAAGGATATCTCCACCACAAAATCCAACTTTTTCTGTAGTGTAGGGGACCTCCCTGCAACCCTGAGGGCTCGTTCTCACTAGGAACGTAAGAAAACGCAACTTAAAAACTTAAACTTTAACGCGTATTTGACCATGCCATTGGGCAGAATCAATGACATCACAGGAACTCCCAGACATTTAAGGTTAATATGCCAGGGTCCTCCAGGAGGACAGGGAAGGGTAAGATACTGGTTTACACACAGACAGCTCCTACTCTTCAGTTTTGTGGACTTTAAATAGGCACTGTAGGACATCCATAAGAAGCAGAGGATAAGGTAAGGATTTTTGAAGACTACACAGTGGGGCCCAACAGTGGGTCAAAATTTAGTTTTGGGGGTGGACATGCCCTGTAATTTTTATACAGGGTATAAAACTTAAAGGAGAACTAAACACAATTTTTTATACTCCAGAATCTGAAAACAACCCCCCTAAAAACACCAATAAGCTATAAAATCCCACTTCAGTAAATTGGATTAAAGTACATGTACGCCTGTTAAGAACTGGATTAAGTATCTGCGTTTATGTGCAGTGTCAGACCACACCTCCTTAACTCAGTCATATGCTTCCTTGCTTTATCTGTCCTGTAAAAGGATTGGCTAGAGATTGTTAATGGGTGTGACCAACTGTAAAAAGTTTCTGCCATAGCTAAGGACTGAGCATGTGCAGAACATAATGGTCGTTGACCAAACTGTGTGATACTAGAATGCTGTGAAGTAAAGCACAAACCATATGTTATTTAGGTAAATTTCCCAGTGCCCCTATCAAAATGAGAGTTAAGAGACAGATTACTGGTTATATTTCAAGGAGTTTTGCCTTCTGGTTCAGTGTTGTTCTGTGGCTTTAGTTGTCCTTTAAAGGGTATCTCCACTGAAAAAATAAAGTTTTGGCCATTTAGTTTTATTGAAGAATGTGGAGGTAAAGGAGCGGTGTCTAAAGGTGGCCATACACTATTATGATCGTAATTACAATCTTAAACTGACCGATACTTTGATAGACAAATGTACAATGTTAATTGTACCAAGATGTACAATAAATATTGTTCGACATTCAATTTGTTTTGTGATTAATGTCGAATGTCGTTCATTGTGAGGTTACATTACATTCACATTTAATCGGAACTTTAGAAAACACTACAATCATTTTACCAATTGACTTAAAAACCGACTTTCCCGATCGTAATTACGATCGATTTTACGATTTTTCGTGTAATAAGAATGGGAAAATGTACAATATTTCGGCCAATCGATGGAAATATCGGATTGTATGTTGGATTGTACATAAAATCGGCCTAATGTATGGTCACCTTTACCTCCCTTACCTCTTCAATAAAACTATCAGGAGCCAGGAGAGCAAGTAGCTTACCTTCTCTCCTGGCTCCTGTTTTATTGATGAATGGGAGGTAAGACACAAGACACAGCTCCTTTACCTCCACGTTCTTCAATAAAAGTAAATGGCCAAACTATTTTTTCAGTGGAGAGTGTGAAAGACTTATGGAACTTTGAAAAGATTATTTATAAGCTTACTTTTTTTTGTTAGTAAGCCATAAAATGATCTTTTTTGGCTTTTAAGTCTTTCATACCTAGTGACAGGATTGCATGCCTACCCCGGCAGCCTTGTTCTTTAACCTCCACTGATTTACTGATGGCTGCAGTGCTAGACCTACTCTGGGCAGACTTTTGGCCTGATTTGAGGTTATTTACTATTTGTTATATATGTATATGATGGGGGAGGGGCAATCTACACAAAATGATAAGATTCAATGTCTTCCAGCTCAATTGGCAGTATTTCTCGCTCATGGTCAACATTGTAAACTGGCATTAGTCCCTTTTTAAAACCAGCAACCAATGCCTCCTGAAAATCAGAGCTGAATTACTAGTTATAATATGGAATACACAAATTGACAAAAATGGGGTTTGAGTCAGGGCTCTAGCCTTTTTTTTTTTTTTTTTTAAACCCATAATAGTACGTTGCCTGCCAACAAGTTACCTGCACACTTACATTGGGGGTCACTGTAACTAAAAGTCAGGTACAGCACGGATGAGGCTAATGGAAATGTTTTCAGGAACTAAATTTAAAGTCCAGTTCGAACTGAATACCACAATTACCATGACCTGGATAAATGAGAACATGCACAAACTCCTACACATTACATTGAAACCACAACAGTTGGGAAATCTGAAAAATTAAAAAAAATTCCCAGCCACAAAGAAAACAAGGAGCAGTTATTTACAGGAACATAAAGAAGGATTTATTATGATTTACTGACCTGACGTAGGAAGGGGCTTGTAGATTTCTAAATATTGTTCACCATGCAGAACCTGAGTAAATATTACATTTAGGTCAAACTCATAGTAAAGTTACTTGTAGAAGTAAATAACACTACTGCTACTGTAGATCAAAAGGGACACTAAACAGATTTCATGTACTTTGTTAAGTACATGAAATCTGTATCTATTATTCACAGGGAGGCAGG
The DNA here is from genome assembly GCA_019447015.1 of Hymenochirus boettgeri. Classification (NCBI taxonomy): domain Eukaryota; kingdom Metazoa; phylum Chordata; class Amphibia; order Anura; family Pipidae; genus Hymenochirus; species Hymenochirus boettgeri. Next base: position 327,513,016 of record CM033469.1, read on the forward strand.
GAATGTTTATTCCCACCTCCCTGTGAATAATAGAACGCCCAGGGAACACTGCAAGACTTACCTTACCGGCCCTCCACTCAGCTTCTTCTCAGTAGTCAGGCGCACTGCCAATACAAAAAATAAGCTGCGCAATCTGTAAGCCGAGATGGAGCCGCAAGTGGTGCGCCGGTAAGGTAAGTCTTGCACGGTTTCCCAGGCGTTCTATTTTCCCCTGGGAGGTGGAAATAAGTGTTGTCCCCTCCCTGTGATTAATAGATACAGATTTCTCGTACTTAAAATATACCGCTTAGTGTTCCTTCAAGTAAAGTAGGAGATACAAGACTCATATGTATTGTACAGAATTAAACATGAAGACATTTAAATAAATGTTTCTTTAAAGGCTTAATAAAATTGTCATTGAATCCGGTTCTCTATCATTGCCTAGTAATATTTTCATTTTGATGATCATTTGTATTATGATAAAGAAAATAGATCTGTGTTTTAAATGTCTTTCTTATAAATGTATTAAATGAATCTTAAATTTGAAATAGTAAAAAAAATAGTATTGTGATACTTTACACACAGAAACTACAGAAGAAGCTGGGGATCCAATTTCAACTAAGTTTATTTCTGCCAAATCTTGTAAACATTAATCGGGGTTATTAATTAAACGTTCTTATCGTTTAAAATGGTGCTAATTTTGCCCCAACCAATCAGATGTTAGCTTTCAAATGTTAAATAAGATCTGATTGGTTGGGACAAAATTAGCACTATTTTAAACGATAAGAACTTTTATTGAATCTCCCTGTATGTATATACTGTGGCTGTGTCTTACTGTTTCCTGCACCATGTTCCCTAAATTGAATTCGTATTCCACCCCCCCTTACCAATGTCCCAACTCATATCTCTCCATATCTTCTCTCTACCCCCTATTACTGATCCCATACGCTATATCAGCTCCTCGCTAACACTGCACTTCCCCCTCGTTTAAATCCAGATTAAAAAAACACTTACAAATCCTCCTCCCAACTTCTGTCTCTGTCCTCCTACTTCTGTCTGCTGGTGATGTCTCCCCAAATCCCGGTCCATGTAATCTCATTCTGCCATCGCCCACGCTGTCTTACCTTTTCTCGCCCCCCCGTCAAGGTTCAATTCCCTCCAACCTTCTATTTATTCCTCGAATACCACCATCTTGTCTGCCCTTCTCCGGATGCTTTACTTAATGTTGGCTCACTAACAACTCTATCCTCATAAATGATCTCTCCTGCTAATAATTTTCACCTTCTTGCCCTTACTGAAACCTGGCTCTCCCAACATGACTCTGCTATCGAGGCCCTGCTTGCTCTCGGTGGGCTCCTCCCATTCGCTTAGCTCCTCAGGTTGTGGTGAGGGTGTTGGTCTTTTCCTTTCTTCACGATTTAATAACATTACCTCCTCGCCTGACCTTTCATTCTCATCTTTTGAGGCTCATTCAATTCAGCTCTTGCACCTCTTGTCGCTACAAGTAGCTGTTGTCCGCCATCTACACCATCTCTGGCTGCATTCCTGTCTGACTTTGAAATTTGGCTTACTTTCTTCCTCTTTACTGACTGCCCTGTTCTTATCCTGAGGGACTTTAAGTGTCACACTGACAACTCCTTCCTCCCCTGGTCCTCTCATTTCCCACACTTAACATCCTCATTTGATCTTCAACAGTGGACTAACACTAGTACTCATAGGGATGACCACTTCCTGGACCTAGTGTTCACTAAAAACCTGTCTCACCTTCTAAATCTAATCCCTTCCTGCTTTCTGATTATCATCTTATCTTATTTCAGGCTCAACTACCTCTTCTTCCTTCTGTCCCTACCTCTTATGTGTCTGTTTGTGATATTAGATCCATATATCCCCTGGCACTCGCCTCATCCCTATCCTCTAGTCTCTCTTCCCTTTTGACCGTTGATGACCCAGACTTGATGACCTCTTCGTCTGTGGCTCAACACCACTTCCCGTTTTCTACGCAGGTGCATGCGTGCTGATGTGCTTGTAGAAAGTCCCGAACAAAGGCTGACTTTCTTAAGTTCATGCTGCAGTATCTCTGCTCTGGGCTCCTGTTAGCAAAACTACTACCAGAAACTTATAAACAACAACAACAAATCTAACCCACGTTGGCTGTTCTCCAGCTTCAGCTCCTTTCTGTGCCCCTCGCCCTCACTCTCTTTCTCCGAACTCTCCCCATGCCTTCTGTATTACTGAAGCACTGTAATCATGTGCTTACCCCTATACTTGCCCACATATTCAATGCCTCCCTTAGATCCGGAATCTTCCGTTCAATCATTAAACCATGCTCATGTTAAACCCATACTAAAAAAGCCCTTGCTAGACTCCTCATGTTAAGCTAAATACTGTCCGGTCTTTCTCTTACCGATAGCCTCTTGCTAGTCTAGTCTAGACTTGCTAGTCTTCTCCTTTATCTTCATGCACATAACCTATTGGATCTTTTGCAATCTGGATTCTGTCCTGCACATCCCACTGAGAAAGGTTGTGAATGATCTTCAAGCTGCAAAGGCCAACGGTTAATTTTCTATTCTTATCCTCCTTGACCTCTCCTGCTTTCGACACAGTTGACCATTTCCTCTTAATGCAGATACTCCACTCCCTGGGCATTCGGAATCAAGTGGCATCCTGTTTCTATCCGATCTTTCTAACCAGTTCCTTAATGTGGGGAAGCCGCAGGGGTCTGTTCTTGGGCCCTTATTGTTATCTTTCTAAACTACTTCCTTGGGAGATGTCATTAAATCGTTTGGCTTCAAGTACCACTTATATGCAGAGTATATACAAATCTATTTGTCCACTCCTGTGCTAACTCTGACATCAAATTACGTATCTGACGGTCCCCTTGCCATCTCCTCCTGGATGTCGTGACGCTGCCTCAAAATAAATCTTTCTATTACTCAACTGATCATTTTTCCACCTAAACCTAGTCCTGTCCCATCTTTCTCTATTTCTGTTGACAATACCCAAATTTTCCCTATTCAATCAGCACGCTGCTTAGGGCTAATTATTGACTCCTCCCTCTCCTTTTCTAATCGTATTAACAATGTTGCTAAAACCAGCTGCTTTTTCCTTCACAATATAATGAAAATCAGCAAGTTCCTCTCTCTCTCCAGTACTGCTATGCTTATGCTTGCTATCATCATATCGCGCCTAGACTATTGTAACCTACTACTTACTGGTATTCCTGCTTCCCACCTCTCTGCCCTTCAGTACATAAACTGCTACACATATTAAATTCCTTCGCTCTGCTGCTCCTCCTTATATTTCCTCTCTAGTCTCCCCATATGTTCCTGCCCGTACCCTCTGCTCATCGTAGCACCATCTCCTGTACAGAACCCCCACTTGTACTGCTTCCTCTCCCCTTAAACCTCTCTCTCTCTCTCTTGTGGCTCCCATCCTCTGGAATTCTATTCCCCTCTCTCTACATCAAAAAAACTCAATTAGAAGGTTTAAAATCTAGCCTTACATCCTACCAACTGGTAATCAGCACAATATATGATTGTTTTATTTACAGTGCATACGCCTCACTCCAGCAATTATACCCATTCCATTGTATCTGTATGTTACCCACCTAACTAGATTGTAAGCTCTATGGGGCAAGGCTCTAGCACTTATATAGTTATATTTATGTACTGAACTATTTATGTATTTGCCCCTTCTATGACTTTTTTGTATTTTGTCATTGTACAGTGCTACATGGCTATAAATAAACAGATCTGCATTAACTATACATACTAACAGTTTTTTTAGTTGACAAGCTTTTGAGGGCTAAACTCTCTTCACAGTACTATTTTTTTTTACTACCGTATATACTTGAGTATAAAGCCAAGGTTTTTAGGCTTTAAAACTAAACTGAAAACCGAACCTCGGCTTATACTCTGGTAGCTAACCTCACTGTGAAATCCGGCTGCCGCTCACTCTGCATCTGTAGGCTGACGTCACTACTCGGTGCCTGTCTCACCTCTCGGGCAGCCAGGCAGATGTGGAGTGAGTGGACGGATTGCACACTGCCAATGCAAGTAAACACTGAACTGGGGGAGCTCTTGGGGGGAGGGGGACAGTAATCCCATACAGTAACCCCCAATTACTTGCCACTACAGATGTTTGGAAACTACAACTCCCATCAACAAAAGCATGCTGGGAGTTGTAGTTTACAAACATCTGGAGTGCCAAGGAATTGGGGGTTACTGTATGGGATTACCGGCCCTTTAAAGGGCAACTAATGCCTCAAAACAATATAGAATCAGGATGGTATCTATTGTTAAAATGATTGCCTTCTGATTCTGTATGGTTTGGAGGCTTTAGTTGCCCTTTAAATGGACAGCAGAATTCCCATACAGTAATAGCCATACTGGATTTGCCTATTACTGTATGGGACTACTGTACGGGAATTCTGCTGTACATTCAAAGGGCAACTAAAGCCTCAGAACAATACAGAATCAGAAGGCAGTAGTGGTCAGGCTTATACTCAAGTCAATCAGGTTTTACCAGTTCAGGTAAAAATAGGTACCTCGACTTATACTCGAGTATATATATATATAATGCCTCATTGCATACATTCTAAAACGAAAAGGTAGAACAACAAAAAGGCATTAAATATATTATAGACTAAGGCACAAATACCCCAATATTTTTTAATGAAGGTAAAATAGTTTTCATAATAAACAGATTAACTCATTATAGGTCCATCAAAATCTGATAGAAAGAGAAAAATATACATTTACCATAATAAAATATTAGGTGCAAGTACTGCAATACAAAAATATGCCTTTTAAATCGTATTTATTTGAAATGTCATGATAAAACCTTTTAATGGCACTACAACTACATTATAGTATTTTTACAGAAATTACCCATGAACATTTTTGAAAATGTAGGTGAACACACAGTTGTGCTCAAAAGGAGTTAAGCCAAGTGGATCAAATCTTACCTTTGTAAAATCAATATTAAGCCCAGGAACAGAGGAAAGACCACCACTCATTAGGCAAGCCTGGGAAAGGACTACACCAAATGTTGGTAAACATGAAAAGTCATCACTTCCTTCATAGAGGAATTTCTGGTGATCAGGGTCTCTGGTGGACATCCCCACTCCCAGAGCATAGAGAATTGGCTGCATATGATTGTAGCTGTACACCGATTTGGGCATCTTCTGCCCAATAGCCTTGACCTATGTATTAGACAAGCCACAACATTTTAATAAATAAGAAAATTCCACAGTAAGAACAACAGTCTTGAAAAAACCTCTGGATCAACAGTAACTTTGAACATTCTTTCATTTTACCAACCCTCTTTTAAAACTATAAAAGGAACCTATCATTAGGACATCTACTTGAAGTTCCACAATATCATTGCTCACTCTCACTGAAAAACCCTTTTACAAACATGAAAACAGATATTTTCTTGTAAGTGGTTATGCCCACATGTCCTCTGATATGCTTTATTGAAGGACAATACATCAGAAAGTTTATTGTACAGAGCAAAAATGTGCATGTCAACACCTTGTACTAAACTGAAATATGTTATAGGCCACCACCCAAAGCTCCAGTTCCGTCTTACGTACAACTTTAAATGAAGATCCCAGGCAGAGAAATTAAACTTCCAAATCCACTATCCACCACAGCTTGGTCTGCCTCCTCTGCTGCTGCAACGTGCCATTTCAAGAGCAGCAGAGTAGGCTCGTTTGGTTATGGCTGAAAATGGCAATTACCAAATGAGCTGCTTGTGAACATAAAGGGCAAAACCAAGCTGCAGGGGATCATGGATTTGTAAGTTTAATTTCTCAGACTGGGAGCTGGGTGTGGGTGGTTGGGTAGTGCCCTACAACCTATTAAATTGGCATTTAATGTATTTGTATAAAGTTATCCTATCCCCATGCAAGCTCCTCTCCGGTTTGAATATCCTCAACTTTGCTAATCTGTCTACCTAGTCAAACTCCTCCATTTCCCTTATTTATCCCTTCTTTAAAGGATCTGTAAACCCATATACATAACATTTGAAGTCTTTGCCCTCCATTTGTATTATTCACAGGGATGTGAGAACGCTAATTCTCACCTCCTTGTGAATAATATTTTGCTCAGGGGACACTGGAACTTACCTTCGCTCCGCTCGCAGCCGCTCCTGCTCTAACAACCGCTGTCCCGACCATGCACGCTCTCTTAGGCGCATGCCCGCCAATACAAGAGATAGGGCGCACGATCGGGACAGAACAGCTGTTCTGTGCAGAAGCGGCTGCGAGCGAAGGTAAGTTCCCGGTCCCCTGAGCAAAATATTATTCACAGGGAGGTGAGAATTAGCGTTCTCACCTCCCTGTGAATAATACAAACGGAGGGCAAAGACTTCAAATATTGAGTTTACAGTTCCTTTAAACCCTCTCAATTGGTTCAAATCAGTGATAGGTCTTCTTACAAAACAGATAACACCAAATGCTTGAGAAGGATCTCATTCATCCAGGTCATGGTATATCTGTGGTATTCAGTTAGATAAACTGGACTTGAACTTTAGCCCTTGAAGACATTTTGCTGGTCATCCGAAAGACTTTTCTTGAGAAGGCGGATGACTAGCAAAACGACTTCACAAACTAAACTTTAAGTTCAGTTGATTTAATTAAATACAACACATATTACACCAAATAGTTATGCCAAGTTCTAGATGATGCAGATTGCCACAGTGAAAATAACTGAAAGAATGAAAATAGTAATGAAAAGGAAAATAATGGGGGCAAAATAAAAAAAACTGCTGGAGACCTATTAGAGCTGCAGGACCACTAAGCACCAAAGGTCTTCAAATGTCCTTTTAAGGGGGGTCCTGGTTTCAAGCTGCAGGTCCCCCATAACTCAAGGGACCCTGGTATTGGCAATTACAGCCATTTGTGCGTTGTTTTTCCACAGTTGTTACCATTTAAGTAGCATTTTTCTGCCGACTCCATTATTGGTGTTTTTTCTGCTGCTGTTATTTATATTTTTTGCCCATCATTCCTGGTTTTGGTTCTGGCACCATTTCCATGTTTGCTGCTGCAGCTTTTAAGTTTTTCAGGAAAGTTACATCAGTTTTTTTTACTTGTGCTGAAAATTAAACTGGATTTTGTGCTACACTGAACCCTAAAATTTCCACTTTATAAATTTAACAGAAAGTCCGCCACAAAGGCAGAAAAGAAACAGCGATGTTCAGCTTTCTTGTAAATACATCCCTATAGTGGACATGGTCAAAAAGTTCTTCTCTGATAAGACCAAAATAATTTTAGTGAAAGAAAAATAAACCTGTGAAATTCCATGGCATGCAATGCACCTAAACACAAAGCTACATAGGAAAGCTAGGGGGAAATGGTTTAAAGCCATGAACATCAATGTTGTAATGTGGCCCAGAGCTTACACAACAATCCAGCTGAGATCCTGTGCAAAATATAGTTTTAGAGGGAAGAGACTAGTTGCCCCTTTACCACTAATTAATATGTTTTTGACATAAGACAGTACAGAAATGAAAATTAAAACAAGTAAAACCGAGTTTTCAACCATCATTCTCGCATTTATAAATCCTTTTTATTACCCTATAGGTAAAATAAGGTTAATAAGGCATCAATATGGTGATAATTAGCATTCTGTTTAAAATTCTCCTTTTCCAATCCTTTTTCATTGTTTGCTCACTAATTCAATATTTTTTGCAAGCAAAATGCATTTGTAAGCCCATGATGGGATTGTAGTTAACAGAAAACTATTTACATTAGGTCCATGTACCCAAGAAAGCCAGAATCAAGTATTTTTTACTCATAGCACAACCAGATTTTCCAATTATTACTAAACACCTCATTGTGTAAACTGCTACATTATGCAGCATTAGCTGTGCATTAAATGTCACCCTGCATTCTGGTCCCCTTTTCACAATACACCCTCTGCACACTGTCGCTCTACTGAAAATTCATTTCATTTTTTTACGTTACTTACAGGGTCAATGCCGGTTGAATGTAATACAGTTTCTTGGCTTGTCGGTTTCATAGAAATTCCAGTTCCAGAATCCACTGCAGAAAGTGCTTGATACAGAGAACTAATTGAGTCTGCCAAACAAAGCAACATATAAATACTTTAGTGTGCATTTGTACAAAATATTGCTTACAGCCAATAAAATAAAGGCTACTGTACTTTAATAGTAGATTCACTTGTTTATTAGGCAAATTGATTGTCGTTTATCTCCCAGTTAGCACTAAAATATAGGACCAAACAGCTCTAACATAATGTATATATTTAAAGGGCATGTCCACCCCCAAAACTATAACCCCCCTACTACTGGCCCCATTGTGTAGTGTAGTTTAATCCTTACCTCACATCCCAGCTCCATATGGTTCTCCTGTAGTCCTCCCCCAAAGTCCCAAAAACTGCCCACCAGGAGGATATCAGAGTCCATATAGGACTGCAGCCCTTCTCCCCCTCCCTCCCGATTAGGATTCCCTACCCCTACCATAAAAGCCTTTTTACCAAACACTCCCCCTGTCCCCCCAGCCCCAACCAATATATTAGTAATATCAGAAAATGCCCAAAACATTACTTACCTTCCCTCTTGCCTCGGCCACACTGAACTCCCGGCAGCCACGTCCGTGATTGGCTACCGCTCAGCCAATCACAGACGCGACTGCTGGACCCGCCCCTCTGCTTGCATTTTCTCGCAAGCAGAGGGCCTGGCAGCGCGGCGGAGGAAAGAGGGAAGGTAAGTAAAGTTTTGGCCATTTTTTTATATTACTAATATAGCGGTTGGGGCTGGGGGGACAGGGGGGATTTGTTAAAAAATATTTCAGAAGGGTGGACATACCCTTTAAAAAGTATCTCTTTCCAGAAGGAATTAGCACCAAAAACATGTCTGTAGTGTCAGTTAATTAAATGGCCACACATGCAGTTAAGGCAACAATAAAGCAAATTACAGTATCTCACAAAAGTGGGTACACTTCTTCACATTTGTATAAATATTTTATTATATCTTTTCATGGGACAATACTGAAAATATGACACTTTAATACAATGCAGTCAGTGTACAGCTTGTATAACAGTGTAAATTTGCTGTGGGAGCACTCCTGAGGTAAAATTACTTTATAACAAATAGTGGAAGTGCTACTTATCTGACCAAAACATTAGAACAAACAAGAAAAGAGATGATCAATGCACATTCCTGGGCCCCATATATCATAATATCTATGCTAGTGCAAAGAATAAAAACATGGGGGGTTTAGTTACAATTTTATGCATAAAAAGCTTTCCAACCACGTCAAGGTAACCCCAGTATGGAAGGTCCTAACAATTTACCTTGGGTCATTTATCTGGGCTGACACCTGCTTGGTTGCATTTTCTTGGAAAAGTTGTCTCCCTGACCTTGCATTGGATTAGTATTATAGGCTCTCACTTCCCCCCGTCTGCTGGCTTTTAAAAGGAGGGAAGAGGCCTCTTACCCAATGCTAAGTATTCAAGGCATAAGACCTCTAATTAAAAGGGATGTGTTGGGGGTGCTGCTACTACATGGAAGCTTGGTCAATCTTCCTGCAGAGAAGCTCTGCTACAATATATACACAAAAGGGGGGCTGTGGGAGCACTCCTGTGGCAAAATGCTAATACTAATCCAAATTAGCATTTCCACAAACAGTGGAAATGCTAATACTAATCCAATGCAAGGTCAGGGAGACAACCTTCCAAAGAAAATGCAACCAAGCAAGAGTGTCAGTCCAGATAAATGACTCAAGGTAAATTTGCCATCTCCACTTTTTTTTTTTGACACTTTACCCTGGGCAGTTCCTATAACAGCCCTTAGCCACAATGCAATCACACCTTGCATTCAGATGGTCCTTAACACCTGGCTGTGATATGCTACCGTAATTGGGACTCCCCAGAGTACATAATTACCAACAGATTCTGAATTGAGAAAGCCAGTCGGATGACTTCAAGAACTAAACTTCAAGTCCAGTTGATCTTACTAAATACAAAAGATATACCATGACCTGGATGAATGAGAACCTTCACATGCATATTGCATGTCATATCTCCAGTATTGTCCAATGAAAGGCATAATAAAAAATGTACAAAAATGTGGGGGTGTACTCAATTTTGTGAGATACTGTATATGACCGCATGTTTGGGAAAGTTTTCATTCATCCAGGTCATGATATATATGTGGTACACAATTAGATCAACTGGATTTGCAGTTTAGTTCTTAAAGACATTTCACTAGACATCCAACTAGCTTTCTCGAAGTAGCTTGTCTGTGAATCTTAATGGCAATAAATACCCAGGAGTGCAGCTCAATTTGAATATAAAACAGCAATGACACATTATATGCTGACTAAGCCACATTCCAGGGTATTTATTGCCAAAAAAAATTCTTGTACAAGTCATTCTGAATTGAGAAAGCCCGTCAGATGACTTATGAAATGTCTTTAAACACCGACAGGATTGTCCCTTTATCGGGAATGTGTGTAATCAGCTTTATATAGCGCTAGATATCCCATAGTGCTTTACAATTATTTCAGAAATTCACATCAGGAACTGCCTCGAAGAGCTTACAATCTAATCACTTTATTTACACATACAAGCTATCAGTATGTCTTTATGATTATGGGGGAAACCGAAGTACCCAGAGGAAACCCACTCAAGCACAGGGAGAAATTACAAATTCCATGCAGATAAGATTTGTGTCTTAAGGGATAATTTGAACCCACTTTATTATTGCTGCAGTAATACATACAGATTAAAGTCCCTTCATATCAAAACAGAGCTTTCAGGAATATTCTGCAATGTGCCCTTTCAGCTTCTTGTAATACTGAACTGGCATCTTTTATCAAACAATTTGCTCAATAGATCAGATTAAGAGCAAATAAAGAGCAGTTGCTGGTAGTCATTTTCATTCTCTTACTGTCTGGACAACAATCAGTTATTTGCCGGTTTTGTAGCTGAGGAGCCAACTCATTAATTCTGATATAGACATAACTGGCATAATATTTCATTAAGGTTTTTATAACTATGAAAGCTTTGCTTTATCTTCAGGTTTTTAAGATTAATTCCTTTCAAATACTTTTTTTGTGGAATGACTTTTAAAATAGGGAAAAAAATACTAATAATTCATTTTGCTTTTCAGTCAATCTATACATAAAATAAACCAATTAAAGTATGCATAATTTACAGAATTCTCAACTTATCTTCACACATATTCCCACTGAGCACAGGTTCCCTAGATACATTTCAATGCTTGCACAGTTTCCCAGTATGCTAGAACTAAATTTAGGGACTCTTCACAGATTGTTCATTACAACTTAAATGATCTTTGGTGAATATGAATGTTCCTTTGGGAATAACACTTTTGACAGATATATAGGATTTATCCTAACAGATGTAAGAAAATTCATACACACCAAAATGGCATAAAATACAGCAGAAAAGTTATATATAGTTTGGAGAGTTTAAAGGGAAAAAAAAATATTAGATTGGGTCTCATAGGAGGAACATTTAGATGTTATAACTGCAAGGGCTGTAAGTAATATCACTTAAAGGGGAACTGTGGTCTCCAAACAAGTTGATTTTAAATGAAAGGCCAGTTTCCTTTAAAATGAGCCATCAACCACCTATCTACATGCTCCACAGCCCAAGATATAAAGAAATTACTGACCAGAAAGTTAATGGGTGGGCTGACGTAACATTCTTAAGGCTGCTCCTCCACCTCACCGCTGGCGAGCACAGCCTCAGACTTCAGTGTGTGAGGGAGACAGAAAGTCCCTTCCCCTCCCTGCTGTGTGAAGATCCCCACAGAGAAGTTAAGGGAATCTACAGCCCTACTTGCCCACTATGTGAAAAAGCCTTTTCAGGCTGTTTTCGCTCTGCCTGAAAAGGCCGTTTTCACGCAGTTTTCTGTAGGGGGGGGGGGAGAGTCTGAGTGGCCCACGGCACCTGTGAGTGGGCGGGGCCACAGCACCCACGAGTGGCCACTGCACCTGCGGGTAGGGCTAAGGCACCCGCAGGTGGACGGGGCCACATGAGGCTGTGAGGAAAGGGCCAAGAGGGGCTTTCAAATGGAGGGGCCATGGGAGGGACCAGGGGGGGCTTGCAAGAGGAGGGAGGCTGCAAGGGAAGGAGAAGAAACAGGGCAGATTGACTGTCACATGGTTTCAGAGCAGGAAGCGCAGGGGACCTGGTGATGCTGCTGCCATATCACACACAAAAATGTAAATATCTTCAAAACTATGCAAAATAAACAATTAAAATATATTGCAAAAATTCTCAAGAGAGCAATTCCTATTAATTTACCTAAAGTCATTTTTGGACCACAGTTCCCCTTTAACTACAAATTAAGTAATAATTTATAGCATAGACTGTAAATGTAGTCAAAACCCATAAATGTATTGTACACTGAAAAAATGCCTCATTTCACTCTATAAATGAATACATTCCATTTTTGTACAATGTGTATTCCATAGATTTCTATAGAAAATGCAAGAAAAAGGGACAGAAATACTGCATGCGGTGCGTTTTAAGGCTGAATATTTAGATCAGTATAATAAAGAATGCAGCAAGAAGGCTGAATTTAAATGCCATTGATCCTACTACACATGAATAGAGATGAATCTGAATTCTGTATTCTGTGTCATGTTAGATAATAATACAGATCAAGCCAAATAGTACATTTTCATGGATAGTTCACACTACCAAACTCCTGCTGTAAAAATCATTTGCACTTTACAGAAGCTGCAACTAAAGCTGCAATTTCTTTAAAAAGACAGACAAAAGGAAGATAACCTGGTGTGGGGGGAGAATTGAAATGTGAACTAATACTAACAGGGAGATTCACCCAGAGCCGCAAATGCTCTGCAAATCTCCCGTACGGGATTTACCAGAGGTGAACCTCACCCACACGTTAGTATTTGACGCCAGCTACAGCTGGCGTTAAATACTTACGAGCTAAGACCCGAGGAGTCTCTGGTAAATCGGTTTGCAACATCTGCAAGGCGGGACTTAACATTGCGCTAACCGATCGTAAATCGTTTAGCGCAAAGTTAAGGACAGAAAGGATCGCTGTTGAAGCCCTACTCGGTGAATTCCCCCATAAGTGTGTTTCATAGAATTTATGCTGTAACATGCACAACCTATTCTGAAATAAAGTAACAATGGCAATTAAAGGAATTGTACACAGAAAAAAAGACTTTGCCTCATTTCAATCCATATAAATATATGTAAGCAGCACTTACTCTGATGTGTGTGTGTTGCTGAATGACTTCAACACATTTTTGCTCAAGCTCAGTCTCTCAGTCCTCCAGCCCCCTACCAGACTATCTGACTCTCTGTAAGGGCAAGCATGCTCAGTAATCCCTATGAGGCAGCATTAGGAGAGGGAATTTCCCACCATGCCAGTTACAGCAAAACTATACATAACAAAAAAGTTTATGATACTAAGGCACTTGATTGACAGCTGAAATGTAAGCTTTTCAGACTGGATATCTAAAGAAATGGGGGATAGATCAACAAAAAAATGGCACAGTGATAGTTAAGAAGAATTATAGTTTCCAGTAATGGGCAATTTAAAAAAAAAACAATTTCCCAGTGTACATACCCTTTAAATTTTTTAGGGCTGGTACACCCTAGCAAGAATGGTCACCCGGCCTGACATGTTTATCTGATCAGTGGGGGTGGAAATTTATACAAAAATATATGAAAAAAGAAATAAGCAAACACTCTGCTAGGCACCTTGCATTGTTCTAGGCTTTTCAGCATTATCAAAATCACAGATCTTTGCCCATTCATCACGTACAGCCTCTGGTGTCACTGGGCGATTCTTCTGCCTGAAAATTGCGCCAAGAGATCGCTCCCACCGCACTAATTAGAGGAAATAGCAAATATTGATTAAAAACATATCCAGGTAACAGCAGAAAGTTTGTACAATTAAATAACAACCCTACATCTCCATTTTTAATAAATATCCTATAAACAGTCATGCGGAGAAGCAATGATACAACTCCTAAAAAAAGATTTCATTAATAAAAGTAGTTAAAGGGCAAGTCCACCATTTCAGTTAAAAAAACAGGTATGCAAGTAAATAGTATAAAAGCTGTAGGATTAAACACTTAACCTGTTATGGGGCGATGCCATCTTTCCAGTTCTTCTGAGTAACTGCATTCAGTCATGAAAATACAGCCGGCATTACCGCCAATGGCTGCATACGGTTTCCACAAAAGGCCTGACCCGTATGAGCTAAAAAATAGCCTGTACACGAGAAGGCAGCAACCTTTTTAAAAGGCTGCGAGATGAAGAGCTAAAAAATGCGGATCTATTTTGTAAGGAGTAGATTTGCCCTTTAATGCAAGCATTTTTGCACTTTTTTTTTAAAGCAGCTAGACTCTAAATTACAAAGTAAAATTACAGTTCACAACAATAATGATTAGTCTATCAAGTATAAAATGCCCATAGAATTTAAAATTAAGAAAACAAAGCTGACCGGGTAAATAAATTTAAGTAGATGATAATAAGATTCCCATGGTAACTGTCTCATCAGCAATACAAATGGCAGCACACACATTGGGTCAGCTTCCTATACTAGGGAGAGCTAGAAAATTATGATTGATGCCGAAATCAGAAGTTCATCAGCTGTTCATGGCTGTTAAAATAACAATCTGATCATACCCGACAGGCTTGGCTTATAATTTTTTTTGTGTGTGTACCCAGCTTGAACTATGGAAAAGCTGCCTTTACAAAAAAGATCACCATTGTCTGTATTCTTTGAAGATTTTTGATAAATACTATTAAGTATTTGACCCCCTGCACCAAACAAATCGCCAACCTCACCTCACCCCCCCCTCCCAACAACCAGAATAAACACACACATCTCTGGGCTATGATACGACACCCCCCAACCAGGAATGGCACAACAAACCTCCCCCCACTCCAAACTGTGACACAACTAACTAATCTTAATTACATTTGTGGGGAAGGGTTGAGAATCTGCAATCGTTACAGAATTCAGTATTCCCAGATACTCACATTTTCCAACCCATCCTGCTCCAACCTATTGGGAAGCAAAAGCAAAAAGAGAATTCTTAATTCACAAATGCCACATATTAATTACCATCATTTTTTAGCAGCAGCTTCTTTCTTGATAGTCATAAATATGAGTGCACATTGTTCTACTGTACATACTATGGTAAGACAAATACGGGTTAAACCCCCAGCCCCTGTATCGGTGACAGTGCCTAGGGTAAGGTTCTAAACTGCTAGGTTCTCACCATTGGGTCTTACCTGCACTTAAAACTATCCCTGCAAACTTTGCTTTGTGAAGTAGGCTCCATATCTGCCCCCTAACACCACCTAGTATTAAATTAATAGGAAAGGCACGCACTGCAGTGTCTGTCCGAGCAGTCACACACATGCATTAGGCGTGATATTACACTCCCATTCATAATGGCTGATTTACACCAGACACATGGAGTCAGGGTTTCAGATATTAAAAAGGTAACAAAATGCTATATTTTGTGTTTATTAATTACTATATAACTACTGTATAAATAAATCCATTATTCATACTTTATTTGCATTAGTATTATACAGGTAGGTCTAAATAAAAATGTTATTACATTTGAACGATCACATGAATGCTTACTACCAGTGACATCATTTGGGGCACAGTAAACAAGTTTTGTAAAGGGCAACTATAATGAAAAAATTACTATGCCTCATCTAAAAGGACAACTATACTCATCTTACCCACTGTCCACCGATGGTTAGTACCCAGGGTGAGGACCTAAACCACCAGGTCCTCATCACTGGGTTCGCCTTCTATCTTCTGCAATATTCTGGCTTCACCCTCCATACAGTCCATGACTCCGTCCAATGAGAAGACACACTTCTCATAGTAGAAGCACGTCTTCAAATTGTTCGGGATCACAAAGGCAGAAGTAGAGTCAGAGCAGTGAAGCAAACTTCATGTAATTATTGCAGAAGATAGAAGGCAAACCCAGCAGTGAGGTCATAGAGGTTTAGGACCTCACCCTGGGTACTACGGACTGTCGGCTCCAGTGGAATGGGGTGGAGGTGAGTATAGTTGTTCTTTAATCTTTAAAATTACCTCATGTAAGTAGCCCTTACTCCCAGGTGTGTGTGTTGCTGCACGTCCTCAATCCAGTACTTGATTTGGTCAGGCTTAGCATTCCCCCTCCTGATCTTAACCAACACATCCTTCCATCTGACCAGACTTTTTTATGAGGGCAAGCATGCTCAGTAATCACTATGAGGCAGCATTGAAAGAGGGAATTTCCCATCATACAATTTACACATACCAACTGTCACTATTCCAATTACAGCAAAACTGCACACACCAGAAGAGTAAATGATAGTTAGGAGATTGAATACTAAAATGTATCAAATGTAATATAAAAAAAATAGTGGCAGATTGATAATTAAATTGTAAAGTGATAGTTGGGAAGAATTAGTTTCCAGTAATGGGCAATTTTTGTAAACTTTTTTTTTCAGTATAAATGCCCTTAAAAGATGTTAACAGTAACCAGTGGCATAACTACCGCCCTCGCAAAAGCGGGGGGCCCGGACGGTAGTATGGCCCGTCACATGCCCAAGATATATGCAGCGACCAGCCATTTTTTAACAGCTGATTGCACGTAAGAAGGAAACATACACGTGATCAGCTGTTTAAAGGACCGGACTCGGGTCCGGTCTTTTAAACAGCTGATATGCACGCTCATCTGTTTTAAAACGGCTGGTCGCTAAGGAGATCTTGGCAGGCTTGTCCGGAGGAGGGGGTCAGGGACCCGGCCTCCAATCTCGCGGGGAGGCCCGGGCCCCTGTAGGTACGTCCCCGACAGTAACTATACAGAACCAGTGTTAAATGATAAAAATCGTCAAAAGATCACCCATCAATCTTCTCTACAACTATTAGTAACTGTAATGAACATGTAACTTACCTCAAACAAACTTCCATTCTCTTGACAACTTTCATGGCAAAGCCACAAAACAAGAGGAGCCACATACTCCGGTTTAAGAGCATCCAGCAAATCTAAAGGAAAAAAACAAAAGAAAATTTTTTGAAATCAAGTTAAAGTAAACCTGTAAATAACATAAGTTTCAGAATTTGGAATATTAGTGTTGGCCACATATACAGGGGTAGATGCAATATATTTCGCTATCCCAACCTACGTGCACTAGTTTCGCAATGTATTACGTTATACATCGAGTATAAGCCGAGGTTTTTAGGTTTAAAAATTAACCTAAAAACCTTGACTCGGCTTATACTCGAGTCAGAAGTAACTTACCTTGAATCCAGAGGCAGCCGGAGTCCGGCGGCAGTTCCCAGTAGTTCCTCGCGGTTGCGCGATGACGTCATCACGCACGCTGGGGGATGACGTCATTGCGCAGCCGCGAGCAGTAATGGGAACTGCCGGCCGGACTCGCGGTGCCTCTGGATTGAGAGAGAGGAAGACTGAAGACCAGGTACAGGTAAGTGAGTGGGGGGGGACTGGGGGGAGGGCTGGGGGTACTGGGGGTGGGGTACAGTGAGGGCGGCTGGGGGTGGACAATGGAGAGCAAATAAAGGGTTGGAAAGAAGGGCAGGGGGAGAGCAGTAGGGAGGGGAGAGGGCTGGGGGACAGTATGCCATGCAGACACCCAAAATCTTTACTATAGGTGGTTGGAAACTACAAACTCCCAGCAACCAAGCATGCTGGGAGTTGTAGTTCCAAACATCTACAGTGGAAAGGTATTAGGGTGGGGGACAGTATGCCATACCAGTAAACCCCAATACCTTTCTACTATAGGTGGTGGAAACTACAAACTCCAGCAAACCAAGCATGCTGGGAGTTGTAGTTTCCAAACATCTACAGTGGAAAGGTATTAGGGTTACTGTATACCCTCGGCTTATACTCGGGTCAATCATCTTTTCTATTTTTTGAGGCAAAAATGGGTGCCTCGGCTTATACTCGAGTCGGCTTATACTCGAGTATATACGGTAATCACTTTGCGACTGTTAATACATTGCGAAAACGCTAGCGGTAAGTTGCGACCTTTTGCGCATATTTTAAAGACACCATTGAAGATATGTTAATTGTCGCGCAAAAAACTAGCTCAAAAAACGCCGCAAAATTTATTGCATCGCTTTGCCCTGTGCAAAGAAAAGAAAATTGCGAAAAAGGCAGTGCAAAATCTTCGTTAACACGTTAGTACATAGGTTAGCATGATTTTAGTGCTTATTTTCTCGTTTGCGCGGGATACTGCATCTCCCTGACAGTTCGTTCTAATTATTCTGCATTGTTATCAGCACACCGCCCACTCCCCCAAAAACA
Source organism: Hymenochirus boettgeri (assembly GCA_019447015.1). NCBI lineage: Eukaryota > Metazoa > Chordata > Amphibia > Anura > Pipidae > Hymenochirus > Hymenochirus boettgeri. Next base: position 327,531,326 of record CM033469.1, read on the forward strand.
ATTTTAGGCAAGGCCTGCTGCAATTTACCTTTCCAAAAGGAAAGAAAATCTCATTACCAATGACAATCCATTGTCAGTCCTATAGCTTACTTCGACTACTGTATTAATAAATAAGTTCACCTCCAGTTTAGACTGGGACTTAAAGGAATTGTACACTGAAAAAAATGACTTTGCCTCATTTCAATTTACAAATTAATACATGTAAGCAGCACTTACTCTGGTGTGTTTGTGTTGCTGTATAACTTCAATCCAGTACTTGTTTTACTCAAGCTCAGTCCCCCAGCCCCCTAACAGACTATCAGACTCTCTGTGAGGGCAAGCATGCTCAGTAATCCATATGAGGCAGCATTGGGAGAGAGAATTTCACACCATGCAGTTCATGTACCAACTGTCACCATTCCAGCTACAGCAAAACTATACATAACAGAAAAGTTTATAATACTAAGGAACTTGATTGACAGCTGAAACATAAGATTTTTCAGACTGGATATCTAAAGAAATAGGGGACAGATAAACAGTACAGTGATAATTGAAAAGAACTATAGTTTCCAGTAATGGGCAATTTAAAAAAACTAATTTCCCAGTGTAAATTTCCTTTAATAGGCATGCCAATGGGGACATTCATAAGAGCTTTCATTTTGGCTAACCAATTCCAGTAAGATTACACTAGACAGAGTCAAAAAGGGCTGAATTTTTAATATAATTAATAATATCATTTGTTTATATGGACACATTGTATACACTATATAATAAATGTGACACTTTATTAGGGAACAAGAAACAGTAAATTAATAACATGGCCAAAGACAATAACACAAACAGACAGCATGCAAAGTAATTTGAAAAAGTGCTTATTTTAGGTTTTATTTTTTTTAGGATTTAACCTTTCTAAATCTGTTTAAATAGTTAAGGTAAAGCTTATGCTGATGTAGATCACAAATTCCATTTTTCAAAGAACATTCAAGTCTGTCAGACTGGATCCCAGACGGACGCCTGTGTTTAGATGCAAAACTGCTTTACAGGCCTATAGTTCTCAGAGATTTTTTCTTCCGATATTTTCAATACATTTTTCTTCCAGACCTTTTTTTTCTAGTGTTTCAAAGTTAATACTGCTTTTGATTTTATTTCTTGCTATATAGAAAATGTAACCTTTTTTTATTAAGTCAGATCTATATTCCTTTGCAATGTCCTTTGTTTGTAATAAACAAAGAAATATGAGTCTGTAAAAATGTCCAAGAAAGTGGAGCCTGTACTGTATGTTTTGAAATACCAATTTTACTCAGCATTAGGTTCCAATTATATAAGTACAGCCCATAGGAACATAAAATCTCTCTATTACCAAACCATCTATTCTCTTCATTACAAATGTACCGTATATACTCAAGTATAAACCGACCCGAGTACAAACCGAGGTACCCAATTTCACCCAAAAAAAACTAATAAAAGTGGTTGACTCGAGTATAAACCGAGGGTAGAAAATGTACTAACCACTACTGCCTTCTGATTCTGTTTTGAGGCTTTAGTTGCCCTTTAAATGGACAGCAGAATTCCCATACAGTAATAGACATTACTGTATGAGAATTCTGCTGTTCATTTAAAAGACAACTACATTCTTCTTCCTTGGCATTCAAGATGTTTGGAAACTACAACTCCCAGCTAATAAAGCATGCTGGGAGTTCTAGTTTCCAAACATCTTGAATGCCACCCTCACCCTCCCACCCAGTTCAGTTTGTACCTGTGGGCTCTCCTCCATCCAGTAACTTGAGGCTTCCTGTTGGGACTTGTGCCTGTGTGCCAGCATTGAAGATCACGTAAGCATTCCGGCAGCCGCGATCAGGTAAGCATTCCGGCAGCCGCGCGCTCATTCCCTGTACTGGCGAGCCGGCTGACGTCACTAATTGGCGCCGGGCAGTGACGTCGGCCGGCGCGCCAGTACAGGGAATGATCGTGCGGCTGCCGGAGTGGTAAAGTAAGTAGTGACTCGAGTATAAACCGAGTTCAAGTTTTCAGGCTGATTTTACAGCCTGAAAAACTCGGTTTATACTCGAGTATATACGGTATCCTCTAGCAACAGAGAAATGTCAACAATATGGGCACTAAAGCTTAAATATCTGTATACATGGCCTTAGATGAAAACAAATTTCCCCTAGAGCCCAAGAAACGGTTAATAAAAAAATGTACTATTTAGACTTTAAATGATCCCTGCTAAAGATATACTTGGAGGCTGGAAAAGAAATTACCGTATGTTTTACATACTGAAAAAAAGAATGGGCAACTGTCATGTTTGAACTACAATTAGATTACGGTTGGTAATGCAAATACAACAATTCACATTGTCATTAGGTGGGGATATTCAGAGAACTTTTTCTTTTTTCACTTAGCCCCATTTTTAACAATAAGTGCGGAGATTCACCCAGAGGTGCAAGCTCTCTCAGCAAATCTCCCGTTGAAGATTTGGCATTAGCTATTAGCTGGCATTCAATACTTGTGTGAAAAGAGAGATGCAGCATCTTATAAATTGCTTTGTGATGACTGCACCAGTGCATCTTATGGCACTCGTGCAGCCAGCTCAAAGTGAGACTTAACATTGTGCTAACTGATCGTAAATCATTAACCGACGTTAATGTACCCGCAGCGCTCATCGGTAAATCAGCCTGAAGAACTAATATTACATAGACTTGGTTCTGTATTAAGGCTAGACCTCACTGCCATATTTTTACAAGTGTTAAGAAGCGAACACTAATGTTGGACAATTGTTGTGCGCTGCTGTGCACTGCAATCTGCAGGAAGTTGTACTGTTTAAGTTATTTCCAGCAATTAAATCTAGCTAATCTTTGCACATGACAAATACGATGCAATGCGTTCGGAGAATTTAGAAATTCTACCCAAATCTTAGAATCAGCCTCATGTAGGGCTAGACAGAAGGAAGCTTTGACATGTTGTTCTACAGATACATCAAACTGCAGTCGGGTTGTATATTACAGGATGAAAAAAGGAATGTGCAGCAGATTGTAACTCATTCCAGAAGTGGAACTGTCAATGCCTCAGCACAAAATATCCATCTATTAAGGTGGGTTAATCATATATGTTGTATAACTCAAATGGATTTTAAAGGGACACTAAAGAGAAAAAAAATTACTTCTTTTATCCTTTTTTTATATTTTTAGTGCTGTCAGGAACTAGATCCCGTTTTCCTCTCAGTGCTCCTCGTCACTAGATCATGGCCTGTTCAGCAAACTTTTAATTAGTATGCATGTCTCCTCGCTTTATATCCACCCCCTCCCAAAACTGAGGCACAGCTATAGTGAGGAGCATGTGAAGTGCAGATGATCTGTGCCTCGCTACAGCCAATAGCATTCACCCTGCATTGCTATGGGAAGGTAAGCAGCACTGGTAGCTGTAATAACTGCTTGAATCAAGTAAGTTTAAAGGTGTGTGCGGGAACCATGCAATTGATTTCTTTAGTTACAGTGCTGCATTGGGACTTAAGCTAACTGCAAGAGCACAGATAATCAGATACTGCTTACCGGTATCCCTTTTCCTAATCTTAATTCTGAATCCATTAGCCATGCAGTGACAAAGAAATAAGCTTTACTTTTATAGAATGAATAGTTTCTACTTGTAGTGTGCCAGGGGGAGGGGCTGGGTGATTGACAGTTCTTTACTAACTGGCTGTGCTCAGACTCTTTATTCCCAGAGCTAAAAAAAAAAAAAAAAAAAAAAGAAAACAAGAGACAGGAAGGTCAGAGAAGAAACAAAAAGCAGATTTAAGATTGGTGGTAATTAATCCTAATTACTGTGTGATTAGTTGGAAAATGATTTGGCACAGTGTACATGTCCTTTAAAGAAACAGGGGTATAGGTCTCTGCAAATGTATGCATAGCTGTTTAAGTGCATGAGCAGACATTTCGATCCTAGATACTATTATTAAGAAACATTCTCTGTACAGCTTTATCTTTCTGGAAATATTTTTGAATGGCCAAGATTGTATTTTTTATCTTATTAACATGCATACAAAAATAATGAAATGTTAAGATCATTAAAATAACCTTGTGGCATAACTGTTTGAGTCAGACGAGAGCCTGCTGTAGGAGCAATAGAGTTGCAACGGATGTTATACTTTGCTCCTTCGACAGCAAGGGTATTGCATAGCCCTACAAGTCCAAGCTTAGCAGCACTGTAGTTCGCTTGTCCAAAATTGCCATAGATCCCTGAAGCCGACGACGTCATTATTATTCTACAAAAAAGAAAAAATAATTTTAATTCCCATATCTAACATTAATTTAAACTATCACATGTATTGTAAAAATATTTGTGATGTAATTAAATCTTATATTATCTTATCACTACTATTGTCATGTAAAACAAAGGGAAACTGACAGTTCCAATTGTCCCCTAATTTATATTTTGCAGATTTACAGGGCGATGCAAAGAGTATTCATTTCTCTTGTTATCCCTGTGAAGTTGTGCAGAACAGGAGGGTAGAAATTCTCAATTCTGCCCTTTCTACAAATATAAGATAAGTATATAAACTTTTGAAAAATTGCTACAGTTCCCTTTAAACATATACTCAAAATGAAAGACATTCATCAGAACATTAAAAGGGCTTGTTCATACTAGGACAGTTTTTGTCAGTTTCCGGAGAGTAAGGTGTGCGGCGATTATTAACGGATCGAAAAATGGTTTAAAAAAACGCACTGCTGCACGCATTTGTCAAGAAATGAACCAGTTTTCAGTAATGGAAAAACAAAATGTCCATAGTGGTCCGTAATTAGTGTGAACGACCCCGAAGGTTTGTATCCAGTAAAACATCCCATGATTTCTAAGCACATCCTAAGCACGTGTCTGTAAGCCATATTGTACATGTCTTTATTTATAGTCATGTCATTTTAACTATTGAGGGACTTTAAGCATTTATTAGAAATAAACAACGTTCCCCTTACCTAATGTATAACAAACTTCCCTACTAGGTATAACCTCACCCAAGAAAGTGGGTAGGAATGATGTAACGAAGGTTGCCGAGTCATAAAGTGTGATGGACCAGAAGGGTTAAAGGGAATACATGACTGGATAGTTTATTAGGTAAGCGTAAAGGTGCCCAAGGAAAGCTGATTACATATCCTGCAGCTTGTTAAATTCAGTATCATCAAATTAGAACATACACGGCCTTAGATGCAGTGCTCCAACTGTTGTCTTAAAGTCACGCTTACCAATTTACCAGTGGTTAGCGCAACTTTATAGGAGAACTGAACCTATATTTTTATATTCCATAATCTAAAAATATCCCCATCCACACCACCAATATACTGTAAAATTCAACCCCCTGCTGAATAAGATAATGTTGTGCATTTGCACGGTCTGGTTACGCCATCCTCTCTGGATTAACAGGATTGGCTAGAGACTACAAGTGGGTGTGACCTGCTTTAACAACTTCCTGAAGTCGTTTAGGACTGGGAATGTTGAAAGAAAATAATGGTTATTGACCTTATTGTGAGATACTAGAATGTTAGAAAATAAAGCACAAACTCCATATTACAGTATTAAGGTCAATTTCCAAGCACCCACATAGGCTCACAAAAAGATGCCCACAAAGTTGGCGCAATATATTTAACATAGCGCCTGTGGCATTGTTTAATGCAATGTCTAACACCAGCTAATAATATCTGGTACAACCTCAGAACCGCTACATTAAAGAGTATATCACCCTAAAATAAAATATTTTCCATAGTGTAGGGACCCCCCTTCCAATCCTAAGCGCCATATATATATATATATATATATTGTAAAAAACTCCCCAGAATCTTACTTACCTTCCTTTGTTCCTGTGGCCTCTGCCTGTAATGTTACTTCCACAAAGGAAGAAACATTAGGGGCCGACAGCTGCGTCTGTAACTGGCTGCGAGACATGGCTGCTGGCTATTCAAACAGCAGCAGGAACGAAGGCTGGTATGTAAGGTTCTGAGGGCTTTTTTTACAATGCACTGCGGAAAAGGGTTTTATTTGTCTGAATAGACATGGCAGCATGGAGGGTGGGAGGGAGGGGGGCTCCCCCGAGCATGCCAGAGTCTTCAAGGAGGAAAAGCAAGAGGCAGAAACCTTTTTGACACATGAGGGCTCCTACTTGGAGTCAGGATTTTTTTTCCTCTTCATAAATTTGGTGGGGGTTTATTTCACCCTTCCTCTGGATCAACAGTTAGGCAGGAAATTAGGGTATTTCTAGATGGATTGGACTGGATGGACGTATGTCTTTATTCAACCTCAAAATACTAATACTATACTATTGTATAGTATTCTTCCCTTTCTAGGACTTTGACTAGACAGTGCGGGACAACCATTTGGAGCAGAGGTGTAAGGTAAGGATTTTTTTTAACACTACAAAGTGGGGCCAGGAGTGGGTGAAATTATAGTTTTGGGAGAGGACATGCCTTTTAAATAAAAGTGACCTGAGTGATTGTAAACCAATAAAATGTATATCTTAACAGCAGTAAAATGCACCCTGTGACTTCCCAGCCTTACCACCTTTTCCTCCTAGTTATGAACCATGTTAAAAAAGGGAAAGTTTAGAAAAATGGGATGTCACTACAATTCAAATTTGTTTGGGTTCACAAATAAGATGTTGTCTTAAGGTGGCCATACACCAGCACGATATTACTTACCCGACCGACCGCTCACGCGACGTTCCTGCGATCCTGCCGGAACCACCTCTGCCGATCTTATATACGACCCGACATGCGATCGCAAAATGAATGGGATTTTGCGATCGCATGTCGGTCGTATATAAGATCGGGAGAGGTGGTTCCGGCAGGATCGCAGGAACGACGGGTGAGCGGTCGGTCGGGTAAGTAATATCGTGCTGGTGTATGGCCACTTTTAAACCCACACAGGGCTTGAGGGGATTACCAGATGCTTACATTTACCGATACAGGTTTTACTCATGCACCATGCTAATTTATCATCTACATATAGAATCTTCTTCAGGTTAGGGATTATTTTTTAATGGAAACCCTGTTATTATATACCCAGGGTAATAGACCACAGCCTTTAGCTATTATTATTCAGGAAGGAATCTAAGAATAACCTGGAAGAAAATAGTAGGTCATTACACTGACGAAAGTAATATTTGTGTTTACCCGCTTCATTTCTTACAAATACTTCTTGTTTAAATACGTACTTAACACAGTTGGCAAAACAGGCGTTCTAATGCTGTCCATGATTTATTATTAGCTTGCATTAAAATGTAGACGCATGCTGTAATACCAGGTATAGTTTAACTGGTCTTCACTTTCTCACTGCTCTGCGCCCTGCAGTGTCAAAGTACATTCAGATAGTAGACAAAGGAAGGGGACAACACACAGACTATAAAAGTGGTTTATTGCGACATGCTTCAGACTTTAACCAATCCTTTATCAGGCTTGATAGATTAAGGTTCGTACATACCTGCGATCGCAGAAGGATGACCGAATGAGCAGCCATTTTGCAGATAAAGTGCCCATACACTGCTCAAGGGCTCACAAAAGATGCCCACTAAGTCGGCACAAGATATTTAACATAGCGCCTGTGGCATTGTTTAATGCAATGTCTAACACCAGCTAATAATATCTGGTACAACCTCAGAACCACTACATTAAAGATTATGTCCACCTTAAATAAAATATTTTCCATAGTGTAGGGACCCCCCTTCAGTAGTGTAGGGACCCCCCCTTCCCCCTACGTACACACGTGCGATCGCGGAAGGATCACCGAACGAGCTGCCATTTCGCCGATAAAGTGCCCATACACTGCCGATTATCGGGCAAAACGGCCGTTCGTACACACCGTGCGGGTCGGTACCCGCCGATCGCACATGTGTACGAACCTTTAAACATGTCGCAATAAACAGCACTTTTTGTTTGCAGCGAAGCTGCATGGTGTCCCCTAACTTTGAATGCTATTTGAATTAACATGACTAGAGTGCTGATTAGCCTGAGCAGATAGAAAAGGAATAAGATAAAATAGTAACATAGTAATTGAGGTTGAATAAAGACATCAAGTCCAACCTATTCACCCTCTCTTTCTTTTCTTTTTTTTATTTTGGCCCTACCTAACAGTTGATCCAGAGAGAGACAAAAAAAAAAAAAAACACAAAAGGGGGAAAAAATTCCTTCCTGACTCCAAACGGCAATCGGAAAATATCCCTGGATCAACCAAATCTATATGTATTAATACCAGTAATTCTCAATATTTTTTAGTTTTAGAAACTTATCCAGGCCTTTTTTTAAAGCTATTTAATGAACTTGCCATTACCACATCTGCTGGAAGACAGTTCCACAGTTTCACCGTTCTCAATAAAAATAAAAAATACAAATTGGCAGCTATCTCATTAAAAAAGGCTGTCCATTAAAAGAGCATTAAAAGGGTGGTTTTGAAGTTCTTATTCACCCAGGTCATTGTTTATCTGTGGTATTCAGTTAGATCAATTGAACTTGAAGTTCAGTTCATGAAGACATTTTACTAGTCATCCGATTGGTTTTCTCAATTCAGAATAACAAGAATCTGTATTGTCTTCTTGGAAAACCCTCATGTAAAATGAGGTTCCTTTACAAGTTTTGGAGAAGATGTTTTTGTTTGTTAAGTTCATTTAGCGGTAGCTTAAATTGTATTTATGTATGGCAACACCATAATTATGGAAGAAGACAGATCAACAAAATTGCCATTTGAGCTAAACAAAGGTGTTACTACGCATGGCAAAGAAATTCTAACACTATATTAAGCTTCCTTACAATAGATGCAAGAAGAAAAAAAAAACCCCACTAAAGAAAAATATATCAAAAGACATTATTAGACATAAAACAGGTTTACGTATAGACATAAATTATTACAGGAACAATTTTAAATACCAAATTTTTAAAAAAAAATTATCACATTCTTTAAAAATAACCTCAAAAGAATGCATAATCATTCAAAGCCTAAAGGTTCTCTTTTATGGAACGACAGGTGTAAGCTCATTTCTATAACACCATCAGAGCCCAAGGTTATTATACAATAATTACACATTTACAGAGTTATACATTTTACTCTGCTACTACATCTGAAATTGCTTTTAAAACGGTTGCCATGGAGAAGCCCTGACACACAAATATTCGAAATTATGTGCAATTAAAATGAACCTGTCATGCCCAAATCCATGTACGGATTCTGTAGAATGTATCATTAGAACCATCACAAACTGCATTATTTTTCTTTATCACTTTTTTACATTAAAAAATAGTTGGTTTATTCTAAGTATAGAATAAAAACTGCTGAAGACTATATACCAAGGCAATGCATCAATTCTGAATCAAACATGTCTTACTAATTCCATATACACTCTTTCATAGTCGCAGTGTCAAAATTTGGGTTTCAATTACTACTGTGCCATACTTACATTATACTATGCCTTATTGAATGTTTATTTTATATGCAAAAAAAATGTCTAATTTAAAGAGAATGTCCACCCCCCCCAAAACTAAAATTTGCCCCACTGTTGGCCCCACTGTGTAGTGTTCCTTACCTTTTTCCTCTGCTTGTCCTACAGTGCCTGCTAATAGGCCAGAAGAATGAAGAGTAGGAGCCTCTCTGTAATCCGGTGCATGCATCTTACTTGTCTTCCTTGAGGACTCTGACATGCGATGTGGAGCTCTCCCCCCCTCCTTCCCCCGGGATCACTCGTTGCTGCATCAGGCTTTTACAATAAAGAAAAATTCCCACATTGTAGGGGACCCCCCAAACCCTATACTGAAACCTTTAAAAGGAATACTTCACTGCAAAAGTGAACTATTCGTTTAATGCATTGATATGCACAGATGCAGCTGCTGGTCCCACCGCTTTTGCTCTTTCATTTCTGGAAGTAGCAGAAGAGACAGTGGCCCGAGAGAATGAAGGTTGGTAAGTACATTTCTATGCCGATTTTTTTATATAGCAATTAGTATTGGGGGGGATCCCTACAGTGTGTGAATTTTTAGATTTGGGGTGGTGTAACCCTTTAAAAATAGAATGTACATCATTTCATCTGTAAACAAACTTGTAAATCTTTACCTTCCAAATTTCTGATTCTTCATATGATTCCATGCTGCTCTTGTAACGAGGAATGCCCCTTTTAGGTGGACCCTATGAATAATATCTAGTAGAAAATACAGCAGTAGTTTAAGACATTTCAATTTCCTTACATGCAGGCATATAACAAAAATGCATTATATTAATTTTAACATACTAGACCAAAAACATGGTGAAAAAATGTAAGAAAGCATATACATAGGTTCAGACAATATTTTTGATGATCCTTGTCCAAGGTTTTCTAAAGCTGGGAGGGCTTATCTAATTAGTGCTTAAGGCACTCCCCAGACATAAATGAAGAATGACACCGCCAGTGGCAAAAGACAATGGGAAAATAACCCAGAAATAATTTAAAATATCTATTTCAAGGCAGGGTGTTTTCAAGGAAAATGTAGTTCAGGTCCCATATATTAAAGGAAAACCGGAAATGTAATTCCTTATTTCTTTTTCCTTTAAAACAGTAACTTTGTGCAAAACAGAAAGTTACCATTTTTTGCAACTAAGAACATAACTGTGAATGCCTCCCATGAACAGCTGCCTACCTATAGAATAGTGTTTTAAATTAAAAAGAAATTTCCCTACATCCCCATTGGCACTGCTGTGCCCCCACTATGACTGTGCCGACAACAAGGAAAGGTACTGTAATGTGTGACCAGGTCAGGGGCACTGCAAGATGTCATCTTCCTAGACTTATGAGCTTTCTTGTATAGAAGTTCTTTAAACCTAAGAATAAGTAAGGCAGCAGTGCAGGGTGCTAGAAATGTGCATTATCCTCTGTTAAAGCTTCATATTTAGCCTTTAAGCTCATAGCATGGTGTTTTTTTAGGAGTTAAAGGGAGAAGTTACTATCCCAACAGTAAAGCAATGTTACACATTAAAAAAAAATAATAAATGATTTTAAAATGAGCATTAGTGACCCTTTTAGGAAGTAAAATGTTCCAAATAAATAAAACTCTGGATAAAGGTCACTGTGCTGGAAAAATAATTTCTAAACCATTATTAGAAAAATGATAATGCATCTAATTAAATAGTGCACATTTCAATTTGCTCTGTTATGAAAATAAAACTGAAGAGTTCTTAAAGGGTCCACCCTTTCAAAATTTTTTTGACAATATAAGCAGTGACTTCCACCCCCCAGCCCCAACCGCTATATAATAAAATCATTAGAAACTCCCCCGATCTCTACTTACCTTACCTCTTTCCTCCGCCGCATTCTCCCTGCCCTCTGCATGCACGAAACTGCAAGCAGGGGGCGGGACCAGCAGCCGCGTCTGTGATTGGCTGAAAGGCAGCCAATCACGGACGCGGCTGCCGGCTGCTTAGAACACCAGGGGAAAGAGGTAAGGTAAGTAGAGTTCGGGGGAGCCTCGGATAATTTTATTATAGCGGTTGGGGCTAGGGGGGCGAAGGAATAACAGGCAGTAAAGGGGTTTCACACTAGGGGGAGGGAGACCAAAACGGGAGGGGGGAGAGGGCTCTTCTGTGCATGGCAAAATTCTCCCGGAGGAGAGACAGGAGGCAGAGTTCTATATGGACTCTGCAGTACTCTAGGTGGGCAGTTTGGGACTTTGCGGGGGATTACTGGAGAACAATTGGAGCTGGGAGTAAGGTAAGGATTTTACACCACTACACAGTGGGGCCAGTAGTGGGGGGGGGGGATTATAGTTTTGGGGGTGGATATGCCCTTTAAAACAGTTTACCGAGTAAAGAACTTCCTGAACAGTGCATTTCATTATTTATTGGGCTTCAAATTACCAAGTCAAACATGGATACATAAAAACCAGGACAATAACACATTGGTGAAGACTGAGAAATATATTGGTCTATATATTGGAAAAAGTGACCGAAAAATGTGCAACTTTACCAAATGTCTGCATGTTTCTTCCATTTCAAGTAGCGCTAATCTTGCCTTAAGGTCACAGCAAGAAAAGCAATGACATTTAGTAAGTATAAAGTGATTAAATTGGGGGGGGCAAAAGTCGATTTCTTTTGATTTCGCCCAAAAAATCCTGCACATTGCTAGCTTTTATGGCAACTTTTTGAATGAATTAATGCACTGCCATACACACAGTTAGCCAGAAATTTAGGGCATACCTAATGCCATAGAACTCACAAACAAGAAAATTCCATTGAAGTCTCTCTAATGCTATGCTTTTGAAGACAAGATTCACAAATTCTATTGTAATATAGCAACTCACCCCAATCAGCATCACTTATTCTTGCAAATGAGCGATCCCTCAAAATCCTAAAGCAAAGCATGCATTAACAATATTAGTCTTTTGACAAAACAACTAATCATTAAATATTTTTATTATTATTATTGTGGACTTATATAGCACTAACATCTTCCGTAGCGCTTTACAATTACATGTATACATTCATATCAGGCCCTGCCCCAAAGAGCTTATAAGCACAGGAAGAACATACAAACTCCTTACAGATGTGTCCAAGGATGGAATCGAACTTGCTTGGACCCTGGGTACAACGGAGGTGTAGGTCTGGTGATGTTACAAAATTCAGTGCAAGCAAGAAAGTTAACCTTTCATAATCTTAAAGGTTCTCACTCATTCAGGTCATTGAAAATGTGTGGTTGTTAGTAAGACCACTGGCTTTTTCAATTCAGAATGGCTTGAGAATGCCAGTCAAATGGCTATTGAAACGAATAACTAAACTTTCAATTCCAGTTAATCTAACTGAATACCACAGGCATTATTATATGGATTTTCTGGATAGACTGCAGCTGACTGCAGCTACAGACATGATATTGGGTCTTGTCTTATAGGAGGGAAGTCTTTTAAATAAAAAGTACTTGTTTAGAGAACACACTGCCCCAATTGATTGCTTTTGTGTAAATCCTAATATATATTCTTCAAATCGACATGGAGGCAAAGAAAAGGAATGTGTCTTTTCCCTATTGTCCATTTCAAACTATTCCTTTTATTGATCATTCTGACATGTTGCTTTTTCTCTACAACTGTGCCTAGGCAGCCACACTGCAAAATCAGCACACTGCTTTAGGAAACACATACCATCAAATCACAGATATTTAACTGCTTGAAGTTCTTATAAAATGATTCTAGACAGGAGCATTTCATAATCATAAACAATACAATTGTAGAAAGCAATGAATTGTTGTGCACAGTAATATGAAAATTAATCGCTGCACACATTTCTAAGACAGCAGTCTCTAAATTAAATGCTGCAATATAAATAAGCACTATGAGTTGGTTGAATGTTTAATAAAACATTCCCCAGTTTGTAAAGGTTTGCCCATTCTATTAATCTGCAGCAACCAATCAGATGTTAGCTCTTTACTGGGTTACAGCAGTAAAATAACATCTGGTTGGTTACAGCAAAAATAATAGCACAAGCAAATGTTTGCACCTTTTATTGCATCAGCCTGAAAGTGCTGGTTTTAAGCACTAATAACTTTCCCCGTGCCCAACTGCAATGCTCTCTGGAAAGATGTTTAAAACCTTTTTTTTTTTAAAATAAAACCAAACTTTAGGCCTAAAGTGGCATAAATACATAGAATAAAAACAAACATTCACACTAGGTCTACCATATGTATAAAGGAAGCACATGTGTCTGCTTTCATGTGTCTGCTTTGCATGAAAAGAATAATCAGTATCCAAAATGCAAAATGATCTGAACAAGTAATCTTTGTCTAATGATTTTCTTTGTTGTTAAGCCTGAAACATTTATTTTTGTATCTTCAAAAATGCTAATGCTTACGAAAAACATTGAGTGCTGCTTATACTCTTCTACATGTCCATTTGCTGCTGGTAACACCTTACATAAGCAGACGTACATGGGCCTAACATAACCAGCAGTAATGCTAAGTAATGGTAAGAAAGGGAGCATCAACAAACATGTTGCATATAGGGTCGGTCTGTGGGGGAGCAGCAGTATGTGCATATATCTTCTGGAAGTTTCTGTACTTTAACAAATTTAGAGACTACCAAAAATGGTAGCAAAGGTTAAAAAAAAAAAAACTTTCTTACTACACTATTGTAAGGACCTGGGGCAATTAGGCACAGAAAAAACAAATCAAAAGCTTATAGGACTAATTGCACTGGGGATCACCTTAAAGTTATTATTACCATTTAGTCTCTTTTAAAAGAACAACTAAACACATTTTAACTTACACAAGTAAGATCATTGTTAGGTCCATCATACTACATATGGACATCCACTTTTGCAGACATTTTTATGGGAAATCACCTGAACATATTTTTCTTCACTAAATTATCAAAAGACACTCAGAATCAATACATGGATAAAATCACATATCCACCCCAACCAAACTGGATTTATCCCAAACAAAAACACCTCCCTTGACACTAGAAGACTATTTTTGAACCTGCAAACACAACCCCAATCAATAGGAAGCCGATGTATATTCTCCCTAGATGCAGCCAAAGCATTCAACTCCGTAGAATGGACTTTCCTATGGCAAGTCCTTTCCAAATATGACTTTGGCCCAAATATCCTGCACTGGCTTCGTATATTCTACCCCCAAAGCAATGGTGATGGCCAACGGATGGACTTCAAACTCCTTCCCCCTGACCAGGGGCACGAGACAGGGCTGCCTCCTCTCGCCACTACTGTATGCTTTGGTCATTGAACCCCTAGCGATTAAATTAAGAAAATTACACAAACATAGAAGGCCTGAAGATTGGTTCCTAAGAAGAAATTATCAGTTTATATACAGATGACATGCTCTTATATCTGCCTGACGAGGGAACATCACTGAACAGAATCCTTACTCTCAAACAAATATGGTCAATCCTCTGGACTCGCAATTAACTGGGATAAATCCCAGACCCTCCCAATCGATGCCTTCCCACCCACCATAGAAAGCTCACATCAAGTACTATCCAGAACAAACACAATAAAATATCTGGGCTTACAAAATTTCCCAAAACCCTTTAGACTATATTAAACTAAACATAGAACCACTTATCGCCATGACAAAAAAAATCCAAATATGGAGCAGATTACCCCTAGGAATCACAGGTAAAGCAAATTTTATAAAAATGATCCTCCTGCCAAAAACATTATACAACCTATGGCACACCCCAACATACATTCCACTGAAATACTTTAAAATATTAGAGTCACTACTAAAATCATTTGTATGGGGCTCAAACAAACATAAGGTGA
Source organism: Hymenochirus boettgeri (assembly GCA_019447015.1). Lineage (NCBI taxonomy): Eukaryota > Metazoa > Chordata > Amphibia > Anura > Pipidae > Hymenochirus > Hymenochirus boettgeri. Next base: position 327,546,563 of record CM033469.1, read on the forward strand.
GCTGGGAAATGCTCAAAAGGGCTAGCCATACCCGACTATAACTTCTACTACATAGTCTTCCAGTTGTTCCACATGCACCATTGGTATAACACAGAACCAACTAGGCCATTGTTTCTTATTTTTGCAGATTCCCTCATGTCCGGTAGTGTGTCTCTGGATTGGAAAAAGGCTGATGTTATTCCAATATTCAAAAAGGGTAGTCATTCACAGCCGGGTAATTACAGGCCTGTAAGTTTAACTTCAGTGGTGGGGAAGATCCTGGAAAGTTTAATAAGGGAACATGTTCTAGACTATGTTTCAAGGACTGACATTATAAGTAGTAACCAGCATGGATTTAGGAGGAATAGATCTTGTCAAACTAACTTGCTTGGCTTTTATGAGGAAGTAAGTAGAAATTTAGACTCTGGCATGGCAGTAGATGTAGATTACTTGGATTTTGCAAAGGCTTTTGATACAGTCCCTCATAGGCGACTAATGTATAAGCTAAAGTCTGTTGGTCTGGGGAGTCACATTTATACATGGATAGAAAATTGGTTAATTAATAGGATGCAGAGAGTAGTTGTAAATGGGTGCAATCGTTGCAGGGGGATCTAGATAGATTGTCACATTGGGCTGCTAAGTGGCAGATGAAATTCAATGTTGATAAATGTACGGTGATGCATTTTGGACTTAAAAATCATTGTGCTACTTATACTATAAAGGGCTATGTTGGTAAGTGAATCCCTGTTGGAGAGGGATTTGGAGTTTTGGTGGATAACAAACTTAAAGGTAGCAAGCAGTGCCAGGCGGCAACATCCAGAGCCAGCATGGTATTGTCTTGTATAAAGAGGTAGGGATTCAAGGGAGGAAATGTAATTCTCCTCTTACAAAGAATTGGAAGGCCTCATTTGGAATATGCAGTGCAATTTTGAAATCCTGTGTACAAAAAGGATCTTTGAAATGGAAAGGGTTCAGAGAAGAGCAACTAAATTAATAAGGGGATTGGGGGAGCTTGAATATGAAGAGAGACTGGAAAAGTTACAATTATGTACGCTGGAGAAAAAGTGCTTGCGTGAGGATATGATTACTGTGTATAAATACATATAACGGGCCATACAATAAACTATCTGGGGCATTGTCACTAATAGAGCATGTCAAAAGACATGAGGACATCCCTTAAGACTTGAAAAAAAAAAAAAAAAAAGTTTAGGCTTCAAGCTCGGAAAGGGTTTTTCACTGTGAGAACAGTAAAGCTATGGAACTGTCTTCCAGTGGACATTGTGATGGCAGGTTCATTGGTCGGTTTCAAAAAAAAGCTGGATGAGTTTCTGCAAACAAGGAATGTTGAAAGTTACTGGTATTGATACATAAAGTAGAGTTGATCCAGGGAAATTTCCGATTGCCACTTGGAGTCAGAAGGAATTTTTTCCCCCTTCATAAAATTGGTAGGTTTTTTGCCTTCCTCTGGATAACAGTTAGGCAGGAAATGAGGATATTGCTAGATGGGTTGGACTGGATGGACGTATGTCTTTATTCAACCTCAAATACTATAAACTAGAACATTAGAAATGATGGGAATACCACATGCAACAATTTACCTAGACCCCCATTACCTAATTGCTAGAGGCCAGAAAGGGACAGGTCTAACCCTACAAAAACACACACTCCTAAATCAGGCCCGGAACATATGGGACCTAGCTCTCAAAAAACTCAAAATCCCCATTCTCCATAAACAAATCCCATTATGGGAAAATAAAAAATGCCCGGAGTTCCTCACCATACCTCAATCCACCCAATGGTTTAATTACGGAATCTACCAAATATTACATATTATACATGAAAATACCCTAAAAACGTTTGATCAACTCAAAGAAGAATTCCATCTTCCGAACAAATCACAAATCAAAAAAAACATGGGAGCAAGACGTTGGACCAATAGACATTTTATTTTTACCTCAAAGTTCCTACCTAGGGAGGGGATTTTAAAAAAAAATTATCAAAATACTACAGAGTACAGACAAAGGTTGAGACACAGATTTCTGCAGTAACAAGGCACAATATACACAGGCAGCAATACTTACCCTGCATTGTTTATAACAATATCTGTAAAGAAAGCAAAAGACAAATTGCTTTAAAAAAAACAATAATAATAAGACTGGGGGGATAATGTCAGAACAAAGGAACTCTTTTCTCTAAAATAAACAATCCTAACCAGAAAGTGCAAACAGCTGGTAACAATAAGTTCACTGACACATCCTAATTAGATTGAATTCAAAAGATATACACAGAGCATTTTTTTTCCCTTTCCAGTGATTGACAGCAATCTGTCACTACGGGTGGTAGTGTGGCTTCCCTGAACTGATGGTAGAGGAGACATTTCAACAAGCTCTTTTGAGGTTAATGCTGTTCTAGGTTTAAGGTTCCCTTTAACAATTTTTTTTTCTTTTAAATAAATTATAAATATAATATATCTTATTTGCATGCGTAGATGGAGCATTAATATGTTGCACAGACTTGGAGGTCTCCAGCACCTGGGTATATAATAAACTCAATAAAAAAAAAATAGATTTTACCTTCAAATAAAATACTGTTCATGTACTAAGCGAACCCTAATTTAAAGTGCTAATGATCCTGCATAATTTAGAGAATGGTGATAGCAAATACATTTTTATAAAACAGCTTAGGCAGTGCAGATATACATTATAGGGACTGAAGCACACTATTTAAAACCCTTGAAATAAAATATAAGCAGTCCACCTATACAGCAGTCCACCTATACAGCTGGGTGTTTATGTTGGCCACTAGTTGAAGGCAGAGGTGTAAGGGCTGTAGAGGAAGATGAATCAAAGAGGAGGAACAGATATTATACCCAGCAGAGATTTAGGGGCCTTCAGTGTTTATAACCCCCAAGGTCGATGTCGGCAGCATATTAAAAATACGTAACTATAGAATTGACATATGCAAAAGAATACTATGTTTATTTCTATAGTAGTGCAATAAATAAATTGAGGGGCTTAGAAACCTACCTATTCGACCAAATGCATCCAATGCAGTCTGCACAAGTTTTTCTCCAGCTTCAACAGAATCTATGCAGAGAGGAATGAGTTAAAGATTTTTCACACAATTTAACAATTTATAAGCATCTTAGTCTCTGGTTTTCAGATATTCAAGAAATAAACTAGACTGTGAAAACATAGTAGCATCTGGAAAAAATCTGTATCATCAATCAGAAAGCTAAAGATGCTACTGACAAAACTGCAAAAGGGATTTTGAGGCTCAGAGTTTATCGCAGTAAATGACAACCACACATCCCTGAGCTCAAGTTGAAGAGTACAATAACTTAAGTGATTTAGAAGCACCAATCCAGGGATGAGAAAGCACGTGTAACCCTTTTAGAGAATACCAAGTCATTCTTAAGAATCACTGATGGTAAAATACTTGGTCCTATAAAAACAAACTGTGCAATAACAAATAAAGGATTACCATATACTAGGGCTCAATATATAAAGGATAAATATAAGATGGGAATTCTAATTGACAGAACAAGACAATTTCCATTAAAAAATCCTCTTAATTATATAGCAGGAACATTTTAATTGAAATGGGATTAGAACTAATTACTTTGATGAAGGAATGTTTTTTCAAAATTGGATGCGTATTTTATTGGTTGAGTTTTAGTAAATGCTGACTAGCATAGAACATCATGTTTCCAGAATACTCAAAAAGATAGCCTGGCTTAACAGCTCGGCTTTAGAAAATGTTTGCATATGTCACTTGTACCCTGCACGTTTATTTTATTCATAGAATTAGTAATAATAGTCCAGATGTCTAAATGCAACAACATTGCACCAATAAGGAAATGTGCAGAATATACATTCTAATTGGCAATTTTTCCAATAGCATTTGCAAATATTTAATAACAATCAGAAATTTGATTGTTAAAAACTTAAGGCATTTCCCATATTTGTGCCATCAAGCTGAAATCCTATATGGTTCGACAGAAAGTATCAGCATATAACAGTCAGGTGTTGGGGACATACTGAATGCAAGGTGTTGATTTCAACATAGCAAAGAAATGTTATCAAAACTGCCCAGGGTAAGGTGTTAAAACAGCTCTATGTATGGCAGACAATTGTTGTCGAACTCCCCCCTCTTGTCAGAATTGGTTTCTTTATTTTGACATAAATAGCCTCCATGACACCTCTTTTACATCAGCCCTGTTCTTTGCCCAAGATGTTTACATTATACATACATTACAGTCTTCAAACATACGTCCTTTTCCCTTAAGATGCAGGGACCCGGCAGAGTCCTGACTCAAGGAATTTCAACACGCGTTAGATCACAAGCTAGGTGTCGTTAGAATCCTACAGCAACGACTTTCAATTTCAACTGTGTAACAATGACAGATTGCATACCATAATTGGCCACTGCTTTTCCTCCTTTGGCTCTTATTTCTTCCACAACTTTGTCAGCTGCAGAAGAGCTCTTCCCATCTCCCTTGATATCGCCACCTAAATCGTTAACTGTAAAAGGACAGAAGACAAACTAAGTGACCAAATTTAGACAAAGGTGCATATAAACTAGACATTAACAAGCCCCCCAAAAAGAGAAAACTGCAAAGTCCCAATTCAGACACAAATACTGCAGACATCTTTTTTAGCACTGACAAGGCATTAGATGCAGGTATCTAGCATGTAAGATTGACACCCTAAGGTTGTAAACAAGGACAAAAAGACATTTGATTTGGTTCACCTCAACTTCATAGGTTCTCCTTTGGCCAGAAATGCTCTGGGATAAACTAACAAAAGTACAGTTTTCTTCAATGCATATTTGCTTTATCCATAAATAGAGCTGACAAATTGGTTGCATTATTCTCAAATGCAGTAGTATATAAACAGTCTGTGTTATACTGCTAAAATTAAAGAAATTAACTATGGTTATACACACAGTTATGCAAGGATTGGGGTTTTCGGACAGTACAACAACTGTGCAAGTCAGCAGATCTCTGCCCATACACAGGTTTTGACTGGGACATATTCAAAGACACACATGCCTATATGGATTTGTTTTTAATGACATCGTCCTACTGTCTTATTACGGTATGCTTCCCCCACAATTCTACTACTGTACAATTTCTTTTTTTTTTAGTGTAAAAGGAATACAACATATATTGGAAGGATGGTTGCAATTTTTAACTTTTGGACGTTTTTACAAAAGCAATGATTTACTAAAAATAACTAAAATGATACTCTTGCCGAGAAATAAAACAAAACTTTCCAACAGTCCAATTCATTTAATGCAGTTTTCTTTTCGTAGTTTTTCACTTTTTTTGCCAAGTAGCAGTTTTTCGCTTTTCTTAGAAACGGTGCATAAAACAACTTGTAGAAGCATCAATTTTTTTTCTTTCAACCCTGATTCAGCTTGGTGGAATTTATCTGAACTGAGCAATAAATCAAAGTCTCTATTGTAGGAAAATGCTTCTGAACTGTCAAATTGACTGCTTAAATCTTTCCCCTAGGTGGTGAAGAATAATTATATCTGTGAGTCTGTACATGGAAATAAAAAGGTAATTGCTTTTTTAGAATTACATTTTGCTACAAAGCAAACATTTATTTACACACAAAATTTACATAAATGTATTTACAGTAAAATACATATAAAACAAAGCATGCACATGGTTGCTGCAATATGAGGTAAAAAATTTGCCTGTGCTATTAATTTACAGTAAAATAATCAGATGTTAGCTTTTTACTGTGTTATTGCAGTTAGATAACATCTAAAGGGGCTGTAAACTCTCTAAATCCCAAAAAAGAACTATGTGCCATTCGTTTCTATTATTCACAGGGAGGTGAGAACGCTTATTCTCACCTCCCTGTGAATAACCTTACCCGCCACTCCACTCGCAGCCGCTCCTTCACTAAACAGCTGTTCTCTCCCGATCACACGCGTCTATCTTTTGTATTGGCACGCATGCGCCTAAGATAGGGCGCGCGGTCGGGACAGAGCGGCTGTCAGTGAAGGAGCGGCTGCGAGTGGAGCGGCGGGTAAGGTAAGTTCCAGGTCCCCGAGCATCCTATTATTCCCAGGGAGGTGGGAATAAGCGTTCTCACCTCCCTGTGAATAATAGAAACAGCACATAGTTCTTTTTTGGGGTTTAGTGTTCCTTTAAATTAAACCGATTTACATAAAATCTGTAGTTTTATTCACAGGGTGGTGAGAATGCTTATAACCACCTTCCTGTGAATAATAGAGCCCACGAGTAACAGTGATCCACTTAACCACTGGTGATCCACTCATGGCTCCGCAGCGGACAGTCGCGATGTCCAAATCATAAGCCAATCTTGTGTATTGGCACGCATGGGCAAAAGATAGGAGTGTTCTCACTATACTGTGATTAACAGCTACAGATTTCATGCACAGAAAATCGGTTTAGTGTTCCTTTAATTGTTTGCTGTAGATTAATAGCAAGGCAAACTTTTGCACATTTAATTGCACCAGCCCCATAATGTTTGCTGCAAGTTGGTCTGGTATACCTGGTTTGGTTATAGTGAATTCCTACACATGGTTTTATAGTTAATTCCCTAGCATACCACACAGTTCTATAGATAATTTCCTTGCATACCACGCTGAGGGTTTCGAAGTCCCGAAAATTTCGAACGGAACGATAGTCAACAGTTTCAAACATCTCTATAGATAATTCCCTTGCACACCACACGGTTCTATAGATAACTCCCTCGTATACCACAAGGTTCTATACATAGTTCACTTGCATATCCAAAGATTCAAGATATTGTCCAAAACATTCAGTGCATTGTGGGTAAGAAATGTCCCCCATTCTGCAAACACACTAAAACCCTACATAAATTAGCACAACCTTTTCATCCACTTAATATGCAGCATTACATTTAATAAGCAAGCTTCAAAATAGTTGTTATTGAATGAAAGATATACCTATTCTGTATATATACATACCACGCATGCTGAAGCCCTTATTTAAAACAAACAATTGTCAATACCCTATTGCACCCACTTCATTTCTGTTGCTATTTTGTGGCTGTAGCAGGTATTCCTTTCATATTTTGCTGCACTTTTACTTTTTCCTATTGCTTACTGAAGAGACCAATGGTGATTTACCAACAATTTTTCACAGTAAAATAACTGTTCTGTGTCAGCTACAGGGCAGGAGAGGTTGCAATTTCCTCATTTTCATCTGTGGTGCACAGGGTAATAAATCAACCAATAGCAAAGAGGTGAGACAAGCTTACCAATGTGCTCTATTTGGGCAATATTAACTGGTTATTTTAGTTCCATTGCATGTAAAAGGAGCAATTGCATACTGATCACTTAACAAATTAGCACAAAAACAAGCTTAAATACGTGGTGTGCGTCTTTTTTTTACAGTGTGCCATTTGGGGAAGCACTAGTAATGAGCCCTGGCTTCGATATGAACCTGGTTTAGATTCATAACTTCCAGTTTCAAAAATTAGCAGATCCAATATTGAAAATTAGATAGAAAAATTGTGTTTGGAAATTGTGATTGAATATTTGAACATTAAGATAATATTTAAAAAAATCCTATTTAAAGGGGAACTGTGGTCTCCAAACAAGTTGAGTTTAAAAGAAAGGCCAGTTTCCTACCTTTAAAACGAGCCATCAACTACCTCTCTACATGCTTCACAGCTTCCCAAGATATAAAGAAATGACTGACCAGAAAGTTAATGGGTGGGAGGCTGACATGTGACATTCCTAAAGCTTCTCCTGCACAGTGCCACCGGCGAGCACAGCCTCAGACTCCCTCAGTGTGTGAGGGAGACAGGAAGTCCCTCCTCTTCTCTGCTGTGTGAAGTCCTGACAGAAAAGGTAATGGAATCTACAGTCCTTCTCTCCCACTATGTGAAAACAGCTTTTTTTCAGGAAGAGTGCTCACTGCCTGAAAAGGCTGTTTCCACAGAGTTTTCTGTAGGGGGGGGAGTCTGAGTTGCCACGGCACCCTTGAGTGTGCGGGGCTTATGCACCCATGGGTGGGCGGGGCTCGTGCACCCACGGGTGAGCGGGGCCACATGGGTCTGTAAGAGAATGGGCCAGGGAGGGCCTGCAACTGGAGGGACCATGGGGTCCATGAGTGGAAGGGACCAGGGGAGCTGCAAAGGGGAGGAGGAGACACAGGGCAGATTAACTGACATGGTTTCAGAGCAGTGCAGGGGACCTAGTGATGCTGCTGCCATATCACACACAAAAATGTAAATCTCTTCAAAACAATGCAAAATAAACAATAAGAAATAAATTGCAAAAATTCTCAAGAGAGTAATTCCTATCAATTTACCTAACGTCATTTTTGGACTACAGTTCCCCTTTAATTTTGTTTGAATTGGACTTTAGGAACATCAACTTGGTTCCAAGGAACTGCTGTCTAAATAAATCTTGCCAATTTCTTTTATCTCTACTAGCCACCAAAAAGATGTGTGCAATTTAACAAATTCTATAAATTAAATGTAATTTAAGGCAAATTAGCCATTTTATGGAAAGCTCAGTGTCAGTTTGCAGTTAAAGTTAATACTTACTACTAATCTACTCTTATTCAAATTAATCAGATGTACGGCAAAAACAGTTTTGGAATTCCTATGTATAGAATGTATGCATATGGCACACAAAGGTAGCTATTATTTACATATAAAGGTGTGCTTATAAGTTTACATACCCTGGTAGAAATTATGATTTCTTAAAGGGAATGTCAATCCCTCTAATCAAAAAAGCATATATTGTAGAATACCCCCCAAAACCTAGAGTTCGTTTTATAGAAAACAAATCTGCTCCCACACAGAGCTATTATACTTGCATGCTCCTCCTCAATCCACCACCACGGCTCTGCACTTCCGTGCAAGGCAGTTAGTGTCGGCCGTGACAGTGACGTCACGTCAAATCACTGCCTGCCATTCCCAGAGCAGTCTCCACTGCGGCTGCTCAAGAACACAAAAAGAACACATCAGCCACAGTGGAGACTGAGTGAGGAACCTGAAAGCGGCGGTGGAGCGAGGAGCATGTAAGTATAATAACTCTGTGTGGGAGACGATTTAAAAGTTTTCTATAAAACAAACTCTAGGTTTTGGGGGGTATTCTACAATATATGCTTTTTTGATTAGAGGGGCGGACAGTCCCTTTAACCTTTTTTCAGAGAATATGAATGATAAGACAAAAATCTCTCTTCCAATCATGATTAGTGGTTGGCAACCGTGTTTACTCTTTTTAATTACAACACAAACTACCCAAGTGACCCTTGTGATTTGGCCTGATAACATGCACACAACTTAACAAAAAAAGGGGTTAGCATGGTTTTTAAAGCTAACCATCTTCATCTGTGACCTATTTGCTTGTAATTAGTGGGAGAGTATAAAAGGTCAATGGCTTTCTAGACTCATGACAGATTCTTGCATCTTTCATCCAGTGCTGCACTGATGTTTTTTGGTCATGCCAAAACCAGTATAATTGTAAAAACAGTAATTGAGAATGCCAATCAGCAGTATTCAAACTCTAATTAAAATTAGTTGGTCTACCTTAGCGTGGTTTAGTTTCAACACAACCCCTTATTTCAGGCACAACTGCCAGAAATATTGTTCGTATTGAAGGAATAATTATAACTTGAGTTGAAATATAGGACTACAGTTGTGTTCAAAATTATTCAACCCCCACTGAAATTGAATTTTTTGGCCAGTTTCACATTGATTTTGATCATTTCAGTCATCTTGCTTACAATTAAATCAAAGAGACACTTGTAAGTCAGACAAATATAACAACATTTATAATGAAATAACCACAAATGTCTTTTCTGTGCTCACATCATTATCAGTTTTATTCAACCCCCAAGTGACATTCATTCTTAGTACTTAGTACAACATCCTTTTCCAGTTATAACAGCTTTTAAACGTGAAGCCTAGCTTGACAAAAGTGTCTTGCAGCGATCTACGGGTATCTTAGCCCATTCTTCATGGGTAAAAGCCTCCAGTTCAGTCTCATTCTTAGGCTTGCGCGCTGCAACTGCTTTCTTTAAGTCCCACCAGAGGTTCTCAAATCGGATTTAAGTCTAGTGACTGCGATTGCCACTCGAAAATGTTCCAGCCTTTAATCTGCAACGATGCTCTAGTTGATTGGAGGGATGCTTGGGATCATTGTCCTGTTGAAAGGTCCAACGTCTCCTAAGCCTCAGGTTTGTGACGGACTGCATCACATTTTTTTTCAATATCTCCTAGTACTGAAGAGAATTCATGGTACCTTGCACACGCTGAAGCTTCCCTGTACCTGCAGAAGCAAAACAGCCCCAAAGCATGATTGACCCCCCACCATGCTTCACAATAGGCAAGGTGTTCTTTTCTTCATAGGCCTTGTTCTTCCTCCTCCAAACATAGCATTGATCCATGGGCCCAAACAGTTCTAATTTTGTTTCATCAGTCCACAGAACACTATCCCAAAAATTTTGTGGTTTGTCCACATGACTTTTGGCATACTACAGTCGACTCTTCTTATTCTTTGGAGACAGCAAGGGGGTGCGGTGTGCCTGGGAGTTCTGGCATGGAGGCCTTCATTACACAGTGTGCGCCTTATTGTCTGAGCTGAAACGTCAGTACCTGCATCTGACAAATCTTTTTTCAGTTCCTCAGCAGTCACACGGGGACTTTTCTCCACTTTGCACTTCAGGTAGCGCACAGCAGTCGAAGTCAGCATCTTCTTTCTGCCACGACCAGGTAGCGTTTCAACAGTGCCCTGTGCCTTGAATTTGTGAATGATGCTTCCTATGGTGTCTCTTGGTATGTTTAACATCTTTGCAATCTTCTTATAGCAATTGCCCTTCCTGTGAAGAGAAATCACCACTTCTCGTCTTCCTGGACCATTCTCTTGATTTCACCATGTTTGTAAACACACCAGTAAATGTCTAGAAGGAGCTAATTATCAAAGTCATTTTAAATCTGCCTAATTGGTGCTTATTATGCTTGATTGCTGCTCGTTGACATCCACAAGTGTTTTCAGTACCAGATCGAAAACACTTGAATGAACCTCTGTTCTTAAGAGTGGTAGTCTTTAAGGGGTTGAATAATTGTGTCAATGAAGAAATCACAAAAAAATCATTTAATACTGTAGTACAAAAACAATTAATGTCATTTTAGTTGCATTTGGTTCTTTAAAAAGTCCTTGTAAGATTTCATTCTGAACACAATAACAAATGTACACTGAATTCCCTAATACCCTTTACAGGATTGGGGGTTGAATAATTTTGAAAACAACTGTATCTGAAAAAATGTGGTGTGGCTGTTTCAAGATGCACAATAAGAAGGCACTTGATGAAAGTTACACCATTACTACTGTGAAACACGGTGGTGGATTGCTGATGTTTTGGAGATGTGTGAGCTCCAAAGGCACAGGAAATTCAGTCAGAATTTATCGCAATATAAGTGTAGTAAGTAATCAAAAAATACTGGAAGAACATTTGCACTTCTCACCCCGGAAGCAGCTCATGGGACATACGTGGACATTCCATCATGACAATGATCCAAAACACAAGGCCAAGTCGACCTGTCATTGGCTGCTGCAGTATTAAGAAATGGGGTATGCTAACTTTTGATCAGGGTCATTTGAGTAGTTTGTGTTGTGATCACACAAGTCCCATGATACAGTCACCAAAGCAGATTGCATTCCCTGAAAGAAGATACATTGTTCAAACTAGAGATAAACATATAAGGAACAATGATGGTCTAAAAGTTTTTTTTAGTGTAGAATTGTATATATTTATAACTTGATTAATACAGGAAAAATTGAATGAGCAGCTTTTAAATTAATTGTGGCCTTAACAGTGAAATTCGTTCAATGTAAAAAAAACAATGTAAAAACAACTAACAACTAAAAATTGCTTTAATTTTTTTATTTTCGGTTATTGAATTATTCAGCATTTTGTTCTATAGCTATCCCAAGTGTATTTTAACAACTACCAGTTTGTTAAGGTCAATAAACCTTAACAGTCAGGCAATGACCTGAATGACAGGATGTAAGAGGAAAACAGCAAAAGAACTGAACAGATAGTGAAGAAACAACAACAACAACAACATTATTATTAATAATAATAATCTGTCTATAACTGACCCTTACTAAGCAGATTTTATTTTTACTGTATATTTTTAAAGGGACAGAGCAAGAAAGAAAATATATAAATAAGCATAAATAAAAAAACTAAATCGTAGATGAAAATGTATTTAATTTAACCAAATCGGTTATTTCAAAATAGTTCAATAGTTATCGTTAAAAACTATGCTAATTTAACCCCAACCAATCGGATGTTAGCTTTCAAATGTTACATAAGATCTGATTGGTTGTGGTAAAAATTAGCACCATTTTAAACAATAAGACCTTTTATTGAATCTCCCTGCATGTACTTAATTTTAGTTAGCCAATAAAAGGTATTATTTTATATCCAAGATATCTCTACTTGCATGTACTTAAAGGGAATGTCCATCCCACTAATTAAAAAAGCATATAAAGTGGAATACACCCCAAAACCTAGAGTTCGTTTTATAGAAAACTTTTAAATCGGCTCCCACACAGAGCTATTATACTTACATGCTCCTCCTCGATCCACAGCCACGGCTTGGCACTTCAGGGTAAGGCAGTCAGTGTCAACCATGACAGTGACATCACAGTCAATCACTGCCTGCCATTCCCGGGGCAGTGGCTCCTCAAGAACACAGCAGCCACAGTGGAGACTGAGTGAGGAACCCGGAAGAGGCAGTGGATCGAGGAGGAGAATGTAAGTATAATAACTCTGTGTGGGAGCCAATTTAAAAGTTTTCTATAAAACGAACTCTAGGTTTTGGGGGGTATTCTACAACATATGCTTTTTTGATTAGAGGGGTAGACAGTCCCTTTAAGTAATAGTGGAGATACTCAAGGTAAAATATTAGTCCAGTAAGTCTATAAGTTCTCCCTATTTGCTTCCAGTTGAGTGAAAGTGTTAAAGTATTTGCCTTCCAATTTATTACATTAAAAAGTATCAGTTTTATTGGACACTTGCACAATGAACTCATGTTAGGTTAAAACACCAATATAATTTAGTCTGACATGGATATTTATTAAAATTATCACAAAACATTGAAGGCAAACACTTTCCAATAGGCAGAACCAAGTAGCTATAAAACAATAGCATTTCTGAACAGGTAAATTTGAAGCTTAGTTAAAAGTTTAAAGGACAATTATACCACCAGAGTTTAAGAAAAAAAATCTCCCCACATCAGAGAAAAAAAGTATTTGATCCTTTGCTGATTTTGTACATTTGACCCGACAAAGAAATAACCAGTCTAAACTGTAATTGTAATGGTAGGTTTATTGTAGCTGTGAGAAAGAAAAATAAAATTAAAAAAACAAAAACCTCAAAATCCCAGTGCACAAAAGTCAGACTGATTATATGTTTTATTCTAATCAATTGTATTACATGTGAGGAGGAGTGCGCAGCCTACCGACTATTACCTTAGAGATTGGTGTGCATTGTGATGATAGAAAAAAAGTATTTGCTCCCCCATTAAGATTTTGGGCTCCAAGGAGTCTTCACTGTATGCAGGTGATGGTGCTGAGATAAGGAGCACAATCAGAAGAAATCAATCAATCAGATTCCAAACTATCCACCATGACTAGGACCAAAGAGCTGTCCAAGGATGCCAGGGACAAGATTGTAGACTTACACAAGGCTGGGCTACAAGAATATTACCATGCAGCGGTCTTGGGCTCCATGCTTCATGGAGTTGCAATGATCATGAGAACGCTGACAAAGCAGCCCAGAACTACACAGGGGGAACTTGTTAATGATCTCAGGGCAGAATAACTGACAGACAAGACCAAAATTGAGCTCTTTAGCATAAATTCAACTCGCTCTGTTTGGATGGAGTATTGCTGCCTATGAACCCAAGAACTCCATTCCCACCGTCAAATATGGAGGTGGACACATTATGCTTTTGGGTATTTTCCCATTAAGAGGACAGGACACCTTCACCGCAATAAAGGGATGATGAACTGGAACATGTACCATCAAATCTTGGGTGAACACACGTTTCCCTCAGCCAGGGAATTGAAAATGGGTCGTGGATGGGTACTTCAGCATGCCAATGACCCTAAACACACATCCCCTATGGCTAGGACCCTATTGTATGGGTGACTATAATACAACCCTTTGAAATTCACTAGAATGTCTCTCCGAGCACAGCAACCACAATTGGTTATTGGAAGCGAAACCCCCCCTGGCCAAAATTATTGCAAGAAATCAATTGGATATATATCTGGACATATAGAAACCCAGATAAATGGGAATATAAATGCTACTCAGCTACATATAACATGCAATTGGACTTCATTTTCTCAAATCAAACCTCTCACATAGAATGCACACTATAGCCTATTTCCAATTGGAATATCAGACCACTCACCCGTTAAACTCCAAATATCCCATATTAATAGATTCCCACCGAAACAGGCACTGATAGCTACTGTACATCCCTTTTGGATAACGCGGTTACCCCAACTGGATGCTATAATGTTCCTGGATTCTAACTTGATAGAATGAACAAAAAATGTTTTATGGGATACTCAAGCTTTTCTATGAGCTATATCTCATATTAAAAAACAAACTAGACTAGACTAGACAAGGAAGATTTGGCATTTCAAGTAAAACAAGCAAAAACTAGGTATATTGCTAACCCAACTATTCACCTACATATTACCTGGCTTGCAGTAAAAAAAACAATATTCCCTTCTCCTAAAAGGAGAAAGCGGTGCGTAAACAATTTTTTCAAAGCCAATTATACTTTAACAGTGGGAATCAATCCCCTAAATGACTCGCTATGCTAGTTAATCTAAAGGACCAGCTCAACCCATATTGGCCATACGTGCAGACTCAGGAAAAATACAGTACTATCCTACAGACTTTCCAAACATTTTATACTCTCCTATATCAGTCACAATCTAGATCCTCCTCAGATACTATTTGCAGGCAAGGCATCTGGACATGGTGGTCTACCTATAGAGGTGTTTAAACATTTATCTACAACAACTCATGCCACAACTACTTACAATGTACAATAAAGCATGGGCCAGAGGCAAACTTCCCAACTCCCTATATGAAGCCAATATTATGATACTACTGAAGCCAAATAAGGCATCCCCTTGATTGTTATTCATATTGTCCGATATCATTATTGAACACTGATTATAAAATTATAGCTAAACTATTGGCAAATCTCTTATTTCAAGTAATTTCTGCCCTAATTTATCCTGATCAATCTGGCTTTGAGGTAAATCTACCTCAATTACCTTAAGGAAAGCAATGATACAAATGAATATTGATCACAATAATAAGGGCAATAGAACCCAAAAAGCATTTGATTCAGTGGAGTGCTCCTCTGTATATTTTTAGACGATGGATACAAATATTATATGCTTATCAGATGGTAACAGTCTCTGTTAATGGCCAAACATACCCCAACTTTCCCTTGGAGAGAGGTACGCGTCAGAGCTGCCCCTTATCCCCACACCTTTTTGCCCGTCTAAGTGAGATTTTGGCCCTTAAAATAAGAATAAACTCAGATAGAGCAGGATTCAAATTAGGACCATGAGGAAAATTTTGCTTTATATGCAGATATGCTACTATTTCTGGAAAGTCCGGCAAGACCCATTTCTGCATTACTCTTGGCCTATATGCCAGACTATTTATTAAAGGGGAATTGAGGTCCAAATTTTTGCAATTTACTTTCATTGTTTATTTTGCATAGTTTGAGATATTTACATTACGTGTGTGATATGGCAGCAACATCACCAGGTCCCCTGCACTTCCTGCTTTTAAACCATGTGACACTCACTATGCCCTATGTTTCCTCCTGCCCTTACAGCCCCCTGGTCCCTCCCACTCATGGGTTCCATTGTCCCTCCTTTGCAGGCCCCCTTCCCTTACAGCCCCATTTGGCCCCACCCACTCGCAGGGGCAGTCCCCACCCACCCGTGGGTGCAGTGTCTCTGCCCACTCACGGGTGCATTGGGCCCGTCCCCATTCAAACACACCACCCCCACAGAAAACTGTGTGAAAACAGCCTTTTCAGGCAGAGTTAGAACTTTGCCTGAAAAGGCTGTTTACACAGAAGGTGAGGGAACCTACATCCCTACCCTCCCACTATGTGAAGTTATCTTTACACAGCAGGGAGGGAGAGGGACTTCCTGTCTCCCTCACACACTGAAGTCTGAGGCTGTGATCGCTGGCAGTGAGGCAAGGTGGAGGAGTAGCCTTAGGAATATCACATCATTCTCCCACCCATTAACTTTCTGGTCTGTAATGTCTTTATATCTTGGGAAGCTGTGAAGCATGTAGAGAGGTAGTTGATGGCTAATTTTAAAGGAAAACTGGCCTTTCATTTAAAATCCAAAACTTTTATGGAGACCACAGTTCCCCTTTAACTGGTCCAAATCTGGATTATACCCTATAGATAATCCTGGACTACAATTTAATAATTTACCATGCTCAATTCTAATAGTACCGAATTTTCAATATCTAGGAATGCAATTATGTAAATCTCCAAATGACTTCTACTCTCTCAATATTACTCTACTAATAGAATTTATCCGCACTAAACTACAACTGTGGTAAACTCTCACACTTATCTATTGGGACAAATATACTTATTCAAAATAATATTGCTACCTAAACTGTTGTATATATTTGCAGTGGGTTTATCTTTATGATAACAATTAATTCCCACTCATGGCATCAAAGGGTAACATTGGGGCAAATTTAAAAGAGAACTTATGTACCCCCACAAACTGTCAGACAAATCTACCAAGAACAAAGTGAAACGATTAAAGTATAAATGACAAGCTTTACACTTGTTTTCAACTATTCCTTAACATTTCTTTTAAATATAAATGATTCCAGATACTAAACGTCCATAGTGCCTTGGAACAGAACATTGAGCAGAACCTCTCTAAATCGAATACATCCTCTATTAGTATTTCAGGAGTATGGAAATTATTTTGAACAAAGCAAATTGCAAGTGAAGGGAAAACCAACCGTATTGGTCCATAGTGAATGCTACTTCAGACAACAACCCTGGGAAGTTTTATTAAATTATTTGTTCACCTTTAACCTCCAGCCCCACAAACTGCATGATTCTATGTAATTCTATAGAATAAAATATTACCATCTTCTTTATTTATGGTCATAAACCTGTTACATACCATAGGATCCTTTGTCCCGACCAACCTTTTCGGCACTTCCGACCAGTCGGCCAGGAAGAAGGACTATCGATCATGGCAAAACAGCCACGGCTGACAGTCCGCTGCGACAGATTGTGCAGTCCATAGAGGACTACACAATCACCTGTGGTTTTCCCAATGCAGACGAATAGTCGAACAACAGATTATTAAATCTCCCTGATTATTTTTAAGGAGAACAAAAGTAAAAATATGAACTTTTTGAAAAAAATGAGATAGGACAAAAAAAAAAAAAAAAGGAGACAGCAATCCAGTACCAGGATGGTTGCCTTAAACTTTTATGACATTATGAACCTCCCAAAAAGTTAACACTTTTAAGAATATGTTCTTACAAGGTAAAGGTAGTATTCCTGGGAGCTGGATTGCGGTCTTATCCCCCTAGTTAATTTTTTTGC
Source organism: Hymenochirus boettgeri (assembly GCA_019447015.1). NCBI lineage: Eukaryota > Metazoa > Chordata > Amphibia > Anura > Pipidae > Hymenochirus > Hymenochirus boettgeri. The sequence goes on from CM033469.1 coordinate 327,564,220, forward strand.
TTTGGTTCTTTTTTAATTTCCAAATACAAGGGTGAAAAACCAGGATCTTGGATGTGCCACTTTAGCTCTTCTTTTCGGTATGTTTCAGACCACAGGGCAGATGCCATTCCTAACGAGGGCCCTGTGGGTTGACATGCATCAAAAGGTAATATCTGCTTTAAAATATAGTGAATTAACTTTTTTAAATGATTTTAAAATATTGAAAAAGACAAAAATCAGATAAGAGATATTCCCATTTCCACCAGAGAAAGCCAAATATTCATCCCGTCAATGAAATGCAGAATGAGCAGATGTAGATTTTACAGGTAATGGTATTTCCCAACACTGTCTATGGTGACCGATTACTTACAGCTAATACTACTCAGAAGGAAATTTTATAAATAAAAACTGCCATATTCAGCATATTTTACCAACAGGTGCCCACTAAACTATTTTTTTTCTGTATAAGCAAAATGAAACACTTTTTTCACATTTCCGGATTATATGAATTAAAAGATTCACAAAATATTAGGAAGCAGCTTTTTTAAAAGAACCTTTAAGAAACAACTGAATACAAAAAGATAATATGATTATAAATATAAAACAGACTTTTCTCTATGAAATTTTTTTTTTAATAATGGCTTAAGAGCTCCCCCATATGGCCATTCAATGCAAATAGTGAGCCTGAGACCCTCTAGTCGTCAAAAAAATGCAATGCAGTAAATCAACATATCGCTGTTGCCATTTAAAATTCACATAACTTGTCCTTCCGATCTGAAATCTTATACATATCCTTAATGTAACAACATCACCATGCAAACTTATCTTAAACACTAACAGGAGCAAACAGAACAAAATGATAATAAATACTATGTTTGCGCTCAGTTGGCCCTGACCCTGCGATTGCACGTTTGTTTGAAGCTTTACTTTTTTGTGTGTTTTTTCTTTCAAGTTCTTGTTAAACAGTGAATAGAAATAGGAGAACTGTAGAAAATTGCATAGGCAATATCTGTATGGCTCGCATGTATATCCAACCCTGTGTTAAGTGATTATATATATATATATACACACACACACACACCATATATTGATCTGTTCTGATCTCATTAAAAATTAAAAAAAAGTTTTGAGAAACGTGGATCTTGCATAGGTGTATACCAAATAAACATTAACACTAACAGGGAGATTCAATAAAAGTTCTTATCGTTAAAAATGGTGCTAATTTTACCCCAACCAATCAGATCTTATTTAACATTTGAAAGCTAACATCTGATTGGTTGGGGCAAAATTAGACACCATTTTTAACAATAAGAACTTTTATTGAATAACCCTGTATATTGTCTAAACTCTGCCCCTCTGATCTGCTTCTTGCAGAAAGTAACGTTGGACTAAACACAATTTTCCACAAAGTCTAGAATTCTATATTTATATATTTTTATTATGCAATAACATTAATAAGCCAAATCGCAAAAAAAATGGTCATCACGTGTTTCAAAAATGGATGAAGATTCTCCCAGTTTGCAAAACCGATCTTAAGGCTGAGGCCACACTATAGCGCGTCCCAGCGGGTTATAAACGCACGTGTTTCCAGTGCAATGCGGTGTGCTGTGATTGCGCAACGTTGCACAATCAGAGTGCCTGCAATTGTGCAAAAAAACCACAGATAGTATAGAGGAAGAAAGTATAGAGGCAAGAGGTCTGTGCACCTTGTACTAAATGAAGGAGGGAGAGTAGAAAAAAAAAAAAACACAAGAGCTCATTTTAGCAAAAGCTTTTTAATGTCTTGGCTATTTCATTTAATCAACAGTTTCCAAAATGGGTCAGGTGACTATTAATGTCCTTGCATTTAAATTATACAGTACATTATTCCTTATACGAGAAACCATATTACAGTTCAACTACAGTGTATACTGCTGGCAATCAGACTGATTTAGCTAAACATTTCAGACATACTGCAACCATAATTTTTTAGACCTAATGGTCCTGTTTCCAGGTAGTATCATTTCAGAAAGGACCCAAGATGTAGACCTAATGACCTAAGATGCAGGCTTTGAACATGAAAGTAAAAAGTGTTTATAATAGAAGGAAGACATTCAGTATAACAAGATGATTTTTTTTGTAGTACACATCTAACATTTGTCAGTATTTCTTAGCAAAAATGGAAGTAATGGATCGAATGGATGGTTGGAATACGGACATTACCACCTAGCTAATTCAGCAATTCCCTTACCCCGTCCAGTGCCAGGCGATTTGGAAAATTGTGCAACAGTTATTGCTAAGCACTAGAGATAACTAATTTGTTGTTCTGTTATAAGGTGTTTGATGCTTTTCCCCATTAAATTTAGAATGTTTCTCACAGCACCAAAATACCCCTATTTCCCAAAGGTGGATTGCTAGTCAGATTTCAATGTCAAGACTAAATTTAAATGTTTTATTAACTTTGATGGTATATGTATGGGTATAATTTACATGTTGGTATATGAAACCGGATACGTGTTCCATTATTAAATTCCTCTCAATGAATGTAAGAAACCTGATGGGATTCCCACAACTCCTGGGTTCCTGTTGTATGTGTACTATGCAGGAGCATAGTACACATACAACATATTCCAGAGGCTTTTCCATCCTACTGGCTTAAAATATAAAAGTCCACTCAGACAAAAATGGCACAGATATGTTTGTATATCTTTAGACTTAAAACTATACTGTACCATATGTTTTGGCAGGAGTATATAACCCTCCCCCTGCTAATCTAAAACCCTCAAAGAAGTTTTTAAGATTTGCTTTGCATTTCCACATGTCTGCCTTTTCTGTATGGGGGACTTCAATGTGATGAGGTCCGAAATACTAGACAGATTTCCACACAATAAAGTCGAGAGAACAACCCTAAATAATATAATAGCCAAACTAGACTGTATGCATGTCTGGTGTCACTACCACCCAGGACCCTCACAATCACTTGTCATTCCACTTCACACAATACCCTGTCAAGGCTAGATTATGTCTTCACCAACAAAAGCAATGTAAAGAAAAAGTAGCAGATCTCTCACCTTGCCAGAGGGATACCTGATCCATCACCGTCTTGACAGCAGTACATATAGGCTCAGACCAATTACACCTACAATACCACAGAATACATCCATTCTGGCTGACCCTATTTCCTAACAAGATAATATAACAGAACAATTAGTGGAATACCTTGCGCTACAACATGATCCGGTCCCTCACATAATACAATGGGATGCTTTTAAAGGTCCACCCTGAAATCAAAGTTTTAATTTAATACAGCTCCCCCCTGCCCAGACCTAAACGCCATATTATTTCTTTAAAAAACAAATCCAAAGCATACTTACAGCCCTTCACTCCAGTGGTGCGCTACTGTGACTGCGAGAGGCAGCCAATCACAGACGCAGCTGCCAGCAATGGAGACGCCACGGGAACAAAGGGGAGCTACATCATATTAAAGGATTACACAATAGAAATATCCATCGCAGAGGATGGATCTGGATGGTAAGAGGGAGGGGGGAAAAGGGCTCCCCTGCACATGCCAGAAACAAAACAGAGGACACACCAGAGGCAGAAACCTTTCCCACTGGAAGACAGCTCCTACGCCTCAGTTTCCTGGATTTAAAATACGGTTCTTTACAAATTTCTACCAGCAATTATACTGCTCCCAACTCACCTATACCCATACACGAATGCAAAAGAACTTGAAAAGAATCTGTACTTACACAACATGACAGACAAACACTAGAAGAAGATCCAGATGCCCCCCCAGTCGAAATCTATAGGAAATTAGATACCTTCTTCCAAGCCGCTCAGTCTGACACTCTATCCCAAATTTGAAGCCCAAATTATTCTATTATTAAAAGTGGATATGGACCCATCGGACTGTGTATGCTGTAGACCAATATCCCTGCTTAATGTGGATTACAAACTTAGCAAAAAAATTTGCCACAAGACTTCAAAAAGTCATCACATTCATCATTACACCCAGACCAGACTGGTTTTATCCCAGGCAAGTCCACATCAATAAATATCAGGAAATATGACATTGAGGTTGAGTGGGTATATCTTCTGGAGTGCTTATTAATTTTTGGATTTGGCCCCAACATCATTAAATGGGTTGGTATCCTGTATGCACACCCCAAAGTGGCCATACAAGTTGATTGATAGGACCGACCCCGACACATCCCTCAGAGCGGCCCACAGTCTCATCATTGAATTTCACGCTTACTATGGACGAGAAAATCATCATTTCAAATTCCCCCCAAACATTTATGAACAGGAATGTGCTCCCCATTAATGGGGCTGGGAGAGACCAAAATACCAAAATTTAAAATTTCCATTTTTACACTGTAAAATGAAGCACCTCCAGAGCCTACCTTTGTAGATGTAAAGTTGCTGACATCTTGTTTGTCTTTAGGTGAATAGTGAGCTCCGCCCCTCCGAGATTTTCAGCTACCTCCCGATTTGTTAGCCTAAATTGTTAATGCCCAGTCAATCCGTGCGCGCACATGACGTTATGTCGCACGCGACGTGACGTCAGTGTGTGCATGGAGGTGTGCGCACGTGATGTCACCACGCTGCGTGAGCCCACTTCATGGATCTAAATCCTGACGGCTAAAGCCAGGCACAATTACTACTTGGCATGACAGAGATATACAATAGAAGGATTGTGGAAGCACGTCTTAGGCTAATTTACAACTACATTTTGCGCAAGTGCTACTGATCTGGTCAAACATTTATACAAACATAGAAAAGATAATCAATGCACATTCCTAGGCTCCATACAATATCATTATCTGCACACTGGCATACTTTATAAACAAAGCGGTTTTAGTATACATTGGTATACGCCCCTTTAATGGGAGGTCCTATGCCTTTAATATAAAGCACTGGATGGACAACAGGAAATCAAATCATACTCACCAAGATTTCTGTTTCCCAGTCACGTTCATGGCAGCAGTCACAAAAATGGGTTAACCCCCCGCAGGTCCCTGGACAGGAAGTTAAAAAGAACAAAAGGTATAAAGGTACCCTCCCCCAAACATACCTTGTCTTCTTTCCAAGCTTACATGTCGCTCTTATACAAATAACTCCTAAATAAGGGGAAGGGCATTTTGGTGACTGCTGCCATGAACGTGACTGGGAAACAGAAATCTCTGTGAGTATGATTTGATTTCCTGTTTTCCCCAGGTCACCATGGCAGCAGAGTCCCCAAAATTCCGATTTTGGGTTCGGAAAAAATGCAGGTAACACAATCTCCAAGTCCAGGTGAAATTCCGATATGACCTTTGGTAGGAACTGAAAGGCTGGCCTTAATTTAATTTTATCCCCATAGAACTGTATGTGGGGTTCTTTTACAGGTAGAGCCCAAATTTCTCCCACTCTATAGGCTGATGTTATTGCCGTTAGGAAGACCACCTTTAGGGTTAGTAGCAGACTGTCTTCCAGCCTTCCAGAAAGTCGGTCTATTGATCTCCTTTCTGGGTTTGTAAAACTTCAAATCCCGAAAGGACTTGTCTCTATTGAACGTCGGCTCAAATCTAGGTCTCTTATTCTTGCGTTCCTGTGGAAGGAATGTACTTCTTCCGCCAGAAGCTTTACTGATAATGGATTCTAGTTTTTTCCCGAAAAGCATATCCCCTTCAAAAGGGCAGCATGCACAAATTCGTTTTTGAAGTATTATCGGCCATCCACGATCTTAACCATAATGCTCTTTGTGCAGATACTGACAGCGCCATAGACCTGGCTGAAAGACGGACCATATCCACTGATGCTTCAGCAAAGAAGTCGGTCGCCATTTTAATTTCCAACAACATTTCAATCAACTTTGGGCGTTTAACATTAGAATTTATTGCTTCTTCCATTTTCTGAATCCAGAGTTTCATGGCTCTGGACACTGACGTCATTGCCATAGCCGGTCTACAGGAGGCGCCAGCTGCCCCATAAGCTTTCCTCAGAGAAAATTCCATCCTCTTATCCATAGGGTCTTTAAACCCTGCTCCATCCTCCACCGGCAGAGTAGTTCTTCGCGCTAAACGCGACACGGCTGCATCCACTCTGGGGGGAGCATCCCAATTCTTAGCCTCATCTTCAGAAAAGGGATATTTCTTTAAGAATTTACCTGTTAATGTGAATTTCTTGTCAGTTTTTTTCCATTCCGCGTCCATGATTTCCTTCATGGAGAAATGTAATGGAAAAGTTACCGATTTTTTCTTAATTGAAGGGAACAGCTTATCCGCCATTGATGATTTAGGGGTCTCTACTGACAGGGAAAGAGAATTCCTGACTGCCTTAACCAATGGTTCAATTATAGATACATCAAAGTTTGTTTCTATTTCCCCCTCCTCATCTCAATCAGCAGATCTATGCCATACACAGGTTTTGACTGGGACATATTCAAAGACAACACATGCCTATATGGATTTGTTTTTAATGACATCGTCATACTTGCTTATTTACGGTATGCTTCCCCCACAATTCTACTACTGTACAATTTCTTTTTTTTTAGTGTAAAGGATACAACATATATTGAAGGATGGTGCAATTTTTAAACTTTTGGAACGTTTTTACAAAAAGCAATGATTTGCTAAAAATAACTAAAATGATACTCTTGCCGAGAAATAAAACAAAACTTTCCAAACAGTCCAATTCATTTAATGCAGTTTTCACTTTTTTGCCAAGTAGCAGTTTTTCGCTTTCTTAGAAACGGGGCATAAAACAACTGTAGAAGCATCAATTTTTTCTTTCAACCCTGATTCAGCTTGGTGGAATTATCTGAACTGAGCAATAAATCAAAGTCTCTATTGTAGGAAAATGATTCTGAAACTGTCAAATTGACTGCTTAAATCTTTCCCCTAGGTGGTGAAGAATAATTATATCGTGAGTCTGTACATGGAAATAAAAAAGGTAATTGCTTTTTTAGAAGTACATTTTGCTACAAAGCAAACATTTTTACACACAAAATTACATAAAATGTATTTACAGTAAAATACATATAAAAAAGCATGCACATGGTTGCTGCAATATGAGGTAAAAAATTTGCCTGTGCTATTAATTACAGTAAAATAATCAGATGTTAGCTTTTTACTGTGTTATTGCAGGTAGATAACATCTAAAGGGCTGTAAACTCTCTAATCCCAAAAAGAACTATGTGCCATTCATTTCTATTATTCACAGGGAGGTGAGAACGCTTATTCTCACCTCCCTGTGAATACAACCTTAACGCCACTCCCACTCGCAGCCGCTCCTTCACTAAACAGCTGTTCTTCCCGATCACACGCGTCTATCTTTTGTATGGCACGCATGCGCCTAAGATAGGCGCGCGGTCGGGACAGAGCGGCTGTCAGTGAAGGAGCGGCTGCGAGTGGAGCGGCGGGTAAGGTAAGTTCAGGTCCCCGAGCATCCTAATTCCCAGGGAGGTGGGAATAAGCGCGTTCTCACCTCCCTGTGAATAATAGAAACAAATGCACATAGTTCTTTTTTGGGGTTTAGTGTTCCTTTAAATTAAACCGATTACATAAAATCTGTAGTTTATTCACAGGGTGGTGAGAATGCTTATAACCACCTTCCTGTGAATAATAGAGCCCACGAGTAACAGTGATCCACTTAACCACTGGTGATCCACTCATGGCTCCGCAGCGGACAGTCGCGATGTCCAAATCATAAGCCAATCTTGTGTATTGGCACGCATGGGCAAAAGATAGGAGTCGTTCTCACTATACTGTGATTAACAGCTACAGATTTCATGCACAGAAAATCGGTTTAGTGTTCCTTTAATTGTTTGCTGTAGATTAATAGCAAGGCAAACTTTGCACATTTAATTGCACCAGCCCCATAATGTTGCTGCAAGTTGGTCTGGTATACCTGGTTTGGTATAGTGAATTCCTACACATGGTTTTATAGTTAATTCCTAGCATACCACACAGTTCTATAGTTAATTTCCTTGCATACCACGCTGAGGTTTTCGAAGTCCCGAAAATTTCGAACGGAACGATAGTCAACAGTTTCAAACATCTCTATAGATAATTCCCTTGACACCACACGGTTCTATAGATAACTCCCTCGTATACCACAGGTTCTATACATAGTTCACTTGCATATCCAAAGATTCAAGATATTGTCCAAAACATTCAGTGCATTGTGGGTAAGAAAGGTCCATTCGCAAACACACTAAAACCCTACATAAATTAGCCACAACCTTTTCATCACTTAATATGCAGCATTACATTTAATAAGCAAGCTTCAAAAAGTGTTATTGAATGAAAGATATACTATTCTTAGATATACATACACGCATGCTGAAGCCCTTATTTTAAAACAAAACAATTGCAATACCCTATTGCACCCACTTCATTTCTGTTGATTTTGTGGCTTGTAGCAGGTATTCCTTTCATATTTTGCTGCACTTTTACTTTTTCCTATGCTTACTGAAGAGACCAATGGTGGATTTACCAACAATTTTCACAGTAAAAAACTGTGTCTGTGTCAGCTACAGGGCAGGAGAGGTTGCAATTTCCTCATTTTCATCTGTGGTGCACAGGGTAATAAATCAACCAATAGCAAAGAGGTGAGACAAGCTACCATGTGCTCATTTGGGCAATATTAACTGGTTATTTTAGTTCCATTGCATGTAAAAGGAGCAATTGCATACTGATCACTTAACAAATTAGCACAAAAACAAGCTATACGTGGTGTGCGTCTTTTTTTACAGTGTGCCATTTGGGGAAGCACTAGTAATGAGCCTGGCTTCGATATGAACCTGGTTTAGATTCAAACTTCCAGTTTCAAAAAATTAGCAGATCCAATATTGAAAAATAGATAGAAAAATTGTGTTTGGAAATTGTGATGAATATTTGAACATTAAGATAATATTTAAAAAAATCCTATTTAAAGGGGAACTGTGGTCTCCAAACAAGTTGAGTTTAAATGAAAGGCCAGTTTCCTACCTTTAAAACGAGCCATCAAACTACCTCTCTACATGCTTCACAGCTTCCCAAGATATAAAGAAATGATTGACCAGAAGTTAATGGGTGGGAGGCTGACATGTGACATTCCTAAAGCTTCTCCTGCCACAGTGCCACCGGGGAGCACAGCCTCAGATCCCTCAGTGTGTGAGGGAGACAGGAAGTCCCTCCTCTTCTTGCTGTGTGAAGCTCTGACAGAAAAGGTAATGGAATCTACAGTCCTTCTCTCCCATATGTGAAAAACAGCTTTTTTTCAGGAAGAGTGCTCACTGCCTGAAAAGGCTGTTTCCACAGAGTTTTCTGTAGGGGGGAGTCTGAGTTGCCACGGCACACTCGAGTGTGGGGCTTATGGGCATATGCACCCATGGGTGGGCGGGGGATCGTGCACCCACGGGTGAGCGGGGCCACATGGGTCTGTAAGAGAATGGCCAGGGAGGGCCTGCAACTGGGGGACCATGGGGTCCATGGTGAAGGGACCAGGGGAGCTGCAAAGGGGAGGAGGAGACACAGGGCAGATTAACTGACATGGTTTAGAGCAGTGCAGGGGACCTAGTGATGCTGCTGCCATATCACACAAAAATGTAAATCTCTTCAAAACAATGCAAAATAAACAATGGAATAAATTGCAAAAAATTCTCAGAGAGTATTCCTATCAATTTACCTAACGTCATTTGACTACAGTTCCCTTTAATTTTGTTTGAATTGGACTTTAGGAAATCAACTGGTTCCAAGGATTAGTTCCTACCAAACTAAATAAGTTTACATTACACTGGTAGAAATTGTGATTTCTTAAAGGGAATGTCAATCCTCTAATCAAAAAAGCATATATTGTAGAATACCCCCAAAACCTAGAGTTCGTTTTATAGAAACACAAATCTGCTCCCACACAGAGCTATATACTTACATGCTCCTCCTCAATCCACCACACGGCTTGCACTTCCGGGAAGGCAGTTGTGTGGCCGTGACAGTGACGTCACGTCAAATCACTGCCTGCCATTCCCAGAGCAGTCTCCACTGCGGCTGCTCAAAGAACACAAAAAGAAAACATTCAGCCACAGTGGAGACTGAGTGAGGAACCTGAAAGCGGCGGTGGAGCGAGGAGCATGTAAGTATAATAACTCTGTGTGGGAGCGATTTAAAAGTTTTCTATAAAACAAACTTAGGTTTTGGGTGGTATTCTACAATATATGCTTTTTTGTTAGAGGGGGCGGACAGTCCCTTATACCTTTTTTCAGAGAATATGAAATGATAAGACAAAAATCTCTCTTCCAATCATGATTAGTGGTTGGCAACAGTGTTTACTCTTTTTAATTACAACACAAACTACCCAAGTGACCCTTGTGATTTGGCCCTGATAACATGCACACAAACTTAACAAAAAAAAGGGGTTAGCATGGTTTTAAAGCTAACACATCTTCATCTGTGACCTATTTGCTTGTAATTAGTGGGGAGTATAAAAGGTCAATGGCTTTCTAGACTCATGACAGATTCTTGCATCTTTCTCCAGTGCTGCACTGATGTTTTTTGGTCATGCCAAAACCAATATAATGTTTAAAAACAGTATTGAGAATGCCAATCAGCAGTATTCAAACTCTAATTAAAATTAGGTGGTCTACCTTAGCGTGGATTAGTTTCAACACAACCCCTTATTCAGGAACAACTGCCAGAAATAGGTTCGTATTGAAGGAATAATTATAACTTGAGTTGAAATATAGGACTCCAGTTGTTCAAAATTATTCAACCCCCACTGAAATTGAATTTTTGGCCAGTTTCACATTGATTTGATCATTTCAGTCATCTTGCTTACAATTAAATCAAAGGCACTTGAAGTCAGACAATATAACAACATTATAATGAAATAACCACAAATGTCTTTTCTGTGCTCACATCATTATCAGTTTTATCAACCCCCAAGTGACATTCATTCTTAGTACTTAGTACAACATCCTTTTCCAGTTTATAACAGCTTTTAAACGTGAAGCCTAGCTTGACAAAAGCAGCGATCTAGGGTATCTTAGCCCATTCTTCATGGGTAAAAGCCTCCAGTTCAGTCTCATTCTTAGGTTGCGCGCTGCAACTGCTTTCTTAAGTCCCAACAGAGGTTCTCAAATCGGATTTAAGTCTAGTGACTGCGATTGCCATTCGAAAAATGTTCCAGCCTTTAATCTGCAACGATTGCTCTAGTTGATTGGAGGGATGCTTGGGATCATGTCCTGTTGAAAGGTCCAACGTCTCCTAAGCCTCAGGTTTGTGACGGACTGCATCACATTTTTTTTCAATATCTCCTAGTACTGAAGAGAATTCATGGTACCTTGCACACGCTGAAGCTTCCCTGTACCTGCAGAAGCAAAACAGCCCCCAAAGCATGATTGACCCCCCACCATGCTTCACAATAGGCAAGGTGTTGTTTTCTTCATAGGCCTGTTCTTCCTCCTCCAAACATAGCGTTGATCCATGGGCCCAAACAGTTCTAATTTTGGTCATCAGTCCACAGAAACACTAATCCCAAAAATTTTGTGGTTTGTCCACATTGGACTTTTGGCATACTACAGTCGACTCTTCTTATTCTTGGAGACAGCAAGGGGGTGCGCTGGGAGTTCTGGCATGGAGGCCTTCATACACGTGTGCGCCTTATTGTCTGAGCTGAAACGTCAGTACCTGCATCTGACAAATCTTTTTCAGTTCCTCAGCAGTCACACGGGGGACTTTTCTCCACTTTGCACTTCAGGAGCGCACAGCAGTCGAAGTCAGCATCTCTTTCTGCCAACGACCAGGTAGCGTTTTCAACAGTGCCCTGTGCCTTGAATTTGTGAATGATGCTTCCTATGGTGTCTCTGGTAGTTTAAACATTTTGCAATCTTCTTATAGCAATTCCCTTCCTGTGAAGAGAAATCACCACTTCTTGTCTTCCTGGACATTCTCTTGATTTCACCATGTTTGTAAACCACACCAGTAAATGTCTAGAAGGAGCTAATTATCACAAGTCATTTTAAATCTGCCTAATTGGTACTTATTATGCTTGATTGCTGCTCGTTGACCCACAAGTGTTTTCAGTACCAGATCAAAAACACTTGAATGAACACTTGTTCTTAAGAGTGGTAGTCTTTAAGGGGTTGAATAATGTGGTCAATGAAGAAATCACAAAAAAATATTTAATACTGTAGTACAAAAACAATTAATGTCATTTTAGTTGCATTTGGTTCTTTAAAAAGTCCTTGTAAGATTTCATTCTGAACACAATAACAAATGTACACTGAATTCCCTAATACCCTTTACAGGATTGGGGGTTGAATAATTTTGAAAACAACTGTATCTGAAAAAAAATGTGGTGTGGCTGTGTTCAAGATGCACAATAAGAGGCACATTGATGAAAGTTACACCATTACTACTGTGAAACAGGTGGTGGATTGCTGATGTTTGGAGATAGTGTGAGCTCCAAAGGCACAGGAAATTCAGTCAGAATTTATCGCAATATAAGTGTAGTAAGTAATCAAAAAACATTGCACTTCTCCCCCGGAAGCAGCTCATGGGAAATACGTGGACAAATTCATATGACAATGATCCAAAACACAAGGCCAAGTCGACCTGTCATTGGCTGCTGCAGTATTAAGAAATGGGTATGCTAACTTTTGATCAGGGTCAATTTGGTAGTTTTGTGTTTGTGATCAACACAAGTCCCATGATACAGTCACCAAACAGATTGCATTCCCTGAGAAGAGAAGATACATTGTTCAAACTAGAGATAAACATATAAGGGAACAATGATGGTCTAAAATTGTTTTTTTAGTGTAGAATTGTATATTATTTATAACTTGATTAATACAGGAAAAATTGAATGAGCAGCTTTTAATTAATTGTGGCCCTTAACAGTGAAATTCGTTCAATGTAAAAAAATCAATGTAAAAACAACTAACAACTAAAAATTGCTTTAATTTTTTATTTTCGGTTATATGAATTATTTAGCATTTTGTTCTATAGCTATCCCAAGGTATTTTAACAACTACCAGTTTGTTAGGTCAATAAACCTTAACAGTCAGGCAATGACCTGAATGACAGGATGGAAGAGGAAAACAACAAAAGAACTGAACAGATAGTGAAGAAAACAACAAACAACAACATTATTATTAATAATAATAATCTGTCTATAACTGACCCTTACTAAGCAGAATTTATTTTACTGTTATATTTTAAAGGGACAGAGCAAGAAAGAAAATATATAAATAAGCATAAATAAAAAAAAAAACAAAATCGTAGATGAAAATGTATTTAATTTAACCAAATCGGTTATTTCAAAATAGTTCAATAGTTATCGTTAAAAACTGTGCTAATTTAACCCCAACCAATCGGATGTTAGCTTTCAAATGTTACATAAGATCTGATTGGTTGTGGTAAAAAAATTAGCACCATTTTAACAAAAGACCTTTTATTGAATCCCCTGCATGTACTTAATTTTAGTTAGCCAATAAAAGGTATTTTATATCCAAGATATCTCTACTTGCATGTACTTAAAGGGAATGTCCATCCCACTAATTAAAAAAGCATATAAAGTGGAATACACCCCAAAACCTAGAGTTCGTTTTATAGAAAACTTTTAAATCGGCTCCCACACAGAGCTATTATACTTACATGCTCCTCCTCGATCCACAGCCGCGGCTTGGCACTTCAGGGTAAGGCAGTCAGTGTCAACCATGACAGTGACATCACAGTCAACCACTGCCTGCCATTCCCAGGGCAGTGGCTCCTCAAGAACACAAAAAGAACAGAGCAGCCACAGTGGAGACTGAGTGAGGAACCCGGAAGAGGCAGTGGATCGAGGAGGAGAATGTAAGTATAATAACTCTGTGTGGGAGCCAATTTAAAAGTTTTCTATAAAACGAACTAGGTTTTGGGGGGTATTCTAAAACATATGCTTTTTGATTATAGAGGGGTAGAAGTCTTTAGTTTAGTGGAGATACTAAGGTAAAATATAGTCTAAGATAAGTCTATAAGTTCTCCCTATTTGCTTCCAGTTGAGTGAAAGTGTTAAAGTATTTGCCTTCCAATTTATTACATTAAAAAGTATCAGTTTATTGGACACTTGCACAATGAACTCATGTTAGGTAAAAACACCAATATAATTAGTCTGACATGGATATTTATTTAAAATTATCACAAAACATTGAAGGCAAAACACTTCCAAAGGCAGAAACCAAGTAGCTATAAAACAATAGCATTTCTGAACAGGTAAATTTGAAGCTAGTTAAAAGTTTAAAGGACAATATACACCAGAGTTTAAGAAAAAAAATCTCCACATCAGAGAAAAAAAGTATTTGATCCTTTGCTGATTTTGTACATTTGACCCGACAAAGAAATAACCAGTCAAACTGTAATTGTAATGGTAGGTTTATTGAGCTGTGAGAAAGAAAAATAAAATTAAAAAAAAAAAAAAACCTCAAAATCCAGTGCACAAAAGTCAGACTGATTATATGTTTTATTCTAATCAATTGTATTACATGTGAGGAGGAGTGCGCAGCCTACCGACTATTACCTTAGAGATTGTGTGTGCATTGTGATGATAGAAAAAAAAGTATTTGCTCCCCCATTAAGATTTTGGGCTCCAAGGAGTCTTCCTGTATGCAGGTGATGGTGCTGAGATAAGGAGCACAATCAGAAGAAATCAATCAATCAGATTCCAAAATATCCACCATGACTAGGACCAAAGAGCTGTCCAAGGATGCCAGGGACAAGATTGTAGACTACACAAGGCTGGGCTACAAGAATATTACCAAGCAGCGGTCTTGGGCTCCATGCTTCATGGAGTTGCAATGATCATTGAGAACGCTGACAAAGCAGCCCAGAACTACACAGGGGGAACTGTTAATGATCTCAGGGCAGAATAACTGACAGACAAGACCAAAATTGAGCATTAGCATAAATTCAACTCGCTCTGTTGGATGGAGTATTGCTGCCTATGAACCCAAGAACCCATTCCCACCGTCAAATATGGAGGTGGACACATTATGCTTTGGGTATTTTCCCATTAAGAGGACAGGACACCTTCACCGCAATAAAGGGATGATGAACTGGAACATGTACCATCAAATCTTGGTGTGAAACACACGTTTCCCTCAGCCAGGGAATTGAAAATGGGTCGTGGATGGGTACTTCAGCATGCCAATGACCCTAAACACACATCCCTATGGCTAGGACCCTATTGTATGGGTGACTATAATACAACCCTTTGAAATTCACTAGAATGTCTCTCCGAGCACAGCAACCACAATTGGTTATTGGAAGCGAAACCCCCCCTGGCCAAAATTATTGCAAGAAATCAATGGATATATATCTGGACAATATAGAAACCCAGATAAATGGGAATTAAATGCTACTCAGCTACATATAACATGCAATTGGACTTCATTTTCTCAAATCAAACCTCTCACATAGATGCACACTATAGCCTATTTCCAATTGGAATATCAGACCACTCACCCGTTAAACTCCAAATATCCCATATTAATAGATTCCCACCGAAACAGGCACTGATAGCTACTGTACATCCCTTTTGGATAACGCTGGTTACCCCAACTGGATGCTATAATGTTCCTGGATTCTAACTTGATAGAAATGAACAAAAATGTTTTATAGGGATACTCAAGCTTTTCTATGAGCTTATATCTCATATTAAAAAACAAACTAGACTAGACTAGACAAGGAAGATTGGCATTTCAAGTAAAACAAGCAAAAAAAATAGGTATATTGCTAACCCAACTATTCACCTACATATTACCTGGCTTGCAGTAAAAAAACAATATTCCTTCTCCTAAAAGGAGGAAAGCGGTGCGTAAACAAATTTTTCAAAGCCAATTATACTTTAACAGTGGTAATCAATCCACCTAAATGACTCGCTATGCTAGTTAATCTAAAGGAACAGCTCAACCATATTGGCCATACGTGCAGACTCAGGAAAAATACAGTACATCCTACAGACTTTCCAAAAATTTTATACTCTCCTATATCAGTCACAATCTAGATCCTCCTCAGATACTATTTGCAGGCAAGGCATCTGGACATGGTGGTCTACCTATAGAGGTGTTTAAACATTTATCTACAACAACTCATGCCACAACTACTTACAATGTACAATAAAGCATGGGCCAGAGGCAAACTTCCCAACTCCCTATATGAAGCCAATATTATGATACTACTGAAGCCAAATAAGGCATCCCCTTGATTGTTATTCATTTGTCCGATATCATTATTGAACACTGATTATAAAATTATAGCTAAACTATTGGCAAATCTCATTATTCAAGTAATTTCTGCCCTAATTTATCCTGATCAATCTGGCTTGAGGTAAATCTACCTCAATTACCTTAAGGAAAGCAATGAAACAAATGAATATTGATCACAATAATAAGGGCAATAGAACCCAAAAAGCATTTGATTCAGTGGAGTGCTCCTCTGATATTTTTAGACGATGGATACAAATATTATATGCTTATCAGATGGTAACAGTCTCTGTTAATGGCCAAACATACCCCAACTTTCCCTTGGAGAGGGGTAGGTCAGAGCTGCCCCTATCCCCACACCTTTTTGCCCGTCTAAGTGAGATTTGGCCCTTAAAATAAGAATAAACTCAGATAGAGCAGGATTCAAATTAGGACCATGAGGAAAATTTTGCTTTATATGCAGATATGCTACTATTTTGGAAAGTCCGGCAAGACCCATTTCTGCATTACTCTTGGCCTATATGCCAGACTATTTATTAAAGGGGAATTAGGTCCAAATTTTTGCAATTTACTTTCATTGTTTATTTTGCATAGTTTGAGATATTTACATTACGTGTGTGATATGGCAGCAACATCACCAGGTCCCCTGCACTTCCTGCTTTTAAACCATGTGACACTCACTATGCCCTATGTTTCCTCCTGCCCTTACAGCCCCCCTGGTCCCTCCCACTCATGAGTTCCATTGTCCCTCTTTTGCAGGCCCCCCCACCCACGGGTGCAGTGTCTCCACCCACTCACGGGTGCATTGGGCCCCTCCCCATTCAAACACACCACCCCCACAGAAAACTGTGTGAAAACAGCCTTTCAGGCAGAGTTAGAACTTTGCCTGAAAAGGCTGTTAACACAGAAGGTGAGGGAACCTACATCCCTACCCTCCCACTATGTGAAGTTATCTTTACACAGCAGGAGGGGAGAGGGACTTCTGTCTCCCTCACACACTGAAGTCTGAGGCTGTGATCGCTGGCAGTGAGGCAAGGTGGAGGAGTAGCCTTAGGAATATCACGTCATTCTCCCACCCATTAACTTCTGGTCTGTAATGTCTTTATATCTTGGGAAGCTGTGAAGCATGTAGAGAGGAGTGATGGCTAATTTTAAAGGAAAAATGGCCTTTCATTTAAATCCAAAACTTTATGGAGACCACAGTTCCCCTAAATGGTCCAAATCTGGATTATACCCTATAGATAATCCTGGACTACAATTAATAATTTACCATGCTCAATTCTAATAGTACCGAATTTTCAATATCTAGGAATGCAATTATGTAATTGCAATTATGCAATTATGTAAATCTCCAAATGACTTTACTCTACTAATAGAATTTATCCGCACTAAACTACAAACTGTGGTAAACTCTCACACTTATCTATTGGACAAATATACTATTCAAAAATAATATTGCTACCTAAACTGTTGTATATATTTGCAGTGGGTTTATCTTTATGATAACAAATAATTCCCACTCATGGCATCAAAGGGTAACATTGGGGCAAATTTAAAAGAGACTTATGTACCCCCACAAACTGTCAGACAAATCTACCAAGAACAAAGTGAAACGATTAAAAGTATAAATGGCAAGCTTTACACTTGTTTTCAACTATTCCTTAACATTTCTTTTAAATATAAATGATTCCAGATACTAAACGTCCATAGTGCCTTGGAACAGAACATTGAGCAGAACCTCTCTAAATCGAATACATCCTCTATTAGTATTTCTGCAATTATTTTGAACAAAGCAAATTGCAAGTGAAGGGAAAACCAACCGTATTGGTCCATAGTGAATGCTACTTCAGACAACAACCCTGGGAAGTTTTATTAAATTATTGTTCACCTTTAACCTCCAGCCCCACAAAATGCATGATTCTATGAATTCTATAGAATAAAATATACCATCTTCTTATTTATGGTCATAAACCTGTTACATACCATAGGACTCTTTGTCCCGACCAACCTTTCAGCACTTCCGACCAGTCGGCCAGGAAGAAGGACTATCGATCATGGCAAAACAGCCACGGCTGACAGTCCGCTGCGACAGATTGTGCAGTCCATAGAGGACTACACAATCACCTGTGGTTTTCCCAATGCAGACGAATAGTCGACCAACAGATTATTAAATCTCCCTGATTATTTTTAAGGAGAACAAAAGTAAAAATATGAACTTTTTGAAAAAAATGAGATAGGACAAAAAAAAAAAAAAAGGAGACAGCAATCCAGTACCAAACTGGTTGCCTTAAACTTTTATGACATTATGAACCTCCCAAAAAGTTAACACTTTTAAGAATATGTTCTTAAAGGTAAAGGTAGTATTCCTGGGCGCTGGATTGCGGTCTTATCCCCCTAGTTAATTTTTTTGCTTTGGTTCTTTTTTAATTTCCAAATACAAGGGTGAAAAACCAGGATCTTGATGTGCCACTTTAGCTCTTCTTTTCGGTTAGTTTCAGACCACAGGGCAGATGCCATTCCTAACGAGGGCCCTGTGGGTTGACATGCATCAAAAGGTAATATCTGCTTTAAAAATAAGTGAATTAACTTTTTTAAATGATTTTAAATATTGAAAAAGACAAAATCAGATAAGAGATATTCCCATTTCCACCAGAGAAAGCCAAATATTCATCCGTCAATGAAATGCAGAATGAGCAGATGTAGATTTTACAGGTAATGGTATTTCCCAACACTGCTATGGTGACCGATTACTTACAGCTAATACTACTCAGAAGGAAATTTTATAAATAAAAACTGCCATATCAGATATTTTACCAACAGTGCACTAAACTATTTTTTTTTCTGATAAGCAAATGAAACACTTTTTTTCACATTTCCGGATTATATGAATTAAAAGATTCACAAAATATTAGGAAGCAGGCTTTTTTAAAAGAACCTTTAAGAAACAACTGAATACAAAAAGATAATATGATTATAAATATAAAACAGGCTTTTCTCTATGAAATTTTTTTTTTAATAATGGCTTAAGAGCTCCCCCATATGGCCATTCAATGCAATAGTGAGCCTGAGACCCTCTAGTCGTCAAAAAATAGCAATGCAGTAAATCAACATATCGCTGTTGCCATTTAAAATTCACATAACTTGTCCTTCCGATCTGAAATCTTATTACATATCCTTAATGTACACCATCACCATGCTAAACTTATCTTAAACACTAACAGAGCAAACAGAACGAAATGATAATTAATACTATGTTTGCGCTCAGTTGGCCCTGACCCTGCGATCGCACGTTTGTTTGAAGCTATACTTTTTTGTGTGTTTTTTCTTAAGTTCTTGTTAAACAGTGAATAGAAATAGGAGAACTGTAGAAAATTGCATAGGCAATATCTGTATGGCTCGCATGTATTATCCAAACCTGGTTAAGTGATGATATATATATAATACACACACACACAACACATATATGATCTGTTCTGATCTCATTAAAAATTAAAAAAAAGTTTGAGAAACGTGGATCTTGCATAGGTGTATACCAAATAAACATTAACACTAACAGGGAGATTCAATAAAAGTTCTTATCGTTAAAAATGGTGCTAATTTTACCCCAACCAATCAGATCTTATTTAACATTTGAAAGCTAACATCTGATTGGTTGGGGCAAAATTAGCACCATTTTTAACAATAAGAACTTTTATTGAATAACCCTGTATATTGTCTAAACTCTGCCCCTTGATCTGCTTCTTGCAGAAAGTAACGTTGGACTAAACACAATTTTCCACAAAGTCTAGAATTCTTATATTATATATTTTTATTATGCAAAACATTAATAAGCCAAACGCAAAAAAAAAAAAAAAAAAAAATGGTCATCACGTGTTTCAAAAATGGATGAAGATTCTCCCAGTTTGCCAAAACCGATCTAAGGCTGAGGCCACATATAGCGCGTCCCAACGGGTTATAAACGCACGTGTTCCAGTGCAAGGCAGTGTGCTTGTGATTGCGCAATGTTGCACAATCAGAGTGCTTGCAATTGTGCAAAAAAACCACAGATAGTTAGAGGAAGAAAGTATAGAGCAAGAGGGTCTGTGCACCTTGTACTAAAGGAAGGAGGGAGAGAGTAGAAAAAAAAAAAACACAAGAGCTCATTTTAGCAAAAGCTTTTTAATGTCTTGGCTATTTCATTTAATCAACAGTTTCCAAAATGGGTCAGGTGACTATTAATGTCCTTGCATTTAAATATACAGTACATTATTCCTTATACGAGAAACCATATTACAGTTCAACTACAGAGTATACATGCTGGCAATCAGACTGATTTAGCTAAACATTTCAGACATACTGCAACCATCATTTTTAGACCTAATGGTCCTGTTTCCAGGTAGTATCATTTCAGAAAGGACCCAAGATGTAGACCTAATGACCTAAGATGCAGGCTTTGAACATGAAAGTAAAAAGTGTTTATAATAGAAGGAAGACATTCAGTATAACAAGATGATTTTTTTGTAGTACACATCTAACATTTGTCAGTATTTCTTAGCAAAAATGGAAGTGAATGGATCGAATGGATGGTTGGAATACGGACATTACCACCTAGCTAATTCAGCAATTCCCTTACCCCGTCCAGTGCCAGGCGATTTGGAAAATTGTGCGACAGTTATTGCTAAGCACTAGAGATAACTAATTTGTTGTTCTGTTATAAGGTGTTTGATGCTTTTCCCATTAAATTTAGAATGTTTTTCACAGCACAAAATACCCCTATTTCCAAAGGTGGATGCTAGTCAGATTTCAATGTCAAGACTAAATTTAAATGTTTTATTAACTTTGATGGTATATGTATGGGTATATTTACATGTTGGTATATGAAACCGGATACGTGTTCCATATATTAAATTCCTCTCAATGAATGTAAGAAACCTGATGGGATTCCCACAACTCCTGGGTTCCTGTTGTATGTGTACTATGCAGGAGCATAGTACACATACAAAATATTCCAGAGGCTTTTCCATCCTACTGGCTTAAAAAAATAAAAGTCCACTCAGACAAAATGGCACAGATATGTTTGATATCTTTAGACTTAAAACTATACTGTACCATAGTTTGGCAGGAGTATATAACCCTCCCCCTGCTAATCTAAAACCTCAAAGAAGTTTTTAAGATTTGCTTTGCATTTCACATGTCTGCCTTTTCTGTAGGGGGACTTCAATGTGATGAGGTCCGAAATACTAGACAGATTTCCACACAATAAAGTCGAGAGAACAACCCTAAATAATATAATAGCCAAACTAGACTGTAGCATGTCTGGTGTCACTACCACCCAGGACCCTCACAATCACTTGTCATTCCACTTCACACATACCCTGTCAAGGCTAGATTATGTCTTCACCAACAAAAGCAATGTAAAGAAAAAGTAGAGATCTCTCACCTTGCCAGAGGGATACCTGATCCATCCCGTCTTGACAGCAGTAAATATAGGCTCAGACCAATTACACCTACGATACCACAGAATACATCCATTCTGGCTGACCCTATTTCCTAACAAGGTAAATATAAACAGAACAATTAGTGGAATACCTTGCGCTACAAACATGATCCGGTCCCTCACATAATTCAATGGGATGCTTTTAAAGGTCCACCTGAAATCAAAGTTTTAATTTAATACAGCACCCCTGCCCAGACCTAAACGCCATATTATTTCTTTAAAAAAAAAATCCAAAGCATACTTACAGCCCTTCACTCAGTGGTGCGCTACTGTGACTGCGAGAGGCAGCCAATCACAGACGCAGCTGCCAGCAATGGAGACGCCACGGGAACAAAGGGGAGCTACATCATATTAAAGGATTACACAATAGAAATATCCATCGCAGAGGATGGATCTGGATGGTAAGAGGGAGGGGGGAAAAGGGTCCCCTGCAAATGCCAGAAACAAAACAGAGACACACACAGAGGCAGAAACCTTTCCCACTGGAAGACAGCTCACGCCCTCAGTTTCCTGGATTTAAAATACGTTCTTTACAAATTTCTACCAGCAATTATACTGCTCCCAACTCACCTATACCCATACACAAATGCAAAAGAACTTGAAAAAAATCTGTACTTACACAACATGACAGAAAACACTAGAAGAAGATCCAGATGCCCCCCCAGTCGAAATCTATAGGAAATTAGATACCTTCTTCCAAGCCTCTCAGTCTGACACTCTATCCCAAATTTGAAGCCCAAATTATTCTATTATTAAAAGTGGATATGGACCCATCGGACTGTGTATGCTGTAGACCAATATCCCTGCTAATGTGGATTACAAACTTAGCAAAAAAATTTGCCACAAGACTTCAAAAAGTCATCACATTCATCATTACAACCCAGACCAGACTGGTTTTATCCCAGGCAAGTCCACATCAATAAATATCAGGAAATATGACATTGAGGGTGAGTGGGTATATCTTCTGGAGTGCTTATTAATTTTGGATTTGGCCCCACATCATTAAATGGGTTGGTATCCTGTATGCACACCCCAAAGTGGCCATACAAGTTGATGATATAGGTTGGTATAGGACCGACCCCGACACATCCCTCAGAGCGGCTCACAGTCTCATCACTGAATTTCACGCTTACTATGGACGAGAAAATCATCATTTCAAATTCCCCCCAAACATTTATGAACAGGAATGTGCTCCCATTAATGGGTCTTGTGAGAGACCAAAATACCAAAATTTAAAATTTCCATTTTTACACTGTAAAATGAAGCACCTCCAGAGCCTACCTTTGTAGATGTAAAGTTGCTGACATCTTGTTTGTCTTTAGGTGAATAGTGAGCTCAGCTACCTCCTGATTTGTTAGCCTAAATTGTTAATGCCCAGTCAATCCGTGCGCGCACATGACGTTATGTCGCACGGGACGTGACGTCAGTGTGTGCATGGAGGTGTGCGCACGTGATGTCACCACGCTGAGTGAGCCCACTTTATGGATCTAAATCCTGACGGCTAAAGCCAGGCACAATTACTACTTGGCATGACAGAGATATACAATACAAGGATTGTGGAAGCACTCCAATTAGGCTAATTTACAACTACATTTTGCGCAAGTGCTACTGATCTGGTCAAACATTTATACAAACATAGAAAAGATAATCAATGCACATTCCTAGGCTCCATACAATATCATATCTGCACACTGGCATACATTATAAACAAAGGAGTTTTAGTATACATTGGTATATGCCCCTTTAATGGTAGGGTCCTATGCCTTTAATATAAAGCACTGGATGGACAACAGGAAATCAAATAATACTCACCAAGATTTCTGTTTCCCAGTCACGTTCATGGCAGCAGTCACCAAAATGGGTTAACCCCCCGCAGGTCCCTGGACAGGAAGTTAAAAAGAACAAAAGGTATAAAGGTACCTCCCCCAAAAAATACCTTGTCTTCTTTCCAAGCTTACATGTCGCTCTTATACAAATAACTCCTAAATAAGGGAAGGGCATTTTGGTGACTGCTGCCATGAACGTGACTGGGAAACAGAAATCTCGGAGGTATGATTGATTTCCTGTTTTCCCCAGGTCACACATGGCAGCAGAGTCCCCAAAATGGGATATACCCAAGCTGAAAATAATGGGAGGGCACAAGAAAATATGTTCTAATACATCAAAAAAATATCAGACACCTATTCGTACAGTCTGAAGGACTTTTTGTCCAAATTTTGCATCCTCAGCGACAATACGTCTAATTTATAATGTCGGATAAACGTCCTCATTGATGACCACTTTGCTGTTTTGCAAATAAAATCTTTCGGCGCCTTGGCTTCGGCCGCCAGGAACATGCTATCGCTCTGGTAGAATGCGCCTTTAAACCTTCTGGGATCTTTATGCCTTCGTTTGTGTACGCCTTTGAGATACCAGATACGATCCATCCACTTATGGTCTTTTTACGAGGAGCTTGACCTTTTCGATAACCCCCCGATACCACAAATAGATGGTCGGATTTTCTGAAAGTTTTTGTTTTGTGCTTTCTAAATTTCTAACCAAACCTAGACAGTGCCACCTCTTCTCCGCATCCGATTTGGGTTCGGAAAAAAATGCAGGGAAACCAATCTCCAAGTCTAGGTGAAATTCCGATATGACCTTTGGTAGGAACTGAAAGGCTGGCCTTAATTATTTTATCCCCATAGAACTGTATGTGGGGTTCTTTTACAGATAGAGCCCAAATTTCTCCCACTCTATAGGCTGATGTTATTGCCGTTAGGAAGACCACCTTTAGGGTTAGTAGCCATAGAGAGATTTTTTCGATTGGTTCAAAGGGCGATTCCGTTAAGACTTGCAACACCAACGGTTGACTCACGGTGGTGGTTTAGGAAAAGCTTTCGGTCTCTACTACTCATTGCTGCAAAAAACCTTTGAATTATAGGGTTACTGCCAAATTAGTTCCAGATAGCCGACAAGGCAGAAGAGGGAGGGTAAAGCTTAAAACTAAGCCCAAGAAACAAAAAACAACAAGGGGAAGAGGAGGAAAAAGCCCCACCCCCAAACCCACTGAACACCCACAAAAATAAGGACTAGACCAACTAGTACCCACACATATGAACAAAAGCCCCAATAACCTGCCTCCACAGGCAATTACTTAAAACCGCTTCTAAAAACCAGAAAAAAAAACGAAAAAAACCACGACACAAACAAAAAAAAGTCAAAAACAACCCAATCCAATGACAAAAAACCACAAGAACAGGAAGAAAAAACTAAAACCAAAAAAAAAAAACCACAAAAGAAATCAGCTGAAAAAAAAACAAAAAAAAAAACCAAAAACAAACAAAAGAACCAAGCAGCAACCCTCCAAATAGAAATTTTTGTCTGGCAAATCCGCAAAGAGTCCCTACCTTATAGTTATTCTCTGAAGTTGCAAGCCTTCCTTGATTCAACAAAAATCTATCATCTCATTCTGAAATCCTAGCTGTCCTAATCTTTCCCTTTCAACCGTCCAGGGTCGCTAGCCATGTGTTGACATCCTGACAGGACTATTGGACCTTGGGTCAGCAGATGAGGATTTTGTTAATTCTATGGGAGGTTCGGTTGCTAATACCAAAGTAGAGGGTACCATGGCCTCCTTGGCCAATTCGGAAAATAGATTACTTCTGATCTTGGGTTCTGATCTTCTGTAATACCTCCATATTAGAGGAATTGCGGAAATATATATAGGAGACCGGAATCCCAATTCTGTTGAAGGGCATCCACTGCTGTTGCCCCTGGGCATGGAAACCGACTGAAGAACTTCCGACATTTTGTGTTGTTGCTGGTTGCCATAAGGTCTATTACTGGCCAACCCACACTGCTCACCAATCTCTGAACTTGGGGTCTAGACTCCCATTCCCCGGTTTGCATTTCCTGGCGACTGAGGTGTCTGCCTCCACGTGTCTTCCCTGCTACATGTACAGCTGTTATAAATTGCGGTTGAGTTTGAATGAATGAACAAACTACAGCGTTACGTAGCTGAAGGTATGTAGATTCTGAGAATATATAGTTTTGTGGGGGTATTTCCAAGTTAGAGGGGTGTTCAGTTTGAAAAATCTGGGAAAATGCTGTTATTGGCTCACTGCGCATTGTTTTACATTTTGACTAGTCGCTTCCACGTCCGTGTGTGTAACCACACATATGGCATACCATTTGATTCAGGACATTTAGGAGATTGATATTTGGTAAGTTTTTTTTACATTACATGGGGTTTTGGTGTGATTTTGTAACTTTGAAATGTATTTTTCTCTATTTTTCCAGAAAATTGTGTAGAAATGCGAAATTCTATGAAGAACTGCTCCCACACCATTGATGGTATGAATGAACGAACTACAGTGCTACATAGCTGAAGGTGTGTAGATTTCAGGAATATATAGTTTGTGGGGGTTATTTCTAAGTTACGGGGGTGTTTTGTGGAAAAACTGCAGACTGTCCAAATTCGGAGTTGGCTAAATATTTTCGCCGTTTCTGAGCCATCGTGCATTCTCACTTTGTGGCTTTTCGCTTCCACGTCTGCGTGTGTTACCACACATATGGCATACCGTTTGATTCCGGACATTTGGGAGATTGATATTTAGTAACTTTTTTTTACATTCCATGGGGTTTTGGCATGATTTCGACCTTTTTGTACGCTGTTTGATGTTCATTTTTTTTGAAAATCTGGTAAAAGTGCAAATTTCTACGAAGAACTGCGCCCACACCATTGATGATATGAATGAACGAACTACAGCGTTACATAGCTGAAGGTGTGTAGATTTCAGGAATATATAGTTTGTGGGGGGTATTTTTGAGTTGGGGGGGTGTTTTGTGGAAAAACTGCAGACTGTTCAAATACAAAACTGGCTAATTTTTTTTTGCTGCTAATGACATTTGGCACTGGTCACGCTCTGGGTTAGTTGGTAGCCATGTCTCTGGGTACACCCATGAATGTGGCATACCGTTTTATTCGGGAGGGGTTAGGCTTTCATATTTGAGATGCGTTTGAACTTTCCTCCACAGTTTTTAGCTGAAATTCGCATTTGATTTTGTCTCTGATTTTACAGTTGAGGAAAAAAAAGGAAAATGTGAGAAAGTAACTTACAATTTGACGAAGAGCTGCGTCCGGGTATCTGCATTTTGATCGAAACTAACCTCACTCGTAAAATCCTGCGGGTGTGTAGTTTCTAAAAATATCTCACTTGTGGGGATAGTTTAGATAATTTGGTAGATATTCTATGTTAACTGTTAGTAGTGGTTACACATTTTAATTTGGTGTAATATTCTAGGAGGTGCAGTTTTAGTTTGGGGGGTTCTCCTGTACAGGAAAAGTCGGGTACCTACATATATCTGGTATCGTTGTACTCGGGAGTATCTGAGCTTTTAGAAACAGTAAGATTTTTGTGCGTAACCTTAAGATAACTATAAGTAAAAATGGGAAAAATCCATGAAAATTTGCAAATTTTTCATTTTTTTTACATTTTACCCATAATTCCAGTAAAATTTCCAGAAAAGTTACAAAATTTTGTTACCATATTAAAGTAGACTTTGTGCTGAAAAAAACAATGTATAATATTCCTGATTTACTGCAAGGTTTCCTACTGTAAAATTAGTCTAAAGCTATTACATTGAGACCTCTGAGCAAAGTACTAACACTATTATCTGCATGCTTGTGAAGGTTCTCATTCATCCAGGTCATGGTATATCTGTTGTATTCAATTAGATCAACTGGACTTGAAATGTAGTTCTTGAAGACGTTTCGCTAGTCATCCGACTGGCTTTCTCAATTCCATATGAAGATCTTCTTGACTTTTCCTAAAAGGGCCTTGCTTTTCGTCCCCCTGTTTGCGAATATATCTAACAGTGGTGGTATTGTCGCTCTTTATTAATAATAACTGTCCTCGATATGTCCTGGAACTCCAGAAGGGCCCTGAAATACTGCTCTCACTTCTCTTTGCCACTGGCCCTGTGCTACTGCATTCTGCAGATGGGCTCCCCAACCTGTTGCCGAAGCATCAATTGCTCTAATGGAAACCCCTTGTCTAGGTTCCCTTGATTGGTCCACCACTCTAGGTCTTGTACACTGGTTTCGAGATGGTTAACTTTTTGTTCATATTGAGATGCGGTATGCTCCACTCTGGCTAACAAATGCTGAAGAGATCTCATATGCCACCTGGACCATCTGACGAGAAAGACTGTAGCCGTCATAAGTCCCAACACTTTCATGATTGCCCGCACCGTACCTGTACACTCTGGGCCAGATGCTGAACGTTCTTATTATTTATGTTGCCTTACCCACGGTAATTTTACTTCGTTTAAGTTGGTGCGAAACGGTCCCAGATATGTCAGTTCCTGAAAGGGCAAAGGTTGCTCTTTCTCTGTTGATACCATCGTACTCCTGTAGTATCTGGATTACTATTGAGTTGATCTGCCGCCTCTTTGTTTTGACTTGGCCACAATTAGAATATCCTCCAGATAATGGTATATTTGATGCCCTGTTCCGAATCTCCGCCACTAGAGATAAGAATCTTCGTAAAAATTCTTGGTGACTGGGAGAGGCCAAAAGAAGGCTGTGAATTGGAAATGCCTTCCCCGCATGGCAAACCTCAGAAATTTCTGTATCCTGATGAATCGTACATGTAGATCTAGATGTAATGAGCTCTGAGAACATGTAGATAAGCATCCTTTAGATGATACTTATGAGCCAAGCATCCCTGAACACCGCCTGAATTATTAGGCTAGGGATTCCATTTTGAATCTTTGGCTTCTGACAAACTTGTTTAAATTTCTTAGATCTAATAACGGCCTCATGTCCTGAGGCTTTTTTTCTCGAATAGATCCCTTTCAACGCCTTTTAGAGGTACTGGTTCTATTGCTTCTTTTAATCAGCAACTGTGATACATAATCCCTCATCAGTTCCATTCCTTCCTCGGTAAGGGTCTCGAAAAAGGAAGAAATTTGTCTCTTTTCGGCAGCTCCCGGAATTGAATTTTGTACCCCGCTGGATTATTTTTAGTACCCAGGAGTCCCTACGTTGAGGCCCAGAAATGGAGAAAAATTTCAACCTCCCTCCTACCTTCTCCAACCGGGCCGGCTCCCCCTATTGTTGGGAAGACTGAGCCCTGGAAATGTATTCTTCTCTGTGTATTAGAAGACTGTCTTCCAGCCTTCCAGAAAGTCGGTCTATTGATCTCCTTTCTCGGGTTTGTAAAACTAAATCCCGAAAGGACTTGTCTTATTAAAAGTCGGCTCAAATCTAGGTCTCTTATTCTTGCGTTCCTGTGGAAGGAATGTACTTCTTCCGCCAGAAGCTTTACTGATAATGGATTCTAGTTTTTTCCCGAAAAGCATATCCCCTTCAAAAGGGCAGCATGCACAAATTCGTTTTTGAAGTATTATCGCCATCCACGATCTTAACCATAATGCTCTGTGCTGATACTGACAGCGCCATAGACCTGGCTGAAAGAGGACCATATCCACTGATGCTTCAGCAAGAAGTCGGTCGCATTTTAATTCCAACAACATTTTATCACACTTTGGGCGTTTAACATTAGAATTATTGCTTCTTCCATTTCTGAATTCAGAGTTTTCATGGCTCTGGACAATGACGTCATTGCCATAGCCGGTCTAAAGGAGGCGCCAGCTGCCCCATAAGCTTCTCAGAGAAAATTCCATCCTCTTATCCATAGGGTCTTTAACACTGCTCCATCCTCCACGGCAGAGTAGTTCTTCGCGCTAAACGCGACACGGCTGCATTCACTCTCGGGGGAGCATCCAATTCTTAGCCTCAATCATTCAGAAAAGGATATTTCTTTAAGAATTTACGGTTAATGTGAATTTCTTGTCAGTTTTTTTCCATTCCGCGTCCATGATCTGCTTCATGGAGAAATGTAATGGAAAAGTTACCGATTTTTTCTTATTTAAGGTGAATAGCTTATCTGCCATTGATGATTTAGGGGTCTCTACTGACAGGGAAAGAGAATTCCTGACTGCCTTAACCAATGGTTCAATTATAGATACATCAAAGTTTGTTTCTATTTCCCCCTCCTCATCTTCGGAAAAAAACGATTGTTCCTCCAATGTCTCTTCCTCAGAGCACTCCCAGTCCGATTCCATAGATCTGGCTTCCTGGTATCTGGCTCTTTTTCTTGGCTCCGCGTTTTCCATGCCTTTTGTGACTGCCTGTTGGATACATTTCATCAGC
Organism: Hymenochirus boettgeri; assembly: GCA_019447015.1. Lineage (NCBI taxonomy): Eukaryota > Metazoa > Chordata > Amphibia > Anura > Pipidae > Hymenochirus > Hymenochirus boettgeri. Next base: position 327,594,055 of record CM033469.1, read on the forward strand.
ATGTCAAACGACTTTTCAGATGTGGACGGCTTATCCACGGCCTCTTCAATGTCTACCACTTTCACCGTCTCTGCTTGCGTCTTAGACGAAGTCTCTTGAGATGAGAGGCTGAAAGAGAAATAATTGGTATAAGCCCCTTCATTTATTAAAAGGTTCCCACTCTTTACTACTTACCCCCAGCTCACCTAGATCCATTGGGGTGACTTCTGGTGGTGCTACCAGTTTCCATACTGGAGGACATCAACCAGAGCTGAAAAACAAGCAGAGAAATAAGCATGCCTGAAAACCCATCCTTGTACCCACATAGGAGTGGTACTGACCTTGGAACAGTCAAGACAAGCCTAGCAAAGTGGCAGGATAACAGCACTCTGAACACCAAACTGATCCAGCGAGGAGGAGACTCGCGCCAAACTGCAGGGCTTTAAACCTACCTCGCCACACCCCCCATCAAGGAAGCACCAATCAGCTACTGCTGCCCTGACGCGATCGGCCGGCAACCTAGCCCCTCTTCCCGGCCGCCTGACCAATCAGCTCGCGAGAGGAGGAAAGCCGCATCCTACTTCCGGCGCACGTATGACATCACGCCCAATGCGTCCGCCATCTTACCAGGGGAACCGCGTGCATCAAGCACGGACAGCCCCTGACCGCCGGGTCACCACGGGCCTCCATTCCCCACAGGCACTCCTTGCCAGGAGGCGACACGGGGGAGCATCAGATACGGGAAGAGTGGGAGAGACCCGATCTGGAAACTACAAGCCGCGCTGGCCGGTGAGCTGAAAGAAACACCTCCTGTAGCGTCCATGGGCAAGAAGAAAAAAAGACAAGGTATGTTTGAGGGAGGGTACCTTTATACCTTTGTTCTTTTAACTTCCTGTCCAGGGACCTACGGGGGGTTAACCCATTTTGGGGACTCTGCTGACATGGTGACCTGGGGAAAGCCTCTTCCTCATTTTATTAAAAAGCCAGAGGGCTGGGGGGGGGGGGGGGAGTGAAAAAGCTGCTATATATGATGCAGTGTGCAAGTATGAGAAATGCAAAAGTTTGCTCATCATAATTGAAGTAAAAAAAGGTTAGGACCTCCAGACGGGGTTACCTTGACGTGGTTGGAAGGCTTTCATTCATGTGATCACAGCAAGTATGCTAAAACCCCCTTTGTTTATAAAGTATGCCATGTGCAGATAATATGATATTGTATGGGCCTAGGAATGTGCCTTGATTAACTTTTCTATGTTTGGCCAGGACAGAGTAAATATTTTATAGACTGGGTGATCCCACCGCCCACAGGATTTTGCATCTCAAGGTTATAGGAACTCCCTAGCAAAAGCACATATTTTCTCATTTCCACAGGCTAGGTCCTCGTCGAGGGAGCAGGACTGTAGATTATGTGAATTTCAGGGTTAAACTATGGCAAAAAAGGGACGGGTACTGTTAATGGAAAGAAAAAAAGGAAAGGGGCTATGAGGGATGTATAATCACTTTTCAAATGTACAGTAGTCACACACCTACAACTGTAAAATCATCATACAAACTAACTACAATTGCGTAACACGGCCTGCCTTGGAAAGCATTTTAATTATAGCAATAGGTCTTAGTTGGGACCTCATATACATTGCTGCAGTAGATAGATTTTACAATCAGATTGTATGGTGCAAGGATGCAACACTTTACATTATTACTTTCCATTCAGTTGTACTCTTCTGCTCCCTCTTTAATGTGCTCAGCCCCATTCAAGTACTTGATGATCTTCCTCATTTTCCTAAAATTCAAAGCCCAAGAGACGAAAGTCCACTTTGGAAGACAATCGTCATATGGCTACTTTGTAGACATCATGTTTTGATCAACTGGTTGGATCCAAACAAACTGCCATACATGTGAGATTCTCGGACAGAGCAGCCATTCGTTAATTGTGCACCTTAGTATAGTCCATGACTACACAGGGTCATTATCACTGCAAATCTTGATTAGAACTATCTGTGGACTGATTAGTACTGTAGATAATCTATGAACTTGCCCTAATGAACACTTTGCAATCCAAAGGAAACAAATCTTAATAAACTTTAATTAAAAGTGCCAATATCTGTCAACATACCAACCACAGTAGCTCCTCTTTCTGCAAATGCTAAAGCATACGTCCTTCCTAATCCTAAAATAAAAAGAACAGAAGTTAATTATGAACATGGTAATACCAAAAATCTATTATCATCCTTCGTTCCCCCCACAACCTTCTGCTTAAAGGGTAACTGTGGTCTCAAATTCTTCCAAACTAGTAGAATTATATGAAAGCTTCCATGTACCTTCAAAACAAACCCAAATCACATCTCTAGATAAAAATTGTGAGAAGTTATGCTGGAAAGGTTCTGCAATGTAACTTCCTGGTTGAACGCTCCTGTTTTCAGCCATGTGACCTAGCTTTTGCCTGATTATTCACCTGAAGAAGGGGGTACTTTACTCCCCCAAAACGTTGTGATTTTGTGTGGTCCACAATAAATATATGATTTTTTGGAGTGCGATCCTCTGCTTCTTGAGTTCTCTGCCTGCATTAATAGGCTCCCCTTTCAACTGTCATTTTTCCCCAGGTAATTCCTTATTTCCCCATCATTAAGTCTAAATGAGCATGCTTCTCCCCCGGGACGGACAGCAGGGCAGAGGTCAGGTGATGTCACTCAACCTACTGGAAGCAGGAAGTTTGAACATCACCCTAATGTAATTTCTCACAGGCTCCAGCCAGAGATTTGATTGCTGGCTCAGTGTAAAGGAAATACTGCAGGCTTTCATTAAACCCTCACTTTTTTTGAGACCACAGTTGCCCTTTAACTTCCGGGACGAAGAAGGCGTCGGGGGAACGAAGGCTGGTAAGTGATTTGGGGACATCTTTGGAAGCTTTAAACCTTGCTTGCAACATACTAAAAAATCTTTGGGGGGGGGGTGGACATACCCTTTAAGGGCCGGGTTAATCCAATAAGTTAAATGCATGGAAACAGGTCTATATGAGCAAGCCCTAAAATACTATATAATTTCATGTACCAGAACATTGTGTATAAATACGTGAAACGTTGTTCTTTGACTCTAAAAAAAAGGTATACATTTTTTTTTAATTGTCTTCTAGATCGAAGACAGTTTCTACTGTCCTTGTAATCCTGTGAGATGATCCTATAGCAAACAATCCCAGGAGCTTTATAAAAATATTATTAAAATTATTATATGCCAATGCAAGCATCTGTTTTCCAATGTTAACACCCTAGCTGTATATATAGATTTATAGTCAAGCTCCCTTGCTCCCCTTATTAAATAATTTGCTTTTTTGTAAACCCTTTCCAGGTCAATAGTCCTTTTTATCAGAATTACAACCCTGCACTGCATATCCTTGATGAGGAGAAAAGTGCTAATAATAATGCATTGTTGTGGCATGAAATTACAGTTATAATTGCCTTATCTGAAAGTGTTTCATAACCGAGAAACTAAATCTCAAAAGGTATACGGCACATTGAACTTTATGATTGTTATCAGAGTCAGCGGCATTGCATTTCAAATGGCATGAACCATAGCAAGGTACTATGTTGCACAAGCTTTGCAGGTAAAGGTCTCTCAGATTTTCCACACTTTGCAGCTGATCCCAGAAACTCTTAAACTATAAACCTGATAAATTACCTTTTCTGTGATAAATAAATAAAAATATAAAATCAGTATAAGAATATTGAATAAAAAAAAAAAAACAGACCTTTTAGGAAATTCCTGTATTGCAGAAGCATTGTATGAAGGCAGGTACCAACGTATGAGCTCTAATGTAATTTCATCTAAATAAAACTTGTTCTTCTGCACCACTGATCTACATTATTTAAATATCTAAGATTAGATATTACATTAGAAAGTTACAAAACCTGAGCTACAGCAAAAATGTAAAAAAAAATCTAGTAATGTCTGTAGAGACCCTCAATACATGACTGCCATCAATATTTTTCAGCAGACTGCGTGGATTATTAAGTTATTTGCATTGACATGCATACATACTGACAACCATAATGCTGATGGCAGTAGGTTTTTTGACTCATATACTAGTCAAAATCAGGATGTGATTTGCCTAATACCACACAGTGTATGGGCACTGTGTAAGGAAAGTGGTACTGCTAGTGAAAATCCACCAAATTATAGGAACTATTAGCATCCAAGCTGTTTTTATGTAGAAATTTAAATTTAAAGGCCAACTGCGGTCTCTCATAGTTTTCAAAAAGCCTAGAATTAAGTCTTAAGCTTCTTTGGATATTAAGTTATAGGCTTGTAAGGTACAATATATATAAAGATGTGATAGTATACATCCATTATAAAGTGCAGCTAATGACGAATTTAATATAGTACACATAAAAGATATTTGTATAGGCTTGGAAGGTTACAGTTCCTTGTCTGCCACATGACGTGTTGTGTAAGAAGCCGACCTTCTCAAGCCATCAAGTCTCTTAAGGTCTAAGAAAGTGACCTACATGTTACCATATGTTTTTTGCACGAGACCAAAGTTTTTTTCTGCACAGTATTGAGAGGCTCTGGAATTTCACACAGTTGGATATATGAATCATATACAACATCACCCGGGCAATCTAATCTTTAAAGTGAGTGCACACGATTGTTTTATGTATGGACACGTAAGCAAGCCATACATGGGCAGATGTTCTTCCGATCAGATTTCTGATCGAGTGCAAAGATTGGGGAAAAGCTGAACCCCCACCTTGCCGACCTTCGTTATCTGATAAATCCCTGGACAATGGTGATTGTAAAGTGCCAGACTTTCATATGCACACATATATATCACATTGAGTAAACAGACAAATATTTGTATTTACAAATCTAAGTAAGCAACAGTCAGCAAGGTTGCAGAAGCACTAGCATGTAAACTGTGCAATGCCAAGTACAAACAAGACTCTAAAGGTAGGGCTTTCTGTCTTCCCGTGTCCCCTAGTCAATGGCCGTTTAAAAATCAGTAGGAGCATTAACCTTTGCTGACATCCATTCAGGGCCCTTGACTACATTCCCACTCAGTTTAGTGAAGGATTACAGCCTGGGGATTTAGTTTCCAATGTATTTAACTGGAATGTCCTATACACTGGAGGAGAGACCATCTGACTGCACCTGGGTCTCTGTATTAAACCCTGGCAATGTTTAGAAACTACAACTCCCAGCATGCCTTAGGTGCGCTGCTGCGAGTTGCAGTTCTGATATTTCTCAATAATAAGGTGCAGGGTAAAGGACTTACCTCCCTCCAGCTCCTGTCACCAAAACAACCCGGCATCGAAGCGCAACACATGCGGGTCCATACACCTGCAGCCACTCTCCTGCACTGACAGATAATGAACAATGTACTGCAATAAATTGGGAGGCGGGACAATGCGTTCCAATCCTCGCTCTGGAAACGGAGAAGGAACTTTCCCCTGGTTATTTCTATTGGGACTTTCACGTGCAGAGGTCGGTTACGCCCTGTAGAGAGGTGACCACGGGACCATTGGTTGATTGGTTAAGGTTGTGTTCCCTTGAGTAGTTCTGTACTATCACCTGATAGTAGGATTCTGTCTACATACAATTCGCTTTATAAACCAGTCCAGTGTACACGGGGGTGTGTATGTTATTTGTCCATGTTGTTTACACCAGTGTAAACCTTACACACAACTTAAAGGGTTTAGGGTGTGGGTCTGTGTTTAGATGTGGGACTAAGGGCGCCATGGCTCTGGGCTTACAGGCTCCTGAGGTGTAAATCCAGCCCTCCGCCGAAAACAATTCAATATCGCGTTTGCGAGTGGAATTTATCCACTGCATGATTTTCGGGCCTTAAATAGCCAACATTAAAATCATGAACTAAAGGTAGCACAAACACATATTGGGGTCTTTTACATCCAACACTAATAAGTATGGAATATGAAGTTGCGTAAAACCGGTTAGTGCGACTTTAACTTCATTTAATTGCCAGTGCTGCTGGGTAAATCACCCTGTTTAACATTGTGCTAACTGATTTACAATCGTTAGCACGACTTTGAGCCTAAAGGGTATGTCCACCCTTAAAAATATTTTTTGATATATCATTCCCCCTGTCCCAGCCCAACCGCTCTAATTTTATTCTTAGAAAGTGCCCCAAACTCTACTTACTCCCCTCTTTCCTTGCCGCGCTGAGGCCCTCTGCTTGCGGAGAAGTGCAAGCAGGGGCGGGACCGGCAGTCTGTGATTGGCTGAGCGGCAGCCAATCACGGAGCGGCTGCCGGGAGTTCTTTGCAGCGGGGGAAAGAGGGAAGGTAAGTAGAGTTTGGGGCACTTTCTAGAATATAAATAGAGCGGTAGGGGGGACAGGGGGAATCATATAACTTAAAGGGATTTACACTAGGGGGAGGGAATCCTGAGAGGGAGGGGAGAAGGGCTGCAGTAAGCATGCCAAACTTCTCCCGGAGGCAGGTAGGAGGCAGAGTCCTATATGGTCTGCTATCCTCCTGGTGGGCAGTTTGGGAGTTTGGGGGGGACTACAGGAGAACCGATGGAGCTGGGATGTAAGGTAAGGATAAACTACACTACACAATGGGGCCAGTAGTGGGAGGATTATAGTTTTGGGGGTGGACATGCCCTTTAAGGAAGAGACACATATGCAGCTGTCAAACGCCTATTTACCCAGAGCCGCTTTCGCTCCAGGCAAATCTGCCTTCATCGATTTAATATCGCTTAGCCCATGAGATAAATCCTAAAGAGATTTACCCGCAGAGTGATTTTAATCACTTTTAATCATGCTGTAAGGGCACGGCCACAATGCAACGCAATCGCATCGATTTCATGTGCGTTTTGTTGCATTTGCGCATGTGTTTTCTTTAATAGGTATAGGAAAAAGCATGTGATTGTGATTAAAATGCGGAACGCAAATCACAATCGCAACGCACCCGAAAACACGCGTTTTCGGTGCGTTGCCGCCTTTTCAATGGTTTTTAAAAACGCATGTGCAACGCAAGCGCAGAAAAATCACAGCAGTGTGGCCTAGCCCTTAGCGCAAACACGATATTAAATCGCAAGCACTGGTTGCGCGGTTGTTTTTGCGTAGCCCACGCATCTAGTGCTAATATAGAGTTAAAGTCGTGCTAACTGATAAAAAAAACAGTTAGCGTGACTTTAATTCCATATTATTGCCCAGCATTAATGGACCAATTCTGTGTATCAAAGTAAAGTACTGGATGAGTGGCAACAAACTTAAAATAGAGAATTTTTTTTCCCTAAATATAAGTGGATCAGAAATTAGTAGGTCAATGCTATGCATGTTTGCAAGGATCAAATAGGTTCACGGCCATATGTATTTGACTAAGAGTTCCATTCACTAAAGGTCAATATAGCATGACAAATTGGAAACAAGCATCATTTCATATTGTTCAGTTTATTATGCTCCAGAGCCTCTCAATAAAAGTATTAAGAAATCTATAAAAAGCACTTTATTTGCATCACACAAATACAAGGAGAATGGAATGTGTAGGTGCTGCACATAGAGGATACTGACACAAAATGAATGAAACAAGTTCTAATCAATAGGGACATAGCAAGAGACTAACTGACAGTCTGGGCATTTAATACTAAAAAAATATTTCGATTACAAGGGGATTTTGGGAAATTCACTCAGAACATAACATTTATATAGCCAGAAACACAGGTTCGCTGATGAATCTGTAAAGATTAAAATGCAAAACGCAAAGGAGCACCTCACAAGCCATCACCAAGTGGATTATACCTTACACGATTTAAAGGGGCCCACCATAGCAGAGATGAGCAACTTCAACAATGCTAATGGATTGTTTTGCAATGTTTTTAAGTGCTTTTTATTGGTTTAATTATTCTAATAAAGTTTGTGGCAACCTATCCTGTGTGGCAGAGGGTTTTTTGGGGCTACACAAACCAAGCAAGCATCAGAACAGCACAAAAGCCTGGAATATCCTAGTGGTAGATAGCCATAAGTGATGTTTTAAGATTTAATACATACAGTGTCATTTTAAACCTATTTTATACTGTGTTTGATAGACAGCATCTATTTTAACTGAATATGAAATAAAGTTTGTACTTTTTAATAGACGTACCGTGATGCTGTAGCTTTTCTACTTGTTGGAGATATTGGTACTGTGTGTACCCAGCTTGAGTCTGCTCAGCATGGAAGGTGTGCTCCAGTCAAACAATTTGTTGGCCAAGAAGAATGTTTTAACTAGCCCAAAATGACAATAAATTTCAAAATGAAGAAAAGTGCAGCAGGAACGGGAAACAATAATTTCTATTTCAATATTGCTAAAATAGGTACCAAGGGACAATTCACAGAATATCATCTAAAACACATGGTAATGTCTTGTTGATTTAGTGGTTTTTTTTTTAAATTAGAGTTGGTATTGAAGACCAGCCAAACACCAAAATACATTGAACACAAAAATGTTTTTTTTGTGTGGTGGGTCAGTTTTATATTGATATGGATCCTATGGCTTCTACTCTTCAAAATCCTCTATGTTTATATGGTGACTTGGAGCAGAGGGAAGCAACGGCAGGGGGGGTCGGGAGCCAAGAGGGCCCAGAAAACCACTGTGGATGGATAGGGCCCAATCTATGTTGCAGGAAGACCCAGTGATTCCTAGTTATGCCACGTGTTGACTAATTCGGATAGATCCTGTTCCAACAATTTAACCTCCAGGGCATTCCCAATACTAGACTTTCTGGAATGACCAGTTTAAATGACCAGCAATATACAAAACTTTTTTTCTTCAGTTTTAATTACACAACTTTTGTAAAAAAAAAGTACATGAAATATTAAGGTCCTGCTCTGGTCCAGCCCTACCTTCTTAACTGGGCAGATAGGCCAATTTATAATACTGCAAGAGGCATATTGTCCCATAGGCCGTCTAGACTAAGGGAGTGCAGTACTGGAGCAACTGGAGCAATACATTGTAAGTCAATTTAATAGATATTGACGTGTCACCCAGGATGAGGAACTACAAGAGGATCCAGGAGCCCAAATCACACAAAAAGCCTAGCGCCCGTAACCCCTCCCCTCCAAAGGTCACACCCTCAAACCACATCCATTTTGTACTTCCAATCATCATTCCCTCGGCCTCTGCCTCTTCTGTTCTTCCGAGAACATAAGACCAGAAGGGACGGACTGCAGCTGCATTTGTCATTGGCTTAAGTCAAATATTAAAACTAAAATTTAACCCCATACTGGCCTCACTGTGCAGTCTTCAAAAATCATTACCTTACATTCTGCTCTTATGCTTCTCTGCAGTGCCTTTTCAAAGTCCAGGAAAGTGAAAAGTCCAATCGTCAGGAGTCATTAGGTCTTTCTGCTTCCCTAACACTCAACAAGGTTTGTTGACATGCGCAGGGGAGCCCTCCCTCTGCCCTCCCTCCCTCTGGTCCCACCTCTCTGCTACATCCCCTAGCTTGACTTTTTACTATTAGTAGTCTATTTCACCACAACCCTAACCCCCGAGTTATATTGGAGAAAAGTCACTGCAAAGTTACTTACACTTAAAAGCCAGCAGCCGCATTTGTGATTGGCTGCCTGCTAGCCAATCACAGCGCAGCTGCTGGTCCCACCTCTCTCTCTGCTCTTTCTGGCTTAGGGAGAACAGAGATCAGAGCGATGGGCGATCGAGGTCTGTAAGTAACTTTGCAGTGGTTATTTTCCAAATAATGGGGGTGGGATATACTACAGATTATAAAAATGTATTTTAGGGGTGGAGATACCCTTAACTGTACCACAGGAGGTGATAGATGCATTATAAAAACTGACATGTGCAAATAAATTGCTATCAGTGGCAAAGGTGAAGAGATTAACCACAGCAGCCCCAGCAACCATTGGCCCCCCAGACACATGCCTACTGTTCCGAATGGTAAATCTAGGCCTGCCTACAGGGTAATTTACAAGAGCCACAGTGCATTTCTCATCTTAATCTATAAATAAATTGTGTAAATGCACTTACTCTGAGTGTTGCATGCCTTCAATCCAGTACTAGTTTTGCTCAGTAAACCCCTTCGTCTTTTAACCACTCCTCCTTCCACTGATTAAACTGTTTATTGTGAGGGCAAGCTTGCTCAGTAATCGCAGTGCCAGCACTGGGAGAGAGAATTTCTCACCACCAAATGTCAAAGTGCACACAGCATATCAGCTGTCAAACCTCTTGCTACAGCAAAACTGCTCACATCAGAAGAGTTTACGATAATATAGCAGTTGATTTGAATGACAGCTGAAATGCGAGAGTCTCAGATTGGATTTCTAAAGAAAATAGGAGGACAGATCAAATGGTACAGATTTGGTTGGGAAGAATTTAATTTCCAGTAATGATCAATTAATTTTTTTTTTTTTTTTAGTAAGATGCCCTGTAAAGGATATGTCCACTCAAACATTAAAATGCTTGATTAATTTCTTCTATATAGAGGGGTAAGACAGAACAGTCTACCTACCGTTTTTACTTTGCCACGCAGAAGCGCATTAGTTCATGAATTTTGCCACTATTACTCTGCTGACAGGTTATCCTAGCGGACAACCCGACAGATCTCCATTCTTTACTTTCTGCACACATGCACATATAGAAGTCATGGAAATTGGCTCTGCTACACTAGTAAATAAGAAAGGGAGGTATAATTCAGTGGCATGTTTAGGGGGGGTTTACCGGTGCCGGAAATAGAAAATCTCCTTGGAGAACAGCTGCAAAACAGCATATTTTAATCAATACCAGTGCCAGTTGCGTAACCCTGCCATGTTGTGGCACGTACCTCTTACTGTAGAGCTTCTCTCTGGGTGCAGTAACTACGAGGGGCTTGTATTAATCCGTTAATTGTCCTTTAAATGGAGTAAATGGATTTTTATTAACCTTTAGCCTTTCTCTTGTTCACATATCCCAGGCTTTCTACCCACACAGTATCAGAACTTCAATATCCCTTACGTAGGGGTGCAGGGAAATGAAACCCTCCTAGAGCAATGTTGGATTGGCGGTGTGTTTTTGACTGACCTGAAAAAATACTAAGGAAGAATTCTGTGTGACACTAAAACTGAGAAGAAGATAAACAGAAGTTTACCAAACCACACTTATTCATGAGGTTAAACGACAACTAGAGTGTAGCAAGACAGAGGAAACCAAAATGTATGTGCATTACTTCGCAAAAAGATTTGTTTTTACTGTCAAGTCCTTTGGTCTAAAATTGCACGTTGGTTACACCTGAGAAGTGTATATAAAGTTCCCTAAAGGTGGTGCACATATTTATTATCATAGAAAGTTTTCTGGTGAGGGCTGGAGAGTTTGGACCTTAGTATGTCTGGCCATGTATAAATGTGTGAACAGACATTTTTATATACACAGGTAAAATCTACCATTAGTACAGACAAAACAGGTAAATAACAGCACAATATATGGCTTTATTTTAAAATGCACATCAATAAATTTCAGGAATGTACTTACCCATATTTAATAACTAACACAGTATTTATAATTGGTAACCAACACAGACTAGATTGATTTACCCCAGCATTTCAAATATGTCCCAGTGTTCTTCACAAGGTTGAATTTGTTTCATTTAGTTTAGGTGTTATGTTTTAAATGCAGTGTGTGAACCCTATGGAATAACAGACCACTTGAATTAATTTCTCCAATATAGCTGAGATCATTCCTCTAGCATGGCTGGGTGTTCATTCCTGCTCCTAGTATGGCTTGATGGTCAAGAATTTGTGTACAAGAACATGCTGATGTGACTGTGAGATCACATTAGCATGAGGGTATACTTCTCTTAGAAGAAATAATCTTCATAAATATTTTCCTGTAGTTACAGATACAGGCAAACAGGAGGAATTTAAAATTAATCCATCTATAAACTATAATAGTGCAAACATAGTTATAAAGGGTCAACAGAGGTCAAAATGCCATTATATTTGCTTATCTATGTAAGAATTCCTCATTTTGGGTACCCCATAAATTATACCCTCTATCCTTATCCACTTTACATAAAAGCCCACTGGCCTCACCTTGGTTTAATTTCTATAAGCTGCTGCACCTACCTTAACTTTCCCTTGCCAGACCAATCTGCTCCAGCCCTTAGTCTGTTAGCGACAAAGCCAATGAGAAGATTGAATTGGCAAGAAGCATGTTTTTCTATTGGTCTCATTGTGGACAGATAAGGAATGGAAGTGGCCTATAAAGCGAGAGAAAGTTAGGATTGTATGTAACAGCTGATCTAGACAATACCAATGGGTGAGGATCTAGTGGTTTAGGTCCTGCACCACAATCCTTTAAAGGAAAGAAAAGGGGAGTAGCAGAGGAAGTATAGTTGTCCTTTAAAGTATGCATGAGTATCCGTTTGTACCTTGAATGACCATAAGGTGCAGTGCAGCTTGTTGAATTTGCTTCTACCTAATAGTAATAAAGTAGGCTTACACTTGCCCAATCTAATCTGTGCGTCACAAATGACCAGTTCATTAATACAATGTGGTACAATTTACTTGAGGCCTTGTGAAAATACACTTTAAAGTGCAATTCATGACAAAAAATTTTACAAATCTAATTCAAATGGATAATTTATATTAGATTATGTTATAAACTGGAACATTTTTCACATTGTTTGCAAAGTGCATAATTTTTAATGTTACAAAGACCACATTTACCCTTTAACTGCAAGGGTAGGGCCATTTAAGAGGCACACTTTTAACATGCTATTTATGTCGCACACACTTAGTTTAACATTAGTTTTCCTTAAAATAGTTTTTTTTTTAACTATATCGGTTGTATTCAATTAGATCAACTGGACTTGAAGTTTAGTTCTTGAAGACCTTTCGCTAGTCATCCGACTGGCTTTCTCAATTCAGAATGACTTGTACAAGAATCTGTGGAATTAGTACCATGGAAAATCCCCAATTAGCATATACACAGCCAGGTGTTAAGGCTCCTGGTGGTCAGTTTTTGGACTTTGGGGGACATTACAGAAGAACCATTTGGAGGCAGGGATGTAAGGTAGGATTTTATACACTATACAGTGGGGCCAGTAGTGGGTTAAATTATGTTTTGGGGGTGGACATTCCTTTAATTTTCAATAATTAGAAATAAAAAATAAAGCCTGTAAAATGTAAGCGTGTCTACATCTGGCTCTAGAAAACCTTAGAGGCAGTTTTGACATGGGCGTGGGTGGTGAAAGCGTCGCTCAGGGCGTGTTTTGAAGGTAAAGAGTAGACAGCAACATTTTTTTATTGCACAACTCTAAAGTGAGTAATACCACAGTTCTCCTTTAAAAGAAAAAATAGCAGAATACTTTTGGGCACTGCTAATACGTAAATGCATTTACAACATATTTAACATTGCAAAACATAATTCATTTTTGAAAAATGTCTGGGTTATTGCTTAGTTAAAATTTGTTTCATTTTGTAGGAATTATTATCTACAGTAGAACTGCTTTTTAGAAAACTTACAATTTTGCCAATTAAAAAAAAATGAATAAAAACTTTTTTTGTTTGAAATAAGCAGATCAGGGGCACATGGTTAGAATTGAAGCCTTATTCTGCAGCCTGCATATGTAAACCATGCACACCTATGCACTAGAATGAATAGAACATTCTCAAATATTTTTCCCAAAACTTCTCTTTGCATATTGATTTGCAAATTTACAATGATTGCATTTTAATGACAGAACTGATGTGAGCAGGATTCCCTATACTTGGCTAATGTACCACTTTAATACTTGAATGTACTAATACAATCACTTCAAAGTTTCAAACAGATTAACATCACCCCCTTCAGATCCTCCAAAGCTGTTTTTCTTTACAGAACACAAGCAATTTCATACTAATTACCTACACATTACAACCTTGTTCTACTGGTCCAAACATTTTGGACCAGTGTGGCTAAACTGGTGCTAAATATCATGGTTATACTTGATCACATAAACAGCAGAAGATTCTCATTAAAATACAGCCTTTATTTTCCACCATCCTCAAAAATTCAGCGCACATGGCGTAAGTTAGTTATATGATCGAGTGCGAGTGTGAGCGTTAAGAAAAAACGTAACCGTTGCACTGCATTGTGACAGTGAAATTTTCCCCCTGTATTAAAATGATAAGTTTTGCAAAGAAAACTTTACTTATCTCCCCACTATAGATTCACAGGGGTTCTGATGCCCCAGCACACGAGTAATGATTTTATATAATATCACAATAAGGATAAGGGCATAATGCATTATGTACAATGATATTCAGTAATATTGTAGCAGTGGTGGATGGCAAGAGTAGATTGGTCGCATGTCCACCCAACTGTACTTTTATACATTAAACAATGCCCCTCCCCTAAGATCGACATACTTACCTTGGTGTCTGGCTTTCCTTAACACAGATATTCAGCACCAACTCTGCCAGTCCCACTTTTGCATCCCCAATCCTTCCGGTAGCAGCTGTCAGTTATTGGTGACATCAAAGCCATGACATAAGGAGCTACCTGAGCCACCTCATCTGTGGCTGCGCAAGCTCATAAATCTGTCAGAGGAGATGTAAACGTTCAGAAGATGGACCAGTGGAGTTGGTGCTAAATATCGTGTTAAGGAACGCGGAGAAAAAATCATTGAGAACCCAAGGACCTAGCAGTTCTTCAATCTGTACTTTAATGGAAGGGAGGGAGGGGCTAAGTGAGTGGGAATAGGGTTGGGTTAATTAGTAAGTATAGTATTTGATGGTGAATAACTGACATACGTCCATCCATCCAACCACATCTAGCAATATCTCATTTCCTGCCTAACTGTTGATCCAGAGGAAGGCAAAAAAACCCCACCAAATTTATGAAGGGGGAAAAAATTCCTTCCTGATCCAAGTGGCAATCGGAAATTTCCCTGGATAATCTACTTTATGTATCATACCAGTACTTGCAACATTCCTTGTTTGCAGAAACTCATCCAGCTTTTTTTGAAACTCACCATGAACCTGCCATTACACCGTACCACTGAAGACAGTTCCATAGCCTTACCGTTCCACAGTGAAAAACCCTTTCCGAGCTTGAAGCCTAAACCTTTTTTCTTCAAGTCTTAAGGGATGTCCTCGTGTCCTTTGACATTCTCTTGGGAACAATGCCCCAGATAGTTTATTGTATGGCCGTTAATGTTATTTATACACATTAATCATATCCCCAATCAAGCGCCTTTTCTCAGCGTACATAATTGTAACTTTTCCAGTCTCTCTTCATATTCAAGCTCCCCCAATCCCCTATTGAATTTTAGTGCCCTTCTCTGAACCTTTCCATTTCAAAGATGTCCTTTTTGTACCAGGATTCAAAATTGCACTGCATATTCCAATGAGGCCTACCAATAGCTTTGTAAAGAGGGAGAATTACATTTTCCTCCCTTGAATCCATACCTCGCTTTATACAAGACATACCATCTGCTCTGGCTGTTGCCGCCTGGCACTGCTTGCTACTTTAGTTTGTTATCCACCAAAACTCCAAGATCCCTTTCCAACAGGGATTCACTTAACACAGAGCCATTTATAGTATAGTAGCACAAGTATTTTTAAGTCCAAAATGCATCACCTTACATTTATCAACATTGAATTTCATCTGCCACTTAGCAGCCCAATGGGATAATCTAATCTAGATCCCCTTGCAACGATGCACATCCTCTGAAGTTTTAATGGGTCGACAAAGTTTGTGTCGTCAGCAAACACAGAAACCTTGCTGACAATACCCACTTCCAAATCATTAATAAATAGATTAAATAGAAGCGGCCACACAGAACCCTGTGGCACCCCACTTAGCACTTTAGTCCATAATGATGAAGCCCCATTACCAACTACTCTCTGATATCCGTATTCTTTAACCAATTTTCTATCCATGTACAAATGTGACTCCCCAGACCAACAGACCTTAGCTTATTCATTAGTCGCCTATGGGGGACTGTATCAAAGCCTTGCAAAATCAAGTAAACTACATCTACTGTGCTGTTATACCAGGTACTAAATTTTCTACTTACTTCCCTCATAAAAGCCAAGCAGTAAGTTTGACAAGATCTATTCCTCCTAAATCCATGCTGGTTACTACTTATAATGTCAGTCCTTGAAACATACTCAGAGAACATGATCCCTATTAAACTTTCCAGGATCTTCCCCCACTGAAGTTAAACTTACAGGCCTGTAATTACCCGCGCTGTTGAACGACTACCCTTTTTGAATATTGGAATACATCAGCCTTTTTTCCAATCCAGAGGCACACCACCGGATTATGATGGTGATGATTCAGCAAAAGATAGATTTTTTAACAATGGCCTAGATGAGTTAAATTGAAACTTAGCTCTCCTAAGACCATAGGTTAGATTTTAATGATGTTCCGGAGATTCTAAGTAACCTTATTAGTTTATGTACCATATCTCGTTAAACCAATGAATTGAACTGTAACCTTTTTGTACATACTCTATGTATTCTGTACTTGATTCTAAGTGTATACAGAGAAAAGAAAATTATTCAAGACTTTGCTTTATCGCCCATCCTCCTGTAACTAACTTATCCATTAATTAATGGTGCCACATTCTCAGTCCTCATACTTCGTACTATTAATATACTTAAAAAAATGTTTAGGCCTTAGTGATGCTTTCTTCAGCTATCCTAACTTACATTATTAATTTAGCTAGTTTTGATTGCTTTCTTACACTCCTTGTTACAGTTTTTATACTCCCTAAGGCCCTTTCCGTTCCCGCCTCGGCCTAAAGTTTTAAATGCCTTTTCTTCCTTACCATTTGCCTCTTTACATCAGAATTCAGCCACATAGGCGTCGGAATTTATTTTTTTACATTTATTCCCAAGGGTAAAATTTAGATGTGAACTGGCTCTAAAAATCCCTTGACACAGTCCAATTCTTTCAGTACCTTACCTGATAATACATTATCCCAGTTGACATTCTGAAGAGCGCTTTTAACCTGGGAAAATTTGCTTTCCTGAAATTAAATGTCTTTGTTAACCCAGCGCACTTTTCCTTTCGAGAACAAGTCCAAATGCCACTATTTCATGGTCACTATCCCTAAGCTCCAGTTACCTTATATCATAATGCGCTCACAATGTTAGATATTACCAGATCCAACAGAGCTCCTTTCTAGTAGGAACCTCAACCACGTGAGAGAAAATTATCCTGCAGCAAATTCAGGAACTCATCGCCTTTTTCTGTGATGGGCAGTTCCACCACACCAATCAATGTCAGGGTAATTGAAGTCCCCAATGAGCACACTCCCCAAACTTGCAGCCCTTGCCACCTGCATATGAAGTTGACTCACCTCCTCTCTGCTGCATTTGGCGTTATAGCAGACACCAACAAGAACTTACCACCCTTTCCTGTTGCCTAATTCCACCCATATTGCCCTCCACCTTTATCATCATATCACCAGCTATCTCTTCTTTTAAATTTGGCTTCAATTCTTTTTTAACATATACACATACTCCTCCCCCTTTCCTTTTTTTTTCTGTCCTGCCTAACAAAGCATTCTCTTCTATATTTACAGCCCAGTCGGAGAAACTGTTCAACCACGTTTCTGCTATACCTATTACATCATACTTTTCATCATGCCATCATTTCCAATTCACCCATTTTGTCAGCCAGGCTTCTCGCTTTGAAACATAATTTTAGATTATGATATGGTAATTTATTCGTACACTTTGATACACATTCCTCCCTATCCCCTATGCTAGCCCCACCCCCCTTTCCACCCACCACTGCCTATCTACACCCCTGCTTTCCCCTGGACAATCTATCCAGTGAGACTGCTAATACCCTCCCCCCCAAACCTAGTTTAAATCTCCTCAACCCTCTAGCCATCTCTCCCCTAAAAACAAGCTGCACCACCATCAGTGAGGTGCAACCATCCCTACTAAAGAGCCTGTGCCGACAGCAAGTCTGCCCAGTTCTCAATAACCCAAACCCTTCTTCCTTACACTCCACTTTCTTAGCCACGCATTAATGCTCCTAAGCTCCCGCTGTCCCCTGGCTTAGCACGTGGCTGGGGTAGTATTTCTGAAAACACTACCTGGAGGTCCTTGCTTTATCTTGGCCCCTAGTTCTCGGAAATCATGTTTAAGGACCTCACCTCCACCTCTAACTTTGTCATTGGCACCAATGTGAACCAAGACCGCCGGGTCACACCGCGCCCCACCCAATAATCGTCTACACGATCCACCACATGCCGAACCCTAGCACCAGGCAGGCAACACACAGTTCGGCATGTAGGGTTCCTGGCGGCAGATTACCCTATTTACCTTCCTTATAATGGAGTCCCCTACCACTACAACCTGCCTTGCATTTGGCCTCCCTTCTTTCCTCCTCTTGTATCAGAGATGGCAGTCCCCTGGTGTGCTCAAGGGACTATCCCCCTCCTACACGCTAATTCCGAGGTGTCCTCCTCCACTTCATTACCTAAGGCGGCAAATCTGTTGGGATGGACAATCTGGGAGAAGCAACCCCCTACTCTTCCGTCCCCCACTTCCCCTAGTAACCCTAACAAAACTACCTCCTTCCTCATCCTTTCTTGTCCCTCTTCATCCACCCACCTCTATACTGGCCCCAGCCAGTGCTGCTGACCCCCCAGTTTCTGCCAATCCCCGCAATGCTGCAAGCTGCCCCTTAACTCTCACCTCGGCTTCCCAAACTGGCACCCACTCACACCTGCACCAGACATAGGTTCCGAACGTCTGCTCCAGGTTCCTATCCATGTGGCACGATGCACATTGCATGGTACTGGACAAAAATCTGTCCCTTCTAATACACCACACCAACACAGTGACGCACAAACAACCTTGTTTAATTGTCCTTCTTGTCATCATGTCCTTCTTTTTTTAGTGTTGAATCAAGGTCCTAAAGAGAAAGGCCACTCACAAGTTCGTTACACTCAGCACACCCCTTAACTGGAAGAAGAAAGATTAGTCTGCTTACTGCACACTCAATCCTGCCCACAGTTTTTTAACAGTACAAACATCATTATTTCAAACTGTCAAAAATCCTTATTTTCAAACTTTCACACACACCATACAACCATCAAATGATTAAGTGTCCTTCTTGTTTTTTATGTCCTTGAGATCAAGGTCCTTAAGAGAAATGGCCACTCACAAGTTCGTTACACTCACAGGAAACTTCCTTTGTTAGGTCCGAAACCACAGGGCCCCAACACTGTGAATCCTAGTTAAACTAATGGCCCCAACCCCCACACCAATTAGTGCAAGAGCAAAAGAGAGAAAAAAAAACCCCAAACACTTATTACCCTTTCGCAGCCTGTTGTGATTACAAACAGGACAATACTAGAATATCTAGAAGTCGCACACCCACTTTTAACTTGAAGAAGAAAGACTAGTTGCTTCTGCACACCAACTCCTGCACAGTTTATAACAGTTACACAACAATCTTATTTCAAACTGTTCAAACAATCCTTATTTCAAAACTTTCACACACCAACACCATCATCAACCATAAATATTAAGTGTCCTTCTTTTTTTTATGTCCGAGATCAAGGTCCTAAGAGAAAGGGCCACTCACAAGTTCGTTACACTCACAGGAAACTCCTTTGTTAGGTTCCACCTTTAACCTGATTGGGGGTATAATTATCCTTTAGAAAACAATCATACTTTGTATCAATCGATTAGTGTGCAACTATTGCACCAACTCCTAATCAAACAGTTCATAACTAACTTAGGAACCATTGCCAGAAACACAACTGTTCTTGTAGGCACATTCATCAAACAGACACGGGTTGTGGCTTTCTTCCGACAGCAGTTAAAACATTAATATTGCAAGCTCTTCTTCCAAATGAAAAAAATACTCGCAGTTAATTATGTGTGGAAAACTATCCTCCTTTTTTAAACTTAAAGTATGTTTGGACCTATCCAGTCATTACTACCATAAAAGGCATTTCGGAGAGAAAAAAGCCCCATTTATAAATACACTTTTTAGCTTTAATTGCAATTTTAAAGTTTTACTTTAATAGGTACTGTACAAAGAACAAGGGATTTCAGCAAGCAAAGAAAGCTGCCTTTATTCATTTACATATTCCAGGATCATTTTCAAAATGTGCTTTTTATATACATAGGGAAAAAAGTGATTCAATCCTATTTTAAGACCATAAATAAATTCATGAAGAATCAATTAACATATTTGTCTTTGAAATCCAGTTCTGGAGGGTTAAAGTGTATTGCATGGTTTAGAACATACAAAAGGAATCATCTCGCTTCAAGTTCTTTGCAATATTAATGCTTTTTTGATGGCTCCTTTAATTCATAATTCCCTGCGATTTTTTTCACTAGGCTTACCAAGGCTTCTTAATGTCATTTTGCTCAAATATTGTCTATCCAGCATTTTGTTTACACCTTCGCATAGTCTCTGCAGATGCTTTTTGTAAGGTCCAAAGGGATTATACACGAGCAGCCAAAAATTCACAATTTGAAAAGTGGTCCAAACACCATGATCGACACGTCCGTGAGACTTCGTGCTGTGAGATGGCGTTGTATAACCTGTGAAGCAGCTCTCTGCATTCATTCAACAATTTTGAAAGCACATTGCGTCAAAGGTAAAGTCCACCTGATAAAAAAACTGACCACGGTCATTGTAGCTGATGAACCTTTCTCTTAAATTTTTCCATGAGTGCAATCTCTCCTGGTTTAAACTGATTATTCCTGTACAAAACTGCCAAATTTTTACAATTTTGATGAGGTTTTTTATATTTTCTCAGACTCTTTCTTACTCTGAGTGGTATTCCTTAGTTACTTGATTACAGCTCATCTAAAACTTCACCACTTGTGTCATCAATCAGAGACGTTGCAATCGGTACTTAGATGAAGCCATCTTGCCAAGAATCTCTTGGGCCTGGACAGCCAAACTCTTTGAAACTGAAGGCATCGGTTGCCACTGAAAGAAAAGCGACAGAATATTTGTTATAGGTGGGATGCTATAAAAAGGATGTAGGTATTTATTCACAGCAATAGTAAATCTGTTGTTTCTAGTTATAGCATCACTCTCCATATACTGTATATAACTACTACTGCACACTGCAGTGTGAATCTTTAAACCGCTCCAATACATATGTTGATATACATTCCAAAGCAGGAGCATTTCATTCACTTCTACTTTTAAAATTATATGGCCAATAGCTATCATCTGATAGAAATCAGTACAGATATGAAATGGATTTAATGAGGTTTAGAAGAAATTTGTATCAAAATTCAATACTATTGAAATGGTTTCCTAGCTTTATATGGTGTGTGATGGCGTCTTTTCTTTCTACGGCGCATTAGAATCAGAGTTTACAGGGCTGTAAAAAAAGTACGGTTATCTATGATACTGGTACAGTTAAACAGTTGACACATTGCTTTTGTGACATTATCTCCTGTATATTGTATTAAAATAGCCCAACATGCCAGGCACAGGTCTAAAAAAGAAAGAATTAAAAGTTTTTTCCCCCTGTGCATGGTTGTTATGAATACTTTAAGTTTTATTTTTCAATTGTAAAAAAATGTTCACTAACCAGCTTCACTGGGCTGTATATAAACAGAGGCTTTTTATTAAAAATGATAGAATGCAGCATGCAGGCAGAGTCTTAATACACAATACCAAATGTAGTGAGAAATAGTGCTCTTTAATGGAGCTCACCCATTTGTGTGTGTATTAAGACCTTTCTGCATGCTGCATTCAATTCCTTTTCTATTTTGTTTATTTGTCCGTGCAGGGCAGCAGCATGACTGGAGGTAGCCATTTACAGCCTGAAAGTGTGAATCGATCTTTAGGGCTTTTATTACCTGTGATTATACTCAATTGACTTTCAAAATCATTATAAACTAGAAAGGGAAAGTTTAAGTATAAAACTTTGAATTTGGCTTGAAGGGCTGCATTTTGGAAGGGAATATGTGTGTTTTACTGCAGATTTTAAAACTCAATAATGGGAATGATGATTTGTTTGTAGTGAATGCTGCTTGGACAAAAAAACTTGTGTGTACCCAGCCACAAGGGTGTGCTAATTTTGATCAATCAATCAGAAAGCTAAATCTGATTGGTAGGGCAAATTAGCACCATTTTCAATGATAAAATCTTTTATTGAATCTCTCTGTATCTTTTTTGATATTTTTGGTCAAAGTTTGTTTTGTTTTGTAACGTGTAGTGGGGTTACCTTTTTTCTAGTTACTAGTATGGCTGCCACAGTAATTAGTGTAGATCAGTAGGCTGTGTGGTACTGTGTCGGGTGGGGGATAAAAAAAAAACTTTGATTGATGGTCAAATTTTTTTTTTACTTTAGTTACCCTGTAGGTATGGCTTGCAACAGTAATGGAGGGGTAGGTCAGTAGGTGTATGTAACTGTGCCACATTGGGTTATAAAAAATCAAACCTTTTTATTATTAATCAAAAGTAATTTTTTGACTTAGTTACCCTTTAAGATGGCTGCACAGTGAGGAGATGAAATCAGTAGGGATGTGTACCTGGGTCTGGTTAAGGGGTATGCCTTTTTGTGTTAGCAACATAAAACTATATTTTATTGAGGATAAATCTAAATAGTTTTTTGACTATAGTTACCTTTAAGTATGGACTACCACCATAATGATTAGTAGATTAGTAGGTGTGTGACCGGGTCTGGTTGAGGTGGTATGTCTTTTTTGTGTTTACAACCATAAAAATATTTTATTGAGGATAAATCTAAATTTGTTTTTTTTACCTGTAGTTACCCTTAAAATATGGCTGCCACCAGATGGATAAGGTGATCAATAGATTGGTGTACGTCTGGTTGAGGGGGTATGCTTTTTGTGTTTACAACCATTAAAAACTATCTTTTATGAGAATAAATCTAAATTAGTTTTTTTGTTGTTTAGTTACTTTAAGTATGGCTGCCACCGTATGGTAAGTAGATAGTAGGTGTGTGTACCTGGGTCTGGTTGAGGGGGGTATGTCTATTTTGTGTTTTAACCATAGAACTATCTTTTATTGGATAAATCTAAATTTCGTTTTTTTACTTTAGTTACCCTTTAAATATGGCTTCCATGGGAATGAAAAGGTAGGTCAGTAGGTGGGTGTACCGGGTCTGTGGGGGGTTGGGGGTGGATCACCATTGTATTTATTAGACCATGGAAAAAAACTGTTTTGAAAATCCACATTTGAGGATTGTTACCATAATAGTCTATGGGAAAAAATGTCCGGAAATTGCAGATAACGCCCGTAACGCTTCTCGCGGATTCCTTACTAGAAGGTAGCACACTTCTCCTATATGCCCCGCACATCTGTACTGAATTCATGTCTCTAGCTCAAAAACGTGGTGAGGAGTTACGGCCCAAAAAGTGGAAGAGAAAACGGAAGAAAAGAAGAAAAAGAAGAAATAGAAAGAACAGTAATAATTGGCTTTTTCAAGCCAAATAATGATAAAGCTAAAGCCTAAAAGAAATGAATAAGGCAGAATCAAAATAGGATGGAATCCATCAGATGTTTGACAAAGTCACTTCAAACACCAGCTTTTGTATATCTAGCTGGGCACAACACAGTGACATTCAATTCATTGTCAGCACAGTACAGAAGAACTTTCAGTTTTTTCACCAGATGTCAGCAGATCCAGTAAAAACAAAAAATAGGAGCTCTTATCTGGTGTGCAGTTCTGGGTTTGCACTGTCATGTGCAGCAAACATAACAACACACCACACTCCTGATAAGAGCAACGTCCGATAAGTATGGCCATTAGGTTGGACGTTGTTTGTGATCTGCAGGGTCAAACCACCAACAAAACATGCACAAATTACCGTCAATAATCACCCGAATGTTAATGTGTGGTCAATGCTTTTACACAAAAATAGTAAATTCAGAAAGCACAAACATTTTGAAAAAACATCTGTGAGTTTACACGACCCCTTCCTCAGACGTGAAAACAAACAACTTTTTAGATGCTTTTTAGATATTAAATAAAAGTTACTTTTTAACACACTTGTTGCAGGTCATCCCATGCTAATTTATTGACACAACATGTCTCATTGACGCGTTTCAGCTCATTATGAGGGTATTTAAATTTATTCTTAATACAGCAAAAATATGCACAGTTTTTTACCTTATCATCCCCAACAAAATACACAAAATTGTATGTAATCAGGCTGGATAATCATTAGGCACATGCCTTGTATAGCTGTCAATCCCTTCTGTCGCAGCACATAACATTTTTTTTTAAAAAAAGCATTTGGCAGTTAACAGTTCACAAAATTTCTGCATAATCTAGTGTATTCTCACTATAAGTAAAATGGAGCATGGTTAGGGGTGGGACCTGTGCGGGTTGGGTGTTATTTCAAATGTCCCTGAAGGATTGTGGGCATCCCACAGGACCCACTTGGAAATTATTAAAATTTATAAATATTATTATCACTAGATTATAAAATGCTGCTTCTGGACAGCAACATGGATATGAATAGAAATATAAAAAATTACAGTGTGCTTTCATTAAAACAATGGGAGCCTTGTCTGGTATAATATTATTGTGTTAAAGTGTCCACCATATGGTACCTAGCTAATTTATTTTATAGTGTCACAGTATAATTCCATCTTCTTCATTTGAAAACAAGAAAGTTTGAAAGTATCACTGCTACAGTTACCTTTTCTACAGCATGAAGCTTTTATAGAGTCACATATGCAGCAGCTGCTTCCCCTTTGTTCTTGCAAGCCATTTTGAAGACATCAAGGGTCAATAGATTACAGGATATGTCCCAAGCTGTAACTGGCTACCTATAATGGGGGGCATATTATAAATGATTGTTAAACTTTTCTCCACCGTTATCACACCTTTTCCAGCAAATTTTGACTTATAAAGAGGTGCCAAAAATTAATTGTTGATGACACATCACTGCCCAATCTATTTATTGAACGGTTGTAAAGTGCTCTTTGTGTTAAAGAGCATGCTAATCTGCCCGCAATCCCAACTGCTCATTTTTACCAGTTATTACATGCATTTGTAACAGATACTTAATGAGAAGTTCTATTTCTTTCTGGGAAAAAGGAATCTGCGTATGTTAAATATGAATTTAACGCACAACATAGAAATACTATTTTATTATACACAGATAATACTTGATTACATGTCAAGCGGTCCATAGACGTAGAAATATTACTAGATAATAGACTCAAAAATTCCCCCCCCTAATATGCGATAGTAAAAATTCTTTGGGCTGGTACAATAGACAATTAGATTATTGTATAATAAGGTATATCGTACATCAGATATTTTACGTGTTGGGCTCTTTATTTAACAGTAATTAATGAGGGGTGGATGCAGTTTCCTAGACTGGTTAAGGCACGAGACTGGACAGGCTCTGTACCTGCAAATTTACCGTACTGTAGAAAGACTGGCCTGCGCCATTGGTCTGGGCCTGTGCAAAGCAGCTGGAAAACAGCTTTGTCAGCAGAGCAATTGCTGTACATGGTTTTTAGTAATGAAACTAGAATAAGTGATAGTACAATTAAATTGTGGTAATGAGGAAGAATTTTAAGCAAATATCAAGCCAGGCACATGCGCCAGATAAGGAACCTATGGGGCATATTTAATTACTGGTGCAAAATTTTACTAACCTGCAGAACTGTATGTTGGTTATCAAGCATCTTCTAAATGTAGTAGCTCAGTATGTCATCATCTGATTGATTGATTCCAATCAGCTCTTGGTTCACCGACGCGAGTTTACACTCCTTTATTTAATAACCCAAGCCATAAGTTAGGACCTTCCAGACTGGGGTTACCTTGACGTGGTTGGAAGGCTTTTCATTCATGTGATCACAGCAATGTATGCTAAAACCCCCTTTGTTTATAAAGTATGCCAGTGTGCAGATAATATGATATTGTATGGGGCCTAGGAATGTGCATTGATTAACTTTTCTATGTTTGGCAGGACAGAGTAAATATTTTATAGACTGGGTGATCCCAGCCCCACAGGATTTTGCATCCTCAAGGTTATAGGACTCCCTAGCAAAAGCACATATTTTCTCATTTCCACAGGCTAGGTCCTCGTTCGAGGGAGCAGGACTGTAGATTATGTGAATTTCAGGGTTAAACTATGGCAAAAAAGGGACGGGTACTGTTAATGGAAAGAAAAAAGGAAAGGGGCTATGAGGGATGTATAATTCACTTTTTCAAATGTACAGTAGTCACACACCTTACAACTGTAAAATCATCATACAAACTAACTACAATTGCGTAACACGGCTGCCTTGGAAAGCCATTTAATTATATGCAATAGGTCTTAGTTGGGACCTCATATTACATTGCTGCAGTAAGATTTTACAATCAATTGATGGTGCAAGGATGCAACACTTTACATTATTACTTTCCATTCAGTTGTACTCTTCTGCTCCCTCTTTAATGTGCTCAGCTCCCCATTACAAGTACCTTGATGATCTTCCTCATTTTCCTAAAATTCAAAGCCCATAGAGACGAACGTCCACTTTGGACGACAATCGCTCATATGGCTACTTTGTCAGACATCATGTTTTGATCAACTGGTTGGATCCCAAACAAACTGCCATACATGTGAGATTCTCGGACAGAGCAGCCATTCGTTAATTGTGCACCTTAGTATATGCTCCATGACTACCAGGGTCATTTATCACTGCAAATCTTGATTAGAACTATCTGTGGACTTGATTAGTACTGTAGATAATCTATGAACTTCGCCCTAATGAACACTTTGCAATCCAAAGGAAACAAATCTTAATAAACTTTAATTAAAAGTTGCCAATAATCTGTCAACATACCAACCACAGTAGCTCCTCTTTCTGCAAATGCTAAAGCATACGTCCTTCCTAATCCTAAAAATAAAAAGAACAGAAGTTAATTTTGAACATGGTAATACTTAATTTGATTAAGAGCTTGTTCACACTAGAAACGGAACAAAATGCACCACAACAGGCAGTCCATTTTAGCTATGTTTTTAATTAAAACGCATCCGTTTCCGTACGGAAACGGATGCAGCAGTGGTTTTTTTTTTTGTTTTTTTAAAGGGTATGTCCACACCCAAACGATTTTTTAGTATATTGCAAGGAAAGCCTGTAAACCTCGACCTCGTGAGGTTTACAGCTTCCAAAGATGTCCCCAAATCTACTTACCATCCTTCGTTCCCCCCACACCTTCTGCTTAAAGGGTAACTGTGGTCTCAAATTCTTCCAAACTAGTAAGAATTATATGAAAAGCCTTCCATCGTACTTTCAAAACAAAACCCAAATCACATCTCTAGATAAAATTTGTGAGAAGTTATTGCTGCAAAGGTTCTGCAATGTAACTTCCTGGTTGAACGCTTCCTGTTTTCAGCCATGTGCAGCTGTAGTCCTGCAGCTTCTGCCTGCATAAATCACCTGAAGGAGGGGTACTTTACTCCCCCGAAAGTGTGTTTTTGTGTGATGTGATGTGTGGGTCCACAATAAATATATGATTTTTTTGGAGTGCGATCCTCTGCTTCTTGAGTTCTCTGCCTGCATTAATAGGCTCCCCTTTTCAACTGTCAATTTTTCCCCCAGGTAATTCCTTATTTCCCCATCATTAAGTCTTAAATGAGCATGCTTCTCCCCCGGGACGGACAGCAGGGCAGAGGTCAGGTGATGTCACTCAACCTACTGGAAGCAGGAAGTTTGAACATTCACCCTAATGTAATTTCTCACAGGCTCCAGCCAGAGATTTGATTGCTGGCTCAGTGTAAAGGAAATACTGCAGGCTTTCATTTAACCCTCACTTTTTTTGAGACCACAGTTGCCCTTTAACTTCCGGGAGCAGAAGGCGTCGGGGGAACGAAGGCTGGTAAGTAGATTTGGGGACATCTTTGGAAGCTTTAAACCTTGCTGCAACATACTAAAAAATCTTTGGGGGGGTGGACATACCCTTTAAGGGCCGGGTTAATCCAATAAGTTAAATGCATGGAAACAGGTCTAATATGAGCGAGCCCTAAAATACTATATAATTTCATGTACCAGAACATTGTGTATAAATACGTGAAACGTTGTTCTTTGATTCTAAAAAAAGGTATTACATTTTTTTTTAATTGTCTTCTAGATCTGGAAGACAGTTCTACTGTCCTTGTAATCTTTTGCGATGCCCTTGTATCCTGTGAGATGATCTATTAGCAAACAATCCCCAGGAGCTTTATAAAAAATATTATTAAAATTTGATTATTTCCAATGTTAACACCCTAGCTGTATATATAGATTTATAGTCAAGCTCCCTTGCTCCCCTTATTAAATAATTTGCTTTTTTGTAAACCCTTTCCAGGTCAATAGTCCTTTTTTTATCAGAATTACAACCCTGCACTGCATATCCTTGATGAGGAGAAAAAGTGCTAATAAATAATGCATTGTTGTGGCATGAAATTACAGTTATAATTGCCTTATCTGAAAGGTGTTTCATAACCGAGAAACTAAATCTCAAAAGGTATACGGCACATTGAACTTTATGATTGTTATCAGAGTCAGCGGCATTGCATTTCAAATGGCATGAACCATAGCAAGGTACTATGTTGCACAAGCTTTGCAGGGTAAAGGTCTCTCAGATTTTCCACACTTTGCAGCTGATCCCAGAAACTCTTAAACTATAAACCTGATAAATTACCTTTTCTGTGATATAAATAAATAAAAATCATAAAATCAGTATAAGAATATTGAATAAAAAAAATGAAAACAGACCTTTTAGGAAATTCCTGTATTGCAGAAGCATTGTATGAAGGCAGGTACCAACGTATGAGCTCTAATGTAATTTCATCTAAATAAAACTTTGTTCTTTCTGCACCACTGATCTACATTATTTAAATATCTAAGATTAGATATTACATTAAAAGTTACAAAACCTGAGCTACAGCAAAAATGTAAAAAAAAAATCTAGTAATGTCTGTAGAGACCCTCAATACATGACTGCCATCAAATATTTTTCAGCAGACTGCGTTGGATTTATTAAGTTATTTGCATTGCACATGCATACATACTGACCAACCATAATGCTGATGGCAGTAGGTAATTTTTGACTCATATACGTAGTCAAAATCAGGATGTGATTTGCCTAATACCAACACAGTGTATGGGCACTGTGTAAGGAAAGTGGTACTGCTAGTGAAAATCCACCAAATTATAGGACTATTAGCATCCAAGCTGTTTTTATGTAGAAATTTAAATTTAAAGGCCAACTGCGGTCTCTCATAGTTTTCAAACAAGCCTAGAATTAAGTCTTAAGCTTCTTTGGATATTAAGTTATAGGCTTGTAAGGTACAATATATATAAAGATGTGATAGTATACATCCATTATAAAGTGCAGCTAATGACGAATTTAATATAGTACACATAAAAGATATTTTGTATAGGCTTGGAAGGTTACAGTTCCTTGTCTGCCACATGACGTGTCGTGTAAGAAGCCGACCTTTCTCAAGCCATCAAGTCTTCCTTAAGGTCTAAGAAAGTGACCTACATGTTACCATATGTTTTTTGCACGAGACAAAAGTTTTTTTCTGCACAAGTATTGAGAGTGCTCTGGAATTTCACTACAGTTGGATATATATGAATCATATACAACATCACCCGGGCAATCTAATCTTCTAAAGGTAGAGTGCACACGATTGTTTTATTGTATGGACACGTTAAGCAAGCCATACATGGGCAGATGTTCTTCCGATCAGATTTCTGATCGAGTGCAAAGATTGGGGAAAAGCTTGAACTCCCCACCTTGCTCGACCTTCGTTTATCTGATAAATCCCTGGACAATGGTGATTGTAAAGTGCCAGACTTTCATATGCACACATATATATCACATTGAGTAAACAGACAAATATTTGTATTTACAAATCTAAGTAAGCAAGCAGTCAGCAAGGTTGCAGAAGCCACTAGCATGTAAACTGTGCAATGCCACGTACAAACAGACTCTAAAGGTAGGGCTTTCTGTCTTCCCGTGTCCCCTAGTCAATGGCCGTTTAAAAATCAGTAAGGAGCATTAACCTTTGCTTGACATCCATTCAGGCCCCTTGACTACATTTCCCACTCAGTTTAGTGAAGGATTACAGCCTGGGGATTTAGTTTCCAATGTATTTAACTGGAATGTCCTATACACTGGAGGGAGACACCATCTGACTGTCACCTGGGTCTCTGTCATTAAACCCTGGCCAATGTTTAGAAACTACAACTCCCAGCATGCCTTAGGTGCGCTGCTGCGAGTTGCAGTTCTGATATTTCCAGTAATAAGGTGCAGGGTAAAGGACTTACCTCCTCCAGCTCCTGTCACCAAAACAACCCGGCCATCGAAGCGCAACACCTGCGGGTCCATCACACCTGCAGCCACTCTCCTGCACTGACAGATAATGAACAATGTATTGCCAATAAATTGGGAGGCGGGACAATGCGTTCCAATCCTCGCTCTGGAAACCGGAAGAAGGAACTTTCCCCTGGTTTATTTCTATTGGATACTTTCACGTGCAGAGGTCGGTTTACGCCCTGTAGAGCGGTGACCACGGGACCATTGGTTGATTGGTTAAGGTTTGAGTTCCCTTGAGTAGTTACTGTACTATCACCTGATAGTAGGATTCTGTCTACATACAATTCGCTTTATAAACCAGTCCAGTGTACACGGGGGTGTGTATGTTATTTGTCCATGTTGTTAACACCAGTGTAAACCTTACACACAACTTAAAGGGTTTAGGGGTGTGGTCTGTGTTTAGATGTGGGACTAAGGGCGCCATGCTCTATGGGCTTACAGGCTCCTGAGGTGTAAATCCAGCCCTGCCCGAACACAATTCAATATCGCGTTTGCGCAAGTTGGAATTTATCCACTGCATGATTTTAGCGGGCCTTAAATAGCCAACATTAAAATCATGAACTAAAGGTAGCACAAACACAATATTGGTGTCTTTTACATCCAACACTAATAAGTATGGAATATGAAGTTGCGTAAAACCGGTTAGTGCGACTTTAACTTCATTTAATTGCCCAGTGCTGCTGGGTAAATCACCCTGTTAACATTGTGCTAACTGATTTACAATCGTTAGCACGACTTTGAGCCTTAAAGGGTATGTCCACCCTTAAAAATATTTTTTGATATATCATTCCCCCTGTCCCCCCAGCCCCAACCGCTCTAATTTTATTCTTAGAAAGTGCCCCAAACTCTACTTACCTCCCCTCTTTCCTCTGCCGCGCTGACGGCCCTCTGCTTGCGAGAGAATGCAAGCAGAGGGGCGGGACCGGCAGTCTGTGATTGGCTGAGCGGCAGCCAATCACGGACGCGGCTGCCGGGAGTTCTTTGCAGCGGGGGAAAGAGGGAAGGTAAGTAGAGTTTGGGGCACTTTCTAAGAATATAAATAGAGCGGTAGGGGGGGACAGGGGGAATCATATAACTAAAGGGATTTACACTAGGGGGAGGGAATCCTGAGAGGGAGGGGGAGAAGGGCTGCAGTACGCATGCCAAACTTCTCCCGGAGGCCAGGTAGGAGGCAGAGTCCTATATGGACTCTGCTATCCTCCTGGTGGGCAGTTTTTGGGAGTTTGGGGGGGGACTACAGGAGAACCAGATGGAGCTGGGATGTAAGGTAAGGATTAAACTACACTACACAATGGGGCCAGTAGTGGGAGGATTATAGTTTTGGGGGTGGACATGCCCTTTAAGGAAGAGACACATATGCAGCTGTCAAACGCCTATTTACCCAGAGCCGCTTTCGCTCCAGGCAAATCTGCCTTCATCGATTTAATATCGCTTTAGCCCATGAGCATAAATCCTAAAGAGATTTACCCGCAGAGTGATTTTAATCACTTTTTAATCATGCTGTAAGGGCACGGCCACAATGCAACGCAATCGCATGCGATTTCATGTGCGATTTTGTTGCATTTGCGCATGTGTTTTCTTTAATAGGTATAGGAAAACGCATGTGATTGTGATTAAAATGCGGAACGCAAATCACAATCGCAACGCACCCGAAAACACGCGTTTTCGGTGCGTTGCCGCCTTTTCAATGGTTTTTAAAAACGCATGTGCAAACGCAAGCGCAGAAAAATCACAGCAGTGTGGCCTAGCCCTTAGCGCAAACACGATATTAAATCGCAAGCACTGGTTGCGCGGTTGTCTTTTGCGTAGCCCACGCATCTAGTGCTAATATAGAGTTAAAGTCGTGCTAACTGATAAAAAAAACGGTTAGCGTGACTTTAATTCCATATTATTGCCCAGCATTAATGAGACACAATATCTGTGTATCAAAGTAAAGTACTGAGATGAGTGGCAACAAACTTAAAATAGAGAATTTTTTTCCCCTAAATATAAGTGGGATCAGAAATTAGTAGGTCAAATGCTAATGCATGTTTGCAAGGATCAAATAGGTTCACGCGCCATATGTATTTTGACTAAGAGTTCCATTCACTAAAGGTCAATATAGCATGACAAAATTGGAAACAAGCATCATTTCATATTGTTCAGTTTATTATGCTCCAGAGCCTCTCAATAAAAAGTATTAAGAAATCATATAAAAGCACTTTATTTGCATCACACAAATACAAGGAGATATGGACTGTGTAGGTGCTGCACATAGAGGACTCTGAACACAAAATGAATGAAACAAGTTCTAATCAATAGGGACATAGCAAGAGACTAACTTGACAGTCTGGGCATTTAATACTTAAAAAAATATTTCGATTACAAGGGGATTTTGGGAAATTCACTCAGACATAACATTTACTATAGGCCAGAAACACAGGTTCGCTGATGAATCTGTAAAGATTAAAACTGCAAAACGCAAAGGAGCACCTCACAAGCCATCACCAAGTGGATTATACCTTACTACGATTTAAAGGGGCCACACCATAGCAGAGATGAGCAACTTCAACAACTGCTAATGGATTGTTTTTGCAATGTTTTGTTAGTGCTTTTTATTGGTTTTAATTATTCTAATAAAGTTTGTTGGCAACCTTATTCCTGTGTGCAGAGGGTTTTTTGGGGCTACACAAACCAAGCAAGCATCAGAACAGCACAAAAGCCTGGAATATCCCTAGTGGTAGATAGCCATAAGTGATTGTTTTAAGATTTTAATACATACAAGTGTCATTTTAAACCTATTTTATACCTGTTTGATAGACACCATCTTCAACTTTTAACTGAATATGAAATAAAGTTTGTACTTTTTAATAGACGTACCCGTGATGCTGTAGCTTTCTACTTTGTTGGAGATATTGGTACTGTGTGTACCCAGCTTGAGTTCTGCTCAGCATTGGAAGGTGTGCTCCAGTCAAACACATTTGTTGGCCAAGAAGAATGATTTTACTAGCCCGAAAATGACAATAAATTTCAAAATGAAGAAAAGTGCAGCAGGAACGGGAAACAATAATTTCTATTTCAATATTGCTAAAATAGGTACCAAGGGACAATTCACAGAATATCATCTAAAACACATGGTAATGTCTTGTTGTTTTAGTTGTTTTTTTTAAATTAGAGTTGGTATTGAAGACCAGCCAAACACCAAAATACATTGAACACAAAAATGTTTTTTTTGTGTGTGTTGGTCAGTTTTATATTGATATGGATCCTATGGCTTCTACTCTTCAAAATCCTCTATGATTTATATGGTGACTTGGGAGCAGAGGAAGCAACGGCAGGGGGGGTCGGGAGCCAAGAGGGCCCAGAAAACCACTGTGGATGGATAGGGGCCCAATCATAGTTTTGCAGGAAGACCCAGTGATTCCTAGTTATGCCACTGTGTTGACTAATTCTGGATAGATCCTGTTCCAACAATTTAACCTCCAGGGCATTCCCAATACTAGACTTTCTGGAATGACCAGTTTAAATGACCAGCAATATACAAAACTTTTTTTCTTCAGTTTTAATTACACAACTTTTGTAAAAAAAAAGTACATGAAATATTAAGGTCCTGCTCTGGTCCAGCCCTACCTTCTTAACTGGGCAGATAGGCCAATTTATAATACTGCAAGAGGCATATTGTCCCATAGGCCTCGTCTAGACTAAGGGAGGTGGCAGTACTGGAGCAAACTGGAGCAATACATTGTAAGTCAATTTAATAGATATTGACTGTGCACCCAGGAGTGAGGAACTACAAGAAGGATCCCAGGAGCCCATAATCACAAAAAGCCTAGCGCCCGTAACCCCTCCCCTCCAAACAGGTCACACCCTCAAACCACATCCATTTTGTACTTACCAATCATCATTCCCTCGGCCTCTGCCTCTTCTGTTTCTTCCGAGAACATAAGACCAGAAGGGACGGACTGCCAGCTGCATTTGTCATTGGCTTAAGTCAAATATTCAAAACTAAAATTTAACCCCATACTGGCCTCACTGTGCAGTCTTCAAAAATCATTACCTTACATCTCTGCTCCTTATGCTTCTCCTGCAGTGCCTTTTCAAAGTCCAGGAAAGTGAAAAGTCCAATCTGTCAGTGAGTCATTAGGTCCTTGCTGCTTCCCTAACCTCAACAAGGTTTGTGACATGCGCAGGGGAGCCCTCCCTCTGCCCCTCCCTCCCTCTGGATCCCACCTCTCTGCTACATCCCCCTAGCTTGTACTTTTTACTATTAGTAGTCTATTTCACCACAACCCTAACCGCCGAGTTATATTTGGAAGAAAGTCACTGCAAAGTTACTTACAGTTAAAAGCCAGCAGCCGCATTTGTGATTGGCTGCCTGCTAGCCAATCACAGACGCAGCTGCTGGTCCCACCCCTCTCTCTCTGCTCTTTCTGGCTTAGGGAGAACAGAGATCAGAGCGATGGGCGATCGAAGGTCTGTAAGTAACTTTGCAGTGGTTATTTTCCAAATAATGGGGGTGGGATATACTACAGATTATAAAAATGTATTTTAGGGGTGGAGATACCCTTTAACTGTACCACAGGAGGTGATAGATGCATTATAAAAACCTGACATGCTGCAAATAAATTGCTATCAGTGGCAAAGGTGAAGAGATTAACCACAGCAGCCCCAGCAACCATTGGCGCCCCTAGACACATGCCTACTGTTCCGAATGGTAAATCTAGGCCTGCCTACAGGGTAATTTACCAAGAGCCACAGTGCATTTCTCATCTTAATCTATAAATAAATGTGTAAATTGCACTTACTCTGAGTGTTGCATGCCTTCAATCCAGTACTAGTTTTGCTCAGTAAACCCCTTCGTCTTTTAACCACTCCTCCTTCCATCTGATTAAACTTTTATTGTGAGGGCAAGCTTGCTCAGTAATCGCAGTGCCAGCACTGGGAGAGAGAATTTCTCACACACCAAATGTCAAAGTGCACACAGCATACCAGCTGTCAAACCTCTTGCTACAGCAAAACTGCTCACATCAGAAGAGTTTACGATAATATAGCAGTTGATTTGAATGACAGCTGAAATGCGAGAGGTCTCAGATTGGATTTCTAAAGAAATAGGAGACAGATCAAATGGTACAGATTTGGTTGGGAAGAATTATAATTTCCAGTAATGATCAATTTAATTTTTTTTTATTTTTTTTAGTATAGATGCCCTGTAAAGGATATGTCCACTCAAACATTAAAAATGCTTGATTTAATTTCTTCTATATAGAGGGGTAAGACAGAACAGTCTTACCTACCGTTTTTACTTTGCCACGCAGAAGCGCATTAGTTCATGAATTTTGCCACTATTACTCTGCTGACAGGTTATCCTAGCGGACAACCCGACAGATCTCCATTCTTTACTTTCTGCACACATGCACATATAGAAGTCATGGAAACTTTGGTTCTGCTACACTAGTAAAGTAAGAAAGGGAGGTATAATTCAGTGGCATGTTTAGGGGGGGTTTACCGGTGCCCGGAAATAGAAAATCTCCTTGGAGAACAGCTGCAAACCAGCATATTTTAATCAATACCAGTGCCAGTTGCGTAACCCTGCCATGTTGTGGCACGTACCTCTTACTGTAGAGCTTCTCTCTGGGTGCAGTAACTACGAGGGGCTTGTATTAATCCGTTAATTGTCCTTTAAATGGATTAAATGGATTTTTATTAACCTTTAGCCTTTCTCCTCTTTGTTCACATATCCCAGGCTTTCTACCGCACAGTATCAGAACTTCAATATCCCTTACGTAGGGGTGCAGGGAAATGAAACCCTCCTAGAGCAATGTTGGATTGGCGGTGTGTTTTTGACTGACCTGAAAAAATACTAAGGAAGAATTCTGTGTGACACTAAAACTGAAAGAAGATAAACAGAAGTTTACCAAACCACACTTATTCATGAGGTTAAACGACAACTAGAGTGTAGCAAGACAGAGGAAACCAAAATGTATGTGCATTACTTCGCAAAAAGATTTGTTTTTACTGTCAAGTCCTTTGGTCTAAAATTGCACGTTGGTTACACCTGAGGAAGTGTATATAAAGTTCCCTAAAGGTGTGCACATATTTATTATCATAGGAAAGTTTTCTGGTGAAGGGCTGAGAGGTTTGGACCTTAGTATGTCTGGCCATGTATAAATGTGTGAACAGACATTTTTATATACACAGGTAAAATCTACCATTAGTACAGACCAAAACAGGTAAATAACAGCACAATATATTGGTCTTTATTTTAAAATGCCACAATCAATACATTTCAGGAATGTACTATACCCATATTTAATAACTAAACACAGTATTTATAATTGGTAACCAACACAGACTAAGATTTACCCCAGCATTTCAAATATGTCCCAGTGTTCTTCACAAGGTTGAATTTGTTTCATTTAGTTTAGGTGTTATGTTTTAAATGCAGTGTGTGAACCCTATGGAATAAACAGACCACTTGAATTAATTTCTCCTAATATAGCTTGATGATCATTCCTCCTAGCATGGCTGGGTGTTCATTCCTGCTCCTAGTATGGCTTGATGGTCAAGAATTTGTGTACAAGAACATGCTGATGTGACTGTGAGATCACACATTAGCATGAGGGTATACTTCTCTTAGAAGAAATAATCTTCAATAAATATTTCCTGTAGTTACAGATCAGGCAAACAGGAGGAATTTAAAATTAATCCATCTATAAACTATAATAGTGACAAACATAGTTATAAAGGTCAACAAGAGGTCAAAATGCCATTATATTTGCTTATCTATGTAAGAATTCCTCATTTTGGGGTACCCCATAAATTATACCCTCTAATCCTTATCCACTTTACATTAAAAGCCCCCTGGCCTCATCCCTTGGTTTAATTTCTATAAGCTGCTGCACCTACCTTAACTTTCCCTTGCCAGACCAATCTTGCTCCAGCCCTTAGTCTGTTAGCGACAAAGCCAATGAGAAGATGAACTTGGCAAGAAGCATGTTTTCTATTGGTCTCATTGTGGACAGATAAGGAATGGAAGTGGCCTATAAAGCGAGAGAAAGTTAGGATATGTATGTAACAGCTGATCTAGACAATACCAATGGGTGAGGATCTAGTGGTTTAGGTCCTCACCCACAATCCTTTTAAAGGAAAGAAAAGGGGAGTAGCAGAGGGAAGTATAGTTGTCCTTTAAAGTATGCATGAGTATCCGTTTGTACCTTGAATGACCATAAGGTGCAGTGCAGCTTGTTGAATTTGCTTCTACTCTAATAGTAATAAAGTAGGCTACACTTGCCCAATCTAATCTGTGCGTCACAAATGACCAGTTCATTAATACAATGTGGTACAATTTACTTGAGGCCTTGTGAAAATACACTTTAAAGTGCAATTCATGACAAAAAAATTTTACAAATCTAATTCAAATGGATAATTTATATTAGATTATGTTATAAACTGGAACATTTTTCACATTGTTTGCAAAGTGCATAATTTTTAATGTTACAAAGACCACATTTACCCTTTACTGCAAGGG
The DNA here is from genome assembly GCA_019447015.1 of Hymenochirus boettgeri. Taxonomy (NCBI): domain Eukaryota; kingdom Metazoa; phylum Chordata; class Amphibia; order Anura; family Pipidae; genus Hymenochirus; species Hymenochirus boettgeri. Next base: position 327,631,799 of record CM033469.1, read on the forward strand.
TAGGGCCATTTAAAGAGGCACACTTTTTAACATGCTATTTTATGTCGCACACACTTAGTTTAAACATTAGTTTTCCTTAAAATAGTTTTTTTTTTTTAACTATATCGGTTGTATTCAATTAGATCAACTGGACTTGAAGTTTAGTTCTTGAAGACATTTCGCTAGTCATCCCACTGGCTTTCTCAATTCAGAATGACTTGTACAAGAATCTGTGGAAATTATGTACCTTGGAAAATCCCAATTAGCATATCACAGCCAGGTGTTAAGGCTCCTGGTGGTCAGTTTTTTGGACTTTGGAGGGACATTACAGAAGAACCATTTGGAGCAGGGATGTAAGGTAAGGATTTTACTACAATATACAGTGGGGCCAGTAGTGGGTTAAATTATAGTTTTGGGGGTGGACATTCCCTTTAAATTTTCAATAATTAGAAAATAAAAAATAAAGCCTGTAAAATGTAAAGTCTGTCTACATCTGGCTATAGAAACCTTAGAGGCAGTTTGACATGGGCGTGGGTGGTGAAAGCGTCGCTCAGGGCGTGTTTTGAAGGTAAAGAGTATGACAGCAACATTTTTTTATTGCACAACTCTAAAGTGAGTAATACCACAGTTCTCCTTTAAAAGAAAAAAATAGCAGAATACTTTTGGGCACTGCTAATACCGTAAATGCATTTACAACATATTTAACATTGCATAAACATAATTCATTTTTGTGAAAAATGTCTGGGTTATTGCTTAGTAAAATTTGTTTCATTTTGTAGGAATTATTTATCTACAGTAGAACTGCTTTTTAGAAAACTTACAATTTTGCCAATTAAAAAAAAAATGAATAAACCTTTTTTTGTTTGAAATAAGCAGATCAGGGGCACATGGTTAGAATTTAAGCCTTATTCTGCAGCCTGCATATGTACACCATGCACACCTATGCACTAGAATGAATAGAACATTCTCAAATATTTTTTTCCCAAAACTTCTCTTTTGCATATTGATTTGCAAATTTACAATGATTGCATTTTAATGACAGAACTGATGTAGAGCAGGATTCCCTATACTTGGCTAATGTACACTTTAATACGTTGAATGTACTAATACAATCACTTCAAAGTTTCAAACAGATTAACATCACCCCCTTCAGATCCTCCAAAGCTGTTTTTCTTTACAGAAACAAAGCAATTTCATACTAATTACCTTACACATTACAACCTTGTTCTACTGGTCCAAACAATTTGGACCAGTGGTGCTAAACTGGTGCTAAATATCATGGTTATACTTGATCACATAAACAGCAGAAGATTTCTCATTAAAATACAGCCTTTATTTTCCACCATCCTCAAAAATTCAGCGCACATGGCGTAAGTTAGTTTATATGATCGAGTGCGAGTGTGAGCGTTTAAGAAAAATAACGTAACCGTGCACTGCATTGTGACAGTGAAATTTTCCCCCTGTATTAAAATGATAAGTTTTGCAAAGAAAAACTTTACTTATCTCCCCACTATAGATTCACAGGGGTTCTGATGCCCCAGCACACGAGTAATGATTTTATATAATATTATCACAATAAGGATAATGGGACATAATGCATTAATGTATACAATGATATTCAGTAATATTGTAGCTGTGGTGGATGGCAAGGTAGATTGGTCAGCATGTCCACCCAACTGTACATTTTATACATTAAACAATGCCCCTCCCTCTAAGATCGACATACTTACCTTGGTGTCTGGCTTTCCTTAACACAGATATTCAGCACCAACTCTGCCAGTCCCACTTTTTGCATCCCCAATCCTTCCGGGTAGCAGCTGTCAGTTATTGGTGACATCAAAGCCATGACATAAGGAGCTACCTGAGCCACCTCATCTGTGGCTGCGCAAGCTCATAAATCTGTCAGAGGAGATGTAAACGTTCAGAAGATGGACCAGTGGAGTTGGTGCTAAATATCTGTGTTAAGGAACGCCGGAGAAAAAATCTATTGAGAACCCAAGGACCTAGCAGTTCTTCAATCTGTACTTTAATGGGAAGGGAGGGAGGGGCTAAGTGAGTGGGTAATATGGGTTGGGTTTAGTTCCACCTTTAACCTGATTGGGGGTATAATTATCCTTTAGAAAACAATCAATACTTTGTATCAATCGATTAGTTGTGCAACTATTGCCCCAACTCCTAAATCAAAGTTCATAACTAACTTAGGAACCATTGCCAGAACACAACTGTTCTTTAGGCACATTCATCAAGCAGACACGGTGTGTGGCTTTCTTCCAGACAGCAGTTAAAACATTAATATCTGCAAGCTCTTCTTCCAAATGAAAAAAATACTCGCAGTTAATTATTGTGTGGAAAACTATTCCTTCCTTTTTTTAAACTTTAAAGTATGTTTTGGACTATCCAGTCATTTACTACCATAAAAGGCATTTCGGAGAGAAAAAAGCCCATTTATAATACACTTTTTAGCTTTAATTGCAATTTTAAAGTTTTACTTTAAATAGGTTACTGTACAAAGAACAAGGGATTTTACAGCAAGCAAAGAAAGCTGCCTTTTATTCATTTACATATCCGGATCATTTTCAAAATGTGCTTTTTATATATACATAGGGAAAAAAAGTGATTCAATTCCTATTTTAAGACCATAAATAAATTCATGAAGAATCAATTTAACATATTTGTCTTGGAAATCCCAGTTCTGGAGGGTTAAGTGTATTGCATAGTTTAGAACATACAAAAGGAATCATCTCGCTTCAAGTTCTTTGCATATTATTAATGCTTTTTCTGATGGCTCCTTTATCCTTCATAATTCCCTGCGATTTTTTCTACTAGGCTTTACCAAGGCCTCTTAATGTCATTCATGTGCTCAAATATTGTCCTCATCCAGCATTTTGTTTACACCTTCGCATAGTCTCTGCAGATGCTTTTTGTAAGGTCCAAAGGGATTATACAGAGCAGCCAAAAATTCACAATTTGAAAAGTGGTCAAACACATGATCGACACGTCCGTGAGACTTTGCTGTGAGATGGCGTTGTATAACCTGATGAAGCAGCTCTCTGCATTCATTCAACAATTTTGAAAGCACATTGCGATCAAAGGTAAAGTCCACCTGATAAAAACTGACCACGGTCATTGCTAGCTGATGAACCTTTCTCTTAAATTTTTCCATGAGTGCAATCTCTTCCTGGTTAAACTGATTATTCCTGTACAAAACTGCCAACTTTATTACAATTTTGATGAGGTTTTTTATAATTTTCTCAGACTCCTTCTTACTCTGAGTGTATTCCTTAGTTACTTGATACAGCTCATCTAAAACTTCACCACTTGTGTCATCAATCAGAGACGTTGCAATGTACTTAGATGAAGCCATCTTGCCAAGAATCTTCTTTTGGGCCTGGACAGCCAAACTCTTTGAACTGAAGGCATCGGTTGCCACTGAAAGAAAAGGCAGAATATTTGTTATAGGTGGAAATGCTATAAAAAGGATGTAGGTATTTAATTCACAGCAATAAGTAAATCTGTTGTTTCATAGTTATAGCATCACTCTCCATATACTGTATATAACTATACATGCACACTGCAGTGTGAATCTTTTAAACCGCTCCAATACATATGTTGATATACATTCCAAAGCAAGGAGCATTTCATTCACTTCTACTTTTAAAATTATATGGCCAATAGCTTATCATCTTGATAGAAATCAGTACAGATATGAAATGGATTTAATGAGGTTTAGAAGGAAATTTTTATCAAAATTTCAATACTATTGAAATGGTTTCCTAGCTTTATATGGCTTGTGTGATGGCGTCTTTTCTTTTCTACGGCCTGCATAGAATCAAGAGTTTACAGTGGCTGTAAAAAAAAGTACGGTTATCTATGATACTGGTCAGTTAAACAGTCTGACACATTGCTTTTGTGAGCATTATCTTCCTGTAATATGTATAAAATAGCCCAACATGCCAGGCACAGGTCTAAAAAAGAAGAAGAATGTAAAAGTTTTTTCCCCCTGTGCATTGGTTGTTTATGAATACTTTAAGTTTTATTTTCAATTGTAAAAAAATGTATCACTAACCAGCTTCACTGGGCTGTATATAAACAGGGCTTTTTATTAAAAAATGAATAGAATGCAGCATGCAGGCAGAGGTCTTAATACACAATCCAAATGTAGTTGAGAAATAGTGCTCTTTAATGGAGCTCAACACACATTTGTGTTGTGTATTAAGACCTTTCTGCATGCTGCATTCAATTCCTTTTCTATTTATTGTTGTCCGGTGCAGGGCAAGCAGCATGACTGGAGGTAGCCATTTTACAGCCTGAAAGTGTGATCGATCTTTAGGGCTTTTTATTACCTGTGATTATACTCAATTGACTTTTCAAAATCATTATAAACTAGAAAGGGAAAGTTTAAGTATAAACTTTGAATTTGGCTTGAAGGGCTGCATTTTGGAAGGGAATATGTGTGTTTACTGCAGATTTTAAAACTCAATAATGGGAATGATGAGTTTGTAGTGAACGCTTGCTTGGGACGACAAAAAAAACTTGTGTGTACCCAGCCCAAAGTGGTGCTAATTTTGATCCAATCAATCAGAAAGCTAACATCTGATTGGTTAGGGCAAAATTAGCACCATTTTCAATGATAAAATCTTTTATTGAATCTCTCTGTATCTTTTTGATGATTGGTCAAAATTTGTTTGTTTTTTTACTTTAGTTACCCTTTAAGTATGGCTGCCACAGTAATTTATAAGTAGATCAGTAGGTGTGTGTACCTGTGTCGGGTTGGGGGATAAAAAAAAACTTTTGATGATTGGTCAAATTTTTTTTTTTTACTTTAGTTACCCTTTAGGTATGGCTGCAACAGTAATGGAGGGGTAGGTCAGTAGGTGTATGTAACTGTGCCACATTGGGGTTAAAAAATCAAACCTTTTTTATTATTAATCAAAAGTAATTTTTTTGACTTTAGTTACCCTTTAAGTATGGCTGCCACAGTAATGGATATGTAAATCAGTAGGTATGTGTACCTGGGTCTGGTTAAGGGGGTATGCCTTTTTTGTGTTTACAACCATAAAACTATATTTTATTGAGGATAAATCTAAATTAGTTTTTTTGACTATAGTTACCCTTTAAGTATGGCTACCACCATAATGAATTAGTAGATTAGTAGGTGTGTGTACCTGGGTCTGGTTGAGGTGGTATGTCTTTTTTGTGTTTACAACCATAAAACTATCTTTTATTGAGGATAAATCTAAATTTGTTTTTTTTACTTTAGTTACCCTTAAAATATGGCTGCCACCATGATGGATAAGGTGATCAATAGATGTGTGTACCTGGGTCTGGTTGAGGGCGTATGCATTTTTTGTGTTTACAACCATAAAACTATCTTTTATTGAGAATAAATCTAAATTAGCTTTTTTTTTTTACTTTAGTTAACCTTTAGGTATGGCTGCCACCGTAATGGATAAGTAGATTAGTAGGTGTGTGTACCTGGGTCTGGTTGAGGGGGGTATGTCTATTTTGTGTTTATAACCATAGAACTATCTTTTATTTAGGATAAATCTAAATTCGTTTTTTTTACTTTAGTTACCCTTTAAATATGGCTTCCATGGGAATGGAAAGGTAGGTCAGTAGGTGGGTGTACCTGGGTCTGTGTGGGGGGTTGGGGGTATCACCATTTGTATTTATGACCATGGAAAAAACTGTTTTGAAATATCCACATTTGAGGATTGTTACCATAATAGTCTATGGGAAAAAATGTCCGGAAATTTGCAGATAACGCCGTAACGCTTCCGCGGATTCCTTAGCTAGAAGATAGCACACTTCTCCTATATGCCCCGCACATCTGTACTGAATTTCATGTCTCTAGCTCAAAAACTGTGGGAGGAGTTACGGCCCAAAAAGTGGAAGAAGAAAACGGAAGAAGAAAAAGAAGAAATAGAAAGAACAGTAATTTGGCTTTTTCAAGCCAAATTAATGATAAAAGCTAAAGCCTAAAAGAAATGAAATAAGGCAGAATCAAAATAGGATGGAATCCCATCAGATGTTTGACAAATGTCACTTCAAACACAGCTTTTGTATATCTAGCTGGGCCACAACACAGTGACATTCAATTCATTGTGCAGCTACAGTACAGAAGAACTTTCAGTTTTTTCCAACAGATGTCAGCAGATCCAGTAAAACAATAAATGTAATAGGAGCCTTATCTGGTGTGCAGTTCTGAGTTTGCACTGTCATGTGGCAGCAAACATAACAACACACCACAACTCCTGATGAATGAGCAACGTCCGATAAGTATGGCCATTAGGTTGGACGTTGTTTGTTGATCTGCAGGGTCAAACCACCAACAAAACATGCACAATTACCGTCCAATAATCACCCGAATGTTAATTGTGTGCGTCAATGCTTTTTACACAAAAATAGTAAATTCAGAAAGCACAAACATTTTGAAAAAACAATACTGTGAGTTTACACGACCCCTTCCTCAGACGTGAAACAAACAACTTTTTAGATGCTTTTTAGATATTAAATAAAAGTTACTTTTTAACACACTTGTTGCAGTCATCCCATGCTAATTTATTGACACAACATGTCTCATTGACGCGTTTCAGCTCTTATTTGAGCGGTATTTAAATTTATTCTTCATACAGCAAAATATGCACAGTTTTTACCTTTATCATCCCCAACAAAATACACAAATATTGTATGTAATTCAGGGCTGGATTAATCATTAGGCACATGCCTTGTATAGCTGTCAATCCCTTCTGTCGCAGCACATAACATTTTTTTTTAAAAAAAGCATTTGGCAGTTAAACAGTTCACAAATTTCTGCATAATCTAGTTTATTCTCCACTATAAGTAAAATGGAGCATGGTTTAGGGGTGGGACCTGTGTCCGGGTTGGTGTGTATTTCTCATAATGTCCCTGAAAGGATGTGGGCATCCCACAGGACCCACTTGGAAATTATTAAAAATATTATAAATATTATTATCACTAGATTATAAAATCTGCTCTCGGACAGCAACATGGATATGAATATGAATATAAACATTACAGTGTCTTTCATTAAAACAATGGGAGCCTTGTCTGGTATAATATTTATTGTGTTAAAGTGTCCACCATATGGTACCTAGCTAATTCTATTTTATAGTGTCACAGTATAATTCCTCTTCTTCATTTGAAAACAAGAAAGCTTTGAAAAGTATCACTGCTACATGTTAACCTTTTCTACAGCATGAAGCTTTTATAGATGTCACATATGCAGCAGCTGCTTCCCCTTTTGTTCTTGCACAGCCATTTTGAAGACATCAAGGTCAATAGATTACAGGATATGTCCCAAGCTGTAACTGGCTACCTATAATGGGGGGCATATTTATAAATGATTGTTAACTTTTCTCCACCGTTATCACCACCTTTTCCAGCAAATTTTGACTTTATAAAGAGGTGCCAAAAATTAATTGTTGATGCACATCACTGCCCAATCATATTTATTGAACGGTGTAAAGTGCTTCTTTGTGTTAAAGAGCATGCTATCTGCCCGCAATCCCAACTGCTATTTTTACCAGTTTATTACATGCATTTGTAACCAGATACTTAATGAGAAGTTCTATTTCTTTCTGGAAAAAGGAATCTGCGTATGTTACATATGAATTTAACGCCAACATAGAAATACTATATTTTATTATACACAGATTTAATACTTGATTAAATGTAAAGCGGTCCATAGACGTAGAAATATTACTAGATAATAGACTCAAAAATTCCCCCCCCCCATATTACGGATAGTAAAAAATTCTTTGGGCTGGTACAATAGACAATATGATTATTGTATAATAAGGTATATCGTACAATCAGATATTTTTACGTGTATGGGCTCTTTATTTTAACAGTTAATTAATGAGGGTGGATGCAGTTTCCACTAGACTGGTAAGCCGAGACTCTGGACAGGCTCTGTACCTGCACAATTACCGTACTGTAGAAAGACTGGCCTGCGCCATTGGTCTGGGCCTGTGCAAAGCAGCTGGAAAACAGCTTTGTCAGCAGAGCAATTTCCTGTACATGTTTTTATAGTAATGAAACTAGAATAAGTGATAGCCACATTAAATTGCTGGTAATGAGGAAGAATTTTAAAGCAAATAAATAAGCCAGGCACATGCTGCAGATCAATAAGGAACATATGGGGCATATTTAATTACTGGTGCAAAATTTTACTAACCTGCAGCAACTGTTATGTTGGTTATCAAGCATCTTCTAAATGTAGTAGCTCAGTTAATGTATCATCTGATTGATTGATTCAAATCAACAGGCCAGACACATTTTACACCTCTTATTTAATAACAAGCCATAGTCAGATAGGACGCACCATGTCCAACCCCCAAGCTTGTACACAAGCTAAAAACGTGAGTTTTGGGCAATAATCGCATGTGTGTATGCGTTCACTCGGCACCATCTGTAAATCCATCATGGCGGATCAACAAATGCCCCCCCGAGCAAACGAAATGCCCGTTTCTCCCACAGGTGACTTGCGCTCAGGGGTTGGGCATCGTGTGTCCTATCGGACAGGTGTCTGGATCTTTTGTTTGTGTGACAAAATAAATCAAGGACTATAGGGGGTGATGCAATATAAGGTGCAAATGTTCACACATGCTTTTAATCTGCAACAACCAATAATAAATAATCTAACTACAATAATCCAGTAAATAGCTAACATCTGATTTTTTGATGTAAACCTTTGCATCAGCCAAATATGTTGCAGCATATGCCCAGTCTATATAATCCTATTTGAGTAGCCAATGCAGTGCATTTAAAAAGTTGATTGAGTTTGCATGTTGTTTTGTTTTATCAATAATGACATAATAAAGATCAGAACAAATCCCAATCACACCTCGCCTGATGATACACGTACTAAATATTTCCCTCCTGTGGGATGATGGAAAATGATATTTAATGAGGTCACTGAAATGTGTAGGTGTGAGATTGTGTACTGTCCTTTTAAAGTCAACTTCCTGAAAAAGACAATGTGTCATCCTTTCTGTGAAATACCCTAAACTTGTTAGACAAATCCTAACAGGTCTTTAAAAGTAGCAACATTTTTAAAAGATTCAGATTCTATTAGCACTGCTCATATCTTTACAAACAGATCATTCCTAATAGCAAACAATGTTTGAACACAACTACAACAGATGTATTCACATTACGGCACTACAAATCCTAAAGCTTAAACATTACGGTAACTAAATGAGTGAAGAAAATAAAATGTTATCTTTTGTTTGTAGAACCACAGTTAAGCTTTTTATCCTATATTTGTATTTAAAGTGTCTTCAGCTGTAGGCGACAGTTTTATGTAAACATAGATTACAACCTGCTCTAAAGCTGGGTACACACATTGCAGAGAAAGGGACGATTTCTATCAGATCCAACTGAATCGCCCCTTTCTTGGCAATGTGTGATCTGCATGAACGAGCATTCCTGACAAACGTTCACTGGCGTCGGCAGGATCCTCGTTAGGCTTGGAACATTCACCAGCGATCAGGCCCCCTGTACTAAAGTATAGTGATTTGGCCGTGGTCGTCGGAACATGTCAGTCCCGAATGTTCTCCCTATTGTGTACCCTCATCTTTGAAATATGACAAACAGAATCTTACTGATTGGTACAGTATAGAATTAACCAGGGCTTTCTCACTCATAATAAATATTTTTCTGGGGAAGTCAGCATTATGTTTGGAGATTGAAGCTTCTTGTGTCCTGGTCATTTTACTGTTTTGAGACTGCAACGGATATGTGGATGGAGGCAGAATGAGAGCTGCACTTGCAAGCACTAAAGTTTCTCAACGTTTCCTTGAGCTAATGTGCCAAAATAACTTTCCTGGGTCCAAAGGAATTTCACATTAGTATAGAATTTGAGGTTGAATAAAGAGATACGTCCATCCAGTCCAACCTACTCGGCAATACCCACATTTCCTGCTTAACTATTGATCCAGAAGAAGGCAAATAAAAATTCTACCAGAATTATGAAGGGCAAAACAATTCCTTCCTGATTCCAAGTGGCAATCAGAAATATCCTTGGATCAGCTCCACTTTATGTATCAATACCAGTAACATGCAACACTCCTTGTTTTTAGAAACTCATATTGCTTTTTTTTTTTTCTCTTTAACAATCCAATGAACCTGCCACCACCACGTCCACTGGAAGACAATGCCATAGTCTTAACATTCTCACAGTGAAAACCCTTCCGAACTTGGAAGACTAAACTTAAACTTCAAGTCTTGAGGGATGTACGTGTGTTAATGACACATTAACGGGCCATACGATAAACTATTTATACAGATTAATTACCATATATCCACACGCAAGCGTTAAACTTACAGGCCTGTAATTACTAGGCTGTGAATGACTACCCTTTTTGAATATTGGAATATTGGAATCAGCATTCTTCCAATCCAGAGGCACACATCTGGAACATGAGGGAATCTGCAAAAATAAGAAACAATGGCCTAGATAAAACTGAACTTAGTTCCCTAAGGACCCGAGGATGTATTTTATCTGGTCCAGATATTAACCTGATACTAATTGTAATTTAATTTTTCCTCATTGTAAAGGGGGATTTTTTATGATTGAGAACTAGGGCTGTTATATACTACAGCTCAGAAATATACTTGCTTCTCCTGTACAATGGGGCATGTACATGTGTTGACATCTGGTTAATGTGATTTAGCTTTTCTTTTAACCTGCTAGTTTTATCTACAAATAGGAAGCTCATGTTATCGGTTTGTATTTTCAATTCAAAATAAACATGCACACCTGATGCCAGCTGATGAGGATTTTATGGGCCTCACTCCTTCTACTCAATAGCATTAGTACAGGCAGTCCCTGGGATAAGAATCATATAGGTTCTGTAAGTTTGTTCTCAAATTGAATTTGTATGTTGGACCAGATACATATGTTCCAATATACAACTTAGACAGATGTTAGCAGCATTTTTAAAAATGGATATTGGTGCCGGGGGGCTTTGTAATCAGCTGCTACTGGTACATCACAGGGTGGGGGAGGGTTGGGGGCCCATTTAACAGTGGTGTGTAGCCAACCACCAGTGGACCACCTTGCTGTACACTCCTGCAGACCCCCATGCTGTACAGTATTTGCCCTTATGCCCCTCCATTTGTAAGATTGAGTTGTATGTATGTCGGGTGTTTGTAACCCAGGGACTGCCTGTATGTCGGGTGTTTGTAACCCAGGGACTGCCTGTAATTTTCCGTACTCAACAGTTAATTTAATGTATATGCAATGACACACATCCCTGTAATAAGAATTTTCCATTAACATCTCCCATCATTGTACTGCATTTTTAAATGTATCCTCTCATCCATCTCCCTTTCCTAAATAAACCACTTTTTAATTTCAATTTGGCAGCCTTATAACCATGTAAAACCTACCTAAATAAATAAAATCTGAAACTTGAAATTTGAAGTAGCATTATTGGGCACAATGATTACAAAAATGATAGTGTACTCTTTAACAACCTGGATCACAGACACATAACAGTGCCTCTTCTATTACTGTTGCCCAACTGTAGGGTATAGATCAGGGCTAAACAAATGCCAGGAGCCAGGGTGCCAAGAAATTTATACACATTGATTAACAATGCATACAAAGATTTTGAATAAAAAATGTTTGTATATTGAATAATTGTTAATACCCAACAGCAGTTTATCAACAGATGGAAAACAGTGAATAAAAAAACATCAGCAGTTTTTCCATACAAGTCATATGCAAATCAACAAATATAGCCTTCTCTCGGTTTTTTTTATTAATCTGGCAATATAAGTACCAATGTAGTCAGGATTTCACAAATTTCATTAATCATAAATTGCCCATTACAGGAAACTATCAGGGAGATTCAATAAAACTTCTTATTTAAAATGGTGCTAATTTTGCCCCAACCAATCAGATCTTATTTAACATTTGTAAGCTTACATCTGATTGGTTGGGGCAAAATTAGCACCATTTTAAACGATAAGAACTTTTATTGAATAACCCTGAATATTTCTTCCCAACTATCACTATAGCGTTTTTTGTTGATCTGTCCCTTATTTCTACATATCCTATCTGAAACATTTTACATTTTAGCTGTCACTCACGTGCCTTATTATTAGAAACTATTCTGTTGTGTGTAGTTTTGCTGTAACAGGAATGGTGACAGTTAATATGTGTGAATTGCATTGTGGGAAATCCCATCTGCCAGTGCTGACTCATAGTGATTACTAAGCATGCTTGACTTAACAGATAGTCATGCCACATCAAAGGAGAAGTCCGTTAACATTAGGAAGGAGCATACTTACCCTGAGCTAAACAATTACCGAATTAAAGGCTTACAGAAACACATATATCAGTGCTACTTACATGTATTTATTTATAGTTTAACATGAAGCAATTTTTTCAGTATAATTGCTCTTTAAAGGGTATCTCCACCCTTAAAAAACTTTTGCTGTAGTGTAGAGCTACCTATCCCACCCCCAACCGCCAGGTTTGATTGTCAAAATAAAGATCCAAACTTACTTAAATGCCTTCGTTCTCCCGAAGCTCAGATCTCGGCCCTCTGCTTGACGGAACTGCAAGCAGTGGGCCGGACTGGCAACTGCTTCTGTGATTGGCTCTATACTGACGAGAGGATGCTGATAACTGAATTGCCATGAGAGTATAAATACCCTTTAAAACTGTAACTACAACTAAAATGCAAAAATGCTGAAATGTAAAAAAATAATATCATGTTTCGTTTGCTTAAATTACTACACAACCAAAAGTTACACAAAATGAATTTTCAACATGTATCTGCTATTTGTGAAACCTTTTTTGGCATCCTTTGTAGTGGAAAAAAACACGAATACTACTTGCTGAAAACTCCATTTTTCCCTTACTTATTGTAACCTAGAGAAGATTTTATTCAATCAAAATACGAAAGAATCAAAATATTCCCCTAATTTTAGAGCGTTATATCCTCCAAAATGTCCCAGAACCCTTCATCTCTCATGTGTCTTTACGTATGTTGTAAATGACAATTGCTGATTGAGGGGAACTGTGGTCTCCAAACAAGTTAAGTTTAAATTAAAAGGCCAGTTTCCTACCTTTAAAACGAGCCATCAATCACCTCTCTACATGCTCCACAGCCCAAGATATACAGAAATGACTGAAGTTAATGGGTTGGAGGCTGACATGTGACATTCCTGAAGCTTTTCCTGCACAGTGCCGCCGGCAAGCACAGCCTCAGACTCCCTCCAGACTCTGTTGTGTGAAGTCATGACAGAGAAGGTAAGGGGGGTCAGAGTAACCCACGGCACCCGCGAGTGGGTGGGGCTTAGACACCCGCTAGTGGGCGGATTTAGGCACCCGTGAGTGGGCGGGGCTTAGGCACTCACGGGTGGGCGGGGCTTAGGCACCCGTGAGTGGGGCCACATGGGGCTGTAAGATAATGGGCCATGGGGGGGCCTGCAACTGGAGGGACCACGGGGTCCATGAGTGGGAGGGACCATGGGGGCTGCAAAGGGGAGGAGGAGACAGGACAGATTGACTGACAGTTTCAGAGCAGAAAGCAGGAAGTGCAGGGGACCTGGTGATGCTGCTGCCATATCGCACACAAAAATGTAAATATCTTTAAAACTATGCAAAATAAACAATGGATATAAATTGCAAAAATTCCCAGGGGAGCAATTCATATCAATTTACCTAAAGTCATTTTTGGACCACAGTTCCCCTTTAAGGTTGTGCACTCACCATACCATTATTCAGCCTGATTGTACGATAGTACAGTGTGTCAGCTGTCTACGACTGTTCGTTCTTCCAAATTGGAGGAATGGGCGATCAGACGTGTCGGAAAACCACCTTTATGGACTGCACACTCTGTCTCTTCAAACTGTAGGGCACGGCTACTTTTAATGTGACCAGTTGCATCAAGTGCTGAACGCTCAGTCGGGATAAACATCTAATGTACCCGGCTTTAGAGCCAGAAGGCCAGAAAGTGTTTACAACTGTTTCTGTAGTATGTATGTATATTTTTATTTATATAGCACCACTAGTGGACGCAGCACTGTACAATATAGAATGCAAAAATTCTGTAGTCTGACACAATGCTAGTAATGCAAAATTCAGTATGTTTTTTTTTCTTTTCCAAATAACCTTAAAAAAACTGAACTCATTCTATAACTATTTCAAAATACATTTACCATGGAAACCCTACAAATGCTTGAAGGAGAAAGGATCTGAAATCTTGGTTGTGGACAGGTTTTTACAATATAAAAACATACAGAACTAGTCATTCAAGTTTGACTCCAACTGTGCTGCGCTACAGGAAGTTTGTTAGGAATGGGGAGAAGAACATTACTGAAAGCAACCACAAAGAAAAAAAGCATTGTGATATTATCACACTTTACTATTTTGGAGAAATATGCAAAATATGAATGATTTGGGCAGAGATTTGTAGACTATAGCTCTAAGGGCAGGTACAAACAGCCAGCTAAGGGCTAGGCCACACTATCACCCTTTTATTGCGTTTGCACATGCGTTTTTTTTGATCATTGAAATTGTGTCGACGCACCGAAAATGCGAGTTTTTGGGTGCGATGCGATTGCAATTTGCGTTCCACATTTTTTATCGCAATCGTATGCGTTTTTCTATATCCAATGAAAAATGCATGCGCAAACGCAACAAAATTGAACGCGATTCAGTGTGGCCATGGCCTGATATTCCCAACAAACAATTGTCCCAATTGATTTTGTGGTCAATTTTAAAAGTGCAGTATTGGCTGTTATATACCATCAAGCCTGATCACTTGGCCCTTTGTTGCCCAGAAAACAGTTAAAAGCAATCATCTGAAAATTACAGACAAGCTTTCAGCCCAGATGCCAAATCAAAAGCAATGGTCCTGATCAGGTCAGAATATTGACCTGTGTCTTTAGCCTTTAAGCTGTTGAAGCTTATTTTTTTAGGAATAAGAGTAATGGCATTGATTAGTTTACTGTAATAGCACTATGACAGTGGTTTACCAGATTACAGAGGAGGGGTGAGCACCTATGTGAATGTCACTAAGGTTAAGGCCACACTGCAACGCACAGGAATCGCGCACAAAATGGCGAGTGTTATCGCACGAGATTGTGTTCACCATTCTTGTGTGTTTGAGTTTTGAGCATGCTATTTTGCTGTTTTCCGTTATGGAAACGCATGCATTAATGCACCAAAGATGGTGCGCATTGGAAATCACAGGAATTTTCGCGGCCCCACGATTTCCATTTTAGCAAAAATCGCGGGTGCGAACGTGAGCGCAAATGCGAGAAAAACACGCTAGTGTGGCCTAGCCCTAACATCAATTAAAAAAACAAATTCAGGGGCATGTTTAAGAGGAGGTAGGGCCACCTTTTAGCTGGCTTATTATTACCTGCTGTTCAGGCACTTTACACAAAAACAAACATATTATACAACCACCCATAACACAACATTTAGGATAGCTTACTATCTCTTTACCTTATTCCCCAGGTTCATGGTAAACTCCTAAAGAAAGGGGGCAGTAAACAATTATGTTGGGGTTTTTTTTTTTGTTTGTTTGTTTTTTTTAAAAAAACACAGAATTCAACCTGAAGTGTGCAACTCTATTATGAGTTAAGCTGTTGGATCTTGCCATGCATGGACAAACCTGGATAACAATATACAAACTGTATTTTAGCGCAACTGCTAAATTAATTATTGTGAGCAACTTTCCTAGTTCTAAACAAGCAGTAATAAAGCTTCCTAATTGTAAACCACCAAGATGGACATCCAAATAATTGGGGATTTTAAAATCTTGACGAAGTTAATAAAGAACAGCTAATCATAGACAGGATTTAATTCTTTCATGTCTCTACTTGCAAGAGGAATTTATTTCATAAAGTAGGTTTTATGCCAACATCCCTGCAGCTATTGGGGCTAGCGAACATCATTACGAGCATATGACCAGGTTAAAGAAATGCCCCTGTAGCAGTAGGATCAATGTAAAGCTCTGTTCAAAGAATTCAGCTGCAGCTACCCATTTGCTGTTTGCAGCTGCTGTTCGTCTGCAACTTTAACCATACATTTGTCACAAGACACAAGGCACACAACACTATAGTTACTGTTTCTGTTTTCAGCTTTGAAAGGCATACATACTTCTTGTTACAGTACAATACAGCATTTAAAAACAAGGAAATGGATGCAGGACTCATTCATTTAATTGCACTTACAAATGTACTTGTTAAGTACTGTAAATTCTGATCTGGGGCTAAACTAAATGTTACATATGTATAGCAAAGTTTTGATTGTTTATTCTATTACATTAGTTTGAAATTGTTAGGAGGCTCGTGGCCTTCAACAGTAAAACACTGAAACTGGAAGTCTATGAGAACCATCAGTGTCCTTTTTTGATTCCAATATTAAATCCCCAACAAACTTTAGTGAATTATTTATTTTTATTGATTTTAATTATTAATGTGATTATTTAGTTTCTACAATCAGAGCTGCACTCAGATGAGACAATGAAGGGTTAAAAGCTATGAATACAAAAAAAACCTGCTATTAAAATATACAGAAACACAAAACACCCTCCATTCAGCTTAAAGGGCATCTAAAGTGAAAAAAACACATTGCCCCTTTGCAAAGTTAAATTCATGTACTCTGTGTTACCTTAATCCTATCTCTGTCAGTGACTCTGTTTAACCATGGTGTCAGATCTATGTGCAGCACTCCCCCCTCCCCTCTGTTACCTATTCCATGTCTCAACTTCGGCTAACGACAAGCTTATCATGTGCAGTAGGAGTTAAAAGTTCAACATCCTGAAAAACACACCCACGCACAGTGGCCAATAGAAAGCAAGCTGTCCTGGAGACACGGAAGAAGGAGATCAGTACAGTTTATGATCTCTCACTTTGTGACCCATCATCAATCAGTGAAAGCTATTAAGAAGGGGGGTCAAGTGCAGCCTTATATCTAACATCAAAGCTACCTCTCTCCCCCTGCTAATGTTGTTATCTCTATGTTTAATTATGTAGAGCAGGGAGGGGGGATAACGTCACAGGGATTTGATTGACAGTCCAAGTAGGAGAAGTGGAATGCAATCACATATTCTTCTGACTGGTGTATCTCAGGACAGAGAGGGAATCTGAAAAAAGTGAAGACACTCTGGGGGTTGTGGGGAATTATAGAACACATGGAATGAAAGAAAAAAAAGTTCATTTTCCCACTATAGATGCCCTTTAATCACAAGAGGGATGCCAATGTATGAATCCATTCCACTGGAACCAAGACGTGCCAGGGAGTTTGCATGCCAGATTCTTTTTACCGGTAACATGTTCCCATTTATAGCTTTTGTATAAATGTAGAAAGCCCTGCACATTCTCTATATATTCTGATGTACAGATTTATGCCAGTGAAATTTTATTCCATATAAATAGATTGCCCTGAGAAAAGGGTGAGTCCAGTGCTTGTAAAGAATACTGGAATTCAGTGGGTGTGCTCCTAAAGAAACAAATAAGGCATTGAGACATTTTGGAGCAGTGCAATATAGGGAGTAGTGAATAAATGCAGATTGCTGGAGGAAACACCCAAAATAATATCCATCAAGTGCCACCGAATCTCTAAAAAAACACACAGAATGAATTGGAAAAACGTGACGGTTTTGCTGCTGTGCAATAATGTTTTAAAAAGTAAATGCTCATGCTACCTTCTCTGCTGGCCCTTAATGTTTTAAGGAATGGATGTTTTGCCTTGCTTACCTCAAAACTACAACTTACGTGAATCCTCTGCTGTTGGTATGGGTGTTCAAAGCTATCTTTCCCCCAGTAGTTTCATTTCTTGCCCAAAGCAGCAAAGTCCCAATACATGAGGAGAAAATTATATATTCTGAACCAAAACGACAAAAGTTAAACAAAAACTCTTGGAGAATGCAGCAAAATTTTTCATCAAAACAATGAAAATCGAAGCTGATCACCACACAGTACTGCTCTCTAGGAAAACACTACCATAATGGGGTCTGATAAAGCTACTTCCTGCTTCTTATTAAAAAAAAAATACAAAACTAGAAACTCTCAGTTTTCTTAAACTTGTTCCATGTTGCATTTGCCAGGTAATTCCTACTACAACCGCCATCCAAGATAGGAGCACTTTTTTGCAGAATATAAAAGTAAATATTTCCTGCTTTAACTTATGTGGTGCTGGTTCATTAAACCACATGAAGTGATGTTTCAATTATTTTCTGGCAACAAAAAAAGACCAGTCATATGTTATGTGTAAACTTTTCAATAGGTCCCTTTAAATCTACAATTTCACCAACCACTAGTTCATACATATGCCAGCTATAGGATGACACCAAACTGCATGTTTATGTAGAGGGCTATCATAACCCCAAACAATTAGCATGTAACTTTAACAAAATATTGCATTGGGCAGAGAGGAGACTGATTGAAATGTCAACCTAGGTCGACCTAATATTGACACATTTCTACCTAATTTTGACTCATTTTCACTGCCAGACTATAAAGTGGTTGAAAACATGCTGTTATTTTAACTGTGGACTTGTAACACCATGGGCTATGCTGCAAGATAAGATACTGCAAATAGCTTAAAACAGACAGGACCACAGCAACGAGTAAAGCTGTGTATAGCTATAACTTGTTATGTACTACTAGTGCTGTAACATGCAATGCGAACTGCTGTACAGGTTCATGGTGCATTGAGCATTGTTCCATAACTGGTCACCATTACTTCAATATCTTGGTTCACATTTATACTTACCGTACTTCTCCATCTCACACAGTGTTGACCACTGCCCTATAATCACTGTCAGATACTGTAACTTCTACAAATTACTGTGAGCATCCTGTTCACATCATAGTTGAAACTGCTTCTAATAAATCCTGACTGGCCTAGGCTGCATCAGATAAGCCTATGTGAACCCAGACAATAAAGAGAAGAGTCAACTACTAACCAAGCCTACACTTAACAGGTATCGCGGCTGCCCTGAAGAACTTAAAGCAATATTTAACAGTTCTTGGTGGTAACAAGCTGCATCAGATAAGCCTATGTGAACCCAGTCTAAAAAGAACAGTCAACTACTAACCAAGCCTACACTTAACAGGTATCGCGATAAAGCACCCTTGTGATACTGCTATTGGATGAAGAAACCTGGAACACCTTACCACCATTTCTAAGCAATGCTAACCTTTCAACATCAATCACACCTAAATGCACATAGCTGAAAGTGACTTATCTAGCCTTGCATCTGCACCCAAAATCTAGAAGTCTGCAACAAGAAACAGAGATGCAGTATAAAAAAAATTTTCATTTTGAATGTAAATGTACACAGAAGGGAGAACAATCAAACATTAAGCCAAAGATAGTATTTAAGAGGCCTGCTTAGGCCTGTAATGTCAGTTATAAAGTGGATCGGTAAATACGGGTTAGGAAACATCACAGAAGCGTAGCAGTTACGTTACTAGTCTATGCAAACCTTAAGCCAGAGAGAGATTGATAGTTAGGAGGACAACAAATGCAACTCACCCTTGCTATTGGTGTAGCAGAAGATGCACTTTTACAGCAGTATTGGACACTTTCCAGCAGCACCTATGGTACATGGCTGAGTTGCACCAAGCTAATCACTCTTGCTTCTCATAAGGATGATGTAATCCTTTTACAAATTCAGTTTGTAGGGTATAATTATAGTATTGTCTTTTCAAACAGTTCTTTTATGTAGCTTAATAATTATAGGTAGAGCTGAACACAAATTTTCAGCACCAGCAAGCTTAAAAAGTCTCAAAGGCCTACTGGAATAGAGTGGGATATGGGGAAGATCAGAAGTGTGATTATTTACAACAATCAGTGGTCTGGGCAGATAGGGTGAGGCCACACTAGAGCCTATAGTACTGCACGAGTAAGCACGCGTGTTACTGTCCACTTGCACTGCGATCCCCGCAATGCTTCGCTGCCGAATCTAATGTGATCCGCATAAAATTGGTGATGGCATGCGCTCCTAAAATCGTTGCGCAGCACAATAGACAACAGTGCACCTACTGTGGCCAGACCATTTGGCCAACACTAGTGTGAGCTTTTTAACGTGTGATCGTATCATACGTTAAATTGCTGCAGTGTGACCTAGTCAATAATGTGTCAAAAAAAGTTGGTAGAAATAGCAACCCCATGCACTATCTACAACACACACTCTATGTTTGCTGCCTAAGGCAAAAAGAATTTAAGTGACTTGTCTGAGGCCACACGGAGTTGAAACAGGTGCCAACAGCTATCTAACCCAGGCAACAACCAAGCATCTCCAAACAACAAAAATGAACATCATGGAATGTGATTTATAGTATAACTGAAACAAAGCAGTGTACAGGAAGATATAGCATACACAGAAAAGCATTCATTGGTCATAAATTCTAATTTTTGTTTTTAGGCTGATATTCGTAATCGGTTTATTAACCAACTTGACCAAACTATTCAATACTATTATTAATATTATTGTGGATTTATTTTGTGCCAGCATCTTCTGTAGCGATTTACAATTACATGTATACATACACATCAGGCCCTGCCCCGAAGAGCTTACAATCTAAGCATGTGAACGTTCTCATTTATCCAGGTCATGGTATATCTGTTGTATTCAATTAGATCAACTGGACTTGAAGTTTAGTTCTTGAAGACGTTTCGCTAGTCATCCGACTGGCTTTCTCAATTCAGAATGACTTGTACAAGAATCTGTGGCAATTATGTACCCTGGAAAATCCTAATTAGCATATCAAAGCCAGGTGTTAAGGGCGTGATTGCATAGTGGCTAAGAGGTGTTATAGGAACGCCCAGGGTAAGGTGTCAAAACAGCATTGTACATGGCAGACAGTTGGTGTCGAACCCCCCACCTCTATTTAGGCTTGGTTTCTTTATTTTCACATAAATGGCCTCCTTGACACCTCTCTTAAACCAGTCACATTCCTATGTTAACATTACAGTCTTCAAAGGCATGTCCTTTATCCTTAAGATGCAGGTACACGACACAAGTCCTGACCCGAGGAATTAGCTCTTCTGTGCTGGGCCATACTTTGATGCAGTTGCTGTTTGGTCTCCCCACATACAAATCAGAGCACTGCACTGCATTTACTACATCATATATGCAGTGCAGTGCAGTGAAGAATGCTCTGATTTGTATGTGGGGGAGACCAAACAACAACTGCATCAACGTATGGCCCAGCACAGAAGAGCCAATTCCTCGGGTCAGGACTCAGCCGTGTACCTGCATCTTAAGGATAAAGGACATACCTTTGAAGACTGTAATTTTAACATATTGGCAAAGGAACGTGATTGGTTCAAGAGAGGTGTCAAGGAGGCCATGTATGTGAAAATAAAGAAACCAAGCCTAAATAGAGGTGGGGGGGTTCGACACCAACTGTCTGACATGTACAATGCTGTTTTGACACCTTACCCTGGGCGTTCCTATAACACCTCTTAGCCACTATGCAATCACGACCTTAACACCTGGCTGTAACATGCTAATTGGGATTTTCCTGGGTACATAATTGCCACAGATTCTTGTACAAGTCATTTTGAATTGAGAAAGCCAGTCGGATGACTAGCAAAACGTCTTCAAGAACTAAACAATTTGATCTAATTGAATACAACAGATAAACAATCTAAGCACATTTATTTGACACATACAACCTATCAGTATGTCTTTATGATTGTGGGGGAAACCAGAGTGCCTTGAGGAAACCCACACAAGTACAGGGAGAACATACAAACTCTTTTAGATGTGTCCAAGGGTGGCTTCGAACTTAGGAACTCGGCGCTGCAAGGCATCAGTGCTAACCACTGAGCCACCGTGCTCTAATATTGACTGTTGATCATTACTGCAGAGTTTTGTTTAGCCAGCTGTACCACAGAACTTATTGAAATTCCAAAAAAAAGATTCAAACCCAATTATAGTGGATTTTTTCAATCACGATTTCCTGATTTTTTAAATTAGATTTTTATGTATTTTTCGATAATATCCGGATCCACAGATTTTCCAAACCAGCAGTATAGAAAAGAAACTAGGACTCATCTCTGAATCAATACTAACATATCTCATAGTGTATGGCCAGCATAACACCACCCCATAGATACACATCTGGCTGTTTTCTAGTTAAATACATGATCACCACAGATTGTCAACGTTAATTAAACCTTAAATGTAGCAAGCGTAAGCTGTAAACAACTCTTCATTAAAACAAAAACACATTATTTTTGTCTCTGTACACAAGAGAACATAGAACAAATTTATTATGAATTGAAATGGTATTTGTATCGCTAAGCCCTCTCTACTCTGACAGATGCTTTGTTCTAAAGTTTCCTTTTAACACTAAGCTACAACTGCACTCTTCTTTAAAATCATAATTTGGCCTTTGGGGTCAGTGCTTCATTACAAGTTAGATTTTTTCATTTTTAGAGCAAATATTATAGCAGCACGCATAATGATTAAGGAAAACATAGATAAAAGTGAAAGAAAAACATGTGAACAAATAAATGTCTTTTGAAAATACAAGTTAAAAAAAATAAGGAGAGAATGAAAATGTAGTAATCACAGATCTGTCGAAAGGTGTTTTAAAGGAGAACTGAAAAATGACCAGGAGATTTTTAGAGACCTTGATTTCTGGCTTATTCTTTCCTAAATTTTCCTAGAGTTATGTTGTACTGAATCCCCACTGTTGCTACATGGTTTATTGGGCAGTGCAATGTAGCACCAACACACCAACATGTTATCCGCCCCCTTAAAGGAAAATAATTTTAAAATACTTTGCTTAGTAAATAGCTCAGCTGCAAATGTCCTACTTACTAATCTAGTCAGGCATATTTACTTAACGTTAAAATGAGAAACGCACAGCAATAATTTTAAAGCACCCTAAGGCTGGGTACACACCAGCAGATATTTCCGTCCGACCGACTGATTGGTGTGGGGTGGCCCGGCGCGACCGAGATCAGACGAACGGGTGATTGGGTCTGTAAATTACAGACATTCACGCGATTCCCTATGGGGCAGCTTGGTTGGAACAAACAATAGCCCCGTGTGCACCCAGCCTAAGGCTGGGTACATAAGGATCAACCCTAACCTGATTTTCCCTTAAGACACAGTACAGATCAATAAACTGATAGGTAGTCTGTCAGATAGAAGCAATACTCCTTTTAATATTTCAGTACAACCGTTTTCGTGGCCTATTTTAGACAATGCAAGTGGCTCGAAATTACCAACATATCGATTTACTTTCACAACCATCATTTTATAGCCCGATTGGCTAAACTATTGCACTAGGCAGTCAATTTTGTCCAAATATTGACCCTTTAGTATCCAGCCCAAGGAAATTAACTGAAAGCATTCATGGGTGTTTTTTTACAGCCAGAATTATGCCTCATTTAAACTGCTTTGCAAATTTTCCTTGTATTGGTTTTCACATGTCCATACTTGTTAACTAATGACACCCACTAGACATTCAATAGCTGTTACATACCCATTCCTTAGTAAATCACAGTTCAAAACTAGATATTTTGTTGCTGGTGTTCCACAGGCTGCAGTTGCTATGTCATTTTTAGTTGATGTAACTTACTGATTATTACTCTTTTCCTTCCTTTATTTCAAATGTGGAATGAAAATTTTGCCTGCATATTTAGAAACCTTTTAAATGGTTTCAGCTGCTCAAATCCAAAAATGTACAGTCTCTGTTTTCTTATCTCTAATAATAGACTATCCAAGCTGTTATCACCCGAGTTAGTGGTCTGTAAAAGATCCAGCCTTCTAATTTTATTTGGGCATGGGACTCCTCTGTGACAATATTCTCTACATAAAACCTTAGAAGTGGTATAATTAGTTTGAAATGTTAAGATTAAAATTCATAAAAAGTAAGTGCTTAGTTATACCACGGAAGTGAGCATTACGTATACAGTACACATAATGTTCATATGAATCGTGCCAAAAAATATTTTTTAAAGTTAAACTGGACTACAATTATATGAATCACTTCCTCTAACGCTTGCTCAGAATGCATGGCTTTTCTGTGTTGTGATTTCAAATGAATCTAAAATATAAAGCTTCAGTGTTGGACTGTTACAGGGAAATACCCCAGTGGGCCCACTGCCTATTCACACAAGAAAACAGCTAAAATGTAAATACAGTACCAAAGGGACAGTAAGAAATGTATTTTAATAAACAATAGGAGTCAGTATTACTAAGATAGATATGTAAATGAGTGATAATAGAGATATCAAATATTAGGTGGGCCCCTGAACTCATCCTGGTGGGCCCCAACAGTTCACAACACTGTTCACATTAGGGCTTTAAGCCCTAATTTAGTTTAAGATCAGGAGGCTAATTCTTGCCAGTGCTGTAGTTAGAAACCAATGCTGACTTTTGTAAATTCTTTCTAACTTTCTATCCACCTACTACTAACTCACCTGATTTGTCGTTACAAATTGGTCACATCAATGTGCAGATATTCTGTGAAGTGGTTTGAATAGTCTCTGCCTTACGCCCAGGGTGTGGTTGGGGTCTTTGGCACATATGCAGGGTGATGCAATACTTACCCTCCATGCTCCTCTTCCTTCTGAGTTTTGCAGTGCAGTATTGCCACAGCGTGAGGTAGGGCGTGTGCGGAGGGTAATGCCACCATTTTAAATGAGTCCTTTTTTGCGCTACTATATAGCGCAAAAACAACCATTTTTTTTTTACATCGGGTGCCTGTGCTGTTACTACAAAACGGCGCAGGCCCCACAAGTGATAAGTTAAACCCATGCTAGCCCAGGAAGAATGGGTTTAACTCATTTTCACCCATTTGCATCTCCTAGATGATGTTTTACTGGCCTCTGATGATTAAACCTCCATGCTAGCTACTGCCTTGAGGTCTTGTTACCCTAGAGGCTTAGACTGACAAAGGGCCTCTGGTTGAGTGCAAATAAAAACAATTGCAGGGTGATATACAGAGAGCCACTATGTAATGCAATTTACATGTGGCCCTCTGTACTGTGATTAACCCCCTCCAAGACTTTCATGCCAGCTATTTGCTGACATTAAAGAACCCATGTACAAGAACCAATATTGGCTTGGTCCATTGGTTGTGGCACTACAACCATTATTAACCGTAGTTTTAACCCTTGGTACTTAGCAGCACACCATACATATACAATTCTTGTTGTCTGAGACAACCAACAAGCATTTCTGGCAACAATCTAGCCTGAGTTAAGGCATCTGGCTATAGCAATCCATTTAATAACCTTTATCTAATGTGAACAGGAAACCTAATAGTGCCTATAGATGCAACAATCGCAGTCACATGATATCGGGATATTCCGATATTGCACGATCATTGGATCGTGTATGGGGGCAATCGGCCAACGATCATACGGTAAATTTTCCTATCAGGCCAGTTGTAAAAAAAAAAATGCTCCTTTCCTTTTCCACTCAAATGTTTCCACCTCCTCTTCAAGCTCAGAAAAAGAGGTAAAAGAACATCAGGCTGCATTTGAGGTTAGACTTACATTTCTCATCTTTCTAACTATGGGGGTTTAGACTATTTACCTATATACAATTTTTCACTTGAGGGATGAACTTGCCTTTAAAAGGATAAATTGGATAATGATTAAAAATAATTAAATCAAAAATATTGATTTGTGTATGTTAAGGGCTAGGCCACACTACATCATTTTAAAGTGTGATCAAATCACTCTTAAAAAAGTGCAAACTGGCCGATTGGTCTGGCCAAGCGATCAAATTTTTGCAAACCAAATGCACTCCGATAACTCAACATTGTGCAGAAAACAGCGCAAGCAAACAAGATCGCACAGGAAAACCATCCAATGCCGTCCACTATAAGTTTATTGAAATGGAAAGGGTTCAGAGAAGAGCAACTAAATTAATAAGGGGATTGGGGGAGCTTGAATATGAAGAGAGACTGGAAAAGTTACAATTATGTACGCTGGAGAAAAGGCACTTGCGTGGGGATATGATTACTGTGTATAAATACATTAACGGGCCATACAATAAACTATCTGGGGCATTGTTCACCAATAGAACATGTCAGAGGACACGAGGACATCCCTTAATACTTGAAGAAAAAAAGGTTTAGGCTTCAAGTTCAGAAAGGGTTTTTCACTGTGAGAACAGTAAAGCTATGGAACTGTCTTCCAGTGGACGTTGTTATGGCAGGTTCATTGGTCAGTTTAAAAAAAAAGCTGGATGAGTTTCTGCAAACAAGGAATGTTGCAAGTTACTGGTATTGATACATAAAGTAGAGTTGATCCAGGGAAATTTCCGATTGCCACTTGGAGTCAGGAAGGAATTTTTTCCCCCTTCATAAATTTGTGGGTTTTTTTTGCCTTTCTCTGGATCAACATTTAGGCAGGAAATAGGACATTGCTAGATGGGTTGGATTGGATGGACGTATGTCTTTATTCAACCTCAAATACTATACTATACAATACTAATGAATATGTTAAAAATACTTCTAAGCATAATTTAAGGACAACTTCACCCTAAAATATGTAATGGCCATCCAAGTTCAAAACAAAGTAAAAGAAAAAGTAAAGTTACACATTACACAGTGTCAATTAAAAACATTTTCTGTAAAAAAAAAAAAATGCAAAAAACCATTTATAACTGTAAAATATCCAGTATATTCGTAGAAGTAAAAAAAAAATTTAACACAAGGCAACATTAAAACGTCACACAGCTCTAAAATATGGCACCGTGCTCAAAAACGTGGCCATAACGAGTTTATAAATCCCCTGTAAAATACAAGGAGTGTAGGAGGGCAATACAAGGAGTTAAGGAGGGCATACGGAGCGAAGAGGGCAATACAGGAGCGAAGGAGGGCAATACAAGGAGCGAAGGAGGGCAATACAAGGAGCGAAGGAGGGCAATACAAGGAGCGAAGGAGGGCAATACAGGAGCGAAGGAGGGCAATACAAGGAGCGAAGGAGGGCAATACAAGGTCGAAGGAGGGCAATCAGAGCGAAGAGGGGCATACAGAGGAGGCGAAGAGGGCAATACAAGGAGCGAAGGAGGGCAATACAAGGAGCGAAGGAGGGCAATACAAGGAGCGAAGGAGGGCAATACAAGGAGCGAAGGAGGGCAATACAAGGAGCGAAGGAGGGCATACAAGGAGCAGGAGGGCAATACAAGGAGGAAGGAGGCAATACAAGGAGCAGAGGGCAAAGGAGCGAAGATACAGGAGCGAAGGAGGGAAACAAGAGGAAGGAGGGCAATACAAGGAGCGAAGAGGGCAATACAAGGAGCGAAGGAGGCAATACAAGGAGCGAAGGAAGAGGAGGAGGGCAATACAAGGACGAAGGAGGCAATACAAGGAGCGAAGGAGGGCAATACAAGGAGGAAGGAGGCAATACAGGAGGAAGGAGGGCAATACAAGAGGCGAGGAGGGCAATACAAGGAGAAGGAGGGCAATACAGAGTAGAAGGAGGGCAATACAAGGAGTGAAGGAGGGCAAGGAGCGAAGGAGGGCAATACAGGAGGAGAGGGCAAAAGGAGTGAAGGAGGCATACAAGGAGTGAAGGAGGGCAATACAAGGAGTGAAGGAGGGCAATACAGGAGTGAGGAGGGCAATACAAGGAGTGAAGGAGTGGCAATACCAAGGAGTGAAGGAGGGCAATACAAGGAGTGTAGGAGGGCAATACAAGGAGTGTAGGAGGGCAATACAAGGAGTGAAGGAGGGCAATACAAGGAGTGAAGGAGGTAAATACAAGGAGTGTAGCAGCTTCTGAACTTTAATAGTAGGCAGGAATGTGTGAATTGCCATGGGAATGAGCTGTAGCAAAACATCTCTGACGGGAAAGGCTTCTAGGTGCCATTCAGTCCTGTGCTCAATTCGACACAAAATACAAGGAGTGAAGGAGGTAAATACAAGGAGTGTAGCAGCTTCTGAACTTTAATAGTAGGCAGGAATGTGTGAATTGCCATGGGAATGAGCTGTAGCAAAACATCTCTGACAGGAAAGGCTTCTAGGTGCCATTCAGTCCTGTGCTCAATTCGACACAAATGCTGGTACACTATGAAGAATGCTGGTACACTATGAAGAATGCTGGTACACTATGAAGAATGCTGGGTTACTATATGGAATGCTGGTACACTGTAAATAATGCTGGTACACTATAAAGAATGCTGGGTTACTATATCATTGAATGCTGGTGCACTATAAATAATGCCGTTACTACTGTATAAAGAATGCTGGGTTACTAAATGGAATGCTGGTACAGTATAAAGAATGCTGGCACACTATAAAGAACACTGGGTTACTATATGGAATGCAGGTACACTGTAAATAATGCTGGGTTACTATATGTAATGCTGGTGCACTGTAAATAATGCAGTTACTACTGTATAAGGAATGCTGGGTTACTATATCGAATGCTGGTACACTATAAAGAATGCTGGGTTACTATATGGAATGCTGGTGCACTATAAATAATGCAGTTACTACTGTATAAGGAATGCTGGGTTACTATATGGAATGCTGGTACACTGTAAAAAATAGAGTTACTACTGTATAAAGAATGCTGTGTTACTATATGGAATGCTGGTACACTGTAAACAATGCAGTTACTACTGTATAAAGAATGCTGGGTTACTATATGGAATGCTGGTGCACTATAAATAATGCAGTTACTACTGTATAAGGAATGCTGGGTTACTATATGGAATGCTGGTACACTATGAAGAATGCTGGTACACTATGAAGAATGCTGGGTTACTATATGGAATGCTGGTACACTGTAAATAATGCTGGTACACATACAGGCAAGAGGGCTACAAAGGGCGAAGAGGCAATCAAGGCGAAGGAGGTCAATACAAGGGCTCGAAAGGAGGGCAATACAAGGAGCAAGGAAGGCAATACAAGGCGAAGGAGGTGGCATACAAGGAGCGAAGGAGGGCAATACAAGGACGAAGGAGGCAATGAGGAATACAAGGAGCTAGGGGCATACCAAGGGGACAGGAGCGAAGGCAATACAGGAGCGAAAGGAGGGCATACAAGACAAGGATGCAGACAAGGACGAGGAGCAATACAAGGAGCGAAGAGGGCATACAAGGAGCGCAGGTAGGATCAATACAAGGAAGCGAGGGAGCAATACAGTGCGGAGGAGGCAATACAAGGAGCGAGGAGGCTAAATAGGCAAGCAAGGAGCGAGGAGGGCAATACGGAGCGAGGAGGGCAATACAAGAGGCGAAGGAGGAGGCTACAAGGATAGCGATTATGGACTAAGGAGTGAAAGCAGGAGCGAAGAGGGCAATACGGAGCGAAGGAGGCACTACAGGAGGAAGGAGGGCATACAAGGATGCGAAGGAGGGCATACAAGGATGTGAAGGAGGGCAAATACAAGGAGTGAAGGATAGGAGCAAGAGGATACAAGGAGGTGAAGGAGGGCATACAAGGCGGAAGGAGGCAATACAAGGAGTGATAAGGAGTGAGGGCAATACAGGAGTGAGGAGGGCATACAAGGAGTGAAGGAGGGCATACAAGGAGTGTAGGAGGGCAATACAAGAGTGTAGAAGGGCACACAGGATGTGCGGCGGCAATACAAGGAGTGAAGTAGGGTAAATACAAGGGTGTAGCAGCTTCTGAACTTACTAGTAGGCAGGATGTAAGTGCCATGGAAGATCTGAGAACAACATCCGACGGAAAGTTTCTTTTTTTTTCTAGGCTTGTTTTTTGGTTGCTATTTTTTTGTGAGCTGTGTACGGCATCTTTTTATTTGCACTTTCTTCACTTCTCATTCAGTCCTGTCTCAATTCGACACAACTTCAACCTTCAGTTAAAAGGCCCATGTGTCAATGAAAATACTGACCACATTTCTGCCAAACCGCTCATGGTGCCCTTTAATTTAAGATCTGAATGGTGCATTATCCAAAGCTCTGAATCTGGCTATTTTTACTCCAGAGCCGACTGAGTAAAGTGCACCATTTATTCTCATTAAGTAATTAACATTACATTAACATTACTTCTACCCTTTAAACAAAAGTCAAATTGTTTTACTAACACGTTTCAAATTGAAGTTTAATTTGACTTGCCACATCTGTTTCCTTATTGCATAAAATCTGATTTTTCATTCTTGCTTCAGCTTTGTCTTTTGTTCTTAAACTCAAATGCCTAAGTGGAAGAAATTACAGTACCCTAATACCTAGTAATGGTGTTTTTATTGTGCAAGTTTCAGCTTTCTACAGCATGGAATGCAACTCTCCAGATTTTCTAAAACTGCAACTCTCATCATTCCCTAGCTGCATATACAACCAGGGAACGTTGGAAGTTGTATTTTCAAACATCTGGAGGGCCACAAACTTGTCATCCCTGTTCTACAGCATAAAAAATAAACAATTTGCTACTCACTTACCCTTCAAACACCCTTCCATCTGGTGTGTGAAAGTAAGGGGAGTTAATAGGGAAATAGCAGACTAAAATCTACAGCATAAGCCAGAATGGAAATGATTTCCCTTAAGTAAAAACCAGGCATCTAGTCTTTTAGCTACTGCTAAACTAAAGTCCCAGAACCCCCTTCTTTTGACAGGCAAGGCAGTGATCAAGTTGGACAGAAATGCAGCAAACAACCCAAATAGCTCAGGATGAATAACTGGGCTTCCTGTGTCTATAGATTGTCTATTAAAGGCTCAACGTCATCACTGGCTCTGATACAACACAAGGACACCATCAGGACAATCTATCAGGCTAATGGCCAGAATCCTTCTCGTCCTACCCAGGCCATGGCTGATCAGTACAATCTGACTGTTGTGTAAGTTTGCAGCTTCTGGCTTAGCCCATTTCAGCAGATCCTAAGCACACACACACATATATAGTATACACATAGTAGAAATTAAACATACCGTCTTTTGGTTCCTCGCTTTCTGACCTCATGGTGCCAGTGAACAGTGTGTGTCACTGGAGACCAGATTACAGCTGACGAGCTTTCTGAAAGCAGCAACACTATAGTGAGCAACTTCTCAACCAAAAGAAAAAAAGTCTCTATGAAAAGAAAAAATTTGTGCAAATGCAACCAATCAAAGAGCAAACCAGCTGAGCAGCCCGCCCCCAACAGCCAGTCTGGAAAGCAAAAGTACCTTCCCAGGCACAAGCAGTCAGTATGGAATCTGGTACACTATTGGGAATGCTGATACACTATAAAGCATGCTGATACACTGTAAAGCATGCTGGGTTACTATAGGAATGTTTGGTACACTGTAAAGAATGCTGGTTACTAATACTATATGGAATGCTGGTACACTGTAAATAATGCTGGGTTACTATAAAGCATGCTGGTACACTATAAAGAATGCTGGGTTACTATAGGAATGCCCGGTACAACTGTAAATAATGCTGGGTTACTATATGTAATGCTGGTGCACTGTAAATAATGCAGTTACTACTGTATAAGGAATGCTGGGTTACTATATGGAATGCTGGTACACTATAAAGATGCTGGTTACTATATGGAATGCTGGTGCACTATAAATAATGCAGTTACTACTGTATAAAGGAATGCTGGGTTACTATATGGAATGCTGGTACACTGTAAAATAATGCAGTTACTAATGTATAAGGAATGCTGGGTTAATAGATGGAATGCTGGTACACTATAAAGAATGCTGGGTTACTATATGGAATGCTGGTGCACTGTAGATAATGCGTTACTACTGTATAAGGAATGCTGGGTTACTATATGGAATGCTGGTACACTATAAAGAATGCTGGGTTACTATTGAATGCTGGTACACTGTAATTACTATATGGAATGCTGGTACACTGCAAATAATGCTGGTACAACTATAAAGAATGCTGGGTTACTATATGGAATGCTGGTACACTAAAAGAATGCAGGTGCACATAAAGAATGTTGGTTACTATATGAATGCTGGTACACTATAAATTAATGCAGTTATTACTGTATAGGAATGCTGGGTTACTATATGGAATGCTGTTACACTGAAAATAATGCAGTTACTACTTGTATAAGGAATGCTGGTTTACTTTATGGAATGCTGGTACACTATAAGAATGCTGTACACTATAAAGAACGCTGGGTTACTATATGGAATGCTGGTACACCTGTATAATGCAGTTACTACTGTATGAATGCTGTACACTGTAAATTAATAATGCAGTTACTACTGTATAAGGAATGCTCGGTTACTATAATGGAATGCTGGTACACTATAAATAATGCAGTTACTACTGTATAAGGAATGCGGGTTACTATATGGAATGCTGGTACACTGTAAAAATAGAGTTACTACTGTATAAGAATGCTGGGTTACTATATGGAATGCTGGTACACTGTAAATAATGCAGTTACTAATGTATAAGGAATGCTGGGTTAATAGATAGAATGCTGGTACACTATAGAAGAATGGGTTACTATATGGAATGCTGGTACAACTGTAGATAATGCAGTTACTACTGTATAAGGAATGCTGGGTTACTATATGGAATGCTGGTACACTATGAAGAATGCTGGTACATAATGATAATGCTGGTACACTATGAAGAATGCTGGGTTACTATATGGAATGCTGGTACACTGTAAATAATGCTGGGTTACTATATGGAATGCTGTGCACTATAAATAATGCAGTTACTACTGTATAAGGAATGCTGGGTTACTATATGGAATGCTGGTACACTGTAAACAATGCAGTTACTATTGTATAAAGAATGCTGGGTTACTATATGGAATGCTGGTACACTGCAAATAATGCTGGGTCACTATATGTAATGCTGGTGCACTGTAAATTATGCAGTTACTACTGTATAGGAATGCTGGGTTACTATATGGAATGCTGGTACACTATAAAGAATGGGGTTACTATAGGGGAATGCTGGTGCACTATAAATAATGCAGTTACTACTGTATAAGGAATGCTGGGTTACTATATGGAATGCTGGTACACTGTAAAAAATAGAGTTACTACTGTATAAAGAATGCTGGGTCCCTATATGGAATGCTGGTACACTATAAAGAATGCTGGGTTACTATATGGAATGCTGGTACACTGTAGATAATGCAGTTACTACTGTATAAGGAATGCTGGGTTACTATATGGATGCTGGACACTATGAAATGCTGTACACTATGAAGAATGCTGGTACACTATGAAGAATGCGGTACACTATGAAATGCTGGTACACTATGAAATGCTGGGTTACTATATGGAATGCTGGTACACTGTAAATAATTGCTGGTACACTATAAGAATGCTGGGTTACTATATCATTGAATGCTGGTGCACTATAAATAATGCCGTTACTACTGTATAAAGAATGCTAGGTTACTAAATGGAATGCTGGTACAGTATAAAAGAATGCTGGCACACTATAAGACACTGGGTTACTATATGGAATGCAGGTACACTGTAAATAATGCTGGGTTACTATATGTAATGCTGGTGCACTGTAAATAATGCAGTTACACTGTATAAGGAATGCTGGGTTACTATATCGAATGCTGGTACACTATAAGAATGCTGGGTTACTATATGGAATGCTGGTGCACTATAAATAATGCAGTTACTACTGTATAAGGAATGCTGGGTTACTATATGGAATGCTGGTAACACTGTAAAAATAGAGTTACTATGTATAAAGAATGCTGTGTTACTATATGGAATGCTGGTACACTGTAACAATGCAGTTACTACTGTATAAGATGCTGGGTTACTATATGGAATGCTGGTGCACTATAATAATGCAGTTACTACTGTATAGGAATGCTGGGTTACTATATGGAATGCTGGTAACACTGCAAATATCCTGGGTTTACTATATGTATGCTGCTGCACTGTAAATATTGCAGTTTACTACTGTATAAGGAATGCTGGGTTACTATATGGAATGCTGGTACACTATAAAGAATGCACAATGGGTTATATATGAATGCTGGTGACTATAATATCAGTTACTACTGTATAGGAATGCTGGGTTACTATATGGAATGCTGGGACACTGTAAAAAATAGAGTTACTACTGTATAAAGAATGCTGGGTTACTATATGGAATGCTGGTACACTATAAAGAATGCTGGGTTACTATATGAATGCTGGTCCTGTAATAATGCAGTTACTACTGTATAGGATGCTGGGTACTATATGGAATGCTGGTACACTATGAAGAATGCTGGTACACTATGAAGAATGCGGGTTACTATATGGAATGCTGGTACACTGTAAATAATGCTGGTACACTGTAATAAGCTGGTACCTATAAGAATGCAGAATGCTGGGCTCCTTATCATGGAATGCTGGGCCACTATAAATAATGCCGTTACTACTGTATAAAGAATGCTGGGTTACTATATGGAATGCTGGTACACTATAAGAATGCTGGGTTACTATATGGAATGCTGGTGCAACTATAAAATGCAGTTTACTACTGTATAAAGAATGCTGGGTTACTATATGGAATGCTGGTGCACTATAAATAATGCAGCTACTACTGTATAAGGAATGCTGGGTTACTTATGGAATGCTGGTACACTGTAAAATAGAGTTACTACTGTATAAAGAATGCTGGGTTACTATATGGATGCTGGTACACTGTAAACATGCAGTTACTACTGTTAAAGAATGCTGGGTTACTATATATGGAATGCTGGTACACTGCAAATAATGCTGGGTTACTATATGTAATGCTGGTGCACTGTAAATAATGCAGTTACACTGTATAGTAACATAGTAACATAGTAATTAAGGTTGATAAAGACATTCGTCCATCAAGTCCAACCATTTCCCTTTTTTTTTTTTTGTTTGTTTGTGATGACACTAAATTATGCAGAGCTTTGGAAACTTCCAATGATGTGCAAGTGCTGCAAGCAGCCTAGATAGATTATCAAAATGGGCAGCAGAATGGCAGATGAGATTCATGTTGATAAATGTAAGGTGATGACATTTGGGATTTAATAATCCCTGTGCCACCTACACCATAAATAACTCTGTGTTAAGTGCATCTGAAATGGAAAAAGATTGGGGGTTCTGGTAGATAACAGACTTAGCTGTAGCAAACAATGCCAGGTAGCAAACAGCTAGAGCTAGCAAGATATTGTCTTGTATAAAGAGGGGAATGGAATCAAGAGAGAAAATATTATTCTCCCTCTTTACAAGGCACTGGTAAGGCCACATTTGGATATGCGGTGCAGTTTTGGAATCCCATATACAAAAGGGACATCTTGGAAATTGAGGCAGTCAGAGAAGGGCAACTAAATTAATAAGGGGAATGGAGGGGCTTGAATATGCAGGCAGATTAGACAAGTTAGGGGTGTTTACATTGGAGAAGCGGCGGTTGCGTGGGGACATGATAACCTTATACAAATATATTAATGGCCATACAGTGAACTCTCTGGTGCATTGTTCACTATAGGTCATATCAGGAGGACTCGTGGACATCCTTTAAGGTTGGAAGAAAAGAAGTTTCATCTCAGGTTAGGAGAGGTTTCTTTACATGAGAACGATGAAACTGGGAACTGTCTTCCAGCAGAGGTGGTAATGGCAAGTTCATGAATAACTTTAAAAAAGGCCTGAAAGTTTCTAAAACTAAAAAAAATATTGAGAATTACTGGTATTAATGCATATAGATCTGGTTGATCCAGGGATACTTTCCGATTGCCGTTTGGAGTCAGGAAGGAATTTTTTCCCCCTTTTTTAGCTGGGGTTTTTTGCCTTCCTCTGGATCAAATGTTAGGGTAGGGTTAAAAAAAAAAAAAAAAAAAGGGAATAGGTTGGACTTGATGGACGAATGTCTTTATTCAACCTTAATTTACTAGTTACTATGGTACTATGCTGGGGCACTATAAATAAGGCAGTTACTACTGTATAAATAATGCTGGGTTACTATATGGAATGTGGTACACTGCAATAATGCGGGGTACTATATGTATGTGGTGCACTGTAAATAATGCAGTACCTATCTGTATAAGGAATGCGGGTTAATAATGGAATGCTGGTACACTATAAAGAATGCTGGGTTACTATATGGAATGCTGGTACACTGTAATAATGCAGTTACTAATGTATATGGATTGGGTTACTAGATGGGAATGCTGGTACACGTATTATATATGGAATGCTGGTACACTGTAAATAATGCTGGTACACTATAAAGAATGCTGGGTTACTATATGGAATGCTGGTACACTGTAAAAAATAGAGTTACTACTGTATAAAGAATGCTGGGTTACTATATGGAATGCTGGTACACTGTCAATAATGCAGTACTTAATGTATAAGGAGATGCTGGGTTAATAGATGGAATGCTGGTACACTATAAAGAATGCTGGGTTACTATATGGAATGCTGGTACACTGTAGATAATGCAGGTTACTACTGTATAGGAATGCTGGGGTTACTATATGGAATGCTGGTACACGTAAGTTACTATATGGAATGCTGGTACACTGTAATAATGATGGTACACTATAAAGAATGCTGGGTTACTATATGGAATGCTGGTACACTATAAAAAATGCAGGTGCACTATAAGAAATGTTGGGTTAACTATGGAATGCTGGTAACACTATAAATAATGCAGTTATTACTGTATAAGGAATGCTGGGTACTATATGGAATGCTGTTACACTGTAAATAATGCAGTTTTGTATAAGAATGCTGGTTGTTATTATGGATGCTGTTACACTGTAAATAATGCAGTTACTACTGTATAAGGAATGCTGGGTTACTATATGGATGCTGGTACACTATAAAAGAATGCTGGTACACTATAAGAACGCTGGGTTACTATATGGAATGCTGGTACACTGTAAATAATGCAGTTACTACTGTATAAGGATGCTGGTACACTGTAAATAATGCAGTTACTACTGTATAAGGAATGCTCGGTTACTATATGGAATGCTGTGCACTATAAATAAGCAGTTACTACTCTATAGGAATGCTGGGTTTACTATATGGAATGCTGGTACACTGTAAAAAATAGAGTTACTACTGTATAAAGAATGCTGGGTTACTCTATGAATGCTGGTACACTTAATAATGCAGTTATAATGTATAAGGAATGCTGGGTTATAGATGGATGCTGGTACACTATAAAGAATGTGGGTACTATATGGAATGTGGTACACTGTAGATAATGCAGTTACTACTGTATATGGAATGCTGGGTTACTATATGGAAGTGCTGGTACACTATAAAAATGATGGTTATAATGGAAGGCTGGCACGTAATACATATGGAATGCCGGGTACACTGTAAATAATGCATGGAACATAAAAGAATGCTGGGTTACTATATGGAATGCTGGTAAACTAAAAAAGAATGCAGGTGCACTATAAAGAATGTTGGGTTACTTATGGATGCTGGTACACTATAAATAAGCAGTTATTCTGTATAAGGAATGCTGGGTTACTTATGGAATGCTGTTACACTGTAAATAATGCAGTTACTACTGTATAAAGAATGCTGGGTTACTATATGGAATGCTGTTACACTGTAAAATAATGTAGTCACTGTATTAAGGGTGCTGGGTTACTATATGAATGCTGGTGACTATAAATAATGTAGTTACTACTGTATAAGGAATGCTGGGTTACTATATGGATGCTGGTACACTGTAAAAAGCAGTTACTACGTATAAGAATGCTGGGTTACTATATGGAATGCTTGGTACCATAAAGAGCTGGTACACTTAAAGAACACTGGGTTACTATGGAAGCTGTTACACTGTAAACAATGCAGTTATATACTGTATAAGGAATGCTGGGCTACTATATGGAATGCTGGTACACTGTAAATAATGCAGTACTACTGTATAAGGAATGCTGGGTTACATATGGAAATGCTGGTGCACTATAAATAATGCAGTTACTACTGTATAGGAATGCTGGGTTACTATATGGAAGCTGGTACACTGTAAATAATTGCAGTTACTACGTATAAAGAATGCTGGGTTACTATATGGATGCTGATACACTGTAAAAATGAGAGTTGCTACTGTATAAGGAATGCTGGGTTACTATATGGAATGCTGGTACACTATAAATAATGCAGTTACTACTGTATAAAGAATGATGGGTTTACTATATGGAATGCTGGTACATGTAAATAATGCTGGTACATATAAAGAATGCTGGGTTACTATATCATGGAATGTTGGTACACATATAAATACTTGTTACTACTGTATAAAGCTAACTGTATAAAAGAATGCTGGGTTAAATGGATGCTGGTACACTAAAAAGAAGTGTCGGTACCACTATAAAGAACGCTGGGTTTACTATATGGAATGTGGTACCACTGTATAAACAATGCAGTTACTACTGTATAAGGAATGCTGGATTCCTATGGATTGCTGGTGCTGTTACACTGTAAATAATGCAGTTACTACTGTATAAAGAATGCTGGGTTACTATATGGAATGCTGATACACTGTAAATAATGCAGTTGCTACTGTATAAGGAATGCTGGGTTACTATATGGAATGCTGATACACTGTAAATAATGCAGTTGCTACTGTATAAGGAATGCTGGGTTACTATATGGAATGCTGGTACACTATAAATAATGCAGTTACTACTGTATAAAGAATGATGGGTTACTATATGGAATGCTGGTACACTGTAAATAATGCTGGTACACTATAAAGAATGCTGGGTTACTATATCATGGAATGTTGGTACACTATAAATAATGTTGTTACTACTGTATAAAGCTACTGTATAAAGAATGCTGGGTTACTATATGGAATGCTGGTACACTAAAAAGAATGCTGGTACACTATAAAGAACGCTGGGTTACTATATGGAATGCTGGTACACTGTAAACAATGCAGTTACTACTGTATAAGGAATGCTGGATTACTATATGGAATGCTGGTACACTGTAAATAATGCAGTTACTACTGTATAAGGAATGCTCGATTATATGGAATGCTGGTGCACTATAAATAATGCAGTTACTACTGTATAAGGAATGCTGGGTTACTATATGGAATGCTGGTACACTGTAAAAAATAGAGTTACTACTGTATAATGAATGCTGGGTTACTATATGGAATGCTGGTACACTGTAAATAATGCAGTTACTAATGTATAAGGAATGCTGGGTTAATAGATGGAATGCTGGTACACTATAAAGAATGCTGGGTTACTATATGGAATGCTGGTACACTGTAGATAATGCAGTTACTACTGTATAAGGAATGCTGGTACACTATGAAGAATGCTGGGTTACTATATGGAATGCTGGTACACTGTAATTACTATATGGAATGCTGGTACACTGTAAATAATGCTGGTACACTATAAAGAATGCTGGGTTACTATATGGAATGCTGGTACACTATGAAGAATGCAGGTGCACTATAAAGAATGTTGGGTTACTATATGGAATGCTGGTACACTATAAATAATGCAGTTATTACTGTATAAGGAATGCTGGGTTACTATATGGAATGCTGTTACACTGTAAATAATGCAGTTACTACTGTATAAGGAATGCTGGGTTACTATATGGAATGCTGGTACACTGTAAATAATTCAGTTACTACTGTATAAGGAATGCTGGGTTACTATATGGAATGCTAACAGGAACAAGCAGGGAGACACAGGCAAAACATAGCTTGCAATTTAAAGTGAATTTAATGCTGCTTAAGCCTGTTTAAGCAGCATTAAATTCACTTTGAATTGCAAGGTATGTTTTGCCTGTGTCTCCCTGCTTCTACTGTTGTTCCTGCTGGAATATTTGGTGTGTGAGCGGACGCACCACAGGGATTGATACTAATGAACTTTTAAGCTACACTAAGCAACTTTCGATTATATGGAATGCTGGTACACTGTAAATAATTCAGTTACTACTGTATAAAGAATGCTGGGTTACTATATGGAATGCTGGTACACTGTAAATAATGCAGTTACTACTGTATAAGGAATGCTGGGTTACTATATGGAATGCTGGTACACTATAAAGAATGCTGGTACACTATAAGGAATGCTGGTACACTGTAAATAATTCAGTTACTACTGTATAAGGAATGCTGGTACTCTATAAGGAATTCTATATGGAATGCTGGTACACTGTAAATAATGCAGTTACTACTGTATAAGGAATGCTGGGTTACTATGCATTTACACCTTAAATTGGAATTCTAAGATTTGCTAGGACCTGTGTGTTGCTAGGACCTGTCTGGATTTCATGCTCACCATTTCATGATGATTGTGATTGTTACACAGGCAACTATATCGATTCCCCCGCCTTTTGGCTAAGATCAAGTGTAGTATCTGTTCAGTAGAAAAGGGATATCCCTCAGCTGAGGGGGGTAAAGGTTCGTGCACACGCTCATTTCGGCCAGAATCATCCGTGTAAACGCATTCCGTTGGGGGGTCGTTTCGGTCGCCAGATGGATCAATGAACGACCCCCGACCAAATGCTTACACAGGACAATTCTCAGCCAAACAGCCATTCGTTGGTGTGTAGCCGTCAGGGGATGTGGGTCGGGAGTCGGGAAACACATCGTGCATGTGTACCGTACAAGCACTTAATCTTTACAGCTGATAAGAATGGATGGCACACTACGCCAAGAGGTGTCAATAAGCCAAGCTTTTCTTAAACACGCTACCTTACAGCACACATTTTTTGCACATCCCTTCACTTCCTAAAATAGTAATGGCTGTGGAGAATACATTTTTAGCCTCTTGCCGAAAGTCTAGGGCTTAAAGGGCATGTCCACCCCCAAAACAATAATTCCCCCTACTACGGCCCCATCATGTAGTTGTAGTTTAATCCTTACCTCACATCCAGCTCCATAAGGTTCTCCTGTAGTCCCCCCCCCAAAGTCCCAAAAATGCCACCAGGAGGATAGCACAGTCCCTATAGGACTCTGCCTCCTACCTGGCCTCCGGGAGAAGTTGGCATGCGTACTGCAGCCCTTCTCCCCCTCCCTCCCCCTAGTGTAAATCCCTTGTCACCAAAGATTTCCCTGTCCCCCCAACCGCTATGTTAATATATTAGAAAATGCCTGAAACATTACTTACCTTCCTCTTGCCTCTGCCGCACTGAACTCCGGCAGCCCGTCCGTGATTGGCTGCCGCTCAGCCAATCACAGACGCGATTGCCGGTCCGCCCCTCTGCTTGCATTTACTCGCAAGCAGAGGGCCTGGCAGCACGGCGGAGGCAAGAGGGAAGGTAAGTAAAGTTTGGGGCATTTTCTAATAATATTAACATAGCGGTTGGGGCTGGGGGGACAGGGGGAATCTTTGCTGGAAATTTTTTTTCAGGGTGGACATACCCTTTAATCTAGCCCATTCTTACATTAAAATTGTTTATTTACTATTATACATGGATAGCAATAATAACACTTTTAAATTATAAATATTCTTTTGTTTTGTGTTGTTGCAGCGGGATTGCCTGGTCATTTATTTAGAATCTTTCCATCGAGTTCCCCCAGGAAGCTTCCTGGTAGCAGCAGTGTATGGCTGCTTGATCAAACTAGATTCTGAGCAATTAAATATGAATCAAGCATATGTATTTTGAGGGCAGTCTAAAACTGCTATTTATTTGTAGCTACACCAACAATTGCTTTACAGAAAATAGCACATAGATTGCTGACAACAGCTACCCAGTAAACACCTGCTGATTTATAGGAAAACCTAAACCCTATGTACATTGTCCATTACACAAGATTCCACACCAATGGCTGGAGACAGATAGATAGAAAGATACTTATCTATAAATAGATATGTATCTACCTTTTTTCATAGTTTTAAAGATATTACCATTTTTATGTGCAATATGGTAACAGCATCACAGATCTCCTGCACTTCCTGCTTCCTGGTCTGAAACTATGTGACAGTCCCTCCCTGTGTGGGAGGCATTAAATAAAGTCAACAATTTACACACCCAGCACACTGTTTTCCATCTTCCTTCACTACTCCTTCAGTCACTGTAACGCAATCTCTTCCTGGTTTCTTTGCACTGAGCATGTGCCAACCGCAGATATAAGGAGGAACTAGTATTTTGATCGCAGATTCAGATCCCAAACTTCTGATCAGTGATTTCTTCATATCTTGGACTCATGGACGTAGAGAGGTGGTTGATGGCTTATTTTTGAATCCATTTCTATTGAAGAACGGGATGTAAAGGAGCAGTGCCTTACCTTCCGTTCTCAATAGAACACACAGGAGCCAGGAGAGAAGGTAAGAACTTGGTCTGACAGGTCCCGACGGACCTTGTCTTCTATGCGCATAGATCGCGCATGCGCATAAAAGACAGATCCGTTGGGTCCTATCAGACTACGCGCCGGGGGAGCGAGCGAGCGGGTAAGTTCTTACCTTCTCTCCGGCTCCTGTGTGTTCCATTGAAGAACGGAAGGTAAGGCACAGCTCCTTTACCTCCGTTCTTCAATAAAATGGATTCAAAAAATTACAAAAACCAGTGGAGAACCCTTTAAAAGGTAGGATCCTGGCCTTTCATTTAACTTGTTTGGAGAACACAGTTCCCTTTAAATATCTGGTTAGTGATACATCTAATAAAGTGCTGAATATATCAATTTGAACTGACAAATACCATTTTTTTGTTTTAAGGTCATGTCTACCCCCAAAACTAAAATAACCCACTACTGGCCCCACTGTGTAGTGTTAAAAAAAACCTTACATCTTTCTCCAAATAGTTCTCCTTGTTCCTGGCGTTCTGTACTGCGGCAGACGCGTCTCTGATTGGCGCCAATCAGAGACACGGCTGCATGTCCGCCCCCTGCTTGCAATTCGGCCAGCAGAGGGACGATACAGAGAGCGGGGAATCAAGGAATTGTACTGGAGTTCTGAAGCTCTTTTAAAACCAACTTAGCGGTTGGAGCTAGGATAGGGTGTCTATCATATGTTAAAAAATTATTTTGCAGGTGAACATGCCCTTTAAGGGCAGAGGCATAATTTGCAATGCATGGGGTACTGTTAAGTGGCACGTCTAGACAGCGCAAGCAATATACCAAATGTATAGATTATAAATGCAAGATCCTAACATGATTTTTGTGATTTTTAACGCCACCAAAAAGATGGTTTTAAGCAGAATATGTATGCTGTGATCATATACGCTCCCAATATGTCCTGCATTCCATTCTACTTGAAAGGGTTGCACGTTATTTACTTATGGATTCAATTATTAGGAGTGTCTAACATTAGGAATAATGTGAATACATATTATGTATGACATATTCATGTTGCATTCTCAGCATTACCATTCTCATTTCTTCCTGTACACATTGCTTTAGGTGATAAATACAATGTAAGAGTGTTCACAATTGATTTCTGTATACGGATTTTTAAAAGCAAAATGTCATTGAGAAGTATATAAATATTAACTTGCCTGTGAATTAAGAAGATGAGCACTTTTTCCTAAATGATATTTTGTTTTTGCTTTATTTTTTTTTATATCTTATATACCAAAGACATGTTCTAAATCTCAGGAATGGACATACAAAATCATAAAAGGACTAAGATTTATTGGCACAAGTTGGATGAGGCATATCTATAATACTATCACCTGATAACACTTGGGTTAAGTATCATCTAGCTTAAAACACGTTAAGTAGTTGCCACAGATTATGTTGGAAGTGTTCAATACAGCAAAACCCTTTGCATTCCATTTTGTGCAAAGAAACAATTACCCAGGTCT
Source organism: Hymenochirus boettgeri (assembly GCA_019447015.1). Lineage (NCBI taxonomy): Eukaryota > Metazoa > Chordata > Amphibia > Anura > Pipidae > Hymenochirus > Hymenochirus boettgeri. The sequence continues at coordinate 327,675,433 of CM033469.1, forward strand.
GGCATACAGCACCACCAGTGTACAAGCTGAACTCCTCGAATGATCATGTTCATGGTAATGCTTCAAAAGGAAAGTTCAGTGGAAAAAATTTACATTTTAAAATGTGGTTTGTATTATGCATACCTATTTATTTAACATATTCACTTTAATTTTGAAAATGTTGTTTATTTCATACCCTTTGCTGTTCCTGGCCTTGAGTGAGCTGACATTTCAAGTTACAACAGTGCTTCTAGGGGGAGTGTTTTTGCTAGGACCTGTCTGGATTTCATGCTCACCATTTCTTGATGATTGTGATTGTTACACAGGATCAAGTGTAGTATCTTCTTGTTCAGTAAAAAAGAGAGAGATCCCTTAGCTGAGGGGGGTAAGGTTCGTACACATGCTCAATATGCACATGACCTGCGACCCCCGATGGCTACACATGATCAACAGCATTTTGGCCAAGAATCATCCGTGTGTATGCATTCGGTCCGGGGTCGTTAGTCGGTGTCCACCGGGTGGGTTGGGACGCCATCGTGCATGTGTATGAGCCCTTAATCTTAACATGCTGATGGGTCAGCACACTATGCTCGGTCGATGCCATAGCCAAGAGCTGTCAATAAACCCAAGCTTTTCTTAAACACACACCCTTACAGATCTTAGCATACCTATTTATGTAACATATTCTCTTTCATTTTGAAAAAATAATTTATTTATACCCTTTGCTGTTCCTGCTCTTGAGTGAGCTGACATTTCAGGTTCTACAGTCCTTCTTCCCAGGATGCACCACTACTTGGAATGTTCCTAACAGTAATTTCTATGATTGGCTGTTGGATGGGTCAAACATGCTCAGATCTCTACTGAGCAACTGAATCAACCCAGGCACTGGGTCAAGGGCAAAACTATAACAGTCTCTATTAGGGGTCCTGCAAACAGGAAGTCAGTATTTCAGTAGCATTTATATAGGAACAGACAAAATGCTTATGGGCAGTGTTAAGATCATTAGAATGGAAAAATACTGCTCTTTTTTTCTTACAAGTATATGTATTTGCACTGAACTTCCCCTTTAACTCTAGCAAGAAAATGGCAACTTAAATTCATGCACATATCATATGTTGAGTATCTATGCACAAAAAAACTAATTTACTAAAATGGCATTGTTGTACAAAATCATATTCCTGGAATCATTAGATTATGCCTGCTAGCTCTTGGATGCTTCGTAGAAGCAAGTGTGGGGTACTGTGGTTATATTTAAAGACGCCCTAAAGAAATTTAGTCAGGGTTATGAGCTTGGGAATGCTCATGAGGAGCTAGGAGATTATCATTCAGTCATTGGCTGTGATGTCAACTGTCATATCCCTGACTAACAGACAGTTGCTATCTATAAGAATCAGGAAGCAGACACAGAGGCAACAGGATATTGGGCAGCATTTATGGGTAGTCTTACCATATATACTAGGCACAGGTGTCAAACTCACGGCCCTCTATGTTTGAAAACTACAACTCCCAGATCCCAGGTACGCACTGCAAACAAGGAATTCTGGGTGTTGTAATTTTCAAACATCTGGAGGGCCGTGAGTTTGACATCCCTGTTAGAGTATAAGCTGACCGATATAAGCCAAGGTACATATTTTTACATCAACCTGATTGACCTGAGTATAAGCCAAGGGTTGAACTGCCTTCTAATTCTGTATTGTTTTGAGGCTTTAGTTGCCCTTTAAATGTACAGCAGAATTCCCGATAGTAATAGCCAAATCCAATATGGTTATTACTGTACGGGAATTCTGCTGTCCAGTTAAAGGGCAACTAAAGCCTCAAAAAAATACAGAATCAGAAGGCAACAAAAGATACTTTCTGATTCTGTATTGTTTTGATGCTTAGTGCCCTTTAAATGGACAACAGAATTCCCATAAAGTAATAGCCATACTGGATTGGGTATTACTGTACAAGAATTCTTCTGTCTATTTAAAAGCCAACTAAAGCCTCATTTAGATGTATGGAAACTACAACTCCATCATGCTTTAGTAGCTTAAACATCTGCAGTGGCACCCTGCACCCCAGTGGAGTTCAGTGGAGGAGTCAGTGGAGGCCCAGAGTGAGAAAGCTGTGGTAAGGTAAGGTAAGAAGAAGCTGTCTCGCTCGCATCATGCCGCCTGACGTCACCTGCTCGGTGCCGGAAGTGAGACAGGCACTGAGTAGTGACGTCAGAGGATGTGGAGCGAGACAGCCGGATTGCAGCAAGTGAGGTGAGTGACTTGAGTATAAGACGAGGTTTGATTTCATAGAACAGGAAAGAAGAAAAAGACCAGGACATCCAAGTATGAACATAAAACAAACCCTTTATTGTGGTACAATGGGAAATTACATTAGGTGCTAATAAAATCATTTAAAAACAACATATACACAGCAAGGAAGGATACCGATAAGTAACTAATGTCCTCAAGACACACCCTCGCCAAAAGTAAATATTATTGTGATCTAGCGCAGAACCCCATATACTCATCTGTAGGTACAGTCACAGTCACAGTCGCAAAGTCACTCGGGGGCTCCAGCAGAGATCCAGGCCGAGGGGCGGTAAGTCTAAATATATATAATGTGCATCGGAATCACAACCAGGAAGAGAAGAGACGCTGAACGCGTTTCGCTACCAAGCTTTCTCAGCAGCGTTTGATTTTCAGGCTTCTTTAAGGGCTAGGCCACACTAGCACGTTTTTCACGCATTCGTGTACGGGTTTTGCGCTCGCGTTTGGCGGCCGTGATTTTCGCTAACATGGAAATCGCGGGAACGCGAATGTTGCTGTGATTTCTGATGCGCATGCGATTGCACATCCGTTTGCGTTTTGCTGTGAGCATTTTTTCACGCAATCGCTTGCATTTTGGCTTTAAAGATACCGAAAGCACGAGCGAAAATAATGTGCGCTAACTCTCAGAAAAAGCGCAATCGAGTGGATAAAGCACGCTGAAGCGTGCGCGCTTGGTGCGTTGTAGTGTGGCCTCACCCTAAAGCCTGAAAACATCGGCTTATACTCTACTATATACGGTATATCTTTCTAACTATTGCAGGTTAGGGGGTGATTTACCTATATATTATTTTCAGTTGAGGAATAGACTTAGGGCTAGGCCACACTAGTGAGTTTTTTGCGCGTTTGCGCCCGCGATTTTCGCTAGATGGAAATCGCGGGAACGCGAAAATTCCGCGATTTCCGATGCACATGCGATTGCGGTCCGTTCGCGTTTTGGTAACGCATGCGTTCACCATTTTTGGTGCGTTAACGCAGTGTTTCCATAACGCGAAATGGCAAACACGAACGCACAAGAAAAGCACAAAACAATCACGTGCGATAACGCTCGCAATTTTGTGCGCGATTCCTGTGCATTGCAGTGTGGCTAAACTTACTCTTTAAGTCTTGTAAATAATCTAACACTTCCAGGTGCTGTGCATGGCCAGTAAAATGACAGCAATGCACAGTATGCTACTGCAGACAATTTATTTCAGAATGAAAGTTAAAGGGCATGTCACAGCTTCTACACAAAATTCAACATGTAACAGAGCACCCCCAAAACCCCAGTTCCTTTTACCACTTCTCCAATTATGCTCCCAGACTGAGAAAAGAACAACACAAATCCACGATCCACTACCGTGGCTTCATTCCACCGCTTAACTGCCACCAGTCATGGCCATGACAGTGACGTCCATTACCGAACGAGCCTCTGCTGTGCTCGTGCACGTAAAGAACTGAGGTTTGAAAGGTGCTCTCTACATGTTAAATTTTTGTAGAATATGTGGACTACCCTTTATGAAAACGGTCTGCAATTTTTCTAATGAACCGACAGAGAGTTGAGGTAGGGTAGGGTTTCAGAAAAGCTTGTCTATGTGTTAATCCAAGGGTGGCAAACTTGCAGGCCACATATTTTTAAAAAATACAACTCCCAGCATTTCCTGACTGCAGTATTCTGGGAGTTGTAGTTTTCAAACATCTGAAGGGATGCAGGTTCGACATCCCTGTGTTGAGTTACATTAATATAAAACTTCATGTCCACTCTTCAACTGTAAAATCAAGAAGAACTAGAATGCATGGCACTTTGCGTAATGAGCATGTGGTTTTGGTCTCTGCCACAATCAGGAACAGTCAAGAAAAATCAATTTCATTTGCACGCGCAAGTAAAGCTATTACATAAATACATAAAATCGTTTTAAAAGGATATTGCACAACACTGGCTGCATTCAGAGCACTATTTAACCCCTTGCCTAATAAACTACAGAGTAGTAATGTCAATCTACAATTCCATGTTTATCGTACAAACATCCCTTAAACAAATTAAGCAGCAAATAAAGTCAGGAAATGACTGGCTAGACATTAAGGTCTGGTACAATGGTCCAGTCAGACCTATCTTCCAGAAAAACACACTATTTATAAAACTGATGGTTTTTAGAAGAAAAAAAAGGCAGCGGCCAACATATCGGTGAATTGAAGACCAATCTATGGACGTTCCACTGAAATTTCATTCAATTGGTGCACTGCAAACAAAGTTAATGCCAATATTTCGACATGATCATCTGTGCATCATATCATGCCTGCTAAAAATCAGATTAGTTTGCAAATAATTGCCCTGCAGGTGTATCATCTATAGACATGAGTTTGTTAATCATATATTTGTTAATCGTTTTGACATCTATCCCACAGCTAACCAGTGGCTAATTGCATATTGCAATAAAAAAAACCACATTGCTCAGTACACAGACAACACTAATAAACATTTGTATACAAAACATTCACTACTCCTCCTAACAAACTAAAAGTCCAGGTGAACAAAAATACACAACACAAAACTCCATAACAAAAAAGAAAATGAAAAAAGTTATAAAAACAAAACAAATGTACACCCCCGCATTCTTTCTCCATCTAACACATCATGTGCCTCCAGGTGTTCCTCATTTTCAAGGTGCCTGGCAGTAGCAAAATGTTGTTTATTTATTGTTTTTGGAATAAAGAAGCACTTGTTATACAAATCCAGACTGATGGATTTTTGGTAAACATTATACCAAAACATTAGCTAAATAGTGTCGACATGAAACTTCATGGTATTCAGAACTTTTAATTCCATTCAAAATAAAGTTTACTTAAAATTTTTGACCTTTCTACAAAACCAAACTGTTTTGCTTCCAGGCAGCAAAAAAAGAATGTTGTCAGAGAAAACGGGTACTAAACTTGTGTCCAGCTTTTTCTTTAAAAGAATAACTACCGATATTGGCAAAACTTTGCTGCAACTCTTTCTACCATTCAACACATGGTAAGCTCTTGCCTTCCACAACACCTGTGGGAATGTTTTGTTGAAAGGCTCCTGAAGATTTGTGGATATGTTGGAAATGTTTAGGCTGGGTACACACCATACAATATTTGTGGCCGACCGCCGACGTAGTGTTGTGTATTGTACGGAAATATCGCATGCTGTGGGTGGGGACGGGCTGTTGGTAAATCACGACCCATTGATGCGCGAACTGTAAGTAAGTGCTTCATAAATGTATAAAATATTTCTGTGGCAAAGCATTTTGAGGTTAATTTACCACTGCAATTGGTTAGCACTGCAGATAAACATATATTTAATATTGGTTTTGTGTCTTCTGTGAATCCACATCTGGGTACAATTTTTAATAACTGCGATATTAAATAGTTTGTGGCATTTGTGTGTGACCTTTAAAAACCAATGCATTTGCTGTGAATCTTATTGTTCGATTACATCAAGATGGCTTTTCCGATTGAGAATAGGTGCAATCAGAGGTAAGAGCCAATACTGTAAGATATACGTTATTCATATTTCAATTTAGATTAGTGGACCTATTCTCACACCAAGACTCACGAATGCAGTAAACAATTCCAAAAAAACCCATAGCTTAGGCCTGATCATCAATAAAAAGTTTGTTGCATCCAGAAGTTAACACAGTTTTGATATTCATGAGGGGAACCACAACAAAAAGGTAATTTAGGTAAAGAACATACATGTCAGTAATTTCACAATGACACTTGTTTCCTGACAAAATTACCAGTCAGAGGCCCATTTTAGTGGTCAAACCTCGAAATTTCCACCCTCAGAATTAAAAATAACTTTTGCAAATTGAGACAACCTTTACACAGGCATCAAATTTAGAGAGCCAGCAGACATTGTCTTGTATAAAGTGGTGTATGGATTCAAGGAAGAAAAATATTTTTCTTCCTCTTTACAAAGCACTGGTACAGCCCCATTTGGAATATGCAGTGCAATTTTGGAATTCTCTGCACAAAAAGGACACATTTGGAAATTAAAGGGTTGGAAGGGCAATTAACTTAATTGGGGATGGGGAGCTTGAATATGAAGACAGATTAGATAAAAATATGCACACTAGAGAAAAGGCGCTTGGTGAGGATGTGATCATTGAGTATAAATACATTAATAGGCCATACAATAAACTATCTGGGCATTGTTCACAATAGAGCATGTCGAAGACACGCAGAAATCCATTAAGATGAAAAGAAAAAAATTTTAGTTTCAAGTTCGGAAGGGTTTGGATTCCATTGGATGTGGCGATGGGGGTTCATTGGATAACTTAAAAAAAAAAAGTGGATGAGTTTCTAAAAATAAAGAATGTTGTATACTACTGTTATGAGATACATAAGTTAAAGTTGATCCAGGGATATTTTGTTCCCCTTCACATTGTTTTTTTTGCCTTCCTATGGATCATTTGTCAGGCAGGAACTGTGGGCATTCAGAGTAGGTTGGACTAGATAGACGTATGTCTTTAGTCCACCTCAAATCTATACTATCAGGACTTAGCTGGGGATGATGTTCTTCCAGGTAAAATTTCAGTTACAAATTCCTCCTTGAAAATCTCATTGCATTTTCCTAGAATAAGAAAGAGAAAGCATGTACTGTACTTATAGCTATGCTTCCCTTTCTCTCCTAAAGAGACATATATTCCATCAAGGGTGCAAAAAATGCTATTATTTATTACTTTATGTAATAAAAGGTTAGAGAAAATGTTAGAAAACTATAAAACAATTTTTGAGTGATTTACACGTACACTGGAAATTGTCTTTATTAATGCCACGTGTTAAAACTACCATACACACACACTACTGTAGTATGATTAGTTATATACACACTACACACACAGGTCATTATTTATTAGTATATTTTGAAGGAGTAAGAGCTGAAAAACTGTTGCTCTTTCGACTGTTTAACTTGCTTTCTCCATCCATCAAGATAGTCTCACATAATCCACCATATTTGTTTCATATGTTTTGTGAACTGGTGCTTAAAATTAGGTCAGCCATCAAGTTATAGTAAGCTGTCAACAAACCGTATGCCCTGTTCCTCTATCGTGGGAATGTGATTATCACTGTAGTTTAGAAACCTGCCTTTTCACACTTTCGATAGTTACAGGCGCAATTAACAATCATTCTCAACATAGCAGAAGTCATTTAAGGAACAGTATTGCAGCTGGCTCACCTGAAGAATAGAATGTGTCTACCTCACTGCAAGGGGGAAGCAATTGTAAATAAGACCTTCTCATGTTTGGCTTTACTAGCAAATGTGTGAGGCATAACCGCCAATCTTACCTGAGTAGCCGACTGTTTAAACTTAAAAGTGATCAATGTAATATCGTCTTTTATGGATCCTAACCAGTCTTTTTCCATAGTGTGTCTGACTGGCTATCCCCACTGAATCTGAAGCTGCCTGTAGCATCTCTGGGCTATAAATGTGATTTATACAGAGACCTAGGAGACTCCCACTATTATCTAATAATTTCACAGCTTCCTACTTTAGGCTGTCAAGTACCATTATATGAACATTATTCTCAGAGGTGGTTAACAATCCTTTACAATATATTTAACAAGCAATTACTTGAAATGCAGCTCCACCCTGACGCGGGCGTACACTCACTTAATTCAACATTAAACCTAACATTAGCACTACATGTACAATAATGATAACGTTAGCATCACATGTACAATATGATATGTTAGCCTATATGTACAATATGATAAATTCATCACATGTAAATATGATAACGTTGAGAAAACATGTACAATATGATAACGTTAGCATCATATGACAATAGATAACGTTAGATCATGTACAATAGTAACGTTAGATCACATGTACAATATGATAAAGTTAGCATCACATGTACAATATGCCAACATTAGCATTACATGTACAATATGCTAACATTAGCATTACATGTAAAATAGCCAACATTAGCATTACATGCACAATATGATAAGGTTAGTTTACATGTACAATATGATAACGTTAGAATCACATGTATAATATGATAATGTTAGCATACAGTACAATATCATAAACATTAGCATACATGTACAATATGATAACGTAGCATCACATGTATAATTTGATAACGTTAGCATCACATGTATATATGATAATGTTAGCATTATGTACAATAAATAATGTTAGCATTACATGTAATATGAAACATGAGCGTTACATGTACAATATGATAAACATGAGCATTACATGTACAATATGATAACATTAGCATATATGCACAATATGATAGGTTAGCTTTACATGTACAAATATGATAACGTAGCATCACATGTTATATAGATAATGTTAGCATCACATGTACATATGATAACATTAGATTATGTACATATGATACGTTAGCATCACATGTACAATATGATAATGTTAGCATCCATGTACAATTGTAACATAGCATTACATGTACAAATGATAACGTTAGCATCAAGTATAATATGATAATGTTAGCACACATGTACAATATGATAACATTAGCATTACATGTAAATATGATAACGTTAGCATCACATGTATAATATGAAACGTTAGCATTCATGTACAATATGATAACGTTAGCATCACATGTATATATGATAACGTAGCATTACATGTACAATATAATAATGTTAGCATATACATGTACAATATGATACATGAGGTTACAGTACAATATGATAAACATGAGCATTACATGTACGATATGACAACATTAGCATACATGTACCGCATAATCTCTCATGACTCATTTGGTAACTACATTTTTTTTTAAGAAATAATGTAACATTTATAAAAGTTCTATTAAAATAAACACAGAAAGCATTTATTCTACTTACTTGATTTCAGCATTGTAGGCAGTGATATGGACGGGGTCTGTGCACAATAAAATTGGCAGCGAAAACTCCCAGCAGAATTGTGTTAAGAGTATCTAGTTTGTTAGATGGCTGGACAAAACGGCTCTACCCAGTAAACACTGCTGGATATAGGAAAACACTCACCCTATGTACATTGTCAGCATTACACAAGATCCACACCAATGGCTGGAGACAGAATAGAAAGATACTTATCTATAAATAGATATGTAATCTTACCTTTTTTCATAGTTTTAAAGATATTACCATTTTTATGTGCAAATGGTACAGCATCACCAGATCTCCTGCACTTCTGCTTCCTGGTCTGAAACTATGTGACAGTCCTCCCTGTGTGGGAGGCATTAAAAAAGTCAACAATTTACACACCCAGCACACTGTTCTTCCATCTGCCCCTTCACTTACTCCTTCAGTCACTGTAACGCAATCTCTTCCTGGTTTCTTTGCACTGAGCATGTGCCAACCGCCATATTATGAAGGAGGAGTGAACTAGTATTTTGATCGCAGATTCAGGATTTCCCAAACTTCCCTGATCAGTGGATTTCTTCATATCTTGGACTATGGAGTAGAGACGGTGGTTGATGGCTATTTTAAAATATCTCCACTGGTCCCCTCAGAAAGGTAGGCTCTGAGTCCTCTTCATTAAAACAATCAAACTGGTTGGAGGAACCGACAGTTCCCCTTAAATATCTGGTTAGTGATATATCTATATATAAAGTGCTGAAAAATATCAATTTGACTGACAATTACCATTTTTTTGTTTAAAGGTCATGTTACCCCCCCAAACCTCTAAAATTAACCCATTGGCCCCACTGGTAGTGTTAAAAAACACCGCTCCAAATAGTTCTCCTTCGTTTCCTGGCGTCGTACTGCGGTCAGACGCGTCTCTGATTGGCTGCAATCAGAGGGACACGCGTGCATGTCGGCCCCCTGCTTGCAATTTCCGGCAAGCAGAGGGAAGCATATCAGAGAGCCGGGGGAATCAAGGAATTGTTACTGGAGTTCTGAAGCTCTTTTAAACCAACTTAGCGGTTGGAGATAGGATAGGGTGTCCTATCATATGTTAAAAAATTATTTTGCAGGTGAACATGCCCTTTAAGGGCAGGCAGAGGCATAATTTGCAAGCATGGGGTACTGTTAAGTGGCACGTATCTAGACAGCGCAAGCAATATACCAAATGTATAGATTTATAAATGCAAGATCCTAACAGTTTTTGTAGATGGTTGTAAGCAGACTATATTATGCTGTGATCACTATATCGCTCCCATATTGCCTGCATTCATTCTACTTGAAAGGGTTGCACGTTATTACTTATATGGATTTCAATTATTAGAGGGTCTTAACATTAGGGAATAATGTGATATACATATTATGTATGACATATTCATGTTGCATTCCTCAGCATTACAATTCTTCATTTCTTCTGTACACATTGCTTTAAGGTGATAAATACATGTAAGGATGTTCACAATGACTTTGATATACGGATTTAAAAAGCAAAAATGTCATTGAGAAGTATATTAAATATAACTTGCCTGTGAATTAAGAAGATGAGCACGTTTTTCCTAAAATGTATATTTGTTTTTGCTTTATTTTTTTTAATCCTTATATTACCACAAGACAATGTTCTAAATATCAGGATGGACAACAAAATCATAAAAGGACTAAGATTTATTGGCACAAGTTGGATGAGGCATATCTATAATACTATCCACCTGATAACACTTGGGTAAGTATCATCTAGCTTAAAAAACGGTAAGTAGTTCACCGATTATGTTGGAAGTGTTCAATACAGGCAAAAAAACCTTTGCATTCCATTTTGTGCAAAGAAAACAATGTACCCAGGTCTGGCAATACAGCACCACCAGTGTACAAGCTGAACTCCTCGAATGATACTGTTCATGTATTGCTTCAAAAGGAAAGTTCAGTGGAAAAAATTTTACATTTTTAAAATGATTGGTTTGTATATGTTACCTATTTATTAACATATTCCACTTTATTTTGAACATGTTGTTATTTTCATACCCTTTGCTGTTCCTGCTTCTTCGAGTGAGCTGTACATTTCCAAGTTCAACAGTGCTTCTAGTGGAATGTTATTTGCTAGACCTGTCTGGATTTCATGCTCACATTTCTGATGATTGTGATTGTTCACAGGATCAAGTGTAGTACTCGTTCAGTAAAAAAGGGAGGAGATCCCTTAGCTGAGGGGGGTAAGGTTCGTACACATGCTCAATATGCACAGACCTGCGACCCCGATGGCTACACATGATCAACAGCCATTTTTGCCAAGAATCATCGTGTGTATGCATTCGGTTCGGGGTCGTTAGTCGGTCCACGGTTGGGTTGGGACGCACATCGTGGCATGTGTATGAGCCCTTTAATCTTAACATGCTGATGGGTCAGACACTATGTCGGTCGAGTGCCATAGCCAAGAGTCGTCAAGAAACCCAAGCTTTTCTTAAACACACTACCCTTACAGCATTCTTATGCATACCTATTATGAACATATTCTCTTCATTTTGAAAAAAAATTTATTTCCTACCCTTTGCGTTCCTGCTCTTGAGTGAGCTGACATTTCAGGTTCTAACAGTCCTTCTTCCCAGCGATGCACCACTATCTTGGAATGTTCCTAACAGTAATTTCTACTGATGTGTTGGATGGGTCAAACATGCTCAGATCTCTACTGAGCAACGAATTCAAACCCAGGCAACTGGGTCAAGGGCAAACTATAACAGTCTCTATTAGGGTCCTGCAAACAGGAAGTCAAGTATTTCAGTAGCGATTTATATAGGAACAGGACAAAATGCTTTAATGGGCAGGTTAAGATCATTAGAATGGAAAATACTGCTTTTTTTTTTACAAGTATATGTATTTGCACTGAACTTCCCCTTTACTCAGCAAGAATATGGCAACTTAATTCATGCACATATCCTATGTTGAGTATCTAGCACAAAAAACCTAATTTACTAAAATGGCATTGTGTCTACAAATCATATTCCCTGGAATCATTAGATTATTGCCTCATGCTCTTGGATGTTCGTTAGAAGCAAGTGGGGTACTGTGTTATATTTAAAGAGCCCCCTAAAGAAATTTAGTCAGCTGTTATGAGCTTGGGAATGCTCATAGGAGGCAGCTAGGAGATTATCATTCAGTCATTGGCTGTGATGTCAACGTTAATCCCTGACAAACAGACAGTTGCTATCTAAAGGAATCAGGAAGCAGACACAGAGGCAACAGGATATTGGCGCATTTATGGTTAGTCTTACCATATATATAGGCACAGGTGTCAAAAACTCACGGCCCTCTATTGTTTGAAAACTACAACTCCCAGAATCCCCAGGTACGCACTGCAAACAAGGAATCTGGGTGGTTGTAATTTCAAACATCTGGAGGCCGTGGAGTTGACATCCTGTTAGAGTATAAGCTGACCCGATATAAGCCAGGTACCTCATTTTTTACCTCAACCTGATTGACCTGAGTATAAGCCAAGGGTGAACTGCCTTCTAATTCTGTATTGTTTTGAGGCTTAGTTGCCCTTTAAATGTACAGCAGAATTCCCGTATAGTAATAGCCAAATCCAATATGGTTATTACTGTTACGGGAATTCTGCTGTCATTTAAAGGGAACTAAAGCCTCAAAACATACAGAATCAGAAGGCAACAAAAGATACTCCTTCTGATTCGTATTGTTTTGATGCTTTAGTTGCCCTTTATGGACAACAGAATTCCCATAAAGTAATAGCCATACTGGATTTGGCTATACGTACAAGAATCTTCTGTCTATTTAAAGCCAACTAAAAGCCTCATTTAGATGTATGGAAACTACAACCCATCATGCTTTAGTAGCTTCTAAACATCTGCAGTGGCACCCTGCACCCAGTGGAGTTCAGTGGAGGAGTTCAGTGGGGCCCAGAGTGAGAAAGCTGTGGTAAGGTAAGGTAAGAAAGCTGTCTCGCTCGCATCCACATGCCGCTGACGTCACTGCTCGGTGCCGGAAAGTGAGACAGGCACTGGAGTAGTGACGTAAGCGAGGATGTGAAGGAGCAGAGGGACAGAACCGAGTAAATTGCAGGACTAAAGATGAGGGTGAAGCTTCGGACTTGGGTATAAGCACGAGGTTGATTTAATGCAGGCTTCTTTAAGAGGCTAGGCCACAACTAGCACGTTTTTCACGCATTCGTGTACGGGTTTTGCGCTCGCGTTTGCGGCCGTGATTTTCGCTAACATGGAAATCGCTGGGAACGCGAATGTTGCTGTGATTTCTGATGCGCATGCGATTGCACATCCGTTTGCGTTTTGCTGTGAGCATTTTTTACGCAATCGCTTGATTTGGCTTTAAGATACCGAAAGCACGAGCGAGCGAAAATAATGTGCGCTAACTCTCAGAAAACGCGCAATCGCGGTGCGAAACGCACGCTGAAGCGTGCACGCGCTTGGTGCGTTGTAGTGTGGCCTCACCCTTAAAGCCTGAAACATCGGCTATACTCTACTAATACGGTATATCTTTCTAACTATTGCAGGTTTAGGGGGTGATTACCTATATATTTTTTTCAGTTGAGGAATAGACTTAGGGCTAGGCCACACTAGTGAGTTTTTTGCGCGTTTGCGCCCGCGATTTTCGCAAGAGGGAAATCGCGGGAACGCGAAAATTCCCGCGATTTCCGATGCACATGCGATTTGCGGTCCGTTCGCGTTTTGGTAACGCATGCGTTCACCATTTTTGGTGCGTTAACGCAGTTTCCATAACGCGAAATGGCAAACACGAAAGCACAAGAAAAGCACAAACAATCACGTGCGATAACGCTCGCAATTTTGTTGCGCGATTCCTGTGCATTGCAGTGTGGCTCAACCTTACTCTTTAAGTCTTGTAATAATCTAACACTTCAAGTGCTGTGCATGGCCAGTAAAATGACAGCAATGCACAGTATGCTACTGCAGACATTTATTTCAGAAATGAAAGTTAAAGGGCATGTCCACCGTCTTCTACAAAAATTCAACATGTAACAGAGCACCCCCAAAACCCCAGTTCCTTTTACTCACCTCTCCAATTATGCTCCCAGACTGAGAAAAGAACAACACAAATCCACGATCACTAACCGTGGCTTCATTCCACCCCGCTTAACTGCCACCAGTCATGGCCATGACAGTGACGTCCATTACCGAACGAGCCTCTGCTGCTGCTCGTGCACGTAAAGAACTGAGGTTTGAAAGGTGCTCTCTTACATGTTAAATTTTGGGAATATGTGGACTACCCTTTAATGAAAAGGTCTGCAATTTTTCTAATGAACCGACAGAGAAGGTTGAGGGTAGGGTTTCAGAAAAAGCTTGTCTATGTGTTAATCCAAGGGTGGCAAACTGCAGGCCAACATATTTTTAAAAAATACAACTCCCAGCATTTCCTGACTGCAGTATTCTGGGAGTTGTAGTTTTCAAACCTCTGAAGGGATGCAGGTTCGACATCCTGTGTTGAGCTTACATTAATATAAAACTTCATGTCCACTCTCAACTGTAAAATCAAGAAGAACTAGAATGCATGGCACTTTGCGTAATGAGCATGTGGTTTTGGCTCTCTGCCCAATCAGGAACAGTCAAGAAAACTCAATTTCATTTGCAGCTGCCAAGTAAAGCTATACACTAAATACATAAAATCTTTTAAAAGGATATTGCACAACACTGGCTGCATTCAGAGCACTATTTAACCCCTGCCTAATAACTACAGAGTAGTAATGTCAATCTACAATTCCATAGTTCTATCGTACAAAATCCCTTAACAAAATAAGCAGCAAATAAAGTCAGGAATGACTGGCTAGACATTAGGTCTGTACATATGGTCCAGTTTCGACCTATCTTCCAGACAAACACACTATTTATTATCAAACTGATTGGTTTTTAGAAGAAAAAAAGGCAGCGGCCAACATATCGGTGGAATTGAAGACCAATTCATGGACGTCTCACTGAAATTTCATTCAATTGGTGCACTGCAACAAAAGTTAATGCCAATATTTCGACATGATCATCTGATGCATCATATCATGCGCATAAACATCAGATTAGTTTGCAAATAATTGCCCTGCAGGTGTATCATCACTAGACATGAGTTTGTTAATCTATCTATTTGTTAATCGTTTTGACATCTATCCCACAGCCTAACCAGGGCTAATTGCATATTGCAATAAAAAACAAACCACATTGCTCACACAGACAACACTAATAAACATTTGTATACAAACACATTCACTACTCCTCTAAAAACTAAAAGTCCAGGTGAACAAAAAATACACAACACAAAACTCCATAACAAAAAAAGAAAATGAAAAAAGTTATAAAACAAAACAAATGTACACCACCTGCATTCATTTCTCCATCTAAACATCATGTGCCTCCAGGTGTCTCCTCATTTTCAAGGTGCCTGTGCAGTAGCAAAATGTTGTTATTTTATTGTTTTTGGAATAAAGAAGCACTTGTTATACAAATCCAGACTGATGGATTTTTTGGTAAACATTATACCAAAACATTAGCTAAATAGTGTCGACATGAAACTTCATGGTATTCAGAACTTTTAATTCCATTCAAAATAAAGTTTACTTAAAATTTTTGACTTTCTACAAAACCAACTGTTTTGCTTCCAGGCAGCAAAAAAAGAATGCTTGTCAGAGAACAGGGTACTAACTTGTGTCCAGCTTTTTCTTTAAATGATAACTACGATATTGGCAAAACTTTGCATGCAACTCTTTCTACCATTCAAACACATGGTAAGCTCTTGCCTTCCACCAACACCTGTTGGAAATGTTTGTTGAAAGGCTCCTGAAGATTTGTGGATATGTTGGAAAATGTTAAGGCTGGGTACACACCATACAATATTTGTGGCGACCGACCGATAGTGTTGTGTATGTACGGAATATCGCATGCTGTGGGTGGGGACAGGGCCTGTTGGTAATCACGACCCATTTGTTGCGCGAACTGTAAGTAATGCTTCATAAATGATTAAAATATTTCTGTGGCAAAGCATTTTGAGGTTAATTTACCACTGCAATTGGTTAGCACTGCAGATACAACATAATTTAATATGGTTTTGTGTCTTTCGTGAATCTCACATCTGGGTACATTTAATAACTGGATATTAAAAGTTTGTGGCATTGTGTGTGACCTTTACAAAACCACTGCATTTGCTGTGAATCTTATTGTTGCATTACATCAAGATGGCTTTTCCGATTGAGAATAGGTGCAATCAGAGGTAAGAGCCAATACTGTAAGATATACGTTATTCATATTTCAATTTAGATTAGCTGGACCTATTCTCACACCAAGACCTCACGAATGCAGTAAACAATTCCAAAAAAACCCATAGCTTAGGCCTGATCATCATAAAAAGTTTGTTGCATCCAAAGTTTAAACACAGTTTTTGATATTCATGAGGGGAACCACAACAAACAGGTATTTAGGTAAAGAACATACATGTCAGTAATTTCACAATGACACTTGTTTCCTGACAAAATTACCAGTTCAGAGGCCCATTTAGTGGTCAAACCTCGAAATTTCCACCTCAGAATTAATTAAAAATAACTTTTTGCAAATTTTGAGACAACATTTACAGCAGGCATCACATTAGAGAGCCAGCAGACATTGTCTTGTATAAAGTGGTGTATGGATTCAAGGAAGAAAAATATTTTTCTTCCTCTTTACAAAGCACTGGTACAGCCCCATTTGGAATATGCAGTGCAATTTGGAATTCTCTGCACAAAAAAGGACATTTTGGAAATTAAAAGGTTCAGGAAAGGGCAATTAACTTAATTTGGGGATGGGGAGCTTGAATATGAAGAAGAAGATAAAATATGCACACTAGAGAAAAGGCGCTTGGGAGGATGTGATCATTGAGTATAAATACATTAATAGGCCATACAAACTATCTGGGCATTGTTCACCAATAGAGCATGTCAGAAGACACGCAGAAATCCATTAAGAGAAAAGAAAAAAAATTTAGTCTTCAAGTTCGGAAGGGTTGGATTCCATTGGATCGATGTGGAGTGTGGTAGGTTCATTGGATAACTTAAAAAAAAAAAGCTGGATGAGTTTCTAAAAATAAAGAATGTTGTATACTACTGTTATTGATACATAAAGTTACAGTTGATCCAGGATATTTTGTTCCCCTTCACATTGTTTTTTTGTCCTTCCTATGGATCATTTGTCAGGCAGGAACTGTGGGCATTTCAGAGTAGGTTCCAGAATGGTGATACAGAGGAGACTTCAATGCAATGGTGATACAGAGGAGACTTCAATGCTTCTTCAATGCTGGCCCTTGCTTGGATGGAGAAGAGCCCACAGGTACTGAACTGGGTGGGAGGGGGAGGGTGAGGGTAGCATTCAAGATGTTTTGGGAACTACAACTCCCAGCATGCTTTATTAGCTGGGAGTTGTAGTTTCCAAACATCTTGAATGCCAAGTTTCTACCCTCGGTTTATACTCGAGTCAACAACTTTATTAGGATTTTTAGCTGAAATTGGGTACCTCGGAATACTCGGGTCGGTTTATACTCGAGTATATACGGTATATAGAATGCTGGTACACTATAAGGAATGCTGGATTACTATATGGAATGCTAACAGGAACAAGCAGGGAGACACAGGCAAAACATAGCTTGCAATTTAAAGTGAATTTAATGCTGCTTAACCCTGTTAAGCAGCATTAAATTCACTTTGAATTGCAAGCTATGTTTTGCCTGTGTCTCCCTGCTTCTACTGTGTTCCTGCTGGAATTTTGGTGTGTGAGGGACGCACCACAGGGATTGATACTAATGAATTTAAGCTACACTAAGCAACTTTCGATTATTGGAATGCTGGTACACTGTAAATAATTCAGTTACTACTGTATAAAGAATGCTGGGTTACTTTATGGAATGCTGGTACACTATAAAGAATGCTGGTACACTATACGGAATGCTGGGTTACTATATGGAATGCTGTACACTGTAAATAATTCAGTTACTACTGATAAGGAATGCTGGGTTACTATATGGAATGCTGGTACACTGAAATAATTCAGTTACTACTGTATAAGGAATGCTGGGTTACTATATGGAATGCTGGTACACTGTAAATAATTCAGTTACTACTGTATAAGGAATGCTGGTACATAAGGAATTCTATATGGAATGCTGGTACACTGTAAATAATGCAGTTACTACTGTATAAGGAATGCTGGGTTACTATGCATTTACACCTTAAATTGGAATTCTAAGATTTGCTAGGACCTGTGTGTTGCTAGGACCTGTCTGGATTTCATGCTCACCATTTCATGATGATTGTGATTGTTACACAGGCAACTATATTGATTCCCCCGCCTTTTGGCTAAGATCAAGTGTAGTATCTGTTCAGTAGAAAAGGGAGATCCCTCAGCTGAGGGGGGTAAAGGTTCGTGCACACGCTCATTTCGGCCAAGAATCATCCGTGTAAACGCATTCCGTTGGGGGTCGTTCTTCGGTCCGCCAGATGGATCAATGAACGACCCCCGACCAAATGCTTACACACGGACGATTCTCAGCCAAACAGCCATTCGTTGTGTGTAGCCGTCGGGGGATGTGGGTCGGGAGTCGGGACACACATCGTGCATGTGTACCGTACAAGCACTTAATCTTTACATGCTGATAAGAATGGATCGGCACACTACGCCAAGAGGTGTCAATAAGCCCAAGCTTTTCTTAAACACGCTACCCTTACAGCACACATTTTTTGCACATCCCTTCACTTCCTAAAATAGTAATGGCTGTGGAGAATACATTTTTAGCCTCTTGCCGAAAGTCTAGGGCTTAAAGGGCATGTCCACCCCCAAAACAATAATTCCCCCTACTACTGCACAATCAGTGATGTAGGTAGTTTAATCCTTACCTCACATCCAGCTCCATAAGGTTCTCCTGTAGTCCCCCCCCCAAGTCCCAAAAACGCCCACCAGGAGGATAGCACAGTCCATATAGGACTCTGCCTCCTACTGGCCTCGGGAGAAGTTTGGCATGCGTACTGCAGCCTTCTCCCCCCCCCTCCCCCTAGTGTAAATCCCTTGTCACCAAAGATTCCCCCTGTCCCCCCAACCGCTATGTTAATATTATTAGAAAATGCCGAAACCTACTTACCTTCCCTCTTGCCTCTGCGCACTGAACTCCCGGCAGCCCCGTCCGTGATTGGCTGCCGCTCAGCCAATCACAGACGCGATTGCCGGCTCCCGCCCCTCTGCTTGCATTTACTCGCAAGCAGAGGGCCTGGCAGCACGGCGGAGCAAGAGGGAGGTAAGTACGGTTTGGGGCATTTTCTAATAATATTAACATAGCGGTTGGGGCTGGGGGGACAGGGGGAATCTTTGCTGGAAATTTTTTTTCAGGGTGGACATACCCTTTAATCTAGCCCACTTCTTACATTAAAATTGTTTTATTTACTATTTATACATGGATAGCAATAATAACACTTTTTAAATTAAAATATTCTTTTGTTTTGTGTTGTGTGCAGCGGGATTGCCTGGGTCATTTATTTAGAATCTTTCCATTCGAGTTCCCCCAGGAAGCTTCCTGGTAGCAGCAGTGTATGGCTAGCTTGATCAAACTAGATTCTGAGCAATTAAATATAGAATCAAGCATATGTATTTTGAGGGCAGTCTACAACTGCTATTTATTTGTAGCTACACCAACAATTGCTTTCACAGAAATAGCTACATAGATTGCTGACAACAGCTACCCAGTAACACCTGCTGATTTATAGGAAAACACTAAACCCCTATGTACATTGTCAGCATTACACAAGATTCCACACCAATGGCTGGAGACAGATAGATAGAAAGATACTTATCTATAAATAGATATGTATCTACCTTTTTTCATAGTTTTAAAGATATTACCATTTTTATGTGCAATATGGTAACAGCATCACCAGATCTCCTGCACTTCCTGCTTCCTGGTCTGAAACTATGTGACAGTCCCTCCCTGTGTGGGAGGCATTGAAATAAAGTCAACAATTTACACACCCAGCACACTGTTCTTCCACTTCCCTTCACTCCTTCAGTCACTGTAACGCAATCTTTCCTGGTTTCTTTTGACTGAGCATGTGCCAACCGCAGATTATAAGGAGGAACTAGTATTTTGATCGCAGATTCAGACTTCCCCAAACTTCCTGATCAGTGATTTCTTCATATCTGGACTCATGGACGTAGAGAGGTGGTGATGGCTTATTTTTGAATCCATTCTATTGAAGAAAGGGATGTAAAGGAGCAGTGCCTTACCTTCCGTTCTTCAATAGAACACACAGGAGCCAGGAGAGAAGGTAAGAACTTGTCGGACAGGTCCCGACGGACCTTGTCTTCTATGCGCATAGATCGCGCATGCGCATAAAAGACAAGATCCGTTGGGTCCTATCAGACTACGCGCCGGGGGAGCGAGCGAGCGGGTAAGTTCTTACCTTCTCTCCTGGCTCCTGTGTGTTCCATTGAAGAACGGAAGGTAAGGCACAGCTCCTTTACCTCCCGTTCTTCAATAGAAATGGATTCAAAAAACTTACAAAAACCAGTGGAGATACCCTTTAAAAGGTAGGATCCTGGCCTTTCATTTAACTTGTTTGGAGACCACAGTTCCCCTTTAAATATCTGGTTAGTGATACATCTAATAAAGTGCTGAATATATCAATTTGAACTGACAAATTACCATTTTTTTGTTTTAAAGGTCATGTCTACCCCCAAAACTAAAATTAACCCACTACTGGCCCCACTGTGTAGTGTTAAAAAAAACCTTACATCTCTTCTCCAAATAGTTCTCCTTCGTTTTCCTGGCGTTCTGTACTGCGGCAGACGCGTCTCTGATTGGCTGCCAATCAGAGACACGGCTGCATGTCCGGCCCCCTGCTTGCAATTCCGGCAAGCAGAGGGACGATATCAGAGAGCCGGGGAATCAAGGAATTGTTACTGGAGTTCTGAAGCTCTTTTAAACCAACTTAGCGGTTGGAGCTAGGATAGGGTGTCCTATCATATGTTAAAAAATTATTTTGCAGGTGAACATGCCCTTTAAGGGCAGAGGCATAATTTGCAATGCATGGGGTACTGTTAAGTGGCACGTCTAGACAGCGCAAGCAATATACCAAATGTATAGATTATAAATGCAAGATCCTAACATGATTTTTGTGATGGTTTTAAGCAGACTTATATGTATGCTGTGATCATATATCGCTCCCAATATGTCCTGCATTCCATTCTACTTGAAAGGGTTGCACGTTATTTACTTATATGGATTTCAATTATTAGGAGTGTCTTAACATTAGGGAATAATGTGATATACATATTATGTATGACATATTCATGTTGCATTCCTCAGCATTACAATTCTTCATTTCTTCCTGTACACATTGCTTTAAGGTGATAAATACAATGTAAGATGTGTTCACAATTGATCTTCTGTATACGGATTTAAAAAGCAAAATGTCATTGAGAAGTATATAAATATTAACTTGCCTGTGAATTAAGAAGATGAGCACTCTAGAATATATTGTTTGCCAATTTTCCTAAATGTATATTTTTGTTTTTGCTTTATTTTTTTTTATATCCTTATATACCACAAGACAATGTTCTAAATCTCAGGAATGGACATACAAAATCATAAAAGGACTAAGATTTATTGGCACAAGTTGGATGAGGCATATCTATAATACTATCACCTGATAACACTTGGGTTAAGTATCATCTAGCTTAAAACACGTTAAGTAGTTGCCACAGATTATGTTGGAAGTGTTCAATACAGCAAAACCCTTTGCATTCCATTTTGTGCAAAGAAACAATTACCCAAGGTCTGGCAATACAGCACCACCAGTGTACAAGCTGAACTCCTCGAATGATCATGTTCATGGTAATTGCTTCAAAAGGAAAGTTCAGTGGAAAAAATTTTACATTTTTAAAATGATTGGTTTGTATTATGCATACCTATTTATTTAACATATTCACTTTCATTTTGAAAATTTTGTTTATTTCATACCCTTTGCTGTTCCTGCTCTTCAGTGAGCTGACATTTCAAGTTACAACAGTCCTTCTAGGTGGAATGTTATTTGCTAGGACCTGTCTGGATTTCATGCTCACCATTTCTTGATGATTGTGATTGTTACACAGGATCAAGTGTAGTATCTTCTGTTCAGTAAAAAAGGGAGGAGATCCCTTAGCTGAGGGGGGTAAAGGTTCGTACACATGCTCAATATGCACATGACCTGCGACCCCCGATGGCTACACATGATCAACAGCCATTTTGGCCAAGAATCATCCGTGTGTATGCATTCGGTCCGGGGTCGTTAGTCGGTCCACCGGGTGGGTTGGGACGCACATCGTGCATGTGTATGAGCCCTTAATCTTAACATGCTGATGGGTCAGCACACTATGCTCGGTCGATGCCATAGCCAAGAGCTGTCAATAAACCCAAGCTTTTCTTAAACACACTACCCTTACAGCATCTTATGCATACCTATTTATGTAACATATTCTCTTTCATTTTGAAAAAATAATTTATTTCATACCCTTTGCTGTTCCTGCTCTTGAGTGAGCTGACATTTCAGGTTCTAACAGTCCTTCTTCCCAGGATGCACCACTATCTTGGAATGTTCCTAACAGTAATTTCTACTGATTGGCTGTTGGATGGGTCAAACATGCTCAGATTTCTACTGAGCAACTGAATCAACCCAGGCACTGGGTCAAGGGCAGAACTATAACAGTCTCTATTAGGGGTCCTGCAAACAGGAAGTCAGTATTTCAGTAGCATTTATATAGGAACAGACAAAATGCTTTAATGGGCAGGTTAAGATCATTAGAATGGAAAAATACTGCTCTTTTTTTCTTACAAGTATATGTATTTGCACTGAACTTCCCCTTTAACTCTAGCAAGAAATATGGCAACTTAAATTCATGCACATATCATATGTTGAGTATCTATGCACAAAAAACCTAATTATACTAAAATGGCATTGTTGTCTACAAAATCATATTCCCTGGAATCATTAGATTATGCCTGCTATGCTCTTGGATGCTTCGTAGAAGCAAGTGGGGTACTGTGGTTATATTTAAAGACGCCCCCTAAAGAAATTTAGTCAGCTGGTTATGAGCTTGGGAATGCTCATAGGAGGCAGCTAGGAGATTATCATTCAGTCATTGGCTGTGATGTCAACTGTCATATCCCTGACTAACAGACAGTTGCTATCTATAAGAATCAGGAAGCAGACACAGAGGCAACAGGATATTGGGCAGCATTTATGGTTAGTCTTACCATATATACTAGGCACAGGTGTCAAACTCACGGCCCTCTATTTGTTTGAAAACTACAACTCCCAGAATCCCCAGGTACGCACTGCAAACAAGGAATTCTGGGTGTTGTAATTTTCAAACATCTGGAGGGCCGTGAGTTTGACATCCCTGTTAGAGTATAAGCTGACCCGATTATAAGCCAAGGTACATATTTTTACATCAACCTGATTGACCTGAGTATAAGCCAAGGGTTGAACTGCCTTCTAATTCTGTATTGTTTTGAGGCTTTAGTTGCCCTTTAAATGTACAGCAGAATTCCCGTATAGTAATAGCCAAATCCAATATGGTTATTACTGTACGGGAATTCTGCTGTCCATTTAAAGGGCAACTAAAGCCTCAAAACAATACAGAATCAGAAGGCAACAAAAGATACTCCTTCTGATTCTGTATTGTTTTGATGCTTTAGTTGCCCTTTAAATGGACAACAGAATTCCCATAAAGTAATAGCCATACTGGATTTGGCTATTACTGTACAAGAATTCTTCTGTCTATTTAAAAGCCAACTAAAGCCTCATTTAGATGTATGGAAACTACAACTCCCATCATGCTTTAGTAGCTTCTAAACATCTGCAGTGGCACCCTGCACCCCAGTGGAGTTCAGTGGAGGAGTTCAGTGGAGGCCCAGAGTGAGAAAGCTGTGGTAAGGTAAGGTAAGAAGCTGTCTCGCTCCGCATCCATGCCGCCTGACGTCACCTGCTCGGTGCCGGAAGTGAGACAGGCACTGAGTAGTGACGTCAGAGGATGTGGAGCGAGACAGCCGGATTGCAGCAAGTGAGGTGAGTGACTTGGGTATAAGACGAGGTTTGATTTTCAGGCTTCTTTAAGGGCTAGGCCACACTAGCACGTTTTTCACGCATTCGTGTACGGGTTTTGCGCTCGCGTTTGCGGCCGTGATTTTCGCTAACATGGAAATCGCGGGAACGCGAATGTTGCTGTGATTTCTGATGCGCATGCGATTGCACATCCGTTTGCGTTTTGCTGTGAGCATTTTTTTACGCAATCGCTTGCATTTTGGCTTTAAAGATACCGAAAGCACGAGCGAAAATAATGTGCGCTAACTCTCAGAAAACGCGCAATCGCGTGCGATAACGCACGCTGAAGCGTGCACGCTTGGTGCGTTGTAGTGTGGCCTCACCCTTAAAGCCTGAAAACATCGGCTTATACTCTACTATATACGGTATATCTTTCTAACTATTGCAGGTTTAGGGGGTGACTTACCTATATATTTTTTTCAGTTGAGGAATAGACTTAGGGCTAGGCCACACTAGTGAGTTTTTTGCGCGTTTGCGCCCGCGATTTTCGCTAAGATGGAAATCGCGGGAACGCGAAAATTCCCGCGATTTCCGATGCACATGCGATTGCGTGTCCGTTCGCGTTTTGGTAACGCATGCGTTCACCATTTTTGGTGCGTTAACGCAGTGTTTCCATAACGCGAAATGGCAAACACGAACGCACAAGAAAAGCACAAACAATCACGTGCGATAACGCTCGCAATTTTGTGCGCGATTCCTGTGCATTGCAGTGTGGCCTCAACCTTACTCTTTAAGTCTTGTAAATAATCTAACACTTCCAGGTGCTGTGCATGGCCAGTAAAATGACAGCAATGCACAGTATGCTACTGCAGACAATTTATTTCAGAAATGAAAGTTAAAGGGCATGTCCACCGCTTCTACAAAAATTCAACATGTAACAGAGCACCCCCAAAACCCCAGTTACCTTTTACTCACCTTCTCCAATTATGCTCCCAGACTGAGAAAAGAACACAAATCCACGATCCACTACCGTGGCTTCATTCCACCGCTTAACTGCCACCAGTCATGGCCATGACAGTGACGTCCATTACCGAACGAGCCTCTGCTGCTGCTCGTGCACGTAAAGAACTGAGGTTTGAAAGGTGCTCTCTTACATGTTAAATTTTTGTAGAATATGTGGACTACCCTTTAATGAAAACGGTCTGCAATTTTTCTAATGAACCGACAAGAGAGTTGAGGGTAGGGTTTCAGAAAAGCTTGTCTATGTGTTAATCCAAGGGTGGCAAACTTGCAGGCCAACATATTTTTAAAAAATACAACTCCCAGCATTTCCTGACTGCAGTATTCTGGGAGTTGTAGTTTTCAAACATCTGAAGGGATGCAGGTTCGACATCCCTGTGTTGAGCTTACATTAATATAAAACTTCATGTCCACTCTTCAACTGTAAAATCAAGAAGAACTAGAATGCATGGCACTTTGCGTAATGAGCATGTGGTTTTGGCTCTCTGCCCACAATCAGGAACAGTCAAGAAAACTCAATTTCATTTGCAGCTGCCAAGTAAAGCTATTACATAAATACATAAAATCTGTTTAAAAGGATATTGCACAACACTGGCTGCATTCAGAGCACTATTTAACCCCTTGCCTAATAAACTACAGAGTAGTAATGTCAATCTACAATTCCATAGTTCTATCGTACAAACATCCCTTAAACAAATTAAGCAGCAAATAAAGTCAGGAAATGACTGGCTAGACATTAAGGTCTGGTACATATGGTCCAGTTTCAGACCTATCTTCCAGACAAACACACTATTTATTATCAAACTGATTGGTTTTTAGAAGAAAAAAAGGCAGCGGCCAACATATCGGTGAATTGAAGACCAATTCATGGACGTCTCACTGAAATTTCATTCAATTTGGTGCACTGCAACAAAAGTTAATGCCAATATTTCGACATGATCATCTGATGCATCATATCATGCCTGCATAAACATCAGATTAGTTTGCAAATAATTGCCCTGCAGGTGTATCATCTATAGACATGAGTTTGTTAATCTATCTATTTGTTAATCGTTTTGACATCTATCCCACAGCCTAACCAGTGGCTAATTGCATATTGCAATAAAAAACAAACCACATTGCTCAGTACACAGACAACACTAATAAACATTTGTATACAAAACATTCACTACTCCTCCTAACAAACTAAAAGTCCAGGTGAACAAAAAATACACAACACAAAACTCCATAACAAAAAAGAAAATGAAAAAAGTTATAAAAACAAAACAAATGTACACCACCTGCATTCATTTCTCCATCTAACACATCATGTGCCTCCAGGTGTCTCCTCATTTTCAAGGTGCCCTGTGCAGTAGCAAAATGTTGTTTATTTATTGTTTTTGGAATAAAGAAGCACTTGTTATACAAATCCAGACTGATGGATTTTTTGGTAAACATTATACCAAAACATTAGCTAAATAGTGTCGACATGAAACTTCATGGTATTCAGAACTTTTAATTCCATTCAAAATAAAGTTTACTTAAAATTTTTGACCCTTTCTACAAAACCAAACTGTTTTGCTTCCAGGCAGCAAAAAAAGAATGCTTGTCAGAGAACAGGGTACTAAACTTGTGTCCAGCTTTTTCTTTAAAATGAATAACTACCGATATTGGCAAAACTTTGCATGCAACTCTTTCTACCATTCAACACATGGTAAGCTCTTGCCTTCCACAACACCTGTTGGAAATGTTTTGTTGAAAGGCTCCTGAAGATTTGTGGATATGTTGGAAAATGTTTAAGGCTGGGTACACACCATACAATATTTGTGGCCGACCGACCGATAGTGTTGTGTATTGTACGGAAATATCGCATGCTGTGGGTGGGGACAGGGCCTGTTGGTAAATCACGACCCATTGGTTGCGCGAACTGTAAGTAAGTGCTTCATAAATGTATAAAATATTTCTGTGGCAAAGCATTTTGAGGTTAATTTACCACTGCAATTGGTTAGCACTGCAGATACAACATATATTTAATATTGGTTTTGTGTCTTTCTGTGAATCTCACATCTGGGTACAATTTTTAATAACTGCGATATTAAATAGTTTGTGGCATTTGTGTGTGACCTTTACAAAACCACTGCATTTGCTGTGAATCTTATTGTTCGCATTACATCAAGATGGCTTTTCCGATTGAGAATAGGTGCAATCAGAGGTAAGAGCCAATACTGTAAGATATACGTTATTCATATTTCAATTTAGATTAGCTGGACCTATTCTCACACCAAGACCTCACGAATGCAGTAAACAATTCCAAAAAAACCCATAGCTTAGGCCTGATCATCAATAAAAAGTTTGTTGCATCCAGAAGTTTAAACACAGTTTTTGATATTCATGAGGGGAACCACAACAAACAGGTAATTTAGGTAAAGAACATACATGTCAGTAATTTCACAATGACACTTGTTTCCTGACAAAATTACCAGTTCCAGAGGCCCATTTTAGTGGTCAAACCTCGAAATTTCCACCCTCAGAATTAAAAATAACTTTTTGCAAATTTGAGACAACATTTACAGCAGGCATCAACATTTAGAGAGCCAGCAGACATTGTCTTGTATAAAGTGGTGTATGGATTCAAGGAAGAAAAATATTTTTCTTCCTCTTTACAAAGCACTGGTACAGCCCCATTTGGAATATGCAGTGCAATTTTGGAATTCTCTGCACAAAAAGGACATTTTGGAAATTAAAAGGGTTCAGGACAGGGCAATTAACTTAATTTGGGGATGGGGAGCTTGAATATGAAGACAGATTAGATAAAAATATGCACACTAGAGAAAAGGCGCTTGGTGAGGATGTGATCATTGAGTATAAATACATTAATAGGCCATACAATAAACTATCTGAGGCATTGTTCACCAATAGAGCATGTCAGAAGACACGCAGAAATCCATTAAGATGAAAAGAAAAAAATTTTAGTCTTCAAGTTCGGAAGGGTTTGGATTCCATTGGATGTGGCGATGGTAGGTTCATTGGATAACTTAAAAAAAAAAAGCTGGATGAGTTTCTAAAAATAAAGAATGTTGTATACTACTGTTATTGATACATAAAGTTAAAGTTGATCCAGGGATATTTTGTTCCCCTTCACATTGTTTTTTTTTGCCTTCCTATGGATCATTTGTCAGGCAGGAACTGTGGGCATTTCAGAGTAGGTTGGACTAGATAGACGTATGTCTTTAGTCCACCTCAAATACTATACTATCAGGACTTAGCTGGGATGATGTTCTTCTCAGGTAAAATTTCAGTTACAAATTCCTCCTGAAAATCTCATTGCATTTTCCTAGAATAAGAAAGAGAAAGCATGTACTTGTACTTATAGCTATGCTTCCCTTTCTCTCCTAAAGAGACATTATATTCCATCAAGGTGTGCAAAAAATGCTATTATTTATTACTTTATGTAATAAAAGGTTAGAGAAAATGTTAGAAAACTATAAAACAATTTTTGAGTGATTTACACGTACACTGGAAATTGTCTTTATTAATGCCACGTGTTAAAACTACCATACACACACACTACTGTATGTATGATTAGTTATATACACACATACACACACAGGTCATTTATTTATTAGTATATTTTGAAGGAGTAAGAGCTGAAAAACTGTTGCTCTTTCGACTGTTTAACTTGCTTTCTCCATCCATCAAGATAGTCTCACATAATCCACCATATTTGTTTCATATGTTTTGTGAACTGGTGCTTAAAATTAGGTCAGCCATCAAGTTATAGTAAAAAGCTGTCAACAAACCGTATGCCCTAGTTCCTCTATCTGTGGGAATGTGAATTATCACTGTAGTTTAGAAACCTGCCTTTTCACACTTTCGATAGTTACAGGCGCAATTAACAATCATTCTCAACATAGCAGAAGTCATTTAAGGAACAGTATTTGCACTGCTGGCTCACCTGAAGAATAGAATGTGTCTACCTCACTGCAAGGGAAAGCAATTGTAAATAAGACCTTCTCATGTTTGGCTTTTACTAGCAACTGTGTGAGGCATAACCGCCAATTCTTACCTGAGTAGCCCATGACTGTTTAAACTTCAAAAGTGATCAATGTAATATCGTCTTTTATGGATCCTAACCAGTCTTTTTCCATAGTGTGTCTGACTGGCTTATCCCCACTGAATCTGAAGCTGCCTGTAGCATCTCTGGGCTATAAATGTGATTTATACAGAGACCTAGGTAGACTCCCACTATTATCTAATAATTTCACAGCTTCCTACTTTAGGCTGTCAAGTACCATTATATGAACATTATTCTCAGAGGTGGTTAACAATCCTTTACAATATATTTAACAAGCAATTACTCTGAAATGCAGCTCCACCCTGACGCGGGCGTACACTCACTTAATTCAACATTTAAACCTAACATTAGCACTACATGTACAATATGATAACGTTAGCATCACGTGTACAATATGATAATGTTAGCATCATATGTACAATATGATAACATTAGCATCACATGTACAATATGATAACGTTAGCATAACATGTACAATATGATAACGTTAGCATCATATGTACAATATGATAACGTTAGCATCATATGTACAATATGATAACGTTAGCATCACATGTACAATATGATAACGTTAGCATCACATGTACAATATGCCAACATTAGCATTACATGTACAATATGCTAACATTAGCATTACATGTACAATATGCCAACATTAGCATTACATGCACAATATGATAAGGTTAGCTTTACATGTACAATATGATAACGTTAGAATCACATGTATAATATGATAATGTTAGCATCACATGTACAATATCATAACATTAGCATTACATGTACAATATGATAACGTTAGCATCACATGTATAATTTGATAACGTTAGCATCACATGTATAATATGATAATGTTAGCATTACATGTACAATATAATAATGTTAGCATTACATGTACAATATGATAACATGAGCGTTACATGTACAATATGATAACATGAGCATTACATGTACAATATGATAACATTAGCATTACATGCACAATATGATAAGGTTAGCTTTACATGTACAATATGATAACGTTAGCATCACATGTATAATATGATAATGTTAGCATCACATGTACAATATGATAACATTAGCATTACATGTACAATATGATAACGTTAGCATCACATGTACAATATGATAATGTTAGCATCACATGTACAATATGATAATTAGCATTACATGTACAATATGATAACGTTAGCATCACATGTATAATATGATAATGTTAGCATCACATGTACAATATGATAACATTAGCATTACATGTACAATATGATAACGTTAGCATCACATGTATAATATGATAATGTTAGCATCACATGTACAATATGATAACATTAGCATTACATGTACAATATGATAACGTTAGCATCACATGTATAATATGATAACGTTAGCATTACATGTACAATATGATAACATTAGTCATTAATGTAACAATATGATAACGTTAGCATCACATGTATAATATGATAACGTTAGCATTACATGTACAATATAATAATGTTAGCATTACATGTACAATATGATAACATGAGTGTTACATGTACAATATGATAACATGAGCATTACATGTACGATATGACAACATTAGCATTACATGTACAGCATAATCTCTCATGACTCATTTGGTAACTACATTTTTTTTTAAAGAAATAATGTCCAACATTTATAAAAGTTCTATATAAAATAAACACAGAAAGCCATTTATTCTACTTACTTGATTTCAGCATTGTAGGCAGTGATATGGACGGGGTCTGTGCACAATAAAATTGGCAGCGAAAACTCCCAGCAGAATTGCTGTTTAAGAGTTATCTAGTTTGTTCTGTGAATGATCTGTTTGTTCCTAGAGCACAAGCCAATGCAGCACATTCAAAGGAAAGCAATCCAATGTATACCTCCAACGGTAAACAGTCAGCGTTGTTTATTAAACAAAGAATAAAGCAACTCTGCTTGTTATTTTGGGTGTTTTATTTCAAAACCTACAACTGAGCAGAAGTTTTTCCTTTAGTGAGAGAATGCTGCTATCACCATATCAAAAGCATACAATTATAATATCCTCTCCATATAATGGGAACTTGTGCCCACTAAATAATTTTCAAGTAGAATATGCACAAAAAGCTCCAGTACTCTAAACAGTGAAAGTGGGTGCTCAGTAAAATGATTCTGCACTTCGATTTCTCCTTTACAGCAATTTCCATGGTTTAAAGTTACTAGAAAATAAGCCATATTCAGCTCATTCTGCACTGTAGAACTGTAGTTCTATCCATGGGTTAGTCTGGAAGGGCAGAATCTTTTCTCTCTAGTTATCCGACTGGATCTGAAACCATTTTATTCTGTAGAACATGAGCAGATTATTTCTGGCACTGCATATGCTGTGGTGTTACCTGATTTGCTCCACAAGTCCCATGGGGAAGTTCACACAGGCTGTAATTAAACAACAATATTTCATATACTGGAGCAGTAACGGTTTCATTTTGCTCACAGTTAGGTAAGGCAGGGTATCATAATTGCAAACACTAACATGCAAATTAAGCAGATAACCAGTATCAATAACGATGGGTGTTTGTGAGATATAATTTTTGAAAGAACAATATTTCCTTTGGCACAATTATCAGGTATAGGAGATAGGGAAATTACAATTGAACCCTTCAGTACTAGAGAGATCCACATTTAAAAACCAGCAAATGGGAAAACACCTAGCAGATTTGCCATAAAGCCTTTGGCTGGGTACAAATGGGATGACTTTTGTACCGGCCAATGATAATCGTTCGCCACTAGGGAGCAGTCGGCAAAGACAAATCCCTGTCGGTCACTGTCGACAGTTCGCTGCAACCAATCGTGAACCACACAATCAACAGTGATTTACCAGCATACCCGATCGTGCCAACCCATTGGCCCCCACACCATACACTGTTTTCGGCCAACTGACCAATACACAGTAATAACGGTCGGTTGGCAGAAAATATTGTATGGTGTGTACCCAGCCTTGCAGCCTGTACAGCATTATAGTCTATAGCATTCTCTGTAGCTGTAGTTTGGAATGCACTTCCGTTCAAGTGTTTTACCAAACAAGTGCTACTTATTTATATTTCCTGCTTTGACATTTGCAACGTGATAAAGATGCATATTAAGATTTTAGACACATAATGATATTTCCCTCAAACTGTACAAGTAACCTTGAATTCTGCAACATTTTGACATCCCTAAAATGACACAACCACTTCGGTTTACTCCAAAGCAGATCAGAATGAATAAGGATGGGAAAAGCGTTTCAAAGTACATATCCACCCTCTGATCAACAATCTTTTATATGTATTTTTACTTATACTTACCTTTACCAAAGATGTGCCTAATGTTACTTTACAGACCTTAATTCCTCGCAGTGGCTGTCTTCCCTTCTTCTCTGCAGAATAGGCATCTTCCAATAAAAGCTGTTAGTGAAAAGCCTCAATACTGACATCACAGCCAACCAATAACCTGGGGTTTTATCAATTGGCCACAATATAGATGGCCTTTCCAACCCATTCCACTGTATACAAATAAGGTCCTTTAACAGAAAAAATATTGAGGCTTATTTAGTAAGAGCTGCAAAATTTTGCCAGTGCTATTAATTGCTGTTTATTATATAGACCCTATCCTATATTGAACAAACAGGTAATAATGAATAATGAGGCAATCCAAACAAATGTAATGTTAAAGGGGAACTGTGGTCTTCAACTTAAGTTTAAATAAAAGGCCAGTTTCCTACCTTTAAAACAAGCCATCAACCACCTCTCTACGTGCTCCACAGCCCAAGATATACAGAAATGACTGACCAGAAAGTTAATGGGTGGGAGGCTGACTTGTGACATTCCTGAAGCTTCTCCTGCACAGTGCCGCTGGCGAGCACAGCCTCAGACTCCTTCAGTGTGTGAGGGAGACAGGAAGTCCCTCCCCCTCTCTGCTGTGTGAAGTCCTGACAGAGAACGTAAGGGAATCTACAGCCCTTCTTTTTCAGGCAGAGTTCTCACTCTGCCTGAAAAGTCTGATTCCACAGAGTTTTCTGTAGGGGGGGTATGAGTAACCCATGGCACCCGTGAATGGACGGGGCTTATGCACCCGCGAGTGGACGGGGCTTAGGCACCCATGAGTCGGCGGGGCTTAGGCACCCGCTAGTGGGTAGGGCCATGGCACCCGGGAGTGGGCGGGGCCACATGGGGGTGTAAGATAATGGGCCATGGGGGGGACTGCAACTGGAGGGACCATGGGGTCCATGAGTGGGAGGGACCAGGGGGGCTGCAAAGGGGGGAGGAGACAGGACAGATTGACTGACAGTTTCAGAACAGGAAGCAGGAAGTGCAGGGGACCTGGTGATGCTGTTGCCATATCACACACAAAAATGTAAATATCTTCAAAACTATACAAAATAAACAATGGAAATAAATTGCAAAAATTTATTCAGGGGAGCAATTCCTATCAATTTACCTCAATTTACCTAAACTCATTTTTGGACCACAGTTCAACTTTAAGAAACTACTCTCCATAAAGGCTTGTACACACGTCCGATCTTGTCACCCACCCCCGACCAAAAGCATACACACGTGCGATTATCGTGTGAAAGCGCGGGGGTAGGTGCCAAGATCGGACGTGTGTACGAGGCTTAAGTGTTTAACACAGCAGCAGGCTTTGCGATAATGATGTAAAGTTATCTTGATTCTCCACTGCTAAAAAAAATATATAAGCATTTATGCTCTGAGACATTTGAATGATATAAGTGAACTATCTTATATACTAACCCACAGTTAAGGGCAGAATGGACACACTGCACTACCGTGAGTCAGCCACCAGGTGGCACATAACCGTAGGTGATGAAGTTCACCGTAAGTGATGAATGAGCTGAGGGGGGGATGCGCAGGAGGGGTATAGGGGGAATGCATGGGAGGGGTGTAATGTGCTGGGGGGTGGTGCATGTGTGTCATGAAGGTTGTTGAGTCTTTAAAGAATCAGGGGTTTTCTGTTTACTATATAAGCTGTGGCAAGGGAGGAGTAAAAGGATTATATGGGATATGATACTGTATTTTTAGATACTTTTTTGCGTCTTTCTTGTTGACCAGTAAGCACCATTGTGATATATTTTCAAAACAATCAGATAGTAATCTTTATTTGAGCTAGATGTTATTATAACAGGGCTGACAATCTTCATTTAAAATTGTGACCTTGCAAAGATGTGGTTGGTAAACAGTGTAAAAAGTACATAAATTCTGTTTATTTAGAGTTCACAAAACACTCCCATCCTCATTTACTTGGTAAATCGGCTTTCAATTATGAAAGTTTAACGCTAGCCTTGAGGCTAATTCGATTGCAGCAGCTGTGTGGTTCACTTATATTAAATATGTTAGTGCAACTTTAAGACAATAATTTAGACCAGCACCTTTTGGTAAATGAGGTCCTAGAGTTAAAGGACAACTCTACCCCCCAAAATAAATTTTGCTATCCTGCCGGGAATTGCTATAAACCTTGACCTCGTGAGGTTGCCATCCCCAAATGTAGAAGCGTAGAAGGAGCTGCACTTCCTTTAATAATGTAAAACTTTATTCACATGCCCGTGTGTTCTTGGATGGCGGATATGCCAAAATAAAGTTTTACATTTTTAAAGGAAGTGCAGTCTCCTTCCTCCTTCTATGCTTCTGTTTGTCTCACACAGGAAGTGGAAACCCGCTTGAGGAATACTCACTTGTGGGTCTTACCTGCATACGAGCGGCCGATTGTATGTGTTTGCTCGTCCCAGCCTTACCAGCCTTTGTTCCCCCGCTGCCTTAGCCAATCACAGGAGTAAATGCCGGTTGAGCCCCTCCTGCTTGACTTCCGTGCACAGAAAAGGCACGGTAGTTAAAGGGCAACTGTGGTCTCAAAACAAGTTAGGGTTAAAAGAAAGCCTGCAGTATTTCCTTTAAAATGAGTCAACAATCACATCTCTGGCTTTAGTCTGTGGGAAATTAAATTGGGATGAATGTTCCTACTTCCAGTAGGTTGAGTGACATCACCTGACCTCTGTCCTGCCCGTCCGCCCCGGGGGAGAAGCATGCTCAGTTAAAACTTAATGCTGGGGAAATCAGGAAGTACCTAGGGAAAAAATTGACAGTTGAGAAGGAGAGTCTATTAATGAAGGCAGATCGTTGCAATATCAGTGTGATAGAGGTAACACTGCAGGCAACAAGCAGGATAACTGCAACCGGCAACTTTTATTTTACAAGTGCAGACACGACATGTTTCGAGCCACACTGGGCCCTTTCTCAAGTGTAACTGGTGTAAAACAAACCACATGTATTTAAAATCTACAACAGGATGTGATGCAAGACAACCCCCCCCTTCTCTAAACATTGAAAAAATGCAAAAGTGCCAAATAGGATAAATTATCCTCATCTCACTCTTAAGTGCTACAATTACAATAGTTAATGGAGGCAGAGGCTGGTCACATGACTATAAGCTGGTAATATTGCTGAACCATTCCAGCAACAACTTCTCAAAAATTTTATCTAGAGATGTGATTTAGGTTTCATTGTGAAGGTGTGATGGAAGGCTTTTTTTTATAATTCTTACTAGTTTGGAATAATTCAAGACCACAGTTACCCCTTAAGCAAAAGGCAGCAGGGGAACAAAGGCTGATAATTAAATTTGGGGACAGCAGTGAGTGCTATAAACCTTGTGAGGTCGAGGTTTATAGCAATTCCCAGCAGGATAGCAACATTTAGTTTGGGGTGGAGTTGCCCTTTAATCGCAGTAAAGAAAGACGTTACTGCCAGAAAAACTCACAATAAACATGTTTACTGTAAAAGTTGGTTGGCTGGCTAGAATCAGAATCATTACAAAATACCAACATGTGCCACTGACTGAAATGGCAAACTAACAAAAATTGTATTCCGTGCTGTACAGTAGGGAAAAAAAAATATAAGGGACCCTGGACATCCCAAGGGGAAAAAAATGAAACACCAAAGAACCAGTAGAAATGAGTTTAAGGAGAACTAAACATTTAAACTCTTTGTTCCCTGTACCCAGGTTGACAACCTTAGACTAGGTTCACACAAAATGCTTTTTTTTTTTGCCAGAAATTTCCCCCGGCTTTTTTTAGTGTTGCCACTAGAAAAATGGTGCTGGAAATGGCAGTAAAATGCTGGAAAAACGAACACAAAACTTTGTGTGAACCGAGCTTTAATGTTTCACCTCTGGGAGAAAACTAAATCCTTTAATCAAAGTGCTTCTCCAGTGCCCGCTCACTTGGCAGGCAGTTCAACTAATGATAAAACGCACTGCAGTGATTGTGTTGCATTGGCAATGAAGAAGCACTTTAGGAGAACAGAGTAACCTAATTCTGGGTACATCTTATGGGAAAGCAGGTTTAACCATTTCTCCCCTCTTTAAGGCTATAAAACATGTGCAGGAAGGAAGCTCTTGAAGTGTTTTTTTTTCTTCTTGAATACAGGGTTAAAAGATGCATCTCTTGGTCTTCAATGAAATCAGTTTAGGTGTTAAGTCATCGCTACCAAGTGTTCCTTGATGCCCCCCATTTTGGAAACGCTGTCCTGCTGTCCCAGGTTGGGCAAGGCTTGGACTGTCTAGAAGCTCAGAAAAGGTGTTCTGAGGGGCTCCATTACATGTGAGCCTTTAAAATAAAGATATGGTAGGACCCCCGGCGGATACAGTAGCGGCACTCCAATGAGGCAAGGCGAGTTTTTCTCAGGCAGCACTCCTGCATGTCGTAGATTGGAATCCCCAGTCTCACAACTGTTAAT
Organism: Hymenochirus boettgeri; assembly: GCA_019447015.1. Lineage (NCBI taxonomy): Eukaryota > Metazoa > Chordata > Amphibia > Anura > Pipidae > Hymenochirus > Hymenochirus boettgeri. Next base: position 327,712,474 of record CM033469.1, read on the forward strand.
GTGATCTCGTGAGTGGGGGAAGTTGGGCACGCAGGCACATGCATGCTTGGCCACAGATAAAGTGTCAGAATCCAGCAGGACTGGCCCATCAAGCACACAACCTGACTGCATGCTCACTGGGTCTGGAAGGAGTATATGTATAAAAGGAAGAGCTGCACTTTTCTGTCAGGCATTGCTACTTCAGGTAATATTTGAAAGTATATGGGCTTACATTAAATATAGTAGTCTGTGGGGCACTTACATTAAATGTAACAGTACCAAGTTATTGAGTAAGGAGTGGTCCGAAACATGTAGCACACGTTTCCACAATAAAACCTACACTATTTTCACAGCTACAGCCCTAGGTTGATTTATGCCACACCTATCTTTAATTATTTGTAAAAAATATCTGGTGAAGTGCAAACCGTTGGTGAAACATTTATGTTTTCTTTACTTGATTCCCTAGATAACCCGACCTATATACTACATTAAATGTACCAGTCTGCGGGGCAATTACATTAAATGTACCAGTCTTCGGGGCACTTACATTAAATGTACCAGTCTTTGGGGCACTTACATTAAATGTACCAGTCTTTGGGGCACTTACATTAAATGTACCAGTCTTCGGGGCACTTGTCTGGTAAACTGAAGGACTGACCTAACAGTGTCTGGTGAACTGGAATACTGACCTAACAGTGTCTGGTAAAGTGGAGGACCAACTGAACAGTGGCTGCTGGAGTGTTGGTGTGCTGGAGATATGCAAAGGTGGGTGGGGGGTTTGGGTGCAGGTGGTTGTTGGTGGTATGGGGGGCCCCAAATCAAACTTCTAGCCCCCAGACCTTTATCTGGCTCTGTGAACAGGGAACAATAAACCGTTTACTTTTTTTACAGAAATAGAGAATAATGAACAGTGTTGCTGGATACTTAAAGGAAATATCCACCTCTTATAAAAAAAATTTAATAGAATATGCAGGACCCCCAAAACCTAGTTTCCGTTTTGTTAAAATCTAATAATTCTGCTCTCAGCAAGAGGAATCATACTTACAAGATCGCAATCCACCACCGTTTCCACTGCAGCTGCTCTGTTCTTTTTGTGCTCCCGAGCCCCCACAGTGGAGGCTCATCCTGGAAGTGCCAGAGAGCCCCTCATCCAGGCCGAGACTGACTGCTTTACCTGGAAGTGCCAGAGAGCCTGGAGAAAAGGCCCACGACACATGGTATTCCCTTGCCTGGGAATACTTGTCTGGGACTCTCAGGGGAAGACTGGCCCAGTAGGCTGAGGGGCAAATGCCCCCCCGGGCTTGTCTCCAATGAAAAATTTTGGCTGCCATAGAAGCTCTTAATAAGTTACATGCTTAAATGGCACCGTGTCTGCCTCTACCTCTAACATGGGCAAGGAACAGAAGACCTCTCCTCAAATTAATAGAAGCAGCACAGTATTAGTCAGCCTGTGTTATGTCAGCCCCCCAGATCATTAGCCAGTGTTACGTCAGCCCTCCAGATCATTAACCAGTGTTACGTCAGCCCTCCAGATCATTAGCCAGTGTTACGTCAGCCCTTCAGATCATTTGCCAGTGTTATTCGGCCCCCAGTTCATTAGCCAGTGTTAGTCAGCCCTCCATTTCATTAGCCAGTGTTACCTCATCCCTCCAGATCATTAGCCAGTGTTACGTCAGCCCTCCAGTTCAATAGCCAATGTTAGTCAGCTCTCCAGATCATTATCCAGTGTTAGTCAGCTCTCCAGTCATTACCCAGTGTTAGTCAGCCCTCCAGATCATTATCCAGCGTTAGTCAGCTCTCCAGATCATTATCCAGTGTTCGGTCAGCCCTCCAGATACTTGTCTGTGTTGTCAGCCCTCCAGATCATTACCCAGTGTTGTAACCCCACCAGATCATTAGCCAGTGTTATCTGCTCTCCAGATCATTAGCCAGTGTTAAGAGCTCTCCAGCATTATTCAGTGTTAAATCAGCCCAGTGTTATGATGTGGTTATCTAAACCACATCATACACTTGAAAATGTTGCATGTAAAATGAGTATAGTGGTCTTAAAAATGGACATTAATGGAAACAAAGTGTATGTGACCTTGGCAAAGTGGGCGTGGTCAAACATTTTGTGATCTACCGTGAAAGGGCCATTTGGTTGTATTTGCCCCCCAGGTGAAAAGGTCAAGGGATGCTTTTGACCAGAGGGTCCCACAGACACTGAACACAGACAGGAACTGCCCGTGATGATCGGGGGGCTCTCCAGGACCCCCAAAGAGGCTGGGGGCCAACCATAGCTGTCCAAGGTGCCCCCCTCCCCAGCTGTGAGGCGAGGGAGTCCCCCGGGATTCCAGTCAGGGTTTCTGCTAGCCACATCCGCCCAGGGTAACCCCAGCCCCAATCGGAAGGCACGGGAGGCCCCCGAGACTTCCGAGCCGGTTGGAGGCTAACAGCAGCCGCCCAGGGTGCCCCCAGCCGTGAGGTTAGGGAGGCTCCCCAGGATTTCCAGGCCCCATGACTGGAGGAGGAGTAGGAGCCCCTTGTGGCTGGAGGGTAGAGGAGCCCAATTGCCCCTGGCTTAAGAGTCCCGGGGAGTGGTTGAGAGTCTCTGGATGGATTGAAATCAGCCCAGAGGGCATACCCTATGACCAACGGCCAAACCAACCTAAACTCACCCAACCTCGTCTGATCTCGGAAGCTAAGCAGGCTCAGGCCTGGTTAGTACTTCGATGGGAGAGCTTGCCTGGGAATGCCAGGTGTCGTGGGCCTTTTCTTCTGCCTTGCTCGACTGGCAAACCTTTGACCAGGGGGTCCCGTATACCCTGGCAAGAGAGAGCAGAGGAGCCCCCTTGCCCCTGACCAGTGAGTGAGTGGCCTCCCTGAACTGAGAGTCCCGGGGAGTGGTTGAGAGTCACTGGCTGGCTTGAAATGATCTATATCCGAGGGCCACACCAACCTAAACTCACCCAATCTCGTCTAATCTCAGAAGCTAAGCAGGCTCAGGCCTGGTTAGTACTTGGATGGGAGAGCCCGCCTGGGAATACCAGGTGTCCTAAGCCTTTTTTCTGCCTTGCTCGACTAGCAGACCTTTGATCAGGGGGTCCGTATACCCTGACAAGGGATGGCAGAGGAGCTTCCTTGCCCCTGACTAGTGGGTGAGTGGCTTCCCTGGTTTGAGAGTCCCGGGGACTGGTTGAGAGTCTCTGGCTGGCTTGAAATCAGCCCAGAGGGCATACTCTATGGCCGAGGGCCACATTAGCTGACGTGAAATCGTAAACAGGAGGTAGGAGCTGAAGTGGAGATGCAGTCCGAGGTAGTGGAGCAGTGGTAGAATGCAGGCAGACTGGACACAGGAGACAGGGAACAACTGGATACCAATCACAATGCTAACCAGGAGCTAGGAGTTCAGAGCAACAAACTCTGAACTGGCAGCAAGAGGCCAACTGCCAGGAGGAGCCTAAATAGGCCCTGTGACCTCATCCTGCTGGCCGTGCCCTGGAAGAAGATGGCCGCCAGCAGGGTAAAAGCCTGCGCCGCCCACGTCCTCGCGTCACTGAGGACGCGCGGGCGCGCGAGCGTGCACGAGCGGGTACCTCGCGTCATCGGCGCGCTCTGCTCGCGACCGCCGGAGGAGGATCCCAGGCTCGCGGCAAGGTAAGTTCCTGACATTGCCCCCCCCCACGGGCACCCTCCAGGTGTCTTGAGCTTAGGTTGTCAGGATGTTTGGAATGAAAAGTCTTGACCAAACGAGGAGCGTGAATCTGCTCAGACGGCTCCCAAGAATTCTCTTCGGGACCAAATCCCTTCCATTTAATAAGATATCTTAACTTCCAGCAGAGACCTTGGCATCTAAAATGTTCTCCACCTCGTATTCGTCAGTCCCGTCAATCATAATAGGCAGCGGAGGAGGCTCCAGCGCCGAGTCTGTAACATATCTTTAAAAAGGATACATGAAGATAGGATGTATCTTAATGACTTGGGGAGCTCCAATTCAAAGGCAACCGTGTTGATAGCTTTCCAATACGAAATGGCCCGATGAACCGGGGACCCAACTTAGCCGAGGGAATCCTTAATTTCAAATTCGAGTCGACAACCAAACCAAATCTCCAACCTTAAATATCGAAGAGTCTTTTCTTAATAGATTAGCTGACTTACGGGCTCGCTCCTGAGCTCAGCGATGAAGGTCTTCAGCTCTAAAGTCTTTCCTTCATAAGATGTATTCTGGTGAAAAGATCAGGAATCGTGATCTTGGAAGAGAATACCGGTAAGGAAAGTTGGATTAAATCCATAGTTAGCATAAAAAGGGGAACACTTGATGGAGAATGAACGCGTTGTTGTAAGCAAACTCTGCAAGTGGTAACAGAGAGGACCAATTTTCCTGTGACACGGAGGGAGTAACAACGAAGATAACTGTTCAAGAGTTTGGTTTTCTTTCTGTTTGTCCATTAGATGTGTGGATGGTATCCGGAGGGAAAAGAATTGGATATGTAAACACTTGCACAACTCCTTCCAAAACTTTGAGGTGGAATTGTACCCCTCTATCTGATACGATGTCATCAGGAACCCCGTGAAGACGCACAATTTCTCTAATAAACACCTCCGCCGTAATGGAAGCTGAGGGGATTCCTTTTAACGGAATAAAGTGAGCCATCTTCGTCAATCGATCAACGACCACAAAAATTGGGCTGAACCCTTGGAACGAGGTAACATCAACAATGAAGTCCATGGAAATCATGCCCCAAGGGCGGTCGGAACAGGCAAGGGAGATAGTAATCCATATGGTCTCTGTCTAGTGGTCTTGAACCTAGCACAAGTAAGACAAGAAGCCACAAACTGTTTACAATCTCTAGACAACTTGGCCAAAAAAAATTTCTGTTAAGCAAATCCAACGTTCTGTGAACCCCAAATGACCGGCCAAAGCATGAGAATGACAATACTGAAGTACTGCAGACCTGGCTTGAACTGGAACAAATATTTTGTTGTCTTGGTATAAAAGCCGTCTTGGGAAAGAGAAGAGGATTGGAGCGATGCTTCTTTGATGGTTTTGACTATATTAGTAGTTAATAGTAGAAATTAGATTTGGAGAGAACCATATTAGGCTTATCCGACTTATTGACCTCAGAAGATTGTCTAGAAAGGGCGTCGGCTTTACCATTTTTTGAACCAGGACGAAAGGTATATGGAAATAAATCTTGTAAAGAAAAGAGCCCATCTAGCTTGAGGGGGTTTTAACCTTTAGCAGTCTGTAGGTATTCCAGGTTTATGATCCGTGAAGATTGTAATAGGATGATTGGCGCCCTCAAGTAAATATCGCCACTCTTCAAGGGCCGATTTATGGCCAATAACTCACGGTCCTCTACATCATAATTCTTTTCGGAATCAGAAAGTTTTCTTGAAAAAAAAGCAACCGGATGTAAGTAGCGCCTTAGGTCCGTTACGTTGCGAGAGTATAGCTCCTAATGCAACTTCAGAAGCATCCACCTCCAATATAAAAGGAACAGTTGGGTCTGGGTGAATAAGGATGGGGGCTGAAGTAAAAGCAGATTTCAAGCGCTCAAAGGCTGTTTGAGGCGGACTTGTTCCAAGAGAATGGGACATGGGTTCTGGTCAGAAGGGTCAATGGTAGTATAAAGTAGAAAAATTCTAATGAATCTACGGGTAGAAGTTGGCAAACCCAATGAATTTTTTAACTTGTTTCCGGGGTAGAGGAGTAGGCCAATCCTGAATAGCGGAAACCTTTTGAGGATCCATAATTAGCCCTTGGGGTGAGATGATGAACCCCAAGAACAGTATAGAAGTCTTTCAAACTCACATTTTCCCAATTTGGCGTATAACCCATGAACTCTAAGACGGAGAGAGAATTCTTAACCTGGATACGATGTTCCTCCAGGTTAGAAGAAAAAATCAATATATCATCTAGATAAACGGCCAAAAAGTCATCTACAAAGTCACAAAAAATATCATTGACAAAATGTTGGAATGTGGCAGGTGCATTGCAAGACCGAAAGGCATGACCAAATATTCGAAATGACCATATCTGGAGCGGAACGCCGTTTTCCATTCATCCCCTTCTTATTCTGATCAAGTTATAGGCTCCCCGAAGATCCAACTTAGTAAAAACTTTGGCGGCGGTTCTCAATTGTTGAAACAATTCGGGGAATAATGGAAGAGGATATCTATTTTAATCGTGACATTATGAGAGCTCGGTAATCAATACAGGGCCTAAGTGAACCATCTTTTTTCTCAACAAAAAATATACCAGCCCCGCTGGAGACGTAGAGGGGCGAATGAAGCCCTTCTGAAGATTCTCTTCTATATATTCCTTGAGAACCTTTTGCTCAGGTTCTGACAAAGGATATACCCGCCCAAAAGGAATCTCGCACAGGTAATAGTTCACAGGACAATCATAAATGCGGGTTGTGGTGGTAGATTATTAGCAGCTTCTTATCAAAGACATCTGCGAAGTCTGATAGACAACTGGGTAAGAGTCTCAGCCTGAACCTGATTAATACTTAACACTGAAGAGGGAAGACATGACAGTCGACAATGTGATGAGAGAAAAGAGATCTCTCCGGAGATCCAATTTATTGAAGGATTGTGTGTCTTCACCATGGCATACCTAGAAATAGGGAAAAAAGAGAGAAAGGCAATACATCAAAACATATAAATTCTGAATGATGATTAATGTTGATCAATACTGGAAAAGTCTCTCGTAGTACAGGACCAGATGAGATTTTAGACCCGTCTGCCAGATGAGAAAGAGAGGAGAGGTTTTGGGACGAGTGGGAATCTTCCATTCCTTGGTAAGGGATTCCAAAATAAAACAGCTACAGGCCCGGAGTCAATAACGGCTTGGACGGTGACCATCGGACCGGTTCCCTGTAATGAGACACAATAGACAGGTTAAGATGCTGAAGCCGGGAGCGACAGACCAGAATGCATAGTAGGAGTCTTACTCGGAGGTCTGATTGGACATCCCTGGAGCAAATGACCAGACTCCCCACAGTATAGACATAGGTTTAAGCGGCGTCTTCTGATCCTTTCCTCAGGAGAGGAGGGAAGGACGAGTTAACCCTAATTGCATAGGGACCGGTTCCAAAAATCCTGAAGAAGGAGAGGTAGTGAGTACGTCATAGGACGACGGGAAGTGCCCAATTTCTAATTCCCTTTCTCTCAGTCGACGGTCAATTTGGACCGCTAGATCAATAAGATCTTTCAGTTTCTCAGGGACTCCAGTGCGTGCTAATTATCCTTAAGGATCTTGATAGTCCGATTCGGAACTGGTGGATCAGAGCCGCTTCATTCCATTGGGTCTCCACACTGATACTGCGGAAATCAGCCACATAATCTTCTACCTGTCTTCTCCCCGGGACAGGTTACGGAGTGGTGCTGCTTCAGCTGAAACAACTCTACGTGGATCATCATAAATTTCTCCTAGAGCGGAAAAAAAAGTACCTACGGAAGCTATCGCAGGGCTGTTTTGATCCAGCAAACGAAGGGCCCACGCTTGGGGCTCGTCCTGAAGCCATGAATAAATGAAACCTACTTTACCCTTTTCAGTGAAGCTTTTCGGGCGAAGGGAGAAATACAAATGACAGGAGCTTTTAAACTGTCCAAATTTGGAACGATCTCCGGAAATCGGTCAGGAAGAGGAATTTTAGGCTCAGCAACTGATGGGTTATGAGACACTTCCAGGAGACATGGCGTTCAACCTTGCATCCAATTGGCAGTATCCCTGTCTGGCTTCTTGTAAGGCTCCCCGAAGTTCGGCGACTTGTCGATATAAGTCCTCCGCTGGACTGACGTCTCCAGTGGGATTCATCTGGCTGCCAGTTACTGTTACGCTTTCTTCAGGATAAGGCCTCTATGAGACCCCTTGGACGCGGAGTCTAAGTACCTGCTGGTCTTCATCAGAGCCTCTAATGGTGAGTGTTTTGCGGCAGGCAGGCACCAGGTCGCGGCTCCAGAAGAGAGAATCACAAAGACCAATCCCACAATGTGGAGATGCAGGCCGGAGGAGAAGCTGTGGTAGATAGGCAGACGGAGGAAACTGGAGGTAGGAGCTGGAGTAGAGATACGGACCGGAGGTAGGAGCTGTGGTAGATATGCAGACGGAGGTAACTGGAGGTAGGAGCTGGAGTAGAGATACGGACGGAGGTAGGAGCTGTGGCAGTTATGCTGACCGGAGGTAACTGGAGGTAGGAGCGGAGTAGAGATACGGACCGGAGGTAGGAGCTGTGGTAGTTATGCTGACCAGAGGTAACAGGAGGTAGGAGCTGGAGTAGAGATACGGACCGGAGGTAGGAGCTGTGGTAGTTAGCTGACCAGAGGTAACAGGAGGTAGGAGCTGAAGTGGAGATGCAGACCGGAGGTAGGAGCAGTGGTAGTTATGCTGACCAGAGGTAACAGGAGGTAGGAGGCTGAAGTGGAGATGCAGACCGGAGGTAGGAGCAGTGGTAGTTATGCTGACCAGAGGTAACAGGAGGTAGGAGCTGAAGTGGAGATGCAGACCGGAGGTAGGAGCAGTGGTAGTTATGCTGACCGGAGGTAACAGGAGGTAGGAGCTGAAGTGGAGATGACAGACCGGAGGTAGGAGCAGTGGTAGAATGCAGGCAGACTGGACACAGGAGACAGGGAACAACTGGATACCAATCACCAATGCTAACCAGGAGCTAGGAGTTCAGAGCAACAAACTCTGAACTGGCAGCAGAGGCCAACTGCCAGGAGGAGCCTAAATAGGCCCCTGTGACCTCATCCCTGCTGGCCGTGCCCTGGAAGAAGATGGCCGCCAGCAGGGTAAAAAGCCTGCGCCGCCCACGTCCTCGCGTCACTGAGGATGCGCGGGCGCGCGAGCGTGCACGCGAGCGAGTACCTCGCGTCATCGGCGCGCTCCCGCTCGCGACCGCCGGAGGAGGATCCCAGGCTCGCGGCAAGGTAAGTTCCTGACACAACCTGGGCAGACGTGGCTAGCTGCAAAACCCTCACTGGAAGTCCCAGGAAACCTCCATTGACTTTGGACACCCTGGGTGGCTTTGCTTGGCCCCCATCCTCTGTGAGTCAACCTGGTCAAAACATGCCTGGGCCTGAGCCTGCTTAGCTTCTGAGATTAGACGAGATTGGGAGAGTTCAGGTTAGTGTGGCCCTCGGCCATAGAGTATGCCCTCGGGCTGATTTCAAGCCATCCAGAGACTCTTAACCAATCCCGGGACTCTCAAGATAGGTAAGCCACTCACCCACTATCCGGGGCAAGGGGGATCCTTGGCCCTCCCTTGCCTGAGCCTGCTTAGCTTCTGAGATTGGACGAGATTGGGTGAGTTTAGGTTGGTGTGGCCCTAGGCCATAGAGTATGCCATCTGGACTGATTTCAAGCCAGCCAGAGACGCTCAACCTCTTCCCGGGACTCTCAAGATAGGGAAGCCACTCACCCACTAGCCAGGGGGATCATCGGCCCTCCCTTGCCTGAGCCTGCTTAGCTTCTGAGATTAGACAAGATTGTGGTGAGTTTAGGATGGGCCACACCAACCTAAACTCACCCAATCTCGTCCAATCTCAGAAGCTAAGCAGGCTCAGGCAAGGGAGGGCCAAGGATCCCCCTTGCCCCTGGATAGTGGGTGAGTGGCTTACCTATCTTGAGAGTCCCGGGGAGTGGTTAAGAGTCTCTGGATGGCTTGAAATCAGCCCAGAGGGCATACTCTATGGCCGAGGGCCACACTAACCTGAACTCTCCCAATCTCGTCTAATCTCAGAAGCTAAGCAGGCTCAGGCCCAGGCATGTTTTGACCAGGTTGACTCACAGAGGATGGGGGCCAAGCAAAGCCACCCAGGGTGTCCAAAGTCAATGGAGGTTTCCTGGGACTTCCAGTGAGGGTTTTGCAGCTAGCCACGTCTGCCCAGGTTGTGTCAGGAACTTACCTTGCCGCGAGCCTGGGATCCTCCTCCGGCGGTCGCGAGCGGGAGCGCGCCGATGACGCGAGGTACTCGCTCGCGTGCACGCTCGCGCGCCCGCGCATCCTCAGTGACGCGAGGACGTGGCGGCGCAGGCTTTTTACCCTGCTGGCGGCCATCTTCTTCCAGGGCACGGCCAGCAGGGATGAGGTCACAGGGGCCTATTTAGGCTCCTCCTGGCAGTTGGCCTCTGCTGCCAGTTCAGAGTTTGTTGCTCTGAACTCCTAGCTCCTGGTTAGCATTGGTGATTGGTATCCAGTTGTTCCCTGTCTCCTGTGTCCAGTCTGCCTGCATTCTACCACTGCTCCTACCTCCGGTCTGCATCTCCACTTCAGCTCCTACCTCCTGTTACCTCCGGTCAGCATAACTACCACTGCTCCTACCTCCGTCTGCATCTCCACTTCAGCTCCTACCTCCTGTTACCTCTGGTCAGCATAACTACCACTGCTCCTACCTCCGGTCTGCATCTCCACTTCAGCTCCTACTCCTGTTACCTCTGGTCAGCATAACTACCACTGCTCCTACCTCCGGTCTGCATCTCCACTTCAGCTCCTACCTCCTGTTACCTCTGGTCCATCAACTACCACAGCTCCTACCTCCGGTCCGTATCTCTACTCCAGCTCCTACCTCCTGTTACCTCTGGTCAGCATAAACTACCACAGCTCCTACCTCCGGTCCGTATCTCTACTCCAGCTCCTACCTCCAGTTACCTCCGGTCAGCATAACTGCCACAGCTCCTACCTCCGTCCGTATCTCTACTCCAGCTCCTACCTCCAGTTACCTCCGGTCTGCATATCTACCACAGCTCCTACCTCCGGTCCGTATCTCTACTCCAGCTCCTACCTCCAGTTTCCTCCGTCTGCCTATCTACCACAGCTTCTCCTCCGGCCGCATCTCCACATTGTGGGATTGGTCTTTGTGATTCTCTCTTCTGGAGCCGCGACCTGGTGCCTGCCTGCCGCAAAAACTCCCACCATTAGAGGCTCTGATGAAGACCAGCAGGTACTTAGACTCCGCGTCCAAGGGGGTCTCATAGAGGCCTTATCCTGAAGAAAGCGTAACAGTAACTGGCAGCCAGATGAATCCCACTGAGACGTCAGTCCAGCGGAGGACTTATATCGACAAGTCGCCGAACTTCGGGGAGCCTTACAAGAAGCCAGACAGGGATACTGCCAATTGGATGCAAGGTTGAACGCCATGTCTCCTGGAAGTTCTCATAACCCATCAGTTGCTGAGCCTAAAATTCCTCTTCCTGACCGATTTCCGGAGATCGTTCCAAATTTGGACAGTTTAAAAGCTCCTGTCATTTGTATTTCTCCCTTCGCCCGAAAAGCTTCACTGAAAAGGGTAAAGTAGGTTTCATTTTTCATGGCTTCAGGACGAGCCCCAAGCGTGGGCCCTTCGTTTGCTGGATCAAAACAGCCCTGCGATAGCTTCCGTAGGTACTTTTTTTTCCGCTCTAGGAGAAATTTATGATGATCCACGTAGAGTTGTTTCAGCTGAAGCAGCACTCACTCCGTAACCTGTCCCGGGGAGAAGACAGGTAGAAGATTATGTGGCTGATTTCCGCAGTATCAGTGTGGAGACCCAATGGAATGAAGCGGCTCTGATCCACCAGTTCCGAATCGGACTATCAGAGATCCTTAAGGATAATTAGCACGCACTGGAGTCCCTGAGAAACTGAAAGATCTTATTGATCTAGCGGTCCAAATTGACCGTCGACTGAGAGAAAGGGATATTAGATATTGGGCACTTCCCGTTCGTCCTATGACGTCTCACTACCTCTCCTTCTTCAGGATTTTTGGAACCGGTCCCTATGCAATTAGGGTTACTCGTCCTTCCCTCTCTCCTGAGGAAAGGATCAGAAGACGCCGCTTAAACCTATGTCTATACTGTGGGGAGTCTGGTCATTTGCTCCAGGGATGTCCAATCAGACCTCCGAGTAAGACTCCTACTATGCATTCTGGTCTGTCGCTCCCGGCTTCAGCATCTTAACCTGTCTATTGTGTCTCATTACAGGGAACCGGTCCGATGGTCACCGTCCAAGCCGTTATTGACTCCGGGCCTGTAGCTGTTTTATTTTGGAATCCCTTACCAAGGAATGGAAGATTCCCACTCGTCCCAAAACCTCTCCTCTCTTTCTCATCTGGCAGACGGGTCTAAAATCTCACTGGTCCTGTACTACGAGAGACTTTTCCAGTATTGATCAACATTAATCATCATTCAGAATTTATATGTTTTGATGTATTGCCTTTCTCTCTTTTTTCCCTATTTCTAGGTATGCCATGGTTGAAGACACCAATCCTTCAATAAATTGGATCTCCGGAGAGATCTCTTTTCTCTCATCACATTGTCGACTGTCATGTCTTCCCTCTTCAGTGTTAAGTATTAATCAGGTTCAGGCTGAGACTCTTACCCAGTTGTCTATCAGATCTTCGCAGATGTCTTGATAAGAAGCTGCTAATAATCTACCACCACACCGCATTTATGATTGTCCTGTGAACTATTACCTGTGCGAGATTCCTTTTGGGCGGGTATATCCTTTGTCAGAACCTGAGCAAAAGGTTCTCAAGGAATATATAGAAGAGAATCTTCAGAAGGGCTTCATTCGCCCCTCTACGTCTCCAGCGGGGCTGGTATATTTTTTGTTGAGAAAAAAGATGGTTCACTTAGGCCCTGTATTGATTACCGAGCTCTCAATAATGTCACGATTAAAAATAGATATCCTCTTCCATTATCCCCGAATTGTTTCAACAATTGAGAACCGCCGCCAAAGTTTTTACTAAGTTGGATCTTCGGGGAGCCTATAACTTGATCAGAATAAGAAGGGGATGAATGGAAAACGGCGTTCCGCTCCAGATATGGTCATTTCGAATATTTGGTCATGCCTTTCGGTCTTGCAATGCACCTGCCACATTCCAACATTTTGTCAATGATATTTTTTGTGACTTTGTAGATGACTTTTTGGCCGTTTATCTAGATGATATATTGATTTTTTCTTCTAACCTGGAGGAACATCGTATCCAGGTTAAGAATTCTCTCTCTCGTCTTAGAGTTCATGGGTTATACGCCAAATTGGGAAAATGTGAGTTTGAAAAGACTTCTATACTGTTCTTGGGGTTCATCATCTCACCCCAAGGGCTATTATGGATCCTCAAAAGGTTTCCGCTATTCAGGATTGGCCTACTCCTCTACCCCGGAAACAAGTTAAAAAATTCATTGGGTTTGCCAACTTCTACCGTAGATTCATTAGAATTTTTCTACTTTATACTACCATTGACCCTTCTGACCAGAACCCATGTCCCATTCTCTTGGAACAAGTCCGCTCAAACAGCCTTTGAGCGCTTGAAATCTGCTTTTACTTCAGCCCCCATCCTTATTCACCCAGACCCAACTGTTCCTTTTATATTGGAGGTGGATGCTTCTGAAGTTGCATTAGGAGCTATACTCTCGCAACGTAACGGACCTAAGGCGCTACTTACATCCGGTTGCTTTTTTTTCAAGAAAACTTTCTGATTCCGAAAAGAATTATGATTAGAGGACCGTGAGTTATTGGCCATAAATCGGCCCTTGAAGAGTGGCGATATTTACTTGAGGGCGCCAATCATCCTATTACAATCTTCACGGATCATAAAACCTGGAATACCTACAGACTGCTAAAGGTTAAAACCCCCTCAAGCTAGATGGGCTCTTTTTCTTTACAAGATTTAATTTCCATATAACCTTTCGTCCTGGTTCAAAAAATGGTAAAGCCGACGCCCTTTCTAGACAATCTTCTGAGGTCAATAAGTCGGATAAGCCTAATATGGTTCTCTCCAAATCTAATTTCTACTATTAACTACTATATAGTCAAAACCATCAAAGAAGCATCGCTCCAATCCTCTTCTCTTTCCAAGACGGCTTTTATACCAAGACAACAAAATATTTGTTCCAGTTCAAGCCAGGTCTGCAGTACTTCAGTATTGTCATTCTCATGCTTTGGCCGGTCATTTGGGGTTCACAGAACGTTGGATTTGCTTAACAGAAATTTTTTTTGGCCAAGTTGTCTAGAGATTGTAAACAGTTTGTGGCTTCTTGTCTTACTTGTGCTAGGTTCAAGACCACTAGACAGAGACCATATGGATTACTATCTCCCTTGCCTGTTCCGGACCGCCCTTGGGGCATGATTTCCATGGACTTCATTGTTGATGTTACCTCGTTCCAAGGGGTTCAGCCCAATTTTTGTGGTCGTTGATCGATTGACGAAGATGGCTCACTTTATTCCGTTAAAGGAATCCCCTCAGCTTCCATTACGGCGGAGGTGTTTATTAGAGAAATTGTGCGTCTTCACGGGGTTCCTGATGACATCGTATCAGATAGAGGGGTACAATTCCACCTCAAAGTTTTGGAAGGAGTTGTGCAAGTGTTTACATATCCAATTCTTTTCCCTCCGGATACCATCCACATCTAATGGACAAACAGAAAGACAAACCAAACTCTTGAACAGTTATCTTCGTTGTTACTCCTCCGTGTCACAGGAAAATTGGTCCTCTCTGTTACCACTTGCAGAGTTTGCTTACAACAACGCGTTCATTCTCCATCAAGTGTTCCCCTTTTTATGCTAACTATGGATTTAATCCAACTTTCCTTACCGGTATTCTCTCCAAGATCACGATTCCTGATCTTTTCACCAGAATACATCTTATGAAGGAGAAGACTTTAGAGCTGAAGACCTTCATCGCTGAAGCTCAGGAGCGAGCCCGTAAGTCAGCTAATCTATTAAGAAAAGACTCTTCGATATTTAAGGTTGGAGATTTGGTTTGGTTGTCGACTCGGAATTTGAAATTAAGGATTCCCTCGGCTAAGTTGGGTCCCCGGTTCATCGGGCCATTTCGTATTGGAAAGCTATCAACACGGTTGCCTTTGAATTGGAGCTCCCCAAGTCATTAAGATACATCCTTCTTCATGTATCCTGTTTAAGATATGTTACAGACTCGGCGCTGGGCCTCCTCCGCTGCCTATTATGATTGACGGGACTGACGAATACGAGGTGGAGAACATTTTAGATGCCAAGGTCTCTGCTGGAGTTAAGATATCTTATTAAATGGAAGGGATTTGGTCCCGAAGAGAATTCTTGGGAGCCGTCTGAGCAGATCACGCTCCTCGTTTGGTCAAGACTTTTCATTCCAAACATCCTGACAACCTAAGCTCAAGACACCTGGAGGGTGCCCGTGGGGGGGGCAATGTCAGGAACTTACCTTGCCGCGAGCCTGGGATCCTCCTCCGGCGGTCGCGAGCAGAGCGCGCCGATGACGCGAGGTACCCGCTCGTGCACGCTCGCGCGCCCGCGCGTCCTCAGTGACGCGAGGACGTGGGCGGCGCAGGCTTTTACCCTGCTGGCGGCCATCTTCTTCCAGGGCACGGCCAGCAGGATGAGGTCACAGGGCCTATTTAGGCTCCTCCTGGCAGTTGGCCTCTTGCTGCCAGTTCGAGTTTGTTGCTCTGAACTCCTAGCTCCTGGTTAGCATTGTGATTGGTATCCAGTTGTTCCCTGTCTCCTGTGTCCAGTCTGCCTGCATTCTACCACTGCTCCCTACCTCGGACTGCATCTCCACTTCAGCTCCTACCTCCTGTTTACCAACCGGGGTCCTAAAATCTCATCTGGTCCTGACTACGAGAGACTTTTCCAGTATTGATCACATTAATCATCATTCAGAATTTAATGTTTGATGTATTGCCTTTCTTTTTTTCCTCTTATTCTAGGTAGCCATGGTTGAAGACACCAATCCTTCATAATAATTGATCTCCGGAGAGATCTCTTTTCTATCATCACTTGTCGCTGTCAGTCTTCCCTCTTCAGTGTTAAGTATTAATCAGGTTCAGGCTGAGACTCTTACCCAGTGTCTATCAGAATTCGCAGATGTCTTTGATAAGAAAGCTGCTAATAATCTACCACCACACCGCATTTATGATTGTCCTGTTGAACTATTACCTGGTGCGGAGATTCCTTTTGGGCGGGTATATCCTTTGTCAAACTGAGCAAAAGGTTCTCAAGGAATATATAGAAGAGATCTTCAGAAGGGCTTCATTCGCCACTCTACGTCTCAGCAGGGCTGGTATATTTTGTTGAGAAAAAAGATGGTTCACTTAGGCCCTGTATTGATTACCGAGCTCTCAATAATGTCACGATTAAAAATAGATATCCTCTTCCATTCATTTCCCCGAATTGTTTCAACAATTGAGAACCGCCAAAGTTTTTACTAAGTTGGATCTTCGGGGAGCCTATAACTTGATCAGAATAAAAGAAGGGGATGAATGGAAAACGGCGTCCGCTCCAGATATGGTCATTTCGAATATTTGGTCATGCCTTTCGGTCTATGCAATGCACCTGCCACATTCCACATTTTGTCAATGATTTTTTTGTGACTTTGTGATGAACTTTTTGGCCGTTTATCTAAGATGATATATTGATTTTTTCTCTAACCTGGAGGAACATCGTATCCAGGTTAAGAAAGTTCTCTCTCGTCTTAGGTTTCATGGGTTTATAGCCCAAATGGGAAAATGTGAGTTTGAAAAAACTTCTATAACTTCTTGGGGTTCATCATCTCACCCACTAGGGCTAGCTCAGGCAAGGGAGGGCCAAGGATCCCCCTGCCCCTGGATAGTGGGTGAGTGGCTTCCCTATCTGAGAGTCCCGGGAGTTGTTAAGAGTCTCTGGATGGCTTAAATCAGCCCAGAGGGCATACTCTATGGCCGAGGGCCACACTAACCTGAACTCTCCCAATCTCGTCTAATCTCAGAAGCTAAGCAGGCCCAGCCCAGGCATGTTTTGACCAGGTTGACTCACAGAGGATGGGGGCCAAGCAAAGCCACCCAGGGTGTCCAAGTCAATGGAGGTTTCCTGGGACTTCCAGTGAGGGTTTTTGCAGCTAGCCCGTCTGCCCAGGTGTGTCAGGAACTTACCTTGCCGCAGCCTGGGATCCTCCTCCGCGGTCGCGAGCGGGAGCGCGCCGATGACGCGAGGTACTCGCTCGCGTGCACGCTCGCCGCCCGCGCATCCTCAGTGACGCAGGACGTGGGCGGCGCAGCTTTTTACCCTGCTGGCGGCCATCTTCTTCCAGGGCACGCAGCAGGGATGAGGTCACAGGGGCCTATTTAGGCTCCTCCTGCAGTTGGCCTCTGCTGCCAGTTCAGAGTTTGTTGCTCTGAACTCCTAGCTCCTGGTTAGCATTGGTGATTGGTATCCAGTTGTTCCCTGTCTCCGTGTCCAGTCTGCCTGCATTCTCCACTACTCCTACCTCCGGTCTGCATCTCCACTTCACGCTCCTACCTCCTGTACCTCCCGGTCAGCATAACTACCCCTGCTCCTACCTCCGGTCTGCATCTCCACTTCAGCTCCTACCTCCTGTTACCTCTGGTCAGCATACTACCACTGCTCCTACCTCCGGTCTGCATCTCCACTTCAGCTCCTACCTCCTGTTACCATCTGGTCAGCATAACTACACCTGCTCCTACCTCCGGTCTGCATCTCCACTTCAGCTCCTACCTCCTGTTACCTCTGGTCAGCATAACTACCCAGCTTCCTACCTCCGGTCCGTATCTCTACTCCAGCTCCTACCTCCTGTTACCTCTGGTCAGCATAACTACCACAGCTCCTACCTCCGTCCGTATCTCTACTCCAGCTCCTACCTCCAGTTACCTCCGGTCAGCATAACTGCCACAGCTCCTACCTCGGTCCGTATCTCTACTCCAGCTCCTACCTCCAGTTACCTCCGGTCTGCATATCTACACAGCTCCTACCTCCGGTCCGTTCTCTACCTCCTCCTACCTCCATTTTCCTCCGTCTGCCTATCTACCACAGCTTCTACCTCCGCCTGCTCTCCACATTGTGGGATTGGTCTTGTGATTCTCTCTTCTGGAGCCGCGACCTGGTGCCTGCCTGCCGCAAACATCCTCACCATTAGAGGCTCTGATGAAGACCAGCAGGTACTTAGACCCGCGTCCAAGGGTGTCTCAAGAGGCCTTATCCTGAAGAAAGCGTAACAGTAACTGGCAGCCAATATCCCACTGGAGACGTCAGTCCAGCGAGGACTTTAATCGACAGTCGCCGAACTTCGGGGAGCCTTACAAGAAGCCAGACAGGGATACTGCCAATTGGAGCAAGGTTGAACGCCATGTCTCCTGGAAGTCCATAACCCATCAGTTGCTGAGCCTAAAATTCCTCTTCCTGACCGATTTTCCGGAGATCGTTCAAATTTGGACAGTTTAAAAGCTCCTGTCATTTGTATTTCTCCCTTCCCCGAAAAGCTTCACTGAAGAAAGGGTAAAGTAGGTTTCATTTTTCATTGCTTCAGGACACCCCAAGCGTGGGCCCTTCGTTGCTGGATCAAAACAGCCCTGCGATAGCTTCCGTAGGTACTTTTTTTTCCGCTCTAGGAGAAATTATGATGATCCACGTAGAGTTGTTTCAGCTGAAGCAGCACTCCGTAACCCTGTCCCAGGGAGAAGACAGGTAGAAGATTATGTGGCTTGATTCCGCAGGATCAGTGTGGAGACCCAATGGAATGAAGCGGCTCTGATCCACCAGTTCCGAATCGGACTATCAAGATCCTTAAGGATGAATTAGCACGCCACTGGAGTCCCTGAGAAACTGAAAGATCTTATTGATCTAGCGGTCCAAATTGACCGTCGACTGAGAGAAAGGAGATTAGAAGATTGGGCACTTCCGTCGTCCTATGACGTACTCACTACCTCTCCTTCTTCAGGATTTTTGGAACCGGTCCCTATGCAATTAGGGTTACACTCGTCCTTCCCTCTCTCCTGAGGAAAGGATCAGAAGACGCCGCTTAAACCTATGTCTATACTGTGGGGATCTGTTTTGCTCCAGGATGTCCAATCAAGACCTACGAGTAAGACTCCTACTATGCATTCTGGTCTGTCGCTCCCGGCTTCAGCTCTTACCTGTCTATTGATGTCTCATTACAGGGAACCGGTCCGATGGTCACCGTCCAAGCCGTTATTGACTCCGGGGCCTGTAGCTGTTTTATTTTGGAATCCCTTACCAAGGAATGGGAAGATTCCCACTCGTCCCAAAACCCTCCTCTCTTTCTTCATCTGGCAGACGGGTCTAAAATCTCATCTGGTCCTGTACTACGAGAGACTTTTCCAGTATTGATCAACATTAATCATCATTCAGAATTTATATGTTTTGATGTATTGCCTTTCCTTCTTTTTCCTCTTATTCGGTAGGTATGCCATGGTGAAGACACACAATCCTTCAATAAATTGATCTCCGGAGAGATCTCTTTTCTCTCATCACATTGTCGACTGTCATGTCTTCCCTCTTCTAGTGTTAAGTATTAATCAGGTTCAGGCTGAAGACTCTTACCCAGTTGTCTATCAAGACTTCGCAGATGTCTTTGATAAGAAACTGCTAATAATCTACCACCACAACCCGCATTTATGATTGTCCTGTTGAACTATTACCTGGTGCGGAGATTCCTTTTGGGCGGGTATATCCTTGTCAGAACCTGAGCAAAAGGTTCTCAGGAATATATAGAAAGAATCTTCAGAAGGGCTTCATTCGCCCCTCTACGTCTCCAGCAGGGCTGGTATATTTTTTGTTGAGAAAAAAGATGGTTCACTTAGGCCCTGTATTGATTACCGAGCTCTCAATAATGTCACATTAAAATAGATTCCTCTTCCATTTTTCCCCGAATTGTTTCAACAATTGAGAACCGCCAAAGTTTTTACTAAGTTGGATCTTCGGGAGCCTATAACTTGATCAGAATAAAAGGGGGATAATGGAAAACGGCGTTCCCTCCAGATATGGTCATTTCGAATATTTGGTCATGCCTTTCGGTCTATGCAATGCACCTGCCACATTCCAACATTTTGTCAAGATATTTTTTGTGACTTTGTAGATGACTTTTTGGCCGTTTATCTAGATGATATATTGATTTTTTCTTCTAACCTGGAGAACATCGTATCCAGGTTAAGAAGTTCTCTCTCGTCTTAGAGTTCATGGGTTTACGCCAAATTGGGAAAATGTGAGTTTGAAAAGACTTCTATACTGTTCTGGGGTTCATCATCTCACCCCAAGGGCTAATTATGGATCCTCAAAAGGTTTCCGCTATTCAGGGATTGGCCTACTCCTACTACCCCGGAAACAAGTTAAAAAATTCATTGGGTTTGCCAACTTCTACCGTAGATTCATTAAGAATTTTTCTACTATTATACTACCATTGACCCTTCTGACCAGAACCCATGTCCCATTCTCTTGGACGAAGTCCGCTCAACACAGCCTTTGAGCGCTTGAAATCTGCTTTTACTTCAGCCCCCATCCTTATTCACCCCAGACCCAACTGTTCCTTTTATATTGGAGGTGGATGCTTCTGAAGTTGCATTAGAGCTATACTCTCGCAACGTAACGACCTAAGGCGCTACTACATCCGGTTGCTTTTTTTTCAAGAAACTTTCTGATTCCGAAAAGAATTATGATGTAGGAGACCGTGAGTTATTGGCCATAAAATCGGCCCTGAAGAGGGCGATATTTACTTGAGGGCGCCAATCATCCTATTACCATCTTCACGGATCATAAGAACCTGGAATACCTACAGACTGCTAAAAGGTTAAAACCCCCTCAAGCTAGATGGGCTCTTTTCTTTACAAGATTTAATTTCCATATACCTTTCGTCCTGGTTTCAAAAAATGGTAAAGCCGACGCCCTTCTAGACAATCTTCTGAGGTCAATAAGTCGGATAAGCCTAATATGGTTCTCTCCAAATCTAATTTTCTACTATAACTACTAATATAGTCAAAACCATCAAGAAGCATCGCTCCAATCCTCTCTCTTTCCCAAGACGGCTTTATATACCAAGACAACAAAATATTTGTTCCAGTTCAAGCCAGGTCTGCAGTACTTCAGTATTGTCATTCTCATGCTTTGGCCGGTCATTTTGGGGTTCACAAGACGTTGGATTTGCTTAACAGAAATTTTTTTTGGCCAATATGTCTAGAGATTGTAAACAGTTTGTGCTTCTTGTCTTACTTGTGCTAGGTTCAAGACCACTAGACAGAGACCATATGGATTACTATCTCCCTTGCCTGTTCCGGACCGCCCTTGGGGCATGATTCCATGGACTTCATTGTTGAGTTACCTCGTTCCAAGGGGTTCAGCACATTTTTGTGGTCGTTGATCGATTGACGAAGATGGCTCACTTTATTCCGTTAAAAGGAATTCCCTCAGCTTCCATTACGGCGGAGGTGTTTATTAGAGAAATTGTGCGTCTTCACGGGGTTCCTGATGACATCGTATCAGATAGAGGGGTACAATTCACCTCAAAGTTTTGGAAGGAGTTGTGCAAGTTTTTACATTACAATTCTTTTTCCTCCGGATACCATCCACAATCTAATGGACAAACAGAAGAACAAACCAAACTCTTGAACAGTATCTTCGTTGTTACTCCTCCGTGTCACAGGAAAATTGGTCCTCTCTGTTACCACTTGCAGAGTTTGCTTACAACAACGCGGTTCATTCTTCATCAAGTGTTCCCCTTTTTTGCTAACTATGGATTTAATCCAACTTTCCTTACCGGTATTCCTTCCAAGATCACGATTCCTGATCTTTTCACCAGAATACATCTTATGAAGGAGAGACTTTAGAGCTGAAGACCTTCATCGCTGAGCTCAGGAGCGAGCCCGTAAGTCAGCTAATCTATTAGAAAAGACTCTTCGATATTTAAGGTTGGAGATTTGGTTTGGTTGTCGACTCGGAATTTGAAATTAAGGATTCCCTCGGCTAAGTTGGGTCCCCGGTTCATCGGGCCATTCGTATTAGGAAAGCTATCAACACGGTTGCCTTTGAATTGGAGCTCCCCAAGTCATTAAAGATACATCCAGTCTTTCATGTATCCTTTTTAAAGATATGTTACAGACTCGGCGCTGGAGCCCTCCTCCGCTGCCTATTATGATTGACGGGACTGACGAATACGAGGTGGAGAACATTTTAGATGCCAAGGTCTCTGCTGGAAAGTTAAGATATCTTATTAAATGGAAGGGATTTGGTCCCGAAGAGAATCTTGGGAGCCGTCTGAGCAGATTCACGCTCCTCTTTTGGTCAAGACTTTTCATCCAAACATCCTGACAAACCTAAGCTCAAGGACACCTGGAGGGTGCCCGTTGGGGGGGGGCAATGTCAGGAACTACCTTGCCGCGAGCCTGGGATCCTCCTCCGGCGGTCGCGAGCAGGAGCGCGCCGATGACGAGGTACCGCTCGCGTGCACTCGCGCGCCCGCGCGTCCTCAGTGACGCGAGGACGTGGGCGGCGCAGGCTTTTACCCTGCTGGCGGCCATCTCTTCCAGGGCACGGCCAGCAGGGATGAGGTCACAGGGGCATTTAGGCTCCTCCTGGCAGTTGGCCTCTTGCTGCCAGTTCAGAGTTTGTTGCTCTGAACTCCTAGCTCCTGGTTAGCATTGGTGATTGGTATCCAGTTGTTCCCTGTCTCCTGTGTCCAGTCTGCCTGCATTCTACCACTGCTCCCTACCTCCGGACTGCATCTCCACTTCAGCTCCTACCTCCTGTTACCTCGGTCAGCATACTACCACTGCTCCTACCTCCGGTCTGCATCTCCACTTCAGCTCCTACCCTCCTGTTACCTCTGGTCAGCATAACTACCACTGCTCCTACCTCCGGTCTGCATCTGCATCTCCACTTCAGCTCCTACCTCCTTTACCTCTGGTCAGCATAACTACCACTGCTCCTACCTCCGGTCTGCATCTCCCTTCACTCTACACTCCTACCTCCTGTTACCTCTGGTCACATAACTACCACAGCTCCTACCTCTGGTCCGTATCTCTACTCCAGCTCCTACCTCTTTACCTCTGGTCAGCATAACTACCACAGCTCCTACCTCCGGTCCGTATCTCTACTCCAGCTCCTACCTCCAGTTACCTCCGGTCAGCATAACTGCCAAGCTCCTCCTCCGGTCCGTATCTCTCTCCTCCAGCTCCTACCTCCAGTTACCTCCGTTCTGCATATCTACCACACTCCTACCTCCCCGGTCCGTATCTCTACTCCAGCTCCTAACCTCCAGTTTCCTCCGTCCTGCCTATCTACCACAGCTTCTACCTCCGCGCCTGCATCTCCACATTGTGGATTGGTCTTTGTGATTCTCTCTCTCTGGAGCTGCGACCCTGGTGCCTGCCTGCCGCAAAACATCCTCACCATTAGAGGCTCTGGTGAGACCAGCAGGTACTTAGACTCCCGCGTCCAGAGGGGGTCTCATAGAGGCCTTATCCTGAAGAAAGCGTAACAGGGTGCCACCTCACGGCTGTGAGGCCCTGGGACCTCCAGTGAGGTTTTTGCTGCTAGCCACATTCATCCAGGGTCCCCCAGCCCCAACCGAAAGGCACGGGAGACCCCGAGACTTGCAAGCAGGTTGGAGGCTAACAGCAGACGTCCAGGTTGCCCACAGCCATGAGGTAGGGAGGCTCCCCTGCATTATCCAGGCCCCATGACTAGAGGAGGAGTAAGAGCCCTTTGTGGCTGGAGGGTAGAGGAGCCCAATTGCCCCTGGCTGTGGGCGAGCTGCGTCCCTGGCTTAAAGAGTCCCGGGAGTGGTTGAGGTCTCTGGATGGATGAAATCAGCCCAGAGAGCATATTCTATATGGCCAACAGCCAAACCAAGCTAAACGCACCCGATTTCGTCTGATCTCAGAAGCTAAGCAGCCAGAGTCTCTGGTTAGTACTTGGATGGGAGACCACCCGGGAATACCAGGTGTCATAGGTCTTTTCTTCTGCATTGCTCGACTGGCAGACCTTTGACCATGGGGTCCCTTATACCCGGGCAAGGAGGCTCCCCGGGACCTCCAATGATGGTTTGCGGCTACCCGCATCTGCCTTGGGTGCCTCTGGCGCGAAGTGAGGGAGGCTCCCCAGACCTGCTAGCTGCTAGCCGCCTTCGCCCAGGTCTCCCCCAGCCTCGACCACAAGTGTGCAGGAGGCTCCTGGACCTCCAAGGGTTGGGGGCTAACATGGCCACCCAGGCCACTGTCCCAGCCTCAAAGCAAAGGGGCTCCCCAGGACTTCAAGGCCCCATGGCAAGAGGGGAGTAAGAGCCCTTTTTGGCTGGAGGGTAGAGAGCCCCTTTGTGCCTGGCTAGTGGTGAACAGCTTTCCTATCTTGATAGTCCCGGGGAGTGTTTGAAAGTCCAGAGGGCTTGCTCTATGGCCGAGGGCCACACCACCTAAACTCACCCAATCTGATCTCAGAAGTTAAGCAGGCTCAGGCAAGGAGGCAAGGATCCCCCTTGCCTATGGCTAGTGGGTGAGTGGCTTCCCTATCTTGAAGTCCCGGGGAGTGGTTGATAGTCTCTGGCTGGCTTGAAATCAGCCAAGAGGGCATACTCTATGGCGGAGGGCCACACCAACCTAAACTCACCCAATCTCGTCTAATCTCAGAAGCTAAGCGGCTCAGGCCTGGAAAGTACTTAGATGGGAGAGTCTAATACCAGGTGTGTCGTAGGCCTTTTCTTCTGCCTTGCTTGACTGGCAGACCTTTGACCATGGGGTCCCATATACCCTGGAAAGGGAGGGCAGAGGAGCTTCCTTGACCCTAACTAGTGGGTGAGTGGCTTCCCTGACTTGAGAGTCCCGGGGAGTGGTTGAGAGTCTCTGGATAGCTTGAAATCAGCCCAGAGGGCATACTCTATGGCCGAGGGACACACCACCCTAAACTCACCCAATCTCGTCTAATCTCAGAGTTAGCGCTCAGGCAAGGGAGGGCCGAGCATCCCCCTTGCCCCTGGCTATTGGGTGAGTGGCTTCCCTATCTTGAGAGTCCCGGGGAGAGGTTGAGGTCTCTGGCTGGCTTAAAATCAGTCCAGAGGGCATACTCTATGGCCGTGGGCCACACCAGCCTAAACTCACCCAATCTCTTCTAATTTCAGAAGCTAAGCAGGCTCAGGCAAGGGAGGGCCGACGATCCCCCTTACCCCTGGCTAGTGAGTGAGTGTGGCTTCCCTATCTTGAGAGTCCCGGGAAGTGGTTAAGAGTCTCTGGCTGGCTTGAAATCAGCCCAGAGGGCATACTCATGGCCGAGGGCCACACCAACCTAAACTCACCCAATCTCGTCTAATCTCAGAAGCTAAGCAGGCTCAGCAAGGGAGGGCAAGGATCCCCCTTGCCCCTGGCTGTGGGTGAGTGGCTTCCCTATTTTGGGAGTCCCAGGAGAGGCTGAGAGTCTCTGGCTGACTTGAAACCAGCCCAGGGGCATACTCTATGGCCGAGGGACACCAACCTAAACTCACCCAATCTCGTCTAATCTCAGAAGCAGGCTCAGGCCTGGTTAGTACTTGGATTGGAGAGCCCCCTGGGAATACCAGGTGTCGTAGGCCTTTTTTTTCTGCCTTGCTCGACTAGCAACCTTTGATCAGGGTGTCCCGTATACCCTGGCAAGGGAGGGCAGAGGAGCTTCCTTGCCACTGACTAGTGGGTGAGTGGCTTCCCTGGCTTGAGTGTCCCGGGAGTGGTTTGAGAGTCTCTGGTGGTCTTGAAATCAGCCCAGAGGGCACATTCTATGGCCGAGGGCCACATCACCCTAACTCACCCAATCTCATCTAATCTCAGAACTAAGCAGCTCAGCCTGGTGAAATTGGATGGGAGATCTCCTGGGAATACTTGGTGTCATATGCCTTTTCTTCTGCCTGCTTGACTGGCATGTTTTGACCAGGTTGACCCAAAGAGGCTGGGGGCCAACCAAAGCCACCCAGGGTGCCTAAATCAATGGAGGTTTCCTGGGACTTCCTTTGAGGGTTTTGCGGCTAGCCACGTCTGCCCAGGGTGCCCCACTCAATGGCTGTGACGCAAGGGAGGCCCCTGGGACCTCCAGTGAGGGTTTGCTGCTAGCACGTCCATCCAGGGTGCCCCCAGCCCCAACTGGAAGGCACGGAGGGCGCCCGAGACCTCCAAGCAGGTTGGAGGCTAACAGCAGACGTCCAGTGTGCCCCCAGCCATGAGATGAGGGAGGCTCCCCTGCATTATCCAGGCCCCATGTCTGGAGGAGGAGCAAGAGCCTTTGTGGCTGGAGGGTAGAGGAGCCCAATTGCCCCTGGCTGGTGCGTGAGCTGCATCCCGGCTTAAGAGTCCCGGGAGTGGTTGAGAGTCTCTGTGGATTGAAGTCAGCCCAGAGGGGGCATATTCTATGGCCAACAGCCAAACCAACTAAACGCACCCGATCTCATCTGATATCAGAAACTAAGCAGGCTGAGTCCTGGTTAGTACTTGGATGGAGACCACCTGGAATACCAGGTGTCATAGGCCTTTTTCTTCTGCATTGATCGACTGGCAGACCTTGGACGGGGGGTCCCGCAAACCCTGGCAAGGGAGGCTCCCCGGGACCTCCAATGATTGGTTTGCTGCTACCCGCATCGCCCAGGGCTCCCCCAGCCTCGACAGCAAGGTGCAGGGCTCCTGGGACCTCCAAGCAGGCTGGGGGCTAACAGTGGCCACCCAGGTGCCCCAAGTCCCGCCTCAAAGCAAGGGGAGCTCCCCAGGACTTCAAGGACCCATGGCAAGAAGGGGAGTAAGAGCCCTTTGTGGCTGGAGGGTAGAGGAGCCCCTTTGCACCTGGCTAGTGGGTGAGCGGCTTTCCGATCTTGAGATTCCTGGGAGTGGTTGAAAGTCCAGAGGGCTTGCTCTATGGCTGAGGGCCACACCAACCTAAACTCACCCAATCTTGTCTGATCTCAGAAGCTAAGCAGCTGAGGCAAGGGAGGGCAGAGGATCCCTCTTGCCATGGCTAGTGGGTGAGTGGCTTCTCTATCTTGAGAGTCCCGGGGATTAGTTGATAGTCTCTGGCTTGCTTGAAATCAGCCCAGAGGCATCTCTATGGCCGAGGGCCACACACAACCTAAAGTCACCCAATCTCGTCCAATCTCAGAAGCTAAGCAGGCTCAGGCCTGGTAAGTACTTGGATGGGAGAGTCCGCCTAATACCAGTGTCGTAGGCCTTTTCTTCTGCCTTGCTCAATTGGCAGACCTTTGACCATGGGGTCCTGTATCCCCCTGGCAGGGAGGGCAGAGGATCCCTTTGCCATGGCTAGTGGGTGAGTGGCTTCTCTATCTTGAGATCCCGGGGAGTAGTTGATAGTCCTGGCTTGCTTGAAATCAGCCCAAGGGCATACTCTATGGCCGGGGCCACACCAACCTAAAGTCCACCCAATCTTTGTCTAATCTCAGAAGCTAAGCAGGCTCAGGCAAGGGAGGGCCGATGATCCCCCTTGCCCCTGGCTAGTGGGTGAGTGGCTTCCCTATCTTGAAGTCCCGGGAAGAGGTTGAGTGTCTCTGGCTGGCTTGAAATCAGTCCCGATGGCATACTCTATGGCTAGTGCCACACCAACCTAAACCTCACCCAATCTCGTCCATCTCAGAAGCTAAGCAGGCTCAGGCAGGGAGGGCCAAGGATCCCCCTTGCCCCTGGATAGTGGGTGAGTGGCTTACCTATCTTAGAGTCCCGGGGAGTGTTGAGAGTCTCTGGGTGGCTTGAAATCAGCCCAGAGGGCATACTCTATGGCCGAGGGCCACACCAACCTAAACTCTCCCAATCTCGTCTAATCTCAGAAGCTAAGCAGGCTCAGGCCTTGTTAGTACTCGGATGGGAGACCACCTGGGAATACCAGGTGTCATAGGCCTTTTCTTCTGCATTGATTGACTGGTGTGCTTTTGACCAGGGGGTCCCGCTGACACCGAACACAGACAGGAAATGCCCGTGATGATCGGGGGGCTCCCCGGGACTACCAAAGAGGCTGGGGGCCAATCATAGCCACCAAGGGTGCCCACAGCCCAAAGTCAACGGAGGTTTCCTGGGACTTCCAGTGAGGGTGTGTGGCTAGCCACATCTGCCCAGGGTGCCCCCTCCCTGGCTGCGAGGCAAGGGAGGCCCCCGTTACTTCCAGTGAGGGTTTGCTGCTAGCCACCTCCATCCAGGGTGCCCGCAGCCCTAACCGGAAAGCACGGGAGGCCCCCGAGACTTCCAAGCAGGTTGGAGGCTAACAGCAGCCATGAGGTGAGGGAGGCTCCCCTGGATTTCCAGGCCCCATGACTGGAGGTGGAGTAAGAACCTCTTGTGGCTGGAGGGTAGAGGAGCCCAATTGCCCCTGGCTGGTGGGTGAGCGGCGTCCCTGGCTTAAGAGTCCCGGGGAGTGGTTGAGAGTCTCTGGATGGATTGAAATCACCCCAGAGGGCATATTCTAAGGCCAACGGCCAAACCAAGCTAAACGCACCCGATCTCATCAGATCTCAAAGCTAAGCAGGCTGGTCCTGGGAGACCACCCGGAATACCAGGTGTAATAGGCCTTTTCTTCTGCATTGCTCAACTGGCAGACCTTTGACCATGGGGCCCTGTATACCCTGGCAAGGGAGGGTAGAGGAGCTTCCTTGCCCCTGACTAGTGGGCGAGTGGCTTCCCTGGCTTGAGAGTCCCGGGGAGTGGTTGAGAGTCCCTGGCTGGCTTGAAATCAGCCCAGAGTGCATACTCTATGGCCGAGGACCACACCATCCTAAACTCACCTAATCTCAGAAGCTAAGCAGGCTCAGGCCTGGTTAGTAATTGGATGGGAGACTGCCTGGGAATATGAGGTGTCATATGCCTTTTCTTCTGCCTTGCTCGACTGGCATGCTTTTGACCAGGGGGTCCCACAGACACTGAACACAGACAGGAACTGCCAGTGATTATCGGTGGCTCCCGGGATCCCCAAAAGAGGCTGGGGGCCAACCATAGCTGGCCAGGGTGCCCCCAGCCGAAGCCCAAATGTTTCCCGGGACTTCCAGTGAGGGTTTGCGGCTAGCCACGTCTGCCCAGGGTGCCCCCCTCCCCGGCTGCGAGGCGAAGGAGGCCTCCGGGACTTCCAGTAAGGTTTTGCTGGAGGTTAGGGAGACTTTGCAGGATTTCCAGGCCCCATGACTGGAGGAGGAGTAAGAGCCCCTTGTGGCTGGAGGTAGAGAGCCCAATTGCCCCTGGCAGGTGGGTGAGATTCGTCCCTGGCTTAAGAGTTCTGGGGAGTGGTTGAGAGTTTCTGGATGGCTTAAAATCAGCCCAGAGGGATACCTATGGCCAACGGCCAAACCAACCTAAACCTCACCCAATCTTGTCTGATCTCAGAAGCTAAGCAGGCGCCAGTCCTGTTATACTTAGATGGAAACCGCCAGGGAATACCAGGTGTCATATGCCTTTTCTTTTGCCTTGCTCGACTGGCTCACCAGGGAGTCCCCCGCATACTCTGGCAAGGAGGCTCTCCGGACCTCCAGTGATGGTTTGCAGCTACCGGCATCCGCCCAGGGTGCCCCTGGCCGCAAAGCAAGGGAGGCCCCCCATGCCTCCGTGAGGGCTTGCTGCTAGCCGCATTTACCCAGGGTTCCCCCAGCCACGCCTGCAGGTGCAGGAGGCTCCCGGGACCTCCATCAGTTTGGGGGCTAACCGCTGCCACCCAGGGTGCCACACAGTCCCAGCCTCGAAGCAGGGAGGCTCCCCAGGACTTCAAGGCCCCATGGCAAGAAAGGGAGTAAGAGCCCTTTGTGGCTGGGGGGTAGAGGAGCCCTTTTGCCCCTGGCTAGTGGGCATTTTTTGTTATAATAGACATTCTTCTTATATTAAAAATATTTAAAGGTTCTGAGAGAAACAACATATTCTGTTCTTCAAAGGTCCTTGATTCTTTGCCAATGGGATTTTGTAAAACATCCTCACATTTCCAAAGCATCTTCATAATACACTGTATGCTGACATCATTGCCTGAATGTTATGAATGTGTAAATCCATCATTGTAAGGTAAAAACAACAATGTTAGATGAATTAGTTTCCATACAAAATATTAATCATTCATAAATGCAAAAATCTAGAACCGCCTGTGAGTCTGTGTGCACTAGGGAGTCTGTAACTTACGGGGGATAATACATACAGTACATAGTACATATAATCAATACATATTACATACATAATATACCTTAATAGTTATTTTGGGTGATAAAGACAAAAGTCCATCAAGAATGGACTTGGACATGTGCTGGCCTTGGCCGATGGCCAATGAAGAAAGTGCGATTTTCATATAAATACTTATAGACTTATGACTTTTCCAGTCATTTGGGAAGGATATATAAACAAAAAAATTGAGTGGCCAATCACCAGAGATCCCCCAAAATTTGTCAGCCTGCATGGAGATTATAGAAATAAATTACAGAAGAATTCCCTGATAATATGGATTCCATTATACTTACTTTGGACCAACGTGTCTAAAATGGTAGGGGAGCGGCATGGTCTTCATTGTCAAGAATGGCTGGAGCACTTAATGAGTGTTAAATTTGTCAAACAAGATAGTACCCTGCTGGTGAAAGAAAACACCAAAAACAAATAAACACTATAGTAATATATAAAAGAAACAATTTAGAAGAAATCAGCAGGGTACTATCTTGTTTGCTATATTTTGGGTTATATCTGTTGTATTCAATTAGATCAACTGGACTTGAAATGTAGTTCTTGAAGACGTTTCGCTAGTCATCCGACTGGCTTCTCAATTCAGAATGACTTGTACAGAATCTGTGCAATTATGTACCCTGAAAATCCCAATAGCATATCACAGCAGGTGTTAAGGGTGTGATTAATAGTGGGCTAAGAGGTGTTATAGGAAACGCCCAGAGTAAGGTGTTAAACAGCATTGTACATGTACATGCTGTTTTAACACCTTACTCTGGGCGTTCCTATAACACCTCTTAGCCACTATCTAATCACACCCTTAACAACCTGGCTGTGATATGCTAATTGGGATTTTCCAGGGTACATAATTGCCACAGATTCTTGTACAAGTCATTCTGAATTGAGAAAGCCAGTCGGATGACTAGCGAAACGTCTTCAAGAACTACATTTCAAGTCCAGTTGATCAATTGATACAACAGATATACCATGACCCTGGATGATGAGAACCTTCACAACAATAATTTTGGGTTATACTCCGTTTAGGGGTATAGCTTGATCCCCGAGGAGGGGACTCGGAGTACCTGTTTGGTTTAGTGCTGCTTTTTACACTTATTGCAAGTGTTAAATTTGTGCCTGGTCCGTGTTGTAGGGACATGTTGCTTTTATAACGCAGTGCAGTGAAGAGTGGTCTGATTGTTATGTGGGGGGAGACCAACACAGCAACTGCACCAACTATGGCCGCACAGAAGAGCAATTCCTTGGGTCGGACCGTTGGTCTGCATCTTAAGGAAAATGAACATACCTTTGAAGATTGTAATGTCAACATCTTGGCAAAAGAACATGAATGGATCAAGAGAGTGTCAAGGAGGCCATTTATGTGAAAATGAAGAAACCAAGCCTGAATAGAGGTGGGGGAGTGAATAGAGGTGTGTGTGGTGGGTTCGCCACCAGGAACAGTAAGTCGTGTGGGAACAAACATCCAGCACCGGTTTCCAGCACTCTGTCTATTTGGCGCCACTCCGTATGTGCACGCACCCGCTGTGCACAGCCCTGTGACGCGAAGACCCACCATGAAGCGCGCACCTGCGCGTCTTCCAGACTTTCCCGGACACGGGGGGATCCGTGCAGGTAAGGAGCGGCCCTGACATTGCCCCCCCTTAAGGGAGGCCTCTGACAACCTTCAAAAACATTTTCTGGGTGTTCTTGAAGAAACCTTTAATCAGACGAGAGAAAGATCCCTTGCTGGCCTTCAACTTCAAAATTTTATGAGGAATTCTAACCCCTTCCTCTAGGAGAACATCCAGGATAGACTCATTTCAAATCCTCTTAGCCATCTATGACAACGGAGACCCTGGAGGAAGTTGAACCCCCTGAAGGAGCGGGTTTAAGAGAGAAACATGGAAGACAGGGTATATTCTGAAGTAGGAGGAAGTTTGAGCTTGTAGGAAACTTCATTAATTTTTCCAACTATCTGGAATGGAACCTACAAATTTGGGCCCTAACTTCTTAGAATGACATGCAGTCCTAATTAGCTGTAGACAGATATACTACTCGATCCCCAAGGCATAGCTCTCCTATGATCAGAAAACCCAATCTTATCTGATCGCAGAAGCTAAAGCAGGCTCAGTCCTGGTTATACTTGGATGGGAGACTGCGGGGAATACCAGGTGTCATATGCCTTTTCTTCTTCTGCCTTGCTCGACTGGCTGACTTGGACCTGGGGGTCCCCCCCGCATACTCTGGCAGGGAGGCTCTCCTACGATCAGAAAACTTTTTCGAGTCTTCTCACGATTCCCTGTGGACCTGATCTTGACACTGGGTTGATTTGGTCTATCAACTCTTGCAACTGCCGAGTAGAATAGAATAAAGATTTAGTTGAATCCAGGATGAGACTAGGGTGAAACCCATAATTTACTTGAAAGGGAGTAAACAAGATAGACAATGACAGAATTGTTATAAGCAAACTCCGCTATTGGAAGAAGAGATGGCCATTTATCTTGTGCAGCAGTCGAGAAACATCGGATATATTGCTCCGGGTCTGATTCGTCCTCTCCGTTGGCCATTGGACTGAGATGGTATGCAGAAGAGTGGCAATTTATTTGAAGGCTTTTAACAGAGGTTAGTCCAGAACTTTGAGACAAACTGAGACCCCGTCTGAGTCTAATAATCTCTTTGATGAAGACTGAAGACATTTTAAAGAAGATGGAAGCCCAGGCGAGGAATGAAGTGTGCCATTAAAAATACTCTACCACCAGTATATAGTGTAAGTTCTTCACTGCCGGGATTTGACAATAAAGTCTACAGAAACATACTCCATGGCGCCTAGGAAAGGATAAGGGTAGAAGTACATCCGGCAGGTTTACTGTGAAGAGACTTACAGGGCGATTCAATAAAAAGTCTTATCGTTTAAAATGGTGCTGATTTTGCCCCCAACCAATCAGATTGTTATTAAGGGACTGTAAACTCCCCATCCTGCATAAAAAGAACTCTGTGTGCCATCCGTTTTCATTATTCACAGGGGTGAGAACGCTTTTCTCACCTCCCTGAATAATAGGACGCTCGGGGGACCTGGAACTTACCTTCGCTCCTCTCCTCTCGCAGCCGCTTCCTTCACTGAAAGCCGCTCTGTCCCGACCGTGCGCCGATCTTAGGCGCATGCCGCGCCAATACAAATAGGCGCACGATCGGGAGAGAACAGCTGCCCAGTAAAGAAGCAGCTGCGAGAGGAGCGGAGCGAAGGTAAGTTCCAGGTCCCCCGAGCTGTCCTATTATTCACAGGGAGTGAGAATAATGCGTTCTCACCTCCCTGTGATAATAGAAACGGATGGCACATCAGTTCTTTTTATGGGTTTAGTGTTCCTTTGCCCCCTCCAAAAGGTAACGTCATTCTTCTAATGCTGCTTTGATGGAGAATAATTCCTTATCAGCGACATCATAGTTCTTCTCTGTAGGTGACAATTTCCCAGGAGAAGAAGGCCACTGGGTGAAAAGATCTCTCTCTCCAGTACCTCTGAGAGAGATGGCCCTATTGCCCACATCCAAGTCATCGACTTCCCAGAACAAATGGTTTAAATTGGATCAGGGTAGACTAGATTGGTGCTGAGGTGAATCTTTGTTTAAAGGGCATGTCACCCCCCAAACTATACTTTAACCCACTACTGGCCCCACTGTGTAGTGTAATAAAATCTTTACCTCACATCCCAGCTCCAAATGGTTCTTCCTGTAATGTTCCACAGAGTCCCAAAACTGCCCTCCCCCAGTCCCCAACAGCTATAATAGATTTTCACAGAAAGTCCCCCGAACTCTACTTACCATCCCTCCCTTACCCCCCCCCCCCCCCCGGCATTCTGAACTGCCGGCAGCAGATCCGAGATTGGCTGCCTCCAGCCAACTATTGAGGGTCCGGCCCCCTGCTTGCAGTTTCATGCAAGCAGAAGGCCGGGCAGTGCCGCAGAGGAAGAGGAGGTAAGGTAATAAAATCGGTGACTTTCTGATAATTCTAATGGCGGTTGGGGCTGGGGAGGAAGCACTACTATAGATCATTTTTTTTTTTAAAGGGTGGACATGCCCTTTAAGAGATACAAAGGCATCTGGGCTTCCTGGAGTCCATTGGAACTTGGTTGTTTTTCTTGGTGAGATTCGTGATGGGGAGAATAACCTTGGAGAAGTTTTTAATACACTTTCATAAAAGTTTGGAAACCCGAGAAAACGTTGAACCCTTTTCTACCAAAGGAGCTTGCCAATCAGAATGGCTTTCACATTAGAGGTAACCATAGAAATTCCCTCTGGAGAGATAACAAAAACCAAGGAACTGGACAGTTGTGACCTCAAAAATACATTTTGGCGGAGAGTTGAATGCTCACGAAGGGAGGTTGTAAAAGTTCTGGGTGAGTGAAAGCAGATAGTCACCTTATTTAGTTCCCGGTAGTCAATACATGGCCTAGTAAACCCCATACTTCTTTTCATCGAAGAATATTCTGCATCAACAGCGGGTGAAGTAAACTTTATTTGTTTCAAAATGGTTATTGTTGATTACCACTTCCAAATGTAAAGTCTCAAGGAGAACAGTGCCTGATTGCAAAAGGAGAGCCATCTGCCAAGCGGTATGGAGAAAGTTCTTCTCGGGGACGGAATGGACGGAAACTGGCGTCGATAAAGGTTCTCACAAGCCCCAATATCCAGGATATCATTGACTTTAACTTGTCTTCCGAGGACTATAAATAATACTTATAGAGAGTGAGGGACTTTACCAGAACATGGCTTACCCTGAGGGCGATTGGACCAGATTTCAAGAGATGACCAGCCTTTTTCCAATCCAGAGGCCCCACCCCGGACATGAGGGATCTGTAAAAATAAGAACAATGGCCATATAAAACTGACTTAGCTCCCTAATTACCCAAGGATGTATTTTAGCCGGTCCAGGAGATTTATTAATATTAACCTTATTTAGTAATTTTTGTACCATATTCTTGGTTACACAAGTGCACTTATCTTTTATACCATTATTGCTACTACCCTCTATATCTGTACTTGGATCTTCTATAGTTTATACAGAGGGAAAAAAACTATCAAGACATTTGCTTTAATCGCCATCCTCCTCTGTAACTAACTTATCCCCATTAATTAATGGTGCCACATTCTCAGTCCTCATCTTCTTTACTATTAATATACTTAAAAAAATGTTAGGATTAGTGATGCTTTGTTCAGCTATCCAACTTCATTATTAATTTTAGCTATGTTTGATTGCTTTCTTTTTACACTCCTTGTTACAGTTTTTATAATCCATAAAGGCCCTTTCCATTCCCTCTGCCTTAAAGGTTTTAAATGCCTTTTTCTTTCTTCTTTCCATTTGCCTCTTTACATCTCAGAATTCAGCCACATGGGCGCGGATTTATTTTTTTACATTTATTTCCCAAGGGTATAAATTTAGATGTGAACTGGCTTAAAATCCCCTTGAACACAGTCCACTTCTGTTCAGTACCTTTACCTGATAATACATTATCCCAGTTGACAATTCTGTAAGAGCTGCTTTTAACCGGGAAAATTTCCCTTCCTGAAATTAAAGTCTTGTTAAACCAACGCACTTTTCCTTTCGAGAACAAGTCCAAAACGCCACTATTAATGGTCACTTTCCCTAAGCCTCCTGTTCCTTTATATCTATATGCGCTCTACGATGTTAATATTACCAGATCCACACAGAGCTCCTTTTCGTAGGAACCTCAACCACCTGTGATATTAAATTATCTGCCAACAAATTCAGGAACTCATCGCCTTTTTTCTGTGACTGGCAGTTCCACCCACACCAACCAATGTCAGGGTAATTAAAGGTCCCCTCATAATAGCACACTCTCCAAACTGCAGCCCTTGCCAACTGCATATGAAGTTGACTCACATCCCCTCTGCTAGCATTTGGCGGCTTATAGCAGACACCACCAATGACATTACCCCCCCTTTCCTGTTGCCTAATTCCACCCATATTGCCCTCCACTTTAACATCCATATCGCCAGTTATCTCTTCTTTTAAATTTGGCTTCAATTCTTTTTTAACATAAACACCTACTCCTACCCCTTTCCTTTTTTCTCTGTCCCTGCCTAACAAGGCATATCCTTCTAAATTTACAGCCCAGTCGTGAGAACTGTTCAAACCACGTTTCTGCTATATATACCTTGACCAGGATCCTGGATGAAGGCCGTCTTGTGCATACTCATAAATTTTTACATGACTTGGGGGATCTTTGGTGCTGTCATTCTGGTTATGAAATTGGAGTGTTTGGGTTTTACTAAGAATATGGAGAAGGTTGGTAGATTTTTTGGTGTACAATGCCTTTAAATTAATCGAGAAGCAAATATATAGGAGCCAGGAACCTACCCAATAACTCTTATTCATAAATGACAGTTTTAAAATTATGACTATAAAAAATTTTTCCTGGGTACAACAAATATTTGGCATGGCAATGTGGTAAGATTTATAAAGCAGGGCTGGATTAATCCCAGGAGCCTGTAGCCAATTATCTAGAAATATATTTCTGGATACTAACATTTTAGATGCGGGCTATCATATTGTCCATTTATTTCTATATGCCATGCCTATGTTCATAGAACTGCAAGAGTTTAATTTTTTCCCCTATTCACTGTAAAAATGTGTGTATGTCATTGTAAACATCACAGGCTTTGCAAAAAAGTTACATAGCTTACTACATATTAAAAAAATCTATACCATCTCATTTAGTTTGTAGTTTAATTGGTCTGTTTTTTCTATTTTCTTCTTCTTGTTTTTTTGGACTGTAATTTCATTTGACCGTGAGCTGTATAGACCTGTAGCCATATCTGTGATGTATGCTGCCTTTTTACTAAGGAATCCATTGATGTGTTTCCTAAGTTTTTAATCTCCTATTTTTTTCCTCAATGAATGGACTTTTAGAGGCACGGCCACTGTGCCGCAACCGCGATTCCACACGTTGCGTGTGCGATTCGCTGCTTTGTTGCATGCGATTTTCTCATTAAATTCTGATTCTCACCAATCCTGATTAGCACTTTTTCTGATTAGATACACCTGATCAGAGGTGTAAAAAAACCACAAGTCCTTTCCAGTCGATCCTTGAAATATATATGATACTAATAGATATATACTATAGATACTATAGATAATAGAGGTAATATGCTCCATCCAACATGCATGATGATTGCTTAGTCCAACAATATGTTGGAAACTTGTGCTCGCTGTTTCTAGTCTGTTGAATGCTTTTTATGCATCAAGGGTTATATTTCTAAAGCTGCGGTATCGGCAATAATCAATATTATGGATTGTAATGCGGTCATTGACAACCGCACATTGCAAAGTACAGCCCTGTATTGGTATTTTTAAACATTTTTAGTATGCAGTTTGTAAAAACAGATGCTGTTGTAAAATATTGGTACCCTCTGAGTGGTGGTATCAAAATGTTTACAATACAATAATTGCTCCCAAAACGTATGTTTTTTCGTTGTTGTAGAAGTAAGAGCACTACAAGAGGGGCTAACTTTTAAAGGCATGTCACCCCCTAAACTACAACTGGCCCCACTGTGTAGTGTTAAAAATCCTTATACCTTACCCTCTCTGCTCCAAATGGTTTCTCCTGTAATGTCTGCCCAAAGTCCTAGAAGTGAAGATTAGGAGCCTGGCTGGAGGAAAATGTTTTGTTTCTTGCCTCTTAAGGGGATTATGTGGGTGAGGGGAGAGGGAGACCTACACATAAAAATTTAGTAAAAAGTTGTGGACATGCCCTTTAAGGGTAACTAAGGTGCCCCAAACCACTTTTTCCTTCTTAGGCTAAGGCCATACTGTACCGGCCAGGAACGCGTGTTGCAAGTTCACATTTTTTTAAATGCTGCGATTCAACAAAAATGGTAATTGCGTGGGCGGCTGCTGTCCCCTTCTGCTGCTTTAAGGATCGGGAAATGCAACGAAAGGCCAGTTCTGGAATGGGTAAGTAAGTTTAGATTACATTTTTGACATACAGACCTTGCGAGGTATAGGCCCCTTAAATCACACTGTAGTTATCATTTAAGTAAGATCATACAATGCAAAATGACAATGAAAAAGTTGTCTTGGTACTGGATATTTTATTACCAGGAAACATTACAAAGCTGAGCACATTTCATCACCTATTCCTTCCTTTAGAGGAGAAACTTCTAGTCAACAGTCTCCCCCAAACTATTGCCCAGGCCTCCGCAAACCACTTCATCCATGTGCACCCACACCTGAGGCCAAGGACAAAGGGCAGGATGGATAAAATTCACACCTGTTCCATGATAAGTTTTGAGTTTCTATAATAGTTTGTGTAATATATGTTGTAATTATATTATGAACTATATATGATTACCGTAATAATGAAATGTAAATAAAAAGATGCTTATGTCACAAGTTATAATCTTTGCTCCTTGTCCTACCGCATTCCATGTGGGATAAGATGTTTTTAGGAGGGGATTACAAAATTTATCAATAATAATAATTAACTAAAGCCATCAGTGTTGAACAATAGTTCAGTCTGACTGGAAATGTAACATATGTGCTGTTTATGCATCATAGACGTGTTCCAAACTAAGCCATTGATACTTATTTTGTGTGATTTTTACTGTCACCTAATAACTTGTGCATTTTTACTGTAATGAATCAGATATAATGGAATATTGCTTTTTGAAAACTCCATAGATTAATAAACGGCTGTGTGTGCATTTGGAAGGAATTAGGCACTATAGGCGAGTTATATATGGAAAACATTTTTTTAGGTTATGCTTTTAAGGGCACAAATGTGCCCCTGAAGTGACTAACCTGACCCGTCCCCTCGCCACCTGAGTGCCGCCATTTCTGTTGCGAGCTTGCGTTCAAGTAATTACAGGAGCAGTGAGGCCACTTCCCTGTGTCACGACTGTCCAGGTAATTGGGCATGACACGCCATGCATGACAGCTGTACCAGGAAGGGCTGCAGATCAGAGGAGGAGCATAAGGGACCGGGTCAGATAAGTCATCTTTGCATATGCTAAAATGGGGGTTTGTGGGGTGCTTTAAATGACTGTAAACATTCCTGCAATGTATTAATGGTCTTCGCAGGAACGGATGCAGGTAAAGTAATTTGCAATAGAGACTGTTAGGGCTTGTATGGAGAGACGTTTTCGTCTTTTTCCGTCTTAAAGTCACATTAACCCATGTACCGATCTAACATTACTTATTAATATAAAAAAAAAAACATCACCACATAATATGTACACCTCCAGCAGCTGAATCACTTACTCCACATTTACAACCGTGCTGCCCTCCCCGCACAGCAAAGATGAGTGCTAAAAGCCCTGCCTCCTAGATGCCCGGCCATGATTAAGATAACACTTGTCATTGGCTGGTGGGAATGTCTGTTACAACCTCTCTCCTCCTCCTCTGCCATTCAAAATGTCCTGTTGCTAGGATACAGCCTACATAATCAAGCTGATCAGGGTGGGTGGGGGAGTGTTTTTCTCTCATGCTAGCTTTGAATGACAGTTAGATGGCAGACAGAATTGTTACACACCAACAGTACAAACAACACAGCCTCACACACCCTTCACAGCACGTGAAGGCAGAAAGAGGCTCGAATCAGTAAAAATGTATGGGGGGCTGCACACCTTTACTCTGCATTTTTAAATACAATTTAAAAATAAAATGCATTGAGACAATAAGTTATCCTTTAAGACATAACTTGCGGCAGTTATGCAAAAACTGTGTTGTGCACCGCACACAAGCTATTACCAGCCGATAAACAGCTCTTTAAGACAGAAACGTTAAACCAGCAGATAGCTGGTGTTAACGTTTCGGAATGGGAAAACCCCATTCACTATGCACAGTGAGCCATTATGGCTCAGTGGCATTGCCTAGAGGAGTAATATAGCTTGGATATAGATTTTAGTTGGGGTGGTTGGATATGCCCTTTAAAATGTCATTAACAATAATTTACTTTTAAGATAACTCTTTTGCCTCCGTGCATTTTTTTTTAAGTTGCTTTTAAAATGAGTAAAGGTTGTAGCCCTCCCCATACATTTTGTTCCTGATTTCGAGCCTCTCTCTGCCTTCAATTAGCCTTCAATGCCCAGCTGTGTCATTCAAAGCTAGCATGCGATGAAAACACTCCTCCACCACCACCCTTGATCAGCTTGATTATGCAGGCTGTATCCTGCAACAGGGCATTTCAGTTTTTTTGACTGGCAGAGAGGAGAGAGGTTTGTAACAGATATTCCCAAAAGCCAATGACAAGTGATATTTTAACCATTGGCCCTGGGCCATCTAGGAGCAGGCTTTTAGCAACTCACTTTTGCTGTGTAATATCTAAGGAGGGCAGCACAGCTGTTAATGTGATGTGATTTCAGCTGCTGGAAGTGTGAACATTAATGGGGGTGGGTTATTTTTTTTTTTATATTGTTGTCCTTTAATTTCGTATTCTAACTACTGGGAAATATCCAGGTTACAGGGAAGTTTCAGTGCAAATACATATGCTTTTCAGAAAAAAACAGTTTTCTTCATTCTTCATCCCATTATCTTAATCTGCCAATTCAGCATATGGTCTGTGTATAAATAAATGCAACCAGAATACTGATTTCCTTTTGCAGGACCCCTATTGTGGCCGTTATGGTCTTGCCCTTGACCCAGTGCCTGGGTTGATTCAGTTTGCTCATAGAGATCTGATCATGTTTTACCCATCCAACAGCCAATCAAGTATAAATAACTGTTTGGAACATTCCAAGAAGTGGGTGCATCCTGGGACGAAGGAGGACTGTTACAGAATCTGAAATGTACGCTCACTATTTTCAACAGTAGGAACAGCAACGGTATGAAATAACTGATCTCTCAAAATGGGACAAGAATTGGGTTGAAGGCTTACCAAACTTACAATTAAACAAATGATCATTTCACTGAACTGTCCCTTTAAGTTTCTGCCTCTTCCCCAAAGGAAGTTTTAGATGTTTGGCAGGAATGCCGTCCGCCACGGGCAAAGTGGGCGTGCTTTTTGTGTGGGTGTGGGTTCTTTGTGGGTTGTGGCAACATTTTTGATAATTTTTGTAGTCGGAAACATTTATTTATACAGTTTCAGTTGGGTTTTATACATAAAACATACTTTCTCTACCAAGAAAGATAATATGTAAACAACATTTGGTAAGCTTGCAACCAACTCAATTAGACTCTGAGACCCTAACTAAGCTAACTATCTAAACCTAACACTAACAACCAGCTAAAGCGGGCATAACTCATATGAAATTCCTTTTAACAAATAGTCCACTATCTTTAGTCAAGAAGAATAATTTAAATAAATCTGCAGCAATATATGTTTGGTAGAGCAATCTTTAACATACTGTCTCCGCCATCATTTCCTGTTATTTAGGCAAAGTCACAGTCGTTAGTTAATTTTTGGGTCAAAACTTTATCTTAGCTTCTGAGATTGGACGAGATTGGGTGAGTTTAGGTTGGTGTGGCCCTAGGCCATAGAGTATGCCATCTGGACTGATTTCAAGCCAGCCAGAGACGCTCAACCTCTTCCCGGGACTCTCAAGATAGGGAAGCCACTCACCCACTAGCCAGGGGGATCATCGGCCCTCCCTTGCCTGAGCCTGCTTAGCTTCTGAGATTAGACAAGATTGGGTGAGTTTAGGATGGTGTGGCCCTCGGCCATAGAGTATGCCCTCTGGGCTGATTTCAAGCCAGGGACTGTAACTCCCCATCCTGCATAAAAGAACTCTGTGCCATCCGTTTCTATTATTCACAGGGGGTGAGAACGCTTTTCTCACCTCCCTGTGAATAATAGGACCTCGGGGACCTGAACTTACCTTCGATC
Source organism: Hymenochirus boettgeri (assembly GCA_019447015.1). NCBI lineage: Eukaryota > Metazoa > Chordata > Amphibia > Anura > Pipidae > Hymenochirus > Hymenochirus boettgeri. The sequence continues at coordinate 327,754,155 of CM033469.1, forward strand.
GCTCCTCTCGCAGCCGCTCCTTCACTAAAGCCGCTCTGCCCGACCGTGCGCCCTATCTTAGGCGCATGCGCGCCAATACAAAGATAGGGCGCACATCGGGAGAGACAGCTGCCGTAAAGAAGCAGCTGCGAGAGGAGCGGAGCGAAGTAAGTTCCAGGTCCCCCAGCGTCCTATTATTCACAGGGAGGTAGAATAAGCGTTTCCACCTCCCTGTGAATAATAGAACGGATGGCACATAGTTCTTTTTATGGGTTTAGTGTTCCTTTGCCCCCTCAAAAGGTACGTCATTCTTCTATGCTGCTTTGATGGAGAATAATTCCTTATCAGCGACATCATAGTTCTTCTCTGAGGTGACAATTTCCAGGAGAAAAGGCCACTGGGTGAAAAAGATCTCTCTCTCCAGACCTCTGAGGAGAATGGCCCCTATTGCCACATCCAAGTCATCGACTTCCAGAACAAATGGTTTAATTGGATCAGGGTAGACTAGATTGGTGCTGAAGTGAATCTTGTTTAAAGGCATGTCCACCCCCAAAACTATACTTTAACCACTACTGGCCCCACTGTGTAGTGTAATAAAATCTTTCCTACACATCCCAGCTCCAAATGGTTCTCCTGTAATGTTCCCACAAGTCCCAAAAACTGCCCTCCCCCAGCCCCAAGCTATAAATGATTTATCAGAAGTCCCCCGAACTCTACTTACCTCCCCCCCCCCCCCCCCCCGGCATTCTGAACTGCCGCAGCAGCAATCCGAGATTGGCTGCCTCTCGCCAACTATTGAGGGTCCGGCCCCCTGCTTGCAGTTCATGCAAGCAGAAGGCCGGGCAGTGCCGCGGAGAGAGAGGAAGGTAAGTAAACATCGGGGGACTTCTGATAATTCTATTATGGCGGTTGGGGCTGGGGGAGGAAGCACTACTAATCAATTTTTTTTTTAAAGGGTGGACTGCCCTTTAAGAGATACAAAGGCATCTTGGGCTTCTGAGTCCATTGGAACTTGGTTGTTTTCTTGGTGAGATTCGTGATGGGGAGAATAACCTTGGAGAAGTTTTTAATAAACTTTCAATAAAAGTTGGAAAACCCAGAAACATTGAACCTCTTTTCTACAGAAGGAGCTTGCCAATCAGAATGGCTTCACATTAGAGGTATCCATAGAAATTCCCTCTGGAGAGATAACAAACCAGGAACTGGACAGTGTGACCTCAAAAATACATTTTGGCGGAGAGTTGTGCTCACGAAGGGGGCGTTGTAAAAGTTCTGGGATGAGTGAAACAGATAGTCACCTTATTTAGTTCCCGGTAGTCAATACATGGCCTAGTAACCCCCATACTTCTTTTCATCGAAGAATATTCCTGCATCAGGGGTGAATTAAACTTTATTTGTTCAAAATGGTTATTGTTGATTACCACTTCATATCTCAAATGTAAAGTCTCAAGGAGAACAGTGCCTGATGCAAAAGGAGAGCCATCTGCCAAGCGGTAGTGAGAAAGTCTTTCTCGGAGGACGGAATGGACGAAACTGGCGTCGATAAAGTTCTCACAAGCCCCAAAGTCCAGGATAGCATTGACTTTACTTGTCTTCCGAGGACTATAAAATAATAGGTATAGAGAAGTGAGGACTTTTTACCCGAACATGGCTTACCCTAGGGCGGATTGGACAGATTTCAAGAGATGACAGCCCTTTTTCCAATCCAAGGCCACCACCCGGACAGTGAGAATCTGTAAAAATAAGAAACAATGGCCTAGATAAAACTGAACTTAGCTCCCTAAGTACCCAAGGATGATTTTAGCCGGTCCAGGAGATTATTATATATTAACCTTATTTAGTATTTTTGTACCTATTCTTGGTAACCAAAGTGCACTTAAATCTTTATACCATTATTGCTACTACACTCTATATCTGTACTTGGATCTTCTATAGTGTATACGAGGGAAAAAAACTATTCAAGACATTTCTTTATCGCCATCCTCCGTAACTATTATCCCCATTAATTAATGGTGCCCCATTCTCAGTCCTCATCTTCTTACTATTAATATACTTTAAAAAATGTTAGGATTAGTATGCTTTGTTCAGCTATCTAACTTCATTATTAATTTTAGCTAGTTTGATTGCTTTCTTACACTCCTTGTTACAGTTTTTATAATCCATAAAGGCCTTTCCATTCCCTCTGCCTTAAGGTGTTAAATGCCTTTTTCTTCCTTTCCATTTGCCTCTTACATCAGAATTCAGCCACATGGGCGCGGATTTATTTTTTTTACATTATTTCCCAGGGTATAATTTAGATGTGAACTGGCTTAAAATCCCCTTGAACACAGTCCACTTCTTTTAGTACCTTTACCTGATAATACATTATCCCTTGACATTCTGAAGAGCTGCTTTTAACCGGGGAAAATTTCCCTTCCTGAATTAAAAGTCTTTGTTAAACCAACGCACTTTTCCTTTCGAGAACAAAGTCCAACACCACTATTTAATGGCACTGTTCCCTAAGCCTCCTGTTACCTTTATACTATAATCGCTCTACGATGTTAGATATTACCAGATCCAACAGAGCTCCTTTTCTAGTAGGAACTTCAACCACCTGTGAGAGAAAATTATCCTGCAACAAATTCAGGAACTCATCGCCTTTTTCTGTGATGGCAGTTCCACCACCCAACCAATGTCAGGGTAATTAAAGTCCCTCATAATGAGCACACTCCCCCAAACTTGCAGCCCTTGCCAACTGCATATGAAGTTGACTCACCATCCTCTCTGCTAGCATTTGGCGCTTATAGCAGACACCAACAATGACATTACCCCCTTTTCCTGTTGCCTAATTCCACCCATATTGCCTCCACTTTAACATCCATATCGCCAGTTTTCTCTCTTTTAATTTGGCTTCAATTCTTTTTTAACATAACACATACTCCTACCCTTTCCTTTTTCTCTGTCCTGCCTAAACAAGGCATATCCTTCTAAATTTACAGCCCGTCGTGAGAACTGTTCAACCCGATTTCTGCTATACCTTGACCAGGGATCCTGATGAACCGTCTTGTCCATACTCATAAATTTTTACATGACTTGGGGGATCTTTGGTGCTGTCATTCTGGTTAATGAAATTGGAGTGTTTGGGTTTACTAAGAATATGGAGAAGGTTGGTAGATTTTTTTGGTGACATGCCTTTAAATACGAGAAGCAAATATATACAGGAGCCAGACCTACCCATAACTGCTATTCATAATGACAGGTTTTAAAATTAGACTTAAAATTTTTCCTGGGTACACAAATAATTTGGCATGGCAATGGTGGTAAGTTTTATAAAGCAGGGCTGGATTAATCCCGGAGCCTGGTAGCCAATGTATCTAGAAATATATTTCTGGATACTAACATTTTAGATGCGGGCTATAATATTGTCCATTATTTCATATGCCATGCCTATGTTCTAGAACTGCAAGAGTTTAATTTTCCCCATTCACTGTAAAAATGTGTGTATGTCATTGTAACATCACAGGCTTTGCAAAAAAAGTTACATAGCTACCAGTATATTAAAAAAAATCTACCATCTCATTTAGTTTTGTAGTTAATTGGTCTTGTTTTTTCTATTTTCTTCTTCTGTTTTTTGGGACTGTATTTCATTTGACCGTTGAGCTGTATAGACCTGTAGCCATATCTGTGATGTATGCGCCTTTTTACTAAGGAATCCATTGATTGTTTCCTAAGTTTTTAAATCTCCTATTTTTTCCTCAATGAATGGACTTTTAGGGCACGGCCACACTGTGCCCAACCGCGATTCCACACGATTGCGTGTGCGATTCCGCTGCTTTGTGCATGCGATTTCTCAATTAAATTTGATTCTCACCAATCCGATTAGCACTTTTTTGATTAGATACACCTGATCAGAGGTGTAAAAAAAACACAAGTCCTTTCCAGTCGATCCTTGAAATATATATGATACATAGTATATAACATATATACTATAGATATATAGAGGTAATATGCTCCATCCAACAGCATGATGATTGCTTAGTCCAACAATATGTTTGGAAACTTGTGCTCGCTGTTTCTAGTCTGTTGAATGCTTTTATGCATCAAGGGTTATATTTCTAAAGCTGCGGTATCGGCAATAATCAATATTATGGATTGTAATGCGGTCATTGACACGCACAATTGCAAATACAGCCCTGTATTGGTATTTTTAACATTATTTATAATGCAGTTGTAAAAAACAGATGCTGTTGTAAAATATTGGTACCACCTCTGAGTTGTGGTATCAAAATTTCAATCAATAAATATGCTCCCAAAACGTATTTTTTCGTTGTTGTAGGAAGTAGAGCACTACATAGAGGGGCTACATTTTTAAAGGCGCATGTCCACCCCCTAAACTACAACTGGCCCCACTGTGTAGTGTGTAAAAATCCTTACTTACCTCTCCTCTCCAAATGGTTCTCCTGTAATTCTGCCCAAAGTCCTAGAAAGTGAAGAGTAGGAGCCTGGCTGAGGGAAAATGTTTCTTGCCTGCCTCTAAGGGGGTTGAGGTGGGAGAGGGAGACCTACACTACAGAAAATTTAGTAAAAAGTTGTGGACATGCCCTTTAAGGGAACTATAAGGTCCCCAAACCACTTTTCCTTTCTTAAGGCTAAGGCCATACTGTACCGGCCAGGAACGCGTGTGTCGTTCACAATTTTTTTAAAATGCATGCGATTCACAAAAAATGGTAATTGCGTGTGCGTGGCTGCTGTCCCTTCTGCTGCTTTAAGGATCGGGAAATGCAAACAGAAGGCCAGTTCTGGAATGAGGGTAAAGTAAGTTTAGGATTACATTTTTGACATACAGACCTTGCGAGGTATAGGCCTTTAAATCACACTGTAGTTTATCTTTAAGGTGAGAATCATACAATGCAAATGACAAATGAAAAAGTTGTCTAGGTACTGGATATTTTATTACCAGGAGAACATTACAGCTAGCACATTTCACCTATTCCTTCCTTTAGAGGAGAAACTTCTAGTCAACAGTCTCCCCCAACTATTGCCCAGGCCTCTCCGACAACCACTTCCATGTGCACCCACACCTGAGGCCAAGGACAAAGGGCAGGATGGTAAAATTCACCTGTTCCATGATAAGTTTAGTTTCTATAATAGTTTGTGTATATATGTTTATATATATTATGAACTATATATGATTACCGTAAATAATGAAATGTAATAAATAATGCTTATGTCACAAGTTATAATCTTTGCTCCTTGTCTACCGCATTCCATGTGGGATAAGATGTTTTAGGAAGGGATTACAAAATGTATCAATAATAATAATTAACTAAAGCCATCAGTGTTGAACAATAGTTCAGTCTGACATGGAAATGTAACATATGTGCTGTTTATAGCATCGACGTGTCCAAACTAGCCATTGATATCTGTTGTACTTCAATAGATCAACTGGACTGAAATGTAGTTCTTAAACGTTTCGCTAGTCATCCACTGGCTTTCTCAATTCAAATGACTGGTACAAGATCTGTGGCAATTATGTACCCTACCGGAAAATCCCAATTAGCATATCACAGCAGGTGTTAAGGGTGTGATTAGATAGTGCCTAAGAGGTGTTATAGGAACGCCCAGAGTAAGGTGTTAAAACGCATGTACATGGCAGAAAGTTGGGTGTCGAACCCCCCAACCTCTATTTAGGCTTGGTTTCTTTATTTCACATAAAGGCCGTCCTAAATAGAGGTGGGGGGGTTCGACACCCAACTGTCTGCCATGTACAATGCTGTTTTAACACCTTACTCTGGGCGTTCCTATAACACCTCTTAGCCACTATCTAATCACACCCTTAACACCTGGCTGTGATATGCTAATTGGGATTTTCCGGGGCAAATAAATGCCACAGATTTTGTACAAGTCATTCTGAATTAAAAGCCAGTCGGATGACTAGCGAAACGTCTTCAAGAACTACATTTCAGTCCAGTTGATCTAATTGAATACAACAGATATACCATGACCTGGATGAATGAGAACCTTCACAAGCATAGCCATTGATACTTATTTTGTGTGATTTTTACTGTCACCATAATAACTTGTGCATTTTATACTGTATGAAATCAGATATAATGGAATATTGCTTTTGTGAAAACTCCATAGATTAATAAACGGCTGTGTGTGCATTGGAAGGAATAGGCAACTATAGGCGTTAATATATGGAAAACATTTTTAGTGTTATGCTTTAAGGGCACAAATGTGCCCCTGAAGTGACTAACCTGACCACCCACCTGAGTGCCGCCCATTTCTGTTGCGAGCTTGCTTCAGTAGGTACAGGAGCAGTGAGCCACTTCCTGGTCACGACTGTCAGGTAATTGGGCATGACCGCCAAGCATTACAGCTGTGACCAGGAAGGGCTGCAGATCAGAGGAGGAGCAGTAAGGGACCGGGGGTCGATAAGTCATCTTTGCATAATGCTAAAATGGGGTTTGTGGGGTGCTTTAAATGACTGTAAAACATTCCTGCATGTAATTAATGTACTTCGCAGGAACGATGCTGTAAAAAGTTGCAATAGGACACTGTTAGGGCTATGTATGGAGAGACGTTTTCGTCTTTTTCCGACTTAAAGTCACATTAAACCCATGTACCAAGGATTACATTACTTTATTAATATAAAAAAAAACATCACCCACATAATATGTCCACACTTCAGCGCTGAATCATTATCACTATTTACAACCGTGCTGCCCTCGCAGCAAATATGAGTGCAAAAGCCTGCCTCCTAGTATGGCCCAGGGCATGATTAAGATAACACTTGTCATTGGCGGTTGGGAATGTCTGTTACAACCTCTCTCCTCCCCTCTGCCGTCAAAAATGTCCTGTTGTGAGGATACAGCCTACATAATCAAGCTGATCAAGGGGTGGGTGGGGGAGTGTTTTTCTCGCATGCTAGCTTTGAATGACAGTTAGAGGCAGACAGAATTGTTACACCACCCTTCACAGCACTGAAGGCAGAAAAGAGGCTCGAAATCATACAAAAATGTATGGGGGCTGCACACACCTTTACTCTGCAATTTATAATACAATTTAAAAATAAAATGCATTGAGGCAATACAGTTACCTTTAAGACATAACTTGCGGCAGTATGCAAAAACTGTGTTGTGCAACCGCTACAAGCATGTACCAAGCCGATAACAGCTCTTTAAGACAAGACGTTAAAGCCAGCAGATAGCTGGTGTTACTTTCGGAATGGGAAAACCCATTCCTATGCACAGTGAGCATTATCGGCTCAGTGCATTGCCTAGAAGGAGTAATAGCTTGGATATAGATTTTTAGTTGGGGGGTGGTGGATATGCCCTTTAAAATGTCATACAATAATTACTTTTAAAGATAACTGTTTTGCTCCGTGCATTTTTTTTAAGGCTTTAAATGAGTAAGGTATGTGCCCTCCCCATACTTTTGTTCCTGATTTCGAGCCTCTCTCTGCCTTCAATTAGCCTTCAATGCCCAGCTGTGTCATTCAAGCTAGCATGCGATAGAAAACACTCCTCCACCAACCCTTGATCAGCTTGATTATGCAGGCTGTACCTAGCAACAGGGCATTTCAAGTTGTTTGATGGCAGAGGAGAGAGAGGGTTGTAACAGATATTCCCAACAGCCATGACAAGTGATATTTAACCATGGCCTGGGCCATCTAGGAGCGAGGCTTTAGCACTCATCTTTGCTGTGGTAATATCTAAGGGAGGGCAGCACAGCTGTTAATGTGGTAAGTGATTTCAGCTGCTGGAAGTGTGAACATGTAATGGGGGTGGTTATTTTTTTTTTTATATTGTTGTCCTTTAAAATTTGTATTCTTAAACTACTATGGAAATATCCAGGTTTACAGGGGGAAGTCAGTGCAAATACATATGCTTTCAGAAAAAAGCAGTTATTTCTTCATCCCAATTATCTTAATCTGCCAATTCAGCATTATGTCTGTGTATAAATAAATGCAACCAGAATACTGATTTCCTGTTTGCAGGACCCCGTAGTGTGGCCGTTATGGTCTTGCCCTTGACCCATGCTGGGTGATTCAGTTGCTCAGTAAGATCTGATCATGTGTTGACCCATCCAACAGCCAATCAGTAGAAATAACTGTTTGGAACATCCAAGAAGTGGGCATCCTGGACGAAGGAGGACTGTTACAGACGACTGTCAGCTCCTAATGTCAACAGTAGGGAACCAAAGGGTTGAAATCAACTGATCTCTCAAAAGGGAAAGAATATGTAATGTAAGGGTTACACAAACTTACAATTAAACAAAATTGATCATTTTCCACTGAACTGTCCCTTTAAGTTTCTCTGCCTTCCCAAAGGAAAGTTTTAGATGTTGGCAGGTAGCCGTCGCAGGGGCAAAGGTGGGCGTGGCTTGTTGTGTGGGTGTGGGTTCTTTGATGTGGTGTGGCAACATTTTTTGATAATTTTGTATTCGGAACATTTATTTTAACAGTTCCGTTGGGTTTATACATAAAAACATTACTTTCTCTACAAAGAAAGATAATAGGTAAAACATTGTAAGCTTGCAACCCACGTCATATAGACTCTGAAGGACCCTAACTAAGCTAATAGTTCTAACCTAACCTAACAACACAGCTAAAGCGGGCATACCATATGAAATTCCTTTTAACAACATCCACATATCTTTAGTCAAAGAGAAATATTTAAAAAAATATCTGCAGCAAAATATATGTTTGGTAGAGCATCTGTTAAATACTGGGTGTCCCCATCATTTCTGTTATTTAGGCAAAGTCAACAATCTTTTAGTTATTTTTGGGTCAAAACTTTTCAATACCTTGAAACAGGAATTATCTGGTGCCTTCTTCTTTCTTCAGCAAGAGGGCGAAGTAGGTAGGTAGGTGCAGCACAAAATTAGTAGGTAGGTCCCAGTCCCCAAGTAGGTAGGTAGGACCCTAGACACTAGTAGGTAGGTGGCCCAACAGACAAGTAGGTATGTAGCCAGCCCCCAAGTAGGTAGGTCCCAGCCCCCAAGTAGGTAGGTAGCCCCAGCACACAAGTGGTAGCCAGCCCCCATCCCCAAAATAAGTAGGCAGGCCCCAAGTAGGTAGGTGAACCCCAGCACACAAACAGGTAGGTAGGTAGCCCCTGAAATGCACTCCACAAATCACAATAATTACGCTTACATATTTCCACCCCTCCCTCCCAAAACCTGTTCTGCGCTGTCCTTACTTTGTTGATCGTGGCATTTTCAAGCAGAGAGTGTCAGTGTCTGTACTCCGCCCACCATTACATCAGGAATCAGGATGTCACTGATTGGTCCCAGTCCACAGCTGTTCCGGTTGCAAGGGGCATTGTAGGAGCTGTCGCAATTGTTATCGCTGGCCTACTTCCAGCAGTTGTGCACACAGAATGGTCTTACACAAATGGACGCCCTCACCTGATTCACAGTCTTCTCTCACAAGACGGACACCCCTCGGCTTCTCACACCAGCAACCACACACACTCTATCACCATACGATCACACTCCTCCACTAATACAACCTCGGTCACACACACCCTCGTCATCACACTCGCTCGACAACACCACACAACACGTCACACACACACTCAAACTCACCCACTTCTTGCGCACACAACACATTCCAACACAACGCACGCTCGTCACCCTACCTCGTTCTCTTCACCACGTCTGTCTCCCACGCACCTCTCCCAATTTCACGGCCTCTCTCACAGCGCACTCTCTCCTCGACACGACCTAACGCTCGCTCACACACTCACGCATCACACACTACCACCCCTCCGACAGACAGGCACCACATCTTTTCAGGCACACACACCGCTCACTCGGTCACACACGACACTCTCACGGAATCGAGGGGGGGCGGGCCATCCACGCCACAACAGGCCCGGGCACACTAACACACACAGGCGCGGCACCACGGGGAGGCCACACGCACACACACTGGCGGTGCCGTTTCACACACACCACCCGCCCACAACCGCCCACACACCTGCTGCTCACACACACCACACACAAGCGCTCCCTGGCATAGGGCACAACAGCACCACACACACACACACTCTCTCACACATACACACACTCACACACACACTCTCACACACACACACACACTCCACACACCACTCTCACACACTCTCTCTCACACACACACACTCTCTCTCACACACAATCTCACACTCTCTCACACACCACTCTCACACCAAAACTCCTGTTTACTCACACCACACACACCACACACTGACACACACACATTCTGTTCCACACACACACACACACACCTTTCACTCACTCACACACTCCTCACTCACACACTCTCACACACATACTCACTCACATACACCTCTCTCACACATACACTCTCACTTACACACTCTCACACCACACACACTCTCATACTCACAGTATTAGGGATCCGGACAAGACCTGCAGGCTCGCTCCAATGGCTTCCTACAACTCCCCACAGATCGCAGCAGAGCAGTTAGCGCAACTTCCGTTCCGGCCATCTCCAGTCTTCAGGCTTTGCAGGCACTGCTGTGATTAGGTAGTTCCAAACTTCCGAGTTGAACACAGGTGCCCACAGCTCCTAAGGTGCTAAAGCTCAAAGCAGGATTATCCACAAGGCAAACCCTAGGCACCTGCCTAGGGTCCAGGAAACTTCTGGGGGCCCAGCTTCAGGAGCAGTAACAATATTTAGTCTATAATATATGTAGCAAAAAAAGGGGGCCCTAAATGATTGCCCTGCCTAGGGCCCCATATGATCATAATCCATCTCTGCTAACGCTGCGTTATTAAAGGGGGAGGGGGGGAAGGGACCTTAGGTCTTTTGACTTGGGGTGCCGCCATGAGCCACTTTTTCAAGTTGCTTCATGGTAGGAGCAGCACTGGATGTTGGTTCCCCTTTAAATATATTGCTTGCAGAGTTTGCATTTCAAAATTCCTTTATTCTCATTTTTAGCTCCCAAAAAGCAAGTAGCCTTTAACATGTAGTTATACTAATATAAACTGAACTGTTGTGGTATATGTACTTTTAATGAAAAATATAGCTGGGCACCGAGTCTTGAGGTGAATTAAACAATTTATTTTGATGTTTCGGCACAGTGCAAGTGCCTTCTTAGACAAACCCTTATGCCTGTCAATATTGTAGATGGTTGTAGCTGATCTGTATTGATTGAAACTCGATCAGCAAAGAACCAATCAAATTTCATCACCTTCACCATCTTAAATGGATTATACTTGAAATTAGCTTAAATACTGCAGATTCAGATGGGATAATCTGAAAACTTTCTAAAAGGTCTGATCACCATCTTCTCATAAGCTTCCAATATCATCAGACAGTCTATCGAACAGACAGCCATACGAGGTTGGCTTTCTGCTAATTTTTTTGACTGGTTGAAATAAAACAAACTGATAGTACTGTCTAGCTTTCAAAATGAAGCTGATGTCCACTATACCAATTGAACAATCATGATAATTGGGATATAAGCTTGACACCGTGATTGAAAGGATGAAATGCTGCATTTGTTGCTAAATTTCAATAACTTAGATGGCTATAGGTTAGGTTATAATTCACACCCATTTACGATGTCTTAATCCAACCACAGTGTTCACTAACATCTGTTAGCAAATCCATTGGCTTCTTAAACAAGGCATAGGTCAATGAGTGGGTTCCTCTTAATACTGGCATAAGAAGATTTCTGTTGGCAGCTTTCTAGAAAACAGTCTCCTATATAAACTTTTAAAGGACAACTCCATTCTCATAATAACATCTTTAAAAAATGGCCTCTTTAAAATATGTGAATATTCTCTACTTTGTCCTCTGAATTCATTACTGTATACCTGCTATGCTTCTGGATGCCTCATAGAACTAAATAATTTAGTGACCTGCATTGAGCCTGAGCATGCTCAGTTGGGCAGCTAGGGGATTAGTCATTGGCTGTGATGTCAACTGTCAAATCCATAACTGACAGTTGCTAACTGGAAAGAACAAGGAAGCAGAAAAAGGGGAAACAGGACATTGTGCAGGATTTCAGGTTAGACTTATATTTCAGATTTCAAAACTATTACAGTTTAGTAGAGATGTCCGAAGTTCAAAAAAAATCAGAAAATTCGAAAATCCGCAAAGAGCCAGGCGGCTTGGCCCCACTGGACATCCCCTCACACCATTGGCTTCTCTCCCTCAAGTATGCTTCGTGCAAGGGAAAGGGGTGAAAGGTAAGGCTTCGTAGGAACAGCACCATTGAGTTAACAGCAGGCCCACTGCAGTTTGCCACCATGTTGAAGAGACCAGGCAGGCTTGGCCCCACTGGACATACCCCTCACCCCATTGGCTTCTCTCCCTCAGAGTATGCTTCGTGCAAGGGAAAGCAGGTGAAAGGGTAATGCTTCGTAGGAACCGCACCATGGAGTTACAGCAGGCCGAACTTTGTAATATGGAGTACTGCTCTTGGGCCAGGCAGGATACCCAGAGCTGAAAACAATTAGCCACAGAGTAGCTGTTGCGGCTGTATGAGATGGTCAGATTGGTTGACACCACAAGGTGCCTCGTGGAGAAAGAGGAAGAACAAATATGGAGTACTGCTCTCGGGCCAGACAGGATTGACCCAGAGCTGAAATATTAGCCACAGAGTAGCTGTTGCGGCTGATGAGATGGTCAGAGTAGGTGACACCACAATGGTGACTCGTGGAGAGAGAAGGAAGAACAAATATGGAGTTCTACTCTCCGGGCCAGGCAAGTTGACCCAGAGCTGAAAACATTAGCCACAGAGTAGCTTTGCGGCTGTATGAGATGGTCAGAGTGAGGGACACCACAAAGGTGACTCGTGGAGAGAGAAGGAAGAACAAATATGGAGTACTGCTCTCGGGCCAGGCAGGATTGACCCGAGACTGAAAACATTAGCCACAGAGTAGCTGTTGCGGCTGTATGAGATGGTCAGAGTAGGTGACACCACAAAGGTGACTTGTGGAGAGAGAGAAGTAAGAAACAATATGGAGTACTGCTCTCGGGACAGGCAGGATGACCCAGAGCTGAAAACATTAGCCACAGAGTAGCTGTTGCAGTTGTATGAGATGGTCAGAGTAGGTGACACACAAAGGTGCCTCGTGGAGAGAGAAGGAACAACAAATATGGAGTATTGCTCTCAGCCAAGTAGGATCGACCCAATCTCAATCTTAGAAAATTAGCCACAGAGTAGCTGTTGTCGCAGAGCATTTGTTTTTCACAACTTAAATGCAGTAGAGCAAGGTAGGACCATATATGGCTCTGCCAATAAGAAAAATTTGCCATTTTCCAGCTAAGCTGGCATCAGCTAAGCCTCTAGGTGGAAAATGAGGCGGAAGGAGCAGTACAGGTGGCCAGGGGCAGGAGGCCTTCAGTCACGGGCATCACAATAGGGGTGCTGTACTGAGATGTATCCATGCCTCATTCATCTTGATGAATTTAAGGCGGTCCAACATTCTCATGGAGAGACGGGTCCTCCTCTCCGTTACAAACCCCCTGCCAGATGAAGGTCCTCTCCGAATGAACACTGGATGACGGGCATGATAGGACCTCGATGGCATACTGTGCCAGCTCGGGCCAGATATCAAGCCTCGCCACCAGTAGTCCAGTTGATCCTCAGTCTCTGATGGTGGCTACACCGGCCCTGGATCCGATGTAGTCGGTGATCTGGCGACTGAGGTGTTGCCTGGTGGAGTTGCCAGTAGACGGGCCTGGCACTGTGGCTGGAATAACAGCCTGAAGTTGGCCGCAGGCCGCCCCAGTACTGCTGCTCCTCTGTCAGGCACAGGGGGACGTGAGCCCTGTTGATCCCCACATCAGGTGCTGTAGGCCTGCCAGCACCTGGGAAGGCAGAACAGAGGCAACGTAGCAGTGTTGCCATATGTGCTGCATTCTACCTTCCCTCTGAGATGCGGGAAAAACTCCGACACTTTACCTTATAGCGGGGATCTATAAGGGTGGCCACCCAGTACTGTCCTTCTTGCGCAGGCATTGCAGCATGAACGAACCCATACGCCGCAAACTGCCTGCCGCAGAGGACCCCATGTCCTCGATGTCACTGAGGACAATAGTGTCGGCTCAACCTCTCCCCAACCACGAATGACATGTGGTACTTGGAGGGTTGAGATGTCCACCTAGAGGAATGCCCCATTTCCCTTGGTCCAGGTCACCTAAATCCACCTCCTCATCATCGGATGGCTGCTCTGCACCGTGATGTCGGGCTCGGAAAGCATCACGGTGTCGGCGTCCTCCTCTTCCAGTAGCTGCTGCTCGACAGCGAGTGCCCTTCAAGTATGCCGCGCAGAGTGTCCTCAAGGAGGAACACCAGTGGGATGGTATCCACGATGGTGGCATCATTGCGGCTTACCTCCTGGTGGCCTCCTCAAATGGCGCGAGCACACAGCAGGCATCGCTAATCAGCACCACTGCTTGGTAACAGCAAACCCAGGTCCCCCAGAGCCTGATCTTGCCTCGTAATCGACAAGTAGTCTATGATGACTCGCCTCTGCTGGAGCAGCCTGCAGACATCATAAGCCTAGAGTTCCAGCGGGTGGGGGTGTCACAAATCAGGCGGTCTGCGGCAGACCATTCTGCTGCTGAAACTCGGCCAGACGAGCTGTGGCCATGTATGACCACCTGAAGTGACTGGACACCCTCCTAGCCATCCTCAGTACCTCCTGGAGACCAGGGTACTTGGTAGGAACCACTGGACGACCAGGTTGAGAACGTGTGACAGGCAAGGAACATGTGTGACTCTGCCCATGCGAAGGGCAGACAGGATGTTGTGGCATTGTCACACCGACTTGCCTATTGAAGAAGTGGTGTGGGGTCAGCCACCTCTCAACCGCCTTGCAGCAACTCTGCCCGGTGGCTCCTATCCACCGAGGCACACAAGCTGCAACACTGCATGGCACCATCTCGCCTGGCACGAAGCATAGGCTCTGGGGGGCACGGAGCTGTCCGGGAAGAGGGCTCACCGTATGAGGAGGGTGGAGACTGGCGTATCACCAATGCGTGGTGGTTCCACCATCTCCCACTTGCGCTCCGTGACGCGTCTCTGCCAGACTAGCAGTACCCTTGGGCTAAATGACCATACCGCCCCTGGCCGTGCTTGCTGGACCACACGTCCATAGTAATGTGGACACACCTGCCCACACTGTGGTCCAGCGAAGCAGTATATTTGCCCTGCAGATGGTCGTGCAGGGCTGGTACTGCCTTCTGGGAAGCAAGTACCTACGGCCGGACCTGCCACTGTGGTGTGCCAATGGCCACAAACTCCTGAACGCTGCACTGTCTACCAGGCTGAAGGTAGCAGCTGCACCGCCAGGAGTTTTGCTAAGCCGGCAGTGAGACGCTGGGCTTCGGGAAAACAGGGGGACAGTTTTTGCCACCATTAGGTGCACTGCCTCTGCCCCGGCCCCTGCCCCCAGTCCTGCCTCTGGGTTCAGGATCGTGCTCATGCTCTGAAGGACATCACCTCAGAGACACTATCCTGCTCCTCTTTCACAGAGGGCAACCATGGACGATCGTGACCTCATCGTCCACTTCCACCTCCTCAATACTGGAGGCTGCGTCACTAACCAGCAGCGCAATCTGGAACCTCACCCCCTGCATTAGTTCCCTGGCTGCTCACAGACTGCGTTGGACATCGTCAGCCTCCTGTTCCCCTGTGCACTGAGCACTTTCCTCCGCCCGGGCGACAGGAAAGATTGTGCATTAGTGCACGGCTCCTCCTCAAGCACACTAGCCCCACACATAGTGTGCGAAAACCGATCCTGAGACCCCTACTCGGATCCCCGAAGGTACAAGCCATGTGATCCTGATAGAGAGGATCAGAGTCCATGCCCACGTAGGAGCCTCAGGTGAGGAAGGAGCAGGCACAGTATCTACAGTGGCAGCTCGGCTGCTCTGGTATTGTGAGGAGGTGGATGGGAAGGCTGGGTAATCCAGTCTACTACTACCCGCCCCTGTTCCTTGATCAGAAGGGATAGCCTAGCCCGCTACCCAAAAATATCGGGTACGGTACCGGCTCTGCCCTGCGAAGGGCCAGGTAGCTCCGCGAACCGGCCATCCCTACAGTTTAGGGTTTTGGGGGGTGATTTACCTGTATGTAAGTTTTCATTTGAGGGCTGAACTTTAAACCTGAGACACCAATATTTGTCTTAAGCCCTAAATTTTATATTTTTATTTTTGCTTTCTTCCATTTTTCAATTGTTTTAAGGAGTTTTGTGTCTTTATTTCCTATATGCTGTGATCCATGACATGCAAACTGATTAATTGTGGTCTGGAAGTTTGTTATTGCAATCTCGTCGGAAATGAAAATGCTGTGCGGCGCGAGAGGGACATCTGCCACCAAGGCACCAATAATTATATATCATTACAGAAAATCAATCTAGATATCAGAATGAAGTCAACAGAGTGCGCACTTGATTGTATAATCATGTCTAGGAACGGTCTTTCAGCAGGTGATAACAGATACAAGAGGGTATTTACCAGTATTCTTATGTGCTAATGGTGTCCACTTATACTGCCTCCAAATTAACAATATTTGAAAATGATTTTAGGTTGTGTATCCTTTATCTAGCTTAAAGGCTGTCTTTCATTTACATAAATCTGCCAGTTGATAGTTATCATTTGCTTGACAAGATTACCATGAGTGGAATGATATCTGATTGTGTTAATACATCAGGACCTTCAACCACAACTTCCTTCCTTAATACGAGAAGTAGCTTGCAGCACACAGTCAGGTGCACATTCATGTCCTTCCTCTAGAAGCAAATATTAGGTCAGTGAAATATACACATTCCTCAGTTCTCTAAATCTCTTATAATGCCTGCAAAATGGTAGGAATACTTGCTCCCACATAATTATTTATAGATTATTATGAGCAAGGGTTACATTTTTGATTTAGCAGTCCTTATATAAACAAATTTTTTTGTAACTTATGCCTTAAAGGGATTTTGATCATGAGGTATCGACCAGGTGCACCATTGTGCACCCATCCAAGTGGTATATGGCCAGCTTAAGTATTTGTGTCCAGGGAATTCTATTAGGGAAGCTCTTGCATATGACCTGGGTGCTGCACTTTGTATTTTTACCTAGCCACAGGAGATTGTTTTAAGTGTATGTAAACTGGAAAAATATGACTAATGTTAATGTCTAATATATGACTAATGACTAATGGTTATGTATAAATTAATACATGTAACTAGTACTCTCTGAGACCGTGTTAAGTTGTTGCAGTGCCAAATATTAGACTGTGTACACACCATGCAATTTTTCAGGCCGCTTGACTGATTCACTGAACGATTGGTCGATCAGTCTGAAATATGGATGGAAAAATTGCATGGATATGAAGCGGCATGTGGTAGACCGCTTTTTATCCGAATAAGAAGCTTAGGAAAACCTTGGGCAAACCATAGAGGACCACACACTCATCATGGCAAACTGTCCGTTGTGGCTACTTTTCCACACTAACAGTCCTTTCTGGCTGACATGACTGGCGAACAGTTGGTCGGAATAAACCATCCCATGGGGTGTATTGGGATTGGCCCTATATCGCTAATTGTGTGTACGGACAAAACAACCAATTCCGATGCCAACGAATGCTCATCGTTCTGTCTGGGAAATTTCCCTTGGCCGCGGTCAGCACCCTGTACAAAGTATAGGGCAATGGTGGCTAACCTATGGCACGCGAGCCAGAGGGTGGCACTCAGGGCCCTCTCTGTCGGCAACTCATGCCACGCAGAGTTCACCAGAGTTTTTACCAGAAAGCCAGAGACATGGCCGGTCGGAACCCAATTCTGCAATCCAGAGTCTAACGTCTGTCTGTAGCAGAGAGACATCAGTCTCTGAGCTCTCTGCCCTGTGCCTGCCACAGCATGCTAAAGAGGTGAGGAGTGTCATATCACTCAGTTTAAGTACTCCTGTCTTTCTCGCTCTGCATAGCTTGAATGGGACTGTTCTAACTGCCAGAATAATACTACTGCTGCCATACACTAAGTTTATAGGGTAGGGTGTGGGGCACCAGACAAGCAATGGGAGAAGGGGATTTCTTACCCAAAATAACAATACATTTTTGGATCTCAAGCTCCTGTGTGGTAAATGAGGAACGGAGACTCTGGTATTTACTATTTCCATGGTAGCCTTACAAAATACTTCACCTAATAAAATGTGTTTTAAAGCATTCCACAAGCTAAATGCAAAACCAGAGAGCCAACCACAGACACTGTAAAACCAGAGGCCTACGCTACACTATGGATGGCTTAATAAAGCGATACCCGTCTGTGGTTGCTTTTTGGTTTGCATTTAGCTTGTGGACTGCTGTATAATCCATTTATAAGGTGAAGCATTTTGAAAAATTCCCAGAAGTCTCTGTTCCTTATTTGCATATACTGAAGGGAGCTGCGAAGCCCAATTCTCTCCCTATCTTATTCAATTATTAGGGACTCCGTGTGGTAATAAAGATTAATATAATCTAAATTGATTCTATCTACTATAATCTGTCTTTGTCTATTTGTCTATCGATCTGAGTTGTTTTTTTCTAAAGTAAAACAGTATTCAGTATCAGGCTAAATTATCATGTTGGCACATGTAATAAATAAGTGGGTTTTGGCTTGCATTTGGGCTCTCTGTCTCTAAAAGGTCCACCATCACTATATAGGAGTCGGCTGTGATCATAGGGAGTATGGCAGTTACCAACGTTCTCCTTATATAAGGCCATAGGGAGAATGTTCGGACTGCCACATTTTCTTCAGCTGCACAACGACTTCCCATAGGAAATTTTCATCCAGTTCCAATCAATCCTGGGCCTGCGGTTAAGTTTGTCAAACATGGGGACGTCATGATCGCCCTTATCAGAAATGTGTTGTGTATCTTAAGCTTCTTAAGATCGGTGGATGTATTCATCAAGTAGAGATGGCCGAATGGCACACCATAACAATTTCAAAATACAGTTCTAAATGCTAATAAAAGCACAATAATAAAAATACATTATACTCAGAAACAAGATTTCAGATTTAAATGCGGTCTTTCATCACAATTTTATTTAGTTAAAACCACAGCACACGCAAACACGCATTAATAGAGGATAGGCAGCCATGGCGTGTTGCCTTCCAAAATCAGCCTTCAGTTTCAAGCCCAAATTCAAAGTTAATACTTTTTTCCTTCTAGTTTCTTTTGTTTGTCTGATTTTGGACTTCACATAGATAGGATTCCATTATAGCTTTCCCACAGTTCAGCTATCAATACAAAGTTTAGAGCAGTCAGCAATCTTATTCATATGCACAATGGTACTGGTCGTTACTTCTCTGTCACTAACCAGCACATTATGCAAATTTTTTGACGCAGGGTTTCAAATGTTTCGGAAAAAACAACCATATATTATTTTTATAAAGCAAGTCTGATCTAAATGTTTAGCTAAGCGGGCTGGCATTTTAACAAGAAACATAAATACAAATACAAAATATGTTACTTTAAAAAACAGGGCATTTTTAATCAAGCTTGTGACATGCAGTAAGGTTAAAGCTAGCCATACACGTACTTCCGATTAGACATTCATCCAAGCTAAATGCCAATTAATTGTAATGTGAAGTGGATCAGCAGTTTTAATTTGCTTCAAAATACCTCCTTTAGGGCTAGCCACACTGCTGCGTTTTTGTTTGCGCTTGCGATTTCCAAAATCATTGAAACGCGGCAACGCAAAAAAAGCGCGTTTTCGGTGCGATGCGTTTTGCGTTCGCATTTTTAATCGCAATCGCATGCGTTTTCCTATACTTATGAAGAAATCGCAATCGCAAACGCAACGAAAATCGAACATGAAATCGCATGCTATGCGTTTGCGTTGCAGTGTGGCCGTGCCCTAAAATAGGAATCAATGCATGAGCAGGTTTACTGCATTTATTTAACACCTGCAGGGGACCTGGTTTTATTGTTTACTGTTAAAATCCATTCTGTTACAATCAAATCACTATTATATGAGGTAAGTGTGAAAGAGAATAAACGTCTACACCATGAGAGAGAGGAGCTCAATCACAGCCAGCAAAAATTCAATGAATAAAAGTTTTATTAAAGGGCAAGTACAGCCTGAAATACAAGTAATCACCACCCCTAAAAAACCCTAATGGTAATGTTTGAAATGTGAAAATAAGTCTACCTGAAATCCGCACAATGTCCTGTTGCCCTCGTTTTGCTTCCTGGTTTCTTTCCAGTTAGTACTGTCAGTTATGGATTTGACGTTGACCTCAGCCAATGACGGGAATGTTAAAGGGCAGTACAGCCCCAAAATGAAAATTACATACAGGTAAAATCACCCCCCCAAACCCTAAACGGTAATAGTTTGAAATGTGAGAAATATAAGTCTAACCTGAAATCCTGCACAATCTGTTTCTCCCCCGTTTCTTGCTTCCTGGTTCTTCCGTTAGCAACTCTCAGTTATGGATTTGACAGGTTTGACAACCACAGCCAATAACTGAATGCTATTCCCCTAGCTGCTCTCTTTGAGCATGCTAGTTAACATCTGAGCTTTCCCCCCCCTTTTTTGCGTATTGGGGTTTAATGGGGTTGTTTTACCCATACACATTATTTGTTTGAGGTGGGGACTTACACTTTAAAGCACATTTTGCAATTTTTAATGGGTACAAATCTCTGATTAAGATGTTTTATAGTGTTCAATACAAATATTGGTTTAAAAAAGTTTAACCACCTACTTTCAATCATCATTTTTTATTGCTAGAATAACATTGTTCAAAAGTTTAGTTAAAAATCCCGATACAGAGTAGGTTTATCTTGGTTATAGTTTCTGAATAAGTTAAATAATAATCAATTATCAAAGTTGGTTATTCCATTATGGCTATCAGGTCAGATCGAGAGCTTGGCAAATTCAAGCTCTCTGAGGGTTAACGCACAGTAAATAGTCAAAAACCTGAATATAATATTTTACAAATATACCCATGCCTTAGTTGTAAATTGGGTGTATAAATATAATATACCTATGTAGAAACTTGCGACACCACACGACTACACACATGTGTACGAACCTTAAGACACTGCTAAATTAAAGAAAGTAACACGCTAAAAAAGGCAGTTGATGTGATGCATCAAGGGGAAGGATCGATGCGATAGGTGCTAAAGGGGAGTTGATGCGATACCCACTAAAGGGGAAGTTGAGCAATAACGCGCTAAAGGGAAGTGATGCGATACGCGCGCTTAAAGGGAAGTTGATGTGATATGCGCTAAAAGGAAGTTGATGCAATAGCAGCTAAAGGGTAGTTGATGCAGATACCGCGAGGGGAGTTAATGCCAACGCAATAAAGGGAAGTGAATCAACTGTGCTAAAGTGGAGTTGCTAGGCACTAATGGAATGCGCGATAAGCTAAAGGGAAGTTGAATGCAATAAACTCCGTTAAAGGGGAAGTTGATATGCGATATGGCACTAAAGGGGAAGTTGATGTGATATGCACAAAAGGGGAATTGATGCGATAGGTGCTAAAGGGAAGGTTGATGCGATATATGCTAAAAAAAGTTAGCATATATCAAGGGGAAGTTGATGAGATAGGTGCTAAGGGGAAGTTGATGCGATATAGCTTTAAAGGGGAAGTTGCCACTAAGCCTTAAAGGGGAAGTTGATGCGATACGCTTTAAAGGGAAGTTGGATGCGCGTAAAGGGGAAGTTGATGCTACGCGTTAAGGGAAGTTGATGGAAAATACGCGTTAAAGGTGAAGTTGATGCGTGCACGTATAGGGGAGTTATGTGCTGCGTGCTAAAGGTGAAGTTGATGCCAAATGCACTAAAGTTGAAATTAATGCGATAGGGCACTAAGGGGAAGTTGATGCGACAAGAGCCACAAGGGGAGTTGATGCGTACGCGCTAATGGGAAGTTGGATGCAATACCATTTAAAGGGAAGTTGATGTGATGCTCGTAAAGGGGAAGTTGGATGGGACATGGCGTTAAAGGGGGGAAGTTGGTGCGATACACGTTAAGGAAAGTTAGGTGTGATAAATGTTAAAGGGTAGTTGATGCGATATGCGTCAAAAGGGAAGTTTGTGTGATACTGGAATCCTCCATTGTCTTGGGTGTCTGGAGCAGCCGCCCCAAGAGACGTTTTGGTGTGCAGAATTTAAGTGGTTGCCCATTTGGGTTCATAGAAGGGCACCTAAAATAATTAAGGGATGGGGGAGATATATGAATATGAAGACAGATTGGATTAAGTTACAATTATTTACACTAAAGAAAAGGCTCTTGCATGTGGATATGATTTATATGAGAAAATCTTTAAGGCCATACAATAAAACTATCTGGGCATTGTTCAGCAAAGGAAACATGCCAGATGACATGCGGACTTCCTTAAGACTTGAGAAGTTAGTCTTCAAGTTCAAGAAGGGGTTTTTTCACTGTGAGAATGGTAAATTATGAATTATCCCATTGGAAGTTGTGATGGCATTTTCATGGATAGTTTCAAAAGGAACAAGGAAAGTTGCAGGTTACTGGTATTGATACATAAAGACGTTATCCAGGGATATTTTAGTGCCACTTGGATTCAGAAGGATTTTTTTCCCTATTCCAAACTCTGGTGGCAGATTGCCGTCTTAGGTGAATGCGGAAGACGTCAGCTCGGAGTAGCATGTATGGAAGGCCATTCCCTGAGCACCCAGGGGATTGCGCGGATGTGTTGAATACGTGGCAGGGGAGGTGATAAACCCTATTTCGGCGGGCTATTAGCTCAAGGGCGGGAGTTGTATTGAAGGGGTTAAATAACATCTGATTGGTTGGGGCAAAATCAGCACCATTTTAAACGATAAGAACTTTTATTGAATCTCCCTGTAAGTCTCTTCACAGTAAACCTGCCGGATTACTTCTACCCTTATCCTTTCCTAGGCGCCCATGGAGTCATGTTTCTGTAGACTTTATTGTCAAACTCCCGGCAGTGAAAGAACTTGACACTATACTACTGGTGGTAGACGTATTTTCTAAAATGGCACACTTCATTCCTCTGCCTGGGCTTCCATCTTCTTTAAAATTGTCTTCAGTCTTCATCAAAGAGATTATTAGACTCAGATCGTGGGTCTCAGTTTGTCTCAAAGTTCTGGACTAACCTCTGTAAAAGCCTTCAAATTAAACTTTGCCACTCTTCTGCATACCATCTTCAGTCCAATGGCCAAACGGAGAGGACGAATCAGACCCTGGAGCAATATATCCGATGTTTCTCGACTGCTGCACAAGATAAATGGCCATCTATTCTTCCAATAGCGGAGTTTGCTTATAACAATTCTGTCCATTTGTCTATCTTGTTTACTCCCTTTCAAGTAAATTATGGGTTTCACCCTAGTCTCATCCTGGATTCAACTAAATCTTTATCCTATTCTACTCGGCAGTTCAAGAGTTGATAGACCAAATCAACCAGTGTCAAGATCAGGTCCACAGGAATCTTGAGAAGACTCGGAAAAAGTTTTCTGATCGTAGGAGAGCCTCCCTTGCCAGAGTATGCGGGGGACCCCCAGGTCCAAGGTCAGCCAGTCGAGCAAGGCAGAAGAAAAGGCATATGACACCTGGTATTCCCCAGCAGTCTCCCATCCAAGTACTAACCAGGACTGAGCCTGCTTAGCTTCTGCAATCAGATAAGATTGGGTTTTCTGATCATAGGAGAGCTATGCCTTGGGGATCGAGTATATCTGTCTACAGCTAATTTAGGACTGCATTGTCATTCTAAGAAGTTAGGGCCCAAATTTGTAGGTCCATTCCAGATAGTTGGAAAAATTAATGAAGTTTCCTACAAGCTCAAACTTCCTCCTACTTTCAGAATATACCCTGTCTTCCATGTTTCTCTCTTTAAACCCGCTCCTTCAGGGGTTCAACTTCCTCCAGGGTCTCCAGTTGTCATAGATGGCTAAGAGGAATTTGAAATTGAGTCTATCCTGGATGTTCTCCCTAGAGGAAGGGGTCTAGAATTCCTCATAAAAATTTTGAAGTTGAAGGCCAGCAAGGAATCTTTCCTCTCGTCTGATTAAAGGTTTCTTCAAGAAACACCCAGAAAAATGTTTTTGAAGGTTGTCCAGAGGCCTCCCTTAAGGGGGGGCAATGTCAGGGCCGCTCCTTACCTGCACCGGATCCCCCTCCCCCCGTGTCGGGAAAGTCTGGAAGACGCGCAGGTGCGCGCTCAGTGAGGTCTTCGCGCTCACAGGGCTGTGCACAGATGGGTGCGTGCACATACGGACGTGGCGCCAAATAGACAGGAAGTGCTGGAAACGGTGCTGGATGTTTGTTCCCACACGACTTACTGTTCCTGGTGGCGAACCCACACACACACCTCTATTCACTCCCCCCACCTCTATTCAGGCTTGGTTTCTTCATTTTCACATAAATGGCCTCCTTGACACCTCTCTTGATCCATTCATGTTCTTTTGCCAAGATGTTGACATTACAATCTTCAAAGGTATGTTCATTTTCCTTAAGATGCAGACCAACGGTCCTGACCCAAGGAATTTGCTCTTCTGTGCTGGGCCATACGTTGGTGAAGTTGCTGTGGTCTCCCCCACACATACAAATCAGACCACTCTTCACTGCACTGCGTATAAAAGCAACATGTCCCTACACAACGGACCAGGCACAAATTTAACACTTGCAATAAGTGGTAAAAAGCAGCACTAAACCAAACAGGTACTCCCGAGTCCCCCCTCCTCGGGTGATCAAGCTATACCCCTAAACGAGTATAACCCAAAATATAGCAAACAAGATAGTACCCTGTGATTTCTTCTAAATGTGTCTTTTATAATTACTATAGTGTTTATTTGTTTTTGGTGTGTTTCTTTCACCACAGAGTGATACTACTTGTGTGACAAATTAACACTCATTAAGTGCTCCAGCCATTCTTGACAATGAAGACATGCCGCTCCCTCACCATTTTAGACAGTTGGTCCACAAAGTAAGTATAATTGAATCCATATTATCAGGGAATTCTTTCTGTAATTTATTTCTATAATCTCCATGCAGGCTGACAATTATGGGGGATCTCTGGTGATTGCCACTCAATTTTTTGTACTATTATCCTTCCCTAAATGACTGGAAAAGTCATAAGTCTATAAGTATTTATATGAAAATCGCAACTTTCTTCATTGTCCCATCGGCCAAGGCCAGCACATGTCCAAGTCCATTCTTGATAGACTTTTGTCTTATCACCAAAATAACTTAAGGTTATTATGTATGTACTATGTATTTATTATCTATGTACTATGTACTGTATGTATTACCCCCGTAGTATACAGACTCCCTAGTGCACAGACTCACAGGCGGTTCTAGATTTTTGCATTATTGAATGATAATATTTAGTATGGAAACTAATTCTATCTAACATGTTTGTTTTTACCTTACAATGATGTATTTACACATTCATAACATTCAGGCAATGATGTCAGCTATACAGTGTATTTATTGAAGATGCTTTTGGAAATGTGAGGATGTTTTTACAAAATCCCATTGGCAAAGAATCAAAGGACCTTTGAAGAACAGAATATGTTGTTTTCTCTCAGAACCTTTAAATATTTTTAATATAAGAAGAATGTCTATTATAACAAAAAATGCCCACTAGCCAGGGGCAAAAGGGCTCCTCTACCCTCCAGCCACAAAGGGCTCTTACTCCCTTTCTTGCCATGGGGCCTTGAAGTCCTGGGGAGCCTCCCTTGCTTCGAGGCTGGGACTGTGTGGCACCCTGGGTGGCAGCGGTTAGCCCCCAAACTGATTGGAGGTCCCGGGAGCCTCCTGCACCTCGCAGGCGTGGCTGGGGGAACCCTGGGTAAATGCGGCTAGCAGCAAGCCCTCACTGGAGGTCATGGGGAGCCTCCCTTGCTTTGCGGCCAGGGGCACCCTGGGCGGATGCCGGTAGCTGCAAACCATCACTGGAGGTCCGGAGAGCCTCCCTTGCCGAGTATGCGGGGGACTCCCTGGCTGAGCCAGTCGAGCAAGGCAAAAGAAAAGGCATATGACACCTGGTATTCCCTGGCGGTTTCCCATCTAAGTACTAACCAGGACTGCGCCTGCTTAGCTTCTGAGATCAGACAAGATTGGGTGAGTTTAGGTTGGTTTGGCCGTTGGCCATAGGGTATGCCCTCTGGGCTGATTTTAAGCCATCCAGAGACTCTCAACCACTCCCCAGAACTCTTAAGCCAGGGACGAATCTCACCCACCTGCCAGGGGCAATTGGGCTCCTCTACCCTCCAGCCACAAGGGGCTCTTACTCCTCCTCCAGTCATGGGGCCTGGAAATCCTGCAAAGTCTCCCTAACCTCCAGCAAACCCTCACTGGAAGTCCCGGAGGCCTCCTTCGCCTCGCAGCCGGGGAGGGGGGCACCCTGGGCAGACGTGGCTAGCCGCAAACCCTCACTGGAAGTCCCGGGAAACATTTGGGCTTAGTGGGGGCACCCTGGCCAGCTATGGTGGCCCCAGCCTCTTTGGGGATCCTGGGAGCCACCGACAATCACTGGCAGTTCCTGTCTGTGTTCAGTGTCTGCGGGACCCCCTGGTCAAAAGCATGCCAGTCGAGAAGGCAGAAGAAAAGGCATATGACACTCATATTCCCAGGCAGTCTCCATCCAATTACTAACCAGGCCTGAGCCTGCTTAGCTTCTGAGATTAGGTGAGTTTAGGATGGTGTGGTCCCGGCCATAGAGTATGCCACTCTGGGCTGATTTCAAGCCAGCCAGGGACTCTCAACCACCCCGGGACTCTCAAGCCAGGGAAGCCACTCGCCCACTAGTCAGGGGCAAGGAAGCTCCTTACCCTCCCTTGCCAGGGATACAGGGCCCATGGTCAAAGGTCTGCCAGTTGAGCAATGCAGAAGAAAAGGCCTATTACACCTGGTATTCCCGGTGGTCTCCCAGGACTCAGCCTGCTTAGCTTCTGAGATTGATGAGATGGGTGCGTTTAGCTGGTTTGGCCGTTGGCCTTAGAAATGCCCTCTGGGGTTCAATCCATCCAGAGACTCTCAACCACTCCCCGGGACTCTTAAGCCAGGGACGCCGCTCACCCACCAGCCAGGGGCAATTGGGCCCTCTACCTCCAGCCACAAGAGGTTCTCTCCAACTCCGTCATGGGGCCTGGAAATCCAGGGAGCCTCCCTCACCTCATGGCTGGTTAGCCTCCAACCTGTTTGGAAGTCTCGGGGGCCTCCGTGCTTTCGGTAGGGCTGCGGGCACCCTGGATGGAGGTGGCTACAGCACAAACCTCACTGTGAGAGTAACGGGGGCCTCCCTTGCCTCGCAGCCAGGGAGGGGGCACCCTGGGCAGATGTGGCTAGCCACACACCTCACTGGACAAGTTCAGGAAACCTCCGTTGACTTTGGGCTGTGGGCACCCTTGGTGGCTATGATTGGCCCCCAGCCTCTTGTTAGTCCCGGGGAGCCCCCCGATCATCACGGGCAGTTCCGTCTGTGTTCGTTGTCAGCGGGCTACCCTGGTCAAAAGCACACCAGTCATCAATGCCAGAAGAAAGGCCTATGACACTGGTATTTCCCAGGTGGTCTCCCCATCCGAGTACTAACAAGGCCTGAGCCTGCTTAGCTTCTGAGATTAGACGAGATTGGGAGAGTTTTAGGTTGGGTGGCCTGGCCATGAGAGTTGCCCTCTGGGCTGATTTCAAGCCACCCAGAGACTCTCAACCACTCCCCGGGACTCTCAGAGAGGTAAGCCACTCACCCACATCCAGGGCAAGGGGGATCCTTGGCCTCCCTTGCTGAGGCCTGCTTAGCTTCTGAGATTGGACGAGATGATGGTGAGTTTAGGTTGGTGTGGCACTAGGCCATAGAGTATGCCATCGGACGATTTCAAGCCAGCCAGAGACACTCAACCCTCTCCCGGGACTCTCAAGATAGGGAAGCCACTCACCCACTATCCAGGGGCAAGGGGGATCATCGGCCCTCCCTTGCCTGAGCCTGCTTAGCTTCTGAGATTAGACAAGTTGGGTGACTTTAGGTTGGTGGGCCCTCGGCCATAGAGTATGCCCTCTGGGCTGATTTCAGCAAGCCAGAGACTATCAACTACTCCCCGGGACTCTCAAGATAGAGAAGCCACTCACCCACTAGCCATGGCAAGAGGGATCCTCTGCCCTCCCTGCCAGGGTATACAGGACCCCATGGTCAAAGGTCTGCCAATTGAGCAAGGCAGAAGAAAAGGCCTACGACACTGGTTTAGGCGGACTCTCCCATCCAAGTACTTACCAGGCCTGAGCCTGCTTGCTTCTGAGATGGCGAGATTGGGTGATTAGGTTGGTGGTGTGGCCCTCGGCCATAGAGTATGCCCTCTGGTGATTTCAAGCAAGCAGAGGACTATCAACTACTCCCGGGACTCTCAAGATAGAGAAGCCACTCACCCACCTAGCCATGGCAAGAGGGATCCTCTGCCCTCCCTTGCCTCAGCCTGCTTAGCTTCTGAGATCAGACAAGATTGGGTGAGTTTAGGTTGGTGTGGCCCTCAGCCATAGAGCAAGCCCTTGGACTTTTCAACCACTCCCCAGGACTCTCAAGATCGGAAAGCCGTCTCACCCACTAGCCAGGTGCAAAGGGCTCCTCTACCCTCCAGCCACAAAGGGCTCTTACTCCCCTTCTTGCATGGGTCCTTGAAGTCCTGGGGAGCCTCCCTTGCTTTGAGGCGGGGACTTGGGGCACCCTGGGTGGCCACTGTTAGCCCCCAGCCTGCTTGGAGGTCCCAGGAGCCTCCTTGCACCTTGCTGTCGAGGCTGGGGGAGCCCTGGGCGGATGGGGGGGGGGTAGTCAGCAAACCATCATTGGAGGTCCGGGCGGAGCCTCCTTGCAGGGTTTGCGGGACCCCGGTCCAAGGTCTGCCAGTCGATCAATGCAGAAGAAAAGGGCCTATGACACCTGGTATTCCCAGGTGGTCTCCCATCCAAGTACTAACAGGACTCAGGCCTGCTTAGTTTCTGATATCAGATAGATCGGGTGCGTTTAGCTGGTTTGGCTGTTGGCCATAGAATATTGCCCTCTGGGCTGACTTCAATCCATCCAAGACTCTCAACCACTCCCGGGACTCTTAAGCCAGGGATGCAGCTCACGCACCAGCCGGGCAATGGGCTCCTCTCCCTCAGCCACAAAGGGCTCTTGCTCCTCCTCCAGACATGGGGCCTGGATAATGCAGGGGAGCCTCCCTCATCTCATGGCTGGGGGCACCACTGGACGTCCTGCTGTTAGCCTCCAACCTGCTTGGAGGTCTCGGGCGCCTCCCGTGCCTTCCGTTGGGGCTGGGGCACCCTGGATGGACGTGGCTAGCAGCAAACCCTCACTGGAGGTCCAGGGGCCTCCCTTGCGTCACAGCCATTGAGTGGGGCACCCTGGGCAGACGTGGCTAGCCGCAAAACCCTCAAGGAAAGTCCCAGGAAACCTCCATTGACTTTAGGCACCCTGGGTGGCTTTGGTTGGCCCCCAGCCTCTTTGGGTCAACCTGGTAAACATGCCAGTCAAGCGAAGGCAATGAAGAAAAGGCATATGACACCAAGTATTCCAGGGATCTCCCATCCAATTTCTAACCAGCCTGAGCCTGCTTAGCTTCTGAGATTAGATGAGTATTGGGTGAGTTTAGGTTGATGTGGCCCTCGCCATAGAATGTGCCCTCTGGGCTGATTTCACAGACCACCAGAGACTCTCAACCACTCCCGGACACTCAAGCCAGGGAAGCCACTCACCCACTAGTCAGTGGCAAGGAAGCTCTCTGCCCTCCCTTGCAGGGTATACGGACACCCTGATCAAGGTCTGCTAGTCGAGCAGGCAAGAAAAAAGGCCTACGACACCTGGTATTCCCAGGCGGGCTCTCCAATCCAAGTACTAACCAGCCTGAGCCTGCTTCTGAGATAGACGAGATTGGGTGAGTTTAGTGGTGTGTCCCTCGGCCATAGTATGCCCTCTGGGCTGGTTTAAGTCAGCCAGAGACTCTCAGCCTCTCCCTGGGACTCCCAAAATAGGAAGCCCTCACCACTCAGCCGGGGCAAGGGGGATCCTCTCTGCCTCCCTTGCGAGCCTGCTTAGCTTCTGAGATTAGACGAGATTGGGTGAGTTTTAGGTTGGTGTGGCCTCGGCCATAGAGTATGCCCTGGGCTGATTTCAAGCCAGCCAGAGACTCTTAACCATTCCCGGGACTCTCAAGATAGGGAAGCCCACTCACTCACTAGCATGGGGTAGGGGATCGTCGGCCCTCCCTTGCCTGAGCCTGCTTAGCTTCTGAATTAGAAGAGATTGGGTGAGTTTAGGCTGGTGTGGCCCACGGCCATAGAGTATGCTCTGACTGATTTTAAGCCAGCCAGAGACCTCACCTCTCCCCGGGACTCTCAAGATAGGAAGCCACCACCCAATAGCCAGGCAAGGGGGATGCTGGCTCCCTTGCCTGAGCCTGCTTAACTTCTGAGATTAGACGAGAGATTGGGTTGAGTTTTAGGGTGGTGTGTCCCTCGGCCATAGAGTATGCCCTCTGGGCTGATTTTCAAGCTATCCAGAGACTCTCAACATCCCGGACTCTCCAAGTCAGGGAAGCCACTCACCCACTCTTAGGGTCAAGGAAGCTCCTCTGCCCTCCTTTCCAGGGTATATGGGACCCCATGGTCAAGGTCTGCCAGTCAGCAAGGCAGAAGAAAAGGCCTAGACACCTGGTATTAGACTCTCCCATCTAAGTACTTTCCAGGCCTGACCTGCTTAGCTTCTGAGATTAGACGAGATTGGGTGAGTTTAGGTTGTGTGGCCCTCCGCCATAGAGTAGCCCTCTTGGCTGATTCAAGCCAGCCAGAGACTATCAACCACTCCCCGGACTCTCAAGATAGGGAAGCCACTCCCCACTAGCCATAGGCAAGGGGGATCCTCTGCCCTCCCTTGCCGACGCCTTAACTTCTGAGATCAGATTGGGTGAGTTTAGGTTGGTGTGGCCCTCGGCCATAGAGCAAGCCCTCTGACTTTCAACCACTCCCCGGGACTATCAAATAGGAAAGCTTTCACCCACTAGCCAGGCACAAGGGGCTCCTCTACCCTCCAGCCAAAAAGGGCTCTTTACTCCCCTTCTTGCCATGGGGCCCTTGAAGTCCTGGGAGCCTCCTTTGCTTTGAGGTGGGACAGTGGCCCTGGGGCCACTGTTAGCCCCCAACCTGCTTGGAGGTCCCAGGAGCCTCCTGCAACCTTGTGGCGAGGCTGGGGGAGACCTGGGCGAAGGCGGCTAGCAGCTAGAGGTCCTGGGGAGCCTCCCTCACTTCGCGGCCAGAGGCACCCAAGAAGATGCGGGTAGCCGCAAACCATCATTGGAGGTCCCGGGGAGCTCCCTTGCGCAGGGTATAAGGGACCCCATGGCAAAGGGTCTGCCAGTCGAGCAATGCAGAAGAAAAGACCTATGACACCTGGTATTCCCGGGTGGTCTCCCATCCAAGTACTAACCAGGACTCTGGCTGCTTAGCTTCTGAGATCAGACGAAATCGGGTGTGCGTTTTAGCTTGGTTTGGCTGTTGGCCATAGAATATGCTCTCTGGGCTGATTTCAATCCATCCGGACTCACCACTCCCCGGGACTCTTTAGAGCAGGGACGCAGCTCGCCCACCAGCCAGGGGTCAATTTGGGCTCCTTACCCTCCAGCCACAAAGGCTCTTACTCCTCCTCTAGTCTGGGGCCTGGATAATCAGGGGAGCCTTCCATCCACTCATGGCTCTGTGGGCAACCTGGACGTCTGCTTGTTAGCCTCCACATCTTGCAAGCTCGCGGGTCTCCGTTGCCTTTTCGGTGGGGCTGGGGGTCAACCCTGGATGAATGGGGCTAGCAGCAAAACCTCAACTGGAGGTCCCAGGGGCCTCACAGCCGTTGAGCGCTGGCAACCCCTGGGGCAGACGTGGTAGCTGCAAAACCTCACTGGACCCCGAGTCCCAGGAAAACCCCATTGACTTGGAACACCATGGGTGGCTTTGCTTGGCCACACATCCTATGCTGAGTCAACCTGGTAAAAAAAGGGAAGGGGATGGAGCAAGCGAGAGAGGAGACCCCCTCCCTCCAAAAACCTGTTCTGCGCTGTCTTACTTTTGTTGATCGTGGCAATTTCAAGCAGAGAGTGTCAGTGTCTGTACTCCGCACCAATTACATCAGGAATCAGGATGTCACTGATTGGTCCAGTCCACAGCTGTTCCGGTGCAAGGGGCATTGTAGGAGCTGTCTGCAATTGTTATCGCTGGCTACTGTCAGCAGTTGTGCACACAGGATGGGTCTTACAGACAAGATGGACCCCTCACACACTGATTCTACAGTCTCTCTCACACACACACACTCTCTCACACGCACACACACTCTCTCACGCACACACACTCTCACGCACACACACTCTATCACGCACACACACTCTCTCTCACACATACACTCTCTCACACACACACTCTCTCTCACACACTCACACACACACACACTCACACACACACTCAAACACCCCCTTCCACACACACACATTCACACACACACTCTCTCACACTCTCTCTCACACACTCTCTCTCACACACTCTCTCTCACACACACTCTCTCTCACACACACTCTCTCACACACACACACACCTCTCCACCACACACACACTCTCACACACACACTCTTTCACACACACCTCCCTCTCACACACACACTCTCACACACACACTCTCTCACACACACACACTCTCCACTCACACACACACCACACACACACTCTCTCTCTCACACACACACTCTCTCACACAACACTCTCTCACACTCTCTCTCACACACACTCTACACACACACACACACACACACACTCACACACACACACTCTCTCACACACACACACACACTCTCACACACACACTCTCACACACACACACACACACACACTCTCACACACACTCTCTCTCTCACACACACACACTCTCTCTCACACACAATCTCACACTCTCTCACACACCACTCTCACACACACCAAACACTCTGTTTTACTCACACACACACACACACTTACACTGACACACACACATTCTGTTTCACACACACAAACACAACACACTTTCACTCACTCACACACTCTCACTCACACACTCTCACACACATACTCACTCACATACACACTCTCTCACACATACACTCTCACTTACACACTCTCACACACACACACTCTCATACTCACAGTATTAGGGATCCGGACAAGACCTGCAGGCTGCAGCTCCAATGGCTTCCTACAAATCCCACAGATGCAGCAGAGCAGTTAGCGCAACTTCCGGTTCCGGCCATCTCCAGTCTTCAGGCTTTGCAGGCACTGCTGTGATTAGGTAGTTTCCAAACTTCCGAGTTGAACACAGGTGCCCACAGCTCCTAAGGTGCTAAAGCTCAAAGCAGGATTATCCACAAGGCAACCCTAGGCACCTGCTAGGGTCCAGGAAACTTCTGGGGGCCCAGCTTCAGGAGCAGAGTACAATATTATAGTCTATAATATATATGTAGCAAAAAAAAGGGGGCCCTAAATGATTGCCCTGCTAGGGCCCCATATGATCATAATCCATCTCTGCTAACGCGTCGTTATTAAAGGGGGAGGGGGGGAAGGGACCTTAGGTCTTTTGACTGGGGTGCCGCCATGAGCCACTTTTTCAAGTTGCTTCATGGTAGGAGCAGCACTGGATGTTGGTTCCCCTTTAAATATATTGCTTGCAGAGTTTGCATTTCAAAATTCCTTTATTCTCATTTTTAAGCTCCCAAGCAAAGCAAGTAGCCTTTAACATGTAGTTATACTATATAAACTGAACTGTTGGTATTATGTACTTTTAAATAAGAAAAATATAGCTGGGCACACGAGTTTGAGGTGAATTAAACAATTTATTTAATGTTTCGGCACAGTGCAAGTGCCTCTTTAGACAAACCCTTATGCCTGTCAAATATTGTAGATGGTTGTAGCTGATCTGTATTGATTGAAACTCGATCAGCAAGAACCAATCAAATTCATCACCTTCACCATCTTAAATGGATTATAGCTTGAAATTAGCTTAAATACTGCAGATTCAGATGGGATAATCTGAAAACTTTCTAAAAGGTCTGATCACCATCTTCTCAATAAGCTATCCAATATCATCAGACAGTCTATCGAACAGACAGCCATACGAGGTTGGCTTTCTGCTAATTTTTTGACTGGTTGAATAAACAAACTGATAGTGACTGTCTAGCTTTCAAAATGAAGCTGATGTCCACTATACCAATTGAACAATCATGATAATTGGGATATAAGCTTGACACGTGATCTGAAAGGATGAAATGCTGCATTTGTTGCTAAATTTCAATAACTTAAGATGGCTATAGGTTAGGTTATAATTCACACCCATTTACGATGTCTTAATCCAACACAATGTTCACTAACATCTGTTAGCCAATCCATTGGCTTCTTAAACAAGGCAATTGGTCATGAGTGGGTTCCTCTTAATACTGGCATAAGAAGATTTCTGTTGCAGCTTTCTAGAAAACAGCGTCCTATATATAACTTTTAAAGGACAACTCCATTCTCATAATAACATCTTTAAAAAAATGGCCTCTTTAAAATATGTTGAAATATTCTACTTTGTCCTCTGATTCATTACTGTATACTGCTAGCTTCTGGATGCCTCATAGAAGCTAAATAATTTAGTGACCTGCATTGAGCCTGGCATGCTCAGTTGGGCAGCTAGGGGATTAGTCATTGGCTGTGATGTCAACTGTCAAATCCATAACTGACAGTTGCTAACTGGAAGAAACAAGGAAGCAGAAAAAGGGGAAACAGGACATTGTGCAGGATTTCAGGTTAGACTTATATATTTCAGATTTCAAACTATTACAGTTTAGTAGAGATGTCCGAAGTTCAAAAAAAATCAGAAAATTCGAAAATCCGCGAAGAGCCAGGCAGGCTTGGCCCCATGGACAACCCCTCACACCATTGGCTTCTCTCCCTCAGAGTATGCTTCGTGCAAGGGAAAGCGGGTGAAAGGGTAAGGCTCGTAGGAACAGCACCATTGAGTTACAGCAGGCCCACTGCAGTTTGCCACCATTGTTGAAGAGCCAGGCAGGCTTGGCCCCACTGGACATACCCCTCACACCATTGGCTTCTCTCCCTCAGAGTATGCTTCGTGCAAGGGAAAGCAGGTGAAAGGGTAATGCTCGTAGGAACCGCACCATTGAGTTACAGCAGGCCGACACTTGTGAATATGGAGTACTGCTCTTGGCCAGGCAGGATTGACCCAGAGCTGAAAACATTAGCCACAGAGGAGCTGTTGCGGCTGTATGAGATGGTCAGATTGGTTGACACCACAAAGGTGCCTCGTGGAGAAAGAAGGAAGAACAAATATGGAGTACTGCTCTCGGGCCAGACGGATTGACCCAGAGCTGAAAATAAGCCCAGAGTAGCTGTTGCGGCTGTATGAGATGGTCAGAGTAGGTGACACCACAAAGGTGACTCGTGGAGAGAGAAGGAAGAACAAATATGGAGTTCTACTCTCGGGCCAGGCAGGATTGACCCAGAGCTGAAAACATTAGCCACAGAGTAGCTTTGCGGCTGTATGAGATGGTCAGAGTAGGGGACCCACAAAGGTGACTGTGGAGAGAGAAGGAAGAACAAATATGGAGTACTGCTCTCGGGCCAGGCAGGATCGACCCAGAGATGAACATTAGCCACAGAGTAGCTGTTGCGGCTGGATGAGATGGTCAGAGTAGGTGACACCACAAAGGTGACTGTGGAGAGAGAAGTAGTAAGAAACAAATATGGAGTACTGCTCTCGGGTCAGGCAGGATTGACCCAGAGCTGAAAACATTAGCCACAGAGTAGCTGTTGCAGTTGTATGAGATGTCAGAGTAGGTGACACCACAAAGTGCCTCGTGGAGAGAGAAGGAACAACAAATATGGAGTATTGCTCTCAGGCCAAGTAGGATCGACCCAATCTTAGAAAAATTAGCCACAGAGTAGCTGTTGTCGCCAGAGCATTTTTTTTTTCACAACTTAAATGCAGTAGAGCAAGGTAGGACCATATATGGCCTGCCAATAAGAAAAAATTGCCATTTTCCAGCTAAGCTGGCATCAGCTAAGCCTCTAGGTGGAAAATGAGGCGGAAGGAGCAGTACGGGTGGCCAGGGGCAGGAGGCCTTCAGTCACGGGCATTAGCAATAGGGGTGCTGTACTGAGATGTGATCCATGCCTCATTCATCTTGATGAATTTAAGGCGGTCCACATTCTCAGTGGAGAGACGGGTCCTCCTCTCCGTTACAACACCCCCTGCCAGACTGAAGGTCCTCTCCGAAGAACACTGGATGACGGGCATGATAGGAACTCGATGGCATACTGTGCCAGCTCGGGCCAGATATCAAGCCCGCCACCCAGTAGTCCAGTTGATCCTCAGTCTCTGATGTGGCTACACCGGCCCTGGATCCGATGTAGTCGGTGATCTGGCGACTGAGGTGTTGCCTGGTGGAGTTGCCAGTAGACGGGCCGGAACTGTGGCTGGTGGAATAACAGCCTGAAGTTGGCCGCAAGGGCGCCCAGTACTGCTGCTCCTCGTCAGGCACAGGGGGACGTGAGCCCTGTTGATCCCCAACATCAGGTGCTGTAGGCCTGCCAGCACCTGGGAAGGCAGAACAGAGGCAAACGTAGCAGTGTTGCCTCATAGTGCTGCATTCTACCTTCCTCTGAGATGCGGGAATAAACTCCGACACTTTTCCTTTATAGCGGGGATCTATAAGGGTGGCACCCAGTAATGCTCCTTCTTGCGCAGGCATGCAGCATGAACGAACCCATACGCCGCAAACTGCCTGCCGCAGGACCCCATGTCCTCGATGTCACTGAGGACAATAGTGTCGGGCTCAACCTCTCCCAACCACGAATGACATGTGGTACTTGGGAGGGTTGAGATGTCACCTAGAGGAATGCCCCATTTCCCCTTGGTCCAGGTCACCTAAATCCACCTCCTATCATCGGATGGCTGCTTGCACCGTGATGTTCGGGTCGGAAAGCATCACGGTGTCGGCGTCCTCCTCTTCCAGTAGCTGCTGTGCGACAGCGAGTGCCCTGTCAAGTATGCCGCGCAGAGTGTCCTCAAGGAGGAACACCAGTGGGATGGTATCCACGATGGTGGCATCATTGCGGCTTACATCTGGTGGCCTCCTCAAATGCGGCGAGCCACACAGCAGGCATCGCTAATCAGCAGCCACTGCTTGTGGGTAACAGCAAACCCAGGTCCCCCAGAGCCTGATCTGCGCTCGTAATCGTACAAGTAGTCTATGATGACTCGCCTTGCTGGAGCAGCCTCAGCAGCATCATAAGACTAGAGTTCCAGCGGGTGGGGGTGTACAAAATCAGGCGGTTTTGCGGCAGACCATTCTGCTGCTGAAACTCGGCCAGACGAGTGTGGCCATGTAGACCACCTGAAGTGACTGGACACCCTCTAGCCATCCTCAGTACCTTGGAGACCAGGGTACTTGGTAAGGAACCACTGGACGACCAGGTTGAGAACGTGTGAAAGGCAAGGAACATGTGTGACTCTGCCCATGGAAGGGCAGACAGGATGTTGGTGGCATTGTCACACACGACCTTGCCTATTGAGAGGTGGTGTGGGGTCAGCCACCTCTCAACGGCCCTGCAGCAACTCTGCCCGGTGTGGCTCCTATCACCAGAGGCACACAAGCTGCAACACTGCATGGCACCATTCGCCTGGCACGAAGCATAGGCTCTGGGGGGGCACGGAGCGTCCGGGAAGAGGGCTCACCGGATGAGGAGGGGGGGTGGAGACTGGCGTATCACCAATGCGTGGTGGTTCCACCATCTCCCCACTTGGCTCCGTGACGCGTCTCTGCCAGCTAGCAAGGTGACCCATTGGGCGGTAAATGACACATACCGCCCCTGACCGTGCTTGCTGGACCACACGTCCATAGTAATGTGGACACACCTGCCCACACTGTGGTCCAGCGAAGCAGAATTTTGCCCTGCAGATGGTCGTGCAGGGCTGGTACTGCCTTCTGGGGAAAGTACCTACGGCCGGGACCTGCCACTGTGGTGTGCCAATGGCCACAAACTCCTGAACGCTGCACTGTCTACCAGCTGAAAGGTAGCAGCTGCACCGCCAGGAGTTTTGCAAGCCGGCAGTGAGACGTGGGCTTCGGGATAACAGGGGGACAGTTTTTGCACCCATTAGGTGCACTGCCTCTGCCCCGGCCCCTGCCCCCAGTCCTGCCTCTGGGTTCAGGATCGTGCTCATGCTCTGAAGGACATCCCTCAGAGACACTATCCTGCTCCTCTTTATAGAGGGCAACCATGGACGATCGGTGACCTCATCGTCCACTTCCACCTCCTCAATACTGGAGGCTGCGTCACTAACAGCAGCAGCATCTGGAACCTCACCCCCTGCATTAGTTCCCTGGCTGCTCACAGACTGCTGTGTGACATCGTCAGCCTCCTGTTCCCCTGTGCACTGAGCACTTTCCTCCGCCTCGGGCGACAGGAAAGATTGTGCATTAGTGCACGGCTCCTCCTCAAGCACACTAGCCCCAACATAGTGTGCGAAAACCGTATGAGACCCCTACTCCGGATCCCCGAAGGTACAAGCCATGTGATCCTGATAGAGAGGATCAGAGTCATGCCCACAGTAGGAGCCTCAGGTGAGGAAGGAGCAGGCACAGTTCTACAGTGGCAGCTCGGCTGCTCTGTGATTGTGAGGAGGTGGATGAGGAAGGCTGGGTAATCCAGTCTACTACCGCCTCCTTGATCAGAAGGGATAGCCCTAGCCGGCTACCCCTAAAAATATCGGGTACGGTTACCGGGCTGCCCTGCGAAGGGCCAGGTAGCTCCGCGAACCGGCCATCCCTACAGGTTAGGGTTTTGGGGGTGATTTACCTGTATGTAAGTTTTCATTTGAGGGCTGAACTTTAAACCTGAGACACCAATATTTGTCTTAAGCCCTAAATTTTATTTTTTTATTTTGCTTTCTTCCATTTTCAATTTGTTTTAAGGAGTTTTGTGTCTTTTATTTCCTATATGCTGTGATCCATGACATGCAAACTGATTAATAAGTGGTCTGGAAGTTTGGTATTGCAATCTCGTCTGGAAATGAAAATGCTGTGACAAGCAGAGAGGACATCTGCCACTAAGCGCACCAATAATTATATATCATTACAGAAAATCAAATCTAGATATCAGAATGAAGTAACAGTGCGCACTTGATTGTATAATCATGTCTGGGAACTGTCTTTCAGCAGGTGATAACAGATACAAGAGGGTATTTACCAGTATTCTTATGTGCTAATGGTGTCCACTTATACTGCCTCCAAATTAACAATATATTGAAAATGATTTTAGGTTGTGTATCCTTTATCTAGCTGTAAAGGCTGTCTTTATTTTACATAAATCTGCCAGTTGATAGTTATCATTTGCTTGACAAGATTACCATGAGTGGAATGATATCTGATTGTGTTAATACATCAGTGACCTTCAACCACAACTTCCTTCCTTAATACGAGAAGTAGCTTGCAGCACACAGTCAGGTTGCACATTCATGTCCTTCCTCTAAGAAGCAATATTAGGTCAGTGAAATATAACAGTTCCTCAGTTCTCTAAATCTCTTATTAATGCCTGCAAAATGGTAGGAATACTTGCTCCCACATAATTATTTATAGATTATTATGAGCAAGGGTTACATTTTTGATTTAGCAGTCCTTTAATATAAACAAATTTCTTTTGTAACTTATTGCCTAAAGGGAATTTTGATCATGAGGTATCGACCAGGTGCACCATGTGCACCCATCCAGTGGTATATGGCCAGCTTAAGTATTTGTGTCCAGGGAATTCTATTAGGGAAGCTACTTGCATATGACCTGGGTGCTGCACTTTTGTATTTTTACCTAGCCACAGGAGATTGTTTTAAGTGTATGTAAACTGGAAAAATATGACATGTTAATGTCTAATATATGACTAATGACTAATGTTAATGTATAAATTAAACATGTAACTAGTACTTCCTCTGAGACCGTGTAAGTTGTTGCATGTGCCAAATATTAGACTGTGTACAACCATGCAATTTTTCAGGCCGCTTGAATGATTCACTGAACGATTGGTCGATCATCGATCTGAAATATGGATGGAAAAAATATGCATGGATATGAAGCGGATGTGGTAGAAGCTTGTTTATCCGAATAAGAAGCTTAGGAAAACCTTGGGCAAACCATAGAGGACCACACACTCAGTCATGGCAAAATGTCCGTTGTGGCTACTTTTTCCACGACAACAGTCCTTTCTGGCTGACCATGCTATGCGAACAGTTGGTCGGAATAAACCATCCCATGGGGTGTATGGGATTGGCCCTATATTCGCTAATGTGTGTAAGGACAAAACAACCAATTCCGATGCCAACGAATGCTCATCGTTCTGTCTGGGAAATTTCCCTTGGCCGCGGTCAGCACCCTGTACTAAAGTATAGGGCAATGGTGGCTAACCTATGGCACGCGAGCCAGAGGTGGCACTCAGGGCCCTCCTCTGTCGGCACTCATGCACAGCAGAGTTCACCAGAGTTTTTACCAGAAAGCCAGAGAGACATGGCCCGGTCGGAACCCAATTCTGCAATCCAGAGTCTAACGTTTGTCTGTAGCAGAGAGATCAGTCTCGAGCTCTCTGCCCGTGCTGCCCACGCATGCTAAAGAGGTGAGGAGTGTCATATCACTCAGTTTAATGTACTCCTGTCTTTATCTGCTCTGCATAGCTTGAATGGGGCGTTCTAACATGCCAGAATAAACTACTGCTGCCATACACTAAGTTTCATAGGGTAGGGGTGTGGGGCACCAGACAAGCAATGGGGAAAGGGGATTTCTTACCCAAAAAACAATACATTTTTTGGATCTCAAGTCCTGTGTGGGAAATGAGGAACGGAGACTTCTGGGTAATTACATATTTCCATGGTAGCCCTACAAAATACTTCACCTAATAAAATGTGTTTAAAGCATTCCACAAGCTAAATGCAAAAACAGAGAGCCAACCACAGACACTGTAAACCAGAGGCCTACGCTACACTGATGATGGCTTAATAAAGCCGATACCCGTCTGTGGTTGGCTTTTTGGTTTTGCATTTAGCTTGTGGACTGCTGTATAATCCATTTATAAGGTGAGCATTTTGAAAAATTACCCAGAAGTCTCTGTTCCTTATTGCAATATCTGAAGGGGAGCTGCGAAGCCCAATTTCTCCCTATCTTATTCAATTTATTAGGGACTCCTGTGTGGTAATAAAGAGGTTAATAGATAATCTATAATTGATTCTATCTACTATAATCTGTCTTTGTCTATTTGTCTATCGATCTGAGTTGTTTTTTTCTAAAGTAAAACAGTATTCAGTATTCAGGCTAAATTATCATGTTGGCACTATGTAATAAATAAGTGGGTTTTGGCTTGCAGTTTGGGCTCTTGTCTCTAAAAGGTCCACCATCACTGATATAGGGAGTCGGCTGTGATCATAGGGAGTATGGCAGTTACAAACGTTCTCCTTATATAAGGCATAGGGAGGAGTTCGGACCTGCACATTTTCTCAGTGCACACGACTCCATAGGAAATTTTCATCCAGTTCCAACAATCCTGGGGCCTGCGGTTAAAGTTTGTCAAACATGGGGACGTCATGATCGCCTTTATCAGAAATGTGTGTATCTTAAGCTTTCTTAAGATCGGTGGATGTATTTCATCAAGTAGAGATGGCGAATGGCACACACATAAAATTTCAAAATACAAGTTCTAATTGCTAAATAAAAGCACAATAATAAAAATACATTTATACTCAGAACAAGATTTCAGATTTAAATGCGGCTCTTCATCACAATTTTATTTAGTTTAAAACTCACAGCACACGCAAACACGCATTAATAGAGGATTAGGCAGCCATGGCGTGTTGCCTTCCAAAATGCAGCCTTTCAAGCCAAATTCAAAGTTAATACTTTTCCTTTCTAGTTTCTTTTGTTTGTTGATTTTGGACTTCACATAGATAGGATTCCATTATAGCTTCCCACAGTTCAGCTATCAATACAAAGTTAGAGCAAGTCAGCAATCTTATTTAGCACAATGGTAACTGGGTCAGTTAACTTCTCTGTCACTAACCAGCAATTATTGCAAATGTTTTGTACTGCAGGGTTTCAAATGTTTCGGAAAAAAAAACCATATATTATTTTATAAAGCAAGTTGATCTAAATGTTTAGCTAAAGCGGGCTGGCATTTTACAAAGAAACATAAATACAAATACAAAATATGTTACTTTAAAAAAAACAGGGCATTTTTTATGCAAGCTTGTGACATGCCCGTAAGGTAAAGCTAGCCATACACTACTTCCGATTAGACATCAATCCAAGCTAAATGCCAATTAATTGTAATGTGAAGTGGACCAGCAGTTTAATTTGCTTCAAAATACCTCCTTTAGGGCTAGGCCACACTGCTGCGTTTTGTTTGCGCTGCGATTGCGCTTGCGATTTTCCAAAATCATTGAAAACGCGGCAACGCAAAAAAAGCGCGTTTTTCGGTGCGATTGCGTTTTGCGTTCTGCATTTTTAATCGCAATCGCATGCGTTTTCCTATACTTATGAAGAAATCGCAATCGCAAAAAGCAACGAAAATCGCACATGAAATCGCATGCTATTGCGTTTGCGTTGCAGTGTGGCCGTGCCCTAAATAGGAATCAAATTGCATGAGCAGGTTTACTGCATTTTATTTAACACCTGCAGGGGACTGGTTTTATTGTTTACTGTTAAAATCCAATTCGTTACAATCAAATCACCTTATTATAATATTGTGAAAGTGTGAAAAGAGAATAAAACGTCTACACCATGCAGAGAGAGGAGCTCAATCACAGCCAGGCAAAAACTTCAAATGATAAAGTTTATTTAAAGGGCAAGTACAGCCCTGAAATACAAGTAAATCACCCCTAAAACCCTAAACGGTAATAGTTTGAAATCTGAAATATATACGTTCAACCTGAAATCCTGCACAATGTCCTGTTCCCCCGTTTTGCTTCCTGGTCT
Source organism: Hymenochirus boettgeri (assembly GCA_019447015.1). Taxonomy (NCBI): domain Eukaryota; kingdom Metazoa; phylum Chordata; class Amphibia; order Anura; family Pipidae; genus Hymenochirus; species Hymenochirus boettgeri. The sequence goes on from CM033469.1 coordinate 327,797,105, forward strand.
TCCAGTTAGCAACTGTCAGTTATGGATTTGACAGTTGACAACAAGCCAATAACTGAATGCTATTCCCCTAGCTGCCTCTTCTGAGCATGCTCAGTTACATTGAGCTTTCCCCCCCTTTTTTTTTGCAGTATTGGGGTTTAATGAGGTGTTTTACCCATACACATTATTCGTTTGAGGTGTGGACTTACACTTTAAAGCACATTTTGCATTTTTGAGAGAGAGAGAGAGCGAGCGAGCGATCAATCTGGTTGCTAGTGGGTCACCCACTAGCAACCAGATTGTTTACTAACAAACCATCCGGTTGCTAAGGGCAAACAATTCCCATAATTCACTGAATTATTTATTAAAAAATAAATTAATTGGAAAAAAAATGAAATACAGCATATAGAATTATAAAATCTATTGCTTAACTTCCATACATAGACTACAAATCCAGTGTGACCAGGGTGGAGAGTGATAAAACCAAAATTAAACCACCTGCTCCCTTATTCACACCTGAGACTTTGTAAAAACCAATGAGTCACATGAAACTGGAAGGGAAAGTGGCTATTTGGGCACTATTGGGGGATTTTTCACATCGAGGGGTCCTCACATTTGTTGCCAATAGCTGCAAAAAGCTTTACATTAGATGGGGATACGCTCACTTTGTCTAATGTGCCATATAATGAACTCTCTGGTGCACGGTTCACTGGAAGGCCTCATCAGAAGACTCGTTTACATCCTTCAGGATTGGAAGAAAAGACATTTTATCATCAGGTTAGGAAAGGATTATTTACAGTTTTACAGTGAGAACGGGGAAATTGTGGAACCGTCTTCCAGCAAATGCCGCAGTAAGTTAATTCATTCCTCTCATCAATGAGCTTTTACTAAGCTTGAGCATGTGCAGAGGTGGCAGCAGGGGAACTTGCAGTCAAACATGGTTGTGATGTCCCACTCATAGGAGGAGCATGTGTCATGTGGCCATTTTTTTGTTTTAAGGGTTGACATGCCCTTTAAGAATTTGTGTCAAAGTAAAACTTTCAGAATTGGGTGACAAGTAAGTGAGTGCTTTAAAGGGGTACTATATTGGGGTTCTTGTATCCTTGACATTACATTTTCCAGACCCTTAGCACTGCCCTATTTGGGACTTCACACATCCACTGATTGTAAATTAAGGTAGTGCACCTCTGCTAAATGTAGTATAGATACTTAAAATCTATATTGATAGATTAAATGTTGATGTTCCTGAGGGAAGATAATGACCTAGAAGATCGAGGTGTCATTGTCATAAACAAAAATCTATTTCCAATCACTGTTAGTTACAGGGCAAGCTATAAAACTTTTTATCATAAAAATGGTGCTAATTTTGCCCAACCAATCAGATGTTATTTACCATTGGAAAGCCAACATGTGATTGGTTGAGGCAAAATTACCGTAGCACCATTTTTAAAAATAACAACTTTTATTACGGCACATCGTCCTGTTACACAGTACTATATCAGTTATTAGGAGATTCTATTTCTTAATGTTGGTCAGGTGATGCACTGATGAGGGGACCACCCCGAACGTTGTGTGCACATATCTGGACACAATAAAGTTTATTTGAAAATATCTTGAGTGCGTCTCTTAATATCCTATTTACAGTACATTGCTGTTTGTGGTGCGGCTGGAGTGCATGCACCCACCACTACAATAAGAGTGTGTGCAAGGAGACATCATTGTTGAACTGTACTATTTCATAGTTTGTATATATATGTTTATAAAATGTCCCTTACTTTTTTAATGGGTACAAATCTCTGATTAAAGGGCATGTCCACCCCTGAAATAGTTTTTTAATATATGCTCCCCATGTCCCCCAGCCCAAACCGCATGTATCGTTTTTCAAAAAGCTCCCCAAACTCTTACTTACCTCCCCTCGATCCTCCGCCGCACTGCCGGCATCGCGTCTGTGATTGGCTGAGCGGCAGCCAATCACGGACGCGGCTGCCGGTCATTCAGTGCAGCGGAGGAAAGCGGAGAGGTAAGTAAGGTTTGGGGAGCTTTTTGAAGAAAAAAAACATGCGTTGGGGTGGGGGACATGGGGGAGCATAATATAAGGGGGATTAATGCTAGGGGGAGGGATAGTAGAACGGGAGGGAGAGGGAGGGAGAGGGAGGGGGAGGGAGGGGGGAGAAGGGTGCAGTGCGCATGGCAAAATTACCGGAGGCTAGATAGCAGCAGAGACCTGCTATCCTCCTGGTGGTTAGTTTTGAGACTTGGGGGGGGGGGTTTACGAGAACCCATGGCGGGGATGTGAGGTAAGGATTAAACTAACTACATGGTGGGGCCAGTAGTTGGGGGGATTATAGTTTTGGGGGTGGACATGCCCTTTAAGATGTTTTTATAGTGTTCAATACAAATATTGGTTTTTAAAAAAGTTTACACCTACTTTCAATCATCATTTTTTTATTGCTAGAATAAACATTGTTCAAAAGTTTAGTTAAAATCCCGATACAGATGTAGGTTTATCTTGGTTATATGTTTCTGATAAGTTAAATAATATATCAATATCACAAGCTGTTATTCCATTAGGCTATCGGTCAGATCAGAGAGCTTGGCAAATCAAGCTCTCTGAGGGTTAACGCACAGGTAAATTAGTCAAAAACCTTAAAATAATATTTTTACAAATATACCCATAGCCTTAGTTGTAATATTGGGTGTAAAAATTATACCTATATATATGAAAACTCGCGACACCCACGATCACACGTGTACGACACTTAAGACACTGCTAAATAAAGAAAGTAACACGCTAAAAAAAAATGAGTGTGTGCATCAAGGGGAAGTAGATGCGATAGGTGCTAAAGGGGAAATTGATGCTGACCCACTAAAGGGGAAGTTGATGCAATAACGTGCTAAAGGGGAGAGTTGATGCGATACGGCCTTAAAGGGAAGTTGATGTGATATGCGCTAAAAGGGAAGTTGATGCAATACGCGCTAAAGGGTGAGTTGATGCAATACACGCTAGAGGGGGAGTTAATGCAATACGCAGTAAAGGGGAAGTTGATGCGATACGTGCTAAATGGGAAGTTTGATAGGCACTAAAGGGAAGTTGACGCGATAGACGCTAAAGGGGAAGTTGATGCAATACGCCTTTAAGGGGAAGTTGATGCGATACGCGCTAAAGGGGAAGTTGATGTGATATGCACCAAAGGGGAAATTGATGCGATAGGTGAAAGGGGAAGTTGATGCGGATATATGCTAAAAAAAGTTGATGTGATGCATCAAGGGGAAGTTGATGAGATAGGTGCAAAGGGGAAGTTGATGCGATATGCTTTAAAGGGGAAGTTGCACTACGCTTAAAGGGAAGTTGATGCGATACGCTTTAAAGGGAAAGTTGATGCGAACGCGTTAAGGGAAAGTTGATGCGATATGCGTTAAAGGGGAAGTTGATGCAATACGCGTTAAAGGTGAAGTTGATGCGATGCACGCTATAGGGGGAGTTGATGTGCTGCGTGCTAAAGGTGAAGTTGATGCCAAATGCACTAAAGTTGAAATTAATGCGATAGGCACTTAAGGGGAAGTTGATGCGACAAGAGCCAAAGGGGAGTTGATGCGATACGCACTAAAGGGGAGTTGATGCAATACATGCTAAAGGAAGTATGTGATGCTCGCTAAAGGGGAAGTTGATGGGACATGCGTTAAAGGGGAAGTTGGTGCGATACACGTTAAAGGGGTAGTTGATGCGATATGCGTCAAAAGGGAAGTTTGTGTGATACTGAATCCTCCATTGTGTCTTGGGGTCTTGGAGCAGCTGCCCCAAGAGACTTTTGTATGTGTCAGATTTAAGTGGGTTGCCCATTGGGTTCATAGAAGGGCAACTAAAATAATTAAGGGAATATGAATATGAAGACAGATTGGATAAGTTACAATTATTACACTAAAGAAAAGGCTCTTGCATGTGGATATGATTTCTATGTATAAATACTTTAATGGGCCATACAATAAAACTACTTGGGCATTGTTCAGCAAAGGAAAATGCCAGATGACCTGCGGACTTCCGTTTAAGACTTGAAGAAGTTTAGTCTTCAAGTTCAGAAAGGGGTTTTCAATGTGAGAATGGTAAATTATGAATTGTCTTCCATTGGAAGTTGTGATGGCATTTTCATTGGATAGTTTCAAAGGAAACAAGGAATGTTGCAGGTTACTGGTATTGATACATAAAGAGTTGATCCAGGGATATTTTAGTGCCACTTGGATTCAGGAAGGAATTTTTTTTCCTCTTCACAACTCTGGTGGGGTTGTCGCCTTCCTCTGGATCAACAGTTAGGCAGGAAATGTGGGTATTGTTGAGTAGGTTGAACTGGATGTATGTTTTCATTCAACCTCAAATACTATACTAGCAGATTGCCGTCTTAGGTGAAGATGCGGAAGACGTCAGCTCAGAAGTAGCATGTATGGAACGGGCCATTCCCTTGAGCACCCAGGGGATTCCATTTTGAATACAAGGAGGGAGGGGAGGAGAACTTGGGGTATGAAGCATAGGCAGGTGATAGGGGACTCCATTATTAGAAAGGTGGATAGGGTAATCTGCCACCAAGACCCTACATGCTAGCTTACAGTGTGTTGCGCCTGGTTCTAGGGTGTGAATTATTGGGCGGGGCTGGGAGTGACTGGTGGTCTTGGTTCAGTTGGTGAAAATGACAAATTTAGAGGGAGTAGTTAGGGAACATGGAAAAGACCTGAGCTAGTATTTTCAGAAATACTACCGCAGCCACGTGCTATGCTAGGAGGCTATGGGAGCTAATGAGTGGCTAAGAGGGTGGTGGTGTAAGAGATGGGGTTTGGGGTTTAGATAACTGGGCTCAATTTTCTGTGGCTACAGGCTCTTTAGTAGAAATGGACTGCCACTCAATGATGATGGTGGCATCTGTATTGGGGGGAATATGGCGTGGGGTTGGAAATTTAAACTAGGTATGGAAGAGAGGGTACGTTGGATTACACAGGGGTAGATAGAGTGAGGGATCAGGGGTCTAAGAAGATAATGGAAATAGGAGATAGGGGAAGGGGGTATAGAGGATGGGGCATTTAATGATATCTAAATGTATGTTTACAAATGCAAGAAGTCTGTCTGGAATAACTGGGGAACTAGAACTAATAGCTTTAAAGGAAGGATATGATGTGATCGGTATAGCAGAAAACATGGCTAAATGATTCACAAGACTGGGCAGTAAATATTTATTCCTTATTTAGACATGACAGAGTTAATAAGAAGGAAGTATGTATGTATGGTAAAAGAATTAAATCTAAAAGATGAGGTAAATGGGGGTATAAACGATAAGGCAGAAACAATATGGGTGGAGCTGTGTACGGGAAGCAAGAAGGTGGATAAATTAATTGTTGGTGCATTTTATAAGCCACCAAATGCCTGCAAGGAAATGAATCTCCATATGCAGTTGGCGAAGGCGGTGCTGGTATGGCGCATTTTTGGTTATGGGGGATTACAATTACCATGACATAGATTGGAGTAAGGGAACTGGCAGCACCTGAAAGGGTATAAAGTTCTTAAATTTTCTATACGAGCATTTTCTTTCACAGATGGTAGAAGTTCCTACTAGACAGGATGCATTGTTGGATATTGGTAATATCGAATAACCTTGCTTTATTTTGTAAATGAAGGTAATGTGAAGCTTAGAGAATAGTGATCATGATATAGTGTCTTTAATATAGGTTGCAAAAAACAAAAGTGCACTGGTTTAAAAAAAGATTAACTTTTGGAAAGCTAATTTATATTGTTAAAGGAATCACTCATGCTCATAGACTGGGGGGATTTGTTCCTAGGTGAAGATGTTGAGTCCACTCCTGCTTGGCTAAATGCTCAGGTAAAAAGGGAAAGAGAAAAAAAGAATAAGACTTTTAACATTTTTAAATCAGAGGGAACAGAACAGGCTTACAGGGAATATAAAAGTGTAAAAAATGCGGATAAAGCAAGTTTAAACCCAAAATGTTTAGGTATATTATATAGCAAAATGATAGCTCCATTATTTAACGGTTAACGTTCTCGGTCATCATCTGAGATGGTGTGTAGAGGATGCCAAAAAGGCTAATGTGCTAAACCAATGTTTTTTCCTCTGTATTCACTATAGAGAATCTAGTCCTTATAGCAGGGACTGTAATAATATACAGGGTATAAATGAGGAATTTGACTGACAGAAGATATGGTACTGAAACAATTAGACATGGTTATAAAGCGCCAGGACTGGATGAAATACATCCTCGGATCTTAAAGAGCTTAGTTCAGTTTTTATCTAGCATTGTTATCTTTTCAGACTCATTTTTGTCTGGTGATGTACCACTGGATTGAAAAAAGCCAGTGTAATACCAATATTCAAAAAGGTTCCAAGACTGGTAACTATAGACCTGAAAGCCTAACATCAGTGGCAGGGAAGGTGCTGGAAACTTGCTACGGGATCATCCTTGACTTTTTTTCCAGAACTGATGTATTGGTAGTAGTCACCACGGATTTATGAGAAATAGATTGTTTTGTATGAAAAAGTGAGTAAGAATTTAGATTTTTGTTAAAGCTTTTGATACTGTGCCATAGGCGACTAATGTATAACATTTGGCCTAGAAAAAAAACTTAATGGAGTTTGCCTTTATTCAACCCCAATTGCTATGAAACTTGCCACAGAGAAGCAGGGACTATTAGCTCATAAAAGGCAAAAGCTGAAAAAAGCGAAACTTAAGTGGTACTATAGTGAGATTAAAATAATTTGGCCTAATTTTATCTATAGAGAAGGGGGGCTTCTAAAACTGAATTGTAGAATAGGAATAAAGTATGTAAGCAATTTGGATTGCATTGGATTTGTGCTAGCCTTCTATTTGATTTAAGTATTAAATGTTTGTTTCCTTCCCTTTTCTATTTTTCACTGCTTGGACAACTGTAACTGCCATGGGTAGAACCTGGATTACTGAAAATTGTATCGTACTGTTCATTTCATTTCCTGTACTGGAACATAGAAGTGAGTGGTCACACCCTTATTCAATGTATTTCAGGGGCTGGGAAGCGATGCCATGACTTATCTGCACAGAAAACAAACTACCTACCTTCATTCCCAGACACTCTCAATAGCCAGTAGCTGTGATTGGCTGACTCTTAAACAATCGCAGACGTAGCTGCCGGTCTGACCCCTATGCTACTCCGTTCCTGGAAGTATCAATAGAGGCAGAGACCAAGGGAATTATAGGGTGGTAAGTCTATTTCTGTGCACTTTTTTTTTTAAACTTAAAATCCTAGCATTTAGGGTTAGAGGGGGGTCCCCAACACTACAGAAAAATGTATATTTTGGGGTGGAGATACCCTTTAACATCAAAAATGTTAATTTATACATACTTATTGTGTTTGTTATAGACGTGTCAACACTACAAATCAGGTATAATTAAAAATATTAAATGGTCTGTTTAGTTTTATTTAAAAGATACTTATTATATATATACATGATAAATCAGATAATTTATTGCCCTTCATTAAAACAGTGGAGAAAAAACATGTAAATGTTCCCATTGTTCAGTAATATAGCAAGACAGTTCTAGGTTTGTCATTTCACCACAAAAAGCTTTGATCACCTACAACAATAAGGTCCAGTATGACAGACATAATCTAGCTTCTGATTTTGCAGTGTAAAAGCATTTACTTGCTAACTAATTGCACTTTATATATTCTTGGATTGTTTTTTTAATGTGGCTTTGCGAACATTTCACATAAATAAAACACAATGTACAAAACTCTTCCTTTCTAGAATAAAGGAAAGTAAATAAAATGTCCTGAGAATTTTATCTTTTACTACCTTCATTTGTTTACATCAAGAATATGGAAACGTGCAGTTCCTGCCTACATCTAGAAAGCTAGTATTTATTAGCTGTATTAAACAAGGAGAGCACCCTTCAACTATACAGACAATTATTTATAGGTACGCAGAAATCATACCAATATATATATATATATATATATATATATAATTATTATTAACACTTAAAAGGACATCGATAACTGTCCCCCTTCCCCCTCTACTTTGAATGTACCCAGGGTAGAGGACCTAAACGCTAGGGTCCGCACACCACTGGGTCTTACCTTATTCAGTAGTACTAGACTGGTAAACTTGGCTTCCTCAAGATGGATGTAGCCTGCTCCACAACCCAAGACTACATTAATGGTTAGGCAGGCTCATATAGGTCATTCCGTCATAGCCTGAAGGGAGTTCAATTTTTGTGAAATGAATTTAGAAGGGTGGTTCTACTGAAATATGCAAGACACAGGGGTAAGGACCTAGTGATTTAGGTCCTCTCCCAGGCACTTCCATGTGAGTGGAGGGATGTCTTTAATAAGGGTTTAATTGCCCTTTAAGCTAAATGCCTTTGGTGATGAAATAAATCTTTAAGGAGCAGTAAAAAGTATACATACTCTTCTTGGTGCTCTTAATATTTGGTCAACAAGTCTGGTAATTAATCTACAGGTTGGCAATTGTTTTAACACCAAAAGTGATTTTGTGCAACGCGGGTTAAGTTGTAAAAACTAAGTGCCTGAAATAGATACTTTTGTGCTTAAGTGATTTAACAAATTAAACAGATGTATGGTTCATCCAGAAAACCAAAGCTCAATAGGTAATTTTTTACCTAACCTGTTTTTTTCTATTTAGACTGAGATTATCTGACAGTCTTAAAATATAAATTTCAATTATTTATAATAAATTCTATATAAAAATGTATGATAATTTCAGATCACATTCGACACATGCTTTTAAAAATTATTCTAAATATGATTAAAAACAAAAACATCCTATAGATAAGAAAAGAACTAGAGCAGCAGAATTGGTTTGTATAGAGATATCTACATGTTTATCATATTTTACAGTCTTTTTATGTTTCTTATTTGAAATATTTAAGGCATCAGTGAGTTAAGGGCAAATTACTTATAAAAATAAATAAAAATGGGGAGAGCATTGTGATTGTAGTGGCACATGTAAAGCAACATTGCACATTCCCATTTGCCTCCCTTTTTACAAGATACACTTTCTACCTCATAAATGCCAAGCAAATGTAAAAGAAAACATCATAGAGCCACAGAACAAAGTTTCAGTCAATACTATACAAAAAAAAAATATTAAAGCACAAATTTCACATGGTTTTTAGGAGGCCATTAAGGGTACTAAATCGATCTGGCAATATCCTCATTTTTACTGTGCCATCAGCTCCACAAGAGAAAATGTGATTGGCTGGACCAGTCTCTATTTGCATTACTCCTGTTCCAATGTCCTGAAGATAGACGACGAGCATGTTCATTAATAAAGGTGTGCAATAAATTAAAGGTTGACAGACTCCAAATCTAGAAAAAAAAACAGAACATTGTTCTTAAATATTTAACTTACCAAATGAAAACTGTTAATGGCAGTCAGTGCACAGAAATATATTAACATATGAGACATACTAATAGAAAAATAATTTCTTGCACTGTGCCAATGTTCCCAGATCCTATCCATGAAGTGGAGACTTGTAGATGAATGATTTATACGCTACATATCATATAGATTTATCAAACAAAATCTTTATGTATTTCTAATTATTAAAAGCCCCAGAGGTCCAGCTGACACAATTGTGGCTCACTGGCCATTCCCTAAGAAGTGGAAGAATGGTTGGAAGAGTTTATGCGTTCGTTGAGTTTCTGAACATGCTGTGGATTGAGCGTGATGATGGTGTTCTTCAGTAAAGGAGCTCTGGTATCCATATTTCATGGCTGTGCAAGAAGGCTAAGCCAAAAACGGTTTAAACCTTAATATGTCAATGCTTTGACACAAAAATAAACCAGTTTTTAAAGTATAAATTTTATACTCCACTTCAACCCTCCCTATGTTTATCCCCTTACTTAGTTTAATGCATTACATTTCATTGGTTGTAGTAGTACAGACACTGAGGAATGTAAATATACCGTTTATACTCGAATATAAGTCGATCCGAGTATAAGTCAAGGTACCCATTTTTACAAGTCGAGGGTAGAAAATATTACCACATACTGCCTTTCGGATTCTGTAGTTTGAGGGGTTTAGTTGCCCTTCATATGTACAGCAGCATTCCCATACAGTAATAGCCCAACCCAGTATGGCCATTACATATGGACTACAATATGGGAATTTGCTGTCCATTTAAAGGGCAATTAAAGCCTCAAAACAATACAAAATCAGAAGGCAATCTATTTAGCATTAGGTACCACTCCTCATTCAGTATTGTTCTCAGGCATTAGTTGCTCATTAAATTAACAGTGAGGGCTAGGCCACACTGCTGCGGTTTGCGTTTTTTTTCAAATCATTGGAATCGTGGGAACGCACCCAAAACGCGCATTTCGGGTGCGATGCGCTTTGCATTCTGCATTTTAAATCGTAATCTCATGCGTTTTCCAATACTTAATAAAAAAAACCCAAACGCAACGAAATCGCATATGAAATCGCAGCGATTCAGTTTGCGTTGCAGTGTGGCCGTGACCTCATTCTTGGTACTCCAGATGTTTGGAAACTACAACTCCCAGCATGCTTTAGTTGCTGGGTGTTATAGTTCACCAAACATCTGCATTGGAACTGCACACACTGAACCAACTATCCTATCCTTGACCCAAATGCCCCACCTACTTCTCCCCCCCAACACCCATGAATAAAACCCTATTTCCCTGCAAAACATCTTCTCATGCAGCCTTCTCCCATGCAGCTTACCACTTTTTCCAGGTTCTGTGGCAGGTGAGTCCTGGCCAAATACCAGGAATCACAGACCAGCCGCCATCACTAACTTGAAAGGAGGAATCCGGCTGCCACATGCACTGACGGCGCATCCACGGAGTTAGTTTGGTTAGTGACATGACCAGAGATAAGTTGAGGTTCAGTTTTCAGGCTGTTTTTACAGCCTGAAAACCCGACTTATACTGAGTATATACAGTATGCATTAGATTGTAAATTCTTGTATTGCAATTAGTGTACATTGAAACTTATATCCAAGTTCATATGTATTTCTATGAAATAGAAATTACCTTAATGTTGCCTTCGGCGATCCAGTAATAAAGTATTCCTCTGTTGAATCAACAGCAATGCCTTAACAGCAGAATCGTGGCTCTGAAAGTGATGTTTTTGTAATCTCTGACGTATGTCAAACACACAGGCAAACCCTTTTCTACCTCCGGATATTAACAGTTGCTGTTTTGATACAAAAGCAATCACAGTGGCTCCAGTATCATGACAGACGAAGATACCAGGAAAGAAAATGCAAAATAGAAATTAGTTAGTGTTTTAACTATCAAAGACTTGTCTACTAGAATGTTAGACCAATTTAATTGTATAAATAAGACCTCAAAAAACTTCCATAGTGACCATTTTAACCATGTCCAAAGAATAGAAAGGGAATGGAAATTTTAATGGTCCTCAAAAGATTTATTGGACCTGAACACAGTGAAGAGTATAGAGAGACATTCTCTACATAAATATATTCCACATGTTCGTTTTATTAAAAAAAACAAAGCACTTGCTTCTCTCTCCCATATTAACTCTAAGCCAAGATCTGTAATACTCTCACAATCCTGCAGTGATTTGGTCTCTCTCCTCCAGGGGAAGATTTAACAATAAAGAGACATGTAATTGTATTTCTATGAAAGAGTTAATTAACTTTTACCCTGGTGGAAGTGGAGAGTTGTTTATGGCCCCGAGGTGTAATTGTGATGTTTAGCTTACATCTCTTTCAATAGTTTCTACATGGCCTTTGTCTTTTTATTTAGACATATGATCTAATAAGTGGTGGTTGTCAGATGCAGCCTGTGTCACGTAAATTAATCAATCCAAAAGTTTTCCTTTATCTGAATGGCTTAATTTATTTAATTCCTTACTCTGTGAATGATGATGCAGATATAATGTGTTAATGTAGTGCTTTTTACGTAAATACTTTTCCCATAAAGGAAGACTTATTTTTAATGATTAATTACCATGTGTACAGAACATTGTTCTCAGGTAGTATTAATCATATGAGGGCAACTAATATTTATTTGTTTTGACTAGATCTGTTCTGTGTGTCCAAACAGAATAGATTATAAGGTCTGTTGGTGCCTTTTTTATGTTTGTGTATTAAAGGAGAACTAAAAAAATGCACTTAATAAAGTGATTTGTCTGACTGCAGAAGGGGACTGATATGTATAGATATATTTACTAATGGAGATATATAGCTAAAATAAATCCAGTCACTGTGTTGCCTCACTTTTTTTTAGTATGATGTCAGCCATTTAAGTATATAGGATAGTGCTAATGGAAATAATGGCCAGAGAAGGGATCAAGGCCAGCAGTAGAGGAGTAGGGAAGGGAAAAAGACCAACCCCCAAGTTGAATACAATTTAAGGTATAAGAAGCTAAAATATTTAGCTGGATGAGGCCCCTATGAAATATGGAATTAGCTGAACACCTAATTTATTATTAGCCTTCAGTTATAATAGACTAGTGCAGTTAGAAAAACCCTAAACACTGCTGACTGTAGTAGTGAAATAGTGCAGTCACTAAAAAAAAGATTAGGGTTGGAACTCTATTGTAAAATACTTACCATGATATTAAACTATTTGCAGTGTCACTAATGTATCCCAAAGACAGATTATTCCTTTAAATAAAAAAGAATAAACAGAATTATTTGCATGCATTTATGTTACAGGAAAATCTCTAGTACAATCTCTAGTTACATAACAAATAGTAGTGTGCATTGTTACTGTACCCATCATCTTTATAAACTGATTTGCAGTTGTACCTGTTATCATTTGATAGTCCAGCTGTTGCTATTAAAGACGAGGAGGAACTAATGAAGACAAAGTCATTTGCAGTCCTGTTATGGCACTGCCATGTCTGAAAAAAAAACCAGAAGTTTGGTAGAGATGGGATAGATAAATAGATAGAGAAATGCACACAGCACACCAAGGTAAGTCTAGTCAAATCTGATTATTTATTGTCTCACACCGGAACGTCTACACAGCTGTGTGTGTATATATATATATATATAAAACAGGTGACAAGTGAACATGTATGATAATCTACCACCAAAGTATGGTTTGGGTGGGGTTCCTGCAGCAGCGTATATTTCCAGTTTGTCTGATACAGACTAATGAACCATCAGCATCACAATCCAAAATGCAAAAATAATAAAGACAAAGAGATAATAAATAGACTTATTAAAGAAGATGAGGAAGAAAATAAATGGAACATTTATTTCCTACATCAAAAGGAAAACCTTTCAATTCCAAAGTCTAATGAACCAAAATAAAAATTCACAGAAAAATCACTCTTTACTTTTAATTTTAGGCCCCTTTACAACACACGCGACTTCTATTAGCCAGCAGCCGCACTGTGATTGGCTGACTGGCAGCCAATCACAGACGCGGCTGCGGTCAGGCCCCTCTCTGCTGTTTCCTGGTAGCAGAGAGGGAGAGGAGCCTCGCAGGAGCGAAGGGGCTGTAAGTAGTTATCTGAACTTTTTTTTAGTTTTATTTGATAGCGGTTGGGGGTGGGCAGCCATAACCAACATTATACCAAGAATACTTTTTGAGGGGGACATGCCCTTTAAGTACTTTGAACTGTTTATGCCATTGGTTTTCAGGATATAGTTGTCAAAGTTAGAAAAATCATCTAATAGACAAAATTTATATAGAACTACAGTGATGTGAGATGTTAGTGCAGAGCGTAACTAAAGCATGGTAACACACCATGCAACTTTTCCTCCTGACCGACCGTTTGTTCTTCCGACCGGTCGGCCAGGAGGAAGGACTGTCTGTCGCGGCACAAAAGTGGGTGCAGCAGACGTTTACTGCGGACGATCGTGAGCGGGTCCATAGGGGACACCGCACAATCGGACGTGGTTTTCACAGTCCACTATCATCCTTTGTCCGATTGGGACGAAAAGCGGTCGTTAAGACATGTCCGAAAACCCATGAGATTATTTCGGCCCAATCTACGATACACTGAACTATCGGTCGATCTGGCCGAAATATTGCATGGTGTGTACCAACATTAGGTTAAAAGTAAAAGATCTCCCATCTAAACTACCGGTACGGTAATGATGTATTTTTGCGGGGGAGTGGGAATTACATTTTGTTTTGTTTTTTGAATTGGAAGATTCTATTGTAAAGAACCATGTTTTAGGGCATAAACCCTTCATCAGATGCATCTATATATTACTGTTGCATGGACAAGTGAGCCACAATTGCAAAAGCTTGCACTTAAATATTCAGTTAGCCAATCCTGTCTTTTTTAAGCATGATAAATGTTTTATGACATATAAAAAATGTATGAATACACACACATTTTTATGTAACCTGGGGGGAAAAGTGTACTTTATTATGTATATATGTATTGATGGCTTGTGCTTGATCTGTACCATTATTTTTAAAAAAAAAAAAAATGCTTATAATACAAAGCATAAATAACAGTGTAAAGCAACCTTATTCCCTGGTGGTTTGAATCGAAATTGACGTGATGACTCGGAATGTTCCTCCTATACCGAAAGCATGTTATTTGTGAGATGGCCCCCATTCAAAACATTCTTACACTGCCATCCTGAGCACCAGTTAGATCTAAAAAAACATAATATACTAATTATAACCAAATTCAAGTCGGTGCACATAGTTTAAAAAAACAGAAAATGGAAAATAATCTGTTAAAACTGACCAATTGCCCAGAATTTGAGCTCTCTCAAGTAGATTTCAGAATTACCAATCATTTTTTTACAACACATCCCTTACAAACCCTGCTTGTTGCCTGTCATTTTAGTTCGAGTTGAAAAAGATAGGGAGGTCAAACTTCAATCCAGTTATTGTAACAAACTGAAATTTTAGCTGCCATTTCACATTATAAACAGATGGTTACTTACGGTATGTTAGTGCTGGGTGAGATGCCATTCTTCGACATTATTAATAGGCTTTCTTATCATCTGTTAAAAAGCAGAAATTCAAAATGAGTGAAAACAAAACAGAAGGGATTTTAAATGTTTGTTTGATTTCCCATGATTTGAAGACATCAGACTTTATTTTTGATCGTGGACAAAATTGATACCTAAGACCTGTTACTCTGAGTGGGATGTCCGTAAAAGTCGTCTTGAAATTGTGTGATACGAGTTCTTCTCACTACACGGCCTAGTCGCTCCTGGCACGAGACCATGACCAGATGCCATATTCCGCCTTGCATCAGAGTCTCTGTGTCACACCGACGTGTACCACACTCCATCTGCTAGTGGGCTTTTTTTTCTCTCAGTGTGCGTTATACATCATCCATTCCAGAGCTGACTCTGAAACTATCCTTGGCGCTACCTACAGGTCAGCTACTGCTCCTCATCTCTTGTGTGAAGACTTGATTGTTCCACGCTCACACCTGATCGGTGGTCTCCACGCACATCCGTCTACTGTCGATCTTCCGACTCCTAGCCTCTTCATCCGTGGATATGGTAGCGGAGTGCCTGTTGTTCGCAGGCTCTTCTCCCTCTTTCTCCCCCTTCCCTTCCTCTATCGGTACCATTATTAACCTGAGAACCACAGAAAGTGTGTATTGTTTTTTCCACGCGTACCGCCGCACCCCTGTACGATCAACAAGTTAGTTTCTATAGTGTCCATGAGATTCATGATTAGTCGCCACTCCCCCAACCCCCCCTTCCCCGCGCCGATTCGCTTTTTTGCCGCCGCGCCTCACACACACCTGGCACGCGACCACTCCGATTGTGCTGTGGGACACACCCGCAGACGTGTTTCACACTCTAGAGACAACTGCACACGTGAAGAAGAGGCGTCAGAGAGACAGCTTGTAACCCAAGAGGAGAAAAGCACGCCAACACCTCAATGCCGACCCACGGAGCATGTGTGTGTGTGTCATGTGAGAGACCTGTGGATAAAAAAACGAAAAGAGCTAGTTAACATGAGTAGTGATATCGAAACCAAAAACATTTAAAAATACCTTAAATTGAAATTGTTGAAAGGAATAAATAGGGTACCAGAATTGAGGAATACTGTGAAACAAGGAGCTGTTAAAAAAGATTACCCTTTATTTATATTTCACAAATCATCATCCAATCCAGGGAGATAGACTGTGTGGCCAAAGATTGCAGACACATCCAGTTCCTGTTAATGTCATGCTTGAGCTAGTGCAATGCAGTTTCTGTTTGCCTGTTAAAA